>CM046293.1:11938395-13218789 GCA_025267735.1 Mactra quadrangularis
AATTAATAGACCTACTTTATAATGGTATCATCATCAGCAATCAATAACCATTTCTTTTTAGATATTTCTGGATGTGATATTACTCTTTTTATTATAGCCATAGTTTTACCACAATGTCCTGTAATCATATAAAATACTTAAATTTTAAAATTACAAATATTTGACAATTATTTAAACAAACAGGATATAATGTAAAGCCTCATACATATATATACAATACAATATATCAGTTTTGGAACATAGGTGTTAGGCAATTTTTCCAATATATACACTTATATATCTTTCTTTATATCAGTGTATATTTTGAAAAAAAATTGTGCTAAGCACCTATGTTTTGGAACCGATTGATTGATTCCTTGCTTAATTTCATCATTTCACCTTGTTCTTTTTGTGAGTAAACAATAACCTTTTTACCAAAAAACATGTTTAACAAATCACTACTTGTAGTTATTCTTTGCTAGACTTTCAAAATAGAGACAACTGACAATAAGATGGAATTAAATGCAGCACTACAGAGTTTGTTGCTATGCAGAGGTCCTTCTCTATTGCTAGGAGCAGTAATCCAGTGGTAGGACGCGTGCTAAGGGATCGAGAGGTCCTGGTTTTAGAATCCAACTAGGGGCACTGCTAATTTTCTTGAGCAAGAAATTTACGTGCTTCACTCCACCTAGGTGTAAATGGGTACCTGTTAGGGTCATACACTGTATGTTTTAGCTGCAATCTGCGCCGTATGTTAAAAGTTGGTATGTGACTCGATGATCGGGGAACTTAATGTCAAGAGTCGACTGAAAAGTGATACTAAAAGAAGACTTCAGAAACCATGCTTTAACTTTTTAAACTTTTTTCTTCATTAATTATTCTCTATGCTGTTTTGCATGGACCAAATACAATGTTTATGTTATTATTATTATAGTGTTGGTAACCTAAATTTTACATGAAGATTGAAAAAAAAACAAGAAGAGGTCAAAATATCACTTGTAGCCCAGCTGTATAGCACAAGGGCCATAACTCAGAACTCAGTCAGCAGTCAAATCTGTTTGTTTGTTTGTTTTTGTTGGGTTTAACGCTATAGCAACACATTGTATAGGTCATATAACGGTGGTCAGTCAACCTACTTACTCCTCCTGGGAAGGCTAAATCTCTGGATTCAGCTGTTAACCAACAACTAAGCGCATACTTAAAAATTGTCAGTCACTGACAACTGCCCTACATAATTAAAAATCATTGGTAGGAGGGAGAATGGCCATGGAAGTAATCTAACATTCTGATAAACAAATAAGATCACTGAAAATGAGATGAAAACTGTTGCACCTATCGAGTTGACAAATCAGGCCCCAGTTTCACAAACAAACTTAAGTACAAACTCAATAACAGACTCAAGTGTTTTTGGTCTCTAAATAGCATGTAAATGTAGTTGGAATTGCTGTTATTAGATGATCATAATATTGAAAATATGTAGAATGTATTAACATAAAATATTATGGGTTTCATTATAAACCTAAAGCCACAAAATCAATTTTCACTTGAGACTTAACTCAAGATTTCATTAACAGACTCAAATCAAAACAAGTAAATTAACCCTTATTCAAATATGTAAGTCGGTTTTGTTTCATATAATACATTTCTAAATTACCGTGGTTTTTTTTAATGATTCTACAATTGTTGTAACATTGATAAAACAAGTAAAATTAATGATCATAACATAAGATTGAGTTTGAGTAATAAGTTGAGTTTTTTTGTGAAACTGGGACCAGATCTCCCCCTAACCATACCTGGATGTTAACATAAAATGATCCACAGTTTAAAGCATACTTACCTCTCTCAGTGTTTGGTACTCCCAAATCTATAGTAGGTATAGACTTGTCTTCAGTTTCACTATACAATACTACATTGTTTGTATCTTTAGCCCAGGTCTCTAATACCACAGGTACTGAAACAAGAAATGTAATGTGGAAACCACATTAAAGCCGGATTTAAAAACTTTAATGCAAAAATTTCAAAGGGAAATAATCCATAATAAAGTCAGGTAGAGTTGTGGTTACTTTCTAATTCTGTTCATCACTAAGTGTGTAATCATTGTATGAAAGTTCATAAAGATCTGACAATAAATGGCAGAAATATGCTAAATTGAAAACTTTAACACAATATATAGTTAACGACACCAGACGCCCGCCCGCCCATTGAAAAATTCAGCTAATAATCATTTATGAACAGTCTTATAGTACAACTGAAGAAAGACTTTAAACATTATGTTCAACAGAAAATGGAAGTTTTTTTTCTGGACTATAAAATTATGAAATATGTTAACTTAAGGATAGATAATAAAGACTTCCTCTAAAGAATTTTGCAAAATATAAGGTTTTGCAGGGCTCAACATTAAAGATCATTGGATTTCCCTGACAACCCATATTTGGGTTCAGCTGTTTGTCACTGCTAGTGTTTGGGCAAGTAAAATATGCAGCTGATTGTCCAACTGGGCAATATATTTTATAAATTCATGCCTCATGTTGAGCCCTAGTATTTTTGTACCTTGTTATATAGGGCACATTCCGCAAGGCGAGCGCTTTTTATCGCTAGCTAGCGATTCCTATGAAGCGGTCTGCTACGATCAAGCAATTTGAATCGCTAGCTAGCCATACTTAGCAAATTTTTTTCTTGCTAGCCGTATCATTTGGAAGGTTTCTGCCTTTTTCAAAATGGCTGCCCTCTGCGGGAACGCATTTCTTTTTCAAGAATACTGATACATATTTCATTTAATGCATATATTTCGTCAAAGCAGTTAAATTGAATAATCATGGTGATAACTGATTTAATTATTTTTCTTTGTTACAATTCTGAACATTTCGTTTGAGAAAGTCACCATCTTTGATTTGCTAGCTAGCTTGAAGCAAACCCCTTTGTAGACCTCTTATGCTACAAAAAATCGCTTTCGAAAAACGTTAGCTAGCGATGGGCTTGCAGAACGTGCCCTAAGTATCAGCATTCAATAGCCATTATCAATTGATAAATGACTCAACCACAGTACTATTCACCAATATTGATTGAAATTGAAAAAAAGAATAAAATAAAAGTATGATCAAAGACAGCAAGACCTACCTCTATCTTTATGAAATTTTTCACATGTTTTGACAGCAACAAATAAATCATCATCAGGGACTGGTTCTCCCTAAAATAATATATAAATTGAATGTTATATATCAGAATGAGCAGAGACATGCATTACACATCAAAATAGTTTTTTTCTACTGCTTGCATCTTAAAGTTAAAACCATGGGTGCAGTGAGTGGAGCAAGGCTCAAATTTAAGCTCGCATACTCGCAACATGTGAGTAGATTTTGAAAATTGCACGTAACTTTTATTTTTACTTGTTATTTTTCAGGAGTTTAAATGGACGCAAAAATATTGATGTCGAAGCTTATTAAGCTAAAGTCAGCATTGAAACGGTCAGATAGATCAATAGAATTAATTAAAGATTCACCGTGAAAACATGTTCGATATTCTTTGTCTATCTCACAAAAAACGCCCTTGTTCTATCTGTAGTTAATTTATAGTAACTATATATTTATGCTATTAAACTTTTGAGAAAACAATGCGAGTGAATTTTTCATTTTGCAAAGTGAAATAAAATCAACTTTGCAAGTCCAATTTTTGTTAAATTCGAGCCCTGCAGTAGAGAATAAATCAATGTAACTTACACAATCAGGGAACTTTGTAGCAACATAAGTCACACATTTAGGTCCTGGATCAGCCAGACAAAGTTCTGGTGCATCTGTAAGTTTGACATCATCTAACAGTATAAATGATGCTAGCTGTAATGAGAAGAAAAAATATCAACAATACAATCAATATTGCTCTATTGGCTACATCTCCACTGTCATTAAGTTACCACTCTGAATCCCCCCTGTCCATATATTGAGGGTTTCCCGCAAAACTATAGTAAGTGCATTGCATTAAAGAGCAAGTTACTACAGTCTTGCTGGCAACCCTAGATATATGATTTCAATCTTTGCTTTAAGTTTTCCTTATGCTACCAGTGACCATTGATTTTAGCAAAATTGACAAATCTTTTGAATAAATAAATTGATTGTTTAGCAAATTTTTAACACAAAAATGTCATTATCAGAACACAGCTTTTTTTCTTCCAAAATATTTCTTTAAAATTTTTTATTTGAAATCTGTGACCAAGCAACTTTTAAAGTTGTATTGTGGCATTTGTAATAATGAAACATCATATTATATTAGAACTATTTTACGCTCATTTATTTTGTATTCTAATAGTAAAATCCATGAAATTATTATTTATCTAATCTCACCTCATGTTTTGGATCAATGGCAAAATCAGCTCTAGAATTCTCATCTAGCCATCTTGTGTGCATCCTATAAGTATAAAAATAGTTGTAGAATGGCTATGTATAGAATATTGGCTTTTTATCGCCACGTCTGAGTGGCGATATATACAATTATCAAGATTTGAGCATTTTGAAGTCGACAGCGGTTGACTTAAGCCAATCAAAACAATGCATTTGAGGTCACATGATGAAAAAGTGGACGTCGAATAGTCAAATAAGAGGTGTGTGAATGGACGCGTGGACGCCCTGTTTTTATTGCCAGAAAATACCATCATCAATATATGAACGAGTACCAGTTTATAGAAATTTGCAATATAAGATCAGGAAAATGCAAAACTGATTGTAACATGTCTTTTTTTCTTCTAGTAACTTGCATTTGTTGAAATAATGCTTATACTTATCCTCCCTACTTCCAGGCAAGTCTAATATATACCACTGGAGTTTGACATTCTGTATCATTCGGAACTATCTCGGCGATTTTCCACGCAAATACTTGTGTATATTCGTAGATGATCGCCGAGGTCGTTCCGAATGATTCTGTATCTTAGTTTGATTTTTTCCTCCTTTCTTATAATAAAAACTATAACAATTAAGAATGGAATTTTTCAAACTAGGATACAGAATGTCAAGCTTCTGTGAATATACATACCGGCGTACATTCGATTAGCGGCAGAAATTTGGGCAGAACCATACTGTAAATCATACCATTTAGTATTGCAACCATCAAATTCAATGGCCTTTAAAACTAGGCAGACTTAATATAGAATATATTCTCATCTCAAATTATTCATTTGGTACTTATAAATCATCAAAAAATGCATGCGTTTGGTCTTTATATTGGAACTTAACTGTTCTATACACATAATTAGAATGTTGTCACTTACTTTTTAATTAATGGAAAACTCAACAATACACCAGCAGAGAAATCGGGAAATGTTAGTTTATCTGGTGATGCAAAATAATGTCTTATAGTTGGTTCTTTATCTTTTAATGCATGACCAATAAATAAATCCTGAAATACAATAAAATACAGTCAGCAACATCAAAGTAGGGACAACTCAATCCGTTAGTAGGGGATTGAGTTGTCTCGGGTTGAGTCGTCTTTGGGTTGAGTTGTTTTCGAAAACTTCCGTTATGGAACATTCAGGGTAACTGAACACGCTGCAGGCCTCCAGCCCATGACAATATATAAGATAGAGTCAACCCTCTCACTAGGCACATTTCTTATGTTAAGAAGTCAAAATATCAAAACTACAGAAGCCTTAAACTAAAATTGGTTGAAAACTTTCTAATGTAAGTTTTATTATATATATTGGGTTTAATGCCCTGTCAACACAAATTAGAATATTGCATGGTTACCAGCACACAACCTAGCTTTTCTAGACCCTTGTCTATAACAAGTACTCACATACCCTTCCAAAAGGCCAGCAACTTCTCCATATACCTTATTAATGGAAGAAAACTGGCATTATTGTCGCCTCGAATGGGGAAACGTCATAAAACTTTAAGTATACAATAAGAAACATATTATATGTTGGTAGTATTTTATAGTCAGTATACTATGTATAGAAGGGTATAAACGCTCCAGGTGGGATTCCAACCAATACGGACCCTTCAGAACACTAAATTTGAAATTCTTAGATTTTCACTGCTCTTAGTACCAACTGGGAAACAGAGCTAGGTTTTAAACAAATTTATAATTCTGGTAAACACAATTAAAGGTGCCAGACACAATGTTTCCTTCTTATTTTGAGTAATACTGAAATCAAATATGATTTTGTAGCCAAGTTTTACTGTAATACAAAATATGGCATAGTCAAGGGATCTTCTATCATTTTCTTAAATTTGAAATACTTTACATTCACACAATTAATATGCTAATGGCAAAATAAAGACAAACCTTGGTAGGATCAAATTTTTTGATAAAAGATTCAAATTTCTCAAGATTAGTTCTAGTTTCTTCTTCACAAAAGAAAATCCATTTTTTAAAAAGAAAATCTGAGTTCCATCTGAAATGACAATAAAATTTTGTAAGATATTCAAAACACATTGGACCACAGGTGACAGACCCAAATTTTCTCTATATATGCTATATAATAAGGAAAATTTAGGTGTGTCACCTGTGCACTGTACAGAATCTGATGTCAAATCATATACCTGTAGCCTGTTCAATTAACCTAAACGTTCCAAAATGTTCCGTAACGATACATTCGGAACTCCTCGGCCACTCACTGCGATTAATCTCACACATATTCAGACGCTTATTTGAAAATACAGGTGTTGAAGTAAACAAATATAGGATCGTTTAGGCAATGACTGATGTTTTGTTTTAAGTCCGTAAATTTTGATGTTGCCTTAACGATCGTATATTTGTTTATTAGATTTTAAGATTATTCGCAACAAATGGCCAAGGAGTTCCGAATGTATCGTTAAGGAAAGTTTTGGAACGTTTAGAGTAATTGAACGGGCTACTAGTTCAGTTTATACAAGTTCATTCTAGCGCGCCATACATGCAGTAACAAAATCTTATGACTATATATACTATAAGTATACCAAACAAACACTGAGTGGGGGAGGTCGGGGGGGGGTCGGACCCCCTAGAAAAAAATCCTGGATTCGCCCCTGTTGGCAGAATGTAAATACACAACAATCAATTTCTTTTTTTGTTTCAAAGTAATTTAATTCATTCATTCCCTCTACTTAAAATTTCTGGTGATAAAAGGAATATTAGGTATACTGATTTCTTTAACAAGTCATATGATCATTTTGAATGAACTTGGCTTTTAAATACTTTATCAGCCACTCGGCTAGCTCAGTTGGTAGCACGCAAGTCTACTGATCAAGGGGCCATGGGTTCGATTCTCGGGCGGGGCATACTTTCGTGGAGCTTGGTCATGAAATTATTTCTACGGCCATTCTCCCTCCTATCCATGATTCTTAATTATATAGGACAGTTGTCAGTCACTGATGAAAGTATGCGCTTAGAAGTTGGTGAACAGCTAAATCCAGAGATTTAGCCTTTTTCAGGAACAGTGAGTAGGTTGAGTGACTGCCATTATACATGTATGACCTATACAATGTATTGCTATAGCGTTAAACCCAACACAAAAATTACTCTATCAAGTATTCAGTTTAGTTTTAACAACAGCTTTAACAGTAAAGTAACAAGAAATGTAATGTGGAAACCACATTAAAGCCGGATTTAAAAACTTTAATGCAAAAATTACGAAGCGAAATTATCCATAATAAAGGCAGGTACAGTTGTGGTTACTGTCTAGTTCTGTTCATGGCTTGGTATGGTATCATTGTATGAAGTGTCATAAAGATCTGACAATAAATGGCGGAAATATACAGTAAAGAAAAACTTTAACCCAATTGTTAACGACACAGGAAGCCCGACTGCCAGCCAGCCCATCCACCCACTCAGGTTTCGCCAAACTATAAACCGAATTTTTTCATTGAAAAATCCGGTCAGAAATTGATGAGAAAATACCCGCAAGCACTGATATACTTCTCTAGAAGTGGAAATATTGTCCAAGCTCCAATGATAGGCCATTTTTTATGAGCCATATATACAGCAGGTAGTTCTTCTTTCTTGTATTCTTTCATTTGTTCCATAAGATCAATCTGTACCAGTCTAGCTCTTCCAGCATGGTAAGTGTTACGTTGAGATAATATCACTATGACTACATCTCCAAGCTTTGTATCTACAACAATACATATAATATTGTTATAAAATTAGATCCAAATACTTTCGTAACTGTTCCTGGCCTACTGTTGACAAATTCATCTACATTATGAAAACTAAATCTTAAAAGAACAGATCATTTATGTTGCCAAATTTAAGCAAAAAACATTGTCCATTAGAAATTGTTCTTTAAACATTTCTAAACCATTTTTTACATTATATTACACTATGTTTAACTGATTAAAATATTTAATAGCTACTTGCATCGGTTAGAATGACCGATACGATATTCGTATCGATACAAAATGATCGATATTCGATAGATATATAATTATGTATCATATGATATTTTAATAATGAATAGAAATTTTATAAAACGACAAAGATGTGTTGTTTTATTCATTTATTTAGAGTGTTGTAACACCATACTACTAAATGCACTGTCTTATTGATATTTTAAATGTTGAAGTCTTGACGTTTACATTTAAAAAATATCATTGCATCTAGTGAGTCTCATTGTCGTACCCATAGATAATCTTCTCGATCTAATTCGAGAATCTTTATAGCCTCTGGGTATGAGAATGAGTGAGTCTGTGTCTAGACATGATCTTTCTGCTGATGCACTGCCACGTTTGTTGTATTGTCTCTTTTGCTTACAACAATTTTGCAGCATAAGACATTTAGTAGTATGGTGTTACAATACTCTAAATAAATGAATAAAACAACACTAAAAATTCTATTCATTATTAAAATATCATATGATATATCGAATATCGATCATATTGTATCGATACGAATATCGTATCGATTATACTAACCAATATAGAGCCCTAGTGAGAGGCAATTGGATGACCTTTAAGGACGAGCCCTGGAATAAAACAAATTCATGGATTGAATAAAGAACAGTCAATCAATACAACATTTTATTTCATACTAACCATATTCTGATTTACATCCACTAAGGGCAAAAAGAAGGGTAACTGAAAATAAATAAATTCTATACATGAACATATTAGCAATAATTACAAATTAGAGTAATATAATACTTAACAACACTATACTATCAAACATCCCATGGAGTTGATTTGATCGACATCTCTTCAGCATTAACATTGCATATATCAGAAGCTTTCTTTAAGCCACCATTGTAACATCATCTGACAAAAATGTATGGCCTCGGGGATCAAACAGACAACCTTCTGAGTCATAAGCAGACATCCCATCATGATGCCATAAAAGGCTTGACGGCAAATGATAAACATTTCTAGCGTTGAATGATACACAGGGGCGGATCCAGGATTTTTTGTAGGGGGGGGGGGAGGGGCGAATTTTTCTAAGGGGGGGGGGTTCCAAACTTTCGAACTACAACCACATAATAGATCTACACATTTTGCAGAAAAAGTGCAACATATTAATAATAAAAACTACATTTACATAACCATTAAATCTATGTTAAGCACCGACAAAAATTGCTTCATATGCTAGTTAAAAATGACTAACAGTCAAGAAATACACTAATGAACGGGTACATTTTCCAAATTCTAAGGGGGGTCCAGACCCCCCCCCCCCGCTAGATCCGCATATGATATCTCTGCTAAGTAAAAACTAATTATATAATATATAAAAGAAATTCAAACTTAAAAGCTTGATTGGGAAATGTTATCAGCCAGTTTTAAACAGCAATAATAGTAATAGTCCTAAATATAACACTCTTTATAACCTTTTTATCATTTGGGCGTGATTTCTGCTATGTAGGGTCTTAACGGATTGCTTCAAAAAAACAAAAATGTCTAAATGAAAAAATACTGAGTTACAAAGGATCTCATTGTTATATTTAGGACAGAGACATCTATGTCTCTTATCTAGCTCCAATAACTTAGCACAACATTCGACGTTCGATATTCAAATATTCAATATCGAATATCGAACCAGTTCGACGTTCGACATTTGCATAATGTGCCAATATCGAACAGAAGTTGAATATCGAACCAGCTCGACGTTCGACATTCATTAATAATAGTCCGAATGTAGTTCTGAGGTTGAATATCGAACCAGCTCGACGTTCGACATTCATTAATAATACTAATGCGAATGTAGTTCTGAGGTTGAATATCGAACCAGTTCGACGTTCGACATTCATTAATAATAGTCCGAATGTAGTTTTGAGGTTGAATATCGAACCAGTTCGACGTTCGACATTCATTAATAATAGTCCGAATGTAGTTCTAAGGTTGAATATCGAACCAGTTCGACGTTCGACATTCATTAATAATAGTCCGAATGTAGTTCTAAGGTTGAATATCGAACCAGTTCGACGTTCGACATCCATTAATGATAATGATGCGAATGTACTTCTGAGATTGAATATCGAACCAGCTCGACGTTCGACATTCATAAAAGATAGTCCGAATGTAGTTCTGAGGTTGAATATCGAACCAGTTCGACGTTCGACATTCATTACTAATAGTCCGAATGTAGTTCTGAGGTTGAATATCGAACCAGCTCGACGTTCGACATTCATTAATAAAAGTCTGAATGTAGTTCTGAAGTTGAATATCGAACCAGCTCGACGTTCGACATTCATTAATAATAGTCCGAATGTAGTTCTGAGGTTGAATATCGAACCAGCTCGACGTTCGACATTCATTAATAATACTAATGCGAATGTAGTTCTGAGGTTGAATATCGAACCAGTTCGACGTTCGACATTCATTAATAATAGTCCGAATGTAGTTTTGAGGTTGAATATCGAACCAGTTCGACGTTCGACATTCATTAATAATAGTCCGAATGTAGTTCTAAGGTTGAATATCGAACCAGTTCGACGTTCAACATCCGTTAATAATAGTCCGAATGTAGTTCTAAAGTTGAATATCGAACCAGTTCGACGTTCGACATTCATTAATGATAATGATGCGAATGTAGTTCGAGATTGAATATCGAACCAGCTCGACGTTCGACATTCATAAAAGATAGTCCGAATGTAGTTCTGAAGTTGAATATCGAACAAGTTCGACGTTCGACATTCATTAATAATAGTCCGAATGTAGTTCTGAGGTTGAATATCGAACCAGCTCGACGTTCGACATTCATTAATAAAAGTCTGAATGTAGTTCTGAAGTTGAATATCGAACCAGCTCGACGTTCGACATTCATTAATAATAGTCCGAATGTAGTTCTGATGTTGAATATCGAACCAGTTCGACGTTCGACATTCATTAATAATAGCCCGAATGTAGTTTTGAGGTTGAATATCGAACCAGCTCGACGTTCGACATTCATTAATAATAGTCCGAATGTAGTTCTAAGGTTGAATATCGAACCAGTTCGACGTTCGACATTCATTAATGATTTTGATGCGAATGTAGTTCTGAGATTGAATATCGAACCAGCTCGACGTTCGACATTCATTAATAATAGTCCGAATGTAGTTCTAAGGTTGAATATCGAACCAACTCGACGTTCGACATTCATTAATAATAGTCCGAATGTAGTTCTGTGGTTGAATATCGAACCAGTCTGACGTTCGGACGACTTGTTTCAGCGGGGATACCTCGATTGGGCCCTTGGCCGCGCATGAATCAGTGGAGCACGGCCTGTTTCTGCGGGGAAAACCTCGGCTTGGCCCTGGGCGGCGCTGGAATCAGTGGCATGCGGCTTGGATCAGCGGGGAAACTCGGCTGGGCACTCGGGCGGGGCTTCAGCTGGCTTTGTGGGTTCTGTGGGCCTTCTACCGGGGTCTACGCGGCCTGCCGCTAATACCTGCCTGGTTGGCTTGATTATAGCGGAGGCAAGCAAGGGACACCGGGGTTTACCTCGGCTGCAAGCCAGGCGCGCTTGTATCAGCGGCGGACGGCTTGATTCGGCGGGGAAACATCGGCTGGGCCCTTGGTCGCACTTGAATCAGCGGAGCACGGCTTGTTTAAGCGGGAAAATCCCGGCTAGACCTTCGGCCGCGCTTGAATCAGCGGCGGACGGCTTGTTTCAGCGGGGGAATCCTCGGCTGGACCATTGGCCGCGCTTGAATCAGCGGAGCACGGCCTGTTTCAGCGGGGGAACCTCGGCTGGGCCCTGGGCGGCGCTAGAATCAGCGGCAGGCGGCTTGGATCAGCGGGGAATCTCGGCTGGGCTCTGCTCGACGTTGATGCGAATGTAGTTCTGAAGTTGAATATCGAACCAGCTCGACGTTCGACATTCATTAATAATAGTCCGAATGTAGTTCTGAGGTTGAATATCGAACCAGCTCGACGTTCGACATTCATTAATAATACTAATGCTAATGTAGTTCTGAGGTTGAATATCGAACCAGTTCGACGTTCGACATTCATTAATAATAGTCCGAATGTAGTTTTGAGGTTCAATATCGAACCAGTTCGACGTTCGACATTCATTAATAATAGTCCGAATGTAGTTCTAAGGTTGAATATCAAACCAGTTCGACGTTCGACATTCATTACTAATAGTCCGAATGTAGTTCTAAGGTTGAATATCGAACCAGTTCGACGTTCTACATTCATTAATGATAATGATGCGAATGTAGTTCTGAGATTGAATATCGAACCAGCTCGACGTTCGACATTCATAAAAGATAGTCCGAATGTAGTTCTGAGGTTGAATATCGAACCAGTTCGACGTTCGACATTCATTACTTATAGTCCGAATGTAGTTCTGAGGTTGAATATCGAACCAGCTCGACGTTCGACATTTATTAATAAAAGTCTGAATGTAGTTCTGAAGTTGAATATCGAACCAGCTCGACGTTCGACATTCATTAATAATAGTCCGAATGTAGTTCTGAGGTTGAATATCGAACCAGTTCGACGTTCGACATTCATTAATAATACTAATGCGAATGTAGTTCTGAGGTTGAATATCGAACCAGTTCGACGTTCGACATTCATTAATAATAGTCCGAATGTAGTTTTGAGGTTGAATATCGAACCAGTTCGACGTTCGACATTCATTAATAATAGTCCGAATGTAGTTCTAAGGTTGAATATCGAACCAGTTTGACGTTCGACATTCATTAATGATAATGATGCGAATGTAGTTCGAGATTGAATATCGAACCAGCTCGACGTTCGACATTCATAAAAGATAGTCCGAATGTAGTTCTGAGGTTAAATATCGAACCAGCTCGACATGTGACATTCGTTAAAAATAGTCCGAATGTAGTTCTGAGGTTGAATATCAAACCAGCTCGACGTTCGACCTTCATTCATTATAGTCCGAATGTAGTTCTGAAGTTGAATATCGAACCAGCTCGACGTTCGACATTCATTAATAATAGTCCGAATCTAGTTTTGAGGTTGAATATCGAACCAGCTCGACGTTCGACATTCATTAATAATAGTGCGAATGTAGTTCTGAAGTTGAATATCGAACCAGCTCGACGTTCGACATTCATTAATAATAATCCGATTGTAGTTCTGAGATTGAATATTGAACCAGCTCGACGTTCGACATTCATTAATAATAGTCCGAATTTAGTTCTGAAGTTGAATATCGAACCAGCTCGACGTTCGACGTTCATTAATAATAGTCCGAATGTAGTTCTGAAGTTGAATATCGAACCAGCTCGACGTTTGACATTCATTAATAATAATAATGAGAATGTAGTTCTGAGGTTGAATATCGAACCAGTTCGACGTTCGACATTCATTCATGATAGTCCGAATGTAGTTCTAAGGTTCAATATCGAACCAGCGCGATATTTGACATTCGTTAATAATTCTAGACTTATGTATTGTTTTCAATATTTAGCACATTGGTTGTTGACTTAATTTCTTTGAATCGAAGTACTTTTATTCATGCAATATTTGTTTTTAATATTTTTGTAGACACAATATTAAGACATCTAGCTAACAAATTATATAGTCAATCACATGAATAGACTATATCCGGAATTCAAATTTTTGGGGTTTTATTGTCCGTTTTTTCTCAACTGTCAAAGCTTGAATAATTTCACGGTGACTGAATGCATTGTTTTTGTACTGGCGGCCTATTTGTTATTAAAAATATCTCGACTAAAACATATCATACGGCATAAACAGCTCAACTTGATCATAATACACGCTTTCGGAAACTCATGGATGTATTACAACAATGATTTTAATAAACGCATTCACCGTGAAATTATTCATGTTCTGACAGTTGAGAAAAAACGAACAATACCTGTGGTACAAACAAATTTTTGTGTTAGTTGCGTGTTTGTTTTGTTGGATTAAACGCCGCAGCAACACATTGTATAGGTCATATCATGGCAGTCAGTCAACCTACTCACCGTTCCTGGAAAGCCTAAATCTCTGGATTTAGCTGTTAACCAGTTACTAGGCGCTACTTCCGTCAGTGACTGACAACTGCCGTACATGATTTTGAATCAGTGGTAGAAGGGAGAATGACAATAGAAATTATTTCATGACCAAGCTTCACGACAGTATGCCCCGCCCATGAATCGAACTCACGACACCTCGATCAGAAGACTTGTTCGCTACCGACTGAGCTAGCCGGGCGGGCGAACTAACTTTTATCGTTACAATGAAAGTATGTACAGAGAACAATTGGATTTATTCCGATTTTGTACCGCCTGTGCACGAAACCCATAATTTGGAGTTCCGAAAAAAGCCTATTTACATAAAGCGTCGCTGTGCTGCACGAGAGCGATCATCAATCGTGCATCAATGGTGTAAATAAAAGAACAATGAATAATTAACAGCACTTTTTTAGTCGCCGAAAAAGGTTGCGACCAACAGAGGAGGTATATTCGGCGTCCCGTGCTTAACCCCGCTTAATCAAGCGAGCAAGGCCGATATCAGCGACAATCCGCGATGACCCCAGTAACGGACTCGCAAAGCCCGATGAAGCCCCGGCCGAGTACCCAGCCGAGGTTCCCCCGTTGATCCAAGCCGCCTGCCGCTGGTTCAAGCGCGGCCAAGGGCCCAGCCGAGGTTTACCCGCTGAAAGAGGCCGTGCTCCGCTGATTCAAGCGCGGCCAAGGGCCCAGCCGATGTTTCCCCGCTGAAACAAGCCGTCTGATGCTGATTCAAGCGCCCCTGGCTTGCAGCCGAGGTAAACCCTGGTGTCCCGTCCTTGCCTCCGCGGAAATCAAACGCGCCAGACCGATATCGGTAGCAGGCCGCATAGACCCTCGTTAAAGGCCCGCGGAGCCCGATAAAGCCCCGGCAGAGTGCCCAGCCGAAGTTTCCCCGCTGATCGAAGTCGCCTGCCTTTGATTTAAGCACGGCCAAGGGCCCATCCGAGGTTTCCCCGCTGGAATAAGCCGTCCGCCGCGGATTCAAGAGCCCCTGGCGCTGATTCAACGCGACCAAGGGCCCAGCCGAGGTTTCCCCGCTGATCCAAGCCGTCCGCCGCTGATTCAAGCGCTGCCAAGGGCCAAGATGGGCTTTCCCCGCTGAAACAAGCCGTGCTCCGCTGATTCAAGCGCGGCCAAGGATCCAGCCGAGGTATCCCCGCTGAAACAAGTCGTCCGCCGCTGATTCAAGCGCGGCCGAATGCCTAGCCGGGCTTTCCCCGCTGAAACAAGCCGTGCTCCGCTGATTCAAGCGCGACCAAGGCCCCAGCCGATGTTTCCCCGCCAAATCAAGCCGCCCGCCGCTGATTCAAGCGCGCCTGGCTTGCAGCCGAGGTAAACCTCGGTGTCCCTTGCTTGCCTCTGCTGAAATCAAGCCAGACAGGCGCGTATCATCGGCAGGCCGCGTAGACCCCGGTAGAAGCCCGAAGAGCCCGCTGAAGCCCCGACCGGGTGCCAAGCCGAGGTTCCCCCGCTTATCCAAGTCGCATGCCGCTGATTCTAGCGCCGCCCAGGGCACAGCCGAGGTTTCCTCGCTGAAACAAGCCGTGCTCCGCTGATTCAAGCGCGGCCTAGTGCCCAGTATAGGCTTCGCATCATTATTGTTAATGAATGTCGAACGTCGAACTGGTTCGATATTCAACCTCAGAACTATATTCGGACTATAATTAATGAATGTCGAACATCAAGCTGGTTCGATATTGAACTTCAGAACCACTTTCTGACTTTTATTAATGAATGTCGAACGTCGACCTGGTTCGATATTCAACCGCAGAACAAAATTCGGATTATTATCAATGAATATCGAACGTCGAGCTGGTTCGATATTCAACATCAGAACTACATTCGGACTATTATTAATGAATGTCGAACGTCGAACTGGTTCGATATTCAACCTAAGAACTACATTCGGACTATTATTAATGAATGTCGAACGTCGAACTGGTTCGATATTCAATCTCAGAACTACATTCGCATTAGTATTATTAATGAATGTCGAACGTCGAGCTGGTTCGATATTCAACTTCAGAACTACATTCGGACTATTATTAATGAATGTCGAACGTCGAGCTGGTTCGATATTCAACCTCAGAACTGCATTCGCATTATTATCATGAATGAATGTCGAACGTCGAACTGGTTCGATATTCAACCTCAAAACTACATTCGGACTAATATCAATGATTGTCGAACGTCGAGCTGGTTCGATATTCAACCTAAGAACTACATTCGCATTACTATTATAAATAAATGTCGAACGTCGAGCTGGTTCGATATTCAACCTCAGAACTACATTCGGACTATTATTAATGAATGTCGAACGTCGAACTGGTTCGATATTCAACTTCAGAACTACATTCGGACTATTATTAATGAATGTCGAACGTCGAGCTGGTTCGATATTCAACCTCAGAACTACATTCGGACTATCTTTTATGAATGTCGAACGTCGAGCTGGTTCGATATTCAATCTCAGAACTACATTCGCATCATTATCATTAATGAATGTCGAACGTCGAACTGGTTCGATATTCAACCTTAGAACTACATTCGGACTATTATTATTGAATGTCGAACGTCGAACTGGTTCGATATTCAACCTCAAAACTACATTCGGACTATTATTAATGAATGTCGAACGTCGAACTGGTTCGATATTCAACTTCAGAACTACATTCGCATTAGTATTATTAATGAATGTCGAACGTCGAGCTGGTTCGATATTCAACTTCAGAACTACATTCGGACTATTATTAATGAATGTCGAACGTCGAGCTGGTTCGATATTCAACTTCAGAACTACATTCGCATCAACGTCGAGCAGAGCCCAGCCGAGATTCCCCGCTGATCCAAGTCGCCTGCCGCTGATTCCAGCGCCGCCCAGGGCCCAGCCGAGGTTCCCCCGCTGAAACAGGCCGTGCTCCGCTGATTCAAGCGCGGCCAAGGATCCAGCCGAGGTTTCCCCCGCTGAAACAAGCCGTCCGCCGCTGATTCAAGCGCGGCCGAAGGTCTAGCCGGGATTTTCCCGCTTAAACAAGCCGTGCTCCGCTGATTCAAGTGCGACCAAGGGCCCAGCCGATGTTTCCCCGCCGAATCAAGCCGTCCGCCGCTGATACAAGCGCACCTGGCTTGCAGCCGAGGTAAACCCCGGTGTCCCTTGCTTGCCTCCGCTAAAATCAAGCCAACCAGGCAGGTATTAGCGGCAGGCCGCGTAGACCCCGGTAGAAGACCCACAGAGCCCACAGAGCCAGCTGAAGCCCCGTCCGAGTGCCCAGCCGAGTTTCCCCGCTGATCCAAGCCGCATGCCGCTGATTCCAGCGCCGCCCAGGGCCAAGCCGAGGTTTTCCCCGCAGAGAAAGGCCGTGCTCCACTGATTCAAGCGCGGCCAAGGGCCCAATCGAGGTATCCCCGCTGAAACAAGTCGTCCGAACGTCAGACTGGTTCGATATTCAACCACAGAACTACATTCGGACTATTATTAATGAATGTCGAACGTCGAGCTGGTTCGATATTCAACCCCAAAACTACATTCGGACTATCTTTTATGAATGTCGAACATCGAACTGGTTCGATATTCAACATCAGAACTACATTCGGACTATTATTAATGAATGTCGAACGTCGAGCTGGTTCGATATTCAACTTCAGAACTACATTCAGACTTTTATTAATGAATGTCGAACGTCGAGCTGGTTCGATATTCAACCTCAGAACTACATTCGGACTATTATTAATGAATGTCGAACGTCGAACTGGTTCGATATTCAACCTCAGAACTACATTCGGACTATCTTTTATGAATGTCGAACGTCGAGCTGGTTCGATATTCAATCTCGAACTACATTCGCATCATTATCATTAATGATTGTCGAACGTCGAACTGGTTCGATATTCAACCTTAGAACTACATTCGGACTATTATTAACGAATGTCGAACGTCGAACTGGTTCGATATTCAACCTTAGAACTACATTCGGACTATTATTAATGAATGTCGAACGTCGAACTGGTTCGATATTCAACCTCAAAACTACATTCGGACTATTATAAATGAATGTCGAACGTCGAACTGGTTCGATATTCAACCTCAGAACTACATTCGCATTAGTATTATTAATGAATGTCGAACGTCGAGCTGGTTCGATATTCAACCTCAGAACTACATTCGGACTATTATTAATGAATGTCGAACGTCGAGCTGGTTCGATATTCAACTTCAGAACTACATTCAGACTTTTATTAATGAATGTCGAACGTCGAGCTGGTTCGATATTCAACCTCAGAACTACATTCGGACTATTAGTAATGAATGTCGAACGTCGAACTGGTTCGATATTCAACCTCAGAACTACATTCGGACTATTAGTAATGAATGTCGAACGTCGAACTGGTTCGATATTCAACCTTAGAACTACATTCGGACTATTATTAATGAATGTCGAACGTCGAACTGGTTCGATATTCAACCTTAGAACTACATTCGGACTATTATTAATGAATGTCGAACGTCGAACTGGTTCGATATTCAACCTCAAAACTACATTCGGACTATTATTAATGAATGTCGAACGTCGAGCTGGTTCGATATTCAACCTCAGAACTACATTCGCATTAGTATTATTAATGAATGTCGAACGTCGAGCTGGTTCGATATTCAACCTCAGAACTACATTCGGACTATTATTAATGAATGTCGAACGTCGAGCTGGTTCGATATTCAACTTCTGTTCGATATTGGCACATTATGCAAATGTCGAACGTCGAACTGGTTCGATATTCGATTTTGAATATCGAATATCGAACGTCGAATGTTTTGCTAAGTTATTGGACCTAAATTAATGTTCAAATATTATTTCCATGCATACTTTAGCGACTGTTTAGTCTATTACAAGCACATACAGTCACACCCCGGGACAAAACCAACTTTAAAATATACTGTAATAGCCCCCGCGAACTGAAAAATCGACCCCTCTGAAGTTACGCATTACTCTGTCGAGAAGCTCATAAACAACACAAATTTTTGATTAAATAATGTTTACATGTAATAGAATCCATGTACAAAATATGAAAATGATTGTGAACTCTTGACATGGCCATTTTGGTGTTGGAACATAGGCAATCTTCGCAAAATTTTGAGATCATACGCAATTTAAATAAATATTGTAAATTCTATAAGTGAGATTTTGGATTCAAATTTGCTTTAAAATACTCTTATATGTTGGAAATAAATGCAAAATAAATTTGAGATCTAAATATGAAATGGTTATGAAAAAATCAATGTTCTAATTTGGAAGATTTTATGACAAATTTAAGATTTTTCGATTTTTAGAGGTCTATAGACAAAAAAGTAAGAATTTCACACTTGAATAAACACCATTTTTATACTCTACAGGTAAAAGTGTTTGACATATATCACTTTCAGAAGTATAAAAATAATATTTCAGGAGATATAAGTATCTAAACATGGCCTTAGGACGAAATTCAGAAACTGCAAAATTACCCCCCTTTACTTAAAATGCTAACTTTTTCCAAAGTACTGGAGATACTGACTAAATATTTCATTTTTGTCCATGAATTAGATGTACAAATACATGTTAAAAGTTTCAGGAAAATCTGAGAGGGTGACCTGGGAAAATTTCTAAAAATTGGTTGATTTGAAATGGAATGACCCACTTTTTAAGATACTTTATTGTCACGTATAAGATTACCTTTATCATCAAAAATTTCCATTGGAATAGTATTAGCAGTATTATCTCTTATACCCACTTTCCCCATTGATTTCCAAAAATCAGACTGATTACAGTCTGCATTATGTATTAAATCATTTTGAACTGACAACCAGTAAGACCTTTTGCATTTTTGTACCCTGTGATCAAAACGTTTTCGTTTGGTAACAAATATATGTTTAATCTTGATTTACAGCCATTTTTACACTTTCGCCAAACTTTTTCAGCCTCACACAATTCGTTCCAAAGCTCTTGTAAGTCTTGGTTCCACCATGGTTTGCGGGACCGTCTACGTTTATTAGAGACACCAACTTTAATTACAATATTTCTACAAGGGAGTTTATCCTGCATTTCAGTCTTTACGAAAGAGCAGAACTTATCATAGCAGTTATTGATACTATATTGGTCATCCTGTTTTGACTCTAAGGTATCTATAGTACTTAAAATATTGCTCAAAAATAAATTTTCACAGAAATCAGGAGGGATATTGCTTACATCAAATTTCATAAAGTGCTTCTCTTCACAGGGAGAATCTGAGTTTGAAGAAAGACTAAAATCATTGTACATAATAACATTCTGTATGACATAGTTACAACAAAGAATAGAGTGATCAGGAATACATCTTGATTCAATACCATTTTCAGTAAAAAACATTTATACCCTCTAACTCTGTTGGTCTACAGACCTGAAAATTATTATACAAATACAGTTGTCCATAGGGTACTATAAGATAATCAACAACAGACTTTCCACGTGTTGATACAAAAGTATAATCATTGGAGACAAAATTCCTACCATTCAAAATACAACAATTACTGTCAATTAAAAATTTAGTAAAGTACTCTCCATATAATTTAGTAATAAAATGCATTGAACTATGACACTTGATATTCATATAGGACAACAGGGTATAATTATTGTAATAATCTACTCAATGCCATGTTAGTCAATTTCTGTACATATTTATTATTATCATTATTTGAATCTACTATGCTCTATTATACTATCTAACTGTCAATCTTCAGCTATCTTGGAGGCACTTAAGTTGTATAATTATCACTCTAAAGTACAAAAAATATAAAGTTTAACAAATTTAAATCCGATGTCCGTGCTTATGTGTAATAAACTTATCGTGTGTCAAAATATACTATTTTTATTATGATCGTAAGGCACGAACATCGTAGTATTAAAAAATACTAGATGGGAGCCCGTGCAAGCACGGGCTTAATTTAATGATAATAAAGGGAAATAACCGCTGCGGGGAGTTTGGTCTATTTTTAGTTTAATCTAGAACTATTTTTAGACACAAAAAACCACTTTTTTTGGTGATTTTTGGCAGTTTTTGCAAATATCAAGAGGCTTTGTCAAAAAGGAATTGTCAACTTTATATGCCGGTATATAGGTGCTCCAGCGACAAACAAAAGATTTATTCAAAGCTGCGCAGTTTCTTCCACAAAACAGGAAACTCGCAAATTTAATAGTATAGATAAGATTACGCAGTTGGTGTTGGAGACGAGATGCTTGGCAAAACGTATACACCTTTCAGCTTAGCCTTGCGTAGGTATCATGGAAATCTGACACGAATTAAAGCCACTAAACGAAGACAAAATCTTTATCATCAATCTAAAAACAATTAATACTATCTAAGACACTATAGAATATAACCGCCTTGGGGTTATAATAACTCTCTCAAGCGGATTCCCTTGAAGGGGTCAAGCTCTTCAAAATATCAATTTCTTATAAAAGCGGGGTACTTTTATAACATGCAAATTAGATTACGGAGATACTCTCTCAGCCAATCAAATTGCTTGAAAAGTGTTTGATAAAACGTACACGACCATGTTAAGTGTTGGATATATCAAATCGTTTTCCAGTGGTTTACTCGAGAAACCAGTGCGTGTAAGTTTTGAGTTATCAAATATCTAAACTGATGCTAAAAAGAAACGTCTCATTTCAACAAGGAACATAATTTTCATGATAAAAAAACCAAGAGAAAACATAAATGTTGTTAGCCTGTAAAAAGTCCTTGGTGACGTTTGCAACGTGAGGTCTGCCGTTTTTATTCTGATAGAAAAAGTATTGACTTTGCCAGAATATAGCGACACTCACATGGCATAATGGCTGGCCAATGTGATGTGTCCACGAGATTACCTCTGATTCAGCAAACTACGAGTTGTGACTGAAACTCGTTTTAAGACACTTATAAGTCTAAAGGCGTTACATAAGTCGAAACACGACTCATCACTGAACTCCTAACACCATGGCCGAGATGATACGAGGGTAGAGATAGACGTCAGTGACGGTGGCATAACTTTTGAATTAGTCCGCGGTACGGTTTACGCCAAAAAAGAAGTTTTCCTCATTGTTCATCGACTTATTTGGCGTACACGGTTACCCTTTCACTACACGTGACGTAGATATTGCCGTGTAAATCTATTACGCGAATGACGTTGGTGTTTACATAAATTTTGTAGTTGTCTTGTCTTACCCACGTTACATCCGTTCTATCTGAACGTGGCATATCAGCAAACGTTTCTGTATATTTAAATACTTAATTGATCCGTTTCTTTTTCTCGTCAGTATATGTTGATGTATAATTTTACAAAACTATTTACATGAGTTTCATGACTTTTAATTAGCTTTCGCACGAAATTCACTACACAAAACGTGTATTTATCAAAGCAGAAAATTTGTTTACTTCCGAATTGAAGTTGAGGTTATTTTTAGCCACGACGGGATATTCCGACCTTGGTCGTCCGTTGAGTCTTTACTTTCGTTTTTAATCGCGAATTTCAAAATAGAATTAGTATAAATTTTTGAGAAAATACTTAAGATTTTTGTGCCTGGGATGCGTTTTATATATATGTTAAATGTTTGCATAAGTTTTAAGCAAAAGTATGATACTTGACAATTATCAGCGTTCAGTTTAGTAAAGGGGCTTTAAAATGCTTTCAGTTCTTTAAAACTTTAGGTCGAGGTGGAATGTTAACAGCCCTGCGTTCAGTGAGCATTTAACGTTAGCCAATCACCGTTACCGTTATGAATGGTTAATTGAACGATCCGTTGAAGTGCGAACGTTTAAAGATGGCGAATAAGAGAGTCGTTACTTCTATTTTACTTGAAGAATTGGGAGAGGATGTTTTTTGTAAATGTATTGATCTAATAAACGGGAGTAACACCGCCGACTTCGTTAGACCTAATCCGGAATTCAAATTTATGTTTTTTTCCGTCCGTGCACAAGCGATACAAACCAAGTTATTTACACATTGTTGATAAACAGCACGAACTATGGATTAAATCCTATTGTTCGTTTTACACGTGTTTTCATTGTAACAGTGAAAGTTTGTTTGTACCGAAGGGGAAAACCCAAATATTTGAATTTCGGATATAGTCTATTCGCAATGGCAGTTACTAATTTGCAAAATGTACTGGAACTATTTTGTTTCAGATTGTTTCACACTCGCGTACTATATACTAAAACCGTTAGCTGTTGCCCTTAAACGTTTTCCGCTAACAGACCGTTCAATAATGACTGTTAGCGAACGTTACGGAACGTTACGAAACATTCGCGGTAACTGAACGCCCTACAGTTGTTCATAAAACCGTATCATTTGTGACTTCATAGTCATGTGGTATTGCCACCGTGTTTTAAATAAACTATGATGAGTTAATGACCTTTTGAGAGTGTTGTGTTGTATTTTAATTAAAGTAGGATGTGAACGCTTCTTGGTGTAATATATAAGGCTATTATATTAGAAATTGGTTTGTATAAATCCATGTAGATAAAATGTCCAGATGCTTTTACGCTAAATCTATACAATGCAAAACCTTAAAGGAATGTTACTCGTCCCAAGGACCCTATATATACTCTGCGTCAATAAAAAAACTTACCACCCTACCAACTAGGGCTGTCACGATACGCCAGAAGCGTATTGCGATATACTGCAATACGTTGTCATCGTATCGCGATACGTACCACGATATATTGTGGGCTTTTAGATTCGTTGTTCCTCTACTGTAAAAATTGCAAATCGTATATGCAATTACTGATAGAATCTAGCCTCTTTAAGTATTATGGTCATTTAGGACTGAGACACTCCCAAATCGGTTAAATTCTTGCAACTTCAGGTTAGATGGAGTGAACAATGGAAAAACTGACATTTTACTACTGTTTTTGCAAAGGGAAGAATTTTATAATGAAATAAAAATATCGCCAAATACCGATACATTAAAATCGTACCGCGGTACGTATTGCTGCAGCCGCGTATTGCAATATACCGGTATACCGGTATATCGTGACAGCCCTATTACCAACCCTCGCATTATAATAAAATAATTGAAGTTAGGGCTGTGGATCTTTGAGCAATTTCGCGATTCATGTGAAGCGATTTACAAATCCAGCCACGAATCCTTTGTTAATGGAGAAGCACTTCGTCCACGTAAACATTGCGTATATAAACATAGCCAGTATCTTTATACATTAATAGTTAGGGGTGTATTATTTTTATAATTTTATAGTTTAATTAGTTTACACTTATTTTATAAACATATCATTATATAGAATTGACAATGTGCATACACACTATTTAAAATAAATGTTACATATAAAACTGGTCTGTTTAAATCAGTAAAATGCTGTTCATGCATCAGCTTGTTCACCTATTTAGTGGGCAAGTCCATTGTTTAAAGTACAAAAACATGCATGACCTTACATTAACACGTTCAAAAGTACTGTACAATAAAACAAAATAAATGTTACAATATTTAAAAGAAAAACAAAGATAAATCAAAGCATTGAAAGTACTGGGGTATTCATTGTGTTTAGATTTATTCATTTTTTTGTTGGGTTTTACGCTGTGGCAACACCTTATAAAGGTTATATCACAGCGGTCAGTCCACCTACTCACTGTTCCTGGAGAGGCTTTATCTCTGGATTTTGCGGTTAACAAACTCCTAGGTGCATACTTCGTCAGTGACTGACTACTGCCCTACATTATTTAGAATCAGTGGAAGGAGGCAGAATGACCGTATAAATTATTAATGGTGTTGATTACATGTTTTTTTTTCATACTCTCTTCACAATAAAAATCTGCTTGAGTCATTTACAATATTGAACGATTAAATTTACTTATTACTATGATAACTGTTGTAATTAGTCAAAGCTATGAACCGTTAAAATATGACTATCACATTGTGTGAAAAAAAATCTAATATAGGAGAGATTTTAAACTACGTCATTGTTATCTGTTATGTGTGCTACGTAGTACACATTTTTTTAGTAAAGTTGGACCAACATCCTGCTGCTATTCTATGATTTATATAGTAACTGAACAGAAAATAATGTATTTAAACTCCATTTCTGCTTATCATAAATATCTTAGAAATTAATTTTACCTGCACTGATAGTGTTAAATGATGAAGGTTAAAATTTACAGTTGTAATTAGGATAGTTGTTTGATAAATCATATTTCTTTTTATTTCATTTGATTACCTGATTTAACAAAGAGGTTAATGTAGTCAAGTGAATGGGATTATTTTTTGGAAAGTAGTTGAAAGTGTTTTATTTGCACAAATTATCTATAACTTGTAAGAAAATAAACAAATGTTAAGATTCAAAATGTTATACTAAGATTTATATCAGAGTTCATTAATACACACAAACTAGTTATTTTGATGAAAAAGTGATAAATGTTCCAAACATTAATTATGTTGATGACTTCAGCAAGTACAAATAATATATTCAATACATTAATTGATAGTATAATGATTATCATTTCTATAATTAATATATTTAAGCTAAATGCAGTTATTGTATTTTTTAAATGAGTTTGTTGTATTAACAGTTTTTATTCAGGAAATTTTCCTTAATCTCTTCAGTTCTTGTCAGATTACAATTTGGTGAAATGAAACTTTTCCATCATAAGCCTTTATTCTTTATTGAATAGATTTTATAGTTTTTATAATCCCTTAGCTCTCACAGTGCTTCAAACTGTAACTTCACAGAGAAAAAAATCTATATTAATTTTTATTTTCTTGAAAGGGTTTGATACTCCAGTATCCAAGTTAGGGTACTACTTAATGTATCATAGTCCACACTAATAGTGTGACTTTACCAATGATAGTTCACACTATTTTATTGCAAAAGATGTTCAAAAGACCCCCCCCAAAAAAAAAAAAAAAACAACTTCAAAACAGAGGATTTTCCAAATTTACTGACTTGTAAGTATTTAAACCCAATATAGTCATGGATGGATTTTATTGCAAGTATTTTATCCATTAAGATACTCATTGACAAAATGTATATTGATGATTTTATCCTTGTTAAATTTATTTACCAAAGGACTTGCATCCAATTCCCCGTAAAATTCAGTATTAATTGCACACGACCCGAACAGTTTCAGTCCGGAAATACTTATCTTTAAAACAAACCCAATACGCGGGAATCAGCACTATAGTATATAGTACAAGCATTAGCATTTCCAAAAATGCTTGAAATCGTCGGTTAGCCATGTATGACATCTCCTTTAGTAAAGCATTCAAGCAATATGTATCAGAGTTTCACAATTTCGTCATGTTTAGACCGAGCACGTACAAACTCATTTTTATGGTTTACTTTATAATTCACCTGTCCATTTGGCAAGACACTATATTTATTGATAACCAAACCAGATTATTCGATTCAAGAACATGTTCTGTCCCATAATCCGACGGCTAAACGAACGTAGATTATATTAATTTACTAGAAAATATTGACGCAAAGCATCAAAGGTCCCCAAACAATTAATACCACGAAAGTACTGCTTACGCCTGGGATTTCTATAAGTGAGGCATTAAAATTCTAAAAATGTTTATCAACTGTCAATTAAACCAATCATGTTTGATAATTTAAAGTATAAATGTACACTATATAAAAGGATCATTATCAGTGATGGTCTGATAATCCTTCTTTGTTAACGTGTCAGTCACAGTGTCTTTGTCAGTGGTTTAGACTGTGACTTTCTATAAAAAGACCGCGAATGCCGTCGAGTGTACATCTATCTCATAGTACTGCCACACACCTCTCACGAGTATTTATGGACAGTCTTATCTCTGTAACAAGTTAATCGCTTCAAGTATATTCTGTGACGTCATATTGAGCGTCTGCTCGCGCAGAAATACATTTAGTACCAGTTTTAGCATGATGTTGCAAATCGTGAACTACTTTGTCTCGGATTATTCTGGCTTGGGTGCTGTTTCGTTTTTAGTCCGTAAATTTTGAAACATCACTCATTGCCTTAACGATCTCATATTTGTGTTTTAGATTAGGTTATTTGCAGCGAATGGCCGAGGAGTTCCAAATGTACCGTTATATAACGTTCTGTAACGTTTTGTGTAATTGAACACGCTACTGTTGAAATGTTTCACAAAATGCCATACAATACCTACAGACATTTTAAATATTGCTTTTACTCGTAATATGAACGCGTTATGAACTTTCACTAGCAACATTGCCGTTGTGAAACGAACCTGTCAATGAATATTTCAATCATTCATCGTTTTCAGTGCTTTGATTTTTACCAAAATACTTTAGTTAAAAGATATTGGAGGGTAGGAGTAATAATAAATATATATTAAGGAGGATTATGTCCAACAATTAAAGCCGTATCAATGCGACAAAATAAAAATGCGGAAAACCGAATTTATTCAATACTTTAAACATGATTGTACACATGTTCCGTACAACTTAACAAATGATCGTACTAAAGCAATTTGAAGTATAATCAGTGAGCGTTTAACCTCTAACAACGTTTAGGTATAAGAAACTGATATTTTGACATTAGTGTTTGAACTTTTTTACCTTGGTTGAAAAAACTTGGATTATATTTTTCTTTTTCTGATACCGATTACGTTAGAACAACGATGAAATTATTTAACAATAATTTAAGGGAACATCCCAGGCTTTTGAAATTACTTTTGGCACTTTTTTCAGTGACATTGATGTTTGTATGTTTTTACGGTAAGTTGATTTTTTTTTATGCCGATTAAGACTTATTCTTTTATGCTTTACGGTGAAATGTGATGTGATTCCATGAATATATAAATCTTATAATTTTATCTTCAAAGAAAAATGACGACATTTTCGGAAAAAAACGCCGGGTTATAATTGTGTAAAATATCTTCATATTCCTCGTGGTGTAGGTTCTAGATGTACCTTGTATGGAATAATTGAACCCGGGTCGATAGCACAGTTGGTAGCGCGCCGGGATTTGGAATCTCGTGCCCGAGGGGGTGCGGGTTCGAATCCCACCCGGGAGGTTATACCCTTCTATGAAAATTTGACAATAATGTCGATTTTCCTCCATTGATTAGATAACATGGAGAAGTTTCCGGCCTTGTGGAAGGGTAGGTGAGTACTGGTTATAGAAAATGGTCCAGGAAAGCTAGGTTAGGTGCGCTGGACGCCGTGAAATGACCTAAATTTTGTTGACACGGCGTAAACTCCAATAAATAAATAAATAGATAGTATGGAATAATTGGAACGGAAGAACATATGATGTTGAAATGCGGCTTTATTATACATAAGCCATTGTGTAAAATACCTTTAATATATCTATAACTCAGAAAAAGCATGAACGCAACAGACAGTTCATCTATTTTTGTATTCATTGTGTGCAATGTGCATTAGAATATAGCCGTATTTCTACAATCGTTCAGTTTAACTTCGCCAAAACCATCGTAGATTTAAGAGTTAAAATTAATCTCTTGTGAGGTTACATGGGTTATAGTGCCATCAGATAACAAAAACACGTTTTATATAGACTCAATCTGCATCTATAGGCGGATCCAGGATTTAAAGTTAGAGGGGGCGAAAAATTCTAGTTAGAGGGGCGTAAAATTAACAAGCAGAATAGGGTTTCAAGGCAAAGCTCTTATTAGAGGTCTTGGTGACCGGCGGCACCCGAAATTCCTGAGTTTTTGTTATTCTAAGGGATTCAGGCAAATTTCGAGAGCCTCAAATACCCTTTCCCAGGGTATACAATATGGATCATTTAGATATATCATATAATTTTCTAACAGCCGTTGGATCATGTTAAATTCTTACAATAATGAGAAGGAATTGTTTTAAATTGTATGCTAGGTCATAGTATTTCTGAACTCCCAGTCTCGTAACTTGTTGCACGCATAGCGAGTGAATTTTTTTTACAAATATATATATTTTCCTATAATTATCATATTCATGATGAAAAAAACCAACCTTAGCTTGGGCAATTTTAGGGGGCGTACGCCGGGTCCATCCCCCCTTTCCGCCTATGGCATCTGGGCAACATAAAATCAAAATTATTTTCATAATACATCAGAACAATATAGAATGATTAAGGAATAAAAATTTTAGTAAAACGTATTATAATATGGACCCCTGTACTGTAACTTCAAAACTTAATTACCATTAAAAACTATTGACCGTCGTTATCTTTGTATCAAGTTTGGTAAATTTGTAATATATAAAGTATTGTTTTAGGATTATTTACATAAATGGGGTTGAATATTTGTTCACAACGATTCACAAAATAAGCTTATCTGAGATCTACTGCATTACATTTAAAACATATTATAGTTATTTAATCCATACATCGTATCTGTCAAGGATGATTGGTGTACAACCCCAATATAAAGTATTGAATTCAAATCTTAATTTCAGAATAGATAGAAGATCCCCTATTAAGGATTTGATTGTTGATTAATTAATCAATCAATTGATCAATAATATTATTCAGATATGAAAATCCACAAAGCTGCCAATCCTTATTTGTTTGTCTTTAGAATTCAACAGGGAAGGGTCGTGAAATACTTTTATCATGTATACTCGATCCACATCTGGGTAGCATATCATCAAAATTGGTTTTATAATTTAACAAAACAATATAGAATAATTAAGGACAAAATCTTTATTAAATGCTTCATAATACGGATCATTGTAGCGTAACCTTCAAACTTAATGATGATAGAAGACGTTATTATAAGCCATTATCTTTGTATCAAGTTGAGTTTAATGAAGAAGTAGAATTATAGGTTATTATACAGTTTACTGTACAACATGGAAATATATTTGGACTCGTACACAGCTTGACGAGCCGATAGGTGAGTCTAATATGACTTTTCAAGCTGTGTACGAGTCTGTATAATATTGTATCACATCCATTCTTATCACCACCATCAACATAACCACCAAAAATCACTATCGCAATCACCATTTTCTATAAAACCTCGGTCATTTTTAATAGAAAATGTATTATTAGTTCATGAATGTAGCGGCGAATAAATATCATTGCGTTTTGAGCGCTCGCATTGGTTGAATGTATTTATGGTATATTTTGTTTTACCAATCTGTTTCAAGAATAACGCTGCTATTTTGTTTTATGTATTAAATTGACAAAAAGCGTCATACTAGCTGTTGTTTTAATTATTCAACTAATTCGTGTAGAGTTATTTTCACATAGATTTTTTGCGAAAAATAACTCATTTTTGTTCTATACACCCATTACATCCGCCCCCCTCGACCAAAGTTTTTATTGCATTTTTGACGTTCCTTTTTTTGCGATTTTCTGGACCAATGTGTACGCAGCTGCGTACTCTGCGTACTGGTAGCTACGCGCCTGGTAAAGTTTTAACTTCTACTATCTACTGCATTTTAAAAAACAAACGTTTTGTGTGATAGTTCACTATGACTTTTATTCTTTTTTCATATAAAAAGAAATTTAGTCAAAGTGAACTATCTACATTTGCTAAAGATTTAAAAAAAAAAGATTTTCTTACTACTTAATGATTGTCTTTGAGTAAATGTCTCAACCTGAGATGACTGGCAATAAAATAAACAATAATAATAACAGATTGACTTCCAACCAGAAGTTTTTGACTAGAAATAAAAAGATTTTTGAGCCAAATTATATTCATTACAATTCTAAGTCTTCTTGAAGCTGTTTAGCTTTTGTCTCCTTGCCTAGGAGGAAAGAACTGACATTGAAACAATTTCATTTATAAAATTACAAAACCTACTGCTTTGACTAGAAATTCTCAATCCCTGAACAAATTTGTTGAGAAAAATACAAAATTTTATGCATCAAGCGATTAGCATTATATCTTTAATTAAATCCAAAGTCCTTGGCATTTTTTTTGCAGAGATATTTGATATGTCTTTTGTAAATGTTCAGATAACCTTCAGTTTCGCTTTATGAATACCTCTAAGGTCTGATATCCATGTAAGCAATCCGGCAAGTAATGTATTTAGAGGTTACTGTTACAGTATGGTAAATGTATTTGAAGGTAACTGTACATAAAATGTATATTTAGTTGTCTGTTTATTGAATATATTTATAGATTTCTATACATTAAAAGTATTTGAAGGTTACTGTAATTAAATGTTGTTCAAGGTTACAGTATATATTAGTATAGGTAACATTTTCATTAACTTGTATAAAACCATTTTGTGCGTAACTGTATTTTTCATTTTCATCAATCAATTTGATGTAATTGATAATATAATGTGTTAAAATGTTAATGATATCATTTAGTCATTCAATCAAGATTTATTCCATATCATATTCAATTAATTTGCTGCAAATATAATCCACAACATCACTTTCTGCTCGCAGGTCTGTAGAAACTGTGATGCACACGTGGTACATAATTGGCAACATATCTTTCAGATCATTCTTTTATTTTTGTTTTATTGGCCTTCTTTTTGGATTCAACAGTGGTAGTTCTTCGCCTATTGTACGACTGTTGTTCTTCTTGTGCAACTCAATGGTGACCTGCCTAAATACTCGATTCAGAGATTCCTTTTTTTATTTGTAAATTGAGAAACTCCTGAATGTTCTATACATCTTGGACTTAGTTCACTATGACAAAAAATAGGAGCCTATTAAGGAAGAGGATGTGGGTTAGTACATGATGCCAATAACTTATGTTGTAGGCATGCTATACACACCTCAACTAGACAGAATTGATGCTGAGAGTTTGGAGATCTTTATAGGGCAGATAACTTGTTTTTTTCCAAAATGAGGGTTAGTTCACTTTAACAAATCACCATCCTATTATAAGTGCTGATTCCCGCGTATTGGGTTTGTTTTAAAGATCAGTATTTCCGGACTGTAACTGTTCGGGTCGTGTGCAATTAAACCTGAATTTTACGGCGCATTGGATGCAAGACAGATAATATGACTGTACAAAACTATTATATACTATCATTAAGCAGAAATGTAAAGTTCAATGTGTATATTAGAGTTTTTTGACACACAGACTAAATTAAACAATATTAGAGTCATATTGTCACAGTACATAACTTTGACTAATTACAACAGTAATCATAGTAATTAGTAAATTCAATCGTTCATTATTGTAAATGACTCAAGCAGATTTTTTATTGTGAAGAGAGTATGAAAAAAAAACATGTAATCAACACCATTAATAATTTCAACAGTCAGTCTGCCTCCTGCCACTGATTCTAAATCATGTAGGGCAGTAGTCAGTCACTGATGAAGTACGCACCTAGTAGTTTGTTAACAGCTAAATCCAGAGATAAAGCCTCTCCAGGAACAGTGAGTAGGTGGACTGACCGCTCACCGCTGTGATATAACCTATATAAGGTGTTGCTACAGCGTAAAACCCAAAAACAATGGAATAAATCTAAACACAATGAATACCCCAGTACTTTCAGTGCTTTGATTAAGATCGGGTTTTATTTCAAATCATGACCTAAAAAGTGACAATTTTACTCGCAGCTATGACAATGCAAAAAATACTCTCTGAGCTCATTATGTAAAATAAAAAAAATATACCTTTACATCAAAACGACAAATATCTGCCATTTGTTGTCTATTTTTTTTTTTTGGGGGGGGGATATGCTTAAGAATATAAGAGTGTCTGCGAAAAAAAATATCGATGAGTCTCTGAAAACATAATCTACATTTTTTTACATAACCGGGGACGGTAGTGCAGTTGGTAGCGCGCCTGGATTTCTAATTAAGTGTCTTGAAGGGGATATGGGTTCGAATCCCACCCCAGGGAGGTTCTACCCAGCCATTGAATTTGACAATAATATCAAATTTTCTCCAATAATAAGGTATATGGAGATGTAAAATAACTTAAAATTTGTGTTGACACGGCGTTAAAACCTGTACAAATAAAGTTTTATAAGTCAGTTTGCCCTCATCATTGAAACATCATTCAGAGGTAAAAATACCAGAGGTTTAACAAAAATGTTTATTTCGAAAGTTTTTGTACTGCTGTTTTTTAAAATATCTTTTTACGCATTGATTCGTAGTCAATCGTTTATTATGTATAATTGACAATTGTAAGCTGGCATAAACACAGGCGGCGATAATAACAATTATCAAGATTTGAGCATTTTTGTGTCGACACCGGTTGCCTTAAGCCGATCAAAACGATGCATTTGAGGTCACATGATGAAAATAATGGACATCAAACAGTCAAAATAGGGGTGCGTGTATGGACTCGTCGATGCCATGTTTTGTCGGGTTACAAGTTGCAATAAAAATAAAGTTGTAATATAACACAAGAAAATCGATAATAGATAATTGTAAAATGTTTTATTTTTTATTTTTAAAACTCACATTTTTTTTTGAAAAAAATACAGACCTATCTACCATACTGCGGGGCGAATCTAAATCAATAGTTTTATATATCGTTACCAGGGCGCGCTTATTCCTGGTATTCTATAAATAGACTTGGGACGGTTTAATACGCTGACGCATATTGCTTGAATGTTTTTACTCTAAGGAGAATACACGGTTAAACGGCGATTTCAAGCATTTATGGAAATGCTAATACTTGTTTCATTACAAAGTAAAGTTTTTGAAAGGGGAATAATTTGCTTATCCCAGTTATGTTAATATTTATGTCATGTTTTTTATCATTAATATGTTCTATTATATGCGTCATTCATAGTTATGTATAATAAATGGGACACTCATCACTCAATTTGTTCTTTATCAAACTCTTTATTCCATTTACAATTTGGAATTCAAAACTCTTTGGGGTTCAATGCACTTTGGATCCAATGCATTTTGAGATCCAATGCACTTCGGGGATTCAACGCACTTTTGAGGTCCAGCACACTTTGGGGTCTAACACACTTTTGGGGTCCCACACACTTTGGGGCCAAACGCACCTTTGGGCTCGACACTAAAGTGCATCCCGCTGCTACATAGTTACTATGAATTCATAAATGTATCATATTATTATTATTAAACTCCATATTATTTGAATATCGAATGTATCATTTAGCATGGAATTCACACTTCTTATTATACTTATATTTTTAGTTCAACATAATTGCATATCGACGACTCTTTTGTTTAAGAGGTTTAATATTTTGTTCGTATAGGCATCCATAAACTCAGATTCATAATTTATTGAATGTTATTTAATATGTGATTTGTAATAGGCCCTGTTATTTTTCAAGGGCAGTACAATTAAACCGAGACCGAAGGCAAAGGGCCAATATGACTGTCCCGAGGGGAAAACAGGGCCTATATCAAATCACTTATATATCACTTTAATAACAATTTTTTCAATAATGGACTTAAGTCAGATATTTCCCCTTGTATACTCTTCAAATAGGTAGGTCCAATTAGTTGGATTACTCGGATTTTACCCTTACATTTCATTGCCAATTAATCTTATATAACTTTTTTATAAATCATGTTATTAGTTTGAAATTCAAGCTTAGTATTTTAAGGGTATAGAACTATCTCATTTTCATCACTTCTGTTAATATCTTCATTAACAAGAAAGATATTAGATGAAACATATTGTTATCCTAACATAGGACTTCAATAATAAAATCTGAGAATTCCAACTGTAAGGACCTACTTACCAATTGAATCGCTTCAGATTTTATCAGGGATAGATAACTGACTAAAGTCCCTAATTAATTACTTACGGGCTATTTTTTATATTTGTCATTTTTTATCAACCAATCAGTGTGCAGAAATTTGTTATTGGACCAGGGCCAATAAGTGTTATTAGCCCTATAACAGATTTCGGCCCTTATTTCAGCTTTATTATACAGACTTTGCAATATTGTTCAACAGATGTGCCTCTTTACAGGGCTAATAACACATAGTTATTTAATTATACCAGTTATTGATCATTAGACACAATAATGGATTTTGTTTATTTGCTACATGTACTAAATTAAGGGTTAACTTCATAGACATATTAAACTAGATTATTGCATATGTTACTATAAATAGTAACAAAATCGACGAGAAAGTGCGCCAATATAGCCTCAATGTGGGCAATACATTCCGGTATTGAGCAAGTGTGCCAAAATATCGATATTTGGCTCACTTCCTAGTGTGCCAAAAATCGATATTGAGGCAACTTCCGGTCATCACGCATCTGCAGTTTAACAACGGCAGACTCTCCGCACGTGAAATTCGTACGTAATTAGCAACAAGAAGCTATTCAATTTTACGACGTGTGTTTTTTTATATAACAAAAATAATAAGATAATCAACAACCAGACTTACGTTTTATAACAAGCGTTCATTAGATTCCAACGTTTCGGCGTTGAAAACAAAACAATACATGTGACGTAACGTCAACGTGCAAAATAGCGCGTTACGTCGAGAAAAATTGTATTTTTGTTGTAGAAAAATCACCATTACATGCATTGGTCAACATATGCAATAAAAAGGTTATGAAACAGGGCAAATGTGCCTTAAGTCGATATCGGCACACTTCCCCGGCATTAGCACTCGGGCTAAAGCCCTCGGGCCAATACCTAAGCAAGTGTGCCGATATCTTCCTTAAGGCACACTTGCCCTGTTTAATAACCTATACCTATTGTATTAAATTCTCCCTTACAATTATTCGTACTGTAGACGGCCATATTTAAGTGCTTACTTATAATTACTATAAGTACAAATTTTCTTTGCAAAAAAACATAAAATTGATTATAAGCCATTTATTCAAGCAGTTAATAACAAATGTGCTTTTTTGTCTTCAGTCGGCGGTTACAGACGGTGTATCTATTACTATATATCTATAATGGATTAGTTCATAGTTTTGAATCCTGTTATTAGATGTGCTGTCAACTGTGATATTAATAATTTAAATGCGCATATCATTGCACATTCTTACATGTGATGACATACAATGTACATACAGCGACTTTTCAACTTAAATCTCTAAGAAAGGTACTTTCATTTACAAGCTATAACATATCAATAGCGTTGTACAAAAAAATAATAATAACAATAATAAATAAGTTAAAATCCTCTACTAGAAATATTTACACTTACATAAAACAAAACAAGTATTAGCATTTCCAAAAATGCTTGAAATCGTCGTTTAGCCGTGTATTCTCCATAGAGAATAAAGATTCAAGCAATATGCAGATCAAACAGTGCACGCCTTTACAGTAGTTGGCTTTAAATCAGCCCTTCAGAAGCTCGACAAGAGCGCCTCCATCCCCGTCGGATATAAATACCAGCAGTGGTAATCTGACGTATTACCACAGAGTCAGGTATTCGTCAGTGCTTTAAACCGTCCCAAGTCTATTTAAAGACTACAGAGCGTTTGATTAATTCTACACAATGTAAGGCCAGATAAAAAAAACCATCGAATTACCATGTGCTGTCCAGACATATTCCATCCGCGCACGTACAAAAACATTATTATGGTAGACTTCACAATTCACCTGTCCATTTGACATTAAGAAACTATATTTTATTGATAAGCAAACCAGATTATTCGTTTCAAGAACATGTTCTGTCCTACATTTCGCCAGCTAATCGAACGTACATATATACTAATAAACTCGCTCGGAAGTAGGGAAAATAGGTTTGCTTTTTTCAACAAAAGCGAGTTATTTTAAATAAATGAACATGTTACGAATATGCAAGAATGTTTTTTTGGTTTTATATTGTAACTCCTTGAAACTGATACTCGTTCATATATCGATAATGATATTTTCTTGTATTACAAACAGGTAACCGTATAATACACGCCATGGACGATTCCATACACGCACCCCTTTTTATGCCACTCGATGTCATCTTTTTCGTCACGTGACCTCAAATGCAACGTTCTGATTGGCTAAAGACAACCGGTCTCGACACAAAAATGCTCAAATCTTGATAATAGTTCAAATCGTCGGTACAGGACCGACGATAATAAAATTTATCACACATGATGTCATATAGTGCAACCCGAGGACTAACCAAACTGGCTGAAGTTATTTATGTGTGTTTGTGTATTTTGTGTTTTTACATGTGATTATAAAAGTTGGTGTCCTGTACAGTATAGCATGATGCTACTGTTAACCGGACTTGTCCTGAACATGGTTACATAACGCCACTGTTAACCAGGCATTTACCCAAGGCATTTCTGCAGTTTTTGCGGTCGACGTCGGAACCGCCAAATATACACCCGCGAATAAAAAACACCGCCAAATATTGACCCAGCGAATATAAAATACAACATGTACCGCCAAATATAGACTCTACGAATATAAAACACCGCCAAATATTGACCCAGCGAATATAAAACACCGCCAAATATAGACGCCATGAATATAAAACACCGCCAAATATAGACTCTACGAATATAAAACACCGCCAAATATTGACCCAGCGAATAAAAAAACCCGCCAAATATTGACCCCGCGAATATATAAAACACCGCCAAATATAGACGCCACGAATATAAAACACCGCCAAATATAGACTCCACGAATATAAAACACCGCCAAATATAGACTCCACGAATATAAAACACCGCCAAATATAGACTCCACGAATATAAAACACCGCCAAATATTGACTCCACGAATATAAATCACCGCCAAATATAGACGCCATGAATATAAAACACCGCCAAATATAGACTCTACGAATATAAAACACCGCCAAATATTGACCCAGCGAATAAAAAAACCCGCCAAATATTGACCCCGCGAATATATAAAACACCGCCAAATATAGACTCCACGAATATAAAACACCGCCAAATATAGACTCCACGAATATAAAACACCCCCAAATATAGACTCCACGAATATAAAACACCGCCAAATATAGACTCCACGAATATAAAACACCCCCAAATATAGACTCCACGAATATAAAACATCGACATATACTTATCAAAGTAATGCTTCTCATACTTTGATCAAGTCACTTTCCTTTTTATTTATTATAATGATGCTTAGTAGTAGTACTCATTATTTGCATAAACCGGCCTCTGTCTTATACACAACAATATATAACAATGTACGTCCAATCAACTTTTCAAAAACTTTGTTTAGAAAGAAGCACGTCAGACCATTCTATTCGTCTTGGGTTTGATTCCCGGTCGAGACCTTAATACGTTGGTAGAGTTAGCATTTAACCTTTGTATTAGGAAGAGCGTTGTCAGTCATGGGCGATGGTATTTGCTTGATATTATGTTAACGATTGTATGATAGTATGTTTGAGATCTAGCAATATGATTAAAACCCGATCTTAAATTTTCCGCTCGCATACTCGCTAATTTATCGGTCTACAGGATATGTGTTTACGGAGATTGGAGATCTAGAGTCTAAGATTTAGAGATTCATATATACTTATATGGGGACAGTGAACATAACTACTGACTCTTCATCGTAATATGACTGGAAACTCAAAAGGTTGTTGAGAGTTACAAACATTATATTGCAAACTTACATTAAGAACGTATTAGATAGTTGTTTAATTTTATGGCGTAATCAGTTTTTAACTGTAAATATTTACACTTATATTTAGGGTTTCGTAAGTAAACACTACTAAATACTTTACAACAATTAGAAGAGCATATTGATGTAGTATTTAAATCATGGTAAGTAAAAGTAAAACCTGTTTAGTATTGGGTTGTTTATTGTGAAGAGTAAAGAATTTAAAACAGGTCATAAGATTAACTAGGTCGATTATAGCTTGTAAACATAGACCTGTGACGTTATATATCTAAAATATAGCTTGTAAACCTTAACCTGTGACGTTTATATATCTAAAATATAGCTTGTAAACATTGACCTGTGACGGTTATATATCTAATATATAGCTTGTAAACATTGACCTGTGACGGTTATATATCTAAAATATAGCTTGTAAACATTGACCTGTGACGGTTATATATCTAATATATAGCTTGTTATCATTGACCTGTGACGGTTATATATCTAAAATATAGCTTGTAAACATTGACCTGTGGCGGTTATATATCTAACATATAGCTTGTAAACATTGACCTATGACAGTTATATATCTTAAATATAGCTTGTAAACATTGACCTGTGACCGTTATATATCTAAAATATAGCTTGTAAACATTGACCTGTGACGTATTTATTTAACGATTTTGAGTACAAATATACAAAAAAGTATTTAAATCTGTGGGTTTAATGTTTGTACCGCTGGTAGATGAATGAAAAAAACAATATTAATATAAGCGGTAAAACACATCACATCATTAGATGTTTTAATATAATCTAAATAAATTATCATAATTGTATTTGATAATTGATTATGATAATCACATAAATGTATTAATACGTTTTCAAGCGTAGTTAGGTAGGGACAATGGCTCATTGGTAGGACGCTTGATTAGGGATCGAGATGTCCCCAGTTTGAAACACTTTAGGGGCACTGCTTAATTCAATAAGCAAAAAATTACCTACACTTGTTCCACTGCATCCAGGCGTAAATGGGTACTGTGTTGGGTCACATGACATGTCGATATGTCTAAATAGCAAATATGACTATTTATATTTTAAACAAAATGAACCCCGTTCAGCGCGGAATATCTTTTTACATTCTTGGCAATTGCGATGCCTAGCGTTTGTTGCGACGTTTAGCATTATTGTTGCGACGTTTAGCATTATTGTTGCGACGTTTAGCGTTAGTGTTGCGACTTTGGCGTTAGTGTTGCGACGTTTAGCGTTAGTGTTGCGACGTTTGGCGTTAGTGTTGCGACGTTTAGCGTTAGTGTTGCGACGTTTGGCGTTAGTGTTGCGAAGTTTGGCGGAGTTGCTTCGTTTAGCAGCGCCACTAAGTATTCCCAAGAGAATGTTAAATAAATTTTGACGGTTACATGATGACCTATCATATACCTAAGCTCTATTATCTAATCACAGAAATGGAAACTCTGAGTCAACGGTTAATGTGTAACAAGTAATCTCTCCATATAGGTCAGACTGACTCGGTACTATTTGGTTCCAAACAGTGGTTATAATCACAAGCAAATTTAAATATAAATTGCAATGGTCAACATATTGAAGCCAAAGAATCCGTCAAATATCTTGGTGCTACTCTTGATCAGAATCTCTACCAAAAAGTTTCTCACAACATCTCTCATTCAGTGTTATTTTGATTATGGTACTGCAGTATGGTATAATTGTTTGTCTCAGGAACTTAAGAATAAGTTACAGGTCACTCAGAGCAAAATTATAAAATTCTTGTTAGGTCTGGATGCAAGGACTCACATTGACCAGAATCATTTTGTTATAATCAACATGTAACCTATTTCAATCAAAGTATTGAAATACAAAAAGACTTTCGTGTACATTGAAACCTAACGAATTCATACTAATGATTACTCCTTACACATAAGATTCAAGTACGAACCTAACAGGGCAAAACTGCGGGCGAAGTGTTTATTCTATCCTGCATAACTGGCAAATACTACTGCTTGGTAAGTGTATTACCGAGATTTGACTCCGCCCATTCACACACTTATCAGTAAAAATAAAATACCTGTCACTGACGCTGAAACAATGCGTCAGTTGATTGACGGAACTACTTTTATCGCCTAGAAATAAACTTCGTAGTAAATTAGAAACACATGTATCATTGCGCAGGTTAAATAGGTCTGGCATTTCAATCGTCGATAGTTTTCGACTTATGGTATAACTTAAGCCTTTCGGCGGGAAATCGCCGAAAGTCTAAAATGATGGATCAAATAATTTTAGGTCATGTATTTAATTAAGATTCAAAATGGGATAGCACCATGTTATCTCAAAGAGCATTTCCTTCGTACTAGTTCTATTCACAGCTATTCCACAAGTCAAAGAGTTGTTTTTTGTGATCGGTTAGGATTTACGTTCTCAGAAACAGACAGGTTTAGCCTACCTAAGGTCAAAGGTTCTGGCAGAGTCTCTTGCTTTTAATGGGTGTTTTCTGTGGAATGAAATGCCAAGACAAGCTAGGAATTTTCCCAATTTTAAAGCCCTCGTCAAAGCCCATCTTTTATCAGAGAACTGAGATGACTAATGTATATATGTATCAAGCTCTTAATTCTCTATCTAATTATTATTATTATTATTTTGATATTTGTCTTTTTTGTGTACCTACCGTGATAATATCATATTTATCTGTGATATATATATAATGTTATATTCATGCTGGTGAATTCTGGTGTATTCATCAATTTAATTGATAATAGGGACCACAATGGAAATAAGGATTAAATTCCGTTTTATGTACCATCCATTTATTCCAATGTATTCGACATGGTCTTTATTAATTCAGTGAAGTGCTTATATTTCTGTCTTAAAATTTGCCTATCAGCAATAAATACCTGTTTGAACTATTCTCATTTTACTGTACATGCAATTTTACAGGCTGTATAATTATATATTTTGTAATATTTTATTTATAAATCTTTATTTATCTTTATATTTTACCACCATTTTTCTCACTGTACATGTACCATGCCAATGTCATGAAATATGAATATAATATAATTATATATAGTGCGTACCAATTGACCCCGACCTGACCTTTTTGCAAGAATATTCATTACATTGAATACGGATGTCGTATTAATGCTCGATAACAATTGGATTATATCGTCAAGGCTTGAATGTAATTATAGCACAGGGATTAATTTTAAAGTACTTTTAAAGCGTACAATGAGGGTCTATTACACATAGGCCGGACCAGATGATTATACAATGAGGCTAGCTACCAATTCAAAGGTTGTGGGTTTTAGCCCCACAACCGCCATTCCCCCATCCATTTTATTATTAATTGTAATCAAAAAGGTAAGAATACGAGTTCCCGTTTGAATGCATTTAAATCGTGAGTTGTTATACATGCGGGCTGTGTATACTATATACATGTCTTATTTTATCTTAAATACGTAACGAGCCGAAGTATAGAGTAGGCGTGGTATTGATTTTCGTCGGGTATATGTAGATGATAATTAGATGCAAATGTGAAAGGTAGGGTCGGGGTCAATTTGTACACACTATACCTGAACATAAATATGTCATTGAAACTGGTGAATGTAGCGTGATACGTAATCGTATTGCAACTAAAGTGTCTTATGTCGTACAGTATTGCATCCTGGCGAGAGATACGCAGTCCTACTGTCTAAGGTACCGTCACTAAGGTTGAGATCTCACGCAATCAAAGTACATTTGTACGGAAACGTATCAAGGCCTCCATTTATCTAAAAGTTTCATGTCATATCGACTTGGTTTTTTTCGATTTGACCAAAAACATCCGTAAATACATAATACGTAGAAGTATTTAATTATTGCGACTAGATTTTTGTTGAAGACACAAAACAACAAGCATTTTTGAGATAAAGTTGCAATGCCTGTAAACTTCTCATAAGGAAATTTTATTGAGATGCGCAAAAACATCTTATCATTGCGAATTAAAATTAATCGACTTAGCGCAAAACATCTCATTAACTGTAAGCCCTGATAATTACTTACATTTGTTTAGTGCGTGAAGTTTAACCCCAATCTGACCTTTTACATTTGCATCTAATAGTTATCTACAATATCCCGACGAAAATCATTACCACGCATATTCTACACTTCGGCACGTATTTAAAAAAATAACGTATTTTTTTTTCAAAATTAACAATCGCTTTACATCATATAATCCTCTCGGCCACTGTGTAATACCCACTTATTGTACGCTCTAAGTGTTACGAGTATTCTATCCGACTTAGACAACGGGTTTGAAATTATAAGTTTATAATGTCCATTTTCATTTATTTTGTCACGTGGTTATACTACTGCCATCTTAAAACCACATAAAACTCAGAATAATATAGTTGGCCTTCAACTTAAACAAACGATATTAAATTTTGTGTCGTGAATTTCGTGCGAAAGCTAATTAAAACTCATAAACACAATTATAAAAGATTCAAATTAACAATCACTTTTGATAAATAATCACAGATGTGATTCGTCATAGGAGTAATTCTTTATCACAGAACTAAATACTGTTTGGGCTAACCAGGAGCGCTATTAAGCTGTAAGTACATGTTATTTCATCACTTTTAAACATTGTTATAACTAGTAAACGTATGAACATTCAATTTAGACCATATTTCTCATAAAAAATAAAGTAAGATAAAAAGTACAAAAAGAAAATAATAGAAAAAAAAGAAAATAGAACGGTCAAGATTTAAAAAGCATATAAGAGAAATAAAGTCAGAAGAAGAAAAAAAATCACCCAGTTATTTTCACTCCATCATTTGGAGCTACTGAATAACTGGAAAAGTATCCCCTTAAAAGATTGGGTCTCTGAGCCGACTCTTATAAATGATACCGCAAAGTGGGTCTCAGTCAACGAGGCTGTAAGATTATTCCAAGTTGGTACACATCTAGGGAAGAAGCGGTTGCGGTAAGAGTCTATCCGACAAAAGAAGGGTACACGTAGATAACATGTATTATGATGTCTTGGCATCGGTTTGGATTCTTGTAGATAGATGGTGTGGTCAATGTCAACTTGATGATGTATAATCTTGAAAAATATGATGAGCTGAGATTTCTGTCTACGTGATTCAAGAGATTCCCATTTCTTACTATTTGTTTAAAAACTACATTTGTCGATTTGGCATAAAGGGAGGCAACACTGACAAATACTAAGATCCTATTAAACTCCCTTGTTGGTGTAAATCGTATTAGATAATATTAACTATACGCCCCGGGGGCATGTTTATGATTTTAAACACAGGGTATAGAAATATACAAAATATAACGCGTGACTGTACAAATTTTGTTTTTGATTAATTTGATAAGTCTTCATTATATTTTTGTAATAAGATTTAAATATCTAGTTAAATAATAAACAAAGAATCTGCAACCTTACGTAAGACAGAATTAGAGACCAATTGAATTTAATTGACATAATAAACTGCTTACTTTGACAACTCATTCGTTAGTATTTAACTTGTGATAGAAAACATCACAGTTTTAATGTGTATGTCGTTATTATGACTTAAATGTCATACATATAGCCAAGCGTTTGCCTTCTTTAAGCGAAGCATTTGACTGGCTCTGGTCGTTCCTAAACACCATGTCATTCCTTTTTCATTGAAGATGGAAATAATGCTTGGTTACCAGAGCTGTTAATGTTTTGCTAGGAGGTGGCTTACGCTGTTGATTTTGGTGTTTGTCTCCGAATGGAGACGAACCGATCTGCATGAGTCGTGCATGTGGTCGCACGATCATGGCGCTTTATTTCCTGTCTCATTTATTTCCCCTCAAAATGTTTAAAGTAAGAAGGTATACTAAATTTATTTAACTATCAGTTAGATCCTATTGTAATTTAATTGACTGAAGTAACTAATTTGTTACAAAATTTCTTTAATTTTTTATTGTAAGGCCTTTAATATATTCAGTTTTTTTTCCAAAATTATTGCTTATTCTACATTCGAGTTCCTTACCACAAATGCCTTACTAAATTTTTAAAATCATATCACGAGGGGTTAATAGATAGGAAATGGTGCCAATGCAGTTTCACATTTATATAATACGAGGGTTGATCCAGAAGTAATGAGACAACGTCTATAACTTTCAAAGTTCGTGTAATAAAGTTATAAAATTATAACTATGCGTCACAATTTTTAATTATCTATTAACTCACCAAATATTATACTGTTTCTTCTATTATTGAAAACAATATACAGCTTTATATTGGTCATGGTTCGGTATATCGCCGCACGCCATCATAGCGTCATTTCTCAATTATCACTACGGTCTCTTTCAGTAACAGTTTTTATCAAATAGTATGCCAAAACGAATGAAACACATACGACGTGACGTCAAAAGTTTATATTGTTGACGGTTAAAATTTGATTGACATCGGTGCAAACGTTTGCGTTCCACACTATATAAACTTAACCTACGGAAGAAGAAAATATGACAAAATCAGACAAAATGGCGCAACCCACAGTTATTCAATATTTTACAAAATAGGCGAAACGCCAAAAAAAAAACTGTTGAAATGTTGAATCTAACATCGGTGAAAATGCCTGTAAGCAGGGTACTTGTCAACCGTCGGTTTAGGAGGTTTGAAGATGGTGAGAAAGATCTAGATGATAAAAATAAACCAGAAAGAATGTCAGAGAGTAGACAAATTTGTAATGTAAAGCGCGCATCCGACGTCATTAACGATAATAGACTGATGACTATTTGCGAATTAGCAGACGAACTAGAAAAGAAAACACAGTCTATTCAGTTGAAAATTCATCCTCAACTATGCCGATAAAGGTCTAGGTATCTAAACAGTTGGTATGCACATGGTCATTGTGTTTCTGATATGCAAGGTGTCCTACTCTCCCGTGCAGTACCAAAAGGTTATGCAGTAAATTTCAAGTTCTGATTCAATTCAAGAATTCAAATTTATAGTTTAGAATGAATAACATAATGTAAGCCAACATGATTCTTTAATTAGAAAACGAATTTCGTAGATTGAATTTCACAAGTACGTCCGCCATATTGGATTTTATTAGCGCTAGCATAAGTTCTAAATCAAAGCAGGTGCCCGCTTCCTTGTTTTCGAAACATTTACGGCAGCAATTTTGTCTCTCAATTTGACTGTGTACGAAGAACTTGTGCATTTATTATGTCATCACTAGACTCAGACTGGTTCAATGATATGCTCAGCCAGTTCATACATATATTTGAACCGTGTATCCCAGCCAATACAACTCCTTTGAGAAAGAGTGATGCTATGTAAATAAAGGCTATTAAACTTTATTAAGACGTCGTTGACGTCAAATATCTGGCCTGCGGCGGGATACGTTACCCTACATAGATCAGGAAAGTATAGCTCGAGATTTAGAATACGCATATGCATGATTTTTCACACCCGTATAGAAAACTACTTTTTACACAACTGTTGTAATTTTCAAGTTTATTCCACGATCGGTTTGGGATTTATGGCGTTTGTCTCATTACTTCTGGATCACCCCTCGTATATCACATAATCTGCAAAATTACGTAGTTATACGTTACGCAAATTTCAAATCAGTACGGTACCTGTACAAAATAACATTACGTGTTAGTGTTAACGTTAAAATGAACCAATCCAGTCCATTTCATCAATTTTCAAAACATGGCACATGAGTCCACACTATTGTGGTACAGTGACAAGGTATTAATTCTTGTGAGGACTTTTAATCATTCAGTACGTGTGCCAATGAAACATTGTGTTACATAAAACTGGTCGTTCCATCATGTGGGAACAAGTGGACCTTTGAATCAAACCCTACCTATATTTGTGCACCTGCTTCAAAACCATCAAGACCAATTTCGTGAACATAAATGGTAGAAAAATCTCAATTACATAGTAAAATACATAATGTTATACAAACATTTGTGCATGATGACGCCTTAACAACATTCGTTTTGTTACAAGTATGAACTATCCAAAAAACAATTGATCGAAAGTTTTCTGTCTTAATTATAGTTTCTTGCTTTTCTTTAAATAAACATAACATATTGTATTAACTTGTTCGGGTGAACTCAATAAATCATTCGTTTTAAACAGTTTTTAGACTAAGCAAATAATGCGCTTTATTGTCTCCCAGTAATAACTAATAAGGACAGTTAATTTCTCAAGACTTTGGTTGGCTTTCAAATCAATATAGATAAGCTTATTGAAACATTTCACCTTGAAAATCTACATGTATATACTCAGCAGTTGATTGTATATTAAACTGAAAATTGGGCGGTTTTAGACTTTTTACAATGGGCTGTACTATTCCATGACTTATGCTGGTCGACAAATGAGATCATGAATAAAAACTTTCTAATTTTCATTGCCGCTTTTATACAAACTATACCATTGCATTTTGTTCTTAGTGTGCACAAAACTTGAAAAGTCTGGATCCACCCCATACTTTCACGCACTGTTTTCTCGAGTTTTAAGCACGGAGAAAACGGTCTGATAATATCAAACACTTACCCGTGTGATATGAGATTTACCAAACATTTTGTAAGCAATTTGATTGGCTGAGAGAGGGGCACCGATGTCTAATTAAAGTTTGATATATTTTTTAAAAAATCCCTGTGTAATAATTACATTCGAGCTTTGACGATATACTCCGATCAGTATCGATCATTAATACTACATTCGTATTCTATGCAATTAATATTCTTGCATAAAGGTCAGATCGGGGTCAAACTTTACGCTAAATATTATAGTTATTATAGTTAGTATTGTACGATTATATTAAACTGTCCGATTGCACAATTACACGGCTATCGCATATTGTAATTGTGCAGTAGAAAATACAATGTGTAGGTTAATTTAGATTCGGTGACTCATCTGGCTGAATAGTCGTACAGTTAAAGTGAAATGCTTCAAAACATCTATTTCTGGAATGCATGCGAGTGTGAATCTAAAGATGCCGTTTTTAAATTTTTTGTAGTGTTAGCATTTATTTCTGAATATTTTGTTTAATTTTATTCAGTATCGTTTTGAAATATAAAAAACACTACAAAACAAACAATGTCAAATATAATTTAGTTTCACTGGTAGTGTCGTTTGCGCTACATGTCCTGTGCAGTCTCTTTTTCAGTGTCGATTTTTGGCGATAAAAACTAACAAAGACAATTATGATTTTCATAATACACAAAGGCATTGTGTTTTACACTATCTGTCCACGATTTAAATAAGGAAAAAAGACAAAAAGTAAGTATATCTCGGGATTTGAACCCACGATTAAAGATTGACAGACCTACCGTCTTACCACTAGTCCACACAAACTTTGATACATAGTTCAAATAACATATAATACATCAGTGTTATGTGTTATCAATGCATTCCACGTGAACTGCCGGAGTTTATCCGAACATTAAATATTCCGTGTTATGTGACGTTTTAATTTATGCAATCGGACAGTTCAATATAATCGTACAATACGTAAGTGTTATGTATCATTATTATGTTGATACAATACACCATATTTCATGTTCCAAAATAGTGTCCTGTCAGCATTTTACATAATTATATAGCTCGTACAGAAAAAAAACAAAACACTGTTTTAAAAAAACAATACAATGAACTAATCCACGACAGGGGATGCTCAGGATGATAATAAGACATATATCATTTTAATATGTTTTATAAATGTCTTGTTGATATAATGGTAAAACGTTCTACCATTACAAGTATGATTGAATAAGGGATGGTGGTTTATCCGCCACATTATCATCACAGAATCCCTAAAGGGACTTTTTGAAATCTTTTTTTTATTTTCGTAATTATTTGTTTACATGAAATAATATCATATCGTTTCTTTTTGAAATAGTTATCAAATTACAATAGTTGTAATACTATATGTATCCCAATATATGTTTAAACGGAATAAAATTATTCCTTTTTTTTTCGAAAAAAAAAATGTCTCGTAAAAATGAAATCTTATAGCAAATGCCATGAAAGAAGTGATATGATGGTTAAAATTATATTACATTTCATCTCGATTGGTGTACAGGCCTTGAACTGTTTATTACTTATTTCTTTTCAGGAGCTGTCTTCCAAAAAGAGATAATGACAAATAACCTGCACGAAGTTTTACATGTAAGTAGTCACACATAAATAATAATCTCTCGTTAAAGTAGTTTAACTGTTAAGAAAACTCACTGGTACCCGAGTGTTAAATTCGCACACATATACTTTAATGATAATATTTATAAACAAATGCAATTAGGGACTTTAGACAGTTGTCTTTCCCTAATAAAATATGAAGCAATCCAATTTGTAAGTAGGTCCTTACGGTCGGAATCCTCGGATTTTATCATTGAATTCCTATGTAAGGATAACAAAATATTTCATCTAATATCTTTCTTGTTAATAAAAATTTTAACAGAAGTGTTGAAATTTAGATAGTGCTATACCCTAAAAATACTTAGCTTGCATTTCAAACAAATTAAATTATTTACAAAAATGTTATCATGATTAACTTTGGCCTACTGACATTGATAAGTAAGGGTAAAATCCGAGTAATCCAACTAATTGGACCTACCTATTTATGGAGTATATAGGGGTAATCACTGACTAAGGTCCCTTATTAAAACCGGTCTAGTATACATTTTCGTTTACAAGTTATAACTATACTTTTATTATTAATACATGTATTCATGATAAGGTAGTCTACATGTATATCCCTATGTATAGGGACATACGAATTATTTTATGGTCATAAGTTATGGACTCTGGTGCCAGACTGCCAGTGCTTAAACCCTATAATAAAGTATCTGTTTTGTTCCGTTTTGTAATAAATTATTTTCTAAGAACTTGTAGTTTTAATTTGTGACATGTGACGTTTTTCACTTTCGCTGTTTTTTATTAGTCTTCAGAAATACTTATTAAACCATTTTATGTTCTTTCATTTCAGTCTTTCAATATCAAAGACAAGAACATTTGGTCCACGAGGCATAACCCTCAAGTTGCTGACATTCAAGAATCTAGGAAAAGCATCATTGAGGCAGTTTGCCAGACATATCCTTATTTGAAGACATCAAATGTGTTAATCCACGGGCAGTATTTTCCTTGCCACCAATATTATTACTGTCCCACTCCAAAACTTGGCACCACCTTTTTCGGGGCGTTCAATTACAGAGCATTCCAATGTAATGCTAAACAGGTAAATAAAAACTCTCTTAAAAACTTTCCGACTGACACTTTGTCCTATATGAACTCCGGAGACCCTTACGAACGATTATTTTCTGCTTATGTTAATAAACTTTATAAGCCCGACTTAGAGTTTTGGGATAAATTAGGATCAGAAATTGTGAAAAGTGTTCGGAAGACCTACACAAAAGGTGACGGATATGACGTCACATTTAGGGAGATTGTACAGTTTGTTGTAGAAAGCTTTGAAGCTGGCAAACCGCTTAATCCACACTTAACCCCAATTCACCGAATGTGCAATCCATGTCAGACGCATTTTGATTATATTGGAAGAAAGGAGACCATGTCAGAAGACATTGTAAATCTGTTAGATATAATGAAAGAGAAAGGTAATATCAACGTAGACGTACCTGTTTCTGAAATAGAAAGTGACATCAGACGTACTCAGAATGTAAAAGGTACTGTTTCTAAACTGTACAAGGCATTACAAAAATATCCGAACATTCCGAAGATCAAATTGTTTCAACGTCACTGGTCTAACTACAATATCAGAGGATACATTCTCAGAGAGTTTGACTTGCCATTTAATACATCTGCCGTGAAAACAGTATCTCAACCAACATATGAAACGGCATTGGTGGATTCCATTTACAAGAGTAGTGATCACAGAGATCAGTTGAAGCTACAGAGACGCGAAGCGTTACTCGAAGCTTATAGAAGTGTGCCGTTAGATTTGATGTCACGACTAAGTGATTTCGTGAAATATGATTGTTTATTATTTGGTTATGATCAAAAACCTGCTTATTTATTTGACAGAGATAATATGGACTCTGTTACAAAGGCACCTCAGTATTTGAGGGGTATTTGAACGGTCAATTTTATTCTACGAACAAAACTGTTTATCTTTGTTGTCTATCAAAGGAAAAACGACGTATGTACTTATTACACATTTACGTTTGGTTACGCTTCCGCGCTAGTAAAATGACATAGGGTTGCATATTTTCTTCGTTTTCATGAATTGTTTCTTATTTGTTGTACATAAATTATTACTATACATTTAATAAATCTAACCAATCGGCAATCTGCATTTGTACCACGTGACCGTCCAATATTCCCGTATTGGATAAAAAATAATATTGTTTTCGTATTGGGCGGTTGGGTACATGTGTACTCAAGGATGCTGGTGATGATGATTATTTCACATTGTACTCGTCCAAATATATTTCCTAATTGTACAGTAAAATTTATAATAACCTATAATTATTTACGCAGTGAATAAGAATGATGCATTGAACGTTCGTATTTGTATATTACATTTTTTACTGTGAATATGTTTTTTCTCTGTATGCCCTTGATAAATGTTTTAACAATATTTTCAGAGTGTCTGTACTTGCCAATACAGTCATTCTAACTGCCTGAGTAATTGTTTCATTACTATTTCTTTATTGCTAACTTTTCTTTTTATTTGCTGTAAATAATATTTGCTGCATGGGTTTTATAAGTTTTTCTAATTTCCTTTTATGTCAAACCAGTGTTTTTATATGTACTATGAATGCACACATTTATTAAAGGTACTCATTCACAGATTTTAAATAAAATATTAACTTTTCTAAAACTATCAAAATTGAACGGACACATTTTATGAAGCAGGAAAGTAGTGGTCTGATAATGACAATTTTACTGCAAATTGACATATAACTATAAATGACGGTGTTTCAAGTAGTGAATATCTACACCGTATGTCACGGTATTGACAATTTTAGTGCATTTTTTTAATTTCATTGTATATTTCTTGCATTCTATAGGTCAGTTTGTCTTATAATATTAAGAATTATTGTTTAGATACAATTACGAACACTGAATGATATTCTGAAATTACATAAAAAAACCAAATCTGAGAACTAGTACCTTTAATAATACCTGTGTACCCATGTAAGTATGAATAAACACCCTGGTCAGTTTATGAGGTTACTATTGCTTAGTTTTTTCTCAAAATCGGAAATAGAAAATGCTTGCTGTTATACTCCATTACTCATTTGACACGCTTTTGTGTTTCTTTAGTGTCTCAGGGCTTTATATCTTTTTATGGCTGTTTTAGACTTAGGTCAATGATCAGCAATTCGTCATAACTTTTACTGATTTATTTAATTACTTATCCATTGGCTAATTTGTCTGTTTTCTATTATTCATAGTTTGTGCCATTATCTGTTTGTTTTTATTGCTTGCCACATGTGTCTTATATTGGACTTTTTGCATATTTCTTTAACATATTAACATATTAATATATCTTAGTTTATATGTATAGGTATCATTCTTTTAATTTAACTTTTAAGAAAAATCTTATTATTTTAAAAATAGTTTTTATATTCACAACTACTGGAATCTATCCAGGTTGTCAACCTTACTGCCCGTTGACGCAGCTTGTTCTGAATAGTACATGGAATAAAAAACTTGACAGAGACCAAATTGTATGAATGATTTTGTCATCTATTATACATATTTAATAAATGACGCATGTAATAAAACAATGATAAACAATATATAACATAAGTATTTACAATGCTGGGATAAGCAAATTTATTCCTTTTACAACTTAACTTTTTAGTGAAATCATTATGATCACATTTGCTTATCCCAGCTTACAATAGTAAATAATACATAGTAAAAACATGAGCGCTATACAAATGCGGTATATAATAATAATATTCGTAATAACATTCATTTCTATCACCCTCTGTATGATGTGATAATTATTTTATTATACCAAACAACAGATATCAGAAATGGTTGACAATTTAATAGGCCGAAACCGTTTGATTTTATCTGTTCTATTTGCTGACGAACTTTATAATGTAGGATATACAATATAGATGATGATAGGATAGGAATGTTGAAAGATTACTTAGGCAAGAAACACGAAGATAAGTTGGCATACAAAGACGTTATAGAAGAACTTTCGACCTATTAAACCGTGGTGATTTTTCTCTACTTATCGCCATCATGATGCGTTTGTGAAGCTTTGAGGAACGTACATTTCTTTATGTGCAAAAGGAATTAGTCCAAATAGACTTAGCCCATCTTCTTCGATGACTATCTTCCGTTCATAAGCCGTCCGGCTAGCTCAGTTGGTAGCACGCAAGTCAACTGATCGAGGGGTCGTGGGTTCGACTCCCGGGCGGGGCATACTTTCGTGGAGCTTAGTCTTGAAATTATTTCTACGGACATTCTCCCTCCTACCAATAATTTTTATTTATGTAGGGCAGTTGTCAGTCACTGACGAAAGTATGTGCTTAGTAGTTGGTTTACAGCTAAATCCAGAGATTTAGCCTTTCCAGGAGGAGTGAGTAGGTTGACTGACCGCCGTGATATAACCTATACAATGTGTTGCTACGGCGTTAAACCAAACAAACAAACAAATATCTTTCGTTCAACTAACCCAACTTGACTAGATCAACTTTCAAACCTTGTCAAGTTGGGTTAGATCTAGATAGACATATACTAAGAGACCTTCTTGCAATAGCTAAGTTGTGACGTTTGCTACACACAAACAGTCATGTGCAAAAAGTATTGGTGAAAGGGGAAGTAACTGACTCATGCTTAGGAAATAGGTTACTTTTGCTAGTCTCTCTTTACTGATTACGTTATTCTCTAGGCTAAATACAGGGTGATGAAAGAAAATGTCAACAGACGGTAGGCCTACGTTATGACGGTAATTCATTTGTAAATTATTTCTTTTAAAAATCGCCTTTACGGCGAATATCTACAGAGAATCTGTAAAACATAAGGATAAAAAACTTGCCATGTAATGGGATTGATTGGTTAAATCCTTCATCAATGATTAATACTTTATTAAACTTTCGTTGTCGACATGACTCTGTGCTCAAGATGAAGCAGTATTTCATGAGTGATTATGTCATACTAGACAGATGTCATCTACCGGAAAGTATCGGTTACCTCCCTTTCAAAAATTATCCGCAATTATTCTGATTTTGCCCCCAACAAGATTAGACAACATTATTCTATAAAAAGTGAATTATATCGCGATCAAAAGTGGCCATTTTGTTTAAAAAAATTAAGGATAAGGAAAAGAACGACCTTAGTAAAGAAATTCCTTAAGATTGTTCTGTAATAACACTTAAGATTTTCCTTTTCCTTGGCTAAGGTAAAAACTTATGGATACAGAAAAAGATAAAATATATCTTAATATGTTTCTGTAATACAGGCCCTGAAGATGATCTAATAGACACTGAGGTATAGTTAATGGCCACGTAATAGCTTTACGTGGCCACGCAGTAGCTTTTACGTGCGCACGCAATAACGTTTATGTGGCCACGTAATAGCTTTACGTGGTCACGCAGTAGCTATTACGTGCGCACGTAAAAGCGTTAACGTGGCCACGTAAAGCTTTACGTGCGCACGTTATAGCGTTTACGTGGCCACGTAATAGCTTTACGTGCGCACGTAATAATTGACCAATGAAGGGTGTCGAAAAATGGCCGCCAATTTCGACAACAATCATTGGTCAATTATTACGTGCGCACGTAAAGCTATTACGTGGCCACGTAAACGTTATTGCGTGCGCACGTAAAAGCTACTGCGTGGCCACGTAAAGCTATTACGTGGCCACGTAAACGCTATTACGTGCGCACGTAATAGCTACTGCGTGGCCACGTAAAGCTATTACGTGGCCACGTAAAGTTTGAATATATCTCCATGTCACCTCTATGCCACCGTAGAAAACTCAGCCATTATGTGATTCGGAACCAATCAAAATGCCTGAATCTCATTAAAGGCCGTGTTTTTTCCATAATGGCCGAGTATTTGCTTATAATGCCATAGTTAACGTCATGTTAGCCCTGAATTTGAAGTCCAATATCGTACAGTTAATTTAAAAACGCCCATAGTGCGACATGCCGCTAAATACATGAATCGATACATTTCGTTTAATTGGGATTAAATAGGATATTCATTATTTTATTTATCTTATTAGGTTTAACGCCGTGTGAACACATTCTGATCATTTTACTGCGTCCAGCGCACCTAACCTAGCTTTCCTGGACATATCTCTTCAACCAATACTCATCTACCCGTCCACAAGGCAGGAAACTACAACATAATACCTTACAAATGGAAGCAAATTGCCATCATTGTCAAATTTTCATGGAAGGGTATAACCTGTTCGGGTGGGATTCAAATCCGTACCCCCCTCGGGACACGAGATTCCAAATCCCGGCGCGCTACCAACTGCGCTACATGTACCGACCCGGGTTTAAGTGGGATTTGAACTCAATAAAACATATTATGCACTATGATATATTTTATTAATGCTAAGAGAGATCAATCCATCTTTATATAAAGATTATTATTATGATGATCCCAGCATTGTCTTAGACCATCACATGTGACAATATGTAGACGGTTTGTACCTCCATGTTGATGAGGATCTAATGTGAGGACTAGTTCATGTTGATGACCATTATCTTCAGTAGTGTAGGCACTAACTGTGGCACCATGTTTTAATGCCGTCATCTCTTCCTCTGTGAGGTAAACGTCATGTACATGCATACCTGTAATAATAATAACATCAAAATAACAACATCATTTGCTTCATGATGATTATAACAGCATTAATGATGGTAATGATAATAATGATAAAAATGATGATGATGATGATGATATTAATGATAATAATAGTAAAAATGATGATAATAATGACAACAATGCAAAAAATGATGATAAAAAAGATGATAAAAATGATAATAATAATTTTACTACTACTAATAATAATGATGATAATGATGATGATGGTGGTGGTGATGATGATAATGATTATGGTGAAAGTGGTGATGATGTTGATGGTGGTGGTGGTGGTGGTGATGGCGATGGTAATGATGATGATGATGATGATAATAATGGTGGTCTAAATAAAACAATAAAAGAAACAAGCAGGAATCTATAATATTAAGACAGATACATAAAGAGATGATATCAAGTACTTATAACAAATACTAGTAGCGGGTATGATTGAAAAAATATTTGTATTTGTTATGTAAAAGAAGTACTTTAAGCAAAGAGGTGAAGGTATTGAGAGACGGTGGATTCTTTTATATTTAAGGTTAAGTTATTCGAGATAGATAAAGATTTGTATTGATTTATACCTGGAGGATCATCATGAGTTGTTGAGGTAATGTAGTGTGTATCTGGTTTGTGACCATTAGCCATGGCACCACCACTGATGGCGGGAGCTGATTCAAACATGTTCTCATATTTCTTCATGTCCATCACGATGTCTTGTAAAGCCATAAGATTTCTCCATGTAGTACTACCTTCCTGATGGACCGGAGCTATGGGATAACGTATACGAACTTTGCCAACATTCGGAATATCCGGTGTGAAAATACGATATCCTGAGGCAGAGACACGTTGTACCTGGAAATATGAACACATATCTTATGTAAGCAAAATGTACATTTGAATAAGTGAGCTGCTTGGTTGAGTTAATTTCATTAAGGATGGGTTTAAAGCCCTAGTGCATGATATATTAGGTAACACAGGCGACTTGCATTGTTACGAATATAAAACACTATATTTACTTTTATATTTTTACTGGGTTTAACGCCGTGTCAACAAAATGTTTAGGTTATTTTACGTCGTCCAGCGCATCTAACCTGGTTTTGCTGGATCCTTGTCTATACCCAGTACTCACCAATCCACAAGGCCACTAGCTATTCCATATACTTTATTAATGGAAAAAAAATTGACTTTATTGTCAAAATTTCATGGAAGGTTATAACTTCCCCGGGTGGGGTTCGAACCCATACCCTCTTCTGGTCACTAGATTCGAAATGTAGGCACGCTACCAACTGTGCTACCGACCAGGGTTCATAATTTATATAAGCAAACTATAAATTTGAAAAAGTGAACTGTCTGGTTGAGTTAATTTTTAAGGATGGGTTAAACACCCTAGGCCATTATATATTAGGCATCACAAGCGACTGGCACTGTCTGTAATCAAACCCTTTATATAATGTATGTATATACAGTGTTTTAAACTCGAAACAGTGCCGCCGTCTGTGTTAGGTAATATGACAACGGACAGCCTACCTACTCACAGTTTCTGGAAATATCTTGAGTTAACTACTACACGCATCAGTTACTTGGAGAATACTTCCGTCAGTGACTGACAACTGCCCTGCATGATTTAAAGTCAATGGTATGGAGAATGGCCATACATTTTTTATGACTAAATTCCACGAATGAATGCCCTGCATGGGAATCGTACCCACGATCCATCGATCAATAGACTTATGATTATATTATTATAATGGCATTTTACAATGTGAGCATGCAGAAATGATGACAGTTCAATCATTGGTTAAACCAAAGGCTTTTTATATCAAGGCAGACACTGGTCATTTTTTGAATTCAAAATTCCAACATGGATATTGCAATCTTCCTAGCTGGTATTGAACCCCCAGAATCTGCAATTTGCCAACTCATACAACAATATACTAGAGTTATATATTCATTTAATCTTCAGAATGCATTTACTCTCTTGTTTTCTTGTGAAATTCTTGCAGCGAAAACATAGAAAAAAAACCCAAATTCATTGTAGTGCATAAACGACAATGTAAAAATTTTAGAAAATGCCCACATAAGCTTTTGAGTTTATATTGATTTACTTTTAATCCTCTACTCAAATTTTGACCACTACATAGTTTCTTGCTCGATTCACTTTTGTGTAAAGCATTTGAAGCTATCGATCAAAACTAATGGATCAATTTAGAGTTTTGGTGGAAAGAAAGTTATAGTTCGAACAAAGAAAAACCCACAAAACACTGTTTATTATAGCTATACAATAAACTAATCCACGACGAGGGATGCTCAGGATGACAATAACATAAACATGTAATATGTTTTACGATTGTCTTAGTTGTTAGTGTAATGGAAGAAATTTTTACCATTACAAGCATGATTTACCAACAAATGGTGGTGTCCATCATGCTAAGTTTGTTAAAATGAATTACACACATTATTTTATTTTCAATGCTGCCTACCCCTGAAATGGGTTGTCTCATTTTTAATTTTTACCCAAACACGTTTTGTTTTTTTGTACGCTCTATAGTACATGTTTTATGCGCTTTTGGTGTTATACATTTGTTTGGCAAAAGAAATAAACGAAACAACCTAATTTTTTTTCTTCATTAGTTGTAGATGTAGATCACGTGACCGTAGACCTTTATATTCTTGTATATATACTGACTAGCAAAAGAAACTGTACACTTGGTTATAGGAAAATTTTGCAGGCTTTTTAGCAAAATATTAGCATATTTGGTATCAATAACATGGCCTACATAAGGCTTCCTAGCCCTTATTGCGTAAGCATTGACAAGCAGGCGACTCAGAACAGTGTACCTAGCGACACCAAGCTCAATCTGATTAAAACCCGATCTAAAATTTTCTGCTCGCATACTCGCTAATTACGACAACGCTCTACAGGATATCTGTTAACGGAGATTGCACCAAGCTTGTCCGCAGTGCTTGTTGCGGTTTTGGATCGATGACGCAAGTATGTCAACGTCAAATATCTGTCCTAACGGACTGTCGTCAGATTGGGTCTAAAGGACCGTGGGCGGTCTCTAACGTTTTAATTCTGGTTGAATCGTTGCATTAGGTTAGATATTGTATGTCTGTGGCAGTTGAACTGTCTATCGACGTCAGCAACGCTAACACCAGGTGCGAGCTGCACAAGTGCTTGAATTCGTTCGTTTTCCCGAAGCCCTGGCATCGTGTTTGCTAGTGAAATTAAAATGAATGTATTATGATTTATTATTGCACTATCGGTAAAGAAATCGAGCAGGGCCAACCAGGCCAGCGGGTAACACGAACGGAAAGTTTTATAATAGCCCTCCGTCAATGTCAAGGTCTTCTATGCTCTAAACTATTGGGTTATGGGGCTTTGTGTAAAGGATTATTTCTTTCACTAATGGTATAAAATCCACAATTCTAAATTGTGTGACAAAAACGTTATGCACAATAAACAACTGTACAGTTTCTTTTGTGTGTAAGTATATTTACTTTACGAAACTTCTAAGTACCCAGATTTCAATATTGTAGGAAATGTATATTTTCTAATACTTATGTCTGATGGAAATTTGTATAGGACTATACTGACCTTTGCTTGCATGGTTTTCATGCTACTTTATCGATACAAAACCGGTTTTGTCGTGCAGGCGTTGATATGGAAAGAGTTCTAAAATGCTTTGATTTAACAGAAAATTAGCAATTAGAAATCTTATCCTGCAGATACGCACCGCCTTGCGTTCGTTGTGCATATCAACGCATTAATGATTGTCACCAAAAATGACCACGTGGGATTTTTGCACGGGAATCACGTGCACATTTCCGCTTTTCAGCACATGCACGACAAAACAAATTTTGGACCAATTAAGAAGCATGAAAACCATGCAAGCAGACGACAGTATAGTTCCATACATCTTTCCATTAACGATCGGACATAAATGTTGAAAAAAATCATCAGCATTGAAATCGGGGTACTTGGAAGTTTGTTAAGTTACATTGTCTTAAAATCATGTTAACTCACTATACCAGTTGAATTATACAGATTGGTTTACAATTCCCAAAGTTAAAACCATGGGTCAGAAATCTTTTGCATATAGGGGTTGTAAGCTATGGAATACTTTACCCCAAGACATAAGGCATGAATGTAATGTAAAACTATTCAAATCTATGTTAAGAAAAATATGCTGGGACAATGCACATTTTAGAGGTACTTTGTACAATCCATTATCAATGTCAATCTTTGTCACTTTAACTTTTGTTTCTACAATATAATTTTCTTAATTCAGCGTGTATCGTAAAATTTTATACGTTCAGTGTACTTATTCATTTATTTAGATTTTATTAATCTATTTTTTATTTATTTAATCCATATTTTTTATTTGACATTTATTTATTAGGCAGATATTAGTCAGTTCTTAGTTTAGTTTAGATTATCTTTCCTACATATTAAGTTTTATGTGCAATACATTTTTGCAATAATTAGTCATTGCATTAATCTTTAAATTTTTAATCGTAATTTTGAATATTTTTTTATCGCTTTTGTTCTCATTTCGGTAACATTTTTATATTATTAGTATGACTTTTTGCTCATACATTATTTTATTCCTGTGATACACCTTTGATTGTTTGAAATGTATATATTTGTAAATTTTGTAGCAGGTTCATGCATCATTGTCAGTGTCATGCTATCAATGTCGGGGACCACAATGGAAACAAGAGATTTATCTCTTTTTTATGTCATCCCCGGTATTATTGTACATGGCATATGGCATTATACATTGAATGTGTAATGCCATATGCCATGCACATCAATACCGGGTTTTCTGTGTTACTCACTTTTTGTATGCTATGTGTCATGTCATTGATACCGAAAAAAAATATTTAAATTTATCATTATTACCTGACCATGTTGATCTAATACACCAACGACATCTCTAGCTGTATCAGCTGGGTCACGATTAGCTTCACCACCGTGGAAGAATATACTTGGAGTAAGATAATAGTTAGGTATACTTGTACCATTGAACGCCTTGTCTGCAGTTACACCACCGTTACGTCCTCCGGCTGTTACTTTACTGAAATCATTTCTATTGGTGTACAATGTGAAGTTATATGGGTTCCATTTACTGAGTGGTGTCATCCAGATTATCTCAAGAGGAATAGCATATGTAGGTCTTACTGTATAGGTCTTACATCCCATTTTGTGTGTCTTAGGGTCACGTGTACAATCGTTCACACTGACCGGAGCAATCTTTGGACTCTTTGTTGTGGCTGTCCACAATGTTGGATCGGAGTAGCCAACGTGTCTGTTCAAGAGTCCCATAGCACCAGGGTTCTCCACTTTATAATGACGGTAGTAGAAAGCAGTGTTTAATTCGGTTGCTTGTTTAATATCGATTCTGTTTTTCATCAATCCAAAGGAATCGTCATTTCCCTTTCCTATGTAGTTGTCAACTCCAGGAACTTCATTCATAATTTTGTCTAATGTTAAATGAGTGGCATGACTTTCAGGGTATGTACCATAGCCATCAGTGGTATAACTCCTGCCAGATGCTGGCGCTATGGTAAAACGAACTGCTTTACTGTCTCTAGCAAATTTTGTCATATTTTGCATAATCCTCATTCTAGAAGAGAGGTCATCAACTGGTCTAAGATCGGCAAGTTTAAGGTCGTATTTGATTGGATGACATACAATTCTGTAGTTCCATTGAGCATAGACTGGTTCTCCAGTCTCAGTAACATTGATTATAGTGGTTGGTAAATAAGACAGATTTTCGAACTGATTTTTAGAACCAGTGGCGGACATAAAACGGATTTTTTCTTGTAAATCAAACCAGCTTGTAGCATCGATGAAATGACGATCACTTTGGAACGGTTCGTCTAGAGATCTTGTGTTAGTCGTCCAAGCTCCTTCAACGTAAGAGAGTACAGGTTTAAAATATGGACGGTAATCTCTGATCTTGATGTCTTGGTTATGAAAAGCTCTAAAGTATTCCTGCATTTCTGTGACTTGTTCAGCAACAGTCTTTTTACTCAGTACTGACGGTGGTACATCAGGAAATGGAACGTCTTCAGTTTTATGGTAATCACTGCTTGTTTTTGAAGGCATCTTGAGTTTGTAATCATTATGACGAGTACGGAATTCTACACCATTGAGAACACCGATGAATTCACCAAGACCAATAGTACGGTCATAGTTTGAATGTTCATGCACTGACAAGAATCCTCGGCCAGCAAATGTATCCATAAAGTATGGTTTACTTCCCCCAGCATTGTTACGTATTTGTTTAACTCCAGAGCCGCCATCAGAACGTATCCTTTCTTCTACAAACAATTGCTGAAGCATCATCTGTCTTGAGAGACCTCCCAGTGTTTGTTGAAGGTGATCCACTTCTTTCTGTAGATCTGCTACTGTAGGGGTCTGTGACATCACCATGGTGACGCCACACAACATTCCACAAAGAAACAATAGTTTCATCTGAAAGATAAATCACGTAAACTTTAGAGTTATGGTAATTTAGGACAGGACAGGACAGGACAGGACAGAACAGAGCAGAACAGAATCTGTGTTGTATAAACACAGGTTACATTTAATATATAAAGTAACAACATGTGAAATAATTATGAATAATTTAACAGAATAGTGTTTTGATGTGGAGTTACGGGGATGTATAATGTAGGCTAGGATAAATATAAAAATTTGGTGGATCTAATGTTTGTCTGGAAGGTCCGAAAAATACATTCTAATAAGAAATGTTTTTCTTTATCTATTGAATTTAAATCACATAAATGTCTGTTCTGACAGCGACTGTCCCCGTATCGTACGTAAGGACGTGTCCACCGCCATGTCTCTACACGGAGTCAGCGGTTTCCTGTTCTAAAATGAAATAAACTAATTCTATGTGATTGATTAAATAGTGTAAGGTAATTTTGCAAAATGTGTATTTTCTTTGAAATAATGATGTCCATGTCCCTTTGATGATATAGTTAAGCTAGCTTGGTACAGTAATAGCAAAACGGTATATTTTAGGGGTGAAACGTTTAACCGATATTGCAATACGAATTCTGAGGTTTTATCTGGTTCGTTTTTCTAAACCGGGTTTTGTAGTTATGTACTGATTGTTTTTAGACAGTCTTAAATTTTAATGTTTGAATAAATGCTAAAACATGTTGAAAACTTGAAATAATCTTATTATGCTATATTAGGTTTAACATCAGCAAAGGTTTTGTATAAGCAATACTTTAAACAGAAATAACGGTTAAATACCTTGATTTTGGCTTTTGACCAGCCGTATGTCCAAAAACCAGCCGTCGACAATAAATTCTGACCAAATGACCGGCTGTTTCGTTAAGTACTAGTTTTTGATAGTTTCTTATCTTGTAACAGAGAAAGTACAACTGTTCTACGAGTAAATATTTAAATAGTCCCATGTTTGAAGATAAAACTGGTAACTAGGTTATTTGGTCGAGTTTTTGTCATACCTGTAAACATGTAAAAGTTTATTATCGTTATACGTTGGAGAACAGTGGAACTTCGGAAAACTTGAATCTCAAAGAAACTATAGAATCTTCACAATACCTTTATTTTCTTTTTTTTGCTGGTTTTGTTTGTTTTGTTTGTTTGTTTTTGTTGGGTATAACGCCGTAGCAACACATTGTATAGGTCATATAAAGGCGGTCAGTCAACCTACTCACTGTTCTTGGACTTGGCTAAATCTCTGAATTTAGCTGTTAACCAACTACTAAGCGCATACTTTCGTCAGTGACTGACAACTGTCCCACATAATTAAGTATCATTGGTAGGAGGGAGAATGACCGTAGAAATAATTTCATGACCAAGCTCCACGAAAGTATGCCCCGTCCGGGAATCGAACTTACGACCCCTGGATCAGTAGACTTGCGTGCTACCAACTGAGATAGCCGGGTGGCATTTTAAGCTAGTTTTAATCCCGGGAATGTATACAGTGTAGTCCTAGCTCTAACAAATTACACTTAAACTCGAAAGTTAGTCTAATACTGTATACGTCTTATTATCATTTGGCAACATTACATGTAAACATGCACTGTATGAAATTTCCGTAAATTCACGATTGTATTACTTTAAAGTTTAGCAATACATGTAGTACACTAGTTAACATGCAAGGGCTTAGTGTAGTGGTAAAGCGTACCACTTCACAATCTAGAGGTTACGGGTTCCCACATAAAACCTTATTTTGCAATTTATACATAATCGGTAAATTTGTGTATTTTCTAAATAAAGATATGAATAATTAAAAAAACAAGTATACTAAAAATACAAAAAAATATATGATAAAATGACATAATAACAAATATTCAGTCATTAATAGGTAATAAATAGGTAAGATTTGTGTAGGTAATATTTTACTGGTGTTTACGACAAAATAACAATATGTGCGGAAATCGAAACCCGGGTATTTCGATTGACTAGTCAGTACATTACCTCTGCAAGTTACGAACCGTTTGATATAATCAAAACGTCATTTCTCCATCCATTTATAGTGTCACTCATTGAGGCGACGTAATTTGACGAATATACACGAATTAAGCCATAAATCGCTACGGATATTAACACGGGGAATTGTCTTGCCATCCGGGAATCTGTATTTTTTAGTGTTACATAATAATAAATCTAGATGAAGTGGCCAACTTAACGCAGTTTTATCCCTTGTATAAATGTATATAAACGGTATGTTTGAAAATCAAAGGGAGGTCACATGACAATGGACCTTTCCATGACCTTACCTATTTGCATTTTTAACAAAGGTTACAGTAACATTTTGTCCCACAAACAAGGTGTTAACAAAAGAGCACATGGGTATATTTGTGGGTAAATGAATTGTTATTCAAATAAAAAGGTCACAATCGGAATGGTGGATATAAATAAAGTGCATGCATGTTAAATGTTGCCAAATACTAGCGCCTATTTTATATTGGCATTAGGCCGTCCGCTAAGAATTGCCTAATAGTGACTGCTCTTGCCTATATATAACTCCTCCGAAAGAAGAAAAGTTAAATAAAAGAATTTAACTGGCAAATATAAATGCTACAATTATGATGTTAATATTGGAAAATGTGTGTTTGTTTTGACGGTTGACCCTGGCATCACCGAAAACAGAACAAAACATCCTATAAGTACTGTATTAGTTTTTGTTGTAAAAAATCATGAAAATTCTACACTTTCGCTGCACATGCACATAATTATATTAAACACAGATTTATGAACGGTTCGTTCTAAGTCAAAAACTGTATACGAAATTGTATACTTTTTGTGTTTTTTACTCGGAACTGTGCCTATCATAACTGTTTATTGATGACCGCACCTAGTTACTGTAAAGTGGGCAAACCTTACCACGTATAAACCATTGCTTATACAATTTAATCATATTTAACTTTCATTACAATAATAATTGAATTGATGTAAGACTGATGTAACAATCGTTTATATCAAAATGAACTATTGCATACATAGGCGGATTCAAGGGGGGACCCCGCGTACGCCCCCCCCCCCAATTTTTTCTAGTAAGTAAAGTTTTTTTTCTATCATAAAATATTATGTTTATTAGAAATTAAATAAAAATGTAAAAAAATTGCACGCTATATGCGTACCATAAGCTACAAGGCTGTGAGTACACTAATACAATGACAAAACGTACAATAATTTAAGGACATATTTTTTTCTAATTAATGTGTAAGATTTTAACATTGATCCAATAGCAGAACAAAACTTATATGACATATATCTAGATGCTTTTGTTGTTTATCCTGGGAAAGTCTGCTTGTTCATTTTCCGCCGCCCCCCCCCCCCCCGCCCCCGTAATTGAAATTTTCGCCCACCGTAACTGGAAATCCTGGATCCGCCTATGGCATTTCATGTCTTACTTTCACTCAACGTATAATAGTTGTATTTCTTGATTGTACCACGTGATCGATACGTCACGTGACTATGTTATAGTAATTGATTCTTGACTTTGTCGTTTACAGATTTTTATCATTAATTATGGCGTCAGCAAACTTGTAAAGAAATACAAACCTATTATTTCAATAAACTCAAAGAAATTATTTTGTTTTTATAGTTTTAATTATTTTTTTTTGAAATAGATGTTCACCTTGGTATAACACTTATTGTTTAATTGGAAATTCTTTCATTGGTTACATGTAGAAAAAGATGCCACTGGCGAATAAAATGTACTTTTGTTCTTAATAAACAATCATTTTATTGGTCAAGTTAAAATTACACGACTCCCACGAATGTTTTATTACGTAGGGAAAAGTCACTGTTATAATTATAAATGTACGTGTGATTTTAGTGTTTTAAACATTAGACTAAAATACTCGAAAAGACGTACTACTTTTTATAAAGAACATTTTCATTTTTCGGTACATTTCTTAATAACTAAGAAATGGACACTTTCGGATTATATCGCTTTCTACGTAAGTTATTATTATTGCATTTTGTTTCTAAAAAATATTTTGCTTTTGTTTAAACGTATTTGTGTCTCAAAACAAACATATATCTGAAAAGAAAATTATAAAATAACTTTTCCACGTGTTTATGATATTACAAATGCTACAATTTCAAGAAGAAAACTGTAAAAAAATCCGCCTCGACTTAGAGTTTTAAAGAGCTGTAAGAATCTTAATTCTTGAGAGATTTACATCATACCTATTCGATTTTTTTATGGTTTTTTTTGGTTTTGTTTTTAACGACGTATTCAACACTTATTTAGGTCATATATACGACGGCCAGCTTTTCTATCACCAGTACTAACTTACCCTACCACGAGGCCGACAACTCATGTATAGGGTATGACCTACCGCGGCCGAGATCGAATCCGCGATTTCCGGATTCGAAGTCAGACATGCTAACTACTACGCCACGGCCGCGGATATATATATTCGAAGCTACACAGAAAAGTGTATACTGTTGGCTGTGCATCTCATTTCAAATGACAGTTTTATACTATTGCAAACTCCCTGGAATTTTTTTTTGCTTTTTCAAAAAAAGACGACGACCTGTCACTGTAGTATACTGAAAAGGAATAGTTTCCAGGGTGTACGCAAAAAGTACAAAACTGGATTTGGGATGCGCAGTAAAGTGTATACAATTATCTGGATGACGTCCGGACCGTCGTGAACGGAGATAGGCGACTTACAATCAAGGAAATAGTTGATGAAGTTGGATCTACATACGGAACTGTTAAGCGGATCTTGACGGAGGATTTGAAAATGAGGAAAGTTAGTGCCCGTTGGGTGCCTCGTTTGTTGAGTGAGTTTCATAAGGAGCGGGGTGTGGCTTGTTCAAGGAAGATTGTAGTCTTTTTTTGAAGACGCCAGATTGTAGTCTTTTGAGGTTGCGTACGCTCTTGGTCCCCTACACGACGACAGGGTGTATAAATATATATGTCATTGTGCAAAAACTATTTTGTGTATTTTATTGAAATTTTGTGTGTATATTGCACATGTATGATACTTTACTACTGCGTTTGTTTTGTTGTTTTATGTCACTTCCTTGAGGTTCAAAAAATGCCACTGTACGAACTTTTGGCTTCACCCTCGTACACTTCTGCGCTTAGCCTCGCGAGTGTATCATGGAAATCTGACATGAATCAAACTTGAATACTTACAGCTCTTTAAAAACGTTGAGTCAGGCTGATTTTCACTGTCCCTTTTACTTGAAACCGTAGCATCTTTGAAGTAATAGTCTCTCGGCATTGCCATCGTGTTTCCTCCCTACCCTTTTCAAAGAATGTTCATATTGAACATTTAATTAATCTACAACGTAACATGCGATTAAAATATTATTGTAATAATATGATAAAGTGAAAGGAATGAAGGGATATTTCTTAGAAAATAGTTTCCTGTTGTTTAAATATATGGGTCGTCGTTGATACACGTATAATGTATTAGTATATCGAAGCTGGTTTTTATACGTTTCTTTTGAATAACGCAAGGCTCGGTGTGTTTATGTCACTTCTGTCGTCTAGGTCTATCTGATTTAACTTCTAGTGCTTCAGCAGGTCCACGTAAGATCATTTAGTGTGTGTCTTTTATCGAGATAATGCTTTTTGTTAAGGTTTTTCGGTTTTTTTTTGTTTGTGCGTTCTTGCAGTCACCATTGTAGAGTAAGTGTTTTAACAAAAGCAATGTGATTGCAGATATGAGGTTGGTACACCCTAGAACATTGTTTAGACCCCAGTGGTAATTGTTTTGTCACCATCTGTTTTAAGGCGTAAACCCTGGAGATTCTTGTTTTCATTTTCTTTTTATAACAGAAGTTTGAAAAAAATCTAAAACATTCTCCCTCTTTACTGGTGTTTGTCTAGAAGGTCGGTATTTTCTACTGTTGTATCCAGAAATGTTTTTCAACTACTTTTTACATTTGACTAGCAAACATGTCATACTCATAATGTATGTCAATGAATGGTCCTATTTTATAATATTGTTTGTATACAGGGCTCAAATTTAACAAAAAATTGGACTTTCAAACTTATGCAAGTTGATTTTTTTTCATCTCAAAAGTCACTTGCATTTTTGTTGTCAAAAATTTAACAGCGTACATAATTACTATTCTTATATGCAATATAAAAACGACGTAGAACTATATTTAACTTTAGTTAGAACAAGGGAATTATTGTGGGACAGACAAAGAATATAGAACATTTTTAGGGGGAATCTTGCCGTTTCAATGCTGGTTTTAGCCTCATTAGTATAAACATTATTATTTGGCGTCGATATCAACATGCAAATATTTGTGAGTTAAAATAAAAGTTACTCCCAATTTTAAAAATTTACTCGCATTTTGCGAGTATGTGAGCTTTAAATCGGGTCCTGATGTATATATATTTTGAATAGGTAAGTGCACATTTAACTCAAGTTTGTCACATATTAAAGGGATATACAGGCAAATGACTGTGCCAAAAGTATAGAACCAAGTTTAGTCTTTAAAACAGTATTAAGAACGCTGAAATCACTTACTTATAACATTTGTCACTTATAACATTCAACTGAACGAATTAAAACATGTGGCATACACATTGTTTAAAACGAACGTAGGATACTGAGGGAATCACCAAGCTATTTATAGATTTGTTATATGTTGTACTTGCTAAAATTAAACATTTTCATTGGTCGCTTCTTGTCTTTTTAACATTATAATGCGGTTAGGGTATCTTTTTAAAATAATTATACAAATGTTGCATAATAACAAGCTCTAGTATCTCCTTATCAGTAAATGCATATTTTAACACTAATCTATTTTTAGCTAACCTGACCCACGTGGGTCTAGTTGGGAAATACCCCAAATATTAAAAAGAAATATAAAAAGAAAGAAGAAATATTTTGCCAAGTAATATAACAGTGTTTATCCTACCCCAAAGTGATATTTTAGAAGAAAAACCTATTGACCAAATAAACCTATCTTTATTCGGCAGCTCGTCTCCAAAAAATTTATTCGACTCGGCAAGCCTCGCCGAATAAACCTTTCTCCATCTTGTCGGATAAACTAGATACAGATTGGCACTAACCTAATATTTTCTATGTCTGTTGCATTCACAGTTATAAAAAATATTATTCAAAATCAGGAAATATGAAGTTGAACTTTTGCCTGTATATCCCTTTATCATGCACATTATTGTCGATAAGTTAGACATCATAACAAGATCGTCTATACGTGTCGCCAACACGAACTTTCGAGTTCTAAAGTTTGATGTATCTTAATTTTCGAACATGCACTGATAAATACTAGTTTATTCTAGTTTGAACCAGTTAACATTACACTGTGGCAGACTGTGTTTTACTTGAAATGAATGAGAAATGTAATTGCAATAAGCCTTCGTCTAAACATACGTGTATCAGGAGATTTTTTCTGCAATTTCATGAAAGGTATCACTTAAAATGGCATGACTTTGGAACCAAAATGAACTTAAGAAACACATTAGGTTAAATGATCTTTAAGATGTCACAAGTAAACAAGTTCAAGTAGATTTGTATTTCGAGTTAGCTGTTTACATTGATGGAACTAAAAACGTGAATTAATGAGAGTTTAATGAGTGTTCAGTACTAGCGTAGTTTGTGAACCTAGTGTCTCTATTCTAAATAAAGATAAAATATACAAGTACATTGTTTTATTATATATATGATTTTATAGTATAGTACTATACATGTAGTGTTCTATCTATCACGATATGAGAGTGTGACATTATCAGGTCAATTGTTGGCCACTATATTAATCAAAGTATTGAAATAAAGAAAGACTTTCATGCACATTGAACCTAACGAATCCATTCTAGTGATTCCTCCTTACACATTTGATTTATGTACGAATCGAGCAGAGCAAAAACTGCGGGCGAAGTGTTTATTCTACCCTGTATTACTGGCAAATATTAAAAGGATTTTAATTTCCACTTCTTGTCATACAAACTTTTTTTGAAGTACAGTTTTCTCCTGTACACTTTGCATACAAATTCTATAGGTTCATTAGGTAGTTAAATATGACAAATATGATACAATACAGACTCTGGTCACTATGTATACCGCTTAGTGATCTGACTCCTCCGCCCTTTCCACACGCTAAACACCTATCACTGATGAGAGAGACATTGACGATTGACTCATTTGACGTAACTACTAGTCGCCTAGAAATTGACGGCGTAATAAACCAGAGATACGTGTATCATTCCGCAGGTTAAACTGGCCAGGCATTATTTAGCGATGATAGTTTTTGGATTTGTGGAATAACTTAAGCCTTTTTATGTCGTTTTTAATTATTTTCTTCTAAAACAAAGACTTATATCACATCTATACAAGTTTATCTCTCTATATACATAAGAATTGTTAAATTCATGCATCGGTTTTATATGCAGGTTGAGTTCATTTTTGTTTGCTTTTCATGTTTTTTGTACTGTATGTATATATTTCATGCCAATATGTTTACTTTGCATATCTATGTACTTTTTATAATAGTGCAAGGGTCATTATTATATGTCCGTGCAAGTGCTTATAGAGGAAAGTTCAAACAGTGTTTCTAAATGTGTGAATTTTGGGAAACATTTATCTGCTTTGTTTCTTTGAAAACACGAGTATTTTCATTTACAGTTGACACAAAGTCATTGCAATGTAAGGTTAGAGACACAATAAGCTTATCAACCCATTTTGCTTTCTAAGTTTATGAGTCAATTTCTTAAAAAAGAGTCCTTTTATAAGCGCACACTATTTTTTATTTTTGTTAACATCGGCTTTAGATGATTCAAAATATTTGTAGAGCTTGATAATGTAATTGGGAGCTTTTTATGACAAATCTTCTTAATTAGATTCATGAGTTTCATTCTTACTCAGGGGCGGATCATGAGTTCAATAATAGGGGACAGAGCTTAATATTTTTATATTGATAAAATCATTCGTTATGTGACATACATAATTTAATATAAAGCTGTGTATTTTGTATTCTGTGTTCAAAAATATAAAGCTGTGTATTTTGTATTCTGTGTTCAAAAAAGGACGAATAGAGACCGTACAGCAGATATGTATACATATATATGTATATTACAATAAAACCAATGTGCCCCCGGCCCCCATTCGTGGCAAAAACTTGGTTTACCTCTAATCAATATTTTATCATGTATGATTCTAACATATTTCATAATTGTTAAGTGCGGTTTAGATTCTGCTTCCATACACATGTTCAGCCGACTTTACAATCTTGTATGATAACTCCTGATCTTTGAAATTATCCTCAGGCAGGTGATCCCTCACAGTACCCATTTACACCTGGATAGAGTGGAACCATTGTAGGTAAATGTCTTGCTCAAGGAAATTAGCAGTGCCCCTAATGGGGATCGAACACAGGGCCTCTCGACCACTAAGTGCGCGTCCTACCACTGGACCACTGCTCCTACATTGGTTTATGATGTATATTTTCAGCATATTTAATCTTATTACTATCTACATTTACTGAAGCTATTGAGTTCTCAACAGTTTTAATTACAAGAAATGGTAGAATCAAATGTTCTGGTACATTACAAGACATACATACCGTCATTACAGCTGCTTCGTGTATACAACCTGGGTAAGTTAGACATTGTTGTGGCTGAACAGTCAGAAATAGTGAGACCAGTTCACTTAGCTCAGATACACTGGCACCAGAGTCCATAACTTAATAGAAATAGCGTATTCCTATAAGTATAATAGTCCCTCGTAAACATGTACGCTACCTTTTATATATGCCACTCGTACACTATACTGTATGCAGGGCCTTTTTAACTGAGTTCGTTGACGAATTATGATCATTAAAGTATATTCGGTTTACTTAAATGAACCTAAAGACTCTAAGGTGCCAGTGTTCAGACCTGACTAAGAAGCCACGTGCCGTGGGTACAATATCCTGGGCGGTACTTGCCCACCTTCGTGCAGTTTGGGTCGTTGAAATATAGCCTACTGCAAATCTATCGCCAGACGTACGCCATTTGTGAGAAAATATACATACTATGTTTTAACAACTTTTGTTCAGAGATTTAGACCTGTGGATAAGAAATGGCTGCAGTGATATGACTACAATTGTTAAAATACATGGTTTTTTCCTGAACTAAACTTGTACTTTCTGTCATTTCACGTTGTCTACATAATTTGAATATTTGGTGCTATCAAAACAATTGCTAACACAGACGGATCCAGGAAGAGGTGGGCACGGCGTACAACGTTTATAAATGAAATTACTTGTTGTATTTCAGACGGACTGCACAATATAAAGTTTTATTTAAAAGAAAACAAAGAAAAGGTTGGGAAGTACAATTTAGATCATTTGTAAGTATCACATACTTATTACATTTGGTGTTCCAAGGGTACCAACTAACAAAGAGCTAGTTAGTGCTTTCTTTAGAAAACTGACCAATATTATTTAAAAAAACAAATATGTGTTTAGAATATGGCTAGGGATCTCGCTACCTAGGGCTTTGTCACCTGGTATTCTGTAATTGACATGACATGACATGCTTTTACCACAGGCAGCCGGCACGGTCCCGACTCAAAAACACTTTACATTTGTACATACATATAAGGTATATAACTACATGTATATTTAGTGTTTTTGATTCGGGACTGTGTGGCCGGCTGTGCTTTTTATCTTTGGTGTAAAATGAGTACCAGAGAAGAAAGAGCTAAGTAGAGCTATCTTTTGAAAACTGGCCAAGTATCTCTTTAGAAACAAACATATTTTTAGAACATGATTGTTGATGATATTCTCAATACTATAGGACATTTTTCTTAACTGTCAAAGTTTGAATAATTTCACGGTAATTGAATTCACACTATCCTAACATAACGAGTGTTAGAGTGTTAACTGGAATAAAGCGTGTAAAGTCGCTCAGTTATGGGCCCAACTTTTGTGTAGTAGGGCACACTTTAGGGCCCGTCTCAGTCCAATACTTTGATAGAGCGAGCCGGGAGTTTGACCGTCCTAAATCGGTGTTATTGCCACGCGCCAAAAAAATGGCGGCTTATTTAGGTTTCATAGTCGAACTATGGAAGCTATTGTTTAAGGAAGACGATGGTTATGTAGTTATAATCTATAAGATCTAGAAATTGGTTTATAAGAGTTCGACCCTATTTGTTTTACCTAAAAGAGCTTTAATAATGCAGAATGATGTTAGGTAGGTTGGTTGTTCGACTCGGTCGATCTACTCAAACATTTTGCCATGCCTCATATAGTTTAAGCCATAGAACTATTTTCTGTTTTTTGGTTTCGTTAATCATTTTGATAAAGTTCATTTAAATTTTCTCAAAACAAAGAATTTAGTACATACGCCAGTTTATACATGTAAACCATACTTTTTAGTAACTGTTGTTTTTATCCTTATCTTAAACGTCCAAAACATTGCCTTATTGTTTAAAGATCAAAAACTAACTCGACAGTACTATATTGAAAGATGTCAACATATCATTATTAAAAAGTAAAGGTTAAAGTGCAGTTTAAAGTCTGCTTCCATATACATGTTCAGCTGACTTTACAATTTCGTACTATAACTCATGATCATTGAAATCAGTAGGGCTGCAACGATTCGATTCGATACACCGAAAATCGATTGCGGGGGGCGCCGATTCGATTTCGATTTGGAACCTACGATTTTCGATTCGATATCTGCCTTTAAACTTGTTTATAAAAGTTATAAGGATTTAAGACTATTAGTTAAAATAAAAAACTAGTGATAAAAACATTAGTGTGAAAATTCATTTGCTTTATTGATTTTGTTTTGAAATACATGTTAAAAATTCAGTAACAATTTTATTTTATTGATATGCCTTAGTTTTAGACTAGAATGAATGTATTATAGTACATTTGTTATAAACTCTGCTTTTTAATGTATCGAATCTAAAAAAAAAAAAAACGAATCGAAAGAAACAAAATCGAATCGCTTCAAATCGACTTTCCAATGAACCGTTGCAGCCCTAGAAATCACCTTTACACGGGTTACCTTCACAGTACTCATTTACAACTGGATTGAGAGGAACAGCTGTAGGTAAATATATTGCTCAAGAAAAGTAGCGGTGACCCTAGTGGCGTTCAAACCCTCGACCTCTCGAACATTAAGCGCGAGTCCTACCACTGAACCACTGATCATTGCATAAGCAATTACAACTATTTTAACTTGAACAGGTTCTTAATGAGAATACATGCAGTAGCAAATATAGACAGACTGACAGTGTCTAGTATTGGTGTATCACAAGAACGCTGGTTAGGTAAACTGTCCATCTACTAGAAAAACTTTAGCTATTTGAAATGGTATAAAATGCATTCAACTTTTATTTCAGCCCATTGGTTATGAAGGTAAATCATTACATGATATTGGTTTACTAAAACTACAAAAACGTGCCGTATATAATAATCACCAAGTACAAATTGAAGGTCGCATGGCAACAACAGTTTATGATTCTTATATTTTACCTAAAAGGAATGGAAAATGTAAAATTATTAATAGACTTGGAGAAGGTAAGTTCATTTTTACTGGGTTTTAACGCCGTGTCAACACAATTTTAGGTTATTTTATGGCGACCAGCGCACCAAACCTAGCTTTACTGGACCGTTGTCTATAACCAGTACTCACATTCCCTTCCAAAAGACCGAAATTTTTCTCTATATGCCTTATTAATAGAGGAAAGATGACATTACTGGGACACTAGATTCGAAATCCAGGTAAACTGGATATCTGTTAGATCTGAAAAGATAACTTTTATAAAATATTTCTAAGTTTTCTGCCGTTTAGGCGCTTGTATTTTGACCGTTGAGTTTTTCTGTTTTTGCCAACTCCTGATGTCGCATGCGTTAAATGAAAATGAACGCTAAACTTTAGATCTTGTAAACATGAGTCTTTAAGAAGCTTTTGTTGCTGAAATTTGACTCAGTATTTAACTAGTATTTTACTAGGTAATACTTAAATAATAATTATGATAATGATGATTATTGTCTTTATCTGTCTTTATTATTATTACAATAATGATGATAAAATGATGATGATGATAGTGATAACGACGGTAATTATGATAATGATGATAATGATGATAATGATGATAGTTATGATAATTGAGGCTTACTATCCTATTATTATTACGATGATGGTAATAAAAATGATGATGATGGTAGAGATTATTTTTGTCTTAATGATTGTGACGATGCTGATAATGATGATGATGATTCTTACATGGATAAAAATGATGATGATACTAATGATGATGATAATGATTAAGAAAATGATGATGATTATCATTATATAAACTCGTTGTAAATATGCCTGCATCTTAGCAATATAGTTATGTTGGACATTTGTATTGTTACTTATAATACATGTATTAACATCACCATGTATTTTAGATATCAATGCAGAAGTATACACAGGCAAACTATGTTCTAGATTATCTGGTCAAGAAATCAGTAAATCACAACTATGTGTCAAGTTAGTTGGACCTTTGAGAAAGTCATGTCCAGTAAGTTAATTTAGTTTAAACCTTTTTTATTGACAAACTACGTTTCTTACAATGGTCATTTACTTTTAAGGTGGGTCGGTACCTTACTCATTTTATCTAATGCACAAACTTGGTATAGTTTTGATATCGGGGCATTTTTGTGTGTGGTCAAAAGCAGTCGTGCAAAGTAATTCATTATTCCATATAATTGACAAGTGACCATTTAGGACTTGTATAATGACAAAATCTAAATATTATGATATATTGCATATTTAAATGAAAACTTAATTATATGTTTGTGTTAAAAAAGTCAGTTTGAGGTCAAAATTCTTATCTTACTTTTAAATTTAGTAATTATACAATAGTGAATGTTGTATTGAGTATGACCTTTATGTACCTAAAGACCAATATATAATTTTACAGTGTACAAAATAAATTAATGTACATACTGAAATACTCAACAAAACAATTAAAGGGGTAGGATAGTAACCATTAAAATGTTGAAGGTACTACTCCACAATTTTTTTAAGACTTATCTATTTTGAAAATACTATTCAGTGTCTGTAATTGTGTCAAAAAACAATTCTTCATATTTTAAGACAAACTGACCTATAGATTGCAAGAAATATACAATAAAAGTCACAAAATGCACTAAAATTGTCTATACCGTGACATACAGGGAAGATTTTTATTACTTAAAAAACAATCATTTGTAGTTGTTTGTCCATTTGCACTAAAATTGTCATTATCAAAGCACTTATTTCCTGCTTCAAAATATTTCCATACCATTTAGATAGATTAAAAAAAGTTATTTTTTAAGTCAAACTCTGTGAATGAGTACCTTTGAGTAATAAACATAGAATTATTTTATTCAACAAAACATACCATACTGTTAAATAACAAGGACACATCTTATGTGAATAATCATTACAATTTAAAGTTGTAAACAAAATTTAAAGTTAAAAGTAATGCACACATAAAATATTCATAGTTCTGCCTAGGTTGGTGGGGAAATGCAAAAAATAGGCACTTGATCGATGTTTGCGCAAAATCATTATCCAAATCAAAGTTGGTAGTGTGCATGAACACGTCATGAAGTGATTACATCCCTATATGAATGTTTGAAATTGTGAATAAGTTTTCGGCAATTTGACTGACTGAGGAATTTAGTTCCATTCGTCTGTTAGCAGGTTTGTTACGTCATCAGAGGTTGCCATGGTGTTATTCAGCGCTGTTATACACCCTAAAAATTCTTTATTGGGTTAAAATCATGTGACATTGCCGTATTGTCGTATTGTCCTCACTTACAATCTCTTGCTCCTAAATACAACGTTGTTCAAATGTATGCGTAACTGACAGATGAATAAACTTTAAATATATGCCGGTTTAAAATCAAACAATTATTGTATTAACAGGCACACGTTGGGAGTCCCATAGTGTGTAGAGTAAATAATGGTAAATGGGTACAAGTTGGAATACATGTAAGTAAAACATGCCAAGGGAAGTATATGTTAGCACCTAGAGTATCAACCTACAGACAATGGTCAAGACGAGCACAACCCATTAGTAGTCGTATAGACGATATACAACCTGAAGACAATGAGAGAATTGAAGAAGTTGAAAGTGATACAACTAAAGCTGACACTACTACCACAGTTGATACTACTACAACAACAACTACAAGTGCGCCTACGGATGGTCCTGACTTTATTGCCCATACATCATGTAAGTTTGTTAAAAGTTATAACAAGTTGAAGTCTGGTTTAAAGTCTCCTTCCATAAACATGTTCAGCCAACTTTACAATTTTGTTTTGTAATCCCTGATCATTGAAATCACATTCAAGCAGGTGATCCCCCACAGTTAAAGACACATTATCAAAAGTCACATTGTTTGTGTACAGCAGAGAACATAGGCATTTATCTATTTCAAACACTTCTTATGAAGGAGATTGTTTAATTTTAAAAATGCTAATACATTTGTATTGCTTACATATGTTTATGTTCTTTATCGCATTTCAAAGTAAAAGAGACTTAAAACCGAAAGTAGAATTTTGTTGTCAGTACTTGAAACAATTGTTTTGTTCAGAATATGCTTAAGATGAAGTCTTGTTATAGAAAAACTGTTCCTAATTACATAATTGAGCTCTTAAACTATTTTGGATCAAGTATACTGAACATTAGCGTATAAATGAATATAATGTTCTCTTATGTAAGTATCCCACTTTTTAAAGAAATGAACTTTTTGTCAAAATTAAATTTAGAAAGCAGTTGTTTGAACAGTTTATTGTGTCTCTAATACATGTTATATTTTGATAAATTCGTGGTTGTAAATATAGTGGCTTTAAAACACAGTTATATAGTTGCCAGCCTTGTGGAGGGTTAGGTGATGGGTACTGGTTATAGACGAGTGTTCAAGATAGCTAAGTAATCACTTTACTTAGCTTAATAGGACACTCGTCTATAACCACTTAACATCGTCTATGATTTGTGTTGGCACGGTGTTAGATTCATTTACAATTTTTTCTACAGCTGTCCCAGAGCTACCTTGTGGTGAAGATGAGTACACGTGTACTGATGGAACATGTATCCCACAATCCCAAGTATGTGATGGTATACCTCAATGTCCATGTGGTGGTGAAGATGAAAGTTCTTGTGGTAAGATTGTATTTAAACTATTTTTGTAACAGGATTCATACAAACTGGAAAATCCATGGAAAATGAGATTTTTCTGGAAAATTAGAAAATTAAAATCATCATGCAAAAAGTTTAATGCGTCATGGATATATTCATTTGTATTTTGATTCTTATCCATACAAATAAATGACAAACATAAATTCAAACATATATCGCAACTTTAAATGTTGGGTACGAATAATGCTTGGGTACAAAAAAAGAACTAAACAAACAATAATAATCCTCTTCTGCTGCAGATCGTAACATGACCACAGGTTGATCAGACATTTTATTCAATGATTTGTCTACAATGTATACTATATTCAGTTATCAATGCTACCGTAATCACAGGAGTCTGTATTGTTACATATTTTTTTAATTATTTCTTTATTGGGCTTAACGCCGTGTCAACACAATTTAGGTCATTTTACGGCGTCCGGCGCACCTAACCTAGCTTTCCTGGACAATTGTCTATAACCAGTACTCACCTACCCTTCCACAAGGCCGGAAACTTCTCCATATTATCTAATCAATGGAAGAAAATCGACATTATTGTCAAATTTTCATGGAAGGGTTAAACCTCCCCGGGTGGGATTCAAACACGATACCCCTTCGGGACACGAGATTTCAAATCCCGGCTCGCTACCATAATTTTGTTATAGTATAATTGTTCACAAAATACTATACCACGTATGCACTTGTAGGGTGGCTAAAACTAAGATGTATAAGGAACAAGTATAATAAAGAAATTATGAAGGTATTTCATGTACATTGTATTTGATATGAACCAATTCCGAACTGGTTATCTAATGTTTAAATGATAATCAAAATATAAGAAAAACATATTTTAATGCTAAACGTTTTATTTCCAGGATGTGATTTGAGTGGAACTGAATTTGTTACTGGGTTTTTAGACAACATAGGACCAGTTAATCCAATTCTTTATATAACAGCACCAGATGGTGCTAATGTTACTGTTACCATACCAGCAGCAAACTATACTGAAACTCTGTCTATTAATGACACAATTAAATGGTCACTTGAAAATATAACAGAATTAATTGACGAAACTTCTGATAAGGGAGGAGTTCACATAAAATCTGATAATCCAATCACTGTGATTGCTGCCAACAGTCGTGAGTTCTCACATACGACAGTTGATGGTAACATTGTATATCCCTTAAATTGCCTGTCTACGTCATACACAGTGGAATTACAATACCATAGGTTTTACCAAGCTAGCCAGTTTGCTGTGATTGGCGTCTACCCCAATACGACAGTTACTCGCCTCAGTAGACAAGGAAGATCAGAGTCATTTACTCTAGGATATTTAGAAGCATTTTTCATGCAAGGAAAGGATTTACGTGCAATGAGAATTACGTCATCACATGACGTAGTTGTGATGTCAGGATCAGAATGTGGTTACGTACCATCTACGTCAAGCTCGTCATGTGATCACATGGTCAGTCAAGTTCCATCAAACCTTAACTACGGTACTTCGTACATAGTCTCTCCACAGAAACCCAGGTCAGGTTATGTGTACCGTGTCAGAGCTGCTGCAGACAATACTAATATAACCATTCTCTATAATAACGGTACAGTATCTGAAGAAGCTACAATTGATGTTATATCAGAATTTGTAAAAATGGTTTTAGATGGTACAACGTATTCTATTGTTGCTAAAGACGGTAAAGGTATTATGGTGACACAGTACGCCCTCGACGCTAACTTTGATGGTACTGGCTTAGGTGATCCATCAATGATTATACTTCAATCTTTGAATCAGCTTGCTCCTAGATACGATTTCATCATACCTGATCGCTTTTATAGAATTGGGTTAACTATAACCATTAGTGCTTGCCTTGATGTAACAGGTCTACGTCTGAATGGTGAACCACTGGAGGTTTATGGTAACACACATGTTGTTAGTGGCGATGTAGCATACAGTGTGGTGTACGTTGACTTACCAATCAAATGGGAGACAGAACAGTATGCTGTACTTACCCATACTGACGAGAATGCAAACTTTGGAGCATACCTCTATGGTATGCGTGTTGAAGGTGCTTTTGCTTGGCGTATCGGAGGAAAAATATAAAAAACCTAATTTCTTTAGAGCATACACTTTTCTGAGTCAAAATTCCGTATTGGCGTAAACCGTTATTATCGTCAAAAATTAACTACATTTAAAGTAATACATTGGTATTTAACCTAAATTCTCGATGATCACTGATATTAATAAAAAAATTTCTTTTTCATAATAATTCTCAAGACATATATATATATATATATATACTTATACTAAGAACGCATTCTGTGTCCAGTCAGGGATTTTATATGTTATATTTAATCCCTGGTCCAGTCTACTAATAGATTAAATGGAATTGCATTACTCTTACTAATATATACATTGTACGTCATTTAGACGAACACATTTTTTGAAGTTCAACTAATGATTATATTCTGCTCGCACAGCGAGGCATTGACGGACAGCTGCATTGATTCATTTAAGAAAATACATATGTTTATAGAGCTCATGTTTTGGCAATAAATACTAAACAAGTGTAACTACTTGAGTTGATACCATCGGATGTTGTGATTTAAAATCACCAAAACGTATACCTTAAACAAAAGTACAGTTACATAACTTCACACAGAGATACCATGGATCTATACAGGTTCGTGGAAATATGGACATTTTACTTAAAATTGTATCATTACTTCAAATTAAACATAACATTCAATCATTAGGGGATTAAACATTAAACTAATTAAATAGTTTACTAAGTAAAATTGAATATTAATTAAATCGACGTAATATATAATTTGCAATGAAAAAAATACACAGTCTTTTATAAATGTTAAATGTCGGAGTACAGTGGACTAGTCCATTATCTAAAGTATATAAGTCTGCATGACCTATTAAACTAGCTGTACGTTGTTAGTCTATACACATCAATTGTATTGATTGATTCAAAAACAACAAGTAAAATGGTTTGGATATTTAATTTTTCGGATAGATACAAATTATATGATTCAGTTTGTATAACAATTAAAACAAAATTGAAATGAATTATACTGACTTAAATTTGTTTAGTTCTTTATTTTTATAGATGTGTTGGTTTCACCATATGTTTTAGGCTGTGCTCATCGCAGAGTCAACAGAAAGTATGGTCATTTCACTTCAGCCATCTCAACGATACTAGTTTTCCAGTAGCCTGTTCAAATACCCCGAACGTTCCATAACGTTAGGGTCGAAACAACTCAACCAAAAGACAACTCAACCTTAGAAGACTCAATCCCCTACTAACGGGCTGAGTTGTACCAACTTTGGGTTGAGTTATCCACGGGTTGAGTTGTCTCGTACCAGTAACAGAAGTTACTGAACATGCGCCAGTTCTCTTGTCTATCAGCAGAACGAACTCCTACACAAAAACGACAGCTTCTCCGTATACATTATTAAAGAAGCAAAATCGACATAATTGGCAAATTTACATGAGAAAATATAACCAGCCTGAATGGGTTTCGAAACATGACCATTTGGAAAACTAGATTAACTAGATTTAACACAATTCCATAAACTCCATAAACATCATGGCAGCATATTATCAAAAATCGTACGATAATTTAACAATACAATATAAAGGATTTACGACGTAAATCGGTCGTAAGACGCTTGAACGCTTCACTTTTTCTGCGTAGTTGGATTTGTTGAGTTTACCGTTTGCCTGCGATCGAACATTCACTTCACATTATCTATAACAGAAATCAGACGGATCAACTGTAGTGAATATACAATGTCTAACTTAAATGAGATTATTTCCATTTTAAATGCTGGTTAAAATATAGATCTTTAAACTGGAACTTACACCGTTTATGAAACGACAATTTATCCCTGTTTGGTAAGTAAATTAGAATTTAATATTGAAACTATCTAAAGGTATATCTTGTCGCCGACTGGAATCTAACCCTTGACCTCAACTACGAAACATGAGAACTACCATTTAGTCGCAGACACGGCGTATTGCTGTTTTGCGAAAATGTAACGGTCTGTATGAGGTTATTGAACGTCGTCTTTTCTCGTTCTTGAAGCTACATTCGAGCCATTTCGTAATTTTTCGTGCATATCAACACACTAATGATTTACACTAAAACAGACCACGTGAGATTTTTGCTCGATAAGAACCAATTTTGCTTCAATTAAGAATCATGAAAATCATGCAAGCAGACGACAGTATGTTCCTTACACATTTCCATTAACGATCCGACATAAATGTTGAAAAAAACAACAACAAAACGACAACATTGAAATCGGGGTACTTAGAAGTTTCGTTAAGTACATAATACTAACCTGTTAAACGTTGAATGGTTTGTGAGAACTGGACAGTGTGTTGATAAAAGTCAAGAACTATTTTGGACTCGTTTTTGTTGTGTATATGTTTTGTATTTTGAGACAAAAAATTGTAATTAAAACAATAATTTTTGTTATACTCATGGTAATGGAGACTGGCAAAGCTGTTGTATTGGATAAGAGATAACATACACAATTATAGAATTGAACTATTGGCTTTTATTTATAAAGCCATATCAAACAACAATGTGATCAATTAAACTGGTCAAAATTATGTTTATATTCGTTTTATAGGAACAGAACAGAACAGAACAGAACAGTACATAACAGTACAGAACAGTACAGAACAGAACAGAACAGAACAGAACAGAACAGAACAGAACAGAACAGAACAGAACAGAACAGAACAGAACAGAACAGTAAATTTATTTAGAAAAGTACAAAGTATATTTCCATAAATACATAAACTATAATAACAGACATAATCGATATAGTAACTTATACAGTACATATGAATTTTGATAAGAAGATGAACATATTTTACTAGTCAGTCTGACTGTCTATCAAAATATAAACTTGTAGTATCTCTCGAAATCAAACTACAGTCCATTTGCGTTCGCTCAAAACGCGTTCACTCGTATTCAATCTCCAAAATCCAGTGAAGACCCCCCACGAATCCTTCCGAGATTATTCATTCATGAAAGGTCGAGGGTGTTCCTAATGTAAAAATGTATGTAGACTGAAGCTGACGTTCACTTTGCGTGGTAAATTATTTATAATTTATGTCCGTCTCCAGGTATGGATTTTTTACTCTTTATTAAAATATGTCATTTTTAGTTTGATTATTGCAAATTAAAATAAACACGTATTTTATTGTAGATTTCTATATGAGGTCGAGATGAGTTTGTTTACATTTAAGTATCCATGGCAACAATGAAAGCTATGTGGATCAATGATTATCACAGAAATCTGTATGGATTGATTGTTTATTTGAGCAAAATTATTCATGGCATGACCACATGCATTGTATGGTAGGTTGATAAGGACATATATTTTTACATAAAATTTTGTGACCAAATTATTGTTGGCCTGGTCGTATTATAGTGACATATTAGTTTCTTTCTGTAATTTAGTTATTATTCCTTAACACCCAAATAGTCTAAAATTTTGGACTTATAAACCTCATGACTTAAGATGAAGAATTAATCCTCAGTACTTCACATAAAGTCATGTTTGTGTTGTATTTTGATAGTTTCGAATGTGCTACCATTAATGGCTTGATTTGAATTCATAAAAGTATTTAATTAGCATTAATATTTTATAATCTTTAATTTCATAATTATACAACATTTACCGCTGACTTAATGGCTATCACCTAGTACATCTCCTTGGGCTTGGGGAATATTTTACTCTGCTTATTTGCAGCCAACAGATTAGCTGATTAGAACCATACCATACTCGCAAGAAGCCAATCTCACTTTGGTAGAGTGTAGCCATCGAACATAAATTTCTTGTTCAAGGAAATCCGCTTCGTACTTGGTTGGGTTCAAACCGCGGATCTCTCGAACACTAAGAGAACGTCCAACCAGTGTTCTAATATTGCCATGATTTAATTCAGATTGACGATATCTGAATTTGCTCAATACAATGAGTCTTAATGATTCCATCGATAACTTTTAACGCTTTGACTGTATCAAGAGGGGAGTAATCCAATTATTTTTAAGTTATTTTTGTAGCATTTGTCCCCCTTTCTTTATTCAAATTGGACGTCATGTTTGATTAAAAAATTTATTTCATTTAAATACAATGTGTTATTATTGATTTAAATTTATATCCAAAGTAATCATTCATATACTTTTTGTATCGTTTTTTTTATATTTTATTAAGGTGTTGATCTACAATAGTACTAAGAAAATTGATTGTTATCAGATGATTTGATGAAGTACAAAATGTAATAGTTGTTAGATCGGCACAAGATCTCATATAAAATACCAACATCTGTGGTCACCAGTAAGAAGTTAAGTATTGTTTTGATAAATATATTTACAAAAAGCATGAACATAAACATTGTTTTTATTTTGGGACAAGTAACTACATTTTTTATTAACCACTAAGAACCAGCTTATTCAGCCTCTTCGGATTTGATATAATAAGAATTTAGTGACAGTGTGAAGTGAAGTAAACTATTCTATGGGTTACTGATTGGTTTTGAAACAAACTGACATAACAATCAACATTTATTTATTTATTGGAGTTAACGCCATGTCAACACAATTTGAGATCATTTTACGGCGTCCAGCGCACCCAACCTAGCTTTCCCGGACCATTGTCTATAACCAGTACTCACCAACCAGTCCACAAGGCCGGAAACTTCTCCATATTATCTAGTCAATAACAATCAACATTAAATTATAGTACTTTAGGTATGATACGACACTTGTACTAGATGCCTTCAAGTTAGCTTCTAAGTTGTTGATGGTATAATTCTTGTTATTGTTGGTAATAAGTATTTTGCGCTTTTTTGTTTTTGCTTCATAAGTCACAGAAAAACAACATCATTTTCTCGATTGTTTTACACATAAGTCTACATTCTTAGTAAATATTATCACAACTAAAAGTATTATGATCCATGTACGTATTGCGTTCAGGTGCTTTTTCATTAAGATATTGATTATTGCATGACTGCAAAACACTTAAAAGTTCATATCTGTTATAATTATTTCTGTATTGCTGCCCCATATCATAAAACCACATTTCTTTCTGTGTCATCGTATGACCCACAGTTTCATCAGGTAAGTATTAAAGAAATTCATGAAACCATTTGTTTCTAGTTTTGTCACTCTTTGTCACAAATACTCACTTTAAAGATTGTCCAAAAGCAACACATCTGTTGGTATTTTTTCTATCTTTGTCGCTGTATGACATTTATCAAACATATGTATTTTTTCTACAAAAATAAATCGTACATATCATTATTTCTTTGACGCTGTATGGCACATTTGACCACCTTAATAAAAATAAGCTCCTAGCTTCAGAAGAACTTCAGCATGAATATGTGTTATCTTTCTCCCTTAATGCAAGACTGACATGCTGTATTAATGGTTTATCATAATTTCTTTCTTTGTCGCTGTATGACTCAAACACTTTCTATAAACGATATTTGTTGGCCACAAACACCAAAGCATTGGCATCTTTAGATATTTTATTGTCTCTTTCTATGATACACATACGTATGCTTTTAATTTCTATACTTCACATCACAGCTAGTCAGAAAATATTGCCAGCATACAAGAGGATTAAGACACCGCTTTTTCTTGCATACTACGTTTTCTTTAATCTATGTCGCACAATGAAATGATCCTAAACGTTAAATTGATATTACCCCTTTGTCTTAGACACTGCTTGGTATGATGCCAAAAAGACATATTACAAACTATAAGAAGTATGGTTACACAAACAGAACTATTTCATTGTTGCTATGTCTGTTTGACGAATATTGTCACACACTCGACATAAACAGTATAATAATAGTTAACAGCTGTGTATGCACTACAATAACTAAAGAAATTCATCTAGAACAGTGCAATTGTACTAGAAGGTCAGGTCAAGCAGGTCATGCTGTTTTAAAAAGTTGTTTACAAAGGTGGATGGTTTTGTAAGTGTTTGACATTGCATGGACGTGTTGACCCATTGCGCCAGGAAAGCACCTGTCATTGTTCTGGTCATCTAATGATTATTGTTTATATGTATGTGCTCAGTCCTACTTATGCAGTATAAGTAGGCTTAATGCATTGAGTTTTATCTTTGGACTCTAAATTCAAAATCAAAATTTCAGATTAAGTTAGGGTAAGGTACGGTACTGGTATAGGGTGCCACAATGTACCTCCCACACCAAGATGGATGTGGAGGAGCACATCTTTGAACAATTTTCTGTCGGTGGTCAGTAGGTCTTATGCTTCCTTGTTGCTTCTAACCGAGTAATCGGGAGGTATATTTTTCGCCGGTCAGCAGTGGCTAAGACATTACTGGTTATCGATTTCCAGTTAGCTTGTCTAGTTCATCACTTACAATGTCATCACTTTCACCTTATATGTAAACAAACACTATAATGACAACATCATTCTATAGTCAAAACACATGTTAGAATATTGAGTGCTCTACTACAATAAACTGCCATTACTCACTGTTGCCATATTTCCTGTATCCTTAAATGGTCAGGAAGATAAAACTATTCTGTACAACTCCTTCAAACTTGATAATAATCTTAATGCATAAGGTTATCACTGTGTGACATTTACGAGATATCGTTTGGATTATCAAAAACAGTTTATATATAATCGTATTATAATTGAATGAAACAATGGCACATCACAACATTAAGTATTTCTAGACCAATAACAAAAATACATATTTCGAATGTTATTTTCTTATTATGAATTTGTTATTATCAGTTATCATCATCAGTTATTGCAAAACACAGAAATACTTATGTACCGAGAATGTTCAATGTATACTGAAAGTTTGACACTTATATACATCTACAAAAATATGGGATACTTAATGAAGGGATCCTATTAGTTGCGTTGACTTTTTCTTTCTTTTTCTCTTCTCTTCCATCATTTAAGCCCAACTTTGCTAAGATCCTGTGTGATTCTGTGCGACAGACATAAAGTCAATGTAGCGACCATTGATCAGAAAGCTTAATTCTTAACTATATTCATATTTTTAATTGGGTTTAACGCCGTGTCAACACAATTAATGAAGTCATTTAACGGCGTCCAGCGCGCCTAACCTAGCTTTCCTGGACCATTGTCTATAACCAGTACTCACCTACCCTTCCACAAGGCCGGAAACCTCTCCATATACCTTATTAATGGTGCGCTACCAAATGCGCCACCGACCTTGGTTAAACACTCTATTCACAACATTGGTTCCGTTTCCATGAAGGAAAATTGATAGTAGTAAATTGATGTAATTCATACCATATTTCCTAAACATACACACAGCAACACAAGTGATCAATAAATTATCTCTAAAATGGTCTAGAAACCCCACACATTTTTCATTAACCATTCTTTACACTAAAGTCATTTTTACAACAAATATATGCATGTTTACTGTTTTAATCCTCAATGGTAAAAAAACTTTTTGCACGGTCCGTTCCAAGGCTATACCCAAAAGGTTCTTGTTTTGACTATTTCTCTGTGGTGACCTTTTTATAGCAGTTAAAAAATCTTAACGTTTCTCTCTCTCTCTCTTTGATTTTTGTATGTGTATGATACCTGTGCTTTCTTACATCTGCATTTCCTGATATGTTATCAAACCCCTTTTGATGTATATTTGCTTTAAAACTCTTACTTTAGTCTTGCCGACTGTAAATTTGTATGTACATGAATGCACTACTTTTTACAGAGGTGTACCCTTTACTCGAACTATACATTTTATACTCATAAACATACAATTTAAACAATTCTATTTTTTTATTAAACACAATCTTTAAACAATTCTCTTTTTACATTAAACATAATTTTTAAACAATTCTCTTTTTACATTAAACATACTCTTTAAACAAATCTCTTTTTACATTAAACATACTCCTTAAAATTCTCTTTTTTACATTAAACATAATCTTTAAACAATTCTCTTTTTACATTAAACATACTCTTTAAACAATTCTCTTTTTACATTAAACATAATCTTTAAACAATTCTCTTTTTACATTAAACATAATCTTTAAACAATTCTCTTTTACATTGAACATAATCTTTAAACAATTCTCTTTTTACATTAAACATAATCTTTAAACAATTCTCTTTTTACATTAAACATACTCTTTAAACAAATATATTTTTACATAAAACATACTCTTTTATTCGCTGTACACATACTCTTTGTAACAATTCGTTTTAAACATAAAACATGTCCGTTGCATAAAGCATACGAATTTAAATGAAACCATTTACATTAAACATACTCTTAACATAAAAATGCTCTTCGTAACAATTCGCTTTTTATATAAATTATACTATGTGCATTAAAAAAAACTTATTACGTAAAAGCCTTTACCTAAAACACGCCCTTTACATGAAATATATTTCTTTTGCAATCTGATCAGTATGATAAAATGACACATGAAGTATAATTTTGACTTTCTAATCTCAATTATATTTAGTTTATAATCCGTATTTTGTGTTAAATATCGATATTATAATCGATTTGTCTTTGAGAAAATGTACATTAATTGATATTATTGGGACAAATGTGTAAACCTATAAAACTCCATGGTCCCGTCTGTGATTCGAAACAACGACCTCCATAGAGTTATTTACAACGTCGCCATATGAGCTAGCTTGAAAGCATTGAGTATAAATGTCTTTTAATATCTTTATTACACATACTTATTTTCTTGTTGAAGGATTTAAATTTACTATTAATTTACTTATGAAATTATAATAACATAGTATGATATTTTACTTCTGACATGTTCAACCTATATGTAGATTATAAAATTATTAATTAAGTTGGATATTCCATATTGCGTTATCAATAAAGGAAGACTGATCTTTGTTTGTTTTTGTTGGGTTTAACGCCGTAGCAACACATTGTATAGGTTATATCTACTCACTGCCCCTGGAAAGGCTAAATCTCTGGATTTAGCTGCTAACCAACTACTAAGCACATACTTTCGTCCATGACTGACAACTGCCCTACATTATTAAGAATGTTTGGTAGGAGGGAGAATAGGGTGGAAATAATTTCATGACCAACCTCCACAAAAGTGTGTCCGGGAATCGAACCCATGGCCCCTCGATCAGTACACTTGCGTGCTACCAACTGAGCTAGCCTGGCGGCGGAGACTGATCTTAGCGAACGCTATTTGTTGTTTTTTAAGTTATCAACTACAAGTTATAAAATACATTTTATCTCAAGTCCACGGTGATGGTATTGGTACAATGATATCATGTTCTAATACATCGTCCCGAGTTGTTTGATTCTCAGACACAGTAGACATTAGGCCGTACATTTTCATGAAAAAGCGTCAACACAGTAGAATGTCCTATTCATTGGGGAAAATGATCGTCTCTTTGTACATTGTACGAGGGTAAGCAAGTATTAGTATAAGGCAAATGTCTAGGAAAACTGATTACCCGAGATGATTGCTGTATACATGTATAGCCTATTAAGCGTTCCATAAAGATGTTCAGCCGACTTTACAATCTTGTATGATAATCCCTGATCATTGAAATCAGCTTCAGGCAAGATCATCTCACAGTACCCATTTACACCTGGGTGGAGTGGAACAATTGTAGGTTAATTTCTTGCTCAAGGAAATTAGCACTGCCCCTAGTGGGGATCGAACCCGGTGCCTCTCGATCCCTAAGCGCGCGTCCTACCACTGGACCACTGTTCCTACAAAATTCATACAATTAACTGGAAGCTTTACTTTGGAGTCTCATACAATACACAAGTGTTCATGGAATGCTATTGTACACATTTCTGTGCCAATGTATAAATCAGAAACTTAGCTTTTGTCGTTTTCCTTACAGGAACCATAGCATTTCAGTTTTGGAATATTAATTGGTGTAGAAAATATTTTGAAGTTGACTTTGATTTAAAATAAGTACAGTCTGGATCAACTTTGTGTCATGGTGTGATTTACTATGAATAATAATTCTAAAGGTATGTTACATTTTCATAAATTCAAATGGAGGAATGTGAACGACTGAGCTGCTACGACTGGAGCCCGTATTATCAAGGGTCTTACGACAAATTTTAGTCTGAAATTCTTCTATAATGTATAGCTAAATTATCGTAAGTTGTTTGTTCAATGAATAGGTTAACTCCAAGCGCGATATCACAGAAATAAAGTTGAATGCAGCGTAATGTACCATATTGTAACCAAAACATCCATTCTAAATATAACATTTATCATTAACATTGTACTAGTAACGGGTTTCATCATCAGCACGTTGTATTAGTCATCAGTATCAAAATGACCAAGTTTGTCATCATCATGATGACCATTGTACTCATCGTCAGTCACTACATAAAACATGTCATTATCATTATGACAGTTGTCGTTGTTAATGATGGTGTTTATAATGATGACGATGATTTTGATCATAAAACATGTGTAACGGTGAATGATAAACTATATTTTGTCTACTCAACAATGAAGGGACGTTACTTTGGATGTGTTTTAGGAGTTATTTCCTTTTACAAATTAACAATTTTTACAAATAGTTTACAAACAATTTTACAAATATGAATTGGTAATTACTGTTTGACTGATTTATTTCCTTTGAAAAATGAAGTCCCACCTTGAAAGCACTTTTGTTTAAAGATAAGCCTTGCCATGAAGAAACACTCGAAAAGTCGAGCGCGCTTTCGTTGGACTGCTCTTGATATAATTTCATAAAAATGTAATGAATTTCAAAAGCAAATTTTAAAGTCATTTAACGATAAATTGCTTGTTAAACTTCTTGAAATTCTATTTAGTACAATGTAAATTGTGAATATGTGAAGGAACTTTTTGAGGGCAGTATAATCAAGGTAGAGCTCCTTCAGTACCAATTTAAGAAATATTAGAGGACATTCAATCTCAGTATGCTTTCTCCTCAGTACTACAGTATCCTAAAGACTACGATGGGAGGTAACTCTTAATGATGTTTTGGAGTTATGTTCATTGTTAACATTGTTTTGATTCGGATACTGTGAAAAAGTTAAGCAATACAATATACAATCACACAACACTATTAGATATTTTCTATTGGTGCAACCAAGTTGTTCATTAGTGAAATTTCATAGGTTAATTTGTTATAATATCACACATATCATTTAATGTGCTTGTTTTTGTATCGTTTCAGAATGCCAGGAACAGAAGAACTCATCTAACAATATTCAACTATTGTACTCGATTGTATATTATTGAAGAATCAACAGAACATTACAGAACAAAGCTGCATTCAAGAAACGTACACATGCACTTTGTGTTTTCTGCTCATGTTATAATATGGCCTGTCTTTATCCCCCCCCCAACAAGTCGTCTCGGACATTTTTGTCCTTGAGATGTTTGTTGTCCAAGTAAACTCACGGAATTGTTTTGTTGTTTGTTTTATTATTTATAAATATTATTCGCCTAATTTTCAAAACCATTTGTTTAAGGGTGTATCATTTGTTGAAATTGAAAAAAAACCAAAGTGTGTTGGGAAACTAAATATTTTAAAAATATCCATACCTCTCGACGATACTTTCCTTCTTATCGTTTACATAGAGAATGCAATAACAAGGAACATTTTTCGTTGGGCACCACACCTGTAAAACAAACTGAAAGTAAAAACATGCGTTGATAGTGTTATGATGAATTTTAATACTTATTTTTTGGAAACGTTTTTGTGTAACTCGCCCTTAAGACACATTTTAAACTGTTACATAGACATCCCATATCAACATTTTGGGTGATGAAAAAAGTAGTCAATGCGTTTGGACTGACAACAGAAAGGCTATTTCAAGTTAATGATAAATGTTTTCATTCTAGTTGTCTTTTTTGTGAGAGTTTTATAAATGTATTTTCCACTATCATGTCTATTCACTTGATGCATCTCTTACAAAATACATGATCATTATCAGACATTTATGATTTTTTTAAGTATATTAAGTTACCCCATCCACTGAAGTTTTTTTTAAATTTCTACTGATGCGAATTATGCTTAGTTTAACGCCGTGTCACCACATTTTGGTTATTTTACGGCGTCTAGCGTACCTAACCTAGCTTTCATGGACCTTGATCTATACCAAGTAGCCTGTTCAATTACACAACGTTACAGAACGTTCCGTAACGATACATTCGGAACTCCTCGGCCATTCACCGCGATTAATATTAATGTTGAAGTAAACAAATATATGATCGTTTAGGCAATTAGTGATGTTTCGTTTTTAGTCCATAAATTTTGAAACATCACTCATTGCCTTAACGATCGCATATTTGTGTATTAGATGAGATTATTCGCAGTGAATGGCCGAGGAGTTCCGAATGTATCGTTACAGAACGTTCTGTAACGTTTTGTGTAATTGGACAGGCTACAGTACTCACATATCCTTCCACAAGGCCGGAAGCTTCTTTATATACCTTATTATTATTAATAGAGGAAAATTGACGTAATTGTCAAATTTTCGTGAAACGATATAACCTCCGGGTAGGAATTCGAACCTAAATCCCCTTCTGGACACCAGATTCGAAATCCCGGTGCGCTACTGCATTACCGACCCGGATTTCTAGTGATGATTTACCCTTAACCTTGCCGTTTTATTCTTTGATGGTGTTTTTTTGTTCATTTTGTTCGTTAAATAATTGATAGTGGTTGTTGATTACATTTGTTGCTATAGTGTTGTTTTTGGAACGATGTTTCTACAAGGATGGATGAAAAAGTCAATTGTGGATGAGCGATATTTCTATCTGTAAAAGTCATAGATTTATGTTTCGGGGATGAAATTGAACTGACCACTAGTCTCCTCAGTTCGATATACTATTTAGGTCAGTCGTTAAATAGTGGGAACTTGCTCAGGGGCGGATCAAGGATATTTTTTCTAGGGGGGTCTAAATATTTTCGGGGGGGGGGGTCCAAACTTTCGAACCACAGCCACGTTATACACTGTTTGCAGAATATTCAGCTACATTTAAAAAATATCTACATATATCCATTTGATTAATGTTAAGCACAATGACGAGCAAAGGGACCTCGAGAAAAATTGCTTAAGCAACTAAAAAATGTCTTGCATTTTAAAAAATTCACTCATTAAGGTACATTATGGAAATTTCTAGGGGGGTCCGGACTCCTGACCCCACCGCTAGATCCGCCTATGTTGCCACTTCCATATCACGAGCAAATATAACAAAGAGTGACGTGTCATCTATGAAAAATCTTACGCTATTACTAAGAACATCAACGATATCATTGATAAAGAGTAAGAATATGATGAGCGGGCCCAAAACAGAACCCTAGGAAGCGCCAGCTTTTTTGTCAACGACTAATGATGATGAAAAACCTTCGATTGTCTGTTATCTCCCTACTAAATAGTTTTCAATCCAACTAAGAATGGTTGCAGTGATATCATATTGTCGAAGATTAAGAATTTTACCTTTAGACCAAATTTATCGAACGTCTTAGCTACATCACAATATACAACTGGAATAGTCTAAATTTCGTAAAATTGTGTCATACATATCTATCATTCGGAAAACCTTGACCTTTCATGAATGAATAATTCGTAGCGAATGGCCGAGGATTTCCGAATGGTATACCTATTATTTAGTTAACATTTTGATGTAAGGGAGAAACTGGAACAGAAAAGTTTGCTTATGAACGGTAACAAAATCTCACGGTTTTACAGTCGTTCGGTTCAAATATCTCATAAACAGTGTTTGACATACATATACAATAATTTGTTCTTGAGTAAATTGAGAAATGAGTTCAGATCAAGTATTTTCAATATCAAGCATATTTTTTTTAAATGACAAGAATATGCAAAAAATTGGGTTTCGAATAGAGTTTATTTGAACAGTGGATTGTTGAGAAAATTCTGAAATACAATTGCCAAGGAAATAAGTAGGCGAAGTTGCATATTTGTTAGTCAATAAGTAATAAGATAAGAGAATCTTGAAAAAAACCTGAAACCTTAAAATGAAAAATGACATTTTTTGTCCATATCACAACCAGTAAAGGGTCAATAAAAGCCTAGGCCTATTTCAAAAACCGAAATTTAGTAAGAAATTATGCTTAAGCATGTACAATAGTATTTTAGCTAGTCTCATCTTTTATTATTTCTTTTTATGCATTGTCAAGCAAATTCTTTAATTCGGTTTCAATACACGTTCACTTTTAAAGCAATAAATGACATAAATACGTACATTTGAAAAATAATTGCATTTATTCTGTAGAAATGTTAAAAAAGACAATTCTCTAATTTCTTAGCAGTTCATAGACATTGTTTCTTTTGATAATTGGGCTTTAAATATAAATAAACATACAAAAATACCAAGCCTAATAACACTATCTTGTCACTTGCCATCTTGAATTAAACATTTGCAATACATGTAGTATTACGTTAATTTAAGACAAATGATACAACGCACACACACAAGAACCTCAAATAAACGAAGATAAGGATTAAAGGTACTAGTTCACAGATTTGGTTTATGTTTTTCTATTATTTCAAATTACCATTCAGTGTCTGTAATTGTGTAAAAATATGCAATAAAAGTTACAAAAATGCTCTAAAATTGTCTTTACCGTGACATACGGGGTAGATATTTACTACACGAAACACTACCATTTCTAGTTGTATGTCACTTTGCACTAAAATTGTCATTATCAGAACACTACTTTCCTGATGCCAAAAATATTTCGATTATACAATTTAGATAGTTTTAGAAAATGAAATCTGTGAATGAGTACCTTTAATTTATATACAATGTAGTTATAGTTTTAATTTGAGATAATGAAAAGAGGCACTGGAGTGAAGGGGCTATATAAATTATGTATAGTATAGCCCCTTCACTTCAGACATTCCATGAAAAAAACATTACAAAAATAACCAATTGTCTCGTTTACAATAAATACATCTTGTATAAACATGACAATAGGAATAGAAAACAGTAGCCTGTTAAATTACCATAAACGTTCCAAAACGTTCCGTAACGATGCATTCGGAACTCCTCGGTCATTCGCTGCGAATAATCTAATCCAATAAACAAATATACGATCCTTATGGCAATAAGTGATGTTTCAAAATTTATGGACTAAAAACGAAACATCACTCATTGCCTAAACGATCGTATATTTGTTTACTTCAATACAGGTAGTTTCAAAATATGTCCGAGATTATTCGCAGCGAATGGCTGAGGAGTTCCGAATGTATCGTTACGGAACGTTTTGGAACGTTTAGAGTAATTGAACAGGCTACAGATACAGGGTCTATAGTTAAGTGACATGGAAAAACTTATAAGGTAAAACAAAAACTTGCTTATCGTCAATACTTATTCTTAACAAATAATTGAATGAAATAAAAAGTGCAAACAATAAATGGCTACTATTGTTTTAACAGAAAGTTCCAATTGATCCTGTTAATTTTCATCGTGAAGTCTACATTCTTTGCACAAACCTAAGTCGAGGTGTAGTATAGGTCATTGGCAAAAATATTTTGTGTAGAAGAATCAGAGTAAACAATTACTAAGTGGCTAAAGTGGACTTTAATTGACCTCAGAAAAGATATACAATGTAAATATATTACACTACAATGTAGTCGGCTATAGTTTTTTTTTTCTCAACTGTCAAAACATGAATAATTTCACGGTGAATGTGTTTGTTAAAAGTATCGTCGTGAAACGAGTTGAGCTGCTAATGTCGGATGATAAGTTTTAGTCAAGATATTTTTAATAACAATTAGGCCACCAGTACAAAACAATGCATTCAGTCACCGTGAAATTATTCAAGCTTTGACAGTTGAGAAAAAAGCCGACTATATAAAATAGTAACCGAATTTAGTGTGATATATATTTGATAGCTTTACCTGCCTCGTTATTTGTCGCTTGTAAAGCATGAACTTAATGGACCGTTCCATGTCCGACCTTTTTAATCGAATAACAATATATTTACCCACAAACATAACCATGTGCTCTTTTCTTTACACCTTGTTTGTGGGACAAAATGTAACTGTAAATTTTTGTTAAATATACTAATAGGTAAAGTCATGGAAAGGTCCATCATAAAATACGTCAACCCGGGCCGGTAACGCAGTTGGTAGCGCGACTGGTTTTATTCTTGTGTCCCGAAAAGGGTAAGGATTCGAAGCCCATTCGGGGCGGTTATACCTTTTCATGAAAAAATAACAATACTGTTAATTATCCTTTATTAATATTGTATATGGAGACGTTTCCTGCCTTACGGAAAGGTAAGTGAGTACTGGTTATAAACAAGTGTCCAGGAAAGCTAGGTTAGGGGCGCTGGACGCCATGAAATAACCTTTATTATAATAATTATTTGTTCAATCGTCCGTAAAGGACGTTTCCGATGAGTTACGTCCCCTTGCTATAATAATCAATTATTTCATCATCTATCATTTTTTATTCTATACACTTGAGTTTTGTCGTATTATTTGCGAAGGGTTTGAATGTTTATTACATAATTCATATTTCGGTTCACGCGAGGAGAACAACTGCTTTAATTCTTTCCTGAAATACGTTCCAGTTATACTGTACAGGAAAAAGTTAATACAATAGTTCATATAGAAAATGGTCCGGGTTATGAATAAAATCCCGGTCCAGTAATCGTGGTCAGTGACGTTTCCGGACGTTTCCGTGTGCACGGACTTAAAGATGAAATTGGAGTGCAGGAAAAACATTTTGAACCAAACAATGAAATATGGTAGATTTAAGGCAATAAAGAAAAATGAAATGGCCAATAGAATAGACGTAAACTCTAAACGGATATGCATTTCCTCAGTGAACAAATGCTGATGGAAATACCTGTTTCTAAGAATTAGTGTTCTAATAATCAAAATGTTTAAAGTTGAAATTATCAAGAAGGGTACAATAGTTATCACTAAACCATAAATAATATCTAATAAAAATGATTCAAACTTGTACGTATATCTACTGGTACACGCTGACCTGTATCTCATGGTTCGAACCTCACTCATAAATGGTTTAAAGCTAACCAATATGGCCGCCACGACCAGCAACACAAGTATTATACGATTGGTGTCTCTAAGACTTCCTAAAGTTCTTCGTCGTAATGGCATACATACTCCAATAAATCTTTCACAAGTAAAACAGACTATTAACCAAGCAGACATGAATCTTGAAAAGTAACTAAAATAAAGCCATATCTGACAAACACCCTCCACATCTAGGAATTCTATTGTACTTTTCGTTGCTATATGCTCCAAGCCACGTCGAAGCCACTCCATTAAGACATAGAACAGAAGAGTACATATATCTGCTGTAGACAGCGCTGCTAGGTAACGACTGGCTGACATCGAACGTAGATTCTTTGACAAAAATACACTCAATGATATGCTGTTACCCACAATTCCTACGGACAGAATTATTGGCGTCACATATCCGTAAAACATACGACCAAAATGTAGAATGGGTAGAATAGAGCTTGGTTCATTGTCTAGCAGATTTGACATATCTAAATTCAGGCATGGGTTTTTTGTAGTAGCATTAGCTGTGCCAGGTTCCATACATGGTGTAGATGTTACATTGAAAATATCATCCATAGAAAAACCGAAATCCAGGTTATTGTCCGGTTGAAACATAGTTTATTCTTTGTTAAGCAATCTAATTACATCGATTTGTTGTCAAGCAATCTGATAACCTAGATTCGTTGTCAAGCAAACTGCTAACCTCGATTAGTTGTCAAGCAATCTGCTAACATCAATTTGTTGTCAAGCTAACTGCTAACCTCGATTTGTTGCCAAGCAATCTGCTAACCTCGATTTGTTGCCAAGCAATCTGCTAACCTCGATTTGTTGCCAAGCAATCTGCTAACCTCGATTTGTTGCCAAGCAATCTGCTAACCTCGATTTGTTGCCAAGCAAGTTACTAACCTCGATTTGTTGCCAAGCAATCTGCTAACCTCAATTTGTAGTCAAGCAATTTGCTTACTTCGATTTTTTGTCAAGCTAACTGCTAACCTCGATTCGTTGTCTAGCAATCTGCTAACCTCAATTTGTTGTCAAGCAAACTGCTAACCTCGATTTGTTTCCAAGCAGTCTGCTAACCTCGATTTGTTGTCAAGCAAACTGCTAACCTCGATTTGTTGCCAAGCAATCTGCTAACCTCGATTTGTTGCCAAGCAATCTGCTAACCTCAATTTGTAGTCAAGCAATCTGCTTACTTCGATTTTTTGTCAAGCTAACTGCTAACCTCGATTCGTTGTCAAGCAATCTGCTCACCTCAATTTGTTGTTAAGCAATCAGCTAATCTCGATTTGTCCTCAAGTAATCTGCTAACCTCGATTCGTTGTCAAGTAATCTGCTAACCTCGATTTGTCGTCAAGTAATATGATAACCTCAAATGTTCCGTTCGGAATTTCTTATATATGACCACAAACATGCATCCCTGTCACTTTAAAGAGAATTCCTGATAAGTTTACTAGGAGAAAATGTTCAAGTCTTCTTCGAAGCACAGTTCTTGAAAAAGCATGATCAGAAATCATGCTCGTGATACATTAAGTTTTACACGTTTTGTATCATGTATCGATTTCATTCATTTTCCATTGTAATCGTATGTCCAGTATCTTCCTTCCTTACAAAAAAGTGAACCATCTTTAAACATTATAATCACTGTAAACTAATGTATTCTTGAAAACTCTTCATCTACTTCGCTGTTCACTCATCATGATTTTTAGCTTAAGAAAACGTAAGCGGTTCAAATAACTTAAACTGCGCTTGTATCGCGTTATCTAATGTTTATAACTAATCACCTAGATTTCCAATCCACACGACATTTTTCAATCAGTCAATATCATAAGTTACTCGAGTATCTAAACTTGTAAACACCTGTTTGAATTATGAAATGTTTTATAACTAATCACTCGAGATTTAAATCCACATGACTTGTTTCCATCAATCAATCAGAATGTCAATCTCCGCTATGATGCTGCAGAAATAAATTATTTACGAGGAATACGGTAACATCCAATGTGTTCCGAATGTAACGCAACAAAATGATAATTCAAAGGAACAGTCTAAAACACTACCTGTCCAGACTTATATAACAGAAGTGAAATAAACGTTTTAATTGTAAGTTGCGCGCGCATCAACGATTTATAACCAATCGTCAGGTTATTTCCAATATTCATACTGCATGAAGCCAATCACGTGTTTGTGGTTAAGTTGAATTCCCTAAAGAGTTTTTTCCTTTGATTAGTCTTGTATCTTATATCTTAAAATTTATATACACTCAGTGTACTTATTTATTTATATTCTACTTTTTTCATTTATTTAATCAATAAAGTTTTATTTGACATTAATTCATTAGGGCAGATATTAGTCAATTCTTAGTTTAGTCTAGATAATGTTTCCTACATATTCAGTTTTATGTGCAATAATGATCAGTCATTTCTTTTTTCTTTAAAATATCATAATCATGAATATTTTATCGATTTTTGTTCTCATTTCGCAAACGTTTCCCCTATTCCTTCTTTTATTCCTGTGATACACCTTCGATTCACTGGCACCAGAGTCCTCACATTCTTTAACCGCTCCCGTATACATTACCGTGTACGAGTTATAACTGTACTTATATTATATAATATTATATATATAAGGTAGTGTTTATGTATATATGCACAGGGAACTATATATAGGAACGTACGCATTATTTTATGATCATAAGTTATGGACTCTGGTGTCAGTGCTTCGAGTGTTTTAAATTTATATATTAGTATAGCAGGTTCATGCATCTATGTCAGTGTCATGCCATCAATTTCGGGGACCACAATGGAAATGAGAGATTTATTTCACTTTTTTGTGTCATCCCCAGTGCACATATGCATGGCATTTTACATACTGTGATAGTCATTATTTGTATGCTATGTGTCATGTCATTGTTACCGGAATAAATTTATTACTATTATTATCATTATTATTATTATAATTAAGCATTACTTGCAAAATGAACAACAAAACAAACACTATATGATTATAATTCTAATAATTATCATATGTATGTATTTTTGATCATGTATTTACACATTTTTCTATGATCGTCATGAACTTACACATTAAAAGTTATGTAATTACCCAATATGCATTACATGATATTGTAATTGGACATGGCAAGATGTCAAAAAGTTGAATAAAAATCATATTCTATTCTAATAATATTACAATAATTTGTTCATTTAAAATTCACAATATATAATTTTGTATAGGAGGATCTAGTGGGGGTCAGGGGGGTCCGACCCCCCCCCCCCCCTGCAATTTCAAAATGTACCTGTCCATTAGTGTTTTTTTACTGTACGTCATTTTTAAATAGCATGACATAATTTTTCTCGGTGCTTAACATAGATTTGATAGTTTTGTAGTTTTTATTATTAATATGTTGCATTAATCTGCAAAATGTGTAAAACGTGCTGTGGTTCGAAAGTTTTGACCCTCCCCCCTAGAAAAAGTTCGGACCCCCCTAGAAAAAATCCTGGATCCGCCCTACTGACATTTTAATACTAATACATATATACGTGCACATAAGAGTAATATATAAATATCACACCCTACAGAAGGTGATAGAACGGAATGTTCACCATTGACAAGTCAACCTGTAAAATGGGATATTTATTTTATAATACCAACAACAAAATCAGAAATGGTTGACACTTTTATAGACACATACCGTTTGATTGAATCTGTTTTATTTGCTTCTGAACTCAGGGGCCTAGCTTGCCCAAAATAAATGTGTAGGCACAGGTAACCTAGGGGGTCCGGGGGGTCCGGGGGGTCTGGTGACGTCACATGTATGACGACACAAATCAGTTACAGTAACTGCTGCTTGACTTTCCTCCCTTTATAAATAATTTAGACATCGTATCAGGACAATTTCTTATGGTTAACCTTATGCTGAATCTAGACTGAGTTATTGTATTAATATTGAGTATTATTTTCAAAAATGATGGTACAATCCATACTGCTCGTATCCCTCAGCTTACGATTTTTATTGCATTTTTTGGCATTTTTAGCCATTTTATTTTTTTTGAATTTTCAAAGATAAGTGAGCACGTGCCTTGTGTGCCTATAGGAAGCTACGTCAATGGAACTTGAAGACGTTTTTACTCCTTTAAGTTTGTTGTTTCGTAAGAAGAAAGCGTCTGTACAAGGAAGGTAACTTAAATTGAATGGCTAAAACAACTTGGGTCGGTTCTGGTATAAGAAAACTCCAACGCAGAAGTCTCTCTTCGCTTTGAGCAGGCCGAAAGGTGACGCCAAGTGGGCCGATAGATGATGTCCAGAGGGTAACATTACTGATTGTTACCCGGTGACGTCACATGAGACTATACAGTATACAAATCACGTGAGGTATAATAATATGAAATACGTCCTTTATGCTGATAAAAATAAAAACAAAACAAAACCTACAGGCGGTTAGCGTTTAATGACCATAGGTTAAATAACCCCAAATGTTCCGACGGTTTAGCATTCGTGTTTTAATTACAAGGGTAAAAGTATTTAGGATTTATCATAAAGTTCAGGATTTTTGGGTACTGAGAAAATGTTCTTTTCCCTAGTAAAAAAAAACTCATTTAAGCATTAGAATCAGGGCTTTCAGGATTTTGGAAATTGTTAATAGTTACCAATGTGGCATGTATTTACGCCACCTATCAGAGCCTTAAAACAAAGGAAAATAATTATAGTCTGTTTCATAATTTCAAACGTCGAAAACATCATTTACTTGATATAATATTCATGTTTGTTAGACAGACCATTACTATTGTTTCAATCATTGTTTTGCAAGAGCTACATGTACTTTTGTGATTAAATCATGTCTGGAAATCAGTAAAAGTAACTAATGCGGTACAATGATATCCATTATTAATTTATCGAAATAACTTGAAATTTGTCACTCGTAGAACTGCAAATTAAGACACACGACACCAATTAACTATCGCAAAGTCCCCAAAGATTTGATCCTTTCAATGACAATTGCACGAAATTAAATTATTTATTTATTTATAGATGCAATGTTCAACATCTCACTCAAATATTCACACTACTCATCTTGGGACTACTTAAATGACATGCACCCGCGGATGAATATCAAGTCACTGATTATATAAAAAATAGTGCGCACTATTTTAAGTTTATTTTCCAACTTTGTAATATAAGACTTGTCACTAGACTATCTGCAGACTAGTTTATGTAAATACAATGTATTAGATAATCAGATGGCAATAATTATTCATGTCTGCATGAACAGCTTTTTGGCTTCAGTTAAATATTTAATTGTAAAACACAGATTCTATAGGAGATAGTTGAAACAATGTTTAATCAAAAGTACATGACGTGGAGTCAAGCAAATCAGACAAAAACAAGTAAATATCATTTTAACTAATATTTAAATAATTCAAAATTTTCAACTCAACTTCAATAGTGTTGTCATTATAATCACATTCCATCTACATAAAAAAAAATCACAATTTGAAATTAAATAAAACTTGGTCAATATTCTGGAAAACTTTCTGTTTCAGAACATTACAGTTATAATACAATATATTTAGTCAATAATTAGTCATATTGTTAAAACCTTGTAACACCAATATAATCGAATTAAAAATGTACATGTTGTATTATACTGACACGCAAAAAAACTATACACTCAGTAAAAGACATACACATTTCACATACAAAGTTAAATTCACTGTAGCTATGTTTGCTATCATTTTTTAGCCATATCTATTTGCCACATATCTGTAAATTTCATTAAATTTCAGTAAATATCTTACGCATTATTAACGTTTAAAGAGAGAGAGGGACGAAAAGTAAAAGTTGCAGTCGTTTTTTGTTTGTTTATATTAAATTAAGAAAAGAGTTTAATAATGTAATTATACATCAATACCTGTTATGTCCACCACGTCTACGAATCACGGCAAGCAATCGTTAACGCATAGATCTGCCGTAACGTCTAATGACGTCGATGGGATTATTCAACTATTTTCCAGGACGGTCTAAAACAATGACGCGGTACTGACACCATACACAAAGAATGAAATTACGAAAGGATCTACTAACACTAAAGATAAAACCTTCTGTTTTCATATGGTCAATTTTACATATCATTGATCACAGACAGCGCACGCCAAAAGTTAACTAATTATGCGCAGAATGGTCTATCAGAAAGCAATATTCATAATGATTTTATTAAATAATGAAGAAGTCATACACGGCTCAATCTCCATAAACAGATATCCTGTAGAGCATTGTCGTACAGGATCTCTACTGTCTCCATGGAAGGTCACATCGAGATGAATTTTGTGTCGACCAATCAATGCGTAGCTTTCATCTAGACAAAACACTATTAATAACATTTTGATTTCGTAGTTTCTATTTTTAGACCAAGGTTTACATGCTAATTTAACAGCGGTATTATTCACAGTCTGCGATTGGACGGCTCATTTCAAATTGCGTGACGTATACGATGTAAACAAGTTACGTATCATAACAATTTCATCATGAATATTATGATGAGAAAAGGTCACCTGAACGTGACCTTCGTTTGAAAAAGGCCAGATCTAAATTAGCGAGTGGGCGAGCGGAAATTTTTAGATCGGGTTTTAATCAGATTGTACACGGCTTAATGGCGACTTCAAACATTTTTGGAAATGCTAAAACTTGTTATATATATATATATATATATATATATATATATATATATATATATATATATATATGTGCATGCAACACACTGATGAATGAATCGTACAATTTTATTCATCCGTGTGTTACATGCACATAAAAGTTCTACTATTTAGATCAACTTGGTTATTACATAATCATGTAGTTATTTGATGGTATTGAAATTCCAGTTTCTTATTTTACAGTAAAATTGTACCTTCACTACCCTCTATAAATAACTATACATTGTGGTATTTCTTAGAAAGGCAAAAACGAACTTAAACAAAACGTCATTAAAAACATTTTTCAAGTCTATACAGAATATCACAAACAAATTAGCGACATTATCATGTTTTATGGAAGATTTTTGTCCAGAAATGTTATATTATGTCATTTAGCCATATAATTAAGTTGATTTATGATTTGGATTGAATTCCTCACAACATAGCTCAATTACCAAAACAAATATAACTCTCCTTATAGTCTCAACTTATTATTGTCATTGTCTATTTTGTTTGTTAATGTTATATAGAATTTAACTATAAAATTATATTAGCATGGTTGTTGAAGAACCATGTTAACGGAAAACATTTAACATATTTTTAAAGTAAATATACATTCATTGACATTGATGGACTTGTTTTATGTAATGTACACATGCATATTATAATTGTATTGCTTAAAGGTACTCATTCACAGATTTCAACTTAAATGTCAACTTTTCTGAAACTATCAAAATTGTATGCAAACATTTTTGGAAGCAGGAAATTAGTGTTTTGTTAATGACAATTTTAGTGCAAATGGACATACAACTACAAATGATGGTATTTCATGTAGTAAATAGCTACCCCGTATGTCACGGTATAGAAACTTTTAGTGCACTTTTGTGAATTTTATTGTATATTTCTTGCAATCTATTGGTCAGTTTGTCTTAATATATTAACAATTATTTTTTGGGGCTCAATTACAGACACTGAATGGTATTTTTAAAATATAGAAAAATCTTAACCAAATCTGTGAACTAGTACCTTTAATGCACCGTATGTATGCATAATCTCGATGAAAGTCGATAATGGAACTCTTGTTAAATCTGTTGCAACTAACATTTTCTACGCTTTTAATTAGCAGAAGTTAGACAGCACATTGGATAGATTAGATTATTTGCTTTTTTCGTTTAAAAGAAATGTGTAACCTGACTGTTATTGGTGGTGATTATGCAGCTTGAACTTATGCTGCTGGCAGTGAGAGGTCCGTAATCTCGGGATCGAGTCCAAGTCAGGAAACATTCACACAAGTCAAATTATCTAAACTAATAATTAAGACAAAGTCCACTCTTCACATTATGGGTACTTTATTTAAAAATTACAACTCAAATCCAATGTCCAAAATATTCATAAATAGCTCACTGAAAGATCCTATAGATATCTTTAAGTCTTTAATTCAAAGCTTTCAAAAATAACGAAAAATGAAAATATATCTTGTGAGTTCTATAAAAATCACGTACTAGAAATACGTCTTGATTAGTCAAAGCCAAAGTAAAAAGTGTTCCAAGAACTTGTATCCGAAGCGCGCTTTTGGAATGTATTTTCAAAACGAGGCTGGATGAACTTGTGATGTATTTAACCTGTCCAAAACGTGTAACCATAAAAGGATTTGGCCTGTGCTCTGGCACTAGTGAAGTTATGATCTTTAACCTCTATAGTAAATTCAGTGAACTATTCGTTACAATGTATAATTCATAAACATAGCAAGGTGTAAATACAGTGAATACAGATAAACGCCGTAGTGTTTTGTACCGGCCGAAGTCTAATATGTATAAATGACATTAGATATTTGTTTTCTTTTCAGAACTAGAATGTAAATGGGTCATTCTAAATACAAGTCAGTCATCATTGGTTTAAAGTTACCATGCACATGTATTCTACTTCACTTTTTTACTGGCATAAAATCAATCTGATTAAAACCCGATCTAAAATGTTCCGCTCGCCTACTCGCTAATTAAGATCTAGCTGTTTTCAAACGAGGGTCACGTTCAGGTGACATTTTCTCATAATAATATTCATGACGAAATTGTTATGATTATTAACTTGTTTACATCGTCTACGTCACGCAATTTGAAATGAACCGTCCAATCGCAGACTGTGAATAATACCGCTGTTAAATTAGCTCACAAACCTTGGTCTAAAAATAGAAATTACGAAATCAAAATGTTATTTGTAGTGTTTTGTCTAGATGAAAGCTACGCATTGATTGGTCGACATAAAGGTCATTTCAACGTGACCCTCCATTGAGATACGGCAACGCTCTACAGGATATCTGTTTACTATGGTGGCTAATTTATGCCATGTCGCATTGTTGTCCCGCGGGGCGCCACACGAAAACACGAAAGTACGACAAAATGGTCTTTTGTCGTATCATCGTCTCGCGAGGCGCCATGCAAAAACACAATCATACGACATTTTAATTATTTGTCTTGTTTTTGCCTGAGGAAGCACAAAGAAACAATGTATTTTTACAACAAAACTTTTACAAAGGTACGACACATTTTCGTGTCGGGTTTTGCCATAATTTTGTCGCATCTTTGTGTTTTCGTCTCACGACCCGCGGGACGATGATACGACAAACAGATATTTGTCGTATGATTGTGTTTTCGTGTGGCGCCTTGCGGGACAAAGATACGACAGAGTAGATCTGTCGTATAATTGTATTTTCGCTCTTTCGCCTTCCGCTCACACAAGCGTACATCTTCAATAGTCTTCTGCGCATGTGTGAGCGGAAAGCGAAAGAGCAAAAATACAATCATGCGACAGATGAATCTGTCGTATCTTTGTCCCGCGAGGCGCCACACGAAAACACAATCATACAACAAATGTCTGTTTGTCGTATTATCGACCCACGGGTTATGAGACGAAAACACAAAGATACGACAAAATAACACGACACGAAAATGTGTCGTATCTTTGTAAATTTTTGTCGTAAAAATACATTGTTGCATTGTGCTTTCACAGACGAAAACACGACAAATGATTAAAATGTCGTATGATTGTGTTTTTGCATGGCGCCTTGCGGGACGATGATACGACAAAAAGACCATTTTGTCGTACTTTTGTGTTTTCGTTTGGCGCCCCGCGGGACAACAATTCGACATGGCATAAATCAGCCACCATAGTTTACGGAGATTGGAAACAAATAACCAATATTAAGATGACATTTCAAAGTCATCAAACCTGGCCGAGATTTTTATTCTCCGGAAATATGATCTATAAAATTAACCTGAAAAAAGAGAATCAATAATGTACGTGATTATATATATTCATGATCTTTTTATTGTTTATAAACGATAAGTTGATTCCTGTTTATAAACATACGTTCAATTGTTCCATTAAAACAATAAAGAAAAAAAAGAAAAACAAGTTTTAAACCGCGCGACCATCTTTTATATTAATACACCTAGCCTAGTGTTGTATCAATATTATTAAACAAATCGTCTTGTTGGTAAAATGAATTCAACTGTTCGGAAATTATCTGGCAGTTATCGAGTATTTAAATCAGTGGGTATATTATATGCGCAACTGACAGTCAAATATGATTTAACAATACCAATAATAACAATGTAATTCTCCTAACAATCGGGCAATTGAATTTCTGCGAACTAGAAGACTCGTTTTTTATGTAAATAAGATTAAAGTCCCATTATTAAAAGTAACACTGTTTTTGAACTGCAAAGAAAATAAACATTTCATGATCTATTTCAAACACCTCCAATGAACACGATTTTTTAATAAATGCAAATATTGCTTAAATGTGTTTATGTTATTTATTGCATTTCAAAGTGGAAGAAGATCGAAACCGAAAGTAGAATTTGGTTTTGGTCAAAACATGAAACAATAGCTTTGATCACAGTATGTATAAGATGAAGCCTTAATATAGAAAAGAACTTGCTCTGAATTACACAATTAAGCACGTCGCTGAAGTTAGCAAATTTTTTTTGCTAGCAAAATTGGCCACAAAGTGCTATTTTTGCTAGCAATTTTTTTACTGGGATAATGGTGTATACCATGTTAGAGGTCTGACTCAGGGTTATCTCGTTGGCATAGTGGCTACCCTTAGAGAATTCCGTGGATTGGACCAGAAATAACTAAATGTCGGTACTTTACGTTTTGTGTATAAAATCAGCACTCAGATGGGCCATGTTTCAGGGCTCGAATCTCATGTTAAAGCGATTTCACTTGGATATAGTGGCTACTCTGGGAAAATTCCATGGGCTTGAACCAAAGACCACTTAAAGTCGGTTCATAACGTTTGGTGTATAAAATCAGCATTCAGATGGGCCATGTTTCATGGCTCGAATCCAGAGTTAAAGCGATTTCGCCGGGTACTGGCATATACCAGGCGATAGGTCCGACCTAAGGCTATCACGTGGGCACAGTGGCCACCCTTAGAAAATTCCGTTGGCTCGGGCCAGAGACCACTTAAAGTCGGTACATAACGTTTTGTGGATAAAATCAGCACTTAGAATGGCAATGTTTCAGGGCTCGAACGTCGAGTTAAAGCGATTTTACCGGGTACTGGCGCATTCCAGGCAAGAGGTCCGACCTAAGGCTATCACGTGGGCACAGTGGCCACCCTGGGAAAATTCCGTGGGCTCGGGCCAGAGACCACTAAGTGTCGGTACTTTACGTTTTGGGTATAAAATCAGCACTCGGATGGGCCATGTTTGAGGGCTCGAACGTCGAGTTTAAGCGATTTCGCCTGGTACTGGCGTATACCAGGCGAGAGGTCCGACCTAGGGCTATCACGTGGGCACAGTGGCCACCCTGGGAAACTTCCGTGGACTCGGGCCAGAGACCACTAAGTGTTGGTACTTTACGTTTTGTGTATAAAATCAGCACTCGGATGGGCCATGTTTCAGGGCTCGAACGTCGAGTTTAAGCGATTTCGCCCGGAACTGGCGTATACCAGGCGAGAGGTTCGACCTAGGGCTATCTCGTGAGCACATTGGCCACCCTGGGAAAATTCCGTGGGCTCGAGCCAGATACCACTAAGTGTCAGTACTTTACGTTTGGTGTATAAAATCAGCACTCGGATGGGCCATGTTTCAGGGCTCGAACGTCGAGTTTAAGCGATTTCGCCCGGTACTGGCGTATACCAGGCGAGAAGACCGACCTAAGGCTATCACCTGGGCACAGTGGCCACCCTGGGAAAATTCCGTGGGCTCGGGCCAGAGACCACTAAGTGTTGGTACTTTACGTTTTGTGTATAAAATAAGCACTCGGATGGGCCATGTATGAGGGCTCGAACGTCGCGTTTAAGCGATTTCGCCCGGGAATGCCGTATACCAGGCGAGAGGTCCGACCTATGACTATCACATGGGCACAGTGGCCACCCTGGGAAAATTCCGTGGGCTCGGGCCAGATACCACTAAGTGTCAGTACTTTACGTTTGGTGTATTAAAATCAGCACTCGGATGGGCCATGTTTCAGGGCTCGAACGTCGAGTTTTAGCGATTTCGCCCGTTACTGGCGTATACCAGGCGATAGGTCCGACCTAGGGCTATCACGTGGGCACAGTTGCCACCCTGGGAAAATTCCGTGGGCTCGGGCCAGAGACCACTAAGTGTCGGTACTTTACGTTTTGTGTATAAAATCAGCACTCGGATGGGCCATGTTTCAGGGCTCGAACGTCGAGTTTAAGCGATTTCGCCCGGTACTGGCGTATACCAGGCGAGAGGTCCGACCTAGGGCTATCACGTGGGCACAGTGGCCACCCTGGGAAAATTCCGTGGGCTCGGGCCAGAGACCACTAAGTGTCGGTACTTTACGTTTTGTGTATAAAATCAGCACTCGGATGGGCCATGTTTCAGGGCTCGAACGTCGAGTTTTAGCGATTTCACCGGGTACTGGCGTATACCAGGCGAGAGGTCCGACATAGGGCTATCACGTGGGCACAGTTTCCACCCTGGGAAAATTCCGTGGGCTCGGGCCAGAGACCACTAAGTGTCGGTACTTTACGTTTTGTGTATAAAATCAGCACTCGGATGGGCCATGTATGAGGGCTCGAACGTCGAGTTTACGCGATTTCGACTGGTACTGGCGTATACAAGACGAGAGGTCCGACCTAGGGCTATCAAGAGGGCACAGTGGCCACCCTAAGAAAGATCCGTGGGTTCGGGCCAGATACCACTAAGTGTCAGTACTTTACGTATGGTGTATAAAATCAGCACTCGGATGGGCCATGTTTCAGGACTCGAACGTCGAGTTTAAGCGATTTCGCCCGTTACTGGCGTATACCAGGCGAGAGGTCCGACCTAGGGCTATCACGTGGGCACAGTGGCCACCCTTGGAAAATTCCGTAGGCTCGGGCCAGAGACCACTAATTGTCGGTATTTTACGTTTTGTGTATAAAATCAGCACTCGGATGGGCCATGTTTCAGGGATCGAACGTCGAGTTTAAGCGATTTCGCCCGGTACTGGCGTATACCAGGCGAGAGGTTCGACCTAGGGCTATCACGTGGGCACAGTGGCCACCCTGGGAAAATTCCGTGGGCTCGGACCAGATACCACTAAGTGTCGGTACTTTACGTTTTGTGTATAAAATCAGCACTCGGATGGGCCATGTTTCAGGGCTCGAACGTCGAGTTTAAGCGATTTCGCCCGGTACTGGCGTATACCAGGCGAGAGGTCCGACCTAGGGCTATCTCGTGAGCACATTGGCCACCCTGGGAAAATTCCGTGGGCTCGAGCCAGATACCACTAAGTGTCAGTACTTTACGTTTGGTGTATAAAATCAGCACTCGGATGGGCCATGTTTCAGGGCTCGAACGTCGAGTTTAAGCGATTTCGCCCGGTACTGGCGTATACCAGGCGAGAAGACCGACCTAGGGCTATCACCTGGGCACAGTGGCCACCCTGGGAAAATTCCGTGGGCTCGGGCCAGAGACCACTAAGTGTTGGTACTTTACGTTTTGTGTATAAAATAAGCACTCGGATGGGCCATGTTTCAGGGCTCGAACGTCGCGTTTAAGCGATTTCGCCCGGTACTGGCGTATACCAGGCGAGAGGTCCGACCTAGGACTATCACATGGGCACAGTGGCCACCCTGGGAAAATTCCGTGGGCTCGGGCCAGATACCACAAAGTGTCAGTACTTTACGTTTGGTGTATTAAAATCAGCACTCGGATGGGCCATGTTTCAGGGCTCGAACGTCGAGTTTAAGCGATTTCGCCCGGTACTGGCGTATACCAGGCAAGAGGTCCGACCTAGGGCTATCACGTGGGCACAGTGGCCACCCTGGGAAAATTCCGTGGGCTCGGGCCAGAGACCACTAAGTGTCGGTACTTTACGTTTTGTGTATAAAATCAGCACTCGGATGGGCCATGTTTCAGGGCTCGAACGTCGAGTTTTAGCGATTTCACCGGGTACTGGCGTATACCAGGCGAGAGGTCCGACATAGGGCTATCACGTGGGCACAGTTGCCACCCTGGGAAAATTCCGTGGGCTCGGGCCAGAGACCACTAAGTGTCGGTACTTTACGTTTTGTGTATAAAATCAGCACTCGGATGGGCCATGTATGAGGGCTCGAACGTCGAGTTTACGCGATTTCGACTGGTACTGGCGTATACCAGGCGAGAGGTCCGACCTAGGGCTATCAAGTGGGCACAGTGGCCACCCTAAGAAAGATCCGTGGGTTCGGGCCAGATACCACTAAGTGTCAGTACTTTACGTTTGGTGTATAAAATCAGCACTCGGATGGGCCATGTTTCAGGACTCGAACGTCGAGTTTAAGCGATTTCGCCCGTTACTGGCGTATACCAGGCGAGAGGTCCGACCTAGGGCTATCACGTGGGCACAGTTGCCACCCTTGGAAAATTCCGTAGGCTCGGGCCAGAGACCACTAATTGTCGGTATTTTACGTTTTGTGTATAAAATCAGAACTCGGATGGGCCATGTTTCAGGGATCGAACGTCGAGTTTAAGCGATTTCGCCCGGTACTGGCGTATACCAGGCGAGAGGTTCGACCTAGGACTATCACATGGGCACAGTGGCCACCCTGGGAAAATTCCGTGGGCTCGGGCCAGATACCACTAAGTGTCAGTACTTTACGTTTGGTGTATAAAATCAGCACTCGGATGGGCCATGTTTCAGGACTTGAACGTCGAGTTTAAGCGATTTCGCCCGTTACTGGCGTATACCAGGCGAGAGGTCCGACCTAGGGCTATCACGTGGGCACAATGGCCACCCTTGGAAAATTCCGTAGGCTCGGGCCAGAGACCACTAATTGTCGGTATTTTACGTTTTGTGTATAAAATCAGCAATCGGATGGGCCATGTTTCAGGGATCGAACGTCGAGTTTAAGCGATTTCGCCCGGTACTGGCGTATACCAGGCGAGAGGTCCGACCTTGGGCTATCAGGTGGGCACAGTGGCCACCCTCGGAAAATTCCGTGGGCTCGGGCCAGAGACCACTAATTTTCGGTACTTTACGTTTTGTGTATAAAATCAGCACTCGGATGGGCCATGTTTCAGGACTCGAACGTAGAGTTTATGCGATTTCGCCGGGTACTGGCGTATACCAGGCGAGAGGACCGACCTTGAGCTATCACGTGGGCACAGTGGCCACCCTGGGAAAATTCCGTGGGCTCGGGCCAGAGACCACTAAGTGTCGGTACTTTACGTTTTGTGTATAAAATCAGCACTCGGATGGGCCATGTTTCAGGGCTCGAACGTCGAGTTTAAGCGATTTCGCCGGGTACTGGCGTATACCAGGCGAGAGGTCCGACCTAGGACTATCACGTGGGCACAGTGGCCACCCTCGGAAAATTCCGTGGGCTCGGGCCAGAGACCACTAAGTGTCGGTACTTTACGTTTTGTGTATAAAATCAGCACTCGGATGGGCCATGTTTGAGGGCTCGAACGTCGAGTTTACGCGATTTCGCCTGGTACTGGCGTATACCAGGCGAGAGGTCCGACCTAGGGCTATCAAGTGGGCACTGTGGCCACCCTAAAAAAGATCCGTGGGTTCGGGCCAGATACCACTAAGTGTCAGAACTTTATGTTTTGTGTATAAAATCAGCACTCGGATGGGCCATGTTTCAGGGCTCGAACGTCGAGTTTAAGCGATTTCGCCCGTTACTGGCGTATACCAGGCGAGAGGTCCGACTTAGGGCTATCACGTGGGCACAGTGGCCACCCTGGGAAAATTCCGTGGGCTCGGGCCAGAGACCACTAATTGTCGGTACTTTACGTTTTGTGTATAAAATCAGCACTCGGATTGGCCATGTTTCAGGGCTCGAACGTCGAGTTTAAGCGATTTCGCCCGGTACTGGCGTATACCAGGCGAGAGGTCCGACCTAGGGCTATCACGTGGGCACAGTGGCCACCCTGGGAAAATTCCGTGGGCTCGGACCAGAGACCACTAAGTGTCGGTACTTTACGTTTTGTGTATAAAATCAGCTCTCAGATGGGCCATGTTTCAGGGCTCGAACGTCGAGTTTAAGCGATTTCGCCCGGTACTGGCCTATACCAGGCGAGAGGTCCGACCTAGGGCTATCACGTGGGCACCGTATCCTCCCTCGGAAAATTCCGTTGGCTCGGGCCAGAGACCACTAAGTGTCGGTACTATACGTTTTGTGTATAAAATCAGCACTCGGATGGGCCATGTTTCAGGGCTCGAACGTCGAGTTTAAGTGATTTCGCCCGGTACTGGCGTATACCAGGCGAGAGGTCCGACCTTGGGCTATCACGTGGGCACAGTGGCCACCATCGGAAAATTCCGTGGGCTCGGGCCAGAGACCACTAATGTCGGTACTTTACGTTTTGTGTATAAAATCAGCACTCGGATAGGCAATGTTTCAGGGCTTGAACGTCGAGTTTAAGCGATTTCGCCGGGTACTGGCGTATACCAGGCGAGAGGTCCGACCTAGGGCTATCACGTGGGCACAGTGGCCACCCTGGGAAAATTCCGTGGGCTTGGGCCAGAGACCACTAAATGTCGGTACTTTACGTTTTGTGTATAAAATCAGCACTCGGATGGGCCATGTTTCAGGGCTCGAACGTCGAGTTTAAGCGATTTCGCCCGGTACTGGCGTATACCAGGCGAGAGGACTGACCTAGGGCTATCACGTGGGCACAGTGGCCACCCTGGGAAAATTCAGTGGGCTCGGCACAGAGACGACAAAGTTTCGGTACTTTACGTTTTGTGTATAAAATCAGCACTCGGATGGGCCATGTTTCAGGACTCGAACGTCGAGTTTAAGCGGTTTCGCCCGGTACTGGCGTATACCAGGCGAGAGGTCCGACCTAGGGCTATCACGTGGGCACAGTGGCCACCCTGGGAAAATTCCGTGGGCTCGGGCCAGAGACCACTAATTGTCGGTACTTTACGTTTTGTGTATAAAATCAGCACTCGGATGGGCCATGTTTCAGGGCTCGAACGTCGAGTTTAAGCGATTTCGCCCGGTACTGGCGTATACCAGGCGAGAGGTCCGACCTAGGGCTATCACGTAGGCACAGTGGCCACCCTGGGAAAATTCCGTGGGCTCGGGACAGAGACCACTAAGTGTCGGTACTTTACGTTTTGTGTATAAAATCAGCACTCGGATGGGCCATGTTTGAGGGCTCGAACGTCGAGTTTACGCGATTTCGCCTGGTACTGGCGTATACCAGGCGAGAGGTCCGACCTAGGGCTATATAGTGGGCACAGTGGCCACCCTAAAAAAGATCCGTGGGTTCGGGCCAGATACCACTAAATGTCAGAACTTTACGTTTGGTGTATAAAATCAGCACTCGGATGGGCCATGTTTCAGGGCTCGAACGTCGAGTTAAAGCGATTTCGCCCGGTACTGGCGTATACCAGGCGAGAGATCCGACCTAGGGCTATCACGTGGGCACAGTGGCCACCCTGGGAAAATTCCGTGGGCTCGGACCAGCTACCACTAAGTGTCGGTACTTTACGTTTTGTGTATAAAATCAGCACTCGGATGGGCCATGTTTCAGGGCTCGAACGTCGAGTTTAAGCGATTTCGCCCGGTACTGGCGTATACCAGGCGAGAGGTCCGACCTAGGGCTTTCACGTGGGCACAGTGGCCACCCTCGGAAAATTTCGTTGGCTCGGACCAGATACCACTAAGTGTCGGTACTTTACGTTTTGTGTATAAAATCAGCACTCGGATGGGCCATGTTTCAGGGCTCGAACGTCGAGTTTAAGCGATTTCGCCTGGTACTGGCGTATACCAGGCGAGAGGTCCGAACTTGGGCTATCACCTGGGCACAGTGGCCACCCTCGGAAAATTCCGTGGGCTCGGGCCAGAGACCACTAAGTGTCGGTACTTTACGTTTTGTGTATAAAATCAACACTCGGATAGGCCATGTTTTAGGGCTTGAACGTCGAGTTTAAGCGATTTCGCCGGGTACTGGCGTATACCAGGCGAGAGGTCCGACCTAGGGCTATCACGTGGGAACAGTGGCCACCCTGGGAAAATTCCGTGGGCTCGGGCCAGAGACCACTAAGTGTCGGTACTTTACGTTTTGTTTATAAAATCAGGACTCGGATGGGCCATGTTTCAGAGCTCGAACGTCGAGTTTAAGCGATTTCGCCCGGTACTGGCGTATACCAGGCGAGAGGACTGACATAGGGCTATCACGTGGGCACAGTGGCAACCCTGGGAAAATTCCGTGGGCTCGGCCCAGAGACGACAAAATTTCGGTACTTTACGTTTTGTGTATAAAATCAGCACTCGGATGGGCCATGTTTCAGGACTCGAACGTCGAGTTTAAGCGATTTCGCCCGTTACTGGCGTATACCAGGCGAGAGGTCCGATTTAGGGCTATCACGTGGGCACAGTGGCCACCCTGGGAAAATTCCCTGGGCTCGGGCCAGAGACCGCTAAGTGTCGGTACTTTACGTTTTGTGTATAAAATCAGCATTCGGATGGGCCATGTTTCAGGGCTCGAACGTCGAGTTTAAGCGATTTCGCCCGGTACTGGCGTATACCAGGCGAGAGGTCCGACCTAGGGCTATCACGTGGGCACAGTGGCCACCCTCGGAAAATTCCGTTGGCTCGGGCCAGAGACCACTAAGTGTCGGTACATTACGTTTTGTGTATAAAATCAGCACTCGGGTGGGCCATGTTTCAGGGCTCGAACGTCGAGTTTAAGCGATTTCGCCCGGTACTGGCGTATACCAGGCGAGAGGTCCGACCTAGGGCTATCACGTGGGTACATTGGCAAACCTGGGAAAATACCGTGGGCTCGGGCCAGAGACTACTTAGTGTCGGTACTTTACGGTTTGTGTATAAAACCAGCACTCAAATGGGCCATTTTTCAGGGCTTGAACGTCGAGTTATAGCGATTTAGCCCGGTACTGGCGTATACCAGGTGAGAGGTCCGACCTATGGCTTTCAGGTGGTTACAATGACCACCCTGGGTAAATTCCGTAGGCTTGGGCCAGAGACCACTAAGTGTCGGTACTTTACGTTTTGTGTATAAAATCAGCACTCGGATGGGCCATGTTTCAGGACTCGAACGTCGAGTTTAAGCGATTTCGCCGGGTACTAGCGTACATGTATACCAGGCAAGAGGTCTGATCTAGGGCTTTCACGTGGGCACAGTGGCCACCCTGGGAAAATTCCGTGGGCTCGGGCCAGAGACCACTAAGTGTCGGTACTTTACGTTTTGTGTATAAAATCAGCACTCAGACGGGCCATGTTTCAGGGCACAAATCTCGTGTTAAAGCGATTTTGCCGGGTATTGGCGTATACCAGGCGAGAGGTCCGGCCTAGGGCTATCACGTTGGCACAGTGACTACCCTGGGGAATTTTCGTGGGCATTGGCGCGAGACCACTTAATGTGGTTAGGGTATAAACTATAGGGTGTATTAAATCAACATTTCGATGGGCCGTTTGAAGGCGATTACAGACCGAGTACAGGTCTATTTCAGGCATAAGTTCTGACCCACGGCCATCGCGTTACCGCAGTGTCTATCTCGAAAAGATGTGAAGACATGGGTCTTAAACCTTTAATTGCTTGTACCTTGCGTATACTTCTTAAATCAGCACTTAGATGGTTCCAATTTTAGGGCTTATGTCTTGCCTTGAGGTAATTCATGTCCGTACAGGTCATATCACAGCGGTCAGTCCCCCTACTCACGTAACCTCTGGATTTAGCTGTTAACAAACTACTTGGTGCATACGTTGTCAGTCACTGACTACTGCCCTACATGATTGAGAATCAGTGGCAGGAGGAAGAATGGCCGGAGTTATCAAATGTGTCGATTACATGTTTTGTCATTCTCTCTTCACAATAAAAAATCTGCCTGGGTCATATAACAATAAAGACCGATTGAATTTACTTATTACTATGATTACTGTTGTAATTAGTCAATGTTATGTACTGTGACAATATGACTCTCATATTGTTTAATTAGTCTGCGTGTCAAAAAAACTCCAATATACAACTTGAATTTTACACTTAAGCTTAATAATAGTATATAATAGTTTTGTACAACCAAGATGCTGAGATGGCTTGGTCACAAGCTGGACCTCCCAAGTGAGAAATTTGAAGATCACAGCACACCATGGCCAAGGTTGATCAGATTTAACCTGGGAAGACCTGGAAGAGCGTGATCGATTGTAACTTAAAATGTATGACACCAACCATCAGGACCACCAGATATGAAGAGGAACACTTCTACACAAGAAAGACAAACCTCACCCTTGCCGAAAGAATAATCAACGGCTTGTACTAAACTTCAAACCGGATGTTGATTAGGATGACGACGATGATGATGATAAATCTAAGGTAGGAGAAAAACGGACTTACCAATTGTGACGCTTCACACAACATATTAACAAGTATATTAGCATAATAGACAAATCACATTATCTAAATTATTCTAGTGAAAATACTTCAATGTCACATTATTATTCATACATGTAGCAACATCTACTTTTCAGAATGAGTGATAAGGTGTAATCTGATGTCCTTACCAATCAAATTCATGTTTTAAAAAGTCATAGGGTATAAAATGGATTGTGTTCCTAAAATTATAGTCATAAGACGCATTTTATAAAAAAATAAGTCATTAGATGTGTATTATTAGATGCAGTAATGATGTAGTAAAACGGTTCACTCTTCTTACAAAATAAGATCTTTTGAAATATGATTTAAAATTTAAAACAGTATAATACGTGCTCACAAATACAACAACACTGGTGTTATGTTTCTATTTCTCATTCAATGTAAATAGTACACATGTTCATGACCAATCACAATCAAACAAGCCATCACAGCAAGTGCCAAATTAATGTAGATTTATGACTGTGCTAATTGCTTGTGGTCAATAAAACGATTATAGTTTCCCTGATAAGCCCCATCATCCATTGGATGCTCTCAACTGGTGTAAGACGTAGGACTGATACCGTTATGTCCAGAACCACTATGAAAACATTATCTGGCCACTTCAGTCAATTTAACAGCGGATGAACCATTAATCTGTCATTTCAATCCGATAAGCCTGGTATCTAAATAAACACGTATTGTTTATTTTGCTTTAGTGTTCATATGTATAGCACATCAAGTCAGAAGACTTTGTAGTATAACATTTATTAATTCAATTACCATCAGGTTAAAAAAGAAATATAATTATTATTATTATTCGTTTAATATTTAGTCAAAATCATATTAGCAATTATAGTAACATAATAATTGATTTCATGAATGTGACTTGAAACGGTTATTTAAAAGCATACAGTAAGTTTAATATGAGTTAATTAGAGAATGTTTTTCTATAATCATTTTTAAGTTAAGCGCTTGTTGAACATGAAATCATTTAAAACAAACTGTTCCAAACTTTTCGTTTTATACTGGGCACGTTTCACAAGGCGAGTGCTAATATGCTACTCAAAATTGGCTAGCTAGCTAGCCTTCAAAAAAGCGCTAGCTAGCGACAGACATGAAGTTGTTAAACATGCCCCTTGATATGAATACCCGCAAGGATATCGAACTATTTTTCTATGACGTCACTCAATCCACGGAGAGGAACGAAGTAACCGGAGAGTCAAACTTTATTAAGATTGAAATTATCGGAGGTAATTAGACGAGATGACCGCCATGCATTCGATCGCGATTGATTTGAATATCATCATAAAAGTATTACACTGATTTTAAAGCGTATGATCCCATGAAAATTTGACAATAATGTCGATTTCCCCCATTGATTAGATAATATGGAAAAGTTTCCGGCCTAGTGGAAGGATAGGTGAGTAATAGTTATAGACAATGGTCCATGAAAGCTAGGTTAGGAGCGCTGGATGCCGTGAAATGACCTAAATTGTGTTGATACGGCATTAACTCCAATAAATAAATTAAAGCGTTTGATCATGTATGCATGGCTTATTAGAGATGTATACGCGGACAGCTTAGACGGAGAGCGGATGACTGAATACGTACAAATCGAAGGGATTTTCTCAAAGCAATTTTCAATCAAATTGTTAGGCCAAGTAAAATAAATGAACTTGATTTTCTAAGTGTTTTTGCATTTCCATATGACTTACCACTGAAATGATCATGATACGTGTATAGTAAAGTTTAGATACAGTATAAAACAATAAGATAGTTATAGACAATGCAGGCCTGATGAGATATGTGGAATCAGTATTTTTTTGGCCATCAAAATGACGCGCACCTATATATGCTTATGAATCAAATCGGTTCAGCAGCACTGCCATTTCCTGCAAACTGCGTTCTTTTAAAGCCGACAAAATATACCCAAATGGTCATCCACTCGCAACACCTAACAATACGCGTCAGCTTCGTACTAAACAAGGTCACGAGCGACGAAAATGTTAAAAAATTTTCAATCGTTATCATTCATGGTACAGAATTTTCGTTCAGCACACAGCTAATAGTAAAATCTACAAATGCATAAGTTCCGTATGACGACATCCCAGAGAATTGTTATCTGCAGTTGTTTGGATATGTGCTGCCAAGGAAGTGCGAAGAAAACATTTAGGAATAATTTATAAAGGGAGATGAAGAGGTAAGCGAGTACTGGTAAAGTAAAACATGTCCAGGAAAGTTGGTTAGGTGAGCTGGCCTCAGTAAATAATCAAATAAAACGTGTTGATAAAATTCAAATAAAAAAATTAAAAACAAACGTTTTAAAAAATAACTGGGTTTGGGTTGGGTCGGATGAAAGCTGTATGACCTTTGAAGTAAAAAGAGTAGACATCGCAGACGCTTGACAATTAAGGATGATCCTTAAAATACTATCCTTTTTAAAGAACGTATCAAATTAAACGTGCTACTTCATTTTACTGACTTATGACTGAAATATTGTGCTAGTATTCATGTTACAGTTCAAAAACGTACCAATAAAAGACGGCAAAAAATCTTACACAGAATATTGTTTATTTTTTATCATGAAAATTATTATTTTAAGATCGACACCATATTTTATCGATACTCTGCTTTACGTTCTAGTAACCTTTGAAGAATATCTAATTATAACAATTGTAAAGAAACTTGTGGACCCAATTGTACATTGATAGTAATAATCCAGAGTTATAAATATTAAGCACAGACATGTAAATATATCCCACCCTCATACTGATACTTCAATTTAATTGCTATATTTTATGATTTAAGAATCAGAAGTTATTTTATAGTCAAATAGATATGATAATAGGACTTTGCAGATGTGCACAGACTCATGCATGGTTACAAAGGCTGTAGAGCTTAATAAAAAATGCAATGGCATTTTATAGTCGGAGTTTTTATGTTACGCACTTTTACCGACTTTACAGCTATTATTCCTGCTCGTCGGGCTACTGGTATATTTCTATCAGTCTCCCTATTACGCCGCTTATTAGTGCAGCTGACAAATTTTTGCAAATTATACCACCTTTCCAGGCCCCAGTTTCACGAAAAAACTCAACTTATTACTCAAACTCAATCTTATGTTATGATCATTAATTTTACTCATGTAATCAATGTTACAACAAATGTAGAATCATAAAAAAACCAAACAGTGATTTAGAAATGTATTATATGAAACAAAACTGACTTACATATTTGAATAAGGGTTAATTTACTTGTTTTGATTTGAGTCTGTTAATGAACTCTTGAGTTTAGTCTCAAGTGAAAATTGATTTTGTGGCTTTAGGTTAATAATGAAACCCAGGATATTTTATGTTAACACATTCTACATATTTCCATTATGATGATCATCTAATAACAGCAATTCCAACTACATTTACATGCTATTTAGAGACCAAAAACACTTGAGTCTGTTATTGAGTTTGTACTTAAGTTTGTTTGTGAAACTGGGGCCAGGTACCCATTTACACGTGGGTGGAAACAATCGCTGGTTAATTTCTTGCTCATGGAAACTAGCAATGCCCATTGTGGGATTCGAAACAAGGGCCGATCGATCCTTAAGCAATATATTACTGCTCCTACTGTGACAATCTCGTAGCATTATATGTATTGAAACCGCACAAATCTTCCAGCTACGGCTTACTACGGCTTAAATTAACTGTAGTTCATTTGCCAGTTCAAACGAACTTTAACCACAGCATGAATTAAGAAATGAGTGTTGGGCTCTGAAAATCTTTATCCAGATTAAAAAACAATAACCATTATCATAAAAGACCTTATTAAGTTATTCCAAGAAAAAAAACTAAATTAATTAAAATACTAATCTATGTTTAAGTGTTTCAGACTCCTAAGATTTACATCGAAATCTGTTGATTATGGTCTATGGTGAAATTAGAATAATATATTTATAATATGGCAGTCTTCGCTGCCTACCATACCCGACTAGATCTATGTATTCCCAACTTGTCAATTGTTTCATTATCATTACCTCTAAAAGGGGACAAATTTGGTAATTTCATGTTTACATTCATTTAATCCTCATCATCAGCATGGACTGCAACTCTAAGTTTCCAATGGTGCGCCAGAAATTGGCCACAATTGCTTTTTGCAGTAATTTAAACAAAAAAAGCTTAAATGCAGTTACTTGATTTTTTAGCCGCCGCGTCGAATTAACCAGGGTCAAAATTAAAATTCAAGATTTTTTTGCATTTCAAGTGCATTTTGTAGTTTAAAATGTTTTTGATTGCTATATTTAAAGTATCAACGGCAAGTATTGCATTTTGGTTTTTCATTGAAATTGGTTTTCAAAATATTGACACAAATACACAAAAGCACCTGTCAGAAGCGAATTTAGCGGTTTGCCGAGCTAAAAAAAATGCAAATTAAAAGCCATAAAGCCATTATGACAACAATCTTTGTAATGTTTTGTAATGGTGAATTATCGACGGAGTTCATACTACTTGGTTACGCCAATTTTCTCTAGAAACTAAGTCTTACTTAAAGGAATCTTAAAAAAACCCGATAGAACGAGGGTCAAGTGGAATTTTATCAGGATAGCCAATTCTCCCAGGTGACAGGCCTACGTCTGATCTCTGGCGTGGAATACGCCATAACAAGGCCAAATCACTTTACAGCAACGTTCGAGCCATGAAACTTATCTGAGTGCTGATTATATACACAAAACGTAAAGTACCGACAATCAGTGGTCTCTGGCTCATGCCCACGGAATTTTCCCAAATAGCTATTGTGCCCACGTGATAGCCCTAGGTCGAACCTCTCGCCTAGTATACGCCAGTACCGGGCGAAATCGCTTTAACTCGACGTTCGAGCCCTGATCATGGCCCGTCTGAGTGCTGATTTTATACACAAAACGTAAAGTACCGACACTTAGTGGTCTCTGGCCCGAGCCCACGGAATTTTCTCAGGGTGGCCACTGTGCCCAAGTGATAGCCCTAGGTCGGACCTCTCACCTGGTATACGCCAGTACCCAGCGAAATCGATTTAACTCCACGTTAGAGCCCTGCAATATAGCCCATCTGGGTGCTTATTTTATTCACAAAACGTAAAGTACCGACACTAAGTGGCCTCTTGCCTAAGTCTACGGAATTTTCTCCGGGAGGTCACTGTGCCCACGTGATAGCCCATAATCGAACCTCTCGCCTTGTGTACACCAGTACCTGGTGGAATCGCTTGAACTCGACGTTCGAGCCCTGAAACATGGCCTATCTGAGTGCTGATTTTTTACACAAAACGTAAAGTACCGACACTACGTTGTCTCTGGCCCGAGCCCACGGAATTTTCCCAGGGTGGCCACTGTGCCCACGTGATAGCCCTAGGTTGGATCTATCGCCTGGTATACGCCAGTACCGGGCGAAATTGCTTTAACTCGACGTTCGAGCCGTGAAACATGGCCCATCTGAGTGCAAATTTTATTCATAAAAACGAAAAGTACCGAAACTTAGTGGTCTCTGGCCCGAGCCCATGGAATTTTCCCAAGGTGGCCACTGTGCCCACGTGATAGCCCTAGGTCGAACCCCTCGCCTGGAATACACCAGTACCGGTCGAAATCGCTTTAGCTCGACGTCCGAGTCCTGAAACAAGGCCCATCTGAGTGCTGATTTTATACACAAAACGTAAAGTACCGACACTTAGTGGTCTCTAGCCCGAGCATACGAAATTTTCCCAGGGTGGCCACTGTGCCCACGTGATAGCCCTAGGTTGGATCTATCGCCTGGTATACGCCAGTACCGGGCGAAATTGCTTTTACTCGACGTTCGAGCCGTGAAACATGGCCCATCTGAGTGCAAATTTTATTCATAAAAACGAAAAGTACCGACAATTAGTGGTCTCTGGCCCGAGCCCACGGAATTTTTCCAAGGTGGCCACTGTGCCCACGTGATAGCCCTAGGTCGAACCCCTCGCCTGGAATACACCAGTACCGGTCGAAATCGCTTTAGCTCGACGTCCGAGTCCTGAAACAAGGCCCATCTGAGTGCTAATTTTATACACAAAACGTAAAGTACCGACACTTAGTGGTCTTTGGCCCGAGCCCACGGAATTTTCCCAGGGTGGCCACTGTGCCCACGTGATGGCCCAAGGTCGGACCTCATGCCTTGTATACGCAAGTACCCGGCGAAATTAGTGGGGAGCACTACCCATGTCTATAAAAATGGTAACATAACCCATAGGAGTTGTTTAGTAACTAGTTAGAGGCATCAGGCCCGAAAAACGGACTTGCCATATTTTATAACTGGTTATGGTACCTGGTTTTAGCACTAAATTAATATTTCACTATTCACATAAAACAAATTTTGCTAGCAAAAATAGCAACTTGTGGCCACTTTTGCTAGCAAAAAAATTTTGCTAACTTCAGCGACGTCAATTAAGCTATAAAACTATTTTGGATCAGGTATATTCAACATAGGCGTATAAATGAATATAGTTTGCTTTTATAAAAGTACCTCACTTTTTATGAAATGTACGGCGCCATTGAAGTGAAACGAGCCGGCATCGTCGTTTTGTTCAGCGACTTTGTCGAGAGCATTTTCTCTTTGTATGCAAGATCGCCTTTGAACAATTTCTTTGTTGAATAGTTTTGACAAATTATCTCCCTTTACTAAAATTGAATGTTTTGGTGAATTTTCTTCTTTTTTTGTCATGTTTAGAATTGTGATACGTTTTAATTATCTAAAACTATGTAGTATTAAGCCTTTTTAACTATTTATTTAGAACTTTAAGGGAAATCTATACCCTTTTTATCAATTTAAATCTACATATAATATTGGGTAAGGTCAGCTAGGGAATTTAAGTTAATTACCTTCTTCTTTAAAAGTTAACTTATTTTACCTTCCGGGTTGATAAAATAAGTTAATTTTTAAAAAAGGAGGTAATTAATATATTTTAATTAAAACTGATCAGGTGGGAATTTTGCTCAAGAAGCATGTGCCCATTTCTGCTTATCAGCACATGTAAGCCAAAACAATTTTGCATCAATTAAATATCATGGAAACGATAGTATAGTTCTATACACATTTTCATTAATGATCGGACATTAATGTTGAAAAATAAAAGTTTCCAACAGCATTAAAATCGGGGTACTTAAAAGTTTAGTTAAGTATGAATCTGCTAAGGCTTCTGAAATGTTATTGTTTACTGTTTGATGTACTTTATAATTTATTGGTAAATTTTATTCAACTATCAATGGTGCATCATTCACCCTGCTGACTTGCATACTTGTTGGATGATTCCTGTTCATAGCAATAAATATCTCATGCATAAATTCTGATATCTTTTTTTATTGATAGTAAATACCAAATTGCTGAAGTGAGTATATAAATCAGTGAGGTAAATGTATAAATGTACCCATTAACAATATAATGAAATTTACCAATAAGTGATCAAACAGTTTTTATATGCGTTACATTTCCTCTGCTGATGTATAGAAATCTAATATAATTGACATATTACTAAAAATGGTTCTATTTTTACATGAATTTAAGTAGTAACTAAAGTTTAAAAAAAGATAATCAGTAATACAATATAATTTTTAAAGTTTAATCAAAACACTGAAAATATTTTTTTTTTTTTTTTTTTTTTTTTTTTTGAAAATATAGCAGTTTTAATTTCTATAACGGCTTCACAATCACTATTAATTGTTAAGTACGATGATAGAAATAATAAATTTTATGAATTTTATTTACTTAGTCAGAGTATATATATTAAAGTCCTTCTTGAAGTTATATATTTTAATGTAGTTGGAGTTCTTGTTGTATAATTTTATACACATTCTTTTACTAATACTTGTCATTTGTATAGCGCAAAAATATTGTAAAAATATTTTACTGTCCTTTACAAACACTGTTCACTGATTATCCTATAAAATTAATAAATATGTCTAAATAAATGTAAGTCTTGATCTAAAATAAGTCTTGTCAATGATTTGTAATTGCCAAAGTAAATAGTTCCACCACTTGGAGATCAACAACTCGATGTCTGTCTGCCATCATTGTTCACAGCATCAGAATAACCAAGTTATTTCACTTTGTGACCTCCTAAGTCTGTGTCGACCTCAAGATCTTGCTTGGACCAACCCACTTTAAAATCTGAAATTATTAACACTTAATTTTAATAACATTTTTAAAACCAAATCATGATATTAGAAATAACATTCTAAAAAATCTTACTTGAAAAAAAATTATAACATATTGTCAACTTATTGCAACACTGCTCTAACTCAGTTTAACAAATATTTCCCAAAGGTCTAAAACTAACCTTTATGCTGCATCATTTTCAGTTTGGACAAATGTCATTCTCCTCCTAAAACTTCAAATCTGATCAAACCTTTTCATTTTCAGTTGTATTATTGTACATAATGACATATATTTTAAAAAGATGCAAAATCCAATTGTTCATAAATTAATAGACTAGAGCAGTTTAGCATAAAGTCAACAATATGTCGTCAGGTGTACTGTCCTATGTTCAACAAGATTATGATAGTTTACATTGTAAGGTAAGAGAATTATTAATAGCATACTGTGGTAACCAGGTTACCACCAACCCTTATATACTATAGACCATTTGTAGCTTCTTTATCTTTACTCCAACCGCAATCTTAAATTTTGACAGATGAAGTGCTGCATTTTGAATTTGGTGGTTCTTGGTTTTCAATCTAGGTGCTAAAGATTAATAATAGCATTACATGAAAAGCTGATACTTAATTCTAATCAATAAAAATGATCAGACTTCTTACATAATTTGTTTCAATTAAAAATTAGACAACAATGCCTAATTCTGCAAAATATCTGCTTCCATATACAATGTAAAATATCCACCCGGCTAGCTCAGTTGGCAGCACCCAAGTCTTCTGATCGAGTGGTCGTGGGTTCGATACCTGGAAGGGGCATACTTTAGTGGAGCTTGGTCATGAAATTATTTCTATGGCCATTTTACCTCCTACCAATGATTCTTAATTGTGTAGGGAAGTTGTCAGTCACTGACGAAAGTATGAGCTTAGTAGTTGGTTAACAGCTAAAACCAGAGATTTAGTCTTTCTAGCCGTGAAAAGGTTGACTGACCGCCATAATATGACCTATACAATGTGTTGCTACGCTATAAGCGCAACAAAACAAACAAATAATGCAATGTAAATGTTTAGTTTACTATAGATATTGAACCATAATCTCTAGCCGCTTAAATCACCTTCAAGCATAGTATTCACAATATCAATTTACACCTGGTTGGAGTAAAGCTATTGTATATTACTATTAGGGCTGTCACAATATACCGGTATACCCGTCTATTGCAATATGCAGCTGCGGCAATACGTACCACGATACGAATTTAACATGCCGGTATTTAGCGATATTTTTTATTTCCACTAAAACATTCCTCCCTTCGCCAAACGGAAGTAGCGAAATGTCAGTTTTCCATTTTTCATTGGATTAAAGCCTAAGTTCAAAGGATTATACTAATCTGGGCATTTTTGGAATGTTTTCATAACTCTAAAAATGCCCAGTTTATCTCCTGGCACTTGTCCAACAAAATAACATACTTCAATACTGAACAGTTCAATTAGTTCTTTGATACAAAAGTATTATGCAACCTGTCTTTTGTTTGCAATCCAATATATCGTGGTACATATCGCGATACAGTTCTAGTGCATCCCAGTATACCGCGATACGCTTCTGGCAAATCGTGAAAGCCCTATTGTATATTTGTTCCTCGATGAAGAAAATCAAGGGTGCCTTTGGTGAGATTTATACCCGGTACTATTTGACCCTAAGCACTTGTCCTACCACATACTAGACCAGCGCTCCAGCATAAAGATGTACTGAAAAAAATGTGTAATGTATAAGGTTAAAATTGAAAACTGAAACTAAAGACATGTTACCTTATCTCCAGAGTAGAAGATTTACAGATCACACTTTTCTGTTAGTAAGTAATGAAATCTTAGATTCTCACATCCCCGTAACTCATATCATCACTTACTGTCAACCAAGTTGCAAAAGTATGAACCGGAAATATTAGTTGCATACAGAATAATCATAAGTCATCAAAAATCCTAATTTGTTTTATTTATTGTTCGTCCCCTTTCAACAATAAGGTTAATTATCTTTGATCGAATACATAAGTACTATAGAGTCAGTGAAATTCTAACCTGGTACACTCAGTAATATATCACACTGAGTTGGGGGGGGGGGGGTTACTACCTTGCTGGGTGTTAGGAGCTAGGTAACATAATTATACATAGTTAATTCATAAACTTAATAAAATACAAATAAGTAAAAATTCTCTTAGACAGTACATCATCAAAATAAAAAAAATTGTATATAAGGGAATTACAGTACAACCTCTACAGAGCGACCCTCTACTGAACAAATCTTCACAACATATTTTGATATTTCCCATAGGAGTAACCCGAGGTTGTGTTCGGGTTATTGGCTTTGGTTTTTGCTTTAGCTCCGAGTTGTTCCTGAGACATTGGCTTGTCCGGGTTCGGAGTCTGTTGGTTTCAACATACGTTTTATAACCCGAGGTTTTGTTTCGGGATATTAGTATTAGCTTTGGTTTTTGTTTTAGCTCCGAGTTGTGCCTGGAACATTGATTTGTCCGGGCTCGGAGTCTTTCGGTTTTAAGCATAGGTTTACAACTGGAGATTGCGTTTTTAGTATATTAGTTTTAGTTTCTACATTTGCTTTTGTACCGGGTTGTGTCTACGACATCGACTAGTCGGAGTTCGAGTCTGTTGGTAAAAATGTGACGTAATCACTTGTTTTGATGATCAGTGCTTCCAGCACCCGATTATTTTCAAAACATTTACAAAATCTTATGGTCGAATCTTATCATAATTTAAAACCAAATTCATTTGTTCGAAACATGGCAAATAAGCGCGCAATGTGATTTTAAAGTTTAAAGACGATGTTTTAGAAATTAGTGACGTCTGTAGCGCCGTTAAACGTCGCAACGCCGCCAAACGTCGCAACTGACGTTAAACGTCGCAACACTAACGCTAAACGTCGCAAACCCCGCTAAACGTCGCAATCGCCCTGCCGTTAAACGTCGCAACGCTGACGGTAAACGTCGCAAAAAAATCGACTGCCGTTAAACGTCGCAACCTTGCCGCTAAACGTCGCACTTAGTAGGAAGGTATAGTATCGAGCCTAATCAACACACAAATATTACATAGGACAAATATGACTTCAAAGCAGCCACTCTTAGACTCATAGCAACCACCAACATATCCTTAGCAACCACCCCTTGTCCATAGCAATGACTCTTACACCTTATGTCAATCGCCTTATGGCCAAAAGTATCCACTATACTGTCCATAGCAACCGATTTGAGTTCCATAGCAACTGTAATTGCACCTTTAATATCCATTTAAATATCAAATGGAATAACTCTCGCGGCCATAAACTTTATCTCAGTGTCTATTTTGATCATCTTCGAATCACCTTTCAAACTTGGTCAAGTTGAGTTAGATCTAGATAGGCAAGCGCTATAGAGACCTTATTCTTGCTGTAGCGGTGTTGCGACGTTTAGCGGTGAGTGTGGCGCCGCTAAACGTCGCAACGCCGCTAAACGTCGCAATCAACGCTAAACGTCATACTTGATCTTAGGACAATTGTTTCTGGCATATTTGTACAGATATAATTATGTGTGTTTATCCTACACGATCCAGTTTCAAACCATCAATTCATCAAACTACATAACACACTTTTCGACACTATGTATGCATTTACATGACAGTTTGTACTTAAAAGAAAAAGGTATATTAAGAAAGTCGATATAAATGACCCCTGTTAACTATTTGCAAACCTATAATTAATATCTAGACTGGATGAGTATAGTATATGATGAAGACGTTGATTCCTGGAAACTTAAACCTTATATTGGTAATACAATGTAATGAAATATTCTAATAATAATCACTATCTTAATTATTTACCTGGATGAGCGATATGGCTGTCACAGTTCTAATTTCCACATAAAATGTCTATGAATACTAATCAATCCATTATGTCCTGAACTCTCTGTTGAGCTCTTGTTTTTAAATGCTAAAAGTCAATTGTATAAACGTGGAACCGAGCCTTGTGATGTCTTTGACCAGGCCTGCATAACCCAGTATAAAACATGATCTTCAATTCATCGAAATACAAAAAACATTTGTCAATTGCGACGTTTAGCGGCGTTGCGACGTTTAGCGGCGCTACACTCACCGCTAAACGTCGCAACACCGATAAAGCAAGAATAAGGTCTCTATAGCGCTTGCCTATCTAGATCTAACTCAACTTGACCAAGTTTGAAAGTTGATCTGAAGATGATCAAAATAGACACTGAGATAAGGTTTATGGCCGCGAGAGTTATTCCATTTGATATTTAAATGGATATTAAAGGTGCAATTACGGTTGCTATGGAACTCAAATCGGTTGCTATGGACAGTATAGTGGATACTTTTGGCCATAAGGCGATTGACATAAGGTGTAAGAGTCATTGCTATGGACAAGGGGTGGTTGCTAAGGATATGTTGGTGGTTGCTATGAGTCTAAGAGTGGCTGCTTTGAAGTCATATTTGTCCTATGTAATATTTGTGTGTTGATTAGGCTCGATACTATACCTTCCTACTAAGTGCGACGTTTAGCGGCAAGGTTGCGACGTTTAACGGCAGTCGATTTTTTTGCGACGTTTACCGTCAGCGTTGCGACGTTTAACGGCAGGGCGATTGCGACGTTTAGCGGGGTTTGCGACGTTTAGCGTTAGTGTTGCGACGTTTAACGTCAGTTGCGACGTTAAGCGGCGTTGCGACGTTTAACGGCGCTACAGATATCTCAATGTTTCAATCACATTTAACAGTGAAATATTTTTATTATCAATCATTTATCATTACCTATAGTATGTATTCTATATCATTGTTCTATATATTTCTTTTTGAGTATTGAACTTCTGGGCAAGTGCGTTTTGATCCGGTACGAGTTGATTTTCAGGTTGCAAATGTCCGTGGCCAAGTGGAAAAACATGTAATGCCACATATCTGATTACTGTTATATGAAAACACCATGCAATGGAATATCATTAAGCTAAAGATTTCCGCTTTAAAAACTCATGTGTTCTATTTTTATTTTCCAGACCATACAACAAAGGCAAGGGGTTCCAAAAGACGTATTGATGAAAACACTGGTGATTGTAATGATGAATGTAAAGTCAAGAAAATGGTGGCAAATGATGAAAATAAAGTCAAAGTGAATGGCAATGCACATGAAAACATCACGATTAAGAACCAACACCTTACAGAAGAGAAAAATAAAAAGAGAAAGTCCGATGTTGGCGCTGATATATTAAGCGAATTGAAAAGACCAAAGATCAAGTTTCGACTGGGTACTAGTGCTGCAACGATTCACCGGAAAGTCGATTCGATGCAATTCGATTTTTTTTTTCGATTCGATTTTTTTTGGATTCGATTCTTTTATTAATACAATTTACTACAAATATGCATTTATACATATATTTGAGCTTAAAACTAAAAAATATTAATTAAATAAAATTGTTACTAAAATTGGATAACACGAAACTCGAAAATCTGATAATTAATATTTGTTTTCTTTAAGTACCAAATGGATTGGGTACGAATGTAAAGGTCGCGAAAATGTATTATTAATGTAATATCAACTTAAACGTAAAGACAGCATGGAACATAAATTGTAGAAAGATGCAGTTCTTTGTATACTATTGTACATATTAGTTAAACATACACTGTACATGCAAAACTATTTAAATTTGAATAAACTAACAACAAAACTTGGCTTGCTCATGCGGAGCCTAAAAATCTTCCAGTTTGTCAGAACAGGTAAAATTCAATCATACCGACCCAATTGGCGGAGGATCGGAGCATATACTATAGAATGCATATTTGGAACAGAGTTTCCAATCATGCTACATAAAATCGTAATGGAAATGTAAAAGAAATGTAACAAAGTGAAACCCAGTTTCACTGTCAACGTATACTTTGACTTTTAGGCGCGCCTGTGCTTTTATCGTTATAACTTATGTAGACACTTTTAAAAGTCAGTATAGAATCGAAACTCGCGGGTCCCGAATCGAAATCGAATCGGCACCCATGCAATCGAGTTTCGATGTATCGAATCGAATCGTTGCAGCCCTACTGGGTACTAAAAACCCTCGCGCAAGTATCCCTGAAGTGCCGAAAGAAAATTTAAATGAGGTTCAAGAGTGCTCCAACTCATGTGTATGTAAAGCAGGACCTAGTGTCAAACCAAAGCCGATTTCGCGAAGAGGTGAACGACCAGAAAAGCCATTGTATCAAAAGTTACTACAGAGACGCCTTCTTAACACAGTTAACATGGTGTTCCATGACTGTTGTTCATTGAAATGTTGTGAGAAATTGTGTGAAAAGAGAATATCAGCTGATATGTTAGAAAATGGTTTTGATAAGTCTAACTTGAGAATGGACTACTTTAGCTGGGGACAATATGAACAAAAGCTAGATGACGAATGCAATGATGACGTAGGCAACGACGATGATTGGTTCTGGTGAACCATTTATCATCTAACTACATTTTATTTATTTATAGTCCATTAATGGATGAAATGCAAATGGCAATTTATCAACTTAATATTTGGTTTGTCTAGTACAGACGTTTATTTTCTAAACTATTAAAAATATGTATACGTACGTATACCTGCATGTAAAAACCAAATGTTTTTGTTTTAATTATTGTTTACAGTAAAATATGTGTTCTGTGTTAGTGTCTTATAAAGGCCAAGCTAAGGATTTCGAATCAAGTGTCCCTAAGAGGTTGCTGGTTTGAGTCTCACCCGGACTGGTTATACTCTTCCATGGAAATTCGACAATAATGTTGATTTTCCTCCATTGATTAGGTAAAACAACAACAACAACAACAACCTTTATTGCTCTAAACATACAGCATGTTTATAGCAAACAGAATGAAATTTACAAACACATATAGTGAACATGGCATTATCATAAACAGACATACGAAAAAAAAAGAAATTTAAATGAATCCCATGGTGATCACCCGCATATATTATATATATAACCCATAGTAAAAACATGTAATTATGATAAAATAAAATGAAGAAACATGCCCTTCATACAGGTATAGGGCTAAATATTTTGTTTGTATTGTATAAAGATATTATATTCAGCCTAGTCTGGTAAGAAATATAACATTTACATGGTCAATTTAAATCTGATGGCACACCTTTGCAGGATATGTACTAAACATTTTCACCAAATAAATCTAGGTAAGGTGAGCTTGCCTCAGTAAAATGACAATAATGTTTGTCGACACGGCGTTAAACCCACTGGCACCAGAGTCCTCACACTCGTTAAATACGCACACATATAATAATAATTACACATTAACATAGATCCCATGCTACTTAAAAATGACTTACAGTCAAGAAATACACTAATGGACAGGTACATTTTCCCAATTCTAGGGGGGGGGGGGTCCGGGCCCCCCTGACCCCCCTGACCCCCCTTTGGATCCGCCTTTGTGGACCCTACGTTTTAAGCAACTCTTGTAAAAATTGGACTGATCTAAAAATCACTAATTTGAGAATGGTGATTTTATTATCAGTAAATATAATTTGTATTATAATTGTTATTTTTAAAAGGGTTTTACTAACAATTAAATCTCCGTTTTGCCATTACATGCTCCTTTTCGCCTAAAAGTCTCCATTTCGTATCTTATCCATGCCAGTTTTAAATGACGTAAATAGGCACATGGATTTCGTGCATAATTACTTGTGTAATCGGTGTGGTTCAGACGACCAAAATATTTAGAATTTACTTTTTAGAGAGCAACTTCTATGAAATAGAATAATTTGAAAGTTAAAGGTGCAATAATGAAGGATAAAATTCTAGAATTTATTCAATGTCGGATCTGGATATTACGAAGTGTTTGGGTAATTCAGGTAAGTGGTATAATTAACAATTGAGAGCCGTCCATGGACAGCGCTCTCGACTGTTAGGAGTGCTCTTGTAAACGGAATTAAATATGAAATTCAATTGAGATGAGGAAAATTTAACAAGAATACTTTCATTGACTGCAGCTTAATTATTTTTGCAGATCTTCTTACTAAAACATTTTCAATATAAAAGACTCACAATTTAAAATAGTAAAAATTCAAGCTAGAGTGATGCAACTTTAAAATTGACTTCCGATGGTAATACCGTAGTCATGTGTGAATATTCAAATTAATCCCTTCAGTAGTTGCCAAGATAAAATGTTGCATTAGAACTTAACTTAGAATGTATGTTTGTATGTAAGGGCCATAATTTAGTATAAATTATTGTTAGTTTTATGAATTATAGTATTTGATATCTAATGGTAAATTTTATCCTACATGATAGAAGTTTCAAATGAAACCCTTTAGAAGTTGCAATGATAAAATGTTGCGCAAAAAATCTTAATCAAGAAACAGTAGTTTCAAGAAAAAATCAATGTGTGTACAATAGTATCATTGTTATTAGTATACACTTCTCATGTAGACCCATAAGGTATTAGTTATCCATAGTAATTGGTTATATAGATTTTTATTCATTAAAAAACAAAATAAGGTTTCTCTTTTGCAAGAGCCATTTTGACAAAAAATGACATAAAAACAAAACATCAATAAAAAGGTCTTACAACTCAGAAAATTAAGTTTAATAGTAAAAAACACAGATACATGTATACAAAAATATTTGAGCTCTGTGTCGAAAAATTCCGAGTACGAGAAATGATCCGTAGCAAAAATACCGACGCACATAGAATTCAACAGAAACTGATATACGAAAGTTTTTAGGTCGAAGAGTCCAGTGGGCGAAAATAAAATAGTTCCGTTCTTAAAAGTACCGAAATGCGTGGCTTTTATCATCGATTTATTCATTCGAACGCTCTTGGTTTTATCAAAACGATCGTTTTTGCCAGCGATATTGTCCGAACTTTTCGATTGAGCATAAAAAACCTATACCATACCCCAGAAAAATGTTTCGTCCCTCGTTTCGTAACTCAGTTCCTGTTATAGGCCCTACCGGCATGCATATGTACGTATCTCGGAACTGTGTTCGTTTTACTCGTGTGAAACTCTATATTTCTATATTTGTTTGAGGCGAAAGTTTATTACTGCACTTTAATAGTTGCACAAACCTTTAATTGTGTCAGTACTTCACCTATTTCTTTATTGATTGATTTAAAATATGTTTAACTGTTTCACTACTAGTGCATTTCATGCAATTCTATATTGCGAATGGGATAAAATATTGCACATTGAACTGCATATTACATACATTAAAATAACTGTATATAAAATTGTATATTGAATATGAAATTGTAAATAGTATAAACATGTATAGATCTATATGTATAAATAAAAAAAATGTATATTATAAATAGTTAATTATTGTTATGATTTTTTATGTTGTTGTATTTTTACCAGTTATTTTATTTGGTTTACATTCACAAGGTATAATTTCTATAATCTAAAGTATGCGCTTAGTAGTTGGTTAACAGCTAAATCCAGAGATTTAGCCTTTCCAGGAGGAGTGAGTAGGTTGACTGACCGCCGTTATATGACTTTATACAATATGTTGCTACGGCGTTAAACCCAACAGAAACAAAAATAAAATAAGCCTCATCAAATATAAGTATATAACATTCTGTCACATGTAAGTAATTCGTTTTCTCCAGACTAGTTATTTTGATGATTTATAAGCACGGAACATATATAAGGGAGACAATGTCAAATTAAATACGTTTGAAACTGAACTGAATTTATTTGACTCGTCGGTCGGCTGCCAAAAGGTCGTAACTATGCTTTTTGACAAAAATGACTTTTTGACTGCACGAAGTACGCCAAAGCGATTCCCGCCTTGTCTCAAAACGTCGTACCTGTAAGCCAATCAATACCCGAAATATTGTCATGAGATGAAATATCGTAACTCCGTTTGGTTTTTTGAACAACGGTCAAAATATCGTATCTCACACTTAACATCCCATTGTTGATAAAAAATGATCATGCGGTTAGATTTTGTTCTTTTAAGAGGTAAAATATGTTTTATTTCAACCACTTCATTCATTTTACATTAATTTTGTATGCTTATCTTATATGATTTGCATTTTGTGGCTTTTTATTTCGTCAAAAACGATTGAAAATAGTTAATGTCATTTCGGTATTCTACACAAGCAATAAAATTAGGAAGCAGAAATAATGCATTTATTACATTTTATTGTTTGCAAGCATGGGAAACAGTTATCTTTGACGAATGTTGCAATAAATGAAATTGATGTCTGTCAAATGCGAGTTACGACATTTTGAAACAAAACATTATTATTTTTAGCTAGATAATTTTGAGATACGACTTTTTAATAAAATAGTTTTTTCCTTCTCCTGAAAACTTTGAAAAAATGAGATACGAGGTTTTGGCAGCCGACCGACGCAATACATGTTGTACTCGTAACATGGTAATTAGCGATAATTTTCATTGGTTAAACTGTTACATAGATACAGAGTCATACAAAAGCCAAGTAATCACTTCTTTTAGTATAACATTTTATTTGTTCAGTCGTTCTCATATACCACGCCACTTTTTTCATTAACATGGTCATCAGAACTGCTTAGTAAATTGTATGACAAATTAAGCAATAGGAACAATCTTAAAGATCGCCGATGTTGTTCCGAATGCAAAATTAGACGCAATAAATTATTCACCTCATTATTAAATTATTTTTTAATTTAAAATTGGTCATGGCTATTGATGACGAAATTTATGCTGGAGAACGCTCAATAATATGATATTTGACGTTCTCTAACGTCATGACGTCCTCTAACGTCATGACGTCAAAAAACGTCACAGTTACATATGACGTAATAACGTAACGTATACAACGCCAGAATCACTATAACGACATATAAAGCGCCCAAAGCAGCATCATATAAGAGATACAGATTTATATTACAAGAAGAAATAATGCGAGACATGAGAAAATCGCCCTTAACAAATCACGGATTTTCACGGAAATCACGGATTTTCATATTTTATGTATTTTTTTACTATTTTTTCTCTAAAAACGTACAATTATCGGGAATTCTTACCGAAATATAGGTAATTATCCATAAAATCAACATATTTTGCTATAATGATCGTCCGTAATTGATAAGATGAAATACTTGATTGTCCGACTTTTCCGCCAATAGTCCGTGATTATAGCATAGAATCCGTGAATTCTGGATTTTCCAAGATTCTCCGTGATTTCGGAATTTCCATAATAATCCTGCTGAAGGAAGCGGAACGATAATACAACTGAGTCAATAGGACCTTCTTTCCAATTATTCAAGTCTTTGATAAGCCAATTAAATCCTTCACTTTGATTAGTTGTTACTCCCGAAAATTTATCGACTTTGGTGTATTTTGAAATGTAACATGATGCAAATCTGTCTAATTTAGGTCTTATAATCTTATCAAAATAACTATGCATCCTTTCAGTCCAGTATTTTTTACTTTCTTCAATTACACGTTCTAGCTCTTTTACATTTTCAGATCTGAGAATTGAATAAATTGAATCAGCGAATTCGAGAGCTTCTTGTTTGTGACCACCTGAGGCATAAATATATCTTTCTGCATCCTTTTTAAGATGTCTCCAGCAACCAACAACCTTTAATGTTGTTTCAGCTTCAGCTGCATTGACAATAGCTACTTCCATGTCTGTGGCCAGTGGTATATTTTTTAAGTTACTTTTACAAGCTGTTCTTAATGTTTGGAACAAGATTTGATGGTGACTTTGAAATTTTCTTTCGTGTATGAGGAACAATGCTGGTATGACCGGACTTTCGTAAAAGATAGAGTATTTAAATAAAAGAACCGACACATAGAAGTCACCCATGGAAAAAGTAGTGTCGTAACTTAAGAGCCTATCTTCTTTTGGTATAATTTGTAAAATTACATTTAAATCGTCCAATATACCTGGCATTGCTGCAACACAGACAAGATCTGGATACGTGGCTATGTAGTGTATGAAGTCTTCCTCATATGCTAAAGCCTGTAAATTTATGAGCGCATCTTTTGTTGGACGGCTTTCTGCTCTCACCTTTTCTCTAATACAATGAATTTGTCGCACATTTGTTGGTTGTTCCGTCACTGGCGCGGCATCTGATGTTGTTTCTTTATACAATTTATGTGCCGACTTGTCAGTGTTTTCTTTTATAATTTCTTTAATTTTTTCTGTGACGGATGGCTTTGTTCTGATGTTAATTTTTGTTTGACGTAAACTGTTGCCATGTGCCTTTGGTAAAGACAACTTTTCGTCTCCAATATAATGTAAAATGACAGTGTTCGGATAATCCGCCGAAATAAATCTCTTTTCTAAATCTTTTGTCAGTTATTCTCCGCTTACCTTCTGTTTTCAAAAATAAATAAAAATACTTCTTAGTAATCGGTCCGGTCCTGCCACGGATTTTCCTTGACCCTTCACAAGAAAAATTATGTCCATCGGCTACCCAGTCTTTGATTTCAGCAAGATTGTCGGGTCTGTATACATAAACTTCCCCTCCTTTAGGTCTAAACGGAACCTGTTTATTACAGGAATGATACAAAAACAGATGATCCACATCCGCGATTGATAGCGGAGAGAGCCTATTGCTCGAAATCGGATCTTCTTTTTCTGGGTAATCAATTTCCATTACGAAAAGTTGCTTGTATCGTACTTCCCGCCATTTTTACGTTGCTAAGACGTTCACTTAACAACGTCATGACGTGAAAAAATACACGACGCACCGTCTTCTATTATGTCTAAAAATAGATTTCCGTGATTTGTCAAATTGTTAATAAAATATCCGTGTTTTGTCATGTCTAAAAATAGATTTCCGTAAAAATCGTCCGTGATTTGTCATTTTTTAGTAGATAATCCGTAATTTGTTAAGTCTAAAAATAGATTTCCGTAAAAAATCCGTGATTTGTCATTTTTTACTAGAAAATCCGTAATTTGTTATGTCTAAAAATAGATTTCCGTAAAAATCGTCCGTGATTTGTCATTTTTTAGTAGATAATCCGTAATTTGTTAAGTCTAAAAATAGATTTCCGTGAAAATCGTCCGTAATTTGTTATATTCTCCGTATATAAATTGGATAGATCCGTGATCCGTGATCCGTGATTTCCGTGAAAATCCGTGATTTGTTAACCTCCTGAGAAAATTGACTGGAAATGTTTGTACAGAGTTAGCAAGGAATAGGTAAGTGTTTATTTAAAATTAAATTTCCTCAAACGTTGAGCTTTAAATACAGAATGTTACTGCAACCCTGCTCTAACTCAGATATTCAATTTTATTCAGGAGGTCTATAAAATATTTTCAATTCTATTATATTTCGATACAGAAAATGGTAATACAATAATGTCTATTTTTTTTAATTTTAAAGACGACGCTGCAGATTGTTATTGTCTTAAATCATTTTCAAAGCGAAATTAAAATGAACATAAAAACAGTGTAGGTTATCATATATGTTTTAATTTTTAGCACTTTTGTCCCAATTAGATAAATATAAATTTATTTGTTTACAGAGACCAAAGTATCAAGAGTGTCACCATAACAACTGAGAAAAGAAAATGGAAACCAAACAAGTACATAGTGTTTAATGATAATGACAGTTCTAAATCTAGTTTTTCTTCAAGACATACCATCACTGGTGAGTTTGTTTATATTAATTTATCTTAGCTCGATTGTGAAACAAGTACATACAACTTATATTAAACACTTTCGAGTCCACTTCCTGGTACATTCGAATTAGTCGTAATTTTGGCAGCCAGCTGCAAGAAATTAACGAAAATAATAAATGTATTATTGCATTCTGGAGATCATGCGACTTAATACCCTGAATTAGAATATCAACGCGCTAGCAACCTGTGTTTTTGTCTTTGCTACTGAACAAATACTAGTCAAGTTCCTACAAATCTTAAATTAAAAAAATCTATTTATATATTTAGTTTCAATCAACACTATCTTGCAGTCTACGAATATAGAGGGTGTCCGGTTACCCGGACAACCACTTTATAGTTCGGACAACCAAACATTTCTTTTGGGAAACCAAAATTCTACAAGCAATAGATAGTGCTGGCTGCTAAATCAAACTGTTCGGGCAACCACTTTCATATTCTAATTTCGTAGATTGTATCTTTTAAGCTAACTTTTCACAAATATAATGAATGTCAAACCTCTATTACAGGTTCCAACAAAATCGCAGAATGGACAAGAAAAGATAACTCTCCTCAAAGATCAGCCTATGAATACACAGAAAGATATAAGAAAATTAGACAACGTGAATCAGAAATTAGACAAGATATTGTGGATGTAATTCAACAGAAAATTAGCGATGTTCAAGGTAAATTTAATGAAGATTGCTATTTAAAAACTACAGTGCAACCTCTCTTAAGCAACACCAACTGGGAGGGCATAAAATGTGTTGTTGTTCAGAGGTTGCATTCTTGTTCCCAGAGTCTAGTAGGATTCTAAATAATAGCTAGTATTGAGAATCCTACTAGACTCTGGGAACGAGAATGAGAGGTTGTTGTTTCGCAGAGGTTTAATTTAATTAAAATTATAACTAAGGGAAATGTCAAAAGTTGTTATTGTGCAGAGGATTTGTTCTGTAGAGGACCGCTCTGCAAAGGCTTTACTTTACTAAGTACTTGTGATTTTTCTCGTACTTTTTATACACTAGCTTGTGAAACCAAAAAGCTAACGATCCTGTTTTTGTAAGCTATGCACAGATAGCGTACGAATTTTATGTGAAAAATGTAAACCTTTTGTTTATTATGGATAGCAGGATATTGCCACTGTTAACCGAACATATTCCCAAAGTCATCAAAACATACATTTCTACCCTTATAGCTGTTACATATATGCAACTAAAATACCCCTTTAAACAAGAGACTTCCTTATCAAGAAGAACGCTGATCCTAATTATGTTAATAACGACTCCCACAAAATGAGGATCTTTTGCTAATGTTGCTACAACTTGTGACCCAGCCCTATTGCTTTTGTTATCTGCAATGTGTAATTCCTTATGCTCTTCTCAGGCTTTAAAGCTTTACTTTTTATTAATTTGTATATTCATTACCTGGGGTGTGGAATTCCTATGCCCAACTTGTCAGACTCGTACCTATATCGCTGCGGACGAGCAAATATGTCCAGCCCACTCGTCCGAGGACAAGTTATATACTTTAGCTGTATACTAACATAGTATGCTTAATAATATAGATATTTCAATGTTTCAATAGCATTAAATAGTGAACTATTTTTATTATCAATCATTTATCATTACTTACAGTATTTACTTAACATCATAGTGCTATATTTTTTTCGAGTATTGAACTTCTGGGCAAGTGAGTTTTGATTCTGGACACGTTGATTTTAATGTTGCAATTGTACGTGGGCAAGTGGAAAAAAACTTGAAATTACACATATCTGATTACTGTTACATGTATATGAAAACAGTAAAATATCATTAAGCTAAAGATTTTCATTTAAAAAACTCATGTGTTCTATTTTCATTTTCCAGACCATACAACAAAAGCAAGAGGTTCCAAAAGACGTATTGATGAAAACACTGGTGGTGATAGTGATGAATGCAAAGTCAAGAAAATGATGGCAAATGATGAAAATAAAGTCAAAGTGAATAGCAATGCACATGAAAACATCCCCATTAAGAACAAACCACATACAGATGAGAAAAATAAAAAGAGAAAGTCTGTTGAAGACGCTGATACAGTAAGCGAAATGAAAAGACCAAAGATCAAGTTTCGACTGGGTTCTGAAAACCCATGCGCAAGTATCCCTGAAGCGCCGAAAGAAAATTTAAATGAGATTCAAGAGTGCTCCAACTCATGTGTATGTAAAGCAGGACCTAGTGTAAAACCTAAGCCAATTTCACGACGAGGTGAACGACCAGAAAAGCCATTGTACCAAAAGTTACTACAGAGGCGACTTCTTAACACAGTTAACATGGTGTTCCATGATTGTTGTTCACTGAAATGTTGTGAGAAATGGTGTGAAAAGAGAATATCAGCTGATATGTTAGAAAATGGTTTTGATAAGTCTAACTTGAGAGTGAATTACTTCAGCTGGGGACAATATGAACAAAAACAAGATGACGAAAGCAAGGATGACGAAGGAAACGACGATGATTGGTTCTGGTGAACCATTTGTCATCTTACTACATTTTATTCATTTATAGTCCATTAATTAATGAAATGCAAATGACAATTTATCAACTTAATATTTGGTTTGTCTAGTACAGACGTTTATTTTCTAAACTATTAAGAAATATGTATACGTACGTATACCTGCATGTAAAAACAAAATGTCTTTGTTTTAATTATTGTTTACAGTAAAATCATAGTTCTGTGTCCGTGTCTTTAAGGTTCACGCTCAGGATTTCGAATCAAGTGTCCCTAAGGGGTTGCTTGTTAGAGCCTCACCTGGAATAGTTAAACCCTTCTATGGAAATTTGACAATGTTGATTTTCCTCCATTGATTTGGTACAACAACAACCTTTATTGCTCTAAACATACAACATGTTTATAGCAAACAGAATGAAATTTATTATAAACAGACATACAAAAAAAAGAAAGAAATTTAAATGAATCCCATGGTGATCACCCACATATATATATAACCCATAGCAAAAATACGTAATTATGGTAAAAAAAAATGAAGAAACATGCCCTTCATACAAGTTTAGGGCTAAATATTTTGTTTGTATTGTATAAAGATATTATATACAGCCTAGACTGGTAAAAATATCACATTTACATGGTCAATTTAAATCTGAAGGCACGCCTTTGCAGGATCTGTACTAAACATTTTCACCCTATCAATGCTTAGTCCGTTCTAAAAAAGGAAAATTAGTGTACATAATATTATGTATAATATAATGGAAAAGATGTCGAACGTTTGGAAGGGTTAGTTAGTCTTGGTTATAGACAAAGGTCCAGGAAACCTAGGTTAGGTGAGCTTGCCTAAGTAAAAAGACAATAATGTTTTTCGACACGGCGTTAAACCCACTGGCACCAGAGTCCTCACACTCGTTAAATACGCACACATATAATAATACATACACATTAACATATATCCCATGCTACTTTAAAATGACTTACAGTCAAGAAATACACTAATGGACAGGTACATTTTCCAAATTCTAGGGGGGGGGTCCGACCCCCCCCCCCCGCTGGATCCGCCTATATGAACCCTACGTTTTAAGCAACTCTTGTAAAAATTGGGCTGATATAAAAACACTAATATGAGAAGGGTGATTTTATTATCAGTAAATATAATTTGTATTATTATTGTTATTTTAAACAAGAAATGTCTTTAAAAAAGACAAACGGCTTTGATTTAAAAACAAGAGGGTCCAAAGGGCCCTGGGTGCTCACCTGAGGAAAAGGTCAAAGGTCACAGAAGAGCCATTTACAGAGGACCACTAATGTTAAAACCTATTTTTTTGACCCAGTGACCTACTTATCCAACCAATCAGACCTATTTGAACAATTTTGGTAGGAAACCACCCGCGGACCATTCCTGTTGAGTTGGGGCAAATTATCATAAGCGGTTCAATAGAAGATGTTGTTTGAACTTTTCCTTATATAATTCAATGTAATATTGTGATTCATGGGACGGGGTCAATTTTGACCCAGGGGCATAATTTGAACAACTGTGATGGAGGACCTCTAGATGATGTTATATACCAAATATGAAAGCTCTAGGCCTTGTAGTTTCAGACAAGAAGATTTTTGATAATTGCATTGTGAAAACCTATTTTTTGATTCCGTGACCTCCGTTAGTATTTGCTCATACAAGTTGTGACCACGCATCATCACTTCATCAACAACATTTGCAGACCAGTTTCGCAGACTTGGCACATGATTGCCTACCGTAAACAATATAACAGCCAATGCAATTGCCGTACACTGATAACCTGCAGCTTGTGAGCATATCTGACCTTGGTGAAATCGACCGTTAATAATCCTTACCATTGTTTTGATCTCCGTTGCCCGTTCAATGTTGTTTAGAGTCAGCTACCTATGCTCGGTCACTACCAATGCTCGGTCACCCCTAGCAAATTTCGATTAATTAAAAAGGGGACCTCGCGTATTGTTTCTATATTTAGTCATACCTGTCAAACGCTCGCGGAAAACCCCAAATCATGATCATCTAGACGCTTATCTGTTTATGCAGACGATAGATACGAGCGCACCTGCTGTTTTCCGCTAGAAAATCCTAGAGGCTAGAAAATCGAATTTGGACAGCCTTGTCTTTTTCACTTATAATTATTATAATAATTCAAGAAGTATTATGAATTATTTAAATTTATAATATTTATACAATAATCTATCAATTGTAAATACAAATCTCACATATTTATGTATATTCTAAGTAAAACAAGGTGACCGAGCACTGGTCCGAAATTTTCCAAAAATACCGTGTTTTACGTATTACACTCCGCGCCGATTTTATCCAATAATCGGGATCGTCAGACGCTTGTTTTTCTGTAAACGGATGTAGGTCAACATGTAGACGATAATGCGTAATGAATTTGACATGAATTGACAGAATACCGTTAACCCGCTTCGATTTTGATATAAATGTGACCGAACAAAAATTATGAATTTATTCTTAAAAGTTACGTACCAATAACTCTGCGGATTAATAAATATATGTGGAGCTGTGACTCTCAAAGTGTAAACCCCGGAAACTGGACGTAGTGAGGCTAACTTAATAATTATTGGGTAATATGTCAGACTTTTTACTAGAAACCGGTTCACATCTGGAGACGTAATTCATTTTACCCATAAAATATTGTGTTTGACACGTAACTTTTTATTGTTACAATATAAAAAAACACTTTGGAAAGCAATAGAAGTCTACCCAAAAAAAATAATCTACGAACGAAGCAAAATTTCGTAAAACACTGCATTACAATAGTGTGGCCTTTATTTTTTCGCGCGTGTCAGGGCCATCCAATCGAAGAGGGGATTTTCTCTGTTTCCCCGTACGTCATTTTCAGTGCTTATAAAATCATCCAATAGAATGGCGGATTTCCGAAATTCCCAGACATACATCATTATACAGAAATGTAGATCAAAATCCAGCTTAGACAGCTACGCCAAAAAAATATTTTACTAACAATTAAATCTCCGTTTTGCCATTATATGCTCCTTTTCGCCTAAAAGTCTCCATTTCGTATCTTAGCCATGCCAGTTTTAAATGACGTGAATAGGCACATGGAGTTCGTGCATAATTACTTGTGTAGTTGGTGTGGTTCAGACGACCAAAATATTTAGAAATTACTTTTTAGAGAGCAACTTCTATGAAATAGAATGAGAATTTGAAAGTTAAAGGTGCAATAATGAAGGATAAAATTATAGTATTTATTCAATGTCGGATCTGGATATTACGAAGTGTTTGGATAATTCAGGTAAGTGGTATAATTGACAATTGAGAGCCGTCCATGGACAGCGCGCTCGACTATTAGGAGTGCTCTTGTAAACGGAATCAATTATGCAATTCAATTGAGATGAGAAAAAAAATGAACAAGAATACTTTCATTGACCGCAGCTTAATTATTTTTGCAGATCTTCTTACTAAATCATTTTCAATATAAAAGACTCACAATTTAAAATAGTAAAAATTCAAGCTAGAGTGATGCAACTTTAAAATTGACTTCCGATGGTAATACCGTAGACATGTGTGAATATTCAAATTAATCCCTTCAGTAGTTGCCAAGATAAAATGTTGCATTAGAACTTAACTTAGAATGTTTGTTTGTATGTAAGGGCCATAATTTAGTAGAAATTATTGTTAGTTTTATGAATTATAGTATTTGATATGTAATGGTAAATTTTATCCTACATGATAGAAGTTTCAAATGAAACCCTTTAGAAGTTGCTATGATAAAATGTTAATCAAGAAACAGTAGTTTCAAGAAAAAATCAATGTGTGTACAATAGTTGTTATAAGTATACACTGCTCATGTAGAGCCATAAGGTATTAGTTATCCAAAGTAATTGGTTATATAGATTTTTATTCATTAAAAAACAAAATAAGGTTTTACTTTTGCAAGAGACATTTTGACAAAAAAATGACATAAAAACAAAACATTAATAAAAAGGTCTTACAACTCAGAAAATTAAGTTTAATTGTAAAAACACAGATACATGTATACAAAAAATATTTGAGCTCTGTGTCGAAAAATTCCGAGTACGAGAAACGATCCGTAGCAAAAATACCGACGCACATAGAATTCAACAGAAACTAATATACGAAAGTGTTTAGGTCGAAGAGTCCAGTGGGCGAAAATAAAATAGTTCCGTTCTAAAAAGTACCGAAATGCGTGTCTTTTATCATCGATTTATTCATTCGAACGCTCTTGGTTTTATCAAAACGAACTTTTTTGCCGGCGATATTGTCCGAACTTTTCGATTGAGCATAAAAAACCTATACCATACCCCAGAAAAATGTTTCGTCCCTCGTTTCGTAACACAGTTCCTGTTATAGGCCCTACCGGCATGTATATGTACGTATCTCAGAACTGTGTTCGTTTTACTTGTGTGAATTTCTATATTTCTATATTTGTTTGAGGAGAAAGTTTATTACTACACTTTAACAATCTCTCATACAGAGTTGTCGATCTTTACAATGATCTCTATCTCTGTTAACGTCTCGAAAGTAGTCCCAAACACGTGATCGTTTAAAACGATCATGTGACAATTTTTGAATTTTTTCCATACGCAACTGACATTTTGACTAACAGATCACCTTTCTTGTCTTGTAGATGTTCAAAGGCTTGTCGTTGACAGTTCCTTAGCACTAAATTTGCCATAATTTTTAGCAATATCATCTATTGTTGACATTTTAGCGGATGAGTAAAAAAGGCAAATTACTCAGAATAGAGAGACGTTTCACAAGAAAATAGTTCTTGTAAATATAACTCTTTAAAAATTGGATTTCGCCTATAATAAAATTCTATTTCACGTAAAACTTTAAGATAATATATATAAAAGACGAATTACGCATTCGATACAAAATCTTAATTGTATTACTATTTTACAAGAATCTTGTAAAACCCGAGACGTTTACAGAGATATAGATCACTGTAAGGATCGACAACTCTGTATGAGAGATTGGCACTTTAATAGTTGCACAAACCTTTAATTGTGTCAGTACTTCACCTATTTTTTTATTGATTGATTTAAAATATGTTTAACTGTTTCACTACTAGTGCATTTCATGCAATTCTATATTGCGAATGGGATAAAATATTGCACATTGAACTGCATATTACATACATAAGAATAACTGTATATAAAATTGTATATTGAATATGAAATTGTAAATAGTATAAAAATGTATAGATCTATATGTATAAATAAAAAAATAATGTATATTATAAATAGTTAATTATTGTTATAATTTTTTATGTTGTTGTATTTTACCAGTTTTTGGAACGATGTCCTAAGACATCGTTCCAATGGTAACAAGAAAGTATAAGATTACTCATTTCACGCTTCAACAATTTTCAACATAGACAAAGAGGCGTAGTTCAAGCGTGAACTTTTAAACGTCGAAAAACTTGTTTAAATTCATTATTACTCGAAATAAACAAATATTTACCGACGTGACTTATCCAATTGTTATTACACCCGCCATTTTGGATATGACTAATACACTTACCGAATGTTTAATATACGGCGATATGACGTTGTCGTCTTCCAAGTGTCACATTAAAGGTTTACTTGAGCGATTTTAAGTTATAGAGTTTGATCATAATTTGGAATGAAAATGTATAATTTTGTACGGAATTTTAAGCAAATATTTATAGGAAATAGACGATTCTTAGAGTAATTTTAATTGTGAATAAATTGCAAGTGCAAAACGTTAATTTGACTTAAATTTCGTGAACAAAAATGGGAATGTAGCTTGATGCAAAAGAGCTTAGTACTTGGGGGAAATCCTTAAATGAATTGTTAGAAAGTCGATGTTTTTGTGAAAAAAATTCAGCTTGTCATTCCACACCAAATCTTTAAAATTTTAACGAAAATATTAACGATCTCGTTAAAAAATACCCATTGATAACCAAAAATGAGAAGTTGTCAGCTCCTTGTGGTTAAAGAAAATAGTCCAGAATAATAGTTGGTTTGGTGAGATGGCTGCTGTACATGACGCTAAAATGTGTTGATGAAAATTAATTCTTTGACTGGTTTATTTTGTTTGATAAAGTAAGATAAACCTTGCCATGAGCAAACCACTTGAGAAGTCTAGTGCTATCCTTCTGTTAAATTCCGTTAATTGATACTTAATACATTATCTTATAGATAATGTACATAATTATATATTGTTTAATCAAAAAATAAGTTCAGGACATCGTTCCTCCAGCACTCCAGTGCTTTGATTTTATTTGGTTTACATTCACAAGGTATAATTTCTTTTATCTAAAGTATGCGCTTAGTAGTTGGTTAACAGCTAAATCCAGAGATTTAGCCTTTCCAGGAACAGTGACTAGGTTGACTGACCGCCGTTATGTGACTTATACAATGTGTTGCTATGGCGTTAAACCCAACAAAACAATAAAAGAATAAACTTCATCAAATATAAGTATAGCCATATATAGACAGTCGCAAATAAGTAATTCGTTTTCTCCAGAGTCGTTATTTTGGTGATTTATAAGCACGGAATTATGTATTGGGGGAAAATGTCAAATGTAATAGGCATGTGCTCGAAATTAAACTGAATTTATTTTACTCTGCCGTCTACAAATACATTTTGTATTCGTAACATAGTAACTAGATCTATATATAACGATAATTTTCATTGGTTAATCTGTTACATAGACACAGAGTCATACAAAAACCAAGTAATCACTTCTTTTGGTATAACATTCTATTTGTTCCGTCGTTCTCATGTAGGCCTACCACGCCACTTTTTTCATTCACATGGCCATCAGAACTGCTTAGTAAAAAGTATGACAAATTTAGCAATCAGAACAGTCTCGGAGATCGCCGAGGTTGTTCCGAAAATTGCAAAAATAGACGCAATAAATAATTCAATTCTTTATTGAATCATTTTTATTTAAATTTAAAATTGGTCATGGCTATTAATGATGAAATTCATGCTGGAGAACACTCAATATTTGACGTTCTCTTACGTCATGACGTCAAAAAACGTCACAGTTACATATGACGTAATAACGTAACGTATACAACGTCAGAATCACTATAACGACATATAAAGCGCTCAAAGCAGCATCATATAAGAGATACAGATTTATATTACAAGAAGAAATAATGAGACATATAAGAAAATTGACTGGAAATGTTTGTACGGAGTTAGCAAGGAATGGGTAAGTGTTTATTTAAAATAAAAAATGTCAAACCTTTAGCTCTAAATACAGAGTGAAACTTATTACAAGCATTTCGTCTGTTTATTGCAACCCTGCTCTAACTCAGATCTTCAATTTCATTTATGAGGTCTATGAAATATTTTCAATTCTATTATATTTCGATACAGAAAATGGTAATAAAATAATGTCTTTTTTTTAATTTAAAAAACGACGCTACATGTTGTTATTGTTTTAAATAATTTTAAAGCGAAATTAAAATGAACATAAAAATAACGACAAGCTCAGTGTAGGTTATCATATACAATGTATGTTTTAATTTTTAGAACTTTGGATAGAATCTAGTTTGGCGGACCCCGCTATTGCGCATGCTCGGACGTTGCATTTTTACAAATTTTGGACGCCATTTTGTTTTTAACGATGCAGTTTTTTATTCATTTTTTGAATTAATTATTTTAATTACTATTTTAAATGCCTTCTTTGTAATCAATTTTTAATATCATCGGGGGAGTGGGGGCGGCAGCCCCCATAATAACAGTTAATTAGCGACATGTACTTTGCACGTCTGCGCACGCATATTTATATTTACTTTCGGGGTCCGCTAAACTAGATGTGTTCCCGAACTTTTGTCTCAATTAGATATAAATAATTTATTTGTTTACAGAGATCAAAGTGTCAAGAGTGTCACCACAACAACTGAAAAAAGAAAGTGGAACCCAAACAAGTACATAGTGTTTAATGATAATGAAAGTTCTAAATCTAGTTTTTCTTCAAGACATACCATCACTGGTGAGTTTATTTATACTAATTTATTTCGCTAGACTGTGAAGCAAGTTCATACAACTGATATTTATCACTGTCGAGTCCAGTTCTTAGTACATTTGAATTAGTCGTAATTTTGGCAGCCAGCTGCAAGAAATTAACGAAACTAATAAATGTATTATTGCATTCTGGAGATCATGTGACTTTATACCCTGATGTAGAATATCAACTCGCTAGCAACGTGTGTTATTGTCTTTGCTACTGAACCAAAATACATTTCAGGTTTCTACAAATCGTAAAATTCATCAATTTATATATTGTTTTAATCAACACTTACTTGTAAGCTAACTTTTTACAAATGTTATTAATGTCAAACCTCTATTACAGGTTCCAACAAACTCTCAGAATGGACAAGAAAAGATAACTCTCCTCAAAGATCAGCCTATGAATACACAGAAAGATATAAGAAAATTAGACAACGTGGATCTGAAATTAGACAAGATATTGTGGATGTAATTCAACAGAAAATTAGCGATGTTCAAGGTAAATTTAATGAAGATTGCTATTTAAAATCTACAGTGCAACCTCTCTCTAAGCAACACCAACTGGGAGGGCCTAAAATGTGTTGTTGTTCAGAGGTTGCATTCTCGTTCCCAGAGTCTAGTAGGATTCTAAATACTAGCTAGTATTGAGAATCCTACTAGACTCTGGGAACGAGAATGAGAGATTGTTGTTCTGCAGAGGTTTAATTTAATGAAAATTATAACTAAGGGAAATGTCAAATGTACTTGTGATTTTTCTCGTACTTTTTATGCGCTAGCTTGTGAAACCAACAAGCTAACGATTCTGATTTAGTAAGCTATGCACATAAAATGCACGAATTTTATGTGAAATTGTAAACCTTTTGTTTATTATGGATAGAAGGATATGGCATTGTTTACCGAAGAGTTCCCAAAGGCATCAAAACATATATTTCTACCCTTAAAGCTGTTACATATATGCAACTAAAATACCCCTTTTAGAAGTTACAATGATAAAATGTTGCGCAAAAAACCTTAATCAAGAAACAGTACTCGATTATAGTGATTGTTTCAAGAAAAAATCAATGTGTATACAAAAGCATCATTGTTATTAGTATACACTGCTCATGTAGACCCATAAGGTATTAGTTATCCAAAGTAATTGGTTATATAGATTTTTATACATAAAAAATCAATATAAGGTTTCTCTTTTGCAAGAGCCATTTTGACAAAAAAAATGACATAAAAACAAAACATTAATAAAAAGGTCTTACAACTCAGAAAATTAAGTTTAATAGTAAAAAACACAGATACATGTATACAAAAAATTATTTGAGCTCTGTGTCGAAAAATTCCAAGTACGAGAAATGATCCGTAGCAAAAATACCGACGCACATAGAATTCAACAGAAACTAATTTACGAAAGTTTTTAGGTCGAAGAGTCCAGGGGGCGAAAACAAAAATAGTTCCGTTTTAAAAAGTACCGAAATGCGTGCCTTTTATCATCGATTTATTTATTCGAACGCTCTTGGTTTTATCAAAACGAACTTTTTTGCCGGCGATATTGTCCGAACTTTTCGATTGAGCATAAAAAACCTATACCATACCCCAGAAAAATGTTTCGTCCCTCGTTTCGTAACTCAGTTCCTGTTATAGGCCCTACCGGCATGTATATGTACGTATCTCAGAACTGTGTTCGTTTTACTTGTGTGAATTTCTATATTTCTATATTTGTTTGAGGAGAAAGTTTATTACTACACTTTAACAATCTCTCATACAGAGTCGTCGATCTTTACAATGATCTCTATCTCTGTTAACGTCTCGAAAGTAGTCCCAAACACGTGATCGTTTAAAACGATCATGTGACAATTTTTGAATTTTTTCCATACGCAACTGACATTTTGACTAACAGATCACCTTTCTTGTCTTGTAGATGTTCAAAGGCTTGTCGTTGACAGTTCCTTAGCACTAAATTTTTGCCATAATTTTTAGCAATATCATCTATTGTTGACATTTTAGCGGATGAGTAAAAAAGGCAAATTACTCAGAATAGGGAGACGTTTCACAAGAAAATAGTTCTTGTAAATATAACTCTTTAAAAATTGGATTTCGCCTATAATAAAATTCTATTTCACGTAAAACTTTAAGATAATATATATAAAAGACGAATTACGCATTCGATACAAAATCTTAATTGTATTACTATTTTACAAGAATCTTGTAAAACCCGAGACGTTTACAGAGATATAGATCACTGTAAGGATCGACAACTCTGTATGAGAGATTGGCACTTTAATTGTTGCACAAACCTTTAATTGTGTCAGTACTTCACCTATTTTTTTATTGATTGATTTAAAATATGTTTAACTGTTTCACTACTAGTGCATTTCATGCAATTCTATATTGCGAATGGGATAAAATATTGCACATTGAACTGCATATTACATACATAAGAATAACTGTATATAAAATTGTATATTGAATATGAAATTGTAAATAGTATAAAAATGTATAGATCTATATGTATAAATAAAAAAATAATGTATATTATAAATAGTTAATTATTGTTATAATTTTTTATGTTGTTGTATTTTACCAGTTTTTGGAACGATGTCCTAAGACATCGTTCCAATGGTAACAAGAAAGTATAAGATTACTTATTTCACGCTTCAACAATTTTCAACATAGACAAAGAGGCGTAGTTCAAGCGTGAACTTTTAAACGTCGAAAAACTTGTTTAAATTCATTATTACTCGAAATAAACAAATATTTACCGACGTGACTTATCCAATTGTTATTACACCCGCCATTTTGGATATGACTAATACACTTACCGAATGTTTAATATACGGCGATATGACGTTGTCGTCTTCCAAGTGTCACATTAAAGGTTTACTTGAGCGATTTTAAGTTATAGAGTTTGATCATAATTTGGAATGAAAATGTATAATTTTGTACGGAATTTTAAGCAAATATTTATAGGAAATAGACGATTCTTAGAGTAATTTTAATTGTGAATAAATTGCAAGTGCAAAACGTTAATTTGACTTAAATTTCGTGAACAAAAATGGGAATGTAGCTTGATGCAAAAGAGCTTAGTACTTGGGGGAAATCCTTAAATGAATTGTTAGAAAGTCGATGTTTTTGTGAAAAAAATTCAGCTTGTCATTCCACACCAAATCTTTAAAATTTTAACGAAAATATTAACGATCTCGTTAAAAAATACCCATTGATAACCAAAAATGAGAAGTTGTCAGCTCCTTGTGGTTAAAGAAAATAGTCCAGAATAATAGTTGGTTTGGTGAGATGGCTGCTGTACATGACGCTAAAATGTGTTGATGAAAATTAATTCTTTGACTGGTTTATTTTGTTTGATAAAGTAAGATAAACCTTGCCATGAGCAAACCACTTGAGAAGTCTAGTGCTATCCTTCTGTTAAATTCCGTTAATTGATACTTAATACATTATCTTATAGATAATGTACATAATTATATATTGTTTAATCAAAAAATAAGTTCAGGACATCGTTCCTCCAGCACTCCAGTGCTTTGATTTTATTTGGTTTACATTCACAAGGTATAATTTCTTTTATCTAAAGTATGCGCTTAGTAGTTGGTTAACAGCTAAATCCAGAGATTTAGCCTTTCCAGGAACAGTGACTAGGTTGACTGACCGCCGTTATGTGACTTATACAATGTGTTGCTATGGCGTTAAACCCAACAAAACAATAAAAGAATAAACTTCATCAAATATAAGTATAGCCATATATAGACAGTCGCAAATAAGTAATTCGTTTTCTCCAGAGTCGTTATTTTGGTGATTTATAAGCACGGAATTATGTATTGGGGGAAAATGTCAAATGTAATAGGCATGTGCTCGAAATTAAACTGAATTTATTTTACTCTGCCGTCTACAAATACATTTTGTATTCGTAACATAGTAACTAGATCTATATATAACGATAATTTTCATTGGTTAATCTGTTACATAGACACAGAGTCATACAAAAACCAAGTAATCACTTCTTTTGGTATAACATTCTATTTGTTCCGTCGTTCTCATGTAGGCCTACCACGCCACTTTTTTCATTCACATGGCCATCAGAACTGCTTAGTAAAAAGTATGACAAATTTAGCAATCAGAACAGTCTCGGAGATCGCCGAGGTTGTTCCGAAAATTGCAAAATTAGACGCAATAAATAATTCACTTCTTTATTGAATCATTTTTATTTAAATTTAAAATTGGTCATGGCTATTAATGATGAAATTCATGCTGGAGAACACTCAATATTTGACGTTCTCTTACGTCATGACGTCAAAAAACGTCACAGTTACATATGACGTAATAACGTAACGTATACAACGTCAGAATCACTATAACGACATATAAAGCGCTCAAAGCAGCATCATATAAGAGATACAGATTTATATTACAAGAAGAAATAATGAGAAATATAAGAAAATTGACTGGAAATGTTTGTACGGAGTTAGCAAGGAATGGGTAAGTGTTTATTTAAAATAAAAAATGTCAAACCTTTAGCTCTAAATACAGAGTGAAACTTATTACAAGCATTTCGTCTGTTTATTGCAACCCTGCTCTAACTCAGATCTTCAATTTCATTTATGAGGTCTATGAAATATTTTCAATTCTATTATATTTCGATACAGAAAATGGTAATAAAATAATGTCTTTTTTTAATTTAAAAAACGACGCTACATGTTGTTATTGTTTTAAATAATTTTAAAGCGAAATTAAAATGAACATAAAAATAACGACAAGCTCAGTGTAGGTTATCATATACAGTGTATGTTTTAATTTTTAGAACTTTGGATAGAATCTAGTTTGGCGGACCCCGCTATTGCGCATGCTCGGACGTTGCATTTTTACAAATTTTGGACACCATTTTGTTTTTAACGATGCAGTTTTTTATTCATTTTTTGAATTAATTATTTTAATTACTATTTTAAATGCCTTCTTTGTAATCAATTTTTAATATCATCGGGGGAGTGGGGGCGGCAGCCCCCATAATAACAGTTAATTAGCGACATGTACTTTGCACGTCTGCGCACGCATATTTATATTTACTTTCGGGGTCCGCTAAACTAGATGTGTTCCCGAACTTTTGTCTCAATTAGATATAAATAATTTATTTGTTTACAGAGATCAAAGTGTCAAGAGTGTCACCACAACAACTGAAAAAAGAAAGTGGAACCCAAACAAGTACATAGTGTTTAATGATAATGAAAGTTCTAAATCTAGTTTTTCTTCAAGACATACCATCACTGGTGAGTTTATTTATACTAATTTATTTCGCTAGACTGTGAAGCAAGTTCATACAACTGATATTTATCACTGTCGAGTCCAGTTTTTAGTACATTTGAATTAGTCGTAATTTTGGCAGCCAGCTGCAAGAAATTAACGAAACTAATAAATGTATTATTGCATTCTGGAGATCATGTGACTTTATACCCTGATGTAGAATATCAACTCGCTAGCAACGTGTGTTATTGTCTTTGCTACTGAACCAAAATACATTTCAGGTTTCTACAAATCGTAAAATTCATCAATTTATATATTGTTTTAATCAACACTTACTTGTAAGCTAACTTTTTACAAATGTTATTAATGTCAAACCTCTATTACAGGTTCCAACAAACTCTCAGAATGGACAAGAAAAGATAACTCTCCTCAAAGATCAGCCTATGAATACACAGAAAGATATAAGAAAATTAGACAACGTGGATCTGAAATTAGACAAGATATTGTGGATGTAATTCAACAGAAAATTAGCGATGTTCAAGGTAAATTTAATGAAGATTGCTATTTAAAAACTACAGTGCAACCTCTCTCTAAGCAACACCAACTGGGAGGGCCTAAAATGTGTTGTTGTTCAGAGGTTGCATTCTCGTTCCCAGAGTCTAGTAGGATTCTAAATACTAGCTAGTATTGAGAATCCTACTAGACTCTGGGAACGAGAATGAGAGATTGTTGTTCTGCAGAGGTTTAATTTAATGAAAATTATAACTAAGGGAAATGTCAAATGTACTTGTGATTTTTCTCGTACTTTTTATGCGCTAGCTTGTGAAACCAACAAGCTAACGATTCTGATTTAGTAAGCTATGCACATAAAATGCACGTATTTTATGTGAAATTGTAAACCTTTTGTTTATTATGGATAGAAGGATATGGCATTGTTTACCGAAGAGTTCCCAAAGGCATCAAAACATAAATTTCTACCCTTAAAGCTGTTACATATATGCAACTAAAATACCCCTTTTAGAAGTTACAATGATAAAATGTTGCGCAAAAAACCTTAATCAAGAAACAGTACTCGATTATAGTGATTGTTTCAAGAAAAAATCAATGTGTATACAATAGCATCATTGTTATTAGTATACACTGCTCATGTAGACCCATAAGGTATTAGTTATCCAAAGTAATTGGTTATATAGATTTTTATACATAAAAAATCAATATAAGGTTTCTCTTTTGCAAGAGCCATTTTGACAAAAAAAATGACATAAAAACAAAACATTAATAAAAAGGTCTTACAACTCAGAAAATTAAGTTTAATAGTAAAAAACACAGATACATGTATACAAAAAATTATTTGAGCTCTGTGTCGAAAAATTCCAAGTACGAGAAATGATCCGTAGCAAAAATACCGACGCACATAGAATTCAACAGAAACTACTTTACGAAAGTTTTTAGGTCGAAGAGTCCAGGGGGCGAAAACAAAAATAGTTCCGTTTTAAAAAGTACCGAAATGCGTGGCTTTTATCATCGATTTATTTATTCGAACGCTCTTGGTTTTATCAAAACGAACTTTTTTGCCGGCGATATTGTCCGAACTTTTCGATTGAGCATAAAAAACCTATACCATACCCCAGAAAAATGTTTCGTCCCTCGTTTCGTAACTCAATTCCTGTTATAGGCCCTACCGGCATGTATATGTACGTATCTCGGAACTGTGTTCGTTTTACTTGTGTGAATTTCTATACTTGTTTGAGGCGAAAGTTTATTACTGCACTTTAATAGTTGCACAAGCATTTAATTGTGTCAGTACTTCACATATTACTTTATTGATTGATCTATATTGCGTATGGGATAAAATATTGCACATTGAACCGCATATTACATACATTAGATTTACTGTATATAAAGTTGTATATTGGATACAAAATTGTAAATTGTATAAAAATGTATAGATCTATATGTATAAATAAAAAAATAATGTATATATAGTTAATTATTGTTATAATTTTTTATGTTATTGTATTTTTACCACTTTTTTTATTTGGTTTACATTCACAAAGGTATAATTTCTATAATCTAAAGTATGTGCTTTGTAGTTGGTTAACAGCTAAATCCAGAGATTTAGCCTTTCCAGGACAGTGACTAAGTTGACTGACCGTTATATGACATATACAATGTGTTGCTATGGCGTTAAACCCAACAAAAAAAAAATAAGCCTCATCAAATATAAGTATATAATATACAGTCACATATAAGTAATTCGTTTTCTCCAGACTAGTTATTTTGGTGATTTATAAGCACGGAAAATATATAAGGGAGACAATGTCAAATTAAATACGTTTGAAACTGAACTGAACTTATTTGACTCTGTCGTCTACAAATACATGTTGTACTCGTAACATGGTAATTAGCGATAATTTTCATTGGTTAAACTGTTACATAGGCACAGAGTCATACAAAAGCCAAGTAATCACTTCTTTTGGTATAACATTTTATTTGTTCAGTCGTTCTCATATACCATGCCACTTTTTTCATTAACACGACCATCAGAACTGCTTAGTAAATTGTATGACAAATTAAGCAATAGGAACAATCTTAAAGATCACCGATGTTGTTCCGAATGCAAAATTAGACGCAATAAATAACTCACCTCATTATTAAATTATTTTTTAATTTAAAATTGGTCATGGCTATTGATGATGAAATTTATGCTGGAAAACACTCAATATTATAATATTTGACGTCCTCTAACGTCATGACGTCAAAAAACGTCACAGTTACGTATGACGTAACAACGTAACGTATACAACGTCAGAATCACTATAACGACATATAAAGCGCTCAAAGCAGCATCATATAAGATATACAGATTTATATTACATAGAGAAATAATAAGAGAAATGCGAAAATTGACCGGAAATATTTGTACAGAGTCAGCAAGGAATAGGTAATTGTTTATTTAAAATTCGTCCAACTTTGAGCTTTAAATACAGAATGTTACTTATTATAAGCATTTCGTCTGTTTATTGCAACCTTCCTCTAACTCAGATCTTCAAATATTTTCATGAGGTCTATGAAATATTTTCAATTCTATTATATTTTGATACAGAAATCCGTTGCGTAATAGTCAAGTGTGACTGAGACGACGTAAAATGTAGATGTAGAAAATGGTAATGAAATAATGTCTATGTTTTAATTTTGAAGACGATTCTGCAGATTGTTATTGTTAAAGTCATATTTAAAGTGAAATAAAAATCAACGCTAAATTACAGCATGCTTAGTGTAGGTTATCATTCATGTTTTTTGTTTTTAAACTTTTGACTTAATTAGATATATTTTTACATTTATCTATTTTCAGAGATTTCAGTTCTAAGAATATTACGACAACAACTGAGAAAAGAAAGTGGAAACCAAACAAATATATTGTATTTAATAATGTTGACAGTTCTAGATCTATTTTTTCAACAAAACAAACCATCACTGGTGAGTTTTAACACAGCCTTATGTGGGCTGATTTACGCCATGTCGCATTATCGTCCCGTGGGCTTCACACTAAAACACAAAATACGACAAAATCGTCTTCATGTTGTATCGCACTGCAAACACATTAATGCGACATTTTTTACGAAAGTACGACACTTTTTCATGTCTTGTTATTGTCTTAGTTTTGTCGCATCTTAGTGTTTTAGTCTCAGATCCTGCGACATGCAATCGTGCCAGCGATCTGTGTAATTGTCTTCGCTTATGAACAAAATACAAGTCAAGTTCATACAAATCGTATAAAACATCAATACATTAACATTGTATTTTCAATCATCACTATCTTGTAAGAGAAAATTTTACAAATGTTATTAACGTCAAACATCTATTGCAGATTCCAACAAAATCTCAGAATGGACAAGAAAAGATAACTCTCCTCAAAGATCAGCCTATGAATACACAGAAAGATATAAGAAAATTCGACAACGTGGATCTGAAATTAGACAAGATATTATGAATGTAATTCAACAGAAAATTAGCGATGTTCAAGGTAAATTTAATGTAGATTGCTATTTAAAAAATACAGTGCAACCTCTCTTAAGCAACACCAACTGGGAGGGCCTAAAATGTGTTGTTGTTCAGAGGTTGCATTCTCGTTCCCAGAGTCTAGTAGGATTCTAAATACTAGCTAGTATTGAGAATCCTACTAGACTCTGGGAACGAGAATGAGAGATTGTTGTTCTGCAGAGGGTTAATTTAATGAAAATTATAACTAAGGGAAATGTCAAATGTTGTTATTGTGCAGAGGATTTGTCCTGTTGAGGACCGCTCTGCAAAGGCTATACTGTATTAAGTACTTGGGATTTTTCTCGTACTTTTTATGCGCTAGCTTGTGAAACCAACAAGCTAACGATTCTGTTTTTGTAAGTTATGCACAGATACTCGTAGCTCACGACTTTTATGTGAACATGTATACCTAAATTTCATAATGGATAGCAGGATGACGCTACTGTTAACCGAACCGAATGTCCCCAAAGGCATCAAAACATACATTTCTACCTTAAAGCTGATGTACTTACATGCAACTAAATGCACTTTTAAACAAGATCCTAATTAAGATGAAGGCTGATCCTAATTATAAAAACAACGATCCCACAAAAGGAGGGTCTTTTGCTGATGTTGCTTCAACTTGTGCCCAGCCTTATTGCTTTTGTTATCTGCAATGTGAAATTGTTTATGCTCTACTATGGCTTTAAAAATTTACTTTTTATTAATTTGTATGTACATTACCTGGGGTGTGGAATTCCTATGCCCGACTTGTCAGACTCGTACCTATATGGCTGCGGACGATTAAATATGTCCAGCTCACTCGTCCGAGGACAAGTTATATTTTTAGCTGTAAAATAATTCTAACATAGCTATACAGTGTACTTAAAATATAGATATTTCAATGTTTCTATCACATTAAACAGTGTACTATTTTTTATTATCAATCATTTATCATTACTAATAGTATGTACTTTACATCATAGTTCTATAATTTATTTTCGAGTATTGAACTTCTGGGCAAGTAAGTTTTGATTCTGGACAAGTTGATTTTTAGGTTGCAATTGTACGTGGGCAAGTTGAAAAAAACTTGAAATTACACATATCTGATTACTGTTACATGTATATAAAACAGTTAAATATCATTAAGCTAATGATTTTCACTTAAAAAACTATTGTGTTCTATTTTTATTTTCCAGACCATACAACAAAGGCAAGAGGTTCCAAAAGACGCTTGGAAGAAAACACTGATGATTGTAATGATGATTGCAAAGTTAAGAAAATGGTGGCAAATGATGAAAATAAAATCAAAGTGAATAGTAATGCACACGAAAACATCGCGATTAAAAACCAATCACTTACAGATGAGAATAATAAAAAGAGAAAGTCTAATGAAGACGCTGATACAGTAAGCGAAATGAAAAGACCAAAGTTCACGTTTCGACTGGGCACAGAAAACCCATCCACAAGTATCCCTGAAGTGCCTAAAGAACATTTAAATGAGGTTCAAGAGTGCTCCAACTCATGTGTATGTAAAACAGGACCTAGTGTAAAACCAAAGCCAATTTCACGAAGAGGTGAACAACCAGAAAAGCCATTGTACCAAAAGTTACTACAGAGGCGCCTTCTCAGCACAGTTAACATGGTGTTCCATAATTGTTGTTCATTGAAATATTGTGAGAAATGGTGTGAAAAGAGAATATCCGCTGATATGTTAGAAAATGGTTTTGATAAGTCTAACTTGAGAGTGGATTACTTCAGCTGGGGACAATATGAACAAAAACAAGATGACGAAATTAAGGATGACGTAGACAACAACGATGATTGGTTCTGGTGAACCATTTATCATCTTACTATATTTTATTCATTTATAGTCCATTAATTGATGAAATGCAAATGGCAATTTATCAACTTAATATTTGGTTTGTCAAGTACAGGCGTTTATTTTCTAAACTATTAAAAACTATGTATACGCACGTGTATACCTGCATGTAAAAAACAAAATGTCTTTGTTTTAATTATTGTTTATAGTAAAATCTGAGTTCTATGTCCGTGTCTTAACGGTTCACGGTCAGGATTTCGAATCAAGTGTCCCTAAGGGGTTGCTTGTTAGAGCCTCACCTGGAATGGTTATACCCTTCCATGGAAATTTGACAATGTTGATTTTCCTCCATTGATTTGATACAACAACAACCTTTATTGCTCTAAACATACAACATGTTTATAGCAAACAGAATGAAATTTATTATAAACAGACATACGAAAAAAAAGAAAGAAATTTAAATGAATCCCACGGTGATCACCCACATATTTATATAACCCATAGCAAAAATATGCAATTATGGTCAAATAAAATGAAGAAACATGCCCTTCATACAAGTTTAGGGCTAAATATTTTGTTTGTATTGTATAAAGATATCATATACAGCCTAGACTGGTAAAAAATATCACATTTACATGGTCAATTTAAATCTGAAGGCACGCCTTTGCAGGATCTGTACTAAACATTTTCACCCAATCAATGCTTAGTCCGTTTTAAAAAAGGAAACATAGTGTACATAATATTATGTATAATATAATGGAAAAGATGTCGAACGTTTGGAAGGGTTAGTTAGTCTTGGTTATAGACAAAGGTCCAGGAAATCTAGGTTAGGTGAGCTTGCCTCAGTAAAATGACAATAATGTTTTTCGACACGGCGTTAAACCCACTGGCACCAGAGTCCTCACACTCGTTAAATACGCACACATATAATAATACATACACATTAACATATATCCCATGCTACTTTAAAATGACTTACAGTCAAGAAATACACTAATGGACAGGTACATTTTCCAAATTCTAGGGGGGGAGGGTCCGGACCCCCGACCCCCACGCTTGATCCGCCTATATGAACCCTACGTTTTAAGCAACTCTTGTAAAAATTGGGCTGATATAAAAACACTAATATGAGATGGGTGATTTTATTATCAGTAAATATAATTTGTATTATAATTGTTATTTAAAAAAATGTTTTACTAACAATTAAATCTCCGTTTTGCCATTATATGCTCCTTTTCGCCTAAAAGTCTCCATTTCATATCTTAGCCATGCCAGTTTTAAATGACGTAAATAGGCACATGGAGTTCGTGCATAATAACTTGTGTAGTTGGTGTGGTTCAGACGACCAAAATATTTAGAAATTACTTTTTAGAGAGCAACTTCTATGAAATAGAATGAGAATTTGAAAGTTAAAGGTGCAATAATGAAGGATAAAATTCTAGAATTTATTCAATGTCGGATCTGGATATTACGAAGTGTTTGGGTAATTCAGGTAAGTGGTATAATTAACAATTGAGAGCCGTCCATGGACAGCGCGCTCGACTATTAGGAGTGCTCTTGTAAACGGAATCAATTATGCAATTCAATTGAGATGAGAAAAATTTAACAAGAATACTTTCATTGACTGCAGCTGATTTATTTTTTGCAGATCTTCTTACTTAAACATTTTCAATATCAAAGGCTCACAATTTAGAATAGTAAAAATTCAAGCAAAAGTGATGCAACTTTAAAATTGACTTTCGATGGTAATACCGTAGTCATGTGTGAATATTCAAATTAATCCCTTCAGTAGTTGCCAAGATAAAATGTTGCATTTAAACTTAACTAAGAATGTTTGTTTGTTTGTATGTAAGGGCCATAATTTAGTATAAATTATTGTTAGTTTTATGAAATATAGTATTTAATATCTAATGGTAAATTTTATCCTACATGATAGAAGTTTCAAATGAAACCCTTTAGAAGTTGCTATGATAAAATGTTGCGCAATAAGTCTTAATCAAGAAACAGTAGTTTCAAGAAAAAATCAATGTGTGTACAATAGTATCATTGTTATTAGTATACACTTCTCATGTAGAGCCATAAGGTATTAGTTATCCAAAGTAATTGGTTATATAGATTGTTATTCATTAAAAAACAAAATAAGGTTTCTCTTTTGCAAGAGCCATTTTGACAAAAAATGACATAAAAACAAAACATTAATAAAAAGGTCTTACAACTCAGAAAATTAAGTTTAATAGTAAAAAACACAGAAACATGTATACAAAAAATATTTGAGCTCTGTGTCGAAAAATTCTGAGTACGAGAAATGATCCGTAGCAAAAATACCGACGCACATAGAATTCAACAGAAACTAATATACGAAAGTTTTTAGGTCGAAGAGTCCAGTGGGCGAAAATAAAATAGTTCCGTTCTAAAAAGTACCGAAATGCGTGGCTTTTATCATCGATTTATTCATTCGAACGCTCTTGGTTTTATCAAAACGAACTTTTTTGCCAGCGATATTGTCCGAACTTTTCGATTGAGCATAAAAAACCTATACCATACTCCAGAAAAATGTTTCGTCCCTCGTTTCGTAACTCAGTTCCTGTTATAGGCCCTACCGGCATGTATATGTACGTATCTCGGAACTGAGTTCGTTTTACTCGTGTGAAACTCTATATTTCTATATTTGTTTGAGGCTAAAGTTTATTACTGCACTTTAATAGTTGCACAAACCTTTAATTGTGTCAGTACTTCACCTATTTCTTTATTGATTGATTTTAAATATGTTTAACTGTTTCAGTACTAGTGCATTTCATGCAATTCTATATTGCGAATGGGATAAAATATTGCACATTGAACTGCATATTACATACATTAGAATAACTGTATATAAAATTGTATATTGAATATGAAATTGTAAATAGTATAAAAATGTTTAGATCTATATGTATAAATAAAAAAAATGTATATTATAAATAGTTAATTATTGTTATAATTTTTTATGTTGTTGTATTTTTACCAGTTTTTTATTTGGTTTACATTCACAATGTATAATTTCTATTATCTAAAGTATGCGCTTAGTAGTTGGTTAACAGCTAAATCCAGAGATTTAGCCTTTCCAGGAGGAGTGAGTAGGTTGACTGACCGCCGTTATATGACTTTATACAATGTGTTGCTACGGCGTTAGACCAAACAGAAACAAAAATAAAATAAGCATCATCAAATATAGGTATATAATATACAGTCACATATAAGTAATTCGTTTTCTCCAGACTAGTTATTTTGGTGATTTATAAGCACGGAAAATATATAAGGGAGACAATGTCAAATTAAATACGTTTGAAACTGAACTGAATTTATTTGACTCTCTCGTCTACTAATACATGTTGTACTCGTAACACGGTAACTAGCGATACTTTCATTGGTTAAATTGTTACATAGACATAGAGTCATACAAAAGCCAAGTAATCACGTCTTTTGGTATAACATTTTATTTGTTCAGTCGTTCTCATATACCATGCCACTTTTTTCATTAACACGGCCATCAGAACTGCTTAGTAAATTGTATGACAAATTAAGCAATAGGAACAATCTTAAAGATCGCCGAGATTGTTCCGAATGCAAAATTAGACGCAATAAATAATTCACCTCATTATTAAATTATTTTTTAATTTAAAATTGGTCATGGCTATTAATGACGAAATTTATGCTGGAGAACGCTCAATAATATGATATTTGACGTCCTCTAACGTCTTGACGTCAAAAACGCCACAGTTACGTATGACGTAATAACGTAACGTATACAACGAGTCTGACAAGTTGGGCATAGGAATTCCATACCCAAGGTAAATTACATACAAATAAATAAGAAGTAAAGCTTTAAAGCCAGTGAAGAGTATAAACATTTACACATTACAGATAACAAAAGCAATAGGGCTGGGTCACAAGTTGTAGCAACATTAGCAAAAGACCCTCATTTTGTGGGAGTCGTTATTAACATAATTAGGATCAGCGTTCTTCTTGATAAGGAAGTATCTTGTTTAAAGGGGTATTTTAGTTGCATATTATATGTATAACAGCTACAAGGGTACAAATGTATGGTTTGATGCCTTTTTAAATAGCAATCTACATTAAATTTACCTTGAACATCGCTAATTTTCTGTTGAATAACATTCACAATATCTTGTCTAATTTCAGATTCACGTTGTCTAATTTTCTTATATCTTTCTGTGTATTCATAGGCTGATCTTTGAGGAGAGTTATCTTTTCTTGTCCATTCTGAGGTTTTGTTGGAATCTGCAGTAGAGGTTAGACGTTAATAACATTTGTAAAAAGTTAGCTTTCATGATACGTGTAGTAAGCTATGAGTTTTAATTGATTATCCTGAATCCTCGGTACAAATTATTTTTGCATATGATTCAGTTTACCTCTCGGTTCAATCTTTGTTCAGAAGATTAGGATCCAGATAGATTGTAGTTATTTTTATGTAGTATTTGATGTAAATTATTTGTCTAGAAACTGAAATTGGCGTAAAACATTATTTGTTTACCTAATTAGAGCATGTATCTATACACCTTGTGATTTATACATATATTTTATATGAATAATAGTACGATCGAGCTAGCGACCTAAGAAGGGTCATCATATAACTGTAATTAAAAGGTAATATATAAAATATAATGGTAATGTTAAAACTCACCAGTGATGGTATGTCTTGAAGAAAAACTAGATGTAGAGCTGTCATTATCATTAAACACTATGTACTTGTTTGGTTTCCATTTTATTTTCTCAGTTGTTATGGTGACCCTCTTGATACTTTGATCTCTGTAAACAAATTAATTTATGTATATCTAATTGGGACAAAAGTGCTAAAAATTAAAACATATATGATAACCTACACTGTTTTTGTGTTCATTTTAATTTCGCTTTAAAAATGATTTAAGACAATAACAATCTGCAGCGTCGTCTTGAAAATTAAAAAAAAATAGACATTATTGTATTACCATTTTCTGTATCGAAATATAATAGAATTGAAAATATTTTATAGACCTCCTGAATAAAATTGAATATCTGAGTTAGAGCAGGGTTGCAGTAACATTCTGTATTTAAAGCTCAACGTTTGACGAAATTCAATTTTAAATAAACACTTACCTATTCCTTGCTAACTCTGTACAAACATTTCCAGTCAATTTTCTCATGTCTCTTATTAATTGTCGATGAAATATAAATCTGTATCTCTTATATGATACTGCTTTGTGCGCTTTATATGTCGTTATAGTGATCCTGACGTTGTATACGTTACGTTATTACGTCATACGTAACTGTGGCGTTTTTGACGTCAAGACGTTAGAGGACGTCAAATATCATATTATTGAGCGTTCTCCAGCATAAATTTCGTCATTAATAGCCATGACCAATTTTAAATTAAAAAATGATTTAATAATGAGGTGAATTATTTATTGCGTCTAATTTTGCATTCAGAACAATCTCGGCGATCTTTAAGATTGTTCCTATTGCTTAATTTGTCATACAATTTACTAAGCAGTTCTGATGGCCGTGTTAATGAAAAAAGTGGCATGGTATATGAGAACGACTGAACAAATAAAATGTTATACCAAAAGACGTGATTACTTGGCTTTTGTATGACTCTATGTCTATGTAACAATTTAACCAATGAAAGTATCGCTAGTTACCGTGTTACGAGTACAACATGTATTAGTAGACGAGAGAGTCAAATAAATTCAGTTCAGTTTCAAACGTATTTAATTTGACATTGTCTCCCTTATATATTTTCCGTGCTTATAAATCACCAAAATAACTAGTCTGTAGAAAACGAATTACTTATATGTGACTGTATATTATATACCTATATTTGATGATGCTTATTTTATTTTTGTTTCTGTTGGGTTTAACGCCGTAGCAACACATTGTATAAAGTCATATAACGGCGGTCAGTCAACCTACTCACTCCTCCTGGAAAGGCTAAATCTCTGGATTTAGCTGTTAACCAACTACTAAGCGCATACTTTAGATAATAGAAATTATACATTGTGAATGTAAACCAAATAAAAAACTGGTAAAAATACAACAACATAAAAAATTATAACAATAATTAACTATTTATAATATACATTTTTTTTATTTATACATATAGATCTAAACATTTTTATACTATTTACAATTTCATATTCAATATACAATTTTATATACAGTTATTCTAATGTATGTAATATGCAGTTCAATGTGCAATATTTTATCCCATTCGCAATATAGAATTGCATGAAATGCACTAGTACTGAAACAGTTAAACATATTTAAAATCAATCAATAAAGAAATAGGTGAAGTACTGACACAATTAAAGGTTTGTGCAACTATTAAAGTGCAGTAATAAACTTTAGCCTCAAACAAATATAGAAATATAGAGTTTCACACGAGTAAAACAAACTCAGTTCCTAGATACGTACATATACATGCCGGTAGGGCCTATAACAGGAACTGAGTTACGAAACGAGGGACGAAACATTTTTCTGGAGTATGGTATAGGTTTTTTATGCTCAATCGAAAAGTTCGGACAATATCGCTGGCAAAAAAGTTCGTTTTGATAAAACCAAGAGCGTTCGAATGAATAAATCGATGATAAAAGCCACGCATTTCGGTACTTTTTAGAACGGAACTATTTTATTTTCGCCCACTGGACTCTTCGACCTAAAAATTTCTGTTGAATTCTATGTGCGTCGGTATTTTTGCTACGGATCATTTCTCGTACTCGGAATTTTTCGACACAGAGCTCAAATATTTTTTGTATACATGTTTCTGTGTTTTTTACTATTAAACTTAATTTTCTGAGTTGTAAGACCTTTTTATTAATGTTTTGTTTTTATGTCATTTTTTGTCAAAATGGCTCTTGCAAAAGAGAAACCTTATTTTGTTTTTTAATGAATAACAATCTATATAACCAATTACTTTGGATAACTAATACCTTATGGCTCTACATGAGAAGTGTATACTAATAACAATGATACTATTGTACACACATTGATTTTTTCTTGAAACTACTGTTTCTTGATTAAGACTTATTGCGCAACATTTTATCATAGCAACTTCTAAAGGGTTTCATTTGAAACTTCTATCATGTAGGATAAAATTTACCATTAGATATTAAATACTATATTTCATAAAACTAACAATAATTTATACTAAATTATGGCCCTTACATACAAACAAACAAACATTCTTAGTTAAGTTTAAATGCAACATTTTATCTTGGCAACTACTGAAGGGATTAATTTGAATATTCACACATGACTACGGTATTACCATCGAAAGTCAATTTTAAAGTTGCATCACTTTAGCTTGAATTTTTACTATTCTAAATTGTGAGCCTTTGATATTGAAAATGTTGAAGTAAGAAGATCTGCAAAAAATAAATCAGCTGCAGTCAATGAAAGTATTCTTGTTAATTTTTTCTCATCTCAATTGAATTGCATAATTGATTCCGTTTACAAGAGCACTCCTAATAGTCGAGCGCGCTGTCCATGGACGGCTCTCAATTGTTAATTATACCACTTACCTGAATTACCCAAACACTTCGTAATATCCAGATCCGACATTGAATAAATTCTAGAATTTTATCCTTCATTATTGCACCTTTAACTTTCAAATTCTCATTCTATTTCATAGAAGTTGCTCTCTAAAAAGTAATTTCTAAATATTTTGGTCGTCTGAACCACACCAACTACACAAGTTATTATGCACGAACTCCATGTGCCTATTTACGTCATTTAAAACTGGCATGGCTAAGATATGAAATGGAGACTTTTAGGCGAAAAGGAGCATATAATGGCAAAACGGAGATTTAATTGTTAGTAAAACATTTTTTTAAATAACAATTATAATACAAATTATATTTACTGATAATAAAATCACCCATCTCATATTAGTGTTTTTATATCAGCCCAATTTTTACAAGAGTTGCTTAAAACGTAGGGTTCATATAGGCGGATCAAGCGGGGGGGTCGGGGGTCCGGACCCTCCCCCCCTAGAATTTGGAAAATGTACCTGTCCATTAGTGTATTTCTTGACTGTAAGTCATTTTAAAGTAGCATGGGATATATGTTAATGTGTATGTATTATTATATGTGTGCGTATTTAACGAGTGTGAGAACTCTGGTGCCAGTGGGTTTAACGCCGTGTCGAAAAACATTATTGTCATTTTACTGAGGCAAGCTCACCTAACCTAGATTTCCTGGACCTTTGTCTATAACCAAGACTAACTAACCCTTCCAAACGTTCGACATCTTTTCCATTATATTATACATAATATTATGTACACTATGTTTCCTTTTTTAAAACGGACTAAGCATTGATTGGGTGAAAATGTTTAGTACAGATCCTGCAAAGGCGTGCCTTCAGATTTAAATTGACCATGTAAATGTGATATTTTTTACCAGTCTAGGCTGTATATGATATCTTTATACAATACAAACAAAATATTTAGCCCTAAACTCGTATGAAGGGCATGTTTCTTCATTTTATTTGACCATAATTGCATATTTTTGCTATGGGTTATATAAATATGTGGGTGATCACCGTGGGATTCATTTAAATTTCTTTCTTTTTTTTCGTATGTCTGTTAATAATAAATTTCATTCTGTTTGCTATAAACATGTTGTATGTTTAGAGCAATAAAGGTTGTTGTTGTATCAAATCAATGGAGGAAAATCAACATTGTCAAATTTCCATGGAAGGGTATAACCATTCCAGGTGAGGCTCTAACAAGCAACCCCTTAGGGACACTTGATTCGAAATCCTGACCGTGAACCGTTAAGACACGGACATAGAACTCAGATTTTACTATAAACAATAATTAAAACAAAGACATTTTGTTTTTTACATGCAGGTATACATGTGCGTATACATAGTTTTTAATAGTTTAGAAAATAAACGCCTGTACTTGACAAACCAAATATTAAGTTGATAAATTGCCATTTGCATTTCATCAATTAATGGACTATAAATGAATAAAATATAGTAAGATGATAAATGGTTCACCAGAACCAATCATCGTTGTTGTCTACGTCATCCTTGATTTCGTCATCTTGTTTTTGTTCATATTGTCCCCAGCTGAAGTAATCCACTCTCAAGTTAGACTTATCAAAACCATTTTCTAACATATCAGCGGATATTCTCTTTTCACACCATTTCTCACAATATTTCAATGAACAACAATTATGGAACACCATGTTAACTGTGCTGAGAAGGCGCCTCTGTAGTAACTTTTGGTACAATGGCTTTTCTGGTTGTTCACCTCTTCGTGAAATTGGCTTTGGTTTTACACTAGGTCCTGTTTTACATACACATGAGTTGGAGCACTCTTGAACCTCATTTAAATGTTCTTTAGGCACTTCAGGGATACTTGTGGATGGGTTTTCTGTGCCCAGTCGAAACGTGAACTTTGGTCTTTTCATTTCGCTTACTGTATCAGCGTCTTCATTAGACTTTCTCTTTTTATTATTCTCATCTGTATGTGATTGGTTTTTAATCGCGATGTTTTCGTGTGCATTACTATTCACTTTGATTTTATTTTCATCATTTGCCACCATTTTCTTAACTTTGCAATCATCATTACAATCATCAGTGTTTTCTTCCAAGCGTCTTTTGGAACCTCTTGCCTTTGTTGTATGGTCTGGAAAATAAAAATAGAACACAATAGTTTTTTAAGTGAAAATCATTAGCTTAATGATATTTAACTGTTTTATATACATGTAACAGTAATCAGATATGTGTAATTTCAAGTTTTTTTCAACTTGCCCACGTACAATTGCAACCTAAAAATCAACTTGTCCAGAATCAAAACTTACTTGCCCAGAAGTTCAATACTCGAAAAAAAATTATAGAACTATGATGTAAAGTACATACTATTAGTAATGATAAATGATTGATAATAAAAAATAGTACACTGTTTAATGTGATAGAAACATTGAAATATCTATATTTTAAGTACATTGTATAGCTATGTTAGAATTATTTTACAGCTAAAAATATAACTTGTCCTCGGACGAGTGGGCTGGACATATTTAATCGTCCGCAGCCATATAGGTACGAGTCTGACAAGTCGGGCATAGGAATTCCACACCCCAGGTAATGTACATACAAATTAATAAAAAGTAAATTTTTAAAGCCATAGTAGAGCATAAACAATTTCACATTGCAGATAACAAAAGCAATAAGGCTGGGCACAAGTTGAAGCAACATCAGCAAAAGACCCTCCTTTTGTGGGATCGTTGTTTTTATAATTAGGATCAGCCTTCATCTTAATTAGGATCTTGTTTAAATGTGCATTTAGTTGCATGTAAGTACATCAGCTTTAAGGTAGAAATGTATGTTTTGATGCCTTTGGGGACATTCGGTTCGGTTAACAGTAGCGTCATCCTGCTATCCATTATGAAATTTAGGTATACATGTTCACATAAAAGTCGTGAGCTACGAGTATCTGTGTATAACTTACAAAAACAGAATCGTTAGCTTGTTGGTTTCACAAGCTAGCGCATAAAAAGTACGAAAAAATCCCAAGTACTTAATACAGTATAGCCTTTGCAGAGCGGTCCTCAACAGGACAAATCCTCTGCACAATAACAACATTTGACATTTCCCTTAGTTATAATTTTCATTAAATTAACCCTCTGCAGAACAACAATCTCTCATTCTCGTTCCCAGAGTCTAGTAGGATTCTCAATACTAGCTAGTATTTAGAATCCTACTAGACTCTGGGAACGAGAATGCAACCTCTGAACAACAACACATTTTAGGCCCTCCCAGTTGGTGTTGCTTAAGAGAGGTTGCACTGTATTTTTTAAATAGCAATCTACATTAAATTTACCTTGAACATCGCTAATTTTCTGTTGAATTACATTCATAATATCTTGTCTAATTTCAGATTCATGTTGTCGAATTTTCTTATATCTTTCTGTGTATTCATAGGCTGATCTTTGAGGAGAGTTATCTTTTCTTGTCCATTCTGAGATTTTGTTGGAATCTGCAATAGATGTTTGACGTTAATAACATTTGTAAAATGTTTGCTTACAAGATAGTGATGATTGCAAATACAATGTTAATGTATTGATGTTTTATACGATTTGTATGAACTTGACTTGTATTTTGTTCATAAGCGAAGACAATTACACAAATCGCTGGCACGATTGCAGGTCGCAGGATCTGAGACTAAAACACTAAGATGCGACAAAACTAAGACAATAACAAGACATGAAAAAGTGTCGTACTTTCGTAAAAAATGTCGCATTAATGTGTTTGCAGTGCGATACAACATGAAGACGATTTTGTCGTATTTTGTGTTTTAGTGTGAAGCCCACGGGACGATAATGCGACATGGCGTAAATCAGCCCACATAAGGCTGTGTTAAAACTCACCAGTGATGGTTTGTTTTGTTGAAAAAATAGATCTAGAACTGTCAACATTATTAAATACAATATATTTGTTTGGTTTCCACTTTCTTTTCTCAGTTGTTGTCGTAATATTCTTAGAACTGAAATCTCTGAAAATAGATAAATGTAAAAATATATCTAATTAAGTCAAAAGTTTAAAAACAAAAAACATGTATGATAACCTACACTAAGCATGCTGTAATTTAGCGTTGATTTTTATTTCACTTTAAATATGACTTTAACAATAACAATCTGCAGAATCGTCTTCAAAATTAAAACATAGACATTATTTCATTACCATTTTTTACATCTACATTTTACGTCGTCTCAGTCACACTTGACTATTACGCAACGGATTTCTGTATCAAAATATAATAGAATTGAAAATATTTCATAGACCTCATGAAAATATTTGAAGATCTGAGTTAGAGGAAGGTTGCAATAAACAGACGAAATGCTTATAATAAGTAACATTCTGTATTTAAAGCTCAAAGTTGGACGAATTTTAAATAAACAATTACCTATTCCTTGCTGACTCTGTACAAATATTTCCGGTCAATTTTCGCATTTCTCTTATTATTTCTCTATGTAATATAAATCTGTATATCTTATATGATGCTGCTTTGAGCGCTTTATATGTCGTTATAGTGATTCTGACGTTGTATACGTTACGTTGTTACGTCATACGTAACTGTGACGTTTTTTGACGTCATGACGTTAGAGGACGTCAAATATTATAATATTGAGTGTTTTCCAGCATAAATTTCATCATCAATAGCCATGACCAATTTTAAATTAAAAAATAATTTAATAATGAGGTGAGTTATTTATTGCGTCTAATTTTGCATTCGGAACAACATCGGTGATCTTTAAGATTGTTCCTATTGCTTAATTTGTCATACAATTTACTAAGCAGTTCTGATGGTCGTGTTAATGAAAAAAGTGGCATGGTATATGAGAACGACTGAACAAATAAAATGTTATACCAAAAGAAGTGATTACTTGGCTTTTGTATGACTCTGTGCCTATGTAACAGATTAACCAATGAAAATTATCGCTAATTACCATGTTACGAGTACAACATGTATTTGTAGACGACAGAGTCAAATAAGTTCAGTTCAGTTTCAAACGTATTTAATTTGACATTGTCTCCCTTATATATTTTCCGTGCTTATAAATCACCAAAATAACTAGTCTGGAGAAAACGAATTACTTATATGTGACTGTATATTATATACTTATATTTGATGAGGCTTATTTTTTTTTTGTTGGGTTTAACGCCATAGCAACACATTGTATATGTCATATAACGGTCAGTCAACTTAGTCACTGTCCTGGAAAGGCTAAATCTCTGGATTTAGCTGTTAACCAACTACAAAGCACATACTTTAGATTATAGAAATTATACCTTTGTGAATGTAAACCAAATAAAAAAAGTGGTAAAAATACAATAACATAAAAAATTATAACAATAATTAACTATATATACATTATTTTTTTATTTATACATATAGATCTATACATTTTTATACAATTTACAATTTTATATTCAATATACAACTTTATATACAGTAAATCTAATGTATGTAATATGCGGTTCAATGTGCAATATTTTATCCCATACGCAATATAGATCAATCAATAAAGTAATATGTGAAGTACTGACACAATTAAATGCTTGTGCAACTATTAAAGTGCAGTAATAAACTTTCGCCTCAAACAAATATAGAAATTCACACAAGTAAAACGAACACAGTTCCGAGATACGTACATATACATGCCGGTAGGGCCTATAACAGGAATTGAGTTACGAAACGAGGGACGAAACATTTTTCTGGGGTATGGTATAGGTTTTTTATGCTCAATCGAAAAGTTCGGACAATATCGCCGGCAAAAAAGTTCGTTTTGATAAAACCAAGAGCGTTCGAATAAATAAATCGATGATAAAAGCCACGCATTTCGGTACTTTTTAAAACGGAACTATTTTTGTTTTCGCCCCCTGGACTCTTCGACCTAAAAACTTTCGTAAATTAGTTTCTGTTGAATTCTATGTGCGTCGGTATTTTTGCTACGGATCGTTTCTCGTACTTGGAATTTTTCGACACAGAGCTCAAATAATTTTTTGTATACATGTATCTGTGTTTTTTACTATTAAACTTAATTTTCTGAGTTGTAAGACCTTTTTATTAATGTTTTGTTTTTATGTCATTTTTTTGTCAAAATGGCTCTTGCAAAAGAGAAACCTTATATTGATTTTTTATGTATAAAAATCTATATAACCAATTACTTTGGATAACTAATACCTTATGGGTCTACATGAGCAGTACATACCAAATATGAAAGCTCTAGGCCTTGTAGTTTCAGACAAGAAGATTTTTGATAATTGCATTGTGAAAACCTATTTTTTGATTCCGTGACCTCCGTTAGTATTTGCTCATACAAGTTGTGACCACGCATCATCACTTCATCAACAACATTTGCAGACCAGTTTCGCAGACTTGGCACATGATTGCCTACCGTAAACAATATAACAGCCAATGCAATTGCCGTACACTGATAACCTGCAGCTTGTGAGCATATCTGACCTTGGTGAAATCGACCGTTAATAATCCTTACCATTGTTTTGATCTCCGTTGCCCGTTCAATGTTGTTTAGAGTCAGCTACCTATGCTCGGTCACTACCAATGCTCGGTCACCCCTAGCAAATTTCGATTAATTAAAAAGGGGACCTCGCGTATTGTTTCTAATTTTAGTAATACCTGTCAAACGCTCGCGGAAAACCCCAAATCATGATCATCTAGACGCTTATCTGTTTATGCAGACGATAGATACGAGCGCACCTGCTGTTTTCCGCTAGAAAATCCTAGAGGCTAGAAAATCGAATTTGGACAGCCTTGTCTTTTTCACTTATAATTATTATAATAATTCAAGAAGTATTATGAATTATTTAAATTTATAATATTTATACAATAATCTATCAATTGTAAATAAAAATCTCACATATTTATGTATATTCTAAGTAAAACAAGGTGACCGAGCACTGGTCCGAAATTTTCCAAAAATACCGTGTTTTACGTATTACACTCCGCGCCGATTTTATCCAATAATCGGGATCGTCAGACGCTTGTTTTTCTGTAAACGGAAGTAGGTCAACATGTAGACGATAATGCGTAATGAATTTGACATGAATTGACAGAATACCGTTAACCCGCTTCGATTTTGATATAAATGTGAACGAACAAAAATTATGAATTTATTCTTAAAAGTTACGTACCAAGCTTAATTATTTTTGCAGATCTTCTTACTAAATCATTTTCAATATAAAAGACTCACAATTTAAAATAGTAAAAATTCAAGCTAGAGTGATGCAACTTTAAAATTGACTTCCGATGGAAATACCGTAGACATGTGTGAATATTCAAATTAATCCCTTCAGTAGTTGGCAAGATAAAATGTTGCATTAGAACTTAACTTAGAATTTTTGTTTGTATGTAAGGGCCATAATTTAGTAGAAATTATTGTTAGTTTTATGAATTATAGTATTTGATATCTAATGGTAAATTTTATCCTACATGATAGAAGTTTCAAATGAAACCCTTTAGAAGTTGCTATGATAAAATGTTGCGCGAAAAATCGTAATCAAGAAACAGTAGTTTCAAGAAAAAATCAATGTGTGTAAAATAGTTGTTATAAGTATACACTGCTCATGTAGAGCCATAAGGTATTAGTTATCCAAAGTAATTGGTTATATAGATTTTTATTCATTAAAAAACAAAATAAGGTTTTACTTTTGCAAGAGACATTTTGACAAAAAAATGACATAAAAACAAAACATTAATAAAAAGGTCTTACAACTCAGAAAATTAAGTTTAATTGTAAAAACACAGATACATGTATACAAAAAATATTTGAGCTCTGTGTCGAAAAATTCCGAGTACGAGAAACGATCCGTAGCAAAAATACCGACGCACATAGAATTCAACAGAAACTAATATACGAAAGTGTTTAGGTCGAAGAGTCCAGTGGGCGAAAATAAAATAGTTCCGTTCTAAAAAGTACCGAAATGCGTGTCTTTTATCATCGATTTATTCATTCGAACGCTCTTGGTTTTATCAAAACGAACTTTTTTGCCGGCGATATTGTCCGAACTTTTTGATTGAGCATAAAAAACCTATACCATACCCCAGAAAAATGTTTCGTCCCTCGTTTCGTAACTCAGTTCCTGTTATAGGCCCTACCGGCATGTATATGTACGTATCTCAGAACTGTGTTCGTTTTACTTGTGTGAATTTCTATATTTCTATATTTGTTTGAGGAGAAAGTTTATTACTACACTTTAAAAATCTCTCATACAGAGTTGTCGATCTTTACAATGATCTCTATCTCTGTTAACGTCTCGAAAGTAGTCCCAAACACGTGATCGTTTAAAACGATCATGTGACAATTTTTGAATTTTTTCCATACGCAACTGACATTTTGACTAACAGATCACCTTTCTTGTCTTGTAGATGTTCAAAGGCTTGTCGTTGACAGTTCCTTAGCACTAAATTTTTGCCATAATTTTTAGCAATATCATCTATTGTTGACATTTTAGCGGATGAGTAAAAAAGGCAAATTACTCAGAATAGGGAGACGTTTCACAAGAAAATAGTTCTTGTAAATATAACTCTTTAAAAATTGGATTTCGCCTATAATAAAATTCTATTTCACGTAAAACTTTAAGATAATATATATAAAAGACGAATTACGCATTCGATACAAAATCTTAATTGTATTACTATTTTACAAGAATCTTGTAAAACCCGAGACGTTTACAGAGATATAGATCACTGTAAGGATCGACAACTCTGTATGAGAGATTGGCACTTTAATAGTTGCACAAACCTTTAATTGTGTCAGTACTTCACCTATTTTTTTATTGATTGATTTAAAATATGTTTAACTGTTTCACTACTAGTGCATTTCATGCAATTCTATATTGCGAATGGGATAAAATATTGCACATTGAACTGCATATTACATACATAAGAATAACTGTATATAAAATTGTATATTGAATATGAAATTGTAAATAGTATAAAAATGTATAGATCTATATGTATAAATAAAAAAATAATGTATATTATAAATAGTTAATTATTGTTATAATTTTTTATGTTGTTGTATTTTACCAGTTTTTGGAACGATGTCCTAAGACATCGTTCCAATGGTAACAAGAAAGTATAAGATTACTCATTTCACGCTTCAACAATTTTCAACATAGACAAAGAGGCGTAGTTCAAGCGTGAAACTCATTAACATCTCATTTAAATGTAATACAACGCTGGCTTGTGTTGTCGTTCTTGAAACTCTTCAGGAAAAGGGAGGTTACTCTCAGGACATACAAATTTTGCAATGGAGACGGGACAACTCAACCTGTAGACAACTCAAACCGTGACAACTGCAATGATTACTTGTTGGAGTAAAAAGGGCCTACGATGCTTTTGACAATGCCTGTTATATGCGTAGCATAATTACATCATTCGATAGTAATAAACAATATTAAATGATCGTATTATATTATGTTACTTATGTCAATACATTAAGGATGATTTTGGTAGTTATTGGGAGCACCGTTCTGTGCATATCTAAAACAAACACGACGTCAACGTTACAAATAAGGCAGTGGCTAGAGTTACGGTACCGTAACTCTAAACCCAGGTTCTAGAGTTACGGAAGTTCCGTAACTGTAGACAACCCTGCCAGGATTGGCTAGGGTTACGGACGTCTACTTTCTTTAGCTCGATCCCGTCGTTGTTGTCTGTACCTCTTGCTGACTTCCCTGTTTCTACTGAAACTGTTTAGTGTGTCTTGAGCTAACCAGAACTCAGTTGGTGTCAAAGGGTTTGCAGGTATGTTACTGGAAACTGAACATGAATTACATATATAAGAAAATGACAACGTAAGCAACACCACAACACACTATAAAATGTACACCAATTTGTATATTAAAACTGGAAAGCTTTATATGGAGAAAAATAAAAACACAAAAAATCAGCTCTTTAACATAAAAACAAAGCCACCCGTCTAGCTGAGTCTGTGGCAGACACGTCTACTGATCGAGTGGTTGCATGTTCAATTCCCGGGCAGGGCATACTTTCGTGGAGCTTGGTCATGAAATAATTTCTACGGCCATTACCCCTCATACTTATGATTTTTAATAATGTAGAATAGTTGTCAGTCACTGACTGAAGAATGCGCATAGTAACTGGTTAACAGCTAAATCCAGATATTTAGCATTTCCAGGAACGGTGAATAGGTTGACTGACTGTCGTGATATGATCTATACAATGTATTGCTACGGCGTCAAACCCGACAAAAAACAACACCCCCCCCCCCCAAAACAAACTGTAAGACAAAATGCAAATTATTAGGTTTAAAACAAATCTACATGTAATATATAATGTAATGATTTAATTATATTTATGTGCATCATGTACCAGAAATCGTTAAAATTTTACAAATAAATATTCAAACAGTATATGCACAGGTGATTGTATCAAAACAAAAGTCACCATGCTCTAAATTGAAATACTCATACTTCTCTATATTATATAAACTTAATATTAACATTGTAAGCGGCCATTCGTATGAACGTTATGTACATTAGCCTGTGGTTTAATACTCCCCATTGAACAAAGAAGCTGAGGGTCTTAAATTTCATTAAAACCTAAAAAATGGATTTTAATATTCTTGTTTATTAGATGTTTAATTATGTATACTCTATGACTTGTATATTAACATTCATATACATGTATATTGTTTAGTTTTAAAATATAGAAACATAATTATTATGTACGTACTGTATCTAGATAAAACAAGCCGGACTGTGGTGCTTTTTTCTGCTAAGGAATGTTTTTCTCTTAGAATGAAAAAAAAAACTTGAAAGAACTAACTTCAATCTTATGATTCATTTTTATTGCTGTCATAAATAAGGTCTATATTACTTATTCTACAGCGTGCATTTACTGTCAATATAGAAGTGAATTTAACTTACCAGCAGGTGATTTTGCCCTTGATGGTCTTCCGTTCGGATAGAGTTTCATCCAAACATCGGGTATAACTCCGTTTCCTTCATTCTGATTGGTTGGTTTGTTCTCACTAGGTGTCGCTTCAACTGGACCAATCACAACTGGTCCTAACGGTATAGCATTCGTAATAACTGGTTGGGCGTTAGAACCATCAGGTTTGTCATTTACGTCATTTCCGGGTGAAACCGGAAGATCCACTGGGATTGGTTTAATAGGAAGAGCGTTGTCTACTGGTTGAGGATTAGATATTGGTCCACCGGAAGGCACAATTGGAACATCGACTGGCTTAGAAAGAACTGGAAGGGCGTTTCCTCTTGAAGGGTCTCCAATTGGTAAATCTACTGGTTGGGGGTCAATTGGTAACGCGTTTCCTGTTGAAGGGTCACCGAAAGGCAAATCTACTGGTTTAGGGTCAATTGGTAACGCGTTTCCTGTTGAAGGGTCACCGAAAGGAATATCTACTGGACGCGGGTCAATTGGCAATGCGTTCCCTGTAAGTCCCGAATCGACGCTTGATTTAGGATTAGCGTTCGCATTATCAACAGCATTTGCTGCATTTGAGTTTGAGCCTCCTTGAGCATCAGCTAATGTATCAGTATCTCCTGTTAGTAGATTTACAAATTCATCAGAATGGGGCATATCTGGAAGGAAATGTAAGTCTAATTTAAATGGTGGTTCATTTCGGTTATTTCCCGGTCCATTCAAAACATCAAATGGTGGAAACATGCTATTATCTACAGCTGCATCGCCTGGTACAATAGGTTGACCTGAATTGCCTGGTGAATTGTCTTGGGAATTTGGTGGTTTAGTATCTGTTACAGATGGTTGTTCGACCGGAAGTGGAACGATAGGAAGGGCGGGAACAGGAGCTGATGGAATAGGAGTACCAGGCTGTGCATCCGTCTGTGCATCAGGAATAACTGGAGTATCTACCGGTAATGAAGCATCAGGAGTAGAAGAATTTACCGGTAAATTTGCGTCTGGAAATGGAGCATCTACCGGGAACGGTGCGTCAGGAAATGGAGCATCTACCGGAAACGGTGCGTCAGGAAATGGAGCATCAACCGGAAACGGCGCGTCAGGAAATGGAGCATCTATAGGAAACGGTGCGTCAGGAAATCCATCGGATGAAGAATTGGAATCAGGTGGAAAAGGAACATCCCAGAAATTATCTGTACTGTTTTCCGAAAAAGGATCAATTGGAAATGGCCAATCCCAGTCTGTAAAATTATCTGAACTTCCGGTTCCAACATCTGTGGGTGCATTCATTGCAGCAAAATCTGCAAAATTTTGCATCAATCCTGTAAAATAAACAGTTATGAAATTACAAAAGTTAAATGACATGAAACAGAAGAATTGAGCTTATCGCTCGTTTGTTCCTTTATATAATATAGCTTATTTTCACTTACTAAGCCAAAGGTTGAAATAATAGTTGTGAATATTGAGCTTAAATCATTTTCTGATGTCAAAATGACATTCTTAAGTATCAATTATAATCAGAAAGTTTCCTTGCATCAACCTTTATGTGGTAAAGAATTTTACTTTATTAAGCAAATTTGACTCTAAATGAAGAGGGTAGTGGTAAAACATATATGATAATTTTATTTGTGAAACCACCATACCTGGTCACTGATAAATGTGGATGCCAGTCAAATTGTTCATCGGTTCCTATCATCATGTAAAACTTTCTTTGCAAGCTTAGAGCTATTACATGTAACCGACAGGAGACAACCGTTTGTTTTTATTTCAGAGATTTGCTTGTAGAAGCAGGCGGGGATTTGGCAATTTCGAGACCGCTTCTTGGCCCACCAGTATTAAGCAGTAAGGATAAAGCTCCGTGCTCAAGGAAACAAAGAAGTTGGGTTTATGGATGTGAATTAAACCAATCAAGAGCTATCCATCCAATAAGCACTCATCCAATGTCGTTACCATATAGAAATTCTCACACCAACGATAAATTAAGACAGACATATGTAATTCACATACGGTTTAATTACGATTTTTCGAAGTGACCTCGGAGTGGTAAAAAAAACTTCGGAAAATTGCAAATTCGAAAAATCGTGCGACTTGGACCTGTCCGATTGCATAAATTAAAACGTCACATAACCCAGTATATTCATTTCTCGGATAACTTGGGTAGTTCACGTGGAACGTATTGTAAGCATACAACACTGACGTATTATATTTTGTTTGCAATGTGTATCGTAGTTTGTGTGGCCGAGCGGTAAGACGAACAGTCTGCAAACCTATTAGTCGTGGGTTCGAATCCCGATAAAAACTTCTTTTTTGATTTCTTTTTATCATTACAATACAAATAATAAAAAATGGCATCTTTAGGTTCAAACTTGCGCGCCTTCCAATATGTGAGATGTTTTGTAGCAGTTCATTTTAACCGTACGACTATTAAGCAAGATGAGCTATTGACACTAATTTAACCTACACATTGTATTTTTACAGCAAAATCATATATATATATAAGTTATAACACGGTAATTAATATATTCAGGGTGCGAAAGTCGAGTAATTATGCAATAGGACAGTTCAATATAATCGTACAGTAACTAAATGTCAATTTTAAGATCGATGTAAGCGATGGCAATGCTCGTACTCTGTAAAAGTACGATTAATTATTGGTTAAGCGATATAAAAGTAACATTTTTACATAAGCGAAGTCATCGTGTACAGTACTTATTTATCGTGGTTTTTACCTCTGTACAAAACCCTATGTTAATTTGTGTTTAGTCTAAATATAGCGTAACCAAAGTAAGTAACGTCATGATACGGTCCACTTGATTTGCGTTAATGAACGCATTGTCATACCAAAGCAATAATTACATGAATCAGACGTTCAAACGTCGATTTCTCATTGGTTAGTTGAGTTACAAATGTATAGACCGTATAATTATCATATACGATTTGTCATTATCATTGTCAGTTTTTTTCCCTCATAGTAATATAAGTTTATAGTTTTGCTTTTATTCCCTCAGTATGTAGGCCTATTATCAAGAAGAACGTCTGTAGCGCCGTTAAACGTCGCAACGCCGCTAAACGTCGCAACTGACGTTAAACGTCGCAACACTAACGCTAAACGTCGCAACCGCCGCTAAACGTCGCAATCGCCCTGCCGTTAAACGTCGCAACGCTGACGGTAAACGTCGCAAAAAAATCGACTACCGTTAAACGTCGCAACCTTGCCGCTAAACGTCGCACTTAGTAGGAAGGTATAGTATCGAGCCTAATCAACACACAAATATTACATAGGACAAATATGACTTCAAAGCAGCCACTCTTAGACTCATAGCAACCATCAACATATCCTTAGCAACCACCTCTTGGTCCATAGCAACCACTCTTACACCTTATTCCAATAGCCTTAAGGCCAGAAGTATCCACTATACTGTCCATAGCAACCGATTTAAGTTCCATAGCAACCGTAATTGCACCTTTAATATCCATTTAAATATCAAATGGAATAACTCTCCCGGCCATAAACCTTATCTCAGTGTCTATTTTGATCATCTTCAGATCAACTTTCAAACTTGGTCAAGTTGAGTTAGATCTAGATAGGCAAGCGCTATAGAGACCTTATTCTTGCTTTATCGGTGTTGCGACGTTTAGCGGTGAGTGTAGCGCCGCTAAACGTCGCAACGCCGCTAAACGTCGCAATCAACGCTAAACGTCATACTTGATCTTAGGACAATTGTTTCTGGCATATTTGTACAGATATAATTATGTGTACATAGACATTATTGTATTACCATTTTCTGTATCGAAATATAATAGAATTGAAAATATTTTATAGACCTCCTGAATAAAATTGAATATCTGAGTTAGAGCAGGGTTGCAGTAACATTCTGTATTTAAAGCTCAACGTTTGAGGAAATTTAATTTTAAATAAACACTTACCTATTCCTTGCTAACTCTGTACAAACATTTCTAGTCAATTTTCTCATGTATCGCATTATTTCTTCTTGTAATATAAATCTGCATCTCTTATATGATGCTGCTTTGGGCGCTTTATATGTCGTTATAGTGATTCTGGCGTTGTATACGTTACGTTATTACGTCATATGTAACTGTGACGTTTTTTGACGTCATGACGTTAGAGGACGTCATGACGTTAGAGAACGTCAAATATCATATTATTGAGCGTTCTCCAGCATAAATTTCGTCATCAATAGCCATGACCAATTTTAAATTAAAAAATAATTTAATAATGAGGTGAATAATTTATTGCGTCTAATTTTGCATTCGGAACAACATCGGCGATCTTTAAGATTGTTCCTATTGCTTAATTTGTCATACAATTTACTAAGCAGTTCTGATTACCATGTTCATGAAAAAAGTGGCGTGGTATATGAGAACGACTGAACAAATAAAATGTTATACTAAAAGAAGTGATTACTTGGCTTTTGTATGACTCTGTATCTATGTAACAGTTTAACCAATGAAAATTATCGCTAATTACCATGTTACGAGTACAACATGTATTGCGTCGGTCGGCTGTCAAAACCTCGTATCTCATTTTTTCAAAGTTTTCAGGAGAAGGAAAAAACTATTTTATTAAAAAGTCGTATCTCAAAATTATCTAGCTAAAAATAATAATGTTTTGTTTCAAAATGTCGTAACTCGCATTTGACAGACATCAATTTCATTTATTGCAACATTCGTCAAAGATAACTGTTTCCCATGCTTGCAAACAATAAAATGTAATAAATGCATTATTTCTGCTTCCTAATTTTATTGCTTGTGTAGAATACCGAAATGACATTAACTATTTTCAATCGTTTTTTGACGAAATAAAAAGCCACAAAATGCAAATCATATAAGATAAGCATACAAAATTAATGTAAAATGAATGAAGTGGTTGAAATAAAACATATTTTACCTCTTAAAAGAACAAAATCTAACCGCATGATCATTTTTTATCAACAATGGGATGTTAAGTGTGAGATACGATATTTTGACCGTTGTTCAAAAAACCAAACGGAGTTACGATATTTCATCTCATGACAATATTTCGGGTATTGATTGGCTTACAGGTACGACGTTTTGAGACAAGGCGGGAATCGCTTTGGCGTACTTCGTGCAGTCAAAAAGTCATTTTTGTCAAAAAGCATAGTTACGACCTTTTGGCAGCCGACCGACGAGTCAAATAAATTCAGTTCAGTTTCAAACGTATTTAATTTGACATTGTCTCCCTTATATATGTTCCGTGCTTATAAATCATCAAAATAACTAGTCTGGAGAAAACGAATTACTTACATGTGACAGAATGTTATATACTTATATTTGATGAGGCTTATTTTATTTTTGTTTCTGTTGGGTTTAACGCCGTAGCAACATATTGTATAAAGTCATATAACGGCGGTCAGTCAACCTACTCACTCCTCCTGGAAAGGCTAAATCTCTGGATTTAGCTGTTAACCAACTACTAAGCGCATACTTTAGATTATAGAAATTATACCTTGTGAATGTAAACCAAATAAAATAACTGGTAAAAATACAACAACATAAAAAATCATAACAATAATTAACTATTTATAATATACATTTTTTTTATTTATACATATAGATCTATACATTTTTATACTATTTACAATTTCATATTCAATATACAATTTTATATACAGTTATTCTAATGTATGTAATATGCAGTTCAATGTGCAATATTTTATCCCATTCGCAATATAGAATTGCATGAAATGCACTAGTAGTGAAACAGTTAAACATATGTTAAATCAATCAATAAAGAAATAGGTGAAGTACTGACACAATTAAAGGTTTGTGCAACTATTAAAGTGCAGTAATAAACTTTCGTCTCAAACAAATATAGAAATATAGAGTTTCACACGAGTAAAACGAACACAGTTCCGAGATACGTACATATGCATGCCGGTAGGGCCTATAACAGGAACTGAGTTACGAAACGAGGGACGAAACATTTTTCTGGGATATGGTATAGGTTTTTTATGCTCAATCGAAAAGTTCGGACAATATCGCTGGCAAAAAAGTTCGTTTTGATAAAACCAAGAGCGTTCGAATGAACAAGTCGATGATAAAAGCCACGCATTTCGGTACTTTTTAAAACGGAACTATTTTATTTTCGCCCACAAGACTCTTCGACCTAAAAACTTTCGTTTTCGAAATAGTTTCTGTTGAATTCTATGCGCGTCGGTATTTTTGCTACGGATCATTTCTCGTACTCGGAATTTTTCGACACAGAGCTCAAATATTATTTTTGTTAATCTGTTTTTTTTTACTCTTAAACTTAATTTTCTTAGTTGTAAGACTTTTTTATTAATGTTTTGTTTTTATTTCATTTTTTTGTCAAAATGACTTTTGCAAAAGAGAAACCTCATTTTGTTATTTAATGTGTAAAATTCTATATAAATAATTACTTTGATTGAATGAATAACTAATACCCGTGTGTCTATATGTGCAGTTTACAATAAAAACAATTATACTATTTTACACATTTATTTTTTCGTGAAACAATCACTAGAATCGTGTGTTGTTTCTTTATTAAGATTTTTAGTGCAACATTTTATCTTTGGAACTTCCAAAAGGATTCATTTAAAACTTCACGCAAGTAGGATAAAATTTACCATTAGATGTCAAATACTAGTATATTTCATAAAACTAACAATAATTTCAACCTAATCATGGCCCTTATATACAAAGAAAATTCAGTAAAGTTTTAATGCAATATTTTATCTTTGTAACTTCTGAAGGGATTAATTTGAATATTCACACATGACTACGGTATTACCATCGTAAGTCAATTTTAAAGTTGTGCCACTTTAGCTTGAATTTTGGCTATTCTAAAAAGTGGTCATTTCATATTGAAAAGGTTTTAGTAAGAAGCTCTGCAAAACATGATAAACTGCAACCAACGAAAGTATTTTTGTTAAATGTTTCTCATCTCAATTTGATTGCATAATTGATTCTGTTTATAAGAGCACCTCTAATAGTCCAGCGCGCTGTCCATGGACGGGCTCTCAATTGTTAATTGAACCACTTATTTTATACCTGAATTATCCAAAAACTTCGTAACATCCAGATCCGACATTGAGTCAATACTAGAATTTTATCCTTCATTATTGCATCTTTAACTTTTAAGTTATTCTATTTCATAGAAGTTGCTCTCTAAAAAGTAAAAAATCTAAATATTTTGGTCGTCTAAAACATTGGTACACTAACCTCAAAAATAAACTATCCAAATTATACGTTTTTTAAACAAACACACAGTTTTACACGCTTCAGTCAGTCAACTTAAAACGTAGGGTTTATTTTAATTGTTTGGCTTACTTAATTTGTCTCGTCTAAATTTCAAATAACAATATACGCATTCATTGAAAGCGACGTATTTAGACAGGTAGAAGGACTATACTATGCTACGTAGAAAATCATTGTTCGTTGCAATTGTTAAATTTTGAGTTTTTCATGATTTTGGGATGAAACACGTACGGTTGATATTTTCAATTGGATTTAACGCTGTGTCGACACAAATTATAATCAGTTACAATGGTCAGCTCACCTAACCTAGGTTTCCTGGACCTTTGTCTATAACCAAGACTAATCAACTCTGAGTGCTGATTTTGTTCGGAAAAGGCAAGGTACCGACATTTAGTGGTCTCTGGTCCAAGCCCAGGGAAATTTCCAAGGTTAATTACAAATAAACCCTTCCAAACGTTTAACACCATTTCCATTACACCTAATCAATGGAGGAGAATCAACATTATGGTCGAATTTCCATGGAAGAGTATAACCAGTCCGGGTGAGGCTCTAACCAGCAACCCTTTAGGGACACTTGATTCGAAATCATGACCGTGAACCTTTAAGACACGGACATAGAACTCAGATTTTACTATAAACAATAATTAAAACAAAGACATTTTGTTTTTTACATGCAGGTATACATGTGCGTATACCCATTTTTAATAGTTTAGAAAATAAACGTCTGTACTAGACAAACCAAATATCAAGTTGATAAATTGCCATTTGCATTTCATCAATTAATGGACTATAAATAAATAAAATGTAGTAAGATGATAAATGGTTCACCAGAACCAATCATCGTTGTTGTCTACGTCATCCTTGCTATTGTCATCTTGTTTTTGTTCATACTGTCCCCAGCTGAAGTAGTCTACCCTCAAGTTAGACTTATCAAAACCATTTTCTAACATATCAGCGGATATTCTCTTTTCACACCATTTCTCACAACATTTGAATGAACAACAATCATGGAATACCATATTAACTGTGTTTAAAAGTCGCCTCTGTAGTAACTTTTGGTACAATGGCTTTTCTGGTCGTTCACCTCGTCGCGAAATCGGCTTTGGTTTAACACTAGGTCCTGCTTTACATACACATGAATTGGAACACTCTTGAACATCATTCAAATTTTCTTTAGGCACTTCAGGTATACTTGTGGGTGGGTTTTCTGTGCCCAGTCGAAACGTGATCTTTGGTCTTTTCATTTCGCTTACTGTATCAGCGTCTTCATCAGACTTTCTCTTTTTATTTTTCTCATCTGTAAGGTTTTGATTCTTAATGGGGATGTTTTCATGTGCATTGCCATTCACTTTGACTTTATTTTCATCATTTGTCATCATTTTCTTAACTTTGCATTCATCATTACCATCACCCTTGTTTTCATCCATACGTCTTTTGGAACATTTTGGCTTTGTTGTATGGTCTGGAAAATAAAAATAAAACACATGAATTTTTAATCGGAAATCTTTAGCTTAATGATATCCCATTGCATGCCTTTTTCATATAACGGTAATTAGATATGTGTAATTTCAAGCTTTTTTCACTTGGCCACGGACAATTGCAACTTGAAAATCAACTTGTCCAGAATCAAAACGCACTTGCAAGAAGTTCAATAGTAAAAAAAGATATATAGAGCTATGATGTAAAGTACATACTATTATTAATGATAAATTATTGATAATAAAAAATAGTACACTGTTTAATGCTTCTATCTCATTAAAATATCTATATTTTAAGTACATTGTATAGCTATGTTAGAATTATTTTACAGCTAAAAATATAACTTGTCCTCGGACGAGTGGGCTGGACATATTTACTCGTCCGCAGCCATATAGTTACGAGTCTGACAAGTTGGGCATAGGAATTCCACACCCCAGGTAATGTACATACAAATTAATAAAAAGTAAAGCTTTAAAGCCTGAGAAGAGCATATACAATTACACATTGCAGATAACAAAAGCAATAGGGCTGGGTCACAAGTTGTAGCAACATTAGCAAAAGACCCTCATTTTGTGGGAATCGTTATTAACATAATTAGGATCAGTGTTCTTCTTGATAAGGAAGTCCCTTGTTTAAAGGGGTATTTTAGTTGCATATATGTAACAGCTATAAGGGTAGAAATGTATGGTTTGATGCCTTTGGGAACATGTTCGGTAAACAATGCCATATCCTTCTATCCATAATAAACAAAAGGTTTACAATTTCACATAAAATACGTGCATTTTATGTGCATAGCTTACTAAATCAGAATCGTTAGCTTGTTGGTTTCACAAGCTAGCGCATAAAAAGTACGAGAAAAATCACAAGTACTTAGCACAGTATATCCTTTGCAGAGCTGTCCTCTACAGAACAAATCCTCTGCACAATAACAACTTTTGACATTTCCCTTAGTTATAATTTTCATTAAATTAAACCTCTGCAGAATAAGAACCTCTCATTCTCGTTCCCAGAGTCTAGTAGGATTCTCAATACTAGCTAGTATTTAGAATCCTACTAGACTCTGGGAACGAGAATGCAACCTCTGAACAACAACACATTTTAGCCCCCCCCCCCCCCAGTTGGTGTTGATTAAGAGAGGTTGCACTTTAGTTTTTAAATAGAAATCTACATTAAATTTGCCTTGAACATCGCTAATTTTCTGTTGAATTACATTCACAATATCTTGTCTAATTTCAGATTCACGTTGTCTAATTTTCTTATATCTTTCTGTGTATTCATAGGCTGATCTTTGGGGAGAGTTATCTTTTCTTGTCCATTCTGAGATTTTGTTGGAAACTGCAATAGATGTTGGACGTTAATAACATTTGTAAAAAGTTGTAGTAAGCTGTGAGTTTTAATTGATTATCCTAAATCCTCGGCACAAATTATTTTTGCATATGATTCAGTTTACCTCTCGGTTCAATCTTTGTGCATAAGATTAGGATCGAGATAGATTGTAGTTATTTTTATGTAGTATTTGATGTAAATTATTTGTCTAGAAACTGAAATTGGCGTAAAACATTCTTTGTTTACCTAATTAGAGCATGTATCTATAGACCTTGTGATTTATACATATATTTTATATGAATAATAGTACGATCGAGCAAGCGACCTGAGAAGGGTCATCATATAACTGTAATTAAAAGGTAATATATAAAATATAATGGTAATGTTAAAACTCACCAGTGATGGTATGTCTTGAAGAAAAACTAGATTTAGAACTTTCATTATCATTAAACACTATATACTTGTTTGGTTTCCATATTATTTTCTCTGTTGTTATGGTGACACTCTTGATACTTTGATCTCTGTAAACAAATAAATTTATTTATATCTAATTGGGACAAAAGTGCTAAAAATTAAAACATATATGATAACCTACACTGAGCTTGTCGTTATTTTTATGTTCATTTTAATTTCGCTTTAAAAAGGATTTAAGACAATAACAATCTGCAGCGTCATCTTTAAAATTAAATCAAAGTACTGAAAGTACTGTCGGAAGGAATTTTTGAAGGATCTTATCATTTTAGAGCTCAAAGATACTATTTCGATATCACTCATTACCTTCTTACAATTCATAGTCAACTGTGTTTCATATTTCATTTTACTGGCCCATTATTCTACTGATCGAGGTGTCGTAAGTTTGATTCACGGGCGAGGCATACTTTCGTGGAGCTTAGTTATGAAATAATAACAACTAGACCCAGAGATTTTGCCTTTTCAGGAACAGTGCGTGGATGGACTGATCTCCGTGATATAACCTATACAATATGTGTTGCTATGGCGTTAAGGCCACAACGAACTGATCATATGTTCTATGAATTTTGTCTCAAAAAATGGAGCGAGCCAGCGAAAAAGAATCCATTTTGAGAAGCGAGCGAAAGGCGAGGAATAAATGTGTGATGTTTTCATGAGCATTTTTATACAAATGGAAAAATACATGTTAAATACGAACTTTATACAGAAAACCACATTATAACATGTACTTCAGAAAAGCATAATAAGTAACTTATTAGTGTTTATACCAGTGATCATTTATTCAGCATATTGATGTGACACAATCATGAACATTTAAAGATAAAATATGTCAAAATCTTTCTTACTTGAACTTAATTATTTTGATATTGGGGTACAGGGTATATAGTTTTGATTATTTTGCAGGTTGTTGTGAGAAAGATTATTTGCTGTTAACATGCGTAAATGCTTTTAATAGGATACATACATCGTAAATGACTGTATTTTGTTCCATTTGCATTACTATATTGCATTGCTAATACATTAAGTAAATATATTCAATACTAACCTTTAATTAAATACTTCCATCATTTCTGTACAATTTAGAATCTGCATGGCTAACATCATGATATATCAAACCTGTTGATTTTGATGTTTAAGTAGTCTTAATGTTATTTTGTAAATAAGAGATTGACTCAACAACATACAACTGCTCAATATAATTAAGTAATCCAGAAAAAGTACCAGCTGAGCACCCCCGGAAATATAAATGGACGAGTCTTATTGACTTTTTAGTATAAATAAAGTTATATTATTTCGATAATATGGGAACGACTAAACAACTACTAAGATTACTTAAGCCATCATGTATGAGGATTTTAGAGTCAGCATCCCTATAAAATAAAAATTGACCAAACTGGTAAACTTTAAAATGAAAAAATACAGGCTTGTCATTTATGCCAACTGTGCTATAGACTAAACAAGAAACAACTGCAACATGTAAATATACCTAAATTATGTGGAAGAAAACAATTACATCAGAACCCTTCTAAAATAAAAATTGACTAAACCTTCAGGTATATAGATATAGTCTTGGGGTACGTTATTCAAAATACAACTTTATTTCAAAATAAGTCGGTTGAGTATTTTGGGGCATTAACAATTATAATGTTAAATATTCTACCCCGTCTTACCTGCTTGTCGTAAAAAGTATTATGAATTATTTTTACACAGCAGGGGGGACATATGACGTCACATAACCAGAGCTGTGTAGAGTTGATTAAAACATCAAGTTAACGTCAGTGTTCAACTGATGATCATGTGTTAAAATATAGTTTATGGTTAACGTGCATTGCATTTATAACTGATGTATTCATTTTATAAGTGAAAAGTAACTAGAGCAAATTCTTTTTTTAATTTTCTGAATTTTAAGTTCGTAAATCTGACGAACATTATCAAATTTTTGTAGCCTAAACCAAAAAAAAACCTCATTTCATATTACGCGACTAGGATTCGAAACCGGAATCTCATGTTTCGTAGTCTGCCATGCTACCCACTACGCTACTGCCGCAACTTAATCATATTATGCTAAATTAATATACATATACATAGATAGAAAATGTGCAATATTACAAAATAACTTTTCTCCGAACACACATAAAATAAACTTTGTTTTATGTGAAAAAACATTGAACATCGTTATTTTTAGTATTTGTTTAAATTTGTATATTTTGAACTCGTATGCAATTGATAGTAAACTCATTTTTCTGTTGCTCTATTTTCTGGGTCGCAACAGAGTTCAAATATGTGTTGTTCGTTCTTTTTCAAATTTCCATGAGCGCTGACATAGCCAATTTTCTTATATTTCTCATTATTTCTTTTTGTAATATAAATCTGTATCTCTTATATGATGCTGCTTTGAGCGCTTTATATGTCGTTATAGTGATTCTGACGTTGTATACGTTACGTTATTACGTCATATGTAACTGTGACGTTTTTTGACGTCATGACGTTATAGGACGTCAAATATTATATTATTGAGTGTTCTCCAGCATAAATTTCGTCATCAATAGCCATGACCAATTTTAAATTAAAAAAATGATTTAATAATGAGGTGAATTATTTATTGCGTCTAATTTTGCATTCGGAACAACATCGGCGATCTTTAAGATTGTTCCTATTGCTTAATTTGTCATACAATTTACTAAGCAGTTCTGATGGCCGTGTTAATGAAAAAAGTGACATGGTATATGAGAACGACTGAACAAATAAAATGTTATACCAAAAGAAGTGATTACTTGGCTTTTGTATGACTCTGTGTCAATGTAAAAGTTTAACCAATGAAAATTATCGCTAATTACCATGTTACGATTACAACATGTATTTGTAGACGAGAGAGTCAAATAAATTCTGTTCAGTTTGACATTGTCTCCCTTATATATTTTCCGTGCTTATAAATCACCAAAATAACTAGTCTGGAGAAAACGAATTACTTATATGTGACTGTATATTATATACCTATATTTGATGAAGCTTATTTTATTTTTGTTTTGTTGGGTTTAACGCCAAAGCAACACATTGTATAAAGTCATATAACGGCGGTCAGTCAACCTAGTCACTGTTCCTGGAAAGGCTAAATCTCTGGATTTAGCTGTTAACAAACTACAAAGCACATACTTTAGATTATAGAAATTATACCTTTGTTAATGTAAACCAAATAAAAAAGTGGTAAAAATACAATAACATAAAAAAATAACAATAATTAACTATATATACATTATTTTTTTATTTATACATATAGATCTATACATTTTTATACTATTAACAATTTTATATTCAATATACAACTTTATATACAGTTATTCTAATGTATGTAATGTGCAGTTCAATGTGCAATATTTTATTCCATTCGCAATATAGAATTGCATGAAATGCACTAGTGGTGAAACAGATAAACATATTTTAAATCAATCAATAAAGAAATAGGTTAAGTACTGACCCAATAAAAGACTCGTGCAACTATTAAAGTGCAGTAACAAACTTTCACCTCGAACAAATATAGAAATTCACACAAGTAAAACGAACACAGTTCCGAGATACGTACATATACATGCCGGTAGGGCCTATAACAGGAACTGAGTTACGAAACGAGGGACGAAACATTTTTCTGGGGTATGGTATAGGTTTTTTATGCTCAATCGAAAAGTTCGGACAATATTGCTGGCAAAAAAGTTCGTTTTGATAAAACCAAGAGCGTTCGAATGAATAAATCGATGATAAAAGCCACGCATTTGGGTACTTTTTAAAACGGAACTATTTTTGTTTTCGCCCCCTGGACTCTTCGACCTAAAAACTTTCGTAAATTAGTTTCTGTTGAATTCTATGTGCGTCGGTATTTTTGCTACGGATCATTTCTCGTATTCAGAATTTTTCGACACAGAGCTCAAATATTTTTTTTTGTATATCTGTGTTTTTTTACTATTAAACTTAATTTTCTGAGTTGTAAGACCTTTTTATTAATGTTTTGTTTTTATGTCATTTTTTTAAATGGCTCTTGCAAAAGAGAAACCTTATATTGATTTTTAATGAATGAAAATCTATATAACCAATTACTTTGGATAACTAATACCTTATGGGTCTACATGAGAAGTGTATACTAATAACAATGATACTATTGTACACACATTGATTTTTTCTTGAAACAATCACAATAACCGAGTACTGTTTCTTGATTAAGATTTATTGCGCAACATTTTATCATAGCAACTTCTAAAGGGTTTCATTTGAAACTTCTATCATGTAGGATAAAATTTACCATTAGATATCAAATACTATATTTCATAAAACTAACAATAATTTATACTAAATTATGGCCCTTACATACAAACAAACATTCAAAGCTAGGTTTTAATGCAACATTTTATCTTGGCAACTACTGAAGGGATTAATTTGAATATTCACACATGACTACGGTATTACCATCGGAAGTCAATTTTAAAGTTGCATCACTCTAGATTGAATTTTTACTATTTTAAATTGTGAGTCTTTTACACTGAAAGTGCTTTAGTAAGAAGATCTGCAAAAAATAATTAAGCTGCAGTCAATGAAAATATTCTTAATTTTTTCTCATCTCAATTGAATTGCATAATTGATTCCGTTTACAAAAGCACTCCTAACAGTCGAGCGCGCTGCCCATGGAATTAAACCACTGACCTAAATTATCTTCGTAATAATTCGTAATATCCAGATCCGACATTGAATAAATTCTAGAATTTTATCCTTCATTATTGCACCTTTAACTTTCAAATTATTCTATTTCATAGAAGTTGCTCTCTAAAAAGTAATTTCTAAATATTTTGGTCGTCTGAACCACACCAACTACACAATTAATTATGCACGAACTCCATGTGCCTATTTACGTCATTTAAAACTGGCATGGATAAGATACGAAATGGAGACATATAGGCGAAAACGAGCATATAATGGCAAAGCGGAGATTTAATTGTTAGTAAAACCCTTTTTAAAAAAACAATTATAATACAAATTATATTTACTGATAATAAAATCACCATTCTCAAATTAGTGATTTTCATATCAGTCCAATTTTTACAAGAGTTGCTTAAAACGTAGGGTCCACAAAGGCGGATCCATAGGGGGGTCAGGGGGGGTCCGGACCCCACCCCCAGAATTGGGAAATGTACCTGTCCATTAGTGTATTTCTTGACTGTAAGTCATTTTTAAGTAGCATGGGATCTATGTTAATGTGTATTAATTATTATATGTGTGCGTATTTTACGAGTGTGAGGACTCTGGTGCCAGTGGGTTTAACGCCGTGTCGACAAACATTATTGTCATTTAACTGAGGCAAGCTCACCTTACCTAGATTTCCTGGACCTTTGTCTATAACCAAGACTTATCAACCCTTCCAAACGTTCGACATCTTTTCCATTATATTATGCATAATATTATGTACACGATTTTTCCTTTTTTAGATCGGACTAAGCATTCTTGATTTGGTTAAAATGTTTAGTACAGATCCTGCAAAGGTGTGCCTTCAGATTTAAATTGACCATGTAAATGTTATATTTCTTACCAGACTAGGCTGAATATAATATCTTTATACAATACAAACAAAATATTTAGCCCTATACTTGTATGAAGGGCATGTTTCTTCATTTTATTTTATCATAATTACATGTTTTTACTATGGGTTATATATAATATATGCGGGTGATCACCATGGGATTCATTTAAATTTCTTTTTTTTTCGTATGTCTGTTTATGATAATGCCATGTTCACTATATATGTTTGTAAATTTCATTTTGTTTGCTATAAACATGGTGTATGTTTAGAGCAATAAAGGTTGTTGTTGTTGTTGTTATACCTAATCAATGGAGGAAAATCAACATTATTGTCGAATTTCCAAGGAAGAGTATAACCAGTCCGGGTGAGACTCAAACCAGCAACCTCTTAGGGACACTTGATTCGAAATCCTTAGCTTGGCCTTTATAAGACACTAACACAGAACACATATTTTACTGTAAACAATAATTAAAACAAAAACATTTGGTTTTTACATGCAGGTATACGTACGTATACATATTTTTAATAGTTTAGAAAATAAACGTCTGTACTAGACAAACCAAATATTAAGTTGATAAATTGCCATTTGCATTTTATCCATTAATGGACTATAAATAAATAAAATGTAGTTAGATGATAAATGGTTCACCAGAACCAATCATCGTCGTTGCCTACGTCATCATTGCTTTCGTCATCTAGCTTTTGTTCATATTGTCCCCAGCTAAAGTAGTCCATTCTCAAGTTAGACTTATCAAAACCATTTTCTAACATATCAGCTGATATTCTCTTTTCACACAATTTCTCACAACATTTCAATGAACAACAGTCATGGAACACCATGTTAACTGTGTTAAGAAGGCGTCTCTGTAGTAACTTTTGGTACAATGGCTTTTCTGGTCGTTCACCTCTTCGCGAAATCGGCTTTGGTTTGACACTAGGTCCTGCTTTACATACACATGAGTTGGAGCACTCTTGAACCTCATTTAAATTTTCTTTCGGCACTTCAGGGATACTTGCGCGAGGGTTTTTAGTACCCAGTAGGGCTGCAACGATTCGATTCGATACATCGAAACTCGATTGCATGGGTGCCGATTCGATTTCGATTCGGGACCCGCGAGTTTCGATTCTATACTGACTTTTAAAAGTGTCTACATAAGTTATAACGATAAAAGCACAGGCGCGCCTAAAAGTCAAAGTATACGTTGACAGTGAAACTGGGTTTCACTTTGTTACATTTCTTTTACATTTCCATTACGATTTTATGTAGCATGATTGGAAACTCTGTTCCAAATATACATTCTATAGTATATGCTCCGATCCTCCGCCAATTGGGTCGGTATGATTGAATTTTACCTGTTCTGACAAACTGGAAGATTTTTAGGCTCCGCATGAGCAAGCCAAGTTTTGTTGTTAGTTTATTCAAATTTAAATAGTTTTGCATGTACAGTGTATGTTTAACTAATATGTACAATAGTATACAAAGAACTGCATCTTTCTACAATTTATGATCCATGCTGTCTTTACGTTTTAAGTTGATATTACATTAATAATACATTTTCGCGACCTTTACATTCGTACCCAATCCATTTGGTACTTAAAGAAAACAAATATTAATTATCAGATTTTCGAGTTTCGTGTTATCCAATTTTAGTAACAATTTTATTTAATTAATATTTTTTAGTTTTAAGCTTAAATATATGTATAAATGCATATTTGTAGTAAATTGTATTAATAAAAGAATCGAATCCAAAAAAATCGAATCGAAAAAAAAATTATCGAATTGCATCGAATCGACTTTCCGGTGAATCGTTGCAGCACTAGTACCCAGTCGAAACTTGATCTTTGGTCTTTTCAATTCGCTTAATATATCAGCGTCAACATCGGACTTTCCTCTTTTTATTTTTCTCTTCTGTAAGGTGTTGGTTCTTAATCGTGGTGTTTTCATGTGCATTGCCATTCACTTTGACTTTATTTTCATCATTTGCCACCATTTTCTTGACTTTACATTCATCATTACAATCACCAGTGTTTTCATCAATACGTCTTTTGGAACCCCTTGCCTTTGTTGTATGGTCTGGAAAATAAAAATAGAACACATGAGTTTTTAAAGCGGAAATCTTTAGCTTAATGATATTCCATTGCATGGTGTTTTCATATAACAGTAATCAGATATGTGGCATTACATGTTTTTCCACTTGGCCACGGACATTTGCAACCTGAAAATCAACTCGTACCGGATCAAAACGCACTTGCCCAGAAGTTCAATACTCAAAAAGAAATATATAGAACAATGATATAGAATACATACTATAGGTAATGATAAATGATTGATAATAAAAATAGTTCACTGTTAAATGTGATTGAAACATTGAGATATCTGTAGCGCCGTTAAACGTCGCAACGCCGCTAAACGTCGCAACTGACGTTAAACGTCGCAACACTAACGCTAAACGTCGCAAACCCCGCTAAACGTCGCAATCGCCCTGCCGTTAAACGTCGCAACGCTGACGGTAAACGTCGCAAAAAAATCGACTGCCGTTAAACGTCGCAACCTTGCCGCTAAACGTCGCACTTAGAAGGAAGGTATAGTATCGAGCCTAATCAACACACAAATATTACATAGGACAAATATGACTTCAAAGCAGCCACTCTTAGACTCATAGCAACCACCAACATATCCTTAGCAACCACCCCTTGTCCATAGCAATGACTCTTACACCTTATGTCAATCGCCTTATGGCCAAAAGTATCCACTATACTGTCCATAGCAACCGATTTGAGTTCCATAGCAACTGTAATTCTACCTTTAATATCCATTTAAATATCAAATGGAATAACTCTCGCGGCCATAAACTTTATCTCCGTGTCTATTTTGATCATCTTCGAATCACCTTTCAAACTTGGTCAAGTTGAGTTAGATCTAGATAGGCAAGCGCTATAGAGACCTTATTCTTGCTTTATCGGTGTTGCGACGTTTAGCGGTGAGTGTAGCGCCGCTAAACGTCGCAACGCCGCTAAACGTCGCAATCAACGCTAAACGTCATACTTGATCTTAGGACAATTGTTTCTGGCATATTTGTACAGATATAATTATGTGTGTTTATCCTACACGATCCAGTTTCAAACCATCAATTCATCAAACTACATAGCACACTTTTCGACACTATGTATGCATTTACATGACAGTTTGTACTTAGAAGAAAAGGGTATATTAAGAAAGTCGATATAAATGACCCCTGTTAACTATTTGCAAACCTATAATTAATATCTAGACTGGATGAGTATAGTATATGATGAAGACGTTGATTCCTGGAAACTTAAACCTTATATTGGTAATACAATGTAATGAAATATTCTAATAATAATCACTATCTTAATTATTTACCTGGATGAGCGATATGGCTGTCACAGTTCTAATTTCCACATAAAATGTCTATGAATACTTATCAATCCATTATGTCCTGAACTCTCTGATGAGCTCTTGTTTTTAAATGCTAAAAGTCAATTGTATAAACGTGGAACCGAGCCTTGTGATGTCTTTGACCAGGCCTGCATAACCCAGTATAAAACATGATCTTCAATTCATCGAAATACAAAAAACATTTGTCAATTGCGACGTTTAGCGGCGTTGCGACGTTTAGCGGCGCTACACTCACCGCTAAACGTCGCAACACCGATAAAGCAAGAATAAGGTCTCTATAGCGCTTGCCTATCTAGATCTAACTCAACTTGACCAAGTTTGAAAGTTGATCTGAAGATGATCAAAATAGACACTGAGATAAGGTTTATGGCCGCGAGAGTTATTCCATTTGATATTTAAATGGATATTAAAGGTGCAATTACGGTTGCTATGGAACTCAAATCGGTTGCTATGGACAGTATAGTGGATACTTCTGGCCTTAAGGCTATTGGAATAAGGTGTAAGAGTGGTTGCTATGGACCAAGAGGTGGTTGCTAAGGATATGTTGATGGTTGCTATGAGTCTAAGAGTGGCTGCTTTGAAGTCATATTTGTCCTATGTAATATTTGTGTGTTGATTAGGCTCGATACTATACCTTCCTACTAAGTGCGACGTTTAGCGGCAAGGTTGCGACGTTTAACGGTAGTCGATTTTTTGCGACGTTTACCGTCAGCGTTGCGACGTTTAACGGCAGGGCGATTGCGACGTTTAGCGGCGGTTGCTACGTTTAGCGTTAGTGTTGCGACGTTTAACGTCAGTTGCGACGTTTAGCGGCGTTGCGACGTTTAACGGCGCTACAACGTCATCGGTTTTTGGCCAATAGCATCTTCCTGTCCCAAAATATGAAAAATCACCTGGCAGATTCGTAAAGAGCACACTTTTTTCTATAAAAAAAACCCATCATAATATTGCTGATATACCTATGAGTACAGCGAACCACTTTTTAGACGCTTTTCTCAACTGGGCCGACATACTAATAAGCAAAATCAATCCATAGAATATATGAAAGTTTGGTGACATTATCTCAATACATAAAAATAAATAGTTGCTAATTACCTATAAAGTATATTTTCTTAATTACTTCTTAGAATGCTCCAATGGTCTTATATTAGTACATGTATATACATGTGCGTTCTATAATAGTGTAATATATTGTTGGAGATGAGTATATAGATATTAAGATAAGTACATAGATACATGTATAAATATGTTTATGTATATAGGGAGAAAGTGATTATCTAACATAGTATTCATTGTTTCTCCGTTGTAAACTCTTGTATATATATTTAGATAAGTTGAAAATAATAGATCGATTTTCCGATGACATAAGTTCAATAAATTTAGGTATATTTGGTCTTCTCCAGAAATATTGTTTTATAAAATTTTGTCTTAAATCAAATATATACCTTACAAAACCCGGGTCGGTGGCACAGTTGGTAGCGCGCAGGGGTTTGGAATCTCATGTCCCGAAGGGGTACGGGTTCGAATCTCAAGCTAGGTATGTTTTACCCTTCTATGAAAATTTGACAATAATGTCAATTTTCCTCCATCAGTAAGATATATGGAGCAGTTTCCGGATTTGCGGAAGAGTAGGTGAGTACTGGATATAGACAAGGGTTCATGAAATCTAGGTTAGGTGCGCTGAACACCGTAAAACCCAATACAAAAAAATCTTACAAAGAACACACATACAAGTATAAGTTATAATTTATTTATTATAAACTAATATAGTCATAAAAATTATACTATTATCATATGCATTAATATACGAGTACATGGCAAATATTGATTACAATAAATTATATACAAAATATATATGAATTTGACTAGAATACATTTATGTAATACTAAAGATTATCTGTTCACGGCGGCAATACCACGTGACCATGCCATCACATGATACCTACTCGGGACTATACTACATGTATTTGCTGTGCTTCACATTTCCATCGCCAGTTTTATACTTAAACTGACAACCTGGGAAATCTACAAAAGATGATCATGTTCAAAAAGGGACGACGGCTGTAGCACACTGAAAATTAAAAGTTTTCCAGGGTGTTAGCAAAAAGTATAAAACTTGCGATGGGGTTATGATGCCCAGCAAAGAGTATACTCTTTTCTGCTTAGCCTCGCGTAGGTATCATTGAAATTTGGCAATAATTAAAAGACTTACAGCTCTTAAAACTTTAAGTTGAGGCTGATTTTTCACTGTTTTCTTCTTCAAACCGTAGCATCATTGAAGTCATAGTCACGTGGTATTATCACCGTGTTGTTGGCTAAACATATAACAAACTAACAGAAACATAATATATACAATGTGGAAAGCACATTGACGTAGCAAAAGTAGTTCTACAGAATATAAAATGTTGCACAAGCAAACAAGGTACCTGACGATGTTTACATGAAATGACCAAGAAAAAAAGGTTTTACCCATTTTACTGGATTTACAGTGCTCCAACCCTTGATCTATGTAAACTTCCGAACATGCATTAATTGCAATGTCAGTACATGTACTTATCGACTAAATGTGTGAATAGTCCTGTTCTATTTTTCTTTTTGAGGTTTAAGCCGTTTTAACATTTTAGTAAGGATAAGTAAGACGACCTATTTACATGATTAGCTATATGAAACCATGTGACCGTCTTATAAGCATCGTAATTAGTAGAATTTACTAGAAAAACACATTCAATACGATATTCAAGATTGTTGAAATAGATGCAATATTTAGAGGCCAATACATAATCGACGAGGTTTAAGTGAGGGTAATCGGCCCATTGAACAACCAATACAAATTATTTTCGATTGTAAATTTATCTGGATTTCTTTCTTGAAGTAATGAAAATACACATGACATAAAAATAGTAATATCACTACCATTTTAACATGTGTCACTGTATATAGGTTATTAGTGCATTAGCCACTTATGAACATGAATTAAGCTCTAACCACTCATAGACCTCTGTTGAACACCATATGTGCTTTAATTAAATTTGAAATAATGCCGACAGACTTAAAACATAAATTGGCCAAATTACCGTATATACTACATGTCTGTATATCTAATTTTATGGAATTCGCACATCTTCAATATAATTCTTTCCCTTTTTTAAATACCATACACTTCATAATCGATAACTCTTACTAAAACGTCTCAATCAATGATTGGGTTACTTCCCTTTATCTAATTACCCTGTTGTTCAGTACAAGGACAGTACGTGTCGCTATGAACCCTGTGTCTATATACTGTAATGTTTCTTCCCAGTCCTTCATTCATATTGTCTCAATATAAAGCATTGTCTTATCATGTAATAATCTCAAAGCCTAGTACCGTTCGTACCGTATAATCAGAACGGTCTGGTTGGTTTTTATAGTGTCCTGAGTTTACTTTTAATGAGGTCAGCTTTTGTCCTCCTCAGAGTCGATTCCACCTTTCAAGATCCGACCTTTAGCAATATTATCAATTTCTAGTAGTGTACTATTGTCTAATAAAACATTAAAACGACTAGTAACTTCTTCCTGTACATTCTTCATTAGTCCTGCAATATTTGTATCACGGTATCCACGTCTTAGGAAACAATGCCAGTTCTTTCTACATGGTCTATAATGTTTTAAAGTTCCTAATGATGCTGACACTTGGTATCTGAAATAGTGAAACATTCTTATAAAAATTTTAATCTTGTTTTGACGCCTTTAATGGACGATATCACGTTATTCCGCCATTATGCGGTTAGGCGACAAAAACGTTGTTTTTGTAATCTTAGGATCAGTTTTTACTAGCGATTGTGTAAATTTTGTTACATCTTACGTTTTAAAATGACGTTCATTTACGTTTAACATTAAATTCAACATTTTCGTAAATTACGTTCTGTGGTCTACGACTACCATGTCAAAGAGCCAAACATGGATTCGAGGTTCTAGATCTAAATACAGGTAATACTATACTATACTATAAAGATAAACAAATCTTTGAGTAAGTAGCGTCGATGGTTTTGTTTTTCCACTAAGTTGTATAAATCGACCACAGTTTGCTTCTATGCATAGCTAGTTCATTTTTTCTAGTTCAGAGTTTTCTTGAACAGAACAGAACAGAACAGAACAGAACAGACCTTTATTCCTCAAATCATGATACATGATAATGAGTTCATTGATAGAACAATGACTTGTACTTACTTTTTAAATCCCGGTAAAGCTGTGTAGTTGTGTGTCCAAACTGATCCAAGTATAATCCTGTCATTAATAAGTATATTCTTAGTACGATCATCTAGAGGTCTTGTTCTATTTAGATATCTAGCATGCCAAAATTTGTTCATATTTCTACCCAAATCTTCTTTATTCTGCCAATCTGTGATGAATAATTCTGTCCGGAAACTGAAACCGGCTGCCTTCGGTTCTCTTCGTAATAACATATTCTAAAAATAGAAGTATACATAAATGTAACAAGAAACACAATGGATATAAGGAGTCTCCTCATTTTTGTCAGTTAACCCATTGTGAAGAAACGTTGCCATGACACAGTGAACCCATCTAAACCGAAAACCATACACATTGCGTTTTCATGTATATCACTCTCCGTAAACAGATATCCTATAGAGCGTTGTCGTACAGGCTCTCTAATTTCTCCGTGGCAGGTCACGTCGAGATGAACTTTGTGTCGACCAATCAATGCGAAGCTTTCATCTAGACGGAAACACTAATAATCACATTTTGATTTCGTAATTTCTATTTTTAGACCAAGGTTTGCATGCTTATTTAACAGCAGTATTATTCACAGTCTGCGATTGGGCGGCTCATTTCAAATTGCGTGACGTAGGCGATGTAAACAAGTTACGTATCAGAACAATTTCGTCATGAATATTATGATGAGAAAAGGTCACCTGAACGTGACCTTCGTTTGGAGAAGGCCAGATCTAAATTAGCGAGTATGCGAGTGTAAAATTTTAGATCGGGTTTTAGTCAGATTGCTTGTATATAAACCAAATAGTCTCTCCAAACTGGATTTTTTCTAGATTCGATTATTTTCATATATTATCTTGAGATATTCATTAGTATTTAAAAAGCTTATGACACAAAATCGCTTTAAGTATTTAAATGTGTTTTAGGATGGCGATAATATTTAGTTTACACAGTACATTGGTTTATTATTAACTGTAATATATATTTCAATGCATTTCTGCGGGGATTGGGTGTGCGTGTGTGAGGGTGTAGGTGTGGGAGTGTGAGAGTGTGTGTGTTTAATTCATTATTGTGTGTGTATTTTGTTTAATGCTTTTACATGTATATATGTTGTTTACATTGTTTTGCATTGTTGTTAGACGACCTTCTGGTAGATAAGCCTTGCGCTTAAGGAGTTCTCATCTTTAAATAAAGACATTATTATTATTATATTATTATAATTATTATTATTAGAACATCACGGTTCTAAAACGATGAATTTATGTTTTTGTCATAAAATGTCAAGCACGATGTCCTCCCATAATATAAAAAACCATTAAATAAAGTTATCGTTTATATGAAATAAATCATTCTAATTTCTTAAAGGGAAAGAACAACCATCTCCAATTTCACATACATTTCATGGAAGTTTTATTCATAAGTTTATTGTGGGAAATATTTAAAAAAAAACACTTTTATTGAATAGGTTAAAAAAATCATAAAACAAAATTGTATTTAATTATGAAATGGATACCCCAATTTGTATGTTGAGTACTAACCTTTGAAGTAAAGCCACATGAAACCGAGAATGTAAGTTTGAGAAACAAAATAAAATACTCTACAAATGTGTCAACATCTTAGAAAACCCCACGGGCGACTGTAATTTAATGACGTTACACTGATTATTGCGAACTGTTCAATTACGCCGAACGATCCAAAACGTTCTGTAACGTTACATTTGAAACTCCTCGGCCATTAGCTGCGAAGAATCTCGGACATATTTAGACGCTAATTTGAAACTACCGGTGTTGAAGTAAACAAATATACAATCGTTTAGGCAATGAGTGATGTCTCGTTTTTAGTCCATAAATTTTGAAACATCACTTATTGCCTTAACGATCGCATATTTGTTTATTAGATGAGATTATTCGCAGCGAATGGCCGAGGAGTTCCGAATGTATCGTTACGGAACGTTTTGGAACGTTTTGGGTAATTGAACAGGCTACAGGTGTGTAGAACAGTTGATAGAACGCCGGGATTTCGAATCTGGTGTCCCGAATGAAGTACGTGTTCGAATCCCACCCGGGGATGTTATAACTTTCATTAAAGTTAGTTAATAATGTCAATTTTTCTCCATTAATTTTTCCTTCAATAATAAGACATATGGAGCAGCTTCCTGCCTTGTGGAAGGGTAGGTAAGTACTGGTTATAGAAAAGGGTCAAGAAAAGCTAGATTAGGTGTGCTAGACGCCGTAATATTACCTAAAATTGTGTTGACACGGCGTTAAACCCAGTAAAAACAAAAAAAAATAACTGATTTTATCGTATGTAACAATGTTACTATCATAAGCATAAGACAACGCTGGATTTGTAAAATTAAAATTATAGCAATGATCAGCATATTTTGCAACCAGTTTAACACAAATGGCGTCCAGCACGGTCCTGACTACTAGGCACTACGCATAGGCTTACATTATGTTCTTATATAATTGTCTAACTTAGGTTGCTAGTCGACTTTGTTTGACACCGTTACCTGTGGTAATATCCAGATGACATTACAAAATAAAGGTGTCTCATTACGGTCATTGCGATTTAAACATTTTGTCGCTTTAATGTCAAACACAAACAACAAGATGGAAGGACGTGGGAATACGATACTGAAAACAATCTAAGTTTATATTAATTACTAATGACCTCGCCTTATCGTGACCAATGTTACACCTCGGAGGACAATCAACCTACTCACGTTCCTGCATGGAAAAGCTAAATCCTTAAATCTAGCTGTTAATCAGTTCCGTCAGTGACTGACAACTACCTTACATGGTTTTGAATCAGTGGTATGTGGGGGAATTACCTATTTTAATCGTATATTTATTTACGTTCGTGATCATTTTTGTCCATACTTAAAAAACATTCCTTGAAAATTCTTGCAGTCTTGAGTATCCAATGATGTCGTTTTTCTATGGCCATGAGGCAAAATGATGTCAAGAACTTTCAATCTATGGTGCTTGCATGTCTGCATTTTTATGTAAATTTAACACACGTAAGTTAAATATAATACGTTATATCAAAATTGCACTTTCGCGTTGACAGAAATATTAAATAACAGACGCCGTTATTAAAACATTCTAAACATAAAATAATCTGATAGATTTGATAATTGAGATAGTTTATGTGATGATTAGTTATAGCTTATACCCTTTTCCTGCCTGGCACTCGTGCACCACAACACAATGTTGATATAATTGTCAACATATTGAATTTTTATTCTTTCATTTTAAAGGTACTCATTCACAGATCTCAACGTAAACATCAACTTTTTCTGAAACTATCAAAATTGTTTAAAAACATTATTAAGCAGAAAATTAGTGATTTGATAATGACAATTTTAGTGCAAATTGACATACAGGTACAAATGATGGTGTTTCAAGTATTTAAAATCTACCCCGTATGTCACGGTTTAGACATTTTTTGTGCATTTTTATTACTTTTATTGTATATTTCTTGCAACAAATAGGTCAGTTTGTCTTAAGATATTAAGACTTAATTGTTTTGACGCAATTACAGACACGGAATGGTATTTTGAAAATATTGAAAAATCTTAACCAAATCTGTGAACTAGTACCTTTAATATTGATATATCATAATATCATAATTATGCTAAATAAACCAAACCACAATATAGTCAAAGACAGGTTTATTTTTGTATATATGTGTCGGAGAATGACCGTAACTAAGTTGCGAGAACTTGTGGCCAGACCTTACTGTCAATTTTGTGCATGAGTATCTGTCATTGTTGTATATATTTGATATATGAAAACTATTTCATAATAAAATATGCTTAAAGTATATTTTCTCATGGCCTTTTTACAATATACTCTCCAAGAAATATGATCTTATATCTACTTGTTACCATAGAGATGTGCATTAGTCAAGTAAAATTATAATTTCATTATGCACATGAATAGAAATTTTCATAAATGTTGGCGAAATTTATGATGCCATCAAATTTCATTTTAGAAAATAAAAGGAATGCTAATTTTAACCCATCATTTAAAAGCCTCATAATGTGTGGGAGTGTAATGTTGCTATTAAATACAAGCAAGTTTCATGTACACATATCAATGTACGGTATATTATAACATCTTGTAAAAGCACCAAAATGAGAGGTATGGAACGCCATAGCTGCATTAACATGAGAAACTCCTTTATGTGCTTTGAAAATATCATTAATGGATGTGCAAAGTGTAATATACGATGCTCATGCGTCATTATACGATGACAATTTACCATTATACGATGCTCATGTCTCATTAACATGAGAAGAACCTTTATGCGCCTTGAATATACCATAAATGGATGACTTTGTGTAATATATGATGTTACATTTTCATTATACGATGACCATTTACCACTATATATGCACATCCATTTATGATATTCTCGAAGCACATAAAGGAGTATCTCCTGTTATGCCTAGGCAGCCATGGCGTTCCATAGAGATGCTATGGTTGAAGACCTGTATGTACAAATTCACTCCGGTCGGATATTTTCGGAATTTAATTTTGATTAGATTACACTATATAATTGGCTGTTGTCATTTTCTGTACTGAAAACGAGCGATTTTCGTAGGCGATGAAAGAAGTCTACAATAGAAGAGCCAACAAAAGTCGCAAACCTAACTCCATTTAAATATATGTGTCCTGATAAGGTTCGATATAAACTTTCCTACCAAGCGCGACATTAAGCGACAATGTTGTGACATTTATCGCCAGGTATATTGCGACATTTAGCGTTGGTTGTGACAGTTACGGTGGTAGCGACGTCGCAATAATTAGCGACACCACAGTGCAGCGCTTCTGCAGAATGAATTTTGTTTCAAACTCTCCACTGAATGTTGTTCTGCAGAGTTTGATGGAAATGGCGTCAGGTTATATAAAGAAACTATTTGGTAAACAAAACAGAGTTCATTTTTTCGCAAATAGAAATTTTCTGATTGGCGAGCACGACCTTTGTGTGACAATCAGTTACATGTAGGCCTACTTGTCGTATTAAAGCAAATATTTTTATTGTTATAACACACAATGTTGAGATGTCTAGGGTTGAGTTGTTCTGACTATGTGAATAGTAACATCATCCTTAGTAGGATACAAACAAATAGGTTTTTTTTGATAAACTGATAACATTATGTAATGGTTGATTTACACATCACGTACAAGTAATAAAATCAGGTTAATGTTCCATGTGTTTTTCAAATATAGAAGCCATAAACTATCACGCTACGGTTAATATTTTCTTTCAGAAGCTATAAAATTTGATGCTGTATTTATTATAATATGTTTTATGAGTGTTTTGTTAGAGCAATGGTCTAGCGTTCCACCATTACAAGCATGATTTACTAAGAAGAAGGGTGGTTTATCCGTCGCACTAGTTTTGTTAAAATAAACTATACAATTTTTATTTGCAGAACAGAACAGAACTGCACTATATTTGGAATGGATTGGTGTACACAAACCCCTCATGTTATTTTGTATGAAGTATAAATACATGTAAATCAATTATAAAAATATGGTATGTTATTGTACTTTTAATTTTGGATTCATCCGTTTATTGGGGAAACATATGAGACCACAGCTTTTAATACGGATAACCTGTTAATTATCTGATTTACATATTATACGATAACATACAAGAACTTTTCTAAGACATTACAAAAACTGAGCTAAGAATCAGTCTTTATGCAATTATTCATGTTATTTTTAAATGTATGTTCAAATGTTCATCTTTTTATTTCTATTATTTATTGTTTATTTCGATACTTATATGTTTGTATCTTCAAATCTGGAGGAAATAAAGTTATATATATACAGTAGGTGTGGCTCAGTAAATATGAGTTTAGATATAACTCACTTGTTTTTATATAGATAATAAACAAATATTTCTGAATATATTCATCCATCCCTTTTTTGACAGACTATATATTATTTTGTTAAATCGACGCGCCAAATTAATAAAATCCCCTTCTATATATATGTATGTTATATAAATAATTCAATGACATGTTTACAATGTGTTCTAAATATCTGACATGTAACCGTATCTACTGCATTCATGGCGTATTATGATTTAATGCACGCAAAAATGTGATTGATATGATTTTGTTGAATGCTAATTCGATTCATCAGAATAGAAAGAACGTAACTACAAAATGTGTTATTGAGAAAACAAGAAAACACTGTACAATTTACAGATGACGATTATCTGCTAAAACCTGACATATTTTCAAGAATTCGGTCTTACTATTTCTGTTAAACATTCAATCAGTAACTTATTATCTATGAATTATTATGTAAATTGACAAAGTCTATTGAATATTTTAAACTACGTGAAGGACCTTTCGTAGGAATGGTCTATACATTCATCTGTGCCCAAAACGAACGATGAAAAGCCTTACAAATCTGTAACAAATAACATACTATGTGTAATGCCCTTTGTTTATATTACTTACTGTTTGTTTGTTATTTAAGTAAATAGTTTGTTTGTTGGTTTGTTGGATTTAATGCCGTGGCAAAACATTGTATAGGTCATATCACGGCGGTCAGTCAACCTGCTCACTGTGCCTGGAAAGGCCAAATCTCTGATTTAGCGGTTAACCAACTAAAGGGCACATACTTCCGTCATGGACTGACTACTGCCCTACATGATTTAGAATCAGTGATAGGAAAGAGAGTGGTCGTATAAATTTATTTCATGACCAAGCTCAACGAAAGTATACCCCCGGGAATCTAACCTACGACCACTCGATCAGTAGACATGTGCGCTACCGATTGAGCTAGCCGAGCGGGCATAATACTAACTGATTTCATGTGCAATTTTCGAAGCCTGTTCAAGGTCCGGTTTAAACAAATATGAGGGCAAAAACTTACTGGAAACATGACAAAGACCAACTGAGGAAGGAAACTCTCCAAACGAAATGTCTCTCTGGAATCTTAACTTTGAAGTTAAAGTTCTAGCCGGTGTATATATGTACATAATGCATCCAAATGGAGCAAGCAGACCCCAGTGAACAACTAAAGGCCAAACAGTAGAAGACGTGCAGTTTCAATTCATTTTATGAATGAATTCAAGAGAGTTGCTTCTACTTTGAACAAAGTTGACATAAAATCATGTCAGGTAAATCTTTATCCAATTTGTGAGTAGGTGAGCGGAAAATTTAATCAGGGGTTTAATCAGATTGATTTTTGTCATATTTCGTAAATTTGTTTAAACTTACTAGAAATTTCTTGAGATTATGTTTAGGGCTGGCTCTAGCATATATGACTTCATCTACGTCTATGACAGCAGTGTATGTATAACCTCTCAGTCTCTCTAAGGCTTCATATAACACGACTTGTTCATCTATAAATGGCTGAGCATCTTTTTGTCCAACATATCGAGTATTGTTCTCTGAAATACACAGGTAATAGTATAGAATTATAGTAACATTTAAACAATGAACCATTCGGTGACTTTACCTTTTTGCATATTTAACAAAGGTTTACAGTTACATTTTGTACCACAAACAAGGTGTTACCAACAGAGCACATGGTTATATTTGTGGGTAAATATGTTGTTATTCAAATAATAAAGTTGTCCAAGGAACCACGGAATGGTCAATTAATACTATAATGTTAAGTGTAATAATTAAGTGTTTTCATATGGGCCTTGTTATTTGGTTAATGACAGCGGCGTCATGCTGGTAGGACTGTCTGAGGTCAAATAACATGGCCATTAAGAACACAGTTAATTATTGACAATTTTATTGATTAACATGTCATTCCTAAAAAAGTACAATAGATAAAGGATGTCACTAAAATGTGAAAAATTTATTTATCAGATTGTACCAACATTCAAAGTGGTGGCATTTCTTCTATGGAAAGACAAAACTCGGCCATTATGAGATTCGGAACCAATCAAAACGCCTGAATCTCATAATAGCCGAGGTATTTCATGAATAAAGGCCGCGTTTTCCCCAACGAATGCCGTAGTGAACGCTATACAGCCCTAAATTGAAAGTCCAAAATTGTACAGTTAATTAATAATTGGAATAATCAGCTGCAATGTGGAGTGAGCCCAAGTGCCCTTGTCGTAGAATAGTCTACAGTGACTCATGAGCTTTTCTGAGCTGCCTAAAACATTCTCTCTGTTATTTAATAGATAAATATATAAGTGTGTATGATATAGTGTCGAGAAGCAACGATACAATGCTTATACGTCAGGTTTGTTTATTTATTGTTTATTTATTGAAGTTAACGCCGTATCAACACAATTTAGGTCATTTCACGGCGTCCAGCGCACCTAACCTAGCTTTCCTGGACCATTGTCTATAACCAGTACTCACCTACCCTTCCACAAGGCCGGAAACTTCTCCATATTATCTAATCAATGGAGGAAAATCGACATTATTGTCAAATGTTCATGGAAGGGTATAACCTCCCCGGGTGGGATTCGAACCCGCACCCCCTCGGGCACGAGTATCCAAATCCCGGCGCGCTACCAACTGCGCTATCGACCCAGGTTTCAGGTTTGTATTGCGACAACAAACTGTATACTTTCTTATATCAGTAGTCCTGGTCACCCAGGACCCTATCAAGGAAAAGTTGCGATGATTTAAGGTCAGTGACATTTAGTCACTCCACCTCGGAGACAAATACAAAACATAGTGAGAAAAAACAAGGTAAAGTAAGACAAGTTTGTCATCTATCACCTTAATGGTCTTCAAACATCCATTAAACAACAATAGGTATTATCATCCATACATTAAAAAGACATTTAGAATTTAGGTCACAGCCTACACTATATAAAATATTCTTGTGTAAAACAGACATCAAATAATGAGGGGATTGAAGATATAACATGATAATTAATGCGCACATGGGGTAGACTAAGAATGGAGTGGGTTTCTTAAAATGTTCATATACAGTATAGAGCGTTTATGATAACAATAGCTTTACAATAGATTTTGCTCATACTGAGACATGCAGCGTGTTCAATTACCCCTATTGTTCCAAAACGTTCCAACACTTTAGGGCTTGATCAACTCAACTCAAAGACAACTCAACCAAAGAAAACTCAATACCTCATTCACAGTTTGAGTTGTCCCAACTTTGGCTTGAGTTATCCACGGGTTGAGTTGTCTACGGGTTACATGTAAGTTATCCCGTACCCGTAACGTTCGCTAACAGTCGTTACTGAACAAGCTGATGGTTATCTACTTATTATTCAAACATGGTTACATGAATAGACTTTTATTATAGTAAAATTAACTTGCGATATACATGATAAGTTTTTCTAAAAATTTTAATGATCCAAAAAAACTTCAGGAGGATAGCATTGTATAGCATACGACTTTTTAGTTAACAGTATAAATGTTAAAAGCAAACAATGTGAAAGAAAATATGTCAAATTGTCACTGGTAAAATGATTTCTGTACAAACAAAATTATTATTTCATTTTTTGATTCGTTTATACAAAAGGTATGTCGGTCATGACTAAATTCCATTATTCCACCTCTGGAATGACAGTTACTATACTGGCTGATTTGACTGAGCTATACTTATTTTAACTATTAACTAGCTTCTGTCCAATTCTGAACTTATTATAAATAAATGCAATAAACAGTCGAGTAACTATTGCCTGATAGCAATTCAGAATTTCACGAATTATTGCTTTAATTGTGGTTAAAACATTTAACACCATGCGCCGCATTTAAGTTAGGTGCGACGTTTTACGTCAGGTGCGACATTTAACGTTAGCTATGCGACATTTAAGGTAAAATGCGAGCATTTCTGTCAGATGCGACTTTTCACGTGAGATATGCGACATTTCCCATTTCACGTTAGGTGCGACATTTAACGCCTGATATGCGACATTTAAGGCGGGTGCGACATTTCACGTTCGGTGCGACATTAAACTTTAGATAGGCGACATTAAAGGTTAAGCGCGACATTTCTAGTCAGGTGCGATATTTAACGTTTGCTATGCGACATTTAAGGTAAGGTGCGACATTTCACGCCAGTTGCAACATTTAACGTTAGCTATGCGACATTTAAGGTTACGTGCTACATTTCACGTCAGGTGCGACATTAAACGTTAGATAGACGACATTTAAGGTTACGTGCGATATTTCAAGTTAAATGCGACATTTAGCGTTAGCTATGCGACATTTAAGGTTATGTGCGACATTTCACGTTAGGTGAGACATTAAACATCAGATAGGCGACATTTAAGGTTAGGTGAGACATTTCACGTTAGATGCGATATTTAGCGTTAGCTATGCGACATTTAAGGTTATGTGCGACATATTACGTCAGGTCCCTTATTAACGTTAGTAATGCGACAATTGAGGTTAGATGCGAGATTTCACGTCAGGTCCCGCATTTAACGTAAGTTATGCGATATTTATGGCGGATGCGATATTTAACGCTAGTCTTGCGATGTTTAACACTGGCTCAATATCGTATCTATACGAACTAAACTAAATTGAACTTATCAACTATGGTAACCCTACAAGTTAATGATCTAAAATTTACTTATTCCTAAAGTATTCCATTAACATGTAAAGTGATATCTTAATTGTTATTTGATTGTGATTTTTGTTTAATTACACTCTATTTTTTGCTATGGTTACCTCAGGTAAACAAGACGTTTGAATAACAATAGTTTATCATTTGAATATCATTCAGATAATTTATTTTTTATGAAAATCAGACAAGTGACAATCAATATACACTGGCTTCCAAAAGTTTCTTGACACATACTGATTTCTGGAGTTTTGAAGTATTCTTTGACTTGCCTTTACATGTAGCTTTTAGTTTCACAACTCATATACAGTTAGAGGGTTGTCCGCTCTTTAACACAATGCACTTACTACAGTCTTGCGGACAAAACACGAGTTTAACATGTACCATCAAGTTATGTTCTTTTTGTATTATAAACATAAAACAAACCACTTGTCTGTAAACAAAATGTGTCCGCATTTTGTAAATAAAAAACTTTAAAAAATACATGTTTAAACAAACTTTTTGATTCCAGTGTACGTTTTGATTGCTATTTTTTTAACGTCGTATTCAACATATATTTAGGTCATATATACACGACGGCCAGCTCTTCCTACTGTAGGTTTCCTGGACACTTTTCTATCACCAGTACTAACTTACCATTCCACGAGGCCGACAACTCATGTATAGGGTATGACCTACCGCGACCGAGCTCGAACCCGCGATCTTCGGATTCGAAGTTGAATGCTTTTCGAATGTGTTCGATTTGTGTTTTAGTTTAGTGGTTAACCTACCCAATTTCAGTAACCAATATTACAAATTTTTGACAAATAGTTTGATATTATAAATGTACATTCAAATATGTTCTGTTCTGATAGGATTTCGTAATTATGTTGTTTCAAGTCATTGCTATGGCAACCAAAGGAGACCGTAGTGTTAGGATATCACTATCTAGCGCTACTTACATTTAGTATAGTGCAGTGGTCTGCTACTATCACACGATGTTTTACTTTTTTATTTAAAGTTTAAGTGCAATTTTAAGTCTGCTTCCATATACATGATCAGGCAACTTTACAATCTTGTATGATAACTCCTGATCATTGAAATCACCCGAAGCCAGATGCTCCCTCAAATTTCCCATTTACACCTGGGTGGAGTGGAACAATTATAGGTCAATTCCTTGCTCAAAGAAATTAGCAGTTCCCCTAGTGGGGATCGAACTCGGAACCTCTCGATCACTTAGCGCGCGTTTTACTACCGGACCACTACTCTTACCGCTATTACTTTATAAGCAAACTGGTTCAAAAGAAATAAACATCGCGAAACAATAATTTAAATAAATTTCTTGTAAGCATGACAATTCTAGAGAGAAGCAAAGAAGTGATGTCCCACATTTAACTAAATAATTGATAAGTTCAGGATATTTTTTCTCCAGTACTCCAGTACGGCATGACAAACGTTGCAATATTCTAATCAGAAAAAAAAATATGTGTTACAACGTTTGTCAAGTCATACTCCGTGGCTTTACTTAAATTAATGTTGGTGTAGCTAACCATTTACATTGTACTTGTAAAAAGGTGTTACTTCAGAGCGACATTCCGAATTACAAGATTTATGCTACACATTTATGACCAGCAGCGTGTTCAATTACACTGAACGTTCCGAAACGTTCCGTAACGTTAGGGTCAAGACAAATCAACCCAAAGACAACTCAACTCGAAAAAACTCAATACCTCACTAACGATTTGAGTTGTTCCAACTTTGGGTTGAGTTACCGATAGGTTGAGTTGTCTACGAGTTGAGTTGTCCCGTAGCTGTAACGTTCGCCAACAGTCGCTACTGAACACGCTGCTGATATTTTGTATAGAAGAATTGTCACTTCATTAATACAAATACAGAAAACTGTCTAGTCATTTTAAAATTTTAAACAATTTCAACTTAATTCTAGAGCGAGAAGGTTTAACACTGTACAATACATGTTATAAATCAAAATAACATTTGAAAATTTCTTTAACATTGGAAGAAGAAATATTTTTATAATACGCCAATCCACAGATTAGCAGATTATATGTAATTATGCTCAACATTCCACAATGTAATATGATAGTGTCTATTTGTGGGAGACTCATTAAAATTATTGAGAGAAAATTTTCTTGCAAAACTTGGTTTTGCTGAATTTAAAATTCTGTACCTAAGCATAGTCAACTGTGTCCAATTGAATGTGATACAATTTGAAAAGCCGCTTTTTAGGTTGAACATTTCGAATATTCGTATTCGTTTTTCAACGTTCGAATATTCGGTGACGTTACGAATATTCGGATATTTTCCCCGGTCCTTTTTTTAACGTCACATTCAACACATATATAGGTCATATACACGACGGCCAACTCTTCCTACTTTAGGTTTCCTGGACATTTATCTATCACCAGTACTAACTTACCCAACCACGAGGCCGACAACTCATGTATAGGGTACGACCTGCCACGACCGGGTTTTGAACCCGCGATCTCCGGATTCGAAGTCAGACATACTAACCACTACGCCACGGCTGCGGCTTTTTCCGGTCCTAATAATAAAAGTAAACAATTGAAATCAAAGTAATTAACTTACCAGCGTTCGGATAATCAAATGGACGTAGATCAACAAATCCTTCTTTATAATAATGTAGTAGAACCTTCATAGCTTCAGAATTCAAGTTATAATAATATGTCAGCACTTTGTCTACTCCTATAAGTCTCTGTATTTCCAACCACTCGATCAATCTCTGAGCAGACAATTGTCCGTAAGCTATCTTAGAGCAGACAGCCAGTGAGTCTGTCGGTTGTTTCTTCAGAAATTCAATTGCAAGGAATTTTTTATTCAAACAATTTTCCTCATTAAGTGATATGCAAGCTCCTTTTATTTTTTGTCCATAGAGTTCCTTTGGTAAATCACAGAAAAATTTCACCGCCATTAAAGGTTGTTTGTTTACTTGCGTCCAGACCAACCGCTTTTGATTTATAAACGAAACTATTGTATCATTTCCTAACAGCAGACAACATCTAAGTGTGTCATTTATATGATCGTATCCTAACCAACCCACTAAAACAACATGTCTTACTTCTTTACCGGGATCAGGCTGCTTGAAACGTGTGTTTCCTTTAGGTATTTGTACAAGGTTTCTTGCGAACGCTGACATTAGGTAGATAGTTTCCTCTAGACCAACGCTGTATGCTCCCGGGTTCTTGACGTGGATCGTGATATTACCATTGTATTTACTGGACATTTTAGTTGGATGTCTGTATAGATAATATTTCTGTGCCCCTGCTGTTACATTCATCGTCTCGTCCAGTAGTTCATACGGAGAAATTGAGTTATTTGATCTAAAACGTACAATGCAATGTTCTCGTCCGAATCGTTGAAACGGTCGAAATGATTGCACTTTCTGTTTACCCATTTGCATCGGCGGCCGTTCCGTCTTGTCGAATATCCGAGCCACAGGTGCCATATTTTTTCTATTACTTGATGGGAGCATCAACTCGAAAGTCTGAAATGCACGCATACCAATATATAGACAACATAAATTAGCAATTGATGCTAGGAAAATACATATAAGAGTTGCAGGTACTCTTGAACACGACTTTATACAGCGGCATGACACCATTTTCAAATTCCTTCAAATAACACTAAATTTAAATGAGTCAACCAAATTCCTTTTATTCAAGTGTACGGGGTTTGTTGTGCTCCTATACCAAAATGCACGCCAATGCTTTTATCTCAAACCTCAATAATTCAAAACACCCATTTTTTCCCACGAATTTATACTATAATATCAGACGTTCAAGTTTGATCCTTGTTCCTAATATCTAATTCCAGAGTTTATTGAAACCGCGTTTTCTCGATTAATTGGTACACATAAATTAAAATCCAGATAAATGTATTTTTCATCTACATATGTTTACAATATATATATATATATTTCGTAAGTCTTAACACTGGCCATGAACAAACATTTTTTTCACAAGTAATCCAGTTTTTTGGGCGATGTTTAAATTATAGGTATTAACTAATCCCCCAGTATGTAGTCTGGTAATACTAGTTGGTCCATGAAAAGAAGCAAATTGTCCCACCCTAACTGACTCAATCGTAAATAATTAGCCCGTTGTTAAAGAAAATAGCCGTATTGTGAAAAAGATACTCCCCAGAGAAATGTAGCAATCATAACAATAGAAGTTTAGCCAACCAAAATAAGAGAGCAGATCGTAACGTTTTTTTTGTTGCAATAAAACTAAAATATTTTGTTTACGACGTTATTTGATCCCGTGTACAATGTCCGTATCACGATACATCCAAATTAATATAGTTCACAGACGGTACGACACTCGGTCACTGATGGACTATATCCAATTTTTTAATCACGCGAAATCACGCGAGATGTTATTCGAATTTGAATGATAGGACAATGTAAGCATTTTAATGGCAACCTACGTAGAAATCTAAAACTCTCCTCGGCTCATGTTTCATGTTTCAATAAATATTTATTTGTTGTCATAGCTTTTAATGTTTTACTTATTGTAATGAAAGAAGATTTAATTGTTTAAGTTAATTAAGATTGTCACATCATTGATTTACTAAATCGGTCAATAATTGTTCAATTCATTATGAATGTCAATAGGCCAGTAATGAGTGGACTTCTAACAATGGAATTAACGTGTCCTTCCATACACTGGACGGAAACATTTGAAATTCTATACGTTAAAAGAGACTTGACTACAATCATACAATCTTTGGTAATATGACACGTCTTCATCAGGAGTAGAGTAGAAAACTCAGCTGAATTACTTGAATGAATGCATGAAATTGGTTCGACATTATCGTGATAGTCTATTGAATAAATGCGTTTCAGTTTCAATTTTACGCAGTCTACCAATATTTTGTAATTGTAAAAGAAATGTAGTCAGTTAACATTACCAGTTTCCGATGAACAACATTCTTGAATTAAAAGCATCACTAATGTGATGAATAATGTTTTACGCCACAACCAGCCCTCGTTCTCGCGATCCTTCGATAGGTACAGATTCCTAGACATAGACATTAACATAGAACTACGAAAAGATGCCATCGCCCATAGCTGACTAGTGTTCCACCTAATACAAAGGAAGGCAGAATAATGGCCATAGGAAGTTTTTAACGATCACCCACATGGAGGTATGTAGGCCTATATCCTATCCTTGAATCAAACCCGATAGACCTGATTGGGCCCAAAACTAAACATAGATGATAAAGCTATATACATGCGTTCTTGTACTGCCCTCCCCCCAAAAAAACCAGAATCAAAAGGAAAGGATTGTGATATGCATTTATGGGTCACTGATGTCATTTTTGTGAGCGAAACCAGTATCAGAGAAAGAACTAAGCCTTCCGGCTAGTTCAGTAAGTAGCACGCAAGACTACTGATCGAGGGGGCGTCGGTTCGATTCCCGGGAGGGGCAAACTTTCGTGGAGCTTGGTCATGAAATTATTTCTACGGCCATTCTCCCTCCTACCAATGATTTTTAATTATGTAGGACAGTTGTCAGTCACTGACGAAAGTATGCACTTAGTAGTTGGTTAACAGCTAAATCAAGAGATTTAGCCTTTCTAGAAGGAGCGAGTAGGTTGACTGACCGCCGTTATATGACCTATACAATGTGTTGCTATGGCGTTAAACCCAACAAAAACAAACAAAAGAGAAAGAACTAAACTAAGAAAGTAATAGGAAAACTTACATGAGGTTTACCATGTAAATACACTAACTGCATTAGAAGAATAGATGTTGTCAAGATAATTAATATCGTCAAAACAACATGAGAACTTCCACGCATGCGCAGTACACATCGTGTTTTGATAATCCAAGACAATTCCATTTGAGCTTTTTGTCTGCGTCTGAAATGAAAAAAAAACTTTTTAGAAATTATGTCTTAAATTATTTTTAATACGATTCGACATCTGATTGCTCAACTGTTTACGTTACAGAATATTTCAGCATGACAACAGATGCTCACCATCGTAACTTGGAAGAACGCGAACAATGCTTCTGTCTTTCGCGAGCAGCTGTTTAGTCTACTTTGTCACATTAGGATTCTCACACCTCGACTGACAACAATTCTGTTTTGAAGTAGCACTAGTTGCGAGGCGACTTCAATCACGGGGAGGTTTGATCGTAAATGTTTGACCGGGCCTTCAGCCCTAAATACCGTAACACAATATACACTGCCGACCAAAAGTTTGGAGATAAAGGAAATTTTACAACTTTACGTCTTTGTTACAATGAGTAATTCCACGTGGCTGGGACTTTATTTGAAAACATAACTACAAGTATTAAATTTTGAAAGAAGACTTCAATAATAATTTATATAGCATTCAATATAGAATTATTTTATTTAAAAGTAATATTATTCTGACCTATTTCTCGTTTATATATTACACGATAAACAATACGTTATCAGGTCTATTTAATTATTTCGTTTTAAGTCTCGTAGAATAGGTACTGTATGAATTAATAAAAAGTGATATGTTAGTTTAGTTAATACTTATTTATTTTAATGCAACAATTTCTTACAGGTTAGATTTATAACTATTTAGTCTACTATTTGGTTCTCCAGTATAAAACAACTAAGATTACGTGTCTTGCTCAAGGAAACAACGATATAGAGGATATTTGTTTATTTCGGTGTAAGATCAATTTTTATTTCACGAGTGAGCTAAGGATGCAATATTTTTACGAGTGGCGTAAAATAGTATCCTAAGCTCACGAGTGAAATAGATAGATCTTACAACAAAATAAACAAACTTTCTGTTTGGTATAAGCTTCAAACTGGCGGTATTTAATGTTTAAGTCAGATATGCCTCCAGAACGGGGCATCCAAAAATACCACATATCATATCAAGTTAATTAAACTGTGCAAATATTTATCAAGTATCTTTAAAACATTCAAACTACTACCTGGCATTTAACTATGTTCTTCCATTTTCATTTCAATTTTGTAAACAATATTAAGTTTTTAAATGTTATCGTTTTACTGTAAAATTACATATATATATGTATATATGTATGTATATATATGTATATATATATGTATGTGTATGTATGTATATGTGTATGTATATGTATGTGCATTAATATATATAAAGATATGCACATTCACTTGTGTATATGTGCACATATATGTATGTATACATTGCATACACTGTATCTTGTATAACATGTTCAACCAGTAGCCTGGTATCATATCAACTTGTTTTATAATTGCTGTACCTTACATTGTATATCACATAATTGTGCTAAGAGTAAATAAATAAACTGTAAACTGTAAAAACAGTGAAAATAACAAACAACAAATATATTTTCATTTGTTTCAAAACAGTTGAATATCGATTTTTATTTCACTGATAATTCCCGGTATTCCACTAGGAAGCATATAGTAAATAGTAATTGGTTGTAATTTGAACCAATGAGGACCTAGTAATTCAGTAATTACCAGCCAGACATCGTTAACACTAGCCCCCGCCTACACTACGTCCTGTTATGTACCCATAATCGTAAACATCTAACATTCTTGTGGCTATCAAGTAAGAAGTATGGATAACTTAAATGATCTATTGATCGTTCCGCTATCTGATCCTAAATAACCAGTCATAACAACGTCTTCTATTGATAAACAAACATTATGTTTTTAATACGAATCAATTTCAACCGTACAACAATTGACATCAAACGTACAAATACTACTTTAAAGTTGAATGAAAACCCTTCCTCTATATTTACAAACAAACATGTATATCTAAGCAATAAAATATAAAAAAGGCTTATGTATATGAAAGACGGAAATAATTTGATTTAGAAATACATTCATGAATCACACTCGCTCCATGAATGAAATTACCTAAATATTATAGAAATGACGAATGTCGTTTCAACTTTAAGGTAGCATGTGAGTTTTGGCGGAATAATTTCTGTATACAGTTCAAACTGAATTAAGTGTCGATGTTTTAGTTTTCTAGTTACCTCCCTTTGGCCCTTCAATAAATCAACTACAAGGGAGATAACATATCCTCATTTTTTTAACTAAATATGCACGTTCGGAACGCTTCTGTTTCCTGTGCTTACCACTGGTTTCATTTTGGAACGGTTAATGACTAAAAACGTAATTGAGAATTTTGGTCGAAATAATTCAGACATTGGCGAAATGGAGATTAGTTGTTTATGTACATATACATATTCTCTGTGTGCAACCAACTACATTATTAAGTTGCATGTCTTTTCCATCAATAAGCCGTGCCTATAATTAAATCATTTGTAAAAATTGTGATAATGGTTATTCCGTCTTCCATGAATATGTAAAGACTAACAGCATAATGGTTCTTTATCATTTTATTTCATTTTCATAACAAATCAATGACATTTAAATGCCTGATAGTTAGATGATCATAATAAAAAAATATGCACAATGTATTTTGCGTAAAGTTTGACCCAGATCTGACCTTTCACATATGCATCTAATTTTTATCTACACATATCCCGACGAAAATCAGTACCACGCCTATTCTATTCTTGGGCAGCGATTATAAAATTATAGAGGTATGTTTGTGTTGAATTTCACATAATCCTCACGGCCACGGTGTAATGGAGCATTAATTATTATATTCGTATTCAATGTAATGAATATTCTTGCATAAAGGTCAGGTCGGGTCAAGCTTAACGCACAATATCAACCTACAATATTATATGTTTTGTTATGAACTTAACGTCACAAACTAAGATTTCACTTGAGACTGAACTCAGCGATTTATTAACAGTTTCAGTTTTAGTTTATTGTTTTATATCGACATTTACATGTCTTTGACACAAAACATATACAATTATAATACAATTTATTAACAAACTCACATCAATACAATTGAATTAAAACTTGCCCAAAGATGTGTGTTTGTTTTATTTTGTAGAATATGACTTTGATGCCACTATTGCCGTTCCAAATGAGATTAGTTTTGTTGGAACTTTGAATAAATTAACAACATTAATGATCAAAATAAAAAAACAGAATTTGAGTACGAAGTTGAGTTTTTTTCGTAAAACTGAGGCCTGGAAACGGACTATATATATAGACAGTAACAAATCTAAGCTCTCAGACCTTGTTTCACAATCAAGCTAAATTAAGTTTGTATTGTCAATAGGTACAGGCAAGGACCCTCAATTACAGCTTTATAAATCGCTTGGAAACCGTGTCGGGGGTGTAGTTGGTACCGCACCGGGATTTGGAATCTCGTGTCCCGAAAGGGTTACGGGTTAGAATCACACCCGGGGAGGTTATACTCTTCCATTTGACAAGTATGTCAATTTTCCTCCATAATGTATATAAAGAGGTTTCGGGCTTGTGGAAGGGTAGGTGACTACTGGTTATAGACAAGGGTCCAGGAATGCTAGATTAGCTGCGCTGGACGCCCTAAAATGACCTAAAATGTGTTGACACGGCGTTAAACCCAGTAAAAAAAGAATCGCTAGGCGAAATATATAACATCATTAAACATTTCTTCAGTGTTAATTGTAGAAAACGTTGAAGGAGGCGAAATTAATAAAAAGAGTCAAAGTGCAATAGTCATAATTCTTTGAATTAGACAATACGCTATTCATGTTCTTACTTAGAAAAAAGTAAACCCTTTTCGTGAACCACTTGATAAAAATAAAGTGTTAGGAGTTTATGATTTTAAATATATTTGGATTTTTTTAATATTTAAATATAAGCTGGTACACCCGGAACTCAATCTGATTAAAACCCGATCTAAAATGTTCCGCTCCCCTATTCTCTAATTAAGATCTAGTCGTTTTCTTACGAGGGTCACGTTCAGGTGACCTTTTCTCACTATGATATTCATGTCAAAATCGTAATGAAAATCTAGATGAAAGCTACGCATTGATTAGTCGACATAAAGGTAATCTCGACGTGACCCTCCATGAGAACCTTAGATGTCCTAACGACAACGCTCTACAGGATATCTGTTTACGGAGATTGCCCGGAACTAGGACTTTGTTTATGGTAACTGACATTTGAACTAACATGTTGTGGATGCTAAATTTAGTGTCTTATTTTTACCTGAATAAGATTATTTTATTGTTGACATTGTCTGTCTTTTGTACTGTCATGCTGCAATTATATATAATTGGTTCACATGTCTTTATCATGTAAACTGCGACGCAATAAAAGATATGTTCTATTATGTTCTTTTCTGTTAAAATTATTGGGTGTAAACCAGTTGTATTATATTATTGTCAAGGACGACAAACAACACGTGTTTATGCTGTTAGAAATATATTCTGTTATGTTCTGTACAATAAAAGTAAGCATATTTAGGGATTCTATATAACAGGGATTTGTAACGAAGTGGTTTTTGAATTTTCTCGGTCGTCACTGTCTATAACTGGCTGTACAAACTATTTCAGATTTTAAAAACTTGATTTTTTGTTTTTGTACATGCCTTCCATGCAACTTGTGAATTTGTTTGAGAAAAAAGTGTTGCAATTTTGATTGAAAATATGACTTTAGGTGATGTAAAATGGTGCTACAAATGGCAGATCGGCCGAAAAATGAGCGTAATTTACCATAAAATCAGCTAGAAACACATTTTTCCTAACATTTATGTCAATTTGAATGGTACTGGTACAAAATTTCATGTGGATATCTTTATTTAAACTTGTTATACTTGTTTTCCGTATTGGCCGAAATAATAGCGACGACAGTGAAATTTTATGAAAATCTATTACATTTACTTATCGTTACAAATCCCTGTTACATAAAATCCCTAGCATATTCAACAAGCACATGAAATAAAACATGTACATGCACATAATTTTAATATTCTCCGTTTCTATGAAAATAGCAGGTCAAAATCTATTTTATAAAACGAATTGAACCTTCACTTACCTATTCAATAAGTTAATCCGAAAATAACAAGTACCCACTGTGTCAGAAAATAACTTGGATATAGTTTAATATGTACACTTATATATTTAAAATATAAAGATCTCCTGTACAGTCAATGAAAACTTTAATGGTCTAAAATCACTTCAATGTTATTTGGGAAGTTAACCATTCAAATAATAATTGCTAGTTTATAAATTATACATTTATACAGTACACAGTTTAAATTCTGATTGTTAACAAACGAACCCTTATATTTGCACAAACTTTAAAACTTGTATTAAAAAGTTTTAAGCTACTTTGTACGACAAGTTAATACCGTCACACCAATTAGAAAATAGTACCGCACCTAAAAACGCCAAATTACTTATAAAAGTAGTCCAATAAAATATACCTGAGATTATACGGACTGAGACCATTCAATCATGTTTTATTAAAATGATTTAAGCCTATAGGATTACAAGTGCCCCATCATATTTGTATAGAAAGGTGAGGTAATCGTGACAAATTGGTCGATATTTCACGGTCCGTGAACACGGACTCGTACTGGATTTTAATAACAACCATTGTATAACACTGCAACAACTACAAACATTTCAAAATGGCGATTTAAATCGTGTGATGTAACTAGCCGATAGATTTGTAAATATTTCACATAATATTTACTTTAGAGTTTGTTATAATCAGACTTTGATCAGATATTGAGAATATGATATATGGGGTCAAATCTCAACACAAATCTGTCTAATTCATGCTCCACTAATTTACGCTACATTAGAGCTGAAGGTTTCGTCTAAAGGTCATGTGAAGTTTGACAATCAGTCGCACGCAATGGTGTCTACATAATATCAACATATGAACGACACCTCAAGGGTATATTAATATATTATATACTTAAAGTGATAGGTCCGTGAAGTTAGCTATCTATTGTCTATTCACTAATCAAAAGTTTACTCGCTCATCTGAAATATTAGTTAATAGTTACTCGATAAACTTTGACTGAAGGTGTTCGATATATACAGTTTCTTGTGCAACATTCAACGTAAAGTTTGCCAGCAGATTTTTGCAACATTTATCGACAGGGCAATGGGAAGTTTAGCGTTAATTGTTACGTTAAGCGTTTATGTTGCGATGGTTAGTGTCTATTGCGTTGCGACGTTATATGGCACTACAGTGACTCGCTGATTAAATTAAAACAGAATTTTGTTTTTCTTGACAGATGGTACAGTAGGTAGAGTATATGAGTTTTGATTGAACGAGATCAATCTTGTAGTCAATGGGTTGCCTTCCAATCTTTATAAATTCATCCAGAGAGGTTATTATCAAGAGGGATGAAATCGACAATCACAACAATTTACCTAGGAGACAATATTAATGATCAGATTTAGTAAAGAATGAGTAACAGGTTATAAGAATATGTACTAAACATTCCATCGACAGCAGATGTAATTTATTTTCTAGCAGATTCTAACTCGCGGTTGTCTACCAGCTAGGGTCAGTATATTCATAGGCTGACAAAACTTGATAAAAACAAAGACGAAATTACCATCACACAAAACAAAGATTTTGATATAAACACCATGTTCATTTGTGTAGATGGCCTTTAACAGATACCTATAAATAAAATTCCGACAGCAAAACCACTAAAATCACAGGGAATTGTCAAGTTACCTCCCTTTGATTTTTCAAACATACATTTTATATACATATTTATGTATGCATAAGCATAGATGGATTACAGGAGCGGGAGTGGTCGAGCGGTTACCACCTGGTCTAGTTATCATTGTATAGCCAGATAGGTATTGGTTCGAATCTCATTCAAAACCCACGTCGTTGTCTTCTTTGAGTACATGTAGAAAGTTTATCCAACTATCCTACTACTCGTGGACCAGGAAGATGACTCGAGAGTTGTGCTACAAATGAGCTACAATACATTTGTGTAACTAAACAAAAATAATAGAAACATGTAAATGTATAACAATTGCTAAATAGTACCAACAATAACTATAAACAAGTTAGTACAAGGTAACTAAGACTTAATCCATACAATTTACTACAAAAGACAAATGGGTGCATTTCGTACATTTCAGATGTTATTTGCGACCTGTACAAGATAACGCACATTGTCGCATTTTTATATAACAATACAAAAGTACCTAGTAAACTGTTAAGTTAACTTAGATTATGATGAACGTTTAGAAAAGACCTTTTGTCAGTTATCTTTCCCTGATAAAATCTAAAGCAATCCAATTGGTAACATGTAAGTAGGTCCTTACAGTTGGAATCCTCTGATTTTATCATTGAAATCCTATGTAGGGATAACAAAATATTTCATCCAATATCTTTCTTGTTAATAAGGATATTAACAGAAGTGGTGAAATTTAGATAGTTCTATACCCTAAAATTACTTAGCTTGATTTTCAAACAAATTAAATAATTTACAAAAGTGTTATTTAAGATTAATTTTGGCAAATTCACATTGAAAAGCAAGGGTAGAATCCGAGTAATCCAACTAATTTGACCTACCAATTTGAAGAGTATACAAGGGGAAATACCAGACTAAGGTCCCTTGTTTCGAGTAGTATTCTTCTTAACAAGTGGAATGTCAAGTTTTACAAACGACGGACAATTAAGTATAAGTCATAATAATCTGTCAGAGAAATCAATCTGTTTCTGGTCCCAATCATAGTTGAAAAATGGAGAGGGCTTATCATTACCATTGAAAATGAAGATCAACAATTAACTTACCCGAATAAAGATTCTTTCGATGAAATGTCTTTTCCGAACATTTTAGGTTTGCTCAAGTTTCTGGCAAGGGTCTGCACATTATGCATCCTTAAGAGCGGACGGGCCTTGGTTGAAAATTAGACGCACAAAACAGAAGATACGGTCTGTCAGAGAACGTACTGTTGCGGTTAAAGATCTATGACTTGATAACAAAGACTACTGTATAGTGAACAGAGAGGTTTAAATTTATAAATCGGGTCATCATACAAACAGGTCCAGTCTAGACAAACCAAACAATTAGGGTAAATAAACATACAATATTTTTACTGTACACAAGTATTATATTTGTACACAAAGATATTTGTATATTTTGACACATTCTAATGTATAGATAGTTTCATAAGAATGACCGCTTTTTGGTAAAGTGCTACTAAGGTAAAAAGTATGTATTTGTGCATATTTTTCCAAAAATTGTGGAAAACAGTTTTCTTGCCCGTCGAGTTTGAACTAAAATGTTTGTGCATTATGCCTAGGAATCGTTTCCCCAGTTCACTATATTAAGGGACTTAAGTGATGCCTTCAAGATATCATTGTACTGCTTTCGCTGACCCTCTTCTTTTTCCCCCGATGTTAGTTTCCCATACAGAAGTTGTTTGGAAATCGTTTATGTCCCATACGGACAACAAAATGGAGTCCATTCTCATATATCACTATTATATTCGTTGTAATTAAAATAAGATTTCATATATACACGTGATTCATAGTATTTGTTACGTAGTGGTTACGTATCAGCCACCATTAACTACAGCGTGGCGACGTGACGTTATAATCATACTTTATTATCGCAATGTCCCTTCTTTACCACCGTAGATTACGCATTAGAAATGTTTATAAATGAAGGATCAAGGTAATGATGTGTTCCATGATATGTGGCTTATAGACTAAGTGCCAACTTTTTTAGTAGTTCATGAATAATTGTATGTATAGCTGGAAAGTTTCATTTTAATGCAGTTACCATTGACTTGAGGAGGGATATTCTCAAATTACATTAACTAGATCATTCAGGTTTCCATTCAAAATGCGTGTTTCTTTTTGAATAGAGTAAATATTTAGAATGTCTGAATGATCTGAAGGAGCGTCTATCCGTTAATGGTGTAGTTAAAATGTATTGTTACATGATACTATTTAATAATCGTTGCACCCCTTTTTTATCGAGACTGTACAATATTTGTAAACAGATGAATGTCCTGCCAAGGATGACAAATAAAAAAAACGCCCAAGATTAGGGTTAGGTACAATGCATTTTTCAAATATGTAAGACATTATTTGGTAAATTATATTCAACTGTCGATGGCGCATACATTAACCCTGCTGATTTGAATACTAGATCGTCAAAATTTGAGTTCAGAAATATTGCATTGAGTATTTTAATCAGAGGAGTTAATGTATGCGCAACTTACACATTAATAAAGTTTGTTTATGACATTAATGTTAAATGATATACAATGCATGGTATTCTACGCCCCATTTAAATCCACTTTGTCAGTCATATAATAACAAACAGCTAGTCCTCATATTCCCAGAGCTTTCTTAAATATATGTGGCGCATGTTAGAAAAAAGCCCACAGAAGATAAAATCTTCGTAAGTAAAATGCAAAAAACATTCATGGACCAATCATTCGTTCTCCTATCATTTTGTAATATATTTCTAAAACTCAGATTTTTATTACCAACGTTTCTTGAAAACTTTAATGTAATATTTTTGAAATATGTAGAATATTGTATATATTATGAAAATCTTATCATTAATGTATCAACATTTAGACTAGACTCAGGCTATTAAATGTATTAAAATGAGTTAAGGTATTTTTGTCGTAAGATCTTTTGTCAAAAAAATGGCTACTAAATCTAAACTAAATCGATCAATTGAAATGCTTCACGACAAGCAACATGAATTACATGATATATATTGGTAAATGTTATTCAATTGTCAGTGGTGCATACATTGATCCGGCTGATTTAAACACTTGAGTATCGATAATGAGTACAGAAATACTGTAGTGAGTATTTAAAACAGCGGTGTTAATGTATGGTTTAATGTCGGTCGAATAAAATTTATCCATAACATATACATAAAAAGTTAGGCCAGTCTTGTCAGTATCCTGATTTCTATTACAAATAAGTTCGTGTAATGAGTTTAACTTTGTTTTATCTGCGTGTAAAATGTGATCAAACGCGCGCTTGGGGATCGATAGATCCCGGGTTCAATCCCCACTAAGGGCACTGCTAATTTCTTTGGGCAAGAAATTAACCTACAATTGTTCCACCCCACCCAGGTGTAAATGGGTACTGTGAAGGATCGCCTGCCTGAGGGGGATTTTAATAGGAGGGTGATTTCAATGATCAGGAGTTATTGTACAAGATTGTAAAGTTGGCTGAACATGAACATGTATATGGAAGCAGACTTTAAACCAAACTTTAACTTTAAATTTTATCTTATATGACTTTAGCAAATAAACTATATTTTTAGCTCAAACTTCTGTTTATATTGAATTAGAGATACTATGACTACGGGTCACGTGACTCCTTCTCTTTCTAATACATTGTTCATATTCAATTGTTTGTAACAAGGTACTATTATATACGTTACTGAAAGAAATTATCTGTTCTGTTCTGTTCTTTCACTCTACTTGAAATAATAATAAGTTTACAAAGTAGCGGTATTTGAACATGATCAGGTTAATTAACTCTTATTTGTCAACCTCTACAGCTCTTACATTGCTGAGTAATTGAAACAGTCATAAAATAAACCGTCTCCAATTACATTGTAATTACATTGTAACACTGTCGTAAAACCCTTTCACATTCGGTTGTTAGCTATCAAAATAAAACATGATAGTCGTGTCTCAAGTTTCAATGCTTATATTTGTAAGGAAATTTCAAAATTCAAGCATCATCAAAAATTTGATTGTAATATTCTTTGTCAGATGTTTTATGTTTAATTTTATACCGTACTCTCCAAATGACTTTAGACAAAATCATGTTTTAAAGAAAAAATCGGTTCACATTTACCTGAACATATTTCTACATTTACTTGTTCATCAACTTATGATTTTACAAAAATATGAATTCATTATAATAGAATAACTTCCACGATCAATTTTGCAAACATTCATTTGTCTAAAATTTGTATGCGGCACTGTGTATTTTAACATGTTGATAAAAGCAAAATATCGAGGGGAAAATATATTCTTTGAGCTTCAGAGGACTAGTTGTCATTTATTAAAAAACTCAAATGAATACTTTCTGAAATTCATAGACCGACCGACCGACCGACCGACCGACCGACCGACCGACCGACCGACCGACCGACCGACCGACCGACCGACCGACCGACCGACCGACCGACCGACCGACCGACCGACCGACCGACCGACCGACCGACCGACCGACCGACCGACCGACCGACCGACCGACCGACCGACCGACCGACCGACCGACCGACCGACCGACCGACCGACCGACCGACCGACCGACCGACCGACCGACCGACCGACCGACCGACCGACCGACCGACCGACCGACCGACCGACCGACCGACCGACCGACCGACCGACCGACCGACCGACCGACCGACCGACCGACCGACCGACCGACCGACCGACCGACCGACCGACCGACCGACCGACCGACCGACCGACCGACCGACGCACGGACGGACGGACGGACGGACGGACGGACGCAGTTTAAACAAACATAGCACAATATACCACAGGTGTATTTTTAGCTCTTAAGCACGAATAAGGAACTCCTCGGCCATTCGCTATGAATACCACTGTTCAATGATATAACTGAACAATATTTGGTTTAATTAATATATAACATATAATTTTGTTTTGACAAAGATCTGTTGGTATACTACAAGAACTGTTTTGTATAACCGCTGTATGCGCTTCGCCCGTGTTTCGCCTCGCGTAGGTAGTAAAATCCAAAGCCGCCAGGGTAGACCCCCACGAATCCTTCCGAGTTTATTCATTCATGAAGGTCGAGGAGTTCCAAATGATTCAGTAAATTCAGCGCCTAGATATGTAACTACAGTCTTCATGCGAGCACCAATTGTAACAGTTACTATCCAACAATGCAATTGTTACAATGATGTATGTTATTGATGGGTCAGAACTAAACTGGTCTATAGTCCAACAGAATTAACCTGAGCTTGAACTACCTAATTATAATAATTACACACTTTACTTACATTAAATCGTGAGTTTCCGTACGCGTCTATACGGTTATACTAGTGTTTATAACAACCGATGTAAGTATCTATTAATCAATTTATTAAAAGTGGCATGTTATTGTACTTTATATTTGGACACATTAGTTTTTGGGGAAACAAGTAAGTCAGCAGTATTATGGCACAGTTTCAAAGTATTTATTCTTATGAAAACAACATTAATTGTTCAGTATGTGTATTTTGCCGAAAGCTTCCGATATAGCGCGATTTACAAACGAAGACAAAAATAGACTGTAAATACTGAGTCTAATATATTCTTGCATAAAGGTCAAGCTCAGGTTAATTCTGATGGACTATACATTCTTTTTAATTTACATGTAGTTAAGGATACTCATTCACAGATTTCAACTTAAAAATCAACTTTCTATGAAAATAACTAAATTGTATGGAAACATTTTTGAAAGCAGGAAAGTAGTGTTCTGATAATGAAAATTTTAATGCAAATAAACATACAACTACAAATGATGGTGTTTCATGTATTTAATATCTACCCCGTATGTCACGGTATAGACACTTTTATTGCATTTTTGTGACTTTTATTGTATTTTTCTTGCAACATATATGTTAGTTTGTCTTAAAATGATAAGAATTATCTTTTTGACACAATTACAGACACTGAATGGTATATTGGAATTATAGAAAAAATAAACCAAATCTGTTAACTAGTACCTTTAAAATAGATTTGCTCTGCTCTGTTCAATTGGTAGGTACGACTTAACTCAAACAGTTTGATATATTTCTTGTATTAATTTGATGCAGTAACTGTATTTGTATATAAGCCAACCTAAATTAATCGCCTTGCACATTATTTACTTCGTGATACAATACAATTTAGTTTTTTACACCTGCCCATAATGATATAAACATGAACATTAATTTTTTTTTAATTGTGTTTTAGATTTTGCATAAGTTGATAATTTTATTGGTTTTAATACTAGAATAAATTGTATCAGCATTCGAGCCATTTTCTTTCTGTGTGAGAAAGTTTTACTTTTCAGATAGCATTACACTATAACAGAAGGTCTTAAATTAGCGACTTCTGTGAATTTTTGCCTTAGAATATATACATGTTACATATCATTTTAATGGAATTGATGAAAAAAACAAGGAACTGAAAAAATAAATTAAAATCGGACCTTGGTTACCCAAGATATTGACCTTTGAAGTTACGATGCGGTCATTTTTTCTGACCGGTCAATTCTAGACCCCCCAAAAAAATAACCACCAAAAGCTCATTATAATACCATTGTGTAGCATATCAAATGTAAAGTATTTGATTATTGAAGTAATTTGAATAACAGGTCAATGATTCATATGTCTCTAGGAGTGTCTTAACTTTGAAGGTCTCGATACAATGAGCTATAATGGTTCCTGATATAAGTGTACTATGTTCTCAGATTCGACGTCTGTGTGGAGTGTAACACAAATACGACTGAAACATCGTAGGGTTATCAAATTTAATAGGCGTACGACAATTATTGTCGTTATTAATAATGATCATTGTTGTAAGTTGTATCTAAACTTCTCTGACTGTAATTTTGTTTTTGTTTTTTTGTATCGTGTAAATACACGCCTGGTACCATGTATTTGTAATATTACTTTTGTATTGGCTATAAATAGTATATTTGATGCCAAATAAAGAATATGTTATGTTATGTTATGTAAGAGAACGTGTTCGTGCTATCAACGGTCTTACGACATATTTTAGTCGTAAATCTATGGTCGTATGACATATTTTAGTCGTAAATCCTACTATTCTGCATTGTTATACATGTGTATTTTCAATACGCTGTTAAGATGTATACTTGTTTAACTTATACAGTTTTTTTGAAATCTTAAAGCGTTTTTGTATCAAAAATACGTACCACATATTGAGCCTTTCAATTGGTGTGAAGTGAACTCATTATATTATAACCAGAATACAAATAATTTTGTTTTTGTCAACCTTTTATATGTTTGAAGTTTTGAACATAACTCAGGAAATATATCAATTTGTAAGAATGTTGAATTTTATTTCACAAGTAGGTTCAAATATAAATGCTTTAAAAATGGCAAAGCAGCGTGTGAGGATTTTTTTTATACTTTAATATGAGTTTAAAAATAAAAACATTCATTTTCAAAACTGACGAATCTATTATTTCTTTCATTTAAAAAAAATGACGTTAAGCTAAGTATAATGATACTATGACGAAATTTTGAAATATTATTTGTAAAATAGGAATATACAATTTCGTTTACATTATATATAGTAAAAAAAGTAATTGCATTTTATAGTCTAAGTTTCATGCTTACACACGTTCACCGACTTTACAGCTATTACCCCTGGTCACTGGGCTACTGGTATCTATCTATCAATCTCCCTGGGGAGATTATTAGTGCAGCCGACAAATTGGCGCAACGGAATTATACCACCCTCGCAGGTACCCATTTACACCTGGGTGAAGTGAAACAATCGCTGGTAAATTTCTTGCTCAAGGAAATTAGCAGTGCCTCTAGTGGGATTCGAACCCAGGACCTCTCGATCCCTAAGCGCGCGTCCTACCATTGGACCACTGCTCCTACTTAAATTACATTATTTTATGCAGCTATGGTTCGCGCAATTATGGATTTACAGTCATTTTTCATATTTTCACTGCATTGAAATTTTCACTACAGTGAAATATTAAGATGATATTTTATTTTATTCGTATATTTTCATCGTCCATACAGCAACATATATTAAGACAGGTACAAGTTTGTCCGTGGCAGGTAGAACAAAGTGCCTAAACAAACTATACTACCACAAACAATAGTCATAAGTAAAACAAAACAAAAAACAACATTCATTTCACTGAGAAAAAAATATGACGATAGGATTATAATATATTTAGCTATATTATTTCTACTAGGTTAAATTCACCGCAAACACAAATCTAAACCATTCTTAAATAGGCCGATTACTTAAATACCATATTATAAAGGAAAGGCTAAAATCTGAAGGTATAAATCTGTATGGGGGTTCTATATGAAAGCCAATTAACACAAAACTATCATATAATATATTTTAGTACTGACCTCCTTAAGTTGTTCAAATAAGCATTATAATCCATCTTAACTATAGTCCGTGATTTTGTTTTATAAAGAACGTTGTATCGTTATATAAAAGAAATACAATAAAATAGTCTATACCATCAAAGTTATACATTACATGTATTCTAGTGCATGTTTTTAAATAGTCACACATTCTATATATATATCATTCTATACTTAGATTATTTCATTAGGTATCTGTATATTGTAAGGATGACAGACAGAGAGTGATTGACAAATATAACTTTAGTATTATAAGGATATGTACGCAAGTCTTATCATGCATTATAAAATACACACCCCTCACAGTGCTTACGTCACGCTTTGCTACTTAACTACTGCCAACACGTAAACCACGTGACGCTAGTAATACCATCTATCTATAGAATGCCCAAACTCCTCACAGTGCCTGCGTCAAGCTTCGTTATTTTTACACATTCTTACTTAAAACTATTTTTTATCTTTATGTGCTTTGACTATCATAATCAGAGACTAATTGCCTGTCATAATTTACTACAAGAAGACTTAATTTTTAGAAAATATTGAAATGTAACAGAATAGATGAAAATAAAATATTCGGCTCTTTGAGGGACGAATTTACTTGTGGTGGCAGTGGTTACTGATTTAATAAAGGGAAATAACCACTGTGGGGAGTTTGTATAAAATATCACCGTTGTGTTATAAGGATGTCATGATGCTTTACAACACAAATCTCATTGTAGTGCGTCGCCCATTCGGTGCAGCTCTACCTTTAATTGCAGTGTTATTCGTAGTAATTGGTGTGGAGTTCCGCATGGTTCGATAACCTGATAACACAATGGTGATTTCGTATTATTACATAGTACATTGTAATACCGATGTGATAGTTTCAACCACCTTATCTCAGACATCCATTCATATTCAACGAGTTCGTTCCTGTATTTAAAAAAAGCCATAAGTTTCGGTTTCTGAGGTTATGAGTTATATAGCTTTATTTGTATGTTTGTAATAATGTTGTGGCTATTGTTTTTTATTGGGGGGGGGGGAGAGGAGGTACTTTTATGCCCACAGGCTGCGATGTATAGAAATTCCTAATCTATCGACATTTAAGTGACTCCTAGATTATTTTTAACAGTGTAATAAAGACATCAAAAAAGTAGAAGGCGGCTCGAATTATGAAATAAATCCTTTTCAAACGGTATTGAATGTTTAAATAACTTTGATGTATCATGTTACACACGTCATTGTCAATAGGTCACGATGTTATATTTCTTGAATGTCATTTCAAAGTATATTTTGTGAGAGTGAAAGACTGTTACCAAAATTAAGTAATCACAGAGATTGATTACAAAACTAGTATAAAAATAAACATAGGGAATGGTTGTCAAATTTGGTTTAACATCGATTCATTATACCAATTGTGACTCTAGAAAATATCAAACTCCCCGCAGCGGTGATTTCTCTTTATTAAATCAGTAACCACTGCCACCACAAGTAAATTCGTCCTTCAGAGAGCCGAATATTTTTTTCATCTTTTCTGTTACAATTCAATATTTTTCTACAAATTGAGTCTTCTTGTTGTAAATTATGATGTTCAAAGTACATAATGATACAAAAGTTTTAATTAGTAATTTACAAAAAATAACAAAGGGTGACGTAAGCCCTGTGAGGAGTTTGGGCATTCTATAAATAGATGATATTAGTAGCGTCACGTGGTTTACGTGTTGGCAGTGTTTAAGTAGCAAAGCGTGACGTGAGCACTGTGAGGAATTAGGAAAAAATGTCCACCCTGTCAAAAAGGGGGGGGGCAAATGTCAGGGGGAATGTCCGGATACCTAGAAAAACAATCTTCAAAAGGAGCATAGCCACAAACTCGAGATAATTCATATAGGTTTTCGAATATTCAAGTTTTTTTTGGTAAAAAGTAATTCAATAACGCGTGTTCTTTTATCTTTTTTATAAAGGGGATAATACTGCAAGCAGTAAATCAAAAATACATTCTACTTATACAGTACCATCTAATATTACCTTTACACTTAAAGTTTAGTTTAAGTTAATACAATTTGATTTGATTTTACAGGTATTTTAGCATAAGGATAGTTATAAAAGATTGTGTCATTTGAATGAAGAGTAATTATAATTCATCAAATTGGTATTTTCATTCAGGTACACGAAGCAAAAGATATATTTCTAAAATTTCTCAAGTATAAGTAAAAGGTAAAAAAAAATAAAGATAAAAACCACGCATCGACAAAAGTATAAAGGTAATTATGGATGGAATTCTATATCGGTTTTATTAATGTTGTGTTACCTTTGAATTTAGGACTAAATGAATAATTATAAACCCGGGTCGATAGAGCAGTTGATAGCGTGCCGGAATTTGGAATCTCGTGCCCGTGGGGATGCGGGTTCGAATCCTACCCGGGGAGGCTATACCCTTCTATGAAAATTTGACAATAATGTCGATTTTCCTCCATTGATTAGATAATATGGGAAAGTTTCCGGTCTTGTGGAAGGGTATGTGAGTACTGGATATAGACAAGGGTCCAGGAAAGCTAGGTTAGGAGCGCTGGACGCCGTAAATGACTTAAATCGTGTTGACTCGGCGTTAACTCTAGTAGAAAAAAGGAATAATTATAAAGCAGTACAAAACTATGGTGGCCTATTTCTGTCACCTGCTGGGCAGTATAATTATAAAAAATCTAACGATAATTCAACAATACAAAGATTTACGACTAAAATAAATCGTAAGACGTTTGATAATATGCACTCCTGTGGTGTTTGTCGTAGATAGTCAAGCCTAATGTATGGAAATATACCTCCATTGTTTGAAAACTTTAGGAAGCCAACCCATTTCTCCCGCCTATGTTGCAATAGGTGTATGTTTCCAAACACCAGTATTGAACTTCAGTGTTCTGCTCTGTATAGAATTCATACAAGAATAAGTTTTCTTAGCTCCAATAACTTAGCACAACATTCGACGTTCGATATTCGATATTCAATATCGAATATCGAACCAGTTCGACGTTCGACATTGGCATAATGTGCCAATATCGAACAGAAGTTGAATATCGAACCAGCTCGACGTTCGACATTCATTAATAATAGTCCGAATGTAGTTCTGAAGTTGAATATCGAACCAGCTCGACGTTCGACATTCATTAATAATAGTCCGAATGTAGTTCTGATGTTGAATATCGAACCAGTTCGACGTTCGACATTCATTAATAATAGTCCGAATGTAGTTCAGAGGTTGAATATCGAACCAGTTCGACGTTCGACATTCATTAATAAAAGTCTGAATGTAGTTCTGAAGTTGAATATCGAACCAGCTCGACGTTCGACATTCATTAATAATAGTCCGAATGTAGTTCTGATGTTGAATATCGAACCAGCTCGACGTTCGACATTCATTAATTATAGTCCGAATGTAGTTCTGAAGTTGAATATCGAACCAGCTCGACGTTCGACATTCATTAATAATAGTCCGAATGTAGTTCTGATGTTGAATATCGAACCAGCTCTAAGTTCGACATTCATTAGCAATAATGATGCGAATGTAGTTCTAAAATTGAATATCGAACCAGTTCGACGTTCGACATTCATTAAAAATAGTCTGAATGTAGTTCTGAGGTTGAATATCGAACCAGCTCGACGTTCGACATTCATTAATAATAGTCCGAATGTAGTTCTCTGGTTGAATATCGAACCAGTCCGACGTTCGGACGACTTGTTTCAGCGGGGATACCTCGATTGGGCTCTTGGCCGCGCTTGAATCATTGGAGCACGGCCTGTTTCTGCGGGGAAAACCTCGGCTTGGCCCTGGGCGGCGCTGGAATCAGCGGCATGCGGCTTGGATCAGCGGGGGAACCTCGGCTGGGCACTCGGACGGGGCTTCAGCTGGCTCTGTGGGCTCTGTGGGCCTTCTACCGGGGTCTACGCGGCCTGCCGCTAATACCTGCCTGGTTGGCTTGATTTTAGCGGAGGCAAGCAAGGGACACCGGGGTTTTCCTCGGCTGCAAGCCAGGCGCGCTTGTATCAGCGGTGGACGGCTTGATTCGGCGGGGAAACATCGGCTGGGCCCTTGGTCGCACTTGAATCAGCGGAGCACGGCTTGTTTAAGCGAGGAAAGCCCGGCTAGACCTTCGGCCGCGCTTGAATCAGCGGCGGACGGCTTGTTTCAGCGGGGAAACCTCGGCTGGATCCTTGGCCGCGCTTGAATCAGCGGAGCACGGCCTGTTTCAGCGGGGGAACCTCGGCTGGGCCCTGGGCGGCGGTGGAATCAGCGGCAGGCGGCTTGGATCAGCGGGGAATCTCGGCTGGGCTCTGCTCGACGTTAATGCGAATGTAGTTCTGAAGTTGAATATCGAACCAGCTCGACGTTCGACATTCATTAATAATAGTCCGAATGTAGTTCTGAGGTTGAATATCGAACCAGTTCGACGTTCGACATTCATTAATAATACTAATGCGAATGTAGTTCTGAGGTTGAATAACGAACCAGTTCGACGTTCGACATTCATTCATTATAGTCCGAATGTAGTTCTGAGATTGAATTTCGAACCAGCTCGACGTTCGACATTCATTAATAATAGTCAGAAAGTAGTTCTGAAGTTCAATATCGAACCAGCTTGATGTTCGACATTCATTAATTATAGTCCGAATATAGTTCTGAGGTTGAATATCGAACCAGTTCGACGTTCGACATTCATTAGCAATAATGATGCGAAGCCTATACTGGGCACTAGGCTGCGCTTGAATCAGCGGAGCACGGCTTGTTTCAGCGAGGAAACCTCGGCTGTGCCCTGGGCGGCGCTAGAATCAGCGGCAGGCGGTTTGGATAAGCGGGGGAACCTCGGCTGGGCACCCGGTCGGGGCTTCAGCGGGCTCTGCGGGCTTCTACCGGGGTCTACGCGGCCTGCCGATGATACGCGCCTGTCTGGCTTGATTTCAGCAGAGGCAAGCAAGGGACACCGGGGTTTACCTCGGCTGCAAGCCAGGCGCGCTTGAATCAGCGACGGACGGCTTGATTTGGCGGGGAAACATCGTCGGGGGCCTTGGTCGCGCTTGAATCAGCGGAGCACGGCTTGTTTCAGCGGGGAAAGCCCGGCTGGGCATTCGGCCGCGCTTGAATCAGCTGCGGACGGCTTGTTTCAGCGGGGATACCTCGGCTGGATCCTTGGCCGCGCTTGAATCAGCGGAGCACGGCTTGTTTCAGCGGGGAAAGCCCAGCTTGTCCCTTGGCAGCACTTGAATCAGCGGCGGACGGCTTGGATCAGCAAGGAAACCTCGGCTGGGCCCTTGGCCGCGTTGAATCAGCGCCAGGCGCTCTTGAATCCGCGGCGGACGGCTTATTCCAGCGGGGAAACCTCGGATGGCCCTTGGCCGTGGTTAAATCAAAGGCAGACGGCTTCGATCAGCGGGGAAACCTCGGCTGAGCACTCTGCCGGGGCTTTATCGGGCTCCGCGGGCCTTTAACGAGGGTCTATGCGGCCTGCTACCGATATCGGTCTGGCGCGCTTGATTTCAGCGGAGGCAAGGACGGGACACCAGGGTTTACCTCGGCTGCAACCCAGGGGCGCTTGAATCAGCATCAGACGGCTTGTTTCAGCGGGGAAACATCGGCTGGGCCCTTGGCCGCGCTTGAATCAGCGGAGCACGGCCTCTTTCAGCGGGTAAACCTCGGCTGGGCCCTTGGCCGCGCTTGAACCAGCGGCAGGCGGCTTGGATCAACGGGGGAACATCGGCTGGGTACTCGGCCGGGGCTTCATCGGGCTTTGCGGGTCCGTTACTGGGGTCTACGCGGATTGTCGCTGATATCGGCCTGGCTCGCTTGATTTAAGCGGGGTTAAGCACGGGACACCGAATATACCTCCTCTGTTGGTCGCAACCCGTTTCGGCGACTAAAAAAGTGCAGTTAATTATTCATTGTTCTTTTATTTACACCATTGATGCACGATTGATGATCGCTCTCGTGCAGCACAGCGACGCTTCATATAAAAAGACTTTTTCGGAACTCCAAATTATGGGTTTCGTGCACAGGCGGTACAAAATCGGAATAAATCCAATTGTTCTCTGTACATACTTTCATTGTAACGATAAAAGTTAGTTCGCCCGCCCGGCTAGCTCAGTCGGTAGCGAACAAGTCTTCTGATCGAGGTGTCGTGAGTTCGATTCATGGGCGGGGCATACTGTCGTGAAGCTTGGTCATGAAATAATTTCTATTGTCATTCTCCCTTCTACCACTGATTCAAAATTATGTACGGCAGTTGTCAGTCACTGACGGAAGTAGCGCCTAGTAACTGGTTAACAGCTAAATCCAGAGATTTAGGCTTTCCAGGAACGGTGAGTAGGTTGACTGACTGCCATGATATGACCTATACAATGTGTTGCTACGGCGTTTAATCCAACAAAACAAACACGCAACTAACACAAAAATTTGTTTGTACCACAGGTATTGTTCGTTTTTTCTCAACTGTCAGAACATGAATAATTTCACGGTGAATGCGTTTATTAAAATCATTGTTGTAAAACATCCATGCGTTTCCGAAAGCGTGTATTATGATCAAGTTAAGCTGTTTATGCCGTATGATATGTTTTAGTCGAGATATTTTTAATAACAATAAGGGCGCCAGTACAAAAACAATGCATTCAGTCACCGTGAAATTATTCAAGCTTTGACAGTTGAGAAAAAACGGACAATAAAACCCCAAAAATTTGAATTCCGGATATAGTCTATTCATGTGATTGACTATATAATTTGTTAGCTAGACGTCTTAATATTGTGTCAACAAAAATATTAAAAACAAATATTGCATGAATAAAAGTACTTCGATCCAAAGAAATTAAGTCAACAACCAATGTGCTAAATATTGAAAAAAATACATACGTCTAATATTATAAACGAATGTCAAATATCGAGCTGGTTCGATATTGAACCTTAGAACTACATTCGGACTATTATTAATGAATGTCGAACGTCGAACTGGTTCGATATTCAACCTCAGAACTGCATTCGCATTATTATCATGAATGAATGTCGAACGTCGAACTGGTTCGATATTCAACCTCAGAACTACATTCGGACTATTATCAATGAATGTCGAACGTCGAGCTGGTTCGATATTCAACTTCAGAACTACATTCGGACTATTATTAATGAATGTCGAACGTCGAGCTGGTTCGATATTCAACCTCAGAACTACATTCGGACTATTATTAATGAATGTCGAACGTCGAACTGGTTCGATATTCAACTTCAGAACTACATTCGGACTATAATTAATGAATGTCGAACGTCGAGCTGGTTCGATATTCAACCTCAGAACTACATTCGGACTATTATTAATGAATGTCGAACGTCGAGCTGGTTCGATATTCAAACTCAAAACTACATTCGGACTATCTTTTATGAATGTCGAACGTCGAGCTGGTTCGATATTCAATCTCAGAACTACATTCGCATCATTATCATTAATGAATGTCGAACGTCGAACTGGTTCGATATTCAACCTTAGAACTACATTCGGACTATTATTAATGAATGTCGAACGTCGAGCTGGTTCGATATTCAACTTCAGAACTACATTCGCATCAACGTCGAGCAGAGCCCAGCCGAGATTCCCCGCTGATCCAAGCCGCCTGCCGCTGATTCCAGCGCCGCCCAGGGCCTAGCCGAGGTTCCCCCGCTGAAACAGGCCGTGCTCCGCTGATTCAAGCGCGGCTAAGGGTCCAGCCGAGGTTTCCCCGCTGAAACAAGCCGTCCGCCGCTGATTCAAGCGCGGCCGAAGGTCTAGCCGGGCTTTCCTCGCTTAAACAAGCCCTGCTCCGCTGATTCAAGTGCGACCAAGGGCCCAGCCGATGTTTCCCCGCCGAATCAAGCCGTCCACCGCTGATACAAGCGCGCCTGGCTTGCAGCCGAGGTAAACCCCGGTGTCCCTTGCTTGCCTCCGCTAAAATCAAGCCAACCAGGCAGGTATTAGCGGCAGGCCGCGTAGACCCCGGTAGAAGGCCCACAGAGCCCACAGAGCCAGCTGAAGCCCCGTCCGAGTGCCCAGCCGAGGTTCCCCCGCTGATCCAAGCCGCATGCCGCTGATTCCAGCGCCGCCCAGGGCCAAGCCGAGGTTTTCCCCGCAGAAACAGGCCGTGCTCCACTGATTCAAGCGCGGCCAAGGGCCCAATCGAGGTATCCCCGCTGAAACAAGTCGTCCGAACGTCAGACTGGTTCGATATTCAACCTCAGAACTACATTCGGACTATTGTTAATGAATGTCGAACGTCGAGTTGGTTCGATATTCAACCTCAGAACTACATTCGGACTATAATTAATGAATGTCGAACGTCGAGCTGGTTCGATATTCAATCTCAGAACTACATTCGCATCAAAATCATTAATGAATGTCGAACGTCGAACTGGTTCGATATTCAACATCAGAACTACATTCGGACTATTATTAATGAATGTCGAACGTCGAGCTGGTTCGATATTCAACCTCAAAACTACATTCGGACTATTATTAATGAATGTCGAACGTCGAACTGGTTCGATATTCAATATCAGAACTACATTCGGACTATTATTAATGAATGTCGAACGTCGAGCTGGTTCGATATTCAACTTCAGAACTACATTCAGACTTTTATTAATGAATGTCGAACGTCGAACTGGTTCGATATTCAATCTCTGAACTACATTCGGACTATTATTAATGAATGTCGAACGTCGAACTGGTTCGATATTCAACATCAGAACTACATTCGGACTATTATTAATGAATGTCGAACGTCGAACTGGTTCGATATTCAACCTCAGAACTACATTCGCATTAGTATTATTAATGAATGTCGAACGTCGAGCTGGTTCGATATTCAACCTCAGAACTACATTCGGACTATTATTAATGAATGTCGAACGTCGAGCTGGTTCGATATTCAACTTCAGAACTACATTCAGACTTTTATTAATGAATGTCGAACGTCGAGCTGGTTCGATATTCAACCTCAGAACTACATTCGGACTATTAGTAATGAATGTCGAACGTCGAAATGGTTCGATATTCAACCTCAGAACTACATTCGGACAATCTTTTATGAATGTCGAACGTCGAGCTGGTTCGATATTCAATCTCAGAACTACATTCGCATCATTATCATTAATGAATGTCGAACGTCGAACTGGTTCGATATTCAACCTTAGAACTACATTCGGACTATTATTAATGAATGTCGAACGTCGAACTGGTTCGATATTCAACCTTAGAACTACATTCGGACTGTTATTAATGAATGTCGAACGTCGAACTGGTTCGATATTCAACCTCAAAACTACATTCGAACTATTATTAATGAATGTCGAACGTCGAGCTGGTTCGATATTCAACCTCAGAACTACATTCGGACTATTATTAATGAATGTCGAACGTCGAGCTGGTTCGATATTCAACTTCTGTTCGATATTGGCACATTATGCAAATGTCGAACGTCGAACTGGTTCGATATTCGATATTGAATATCGAATATCGAACGTCGAATGTTTTGCTAAGTTATTGGATCTCGATTTTTGACAAATATTAGGACCCAAATGCTTAATTTGTGAACAAAAAGGTCTCTATAATAAGACCGTTTCGCAATCAAGACCATCGATTTTGCTGGTCTTAATAGCGGAACTTTACTGTATGTATATTTGTTCAGTGTACCAATGGCGTGTTTTACCAATCTACTAATGAATCTATTAATTTCATCATACATGTATATATTTCGGCTTCAATACTTGTATAGTCCTATTATATTAACCTGTCACTCATACATAATTTCATGGAGTGTACACTTTCTAAAATAAACACTTTATTTATAGTCAGTAAAACCAGCTTAAGAGTGTGTACATACCATGAAATTATATTCATGTGTGACAGGTTAATAAAATAGGACTACATATGTAATACAACTAAATATCTTATTTAATAGTACAATACATTAACAACAAAATGCTCAAACCATTATTCAAAGTCTACCAACCATTACTATGTAAATTCACGTCAGTGGACCAAAACCCATTTTTATTCAACAAAATGTAATAAAACTCAAAATTAGATCATTGACGTCAATGTTCTAATAATATATAACAGATAAATCATACTTGTAAAGATAAATGATAAGTTAACAGCGCCCTGCAAAAGTCTCTACACAAAATGCTTTTTTATAAACTGATTTACATTTACTTTATTTATTAATTTATGTATTTATTTACTTACTTACTTTTTACTTATTTACTTTTTACTTATTTACTTATTCATTTACTTACTTCTTACTTATTTACTTACTTACTTTTTACTTATTTACTTACTTACTTTCTTATTTATTTATTTATTTATACTGGGTTAATCGCCGTGTCAACACAAGGTTATCAAATTTTGTAGGTTATTTTACGGCATACAGCTCACCTAACCTATCTTTCCTGAACCATTGTCTGAAACCAGTATTCACCTACCCTTCCGCAAGGTTGGTAACTTCTCCATATACCTTAGTAATGTAGAAAAATTGTCATTATTGTCATATTTTCATGGAAGGGTATAACTTTCCCTGGTAGAATTCAAACCCGTACCCCATTCAGGACGCGCAACCAACTGTGGTTCCAAACGGGTTACAAAAATGTAAATATCAGGTTCTATAATGGTAAAATTATCAACAACAACTAATAGTTTGTTTTTATGTATCTTCCTCAATACAAAAAAAATAAATGACATTAAACTGCACATAAAATAACTACTTCCGATCTTTCACTGAAAAATATCAGTATTTACTTATAGATCTGGACATTGGAGTTTTAATTCTTCATGCAAAGTTTTAATCAATTTGTAAACTAGGTCATTTGCCATAATTTTTTGTGCAGATGATTTAGAGCTAATACTTACCACTAACGAACATATCCGAGCATTTCGAACCAAGATAATAAATAGTTATTTCATATACTACTTGAATCTTTTGTATTTCTTGACTGAACTTCAGGATAAACATGTATTTGTTTACATTCTGAAGATCAGGCCCCAGTTTCAAGAACAAAACAACAACTCAACTTTCTACTCAAGCTCAATCTTATGTTTTGATCATTAATTTTACTAAACGTAATCAATGTTATAACAAATGTAATATCATTAGAAAATCCAAATTGTGATTTAAAAGCTATATTATATAGACTACAACTGCCAAAATATATGGATAAGGTTTCATTCAACTGTATTTTTTTGAGTCTGTAAATGAACTGTTGAGTTTTGTCTCAAGTGAAAATTAATTTTTTGGCCATAAGTTTATAATCAAGCCCATGATATTTAATGTTAAAACATCTTTCCATTATTATGATCATTTAATAACAGTAATTTTTAACTCACCTGTTTTACAAATAGAAGGTATGCTAATAGTGTTGGTAGCTTTTGGAGAGTGTGCACATCCAAGAGTACATGTATTAACATAAATAGACTAGCTTTTGCAAGTATGCAACTATTCAAGGGCTATGCATGACCAGCCGATTAACCAAGTCTGGCCCGTTTGGACACCCGTCTACCCTGAATCAGAGACCGAAGAAGTGTGTTGGGAAGACTGGAGATCCCTGGGTCTCCCTCAACTACAAGGATCCTCCTTTCTCGGTTATAAGACGCTGCCCACGACAAACGGGCAGTTTTGCTATTGGCCATATTCCCATCATGGAGGCGCAAATAGCACCTACATAATGGGCACATGTTTCTCCTCTTCACCACGGAGAGGTCCCAAAAAGAGAGGAGGAACAGGTATTAATAACCTGACTTAGTTCTAGTTAAAGGCCCCACATAGTCTATAACGACCCTACTAAATGGATCATCGAATGCAGGAATATACCGTTAAGGAGCTTTTGGTATAGTCTGATTTTGTTTTTCTACTACTTGACACGTGTGGCACGATTTACAATACCTAGAAACATCTGATTTTAGGCCAGGCTAATAAAAATGACTTAAAATCTTGTGGTAAGTTTTGTTAACACCTAGATGACCTGACAATGGAGTTTCATGGGCTAAACTAAGTATTTCTTGGCGGTATGATTTTGTAACTACAATCTGATGATGGACTGTCCACTCATCATCAGCTGGAACATCAGGTGGTCGCCATTTTCTCATGCGAATTTCATTTTGCCAATAGAAACAAACTGGCACTTGTGAAATTTCATTCTCGGGTAGGGCCCTATGAGACAAATTAGAAATTTCAGGATCAATTTCTAGTTCCTGTATAAGATGTATTCCTGTATTGATCTTTTGACACAGGTAATGAATGATCAGATGTTGATAAGTCTGTCTGAGTTTCAGGCAGACTAGAGGAAGGAGACTTGTTAATTTCAGTATTAAATGACTGACTTATGAAAGTGTCAGATAAATCAACATCTGAGGAAGGAATGTCCTTAATGGCTTTTTGCCATAGCTTGAGTAACTGCACACGAAGGGTAAAGGTCAGACATTTTCTGCTCAATGTGGTCATTGGTTTGATTAACAAAAGGTGTATCAGTTACAAGTGGGTTAACCACAACCTTATTTCCTGCTAAGTCATTGCCTAGCAACAAATGGACGCCTTTGAATGGTAAAGAAGATCTAATACTTATAGCCACTGGTCCAGTTACCAAATCTGAGGTCAAATAAACATAATGGAGAGGTACATTAACAAATCCACACCCTGAATAAGATCACTAGCTTCAAAAGAAGTCTTCTCGGAAAAAGGCGGAGTATCTGCTAAAATAAGAGATTGAGAAGCTCCTGTGTCTCTTAATTATTTAATAGGCGGGCTAGTATCAATTGAAAGTGATACAAAACCATCTTGTATGAATGGTTTGAAAATCTCCAAAACAGAGTCAGACTTGGGTTCTATGAACTTATCAATTGCATTGAGTTCAATACAAGACTGTGGTTTTGATCTTACAGTTGTGCGCCCAGTTGTTAAACTAGTTTGCATTCTTCTTAATTTATATGTTGTTAGAATAGATTTGCTCTGCTCTGTTATTCTGGTAGGTATGTCTTGACTATACTTGGATATATTTCTTGTCTTTGAAGCAGTAGTTGTATTTGTATATGAAACAACCTAAATTAATCGCCTTGTATATTATTTACTTCGTGATACAATATTTATTAATATCTGTCCATTCTGATATAAACATGAACAATGTTTTTTGAATTTTGTTTTTTTTAATTTGCATGAGTTGATAATGTTATTGGTGTGAATACTTTCATGAATTGTATCAGCATTCGAGCCATGTATGAACATCGTTCCAATGGTAACAAGAAAGTATAAGATTACTATTTTAACGCTTCAGCAATTTTCAACATAGACAAAGAAGCGTAGTTCAAGATGTCACTCATGAACATCTCATTTTAATAAAAAACTACGCCGGCTTGTGATGTCGCCCTTTGCATTGTTCACAAAAGTATATTGTCTTGCTATGAGAATTTTTGTAAATGGTTAAAATTGCAATATAATACAATAGGTGTGTTGTGTAAAACCATAATATACATACATGTACATATAACGCATTATAACGGGTTCACAAAATGATGACCTAGTTTCTCTACGACCAATATGTGCGACTCACTAACTAACTTACGCTGTATGCGAAAATACACAACTAGCATGTTCAGAGTAAATCTCCGCCCACCAAAATTAATTAATCGAGTAAATATAATTCTAAACAGTCAGTTATCTCAGCTCCTGTTGAGTCTATTCATTTTATCTTTTCAGCATTTAAAATTGATTTCAGTCTGTTGTTTGGCGACAAATTTACACCTGTTTGCAGTTTTGAACAGAAATTGATAAACCAATTTAAGATGTGCGTCAGCATTTTTTAAACTTAAGGTATTTCATAACAATGACATAATTATAGTGTCTACTTTCATGTGTGCTTAAAATATTAAGTCTTAGTCTTTTAATTTTTCCTCTTAATTTAATGGCACAAATGGCCAGTTTCGAAAAAGGATATTGTGCGATTGCAATTGTCGGATTTTCGAAACCCCTGAAAACGTGACTGCGACTGTTTATATAGACCACAGTGTTAATACAGAGGTAAAGGGTCTTTTTAAAGTAAGTTTCAACTGAATTCAACGTTTGTTGTTTATTCTTGTGGAAAAATCATGTGAATAAATAATTTGCAAAGTTTGCTATCACTTTTGCGTCGGAGTTGGCGTTGAAGATGGTTTGGAGGTTAACGTTTTTTTAGCTCCAATATGTGACGTAAAGTTTGTACATTTATATGTCGGTACTTTATCTAGTCGGATTTTCAAGGACGTAACTGTGAATGAATTGTTTTCTTGAGTTATGTCCCATCATATTCTAACATTTAAGATTAAAATTTATTCAAATGGGATATATTTATTAGCTATAAATATATTTGAATGGAAGTTGGCATGCCTATTTCTCAGTTATGTATCAATTATGTCCCTTTTTTCTTATAACATTTAAGGTTAAAGTTTATTTTAACTAAATATTTTCAGTTCAGTCTGGTAAAGATATTTGATTGAAAAATTATATGTTTATTTATCAGCACTACATCTACACGACTACAAAAGGGATAAATCTTGACGTACTACTTTAAGAGTTGTGTCCCTTTTCAGCTTTTTAGTTATGGTTTTAGAGCTTTGAAGTGAACAAAACGAATACTCATATAAGTTATTTTATGAAAGATGGTATGCTTATTCATTGTTCATAACAGTAGAGTGACATAACTACTGATTATTTATATTTGGAATTATGCGCCTTTAGTTAATGTTAATTTTTTGAAAGAAATAAATTTTTGTATTTTTAATACTTAAGACATCTAAATAAAAGTAGGTATACTTGTTTATTGATGATACGTCTTTCTAACTATAAAGGACCGTTACTATGGATGTATGTTATGGGAGTGATGCCGCTTTTATATTTTTAAGAATGGGTAATTATTGTTTTACAAATTTATTTCCTTTGAAAAAGTAAGATAAACATTGCCATGAGCTGAACACACGAAAATTCTGACTCCTCTTGTTAACTTTTATTAATTGATACATAAGAAAACCTTTGAAGTTTACGATGCGATCATTCTTTCTGACCGATCAATTCTAGAGTACTCCCCCCCCAAACAAAACCCCCAAAACCTCTTATAATACCACTATGTAGCATATCAAATGTAAAGAATTTGACCAGTTAAGTAATTTGACTAACAGGTCAATGATTGATAAGTCTCTATACCTAGAAGTGTCTTAACTTTGAAGGTCTCAATACAATGAGCTATAATGGTTCCTGATATAAGTGTGCTATGTTCTCAGATTTGCCGTCTGTATGGAATGTAATACAAATGCGACTGAACCATCGTAGGTTATCAATTTTAATTGACATACGACGACTTTTATTGTTACAGAAAGTGTTCGTGCTATCAAGGCTCTTATGAACTATTTTAGTTGTGAAGCCATGGGGGCACGACATATATTTTCGTAAATCTGTGGTCGTATGGCATATTTTAGTCGTAAATGCTTCTTTCCTGTATTGGTATACATTTGTATTTAAATACGTTGTTAGGATGTTTACTTGTTAAATTATACAGTTTTTGAAATTTTAAAACGTTTTTGTATTTTAAATACGTACCACATATATTATTGAGCCTTTCTTTAAGAATGAAGTGAAATCATTATCAAGCCACATAATTAGTAAAATGTGTTTCATTTTACGTGCCATAATATGTATCATAATCTAATCACACCGTTTGCTAATACACCTACGATTCATTCAACGTCAGTGTTGGCTAGTTTAAAACGTATTATATCAAACATATTTAAACTTATTTATTAAGGTAACACCAACCTAGATACTGTATAATTGAAATGTAAAGCACCATAATCTAAAACCTCTATCATCAAGTTTAAGACGAAACTCCAGAATTTACAACTAAAACAGATATGATCATCATTGCTGGCTCACATAAGATGTCGAATGTTTAAAAAGCAGTTGATTACAAAACAAGAACTGATAAATTGTGTTAATTACTCAACAACCTATCTAGACGTCATTAGTTTTGCCAAGTCTTGTTTTTTTAACATAAACAGACATTTGGTATAGGTTAACTATATAATGCTTTTGGCTAATACTTCAGTTTTTTCCAGAAATTAATTGTCAAGATTTGTCAGAATTATTATTTATGTTGCCATGGCAATCCTGTATTAATGAATAGAAATGTCGAGTAGCTTTGAAACATATTAATGTCTAGAACAATCTCGAATTGCTCTAGCCAAAATGATTAAGATGTTTAACACAATATGTTGCCATACTATGCATGGCGTATATTTGCAGTAATACAAGCTCAATATGAACATTGAACTAACCATATTAACATTGAAGAATCATTGAATAACGAACATACTAACACTCTTTTACAATACCAGTCGAAGATAGGGCCATGTGACAACTGTAGGTATTGAGCTGATATAGTCATGCTGTCATGTAACATGTACTTAGCATTTTGGTAAAGCTACTTTAATACGATTATGGGGTTACTTCCCTTGGTAAAATACTCTCTACTAAGAAATCCTCCACAAATCACAATTTGTCTTTTCGATTGTTTTTGAAGTTTTGGTTGAATCCCAGCAAGTCACAATGTAAGCATTAATTACTTTCATTGCCTTTTAACATAATATTTGTAAGAAATACATTTTTTGTTGGCATTTAAACGCATTAACGTAATATTTACAATTTAGTCCGCGCGGCTAATGCCGTTCGACGGCCTTCGTCGGAAATATGGGATAAATTGTTGTTTCGCATTTATTCGAATTCTATAGAAATTAAGTGTATGGTTTTTAGAAGATTGTTACACTAAATACATTTAAAGCAGTAGTAAATTACTGTTGGATGCCATTTTCAATTAATAGCTGGTATTTGATTTTGATAAGAAAGACAACTCTTGTTTGACCTTTTGCACATTTGTTACTGGATTACATCTCTTGGATTGTAAATAATTGCAATGGTACATAAGAATATAACAGATACATGAAATAAATCTTTCTTTGCTTTTTAAAACATATTGTTAGTCATTTCACAGGGATTCCTAACGATAATCATTTATACCTATAATATATACAAGGGGTCCAACATCAAAATTATGAAAATTAACCCTTGCGTCACAGAAACATGCATAATTCCGTTATTGTTTCGAATATTCTCATCAGGTCTTCAGGTTTTGATACAGAAGACATTTATCTATCCAAAAAGCCTAAGTTTTTACAACAAATTTACAACTTTTTACATTATTCAAGCTAGTTTCTCGTAAAACGCACTGAAAATGGTTAGTACGACACGGGTCCGTCCCCTAGTCTTACCCCTGTAAAAACCGTCTTTTCCGCGAAAGACCGGTCAAATTATGTATTGGTTCGATGAAATATGTTATTTTATTCAACAATCCTCAACTAACCCGACTAATCTTCGTCTTTCAATGATGATAATTGTCCGTTTTCAATTTCCGAGACGAAGTCGCTTGTTTGTTTTGTTTGGATTTAATTAGGGTCCGTCCGCTCCATCAGGATGCATTATGTGCAGACCCCAGGATGTGACTTCTCATCTTTTAAAAGATAGTTTTTGAGTCTAAATTGAGTCAAATTTGGAAAAAGAAAAAGACATAATATATTACCTATCAAGGTAGTTTACGTCGCTACGGCACAGCCATCTTAAATCATCAACGAGTCACATGACTACTTGCCATGCTGCTGTACTAACGAGCGATCTGATTGGATGACGTAAAACAGGTGAGTGGTTCTCGATTTTCTATACGTTTAATATTTATAAATGGCTTCAACATCGGGACAAAGTACATTGTAAACAAGAAAAATACCACAAACCTTCATACATATTGAGTTTATTTATAGATTTTATACAATACAAACTATAAATAATATTTATAACAACATTTGTTGCCCATTAACCAAAATGAGTATGAACTGGTGAGCTAAGATCATGTAATGATTTACAATTAAAAACTATAAGGCCAAATTTTATTTTCATTGAATTATTCGATGAATACTCTATAAGCCTATAAATCATTATATCACTAATTTTTGAACACTGTGAAACCATATATCATATCAGGCCTGAAGGAAAGGGTGGCTTATGGTTCATCCTTTTTTATCTGGACTTAACACCTTGTCAACAAAATTTACGTAAACGGTCTGACTTCACCTTCTTACTCCTCACAGTGCTTACGTCACGCTATGCTACGTAATTGATTTGATAAAGGGAGATAACCACTGCGGAGAGTTTGTTTCTATATATAGAATGTACGACAACGGTTACTATTGACTGATTTTCTGTTTTATAAACGTATGTACTTAACGAGATACGATAAGCGGGGAACCAACCAATATTATCAGCAAGAACCAATGAACGATCGCGATACATAATGTTCACGTGATACGTAAGATGGCTGTGCCATAGCGACTTCGTCTCGGAAATTAAAAAAGGACGATTATCATCATTTAAAGACGAAGATTAGTCGGGTTAGTTGAGGATTGTTGAATAAAATAACATATTTCATCGAACCAATACATAATTTGGCCGGTATTTCGCGGAAAAGACGGTTTTTACAGGGGTAAGACTAGGGGACGGACCCGTGTCGTACTAACCATTTTCAGTGCGTTTTACGAGAAACTAGCTTGAATAATGTAAAAAGTTGTAAATTTGTTGTAAAAACTTAGGCTTTTTGGATAGATAAATGTCTTCTGTATCGAAACCTGAAGACCTGATGAGAATATTCGAAAAAATAACGGAATTATGCATGTTTCTGTGACGCAAAGGTTAATTTTCATAATTTTGATGTTGGACCCCTTGTATATATTATAGGTATAAATGACTATCGTTAGGAATCCCTGTGAGTCATTTTACTAGTCATTTAACTAGTCATTTTATTAATATTCTGTTTCATGTGTACTGACTATTGTTTATTTGTATACTTGTAACAATTCACCAACAGAATGAAGTAGTCTGCCTGACATCGTCTTTTGCGTTTCAACGTTTGTTTTAATTGCTCTGCGCAAGCCATACTTCATACTACATAAGTGATAGGTCAACAGACAGAATGCTTCAACAAAACTTCTGAACATATTGTCCATAATTATAATTGAAGTAAATGGCATCAGATGAGGACACTGAATATGTTTGCATAAATTAACGTCTACATGCAAAGGTAGTGAACCACGCCGTAAAAATAAACGGCTTGCCCCTACCAAACTAGTTTTCCTCATTACAATCATGGTGTGTTATACGTGCGAGTTCTAATACCGTCTTTAGTGAAAATACGAACAGAAGGCAAATCTAAAGTGTTAAATCTAAGGGTGTTTTGTAGAGAATTGTAAAATACTCTTTAAAACCTGTATAATATTTTAAGGTGAAACAGTTACGTACGTACGCAATTTTTACACCATGAGAAACACGTTTTGTGAAATTGACAAAAAATAATGCAAAGTTAATATTATTATCTTCTTATTTTCTCCAATTTGGAGAGCGTCACATATTATACAGTCCAGATGTAATACACACAAATATAAGTACACACTTATATCATTACAGATAAATACATTATACAAAAATACAAATATAACGTGTTATGTACATGTAAATATAAATTTTGCACGAAATAATCCTTACCCAATCATGGAAAAATAAAACAAAACAATGCGAAAAATATTACAAAAAAGCACAATGTAAACCAAGCCTTAAAAGCAAGAGGACATGACATAGTGATTGGTTTTTATTCCTTGTTTAAAACGGCAAGTTGTTGAATTGTGAATACGTAATTATTGCAACACAGAAGCTAATGTTTTACTAAATGAAAAATTAAATATGTTTTGATTAATTTCACTTCATTAACTCATAGTTCCATTGCATTAATGCGTATAAATTGTAAACACTTATCAATTCCAATACAAGTTAATAAGACGATATTATAGAATTATTTTTGACACTTTCGTCACACAATGACATGTGTTATGAATAACATTATTGTCTATTGTATATTTATGTTACAGGGAATGTGTATAACCAGGGATTTCACGTAATCCCTAACCAATTCAGGGAATTCATGTAATCCCTGGTGATCATGTTGATCAGCGATGAAATTCTTACATTCAATGTCTTTAAGTTGACAAATAAAACACTTTTCTTATTTACTGCAATTTTATATGCAAATGTCATCTTTGTTTTTATAACAATTATTATAATAACAACTTATGACTTGAGTTAGAAAATTCAGTAATTGTCTGTACAACAATTTAATTTTTTTTAAATATTCGGAAAAAAGTCCACTTATTTGATAAAGCATATCATTTATAAAAGAGCAAAGTAAACAACCCTGACAAAGATTCAGTGCTGAAAAATAAGACTTATAGAAAAACGCAAATACAGTACCCACCAAAAGTTGGGAGACTAAAGAAACTTACTACAATTCTCGAATTTTGATGATTATGTTTGTAGAATCATTATTTTAATATATTCAAGTATGGTATGGGATGAAATATAAACAAATTATACTCAGGTGTGTAAGTGAAATAATTGTGCAAAATGTGATAAAAGCACCAAATTTGGCATGGAGGTACTTTGAGTCATACTGATCAATATTAGCCCAGGAGACAATCATAAGGGGCCTTGTATCTTGCCTAAATGGGGCCCCGAAAGGGGCACATAAATAGGCACATAGTTTTAAAATTATCATCTCTATAAAAATTTAAGTTGGTTATTAGAATATATGTATTATGATTTTATATGCCTAAGAAAGTATATTGTACACTCAAACATTTGCAGTTGAGGCCCGGCATCTGCTTTGAACTTGTCATAAGGCCCTAAATTATGCATAATGTAATAATAAAATTGAATAAATGGTAAATATTTTATTTGAAATCATACAAATACATCATATTTTCTCAAAATAAGCCTTCAATAATTAATTTATGTAGATACACCAGAATCAGCATGAGGTACCATTATATGAAACACATGAGGCCCCGAATGGGTTTATGTTTGAACTCGAAATAAATTAATACCAAGTAAGCCAATATACACTTTATTCAATTTAAACTGATAAATAAACTTACTATTTAAGATACGTACATTCAAAATGACGATTTTAAATAATAATACTTATTTATAAAAATTGAGGCCCTTACTGGGGTAATTTCATAACGTGAAGCTTAGATAATTGTAAAAAAGGTCTAACCATTTTTTTTATTATTGAAACTTATGCTGTCATTACAAGTGTGTTACATTTCAACAGTTCATATAACAATTTGGTAAGGTTAAACGGTACCCAATTAATCATAATTGAACATGGATGATTATTATATTCATTATCGTTTCAGGCCTGTATTACGAGAGACTATACGACCTGTTTTCGTCCTAAATTTTACAAAATCATATTTCTGTTATGTATTGAGAGTTTTGATAATATAACATCATATAGGCACCCACGCCTTAGATATATTTCAAGTTCTAAAACAGTATGTGATCATGTTTTACTACAAATCTAATATCACCATTTTAAAAATAAAATAGTCCTGTAAGAGACCATGCATTACACCGACATCATACCCTTGAAGCTCGGAGTAATAATGAAACAAATATGTACATTTGTATACTGTGTTTGATGTACAAACTACATGTAATTTTAAACAGACTTTATCATTGATCAATATCTTACAATAAAACAATTAGTATATTAGATATTATAGAGAGAACAATTTAAGAGGCCCTTCTTATACACATGTATCAAATATAACCATCCCCAAAAGCACGACATTTCTTCTTAAAGATTGGTAAAATTGATTTGACAATTCAACTAAACATGGTAAAAATTATAGCATTTTGAAGTCTAGATTCCATCTTTTCAAATGCTCACTGACAGGCTATTATCCCTAATCATAGGTACTAGTACACTTTTTCTGTATTTATCAATCTACTTGACGAAACTTTCACTTCATTTGGTAGGAAGTCAATGTGGCAAAGGGAATGACATAACCAGGAAATATGCCGTTTTACAGCTGAGTAGATTGAAGAAAAACAGACACATGGCTTGCATAAAGAAATAAACATTGACCCTGAATGGGTTACAATCTTAGACCTTTCTATCTCTAAGCGAGTGTAAGAGATTAAGAGCATTTTGTGAAATCATGTTAAGCTAACTTACCGTTCATAATTATTTTTGTAAACCTTATAAAATAAAAGAAATATTCACAAGTTTTATCATTGCTCAAAAATATCTTTAGTAGAAGAATTACATCTAGGATTACATCTCCCGGCATAAAAACTGGAGTATAACTTCATTTGAAGACGAGTTTTAAAATATTTTAAATTTATTTATTGTAATACTGTTATGGAAATGTCTGTCATAGCCAAATTTCATGATCACTGCCACAGCTAAATCGTCAATCAACTTTTATACATTCATACATAACATACGTCTACAATAAATGGTTCTATTAAAAGTATGATAATGTGGAGTACGTCCATACACTGGTCACCTTGTCTATCAAGCGGGTTATACATTATATAGCTTTCATAGACCGTCAAGCTTGTCAAGAATCCATAAAATGAATAACCCCAGTGAAATCAACAATATGAATTGCAAGAATAGTGAACATGTGTTCAAGATCCGTCGGAAACTTTTTTATGCTTACTCTTCCCTACTGAGTACCATGATATCAAATCTAAAGGAAGTTACTAAGTAACACTGGTGGTTTATCCAGTCTATATGTTTCTTAAATCTCAGTCATCAGCATTTGTCACATGGTATGTCCAACTTGAGTTATACTACATGGTATATACTCGTATTATCAAATTATGGTTGTTTGTTATCGCCTTTGCAACATATATTATTACATTATAAAACATGCATGACTTGGTTGTATAGATGCTAAAATTAGTTTTTTGAAACTGTGGTTGCATTCATAATAAAAGAGCAAAAGATGAAAAATCAAACGAAACTGATTAACATCAAAATAAGGGCCTTTAAGTAGATTTTCCTTTAACCCTTTACAAGGAAAGATAAGTGCAAAAAGTAGCAAATTTTCACCACAGCGATAGGGCTATGAACTGTGTTTGCATTCATAATAAAAGAGCAAAAGATGAAAAATCAAATGAAACTGATTAACATCAAAATAAGGGCCTTTTAGTAGAGTTTCCTTTAACCCTTTTCAAGGAAAGATAAGTGCAAAAAGTGGCATATTTTCACCTCAGCGATAGGGCTATTTCAATATACGATTTTCATGATTAATTGACGGACAGCAATGCAACTTGGCCAATTTATTTCTTACTTGGTTGTCTGAAAGTAGAAGCCAAAATTCGATTCAGGAGTAACTGGGTTGGTCAGTAAAAGGTTAAAGGCCTTATCATTTTTACCCAAATCAAGTTGATAAATTACATTTTATATATTTCAAATATAACTAAAACTAAAGTTAAACTGCATTTATTCTATAGCAGAACAATATACATGTATGTTATGTATCATACATGTTTCACTGTTGTAAGTACGTTAGCTCAAGTGGGACCACTTCTATTTTCTCCGTGCAGGGTCTCTTTGTTCATCGTTGCAAGTAATTGATGCTTTTGCTTAGTAATTAGATTTAAAATGTGATTGGATTTTGGTTTTTATTTTTGGACATGGTTTTTCATTTTTCATATTCAAATTTTCCAAGAGGGGCCTCTCAATAGATTAATACAAACATGATCGATAGATCTCATTAATATTTTGAAGAAGCAAAAAGAAATAAACTAATAAAAACTTAATTATCGTATTATAATGTGCTTTATTTGATGAATGTTACTGATGTTTAGATAAATCTTTGTCTCCAGTCCTATTAACACTAGAATTCTATATAACCAATACAGAAAATTATATACACGTATTCAAAATTTACATAAATTCCCCCTTGTTTTGGCCTCATGAGATCATACTTTGTTTTGTGAATTATTTCTAAAAAAAGAACATGATAGCTAACCACACAAAATTACCCATTCAAAATATTTTAAGTAATAAATTAAAACGAAAAGAGAACAGTAATTTCACTGGTCATTTAAAGTTTTTTTTTGTGTTTTGTTTTCTTAAAAACCCTTACCTGGACCTCAATTACAATTCATTGTATCATGTTAAATTTGAAAACAAAGTTTCTGACATGATTGTACTCATCATGAGTGAAGAAAATTTATTTTATTTATTTGATAGATAAATATTTTACACTAAACTATGCACTGCTTATACTTGTAATGGGTTACCCCTTTCAGGGCCCCACAATTTTGTTAGTAGGGCCTCTCATGGTTGTCTCATTGGGGTTATCTGAGGTGCATCACTCAAAATGATATGAAGAATAAAAAAAGTTTCATCATTATTTTATTTGAACTGTACATAATAGATTAAATGTTACTGATACAATTTCTGAATTCTATGTAATCAGTACAGCAATATAAGATATTCAATATTTTTTCATAAGTTTCCCCTTGTTTTGGCCTCTTTTGATCATACTTGGTTTTGCAATTTATTTAAATGAAAAGACACCACATCTAGCCACACAAAATTACCCATTCAAATTGCTTTAAAAATGTGAAAAAAATAAAAATAAAAACTGTACTGGTAGTTAGTGATCTTTTACTATTTGTTGACCATAAAATCCCTTTATGGGGCCTCAATAACGATTATAATTATCATGTTAAATATTCAAAAACATGAACTGACATATTTGTTCTCATCTTGGGCAAAAGAAATTTAATACATTTAGTTAATATATAAATTAAGGATTTTTACACAGTCGTATGCAATAATATCAATTGTTACGGGTAACCCCCTTTAGGGCCCCATATTTTTGTTCACAGGGCCTCTCATGGTTGTCTCCTGGCTTTTTCTGAAGTTCACACCTTAAAGTTGATTTCCTGAAAGTTTGGTGCTTTTATCACAATTTGCACAATTCGACCATATTTTGTCCCTTACACACCTGAGTACATGAATGCAACACATTTATAAGATTCAGCATCTGACATCCTAAACCTGCAAAACTATGTTTATCGTAATTATTTTCCATAACATGGCTTTTATCTTTGTAGTCTCAGTTATAATTACAATAATAACCGATGAATAAGCAAAACTAGATAGCATTTCAAAATAAACAATTATCAAATTTGAACAAAAGCTATTCAGTAGGCCTGCAAAGTGAAAATGTCTTCAAACTTTTGATGGGTACTGTATATGAGTACAAGACATATGGCGTAAGCAGAGAATAGTATAATAATAATCTATTAACCTAATTATGTTTCAGGGAATGTGTGTAACCAGGGATTTCATGTATTCCCTTACCAAGTTAGGGAATTCACGTAATTCACGAACAAATAGGTTTATACCATTTCTTTGAAAATCCAAGCTACAATAATATAATTGCATTCACATAACAAAAAAATCAATGCATAACAGTGAAAAATATAATAAGTTAAACCTTACAGCACAATGAATCATATTTTACATTTAAATCATGATAATTTTGTGGTCAGGAAATATGTGTAAAAATTGGAAAAAAAATCAGGGAATACATGAAATCCCTAGAAAATTTCAGGGTTTACATGTATTCCCTGACAGAATTTTACATGGTTAGGGATTACATGAAATCCCTAAATTTCGAGATTTCATGAAATCCCTGATTACACACATTCCCTGTAACATTTACAAACATTACCATACAGTAACAACTGTCTTGAAATAAAAATCCCTTCCTTATTTAGGAGTTACTTACACTACGGCCTCGGGAAACAGTTCAAAACACTATCCCCTCCATCTCGGACCAACAGTATCACTGTATGGAATTACTGTATAATGTGACCGGCCGTTGACCGGAGAAAAGTTGAAAGTTATTAAAAGGTTCAGCACTGTTGAAAATGTACGGCGAATTTTAAGTGACCGCTGTCAAGAGATTCTTGTTGTTGAAAGGTGGCCGGTGAGGAATGTTATACTGTGTTTGCTTGGAGAGCACACTTCGTGTAAGATAAAATCTGTACAGAAAGTACCATGCACCATATAGTTCAGTACGAAGTTCATTCATAATTTTACGCACGTCAATCTGATATAAATCTTTACTATCAGCAAAATACTGTTTGGAAATATTATGAGCAACATCCTGCGTTATGAGACCAAGAGTACTAAAGAAACCTTCCCAACACCTTTCTGCATCATACAATATGCTATATGCCAATCTTAAAGTTTCATTGCTTGAAAAAATACCTGAAACAATATGCATGTAATTGTAAATAAAATATAGAAGCGCATGTAGAACATTAGTAAGATTCAAGAACAAAGATCACAGGTTCTTACTCTGTGCATAACAACTATATAAATTGCTTCAATAATATTCATCCTCAGCTCGATATTCTCACATTATGCCAATGTCGAACACGATCTGGTTTGATGTTCGATTTTTAATATCAAATATCAAACGTCAAATGTTGTGCCAAGTTATTGGACCTATAAAATATTAGTTATTGCAGTATTCAGTTGCGATCTCACAATATGTCACAAGTTCTATTTTTGTGTCCGGACATTTTAGCGTCAAAAACATGTAAATTAATATTATTATGACCATTAGTATTCTTATTTTTATTTCAAACTTGCGTTGTACATTGAATGGAATAGTTAATAGGGTATACTATAAATTATTATTGTGCGATATACATTATATTTATAATATACACATACATGTACATGTATCGTATGAGTATTGCCAGAATCATTAATTTATGATTTGTAATTTATCAAGCAATATCTCACTGATATAATGTTGTTGTCAGACATTGTGAACAATGGGTTGACTATTACCAACATTTTCACAATAATATTAAGAAAACACGGGATCGTTTGTTTTAAAAATAGATTATATATTACGCCAAAAGATTGCTCAAATATAAGCGAAATATCTCTCGTGGACTCGTTATATTGTGTATTGTTCAATCAACAATGCAGACATTAATTGTAACAAACATTGAAAACATTTAATCAAGATTGCATTTTGTGTGGGTAATAACAATAAATTATTTTGAAAGCTTGAAGGAGCAGTAGTCTCTTCCAGTAGATAATTTAGCAAACATGTGTGTGTTCCGAAATACTAAAAGTTAGCACCATCTTAGGGGAAATAATAATTTCAGTAAAGCTACAATTGAAAATCAAATGATTAAATACAATAATCATATTGCCCACCAAATGCAGGACAATAAAATGCTATTTTTTGACATGACATACCTCGGGCAGATGAATAAATTACTTCAACACTGAGACTTTAATAAGTTCGGCGATTTAATCTAAGGGCACATTATAAGCTAGTTATTTTATAAGTTTTATTGCATTATCAATATTACCTAGTATGTAATCAAGAAACGAATTTTGTTTGATTGCTTCCAAACGTATAACTCTTGTCAATAACCTAACAATTGTTGAATTCATGTCGTTCATTGCATTACTTTGCTGTTCAGCACCAGTTACACAATTGTCAACTTTGGTCGATAATTTATCTACTACAGTTCTTAATTCATCAATTGCAGCTGTCACGTCATCAACTTTAGCGCTTACGTCATCAACTTCAGCTCTTACGTCATCAACTTCAGATCTAACGTCATCAACTTCAGATCTTACTTCACCTATTTCATGGCGCCATTCTTTTAAAGACTTATCAAAACTGGCTTTCAGGGATTCGTCTATTTCTATTGTTTCAGCTGTATGTATCAATGCATTTAAACCTGTATATCCACAGTGGTTGCTCAGTCCTTGCAAAATCTGAAAAAAATCAAATAAATTAAAAGTACACTTCCTTATATATTCAATTGGCTTTGATTTATTTCAAAAACCAATCATGAACCAAATCACGTTCCCGGCTAGCTCAGTACGTAACATACAAGTCTACTAATCGAGGGTCGTTGGTTCCATCCCCGGGCGGGACTTACTTTCGAGGAGGATTGTCATGAAATTATTTCTGCGCCACTTTCACTCCTACCAATGATTCATAATTATGTAGGGCAGTTTTAGTCACTGAAAAAAGTATGCGCTTAGTAGTGGATTAACAGCTGAGTCAAGAGATTTAACATTTTAAGGGACAAAGGGTATGTGGACTTACCGCCGTGATACGTAACATATACAATGTATTGCTACGGCGTTAAACTATTTCAAAATTCACACATATAGCAACACTTCTTTAACCTAGCTAAAAGCAATTTGTAAAACACGAACTGTAAATAACATTTTATAATGACATGACAGTATTACAAAACACACACACATGTATTCAAAGTAAACACATAAACACAAAAAACATAATTACATCACTATGTTTACATGAAGAGGACCACATATACATAATGCACATGTTAAACATAAAAACTAATGCGTGAACTTAACCTACAAGACGCATGATTTTCAGTATGCTGACATACTTAAACCAACATTGTTTTGTTTAAATTTGTCAAAATACGTTGCATTTCTTTAGTTAAAACTAATAAATACTGGTTCATAAGCCTTATATATGGGTCATAGGATATTCATCTAGCATATTTAACCCGTGCAGTTTAACGGATAAAAAAACCACTGAAATACAATGTACTTTTGATAAGTTTCTATTATTTATTTCAATGACTAATATATGTTTGAATCAGTGTTTTACCACAAACACGAAGTTGCATTGTAATAAAAGAATAGTCATCAATTGCATAAGTTACTATTTGACAGTGAGCAAGTAATTCTAATATACTTGCCAAGCGCAAATCGATCCATTTTGTGATTAAGTCTGTCACGTCATCAAATACACTTCCACAATGAGCCAGCTGAAATATATAATGATATTCGCGAAAATAATCATTTGTTCATAAAAATGAAGGCGTAACAATAACTTTTTCTCATTAATATACTTTGACCTAAAACGTTCAAATTGAGGTCGGCATATAACTCATAAATGTTTATAATTTGTACTCAGTATATGTATAATATGTTTTAATGCAAGCTTGCTTTAATATACAACATTCTTGTGTTTTTCCCAGAGAGGTAAACTGTGCCGAAGTAATATGTACTAGTTTAAGTATAGATATTGAAATATAAGTTTCTTACATTGTTTCTGGCAGTTTTTAGTCTTGCTATATGCGCCTCCACTCGCGTGTCTGATGGCCGAGGATTCGACCAAACTGGATCAGAAGAGCCACATAAACCGCATACATTTCTTAAAAGGCAACACAGCAAGGTGATGTCAAAATTGTCAGACGATGGCGAGTTATCAATCGGCGGTAGTAGTTGAAGCTGTGATGGAGTAAGTATATTTCTTGACACAAGATGCTGAAATTTAGCCTTTTGAGAAGGGTTGTTATCTAAATACACCTTAAAGTCAGGCCCGACAATGTGATCAAATATTTGTCTTAACATTACTGATCCACCTTCTATCAACAAATATTGGTATCTAAATACAAACGTTTTATCTGAAATAAATAAACGTCACTCAAATGGAATTAACAGCTCATGAAAATATCCCTTAGCCAATGTATAACAGCCGCTGATTTCAACACATTTTCAAAACATTTGTGTATTCTTTTACCAGTTACTACTCAATACTCTCTAAGGAGGAAACTCGTTCATCTATTCTTACATACTACGGTCAGGTATTATCTGTGGCAACATTGAATCCCCAAATCTGCTGAAACGTGAGATAAAATTTTAAAGGACGCTCCGAAGTAATTAAGCTCGTAAGTTAAAATGTATCTTGTACTGAATTGGTGGTTCAGGAAAGTTCATACAAATGTTATTTGGTCGCAAAGAAAGCAGTTTATTTGGCATACTCGTTCTATTAATTTTGCGTAGAAAATGCAATGACTCATGTACTATAGATCTAAATCATGACGAATACACGGTAATCGCATAAATTACATTATTTGACCCTATACCAAGTTCTATTATCGAATTGTCTTTAATCATATGCGATTAGTTGTACATGTAAACGCTAGTATCTAACAAGCGATGAATAATATGTCTGAGATTGATACGAATTTTTAAATTGATATTGAGTTAAAGAAACTTTGGTTTTCCTCTTTGTCTTACTAGCAGGTCCTGGGTTTCTTTCTATCCCGGCCATAACCAGGAGCGTTCCAATAAATGAGCACGCTCCGACCATATTACCGCTGTCTAATACTTCAATAGCAACTAAGAAATCACCATCTATTTTGTATGTAATAGAGCATCCAAATATTTATCGAATCAAATTGTGGTCAACCTTCAATATGACCTGAAAGTAAATGTGATACCAGGTTACATGAAGAAATGGTGTCACACAATGTCCGTACCATGGTGCAAATTAGTGAGTTCCAAGTAATAGCGAGGTCATTGAATTAGTTCAAAAAATATAATGTGACGCAATTGGGTTACCATTTTAATGTAAACAATATGGCTGGTTAGTTTTATAAATACAATCCTGTGTTTGATTGTTTTGTACATATGCTTTTTTGGCCCAACTTTGTATTTTGAAAGATGGTCGTTTAAGTGCATATTGATGCAATATCATTTATGATATACGTGAAATGTCATGTTAGTTTGTGCAACTGACTTGCCAATATATGATAACACAAAGAATGATCAGCGCATGATCAGACGTCAGTTGAGTGAACTCAAAATAGCAGATTGCTGTCTTACCTACTTTGGAAAGCCAACTTATAATTTGGTCAAACACGTAATATGTCAATTTATTTACAACATGAACTTTTACCAATAGTTTCGAGTTATAGTGCAATGTAATCACACTTCGGCAAGATTTTCTAACATTTTAGTAACTTAGTGACAGTGATACGTATCGTGGTCCTGATGTTCGATCAGTATATCGTCTCATCCCTTATGTTATTGTCTTTTTAAATGTAAGCATTGCTTGTAACAATTAAAAGCAAATGGTCTCTTAAACAAAAGACGGAATAACTTATAATAGCATTTCCTGTATACTCATAGGTCATTGTTGGACTATTAAATGGTCATACACATTGATCAATTACTAAAACAATGCGAACAGAAGTGGATGTTAATAATTATGAAAGAAAGGTCACATAACTTCACGGTTTTCAACTTGAGTTAAAACGAGTCAAGCAATGTATTATACACTATTTGATAATAACTGTTGTTGATGTTGTGATTACAGTTAATAGGCAATGACAGTTCTGTGCCAGAGGCCCCTTTCATTGAATTATAGAGGCGCCCCTCACCAACAAGTATATACGAAGTGAGGTGCTAATGACGAAGAAACATGGTTATAATTAGATGGAAAACCCCGGGATTGTGCTATATTTAGATAAGACACAGTTTAAGCATACGAGTGAAAGAATAATATCGTTAAGTACATAAATATAGATTGGGGAAACCCGGTCAATGGTTATATTTAGAAGGAAAACCTGAAATAGTGGTTACGTCGGGAAACCAGGGTCTATATTTAGAAGGGCTACACGTTTATACATGTATTAAATATGCCAAACAGCAGTTACTTTAAAAAATATATTCATGAGTTCCAAAATATTTCAGTAACGATCAAGTGATAATAAATAGCAGTAATCTCATAAAGTCCTATCAGTATGTAACAATGGGTTGGAAGGACAACTTGCAAGATATTTATTTTGATATACATCATCCTGTTAGTTTTGCAGGACCAGATAAAATATACAATTATTTGAAGAATAAAAGTAAATATAAACTTGGTGTACACGCCATTCGCCAATGGTTACAAGATGTTGATGATTATATTCTACAACGACCACTGCGCTACAAGTTCAAAACAAGAAAAGTAATATCACAAGGCATCGATGCTCTCTGGGATGTAGACCTTGCCGATGTTTCCAACTTAGCCAAGGATAATGATGGAATGCGATATCTATTTATCGCTATAGATATATTTTCTCGTCATCTTTAGTGTTTACGAAGATATCTGCGTCAAGGCATCGCAGTGTACAGGATTGTGGATTATGACGGAGATCTTATAAAAGGTTCATTTTATGCGAGTGAATTACAGAAAGTAAATAAAAGCAGAGAGGATTTATTCAAAGTCGAGAAGGTTTTAAAACGTCGACGACGGAACGGTATATTTGAAGTGTTTGTAATATGGCTCGGTTATCCAAAGAAATTCAACAATTGGATTATAGAGAGTGACTTGAAAACTATTGAAGAAAGCAACTCATCAATTGTCACTCAGTTGAACAACAGATGTGGAAGATAGTACATGAATTATGCCTCATCAGTGCAAATTATGTGATAGGAAATATGCTTGGGTACATGACTTGAAAAGACATTTCAAAACTACACATCCGAGCGATACATGTTCAAGCAGAAACAGCAGCAGCATGATCCATTTTATACAGCAACAGCGTGATTCCTATATACAGCAGCAGCAGCAGCAGCAGCAATATTTCTCCATACAGCAGCAGCACGATTTCTCCATTCAGAAGCAGCAGCAGCAAGATTTCTCCATTCAGAAGCAGCAGCAGCAAGATTTCTCCATTCAGAAGCAGCAGCAAGATTTCTCCATTCAGCAGCAGCAGCAAGATTTCTCCATTCAGCAGTAGTAGCAAGATTTCTCCATTCAGAAGCAGCAGCAAGATTTCTCCATTCAGCAGCAGCAGCATGATTTCTTCATTCAGCAGCAGCAGCAAGATTTCTCCATTCATAAGCAGCAGCAGCAAGATTTCTCCATTCAGCAGCAGCAGCAATTCCAGCATCAGCAGGGGCAACAGCAATTCATGTTTAAACATCCATTTACGTGTATCGTATCAGGACCAACTTCCTGTGGTATGTATTTCATTTAGTTAGCGCAAACAGTACTAATTTTCGTAAATGCATCTATTTTTGTAGGTAGTAATAATACAACTAAACTTTAAGCTGTACAAATATAACTCGTACATACTGTTATATATCATGTAAATAAAGTATTTAATGTATTTGCAGGTAAAACTTATTTCCTGTCAGGGTTATTACAAAGGGTTCAGACAAAAATACAACCAAAGCCGCAAAAATCATTTGGCTCTACAAAAGATGGCAACCGCTGTATGATGTCATTAAGATGACAGTAGTACCTATAGTGGAGTTTATTAAAGGGGTGCCTTTGAACCTGGATAGAGATGATTTCATGGACCCACATTTTCGAAAAGTAATTGTACTAGACGATATGGCAGCTGAAGTTTCGAAAGAGCAACGAGTTATAGACTTGTTTGTAGAAGGTAGTCATTACAGAAACCTCTCTGTTATTGCTCTTAACAAAAACCTGTAAAGATCCAACCCAACGGAGAAACTGCCACAATTTGGTTCTTTTCAACAAACAAGTGGACAAACAGCCTATCATAGCACTGGTCAGACAAACGTATCCCACAAAGCCACGAGAATTGATAAAAAGTTTCGATGAAGCTCTATGTCGATAGTTTGGTTATTTACTTGTGTATTTAAAGCCACCCCCCCGGAAGCATTGCGCATGCGCACTGATGTATTAGATATAAAAGGCACCGACACGAACAACAGAGCCTATTTGTTAGAGAGTCCTAGAGCTGTGCAGACATTTTCAACAGTTGGTAAAGACAAACCAATTCCACGGGATAAAACCCAGAACAGCGATAACATGAATCAAAAAGAACAAGATCAGACACTGACAGAGCATAAAATGCCTTCTTGTGACGACTGCGGTGTGGTCTTTGAAAATAATCATGACCTCCAAACTCATGTGAAAAGTTTGTGCCCACGACAGCTGTTGAAACGAGTAGCACCCGTTGAGGAAGATGACATATTCACTAAAAGGCCACGATATACTGATCACAGTGAAGAGATGGACAATGACTCTGAATATGTTTTTGTTGTTTGTTTTGTTGGGTTTAACGCCGTAGCAACACATTTTATAGGTCATATAACGGCGGCCAGTCAACCTACTCACTCCTCCTGGAAAGGCTAAATCTCTAGATTTAGATGTTAACCATCTACTAAGCGCATACGTTCGTCAGTGACTGACAACTGCCCTACATAATTAAAAATCATTGGTAGGAGGGAGAATGGCCGTACAAAATATTTCCAAAATATGGACACGAAGAAAGCAGTTCGACTGGCACTGAGGAAATACGAGCTTTCTTTCAAATATACACAGCGTGATGCTATAATTGATGATGAGGACAGTAACGATGACGATAGTGAAAATAGCGAAGACAACAATGATGAAATAGACAATGACTCTGATGATTAATATACACAGGCAGAAAGTGAACAAAATTAATATGTTTCACATTGAAAACCGCTTACCTTGGATTGCTGCTATGTTTTCAACAATATGAATATGCGACTGTATAATTATAGCGTGATATTATTATGCATTATATATGGTTAATCTTAATATTGTATGTCTATGATATTTAGTTCAGTATTTACATTTAGCAATAAAATGTAAACACCATATTACATCTTGTTTCTGTTTTATTACACTACCAGTAAAATAGCGTTCATCACTCTTAAAAAAGTATGCCACTGGAAGCGGACATGTATACACCTATGACCTATAGAAAAAGGCGTCGATGTGACATTTGAATCCGTTATATGTGCAAGTAATTAAAATGCAGACTGGTGGTTACTGCGGTGATAATCGTACCATTAGAGACTGTACGTATCATTGTCTTGGCCGACAACTCATGTATAGGGTATGACCTACCGCGATGAAGCTGGAACCCGCGATCTCCGGATTCGAAGTCAAACATGCCAACCACTACGCCACGGCCGCAGCTCACATGTATAGACATACACGCGTGTTGTCCTCTTCTTAAATGTCATTAACATGATAACATCGTCAAAACCTAAATACAAAATGTCATGGAAAACATAAAATTGAATTGAGAATCTAAGCAAAGTTAAAAATCTTACTCACCCCTCAAAGAGCTGAAAGAAAACCAAACTTCTTGTTAATGAAGCACGCAAAATGTCGGTTAGTTTTTTTTTCTATAGTCATAGGAGTATATACAAGTATGATTACTTCAGCACTAAATATAGGTGAAACAGTTTAAATTGTAAAATCCCCGGCCAGTATTTTGGTATCCCATAAAACGTAATGGGATACCAAAACAGTGGTCTAGGTTTTAAATCTGAACAATAAACAGGTAATGCATATTATTTACATGTACTTAATAGTAATTTGAGTAGATATATGTTATCTGCATTGAACCAAAACCCTTAAACATTTATTAAATCAATACATATTTGTAAGTGATCATAACTAGCAAGTTTCTATTCAAATCCAAAACAAAACATAATAAAATACTTTTCAAAGACATGTTACGCATATTTTGAGGTAAATATGTTTTTAATTGGTACTTGCTGTAGTTAAAATAGATACAAGCTAATAGATAAGCATGAGGCCTCGCACTGGATTGATTAATTGTTCAATTGATTCAGATATTCAGTTGAATATACACATGCGCAATGTAATTATAGAAAGAATAAATATGTTAAAATTGTTATAACATCATTAGTTTTATTTTGTTTGTTTGTTTGTTTGTTTGGGATTTACGGCGCACCAACACAGAAAGGTCATATCGCGCCTAAAACAAATAATGATACTATTAATTCAATCGATAATAATGATCTTTAGCCCTATATTTTATCATATACATTTATTTCCTTAAAAAAAGTTAAGTATCACATGCGATGGTACAGACTCAAAAAGTTCTTTACGTGAATTTACCTTTAAAGTTAAAATGTTTATCACGGATGTGTTTGAGATCTTGACAATCAATGAGAATGTGTTTGACATTGAAATGCTCGTCACATGGTATACACTTAGGTGCTTCCTCTCTTTTGAGAAGATATGAATGTGTTAATCTGGTATGACCTATTCTACATCGCGTAATCACAATTGGATCTCGGCGATGAGAAAATATTATTGTTTTAGATGAATCAAGGGTTGGCTTTATGTCATGTAACTTAAATAAAGTGTTGTCCCATATTGTTTGCCATTTCGACTTAATTAACGAATTGATCAAACACTTGAAGTCATTGCTTGGTAATTTGAGATGAGGTTTAAAGATTCTTTAGCGAGGATGTCTACTTTTTTATTTCCATGTATACCAATATGACTTGGTATCCAGCAGAGGTGTACTATTTTAGATTTTAAAATATAATGTAATTTTAACTCGATACTTTTAATAAGATTATTGTCTGAACTGCGATTTTTTATGGCTAGTAATACAGATAGAGAATCTGAGAGAATAATAAACTTGTTATTTATACTATTTGATATGTATGTTAAAGCGAGATCAATTGCCTTTATTTCGGCAGTAAATATAGATGCCTTGTCAGGCAGTCGCATTCTTGCAACGAAAGAATTTCCGTATGCTGCGCAACCAACTTTGTTTCCATCTTTAAGTGTGGTATAAAAGATAGTTTTTTATCGAATGTAACGCCTAAAAACTTAGCTTCATTTACTACTGGGATTTTAGAGCCAGAAATGTAAAGCTCGGGATCATTATGATGTTTTCTTAATCGACTAAATGTACACATTGAATTTTTGACTTGGAAAATTTAAAACCATTTTCTGTTGCCCATTTTTGAATTTTATCCACGTTCTGTTGTAATTGATGTTCGATACTTCGAATCTTTTTAGATCGATAACAGATTAAAAATCATCAACATATAATGAGCAATCTGTACCAGGATTTATAGCCTTAACTATATTATTAATTTTAAGCCCAAAGAGGGTAACAGATAAAATAATGCCTTGCGACACGCCTTGTTCTTGTTCGTGGCTCTCTGATAACGTTGATCCTACTATAACTTGAAAATTTCTGTCTGACAAAAAACTAGAAATGAACATTAGTGATTTACCGTTTAGACCGGCATCTTTTAAATAGCTTTATTTTAAACTACCCGAGTTTGTTCATTAAATAATATTTAGGAAAACCTATGTTGTTGCAATTTTCTCATCGACAAAATTGAAGATACGTGTTATCGAACTGCGAACTTTTTTGCCGAATGTCTACCTACGCGACACATTTTGATTGGAAGTAAAGCATACCGCCTACTAAGACATGGGTTGCTAAGCAACCTATGTCAATAAAATAAATTTAAAAATATAAACGTAAATATAACGTAATTGGGTTACCATCTTAATGTTAAAAATATGGCTGGTTAGTTTTATAAATACAAGTCATGTGTTTGATAGTAATTATTATTGGCCCAACTTTGTATATTGAAAGAGGTTCGTTTAAGTGCATATTAATGCGTAACTATTGATTTGTTCTAAACATGTATCATTTATGATATACGTGAATATGTAAAGTTTGTTTGTGCAACTGACTTGCCAATATATGATAACAAAAAGAATAATCAGCGCGTGATCAGACTTCAGTTGAGTGAACTCAAAATATCAGATTGCTGTCTTACCTACTTTGGAAAGCCAACTCATAATTGGTCAAACACGTAATATGTTAATATTGTTAATTTGTCTGTTGCATATAGAATCTTATTCATGAAAAGCCAATTAAGAAAATTACGTGACGTTAAACGGGAAATAATATGAGGTCGGAACAGATGTTACCGACCAAAAAGCAGTTTCCTTAACCGAAAGTAATAGAGGTGTACGTGGAACTCCAATAAAAACGAACTACGTAAAAACAGAGAAAATAATATCTAAAGTCACTAGCCCTTCTCACAGTCTTCTAAAACAAATTATTTGATCACTATCATAAAATTTCCTTGACTTGTCGTGTGTAATTTCGTTAGTCTTAATCTTGACGTGATTCCCTTAGGGATGACAAGGAACCATATACAACAGCAGTCTTAGATTTGGTGGTAGTATACATTCACACGTTTACGGACATAGAAATGTCTACGGGTTGAGTTTTACTTGACTCATTTTACAAAGAGCCACACAGATTAAATGACTGTTAAATACTGAAAATACAGTATATGCGCAGGGACTTTCCTGGATAACAAATGTCAGGGTCGTATCCCGATATATTGGGCTACGATACGTACTGATGTTCGATGTATCGGAACATCGTCTCATCCCTTATGTTATTGCCTTTGAAATGTAAGCATTGGTTGTACCAATTAAAAGCAAATGGTCTCTTAAACAAAAGAAGGAATATCTTAGATTAGCATTTCCTGTATACATGTAGCTCATTGTTGCACTATTGAATGGTCATACATATTGATCAATTACTAAAACAAAGCAAAGAGAAGTGGATGTCAATTATTCTGAAAGAAAGGTCACATAATTTTATGATGTTTTTATGTTGTATAACGAGTTGAAACGAGTTGATAATAACTGTTGCTGATGGTGTGATATAGTTGTAACAATAAAGTCAATGTTATTTTTTTAAGAATAAAGTCATTTTTGGAATGTCGTACATTACTAACGTTTCTGTATGTTGTTCTTTAATACTAGCATACCCTGAATAATGAAGCAAACACTTCACTGAAAATAAACATTATATTAAGAAGTTCATTGAACTTAGATGGTCTGTCACAGCTTGGAATTAATCCCAGATTTACAAAAGAATGCATACTTCTCTTTTTTATCGGATAAATGTACATATGTTATGCGATTGTTGTGATAAATAATGCTATTATAAGTTACTCGTCATTGTTTGATCTTTGTGACTATCTCATAAACCCATGTTCAGGCAGCGCTTTCAGCACTTTGATTGCATAATGGCTGGCATGATCGTCGGATAAAACAAAGATTGAAATGAGAAAGCGATGTGAAATGATAACAGCCGTCGCAAGTTATATTTTTTATTACTAAATCATAGATGACATCACATTAAAGAAAGAGTGAAAGCGCACGTGCCTATGTTAGAATCATTGTTTAATAATTCCCACAGCTATCCCACTGAGCTGTATTACGCCTTGCTACAAGATAACCATTGAAAGATATATATACACACAGGTCGTATTTTAGGCGTGTGTTTGTACTTTAAACATTGGACTTGCCCATTAAATAGACATTAAGCTGATGCATAAACAGCATTTTTCTGGTTTAATCATTCCACTCTGCTATTCTAAATGTATTTAAACTATTGTAAATGCATATTGTTAATTTTATATAATGATATGACTGCGATATGAGTAAACTAACTCAACAACAAAATAGTAAGATATTTCACCTCGTAGATAGTTAAGGATAACTTGAGACACACGACTCGGTTTGTTTACATATTTGGGACTCAGGTATTTTAAGAAGCTCAAACCTAACATTGTCACATCCGTGGACAGCGATAGCGGACCATCAATGTCCCGAATACAGACATGAATCACAGGCAAATGTATCGGGTGTACTCGTCAACAGCAATTGTTATCAGGTAAACCATTTTGCAACGACTGTGCAAAGAATGGACGTGAGTGCCGATGTTGCCATAGATCTCTACTAGAAAGGTTTTATAGCAAGCGTACTGATGTATGCGATACATGCATTAATCGTAGAGAGAGGTTTTTTGTCTAACCAGATTTGAGGAGCTGCCAATTAACGAGCATTGGATGGAACTACAGAATCTAAAACACTGGAGCCCAACCCTGAAAACGTGTGGGGTCTATAGCACTTTTTCACAGACAGCCAGATGAACATTGAATTAGTTTTACAAGATCGTTTAGAAACTGTCAAAGGTATAAAATGGTTCATGACTTTGTTCGTAAAATTTGTTAAATATGACGAAAATAATGATGCTATATATGTCGAACCTGTTTTTAGGTCATTAAATTTCCCCCTTACAAATGTTTAACAAATTAATGATCAACTGGCGGAAGCTTTTCAGCATCTGCACAATAATTATCAAAATTTTGAGCGTGATGGAAGCGGGTGGTCCATCGATAAAATTCTTAAACTTGAAGTAAACTCAGTCGAATATAAACGATTAGAAGGGAGTAGTTACATCCCTCTACCACTTAAGATACGAAAGAAGAGAGCAGTTCTAAACATACAAAATAATGATACTAAAAATGCTTTCTCTGGTCTGTATTAGCAGCATTGCACAATGTCACAGCAGCGGATCATCCTCATCGTGTTCGTCATTATCAGCAGTATGAACATGAGCTGAACGTGTCTATGCTTTAGTGTCCTGTACTTTAATAACAAATTACGGCATTTGAGGAAAATAACAAAACATCTAAAAATGTTTTTGCGTTAGAGGGAACCGAAGTTTACCGACTTCAAATTACAAAACATAGACATCTGACCAACCATGTCAATCTTTTGCTTTTCTCTAAGGGGGATCTATGGCACTTTTGTCTGATACGAAGGCTTAGTAGATTGTTATGGGAAAGAACATGCCATGAAGGTATCTCGTATTATTGTAATTACTGTCTCCATGGCTTCTGGCGTAGAGACTTACTTGAAAAGTATGTACCATACTGTTCCCCGCGTGGTCCTTAAAACCTCAAAAACTAAGTTTTCCCAAATCGGAGGAAAACAATGGGTAAAATCTAATTACATATCCAGGTAACTTAAGGTTCCCTTTGTCATCTACGCTGATTTTGAAAGCTTCGTCAAGCCAATACATTCATGCACTCGAGACCCAACCAAATCATTCACGACAAGGTACCAAAAACATGAACCCGCAGGATTTTCTTACATAGTTAAATCTGCTAATGATGAAGTCTATAGGGGCATTTCCCAGACCAAGATCAACACAAGCTTCTAATGCGCAAAGGTGTTTTCCCATATGATTTTCTTTCCTCCCCCGATGTATTTACCGAAACTACTCTTCCTACCAAAATGCAATTTTACAACAACGTTGCATTCAACGTTGGTTTTTTTGTACGCACAATATCAGGAACGAACTTATAGTGCGTACAAAAAACAAAACGTGTTTTGGTAAACATTAGGAATGTGACAATCCATTTCTGGGGCAGGCAGTAATGAAAATAAAATGTGTGTAATTCATTGTAACAAAATAAGCATGATGGATACCTCCATTTGCTGGTAAATCGTGCTTGTGTTGGTAAAAATCTTTTCCATTACACTAACAACTAAGACAATCGTAAAACATATCACATGTTTATGTTATTGTCATCCTGAGCGTCCCTCGTAGTGGATTAGTTTATTCTATTGTTATTATAAACAGTGTTTTTTTTGTACGCACTATAACTGTATAATAAACACAATTTAAACAAACATTATTATTGGTAAACATTAACATGCATGGGTTAACAGGTCCGGTTCTGCAGTTAATAAATTTAGAGTTTAAAAGGTGTAAACAAGCCGCGGCTGTGGCGTAGTGGTTGGCATGTCTGACTTCGAATCCGGAGATCGCAGGTTCGAAACCCGGTCGCGGCAGGTCATACCCTATACATGAGTTGTCGGCCTCGTGGTAGGGTAAGTTAGTACTGGTGATAGGTAAGTGTCCAGGAAACCCGAGATCTCCGGATTCGAAGTCAAACATGCCAACCACTACGCCACGGGCGCGGCTCCAAGTATATCCTCTTCTCAAATCTCATTAACATGATAACATCGTCAAAACCTAAATACAAAATGTCATGGAAAACATAAAATTAAATTGAGAATCTAAGCAAAGTTAAAAATCATACTCACCACTCAAAGAGCTGAAAGGAGACTAAACTTCTTGTTAATGAAGCACGCAATATGTCATTTAGTTTTTATGTATGGTCATATGAGTATATACAAGTATGATTACTTCAGCACTAAATATAGGTGAAACAGTTTAAATTGTAAAAAACCCCGGCCAGTATTTTGGTATCCCATAAAACGTAATGGGATACCAAAATAGTGGCCTGGGTTTTATATCTAAACAGTAAACAGGTAATGCATATTATTTACATGTACTTGATAGTAATTAGAGTAGATATAGGTTATCTGCATTAAACCAAAACCCTTAAAACATTTATTTTACGAGGACATGGGTGTCCACTGTCCACAGCTCCCAGTAGTGTAAAAACGGGAATTTCGCGGCCATCTTGTGCCGTCGGCGCAATATAGATATAGAAGGTCGCGGCCATCTTGCGCCGTCGGTGTAATATAGACAAAGAAGGATTGCTGCAGTAGAGTGGTAATAGATTATAAATAGGGTGTATTCATCTCAAGTTTCGTGCCCATTATCTTTAACACAAAGGATCGGTGAACTGTAAGATTGTTTGCCAATGAAAACGTTCGACTGTATTCATTTCTTTCATAGTTGGATATTATCCATGGACAATAGGATAATGACCTCAATTAATTTTTGAATAGAGTGAAATTGTTTGTCAATGTTCGATTGTATTCTTTTCATATATTGTTGATGATTATCAATGGACAACATGTCACATGCGAGTGTTAATGCTAGTTATGAAGTTAATACGTTGTTTTCAAATCAAATAGTGGAGAACGATAAAAATAAACTTTTGAATATACATACAATCAAATCGTGTGGACTTGTTTTGATGATCATAATCGTCTGTGTGGTCCCAGGACTGGTGATAATAACAAGTACACCAAATCAACTACAGGGATATATCCACACAAATGATATCAATCTCAATCAAACAGCCTGTGATTATATAAAACAATTTAACCTGTTGGAAAATATTTATCTCACGGTCTGTAACCGCGATAACTTTGTTATTCTTGATATAAGACGATTTTTCAATCGAACAGCTTCTATCCAAGGAATTGGATTAAATATCCACCAATGGTTCAAACTAAAAACGTTACTTAATCTGATTGATGTGGCTATTTCACAATCTTTACATTGACGCATTCAGACTAAATTGATTTTCAAATACTGACGCAGATAGCAGGTTCGAATGTGGCTACATCAATTAAGCAGTGTTTCAAAGCCGACCTAGCATATTTGTTCTGTACTGGTTTATAAGACCATTTTGTTTACTACATTTCGATGACTTGAATCCAATGAGCTGTCAGTCTTGTTTCTGATTCCAAGATGGCACAAGCCCAGTTAACGTTCACAGAGAATACGTTACAATATTTCAAGGAGAGTGGTTTTCAAGACGTCACATGGTCTCCAGTGCGTCAAGAAATAGTTTGCTCTTTATCTGACAACTCCGTCATAATATTGAAAAAGAGTCGACACCAAATCAAAATCAGGTTATGCATTGGAAAAAACAAGACAGTTTTATCATCAGAAATATTATTAGCATTATGTGATTTAAAGGAAAGTATTCAACTGTTGTCTTCATTTTTACAAGGACAGTCATAATGGATTGTACAGGTTTGGGTATAGAGTTCAAATCACCAGAACTTAAATTTTATGATAATAGACTTAAAACGTTCGAATCCTGGTCTCAACAAATCCAACCTAATAAATATGAACTGGCATCTGCTGGATTTTATTATACGGGTAGGGGAGATATTGTTCAATGTTTTTCCTGTGCTATTAGACTCAATCAATGGAAAAAGACAGACGATCCAATGAAAGAACACGATATACATTCAAAAAGTTGTTTATTTTTAAAAATGATTGGACATTCAAATTCAAATGTTTCTCTTCTAGATGAGGATTTGAGGTGGGATCCATGGCAGAGCACATCAGTTCTTTGGCGGTAAAACAAACTGAAAATAGATATATGAAATAACTGTTATTTTTGAAAATTGGCGGTTAAAATAGTTTAAAAGAACGTTTTAGTACAAACATTTACTCATTCTTTCTTGAACCAGCAAAGTGAACACATCAACTAAACGATGGCTCATTCAAGTCAATTGTCTCTGGATTTTTTTGAGGATGAACGTTGTGAATCAATGGAAACAAACTTTGATGGTATAGAATGTAAGACGAAGAAAGCGATTGTTGATGAAATAGAATTTTCATTTCCTCCTATAGATCATTCAACAACTCCATCTACTAATGTTATGTTGATGAATTCCTATTTTGACTTTTCGTATGCAAAAGCTCTATGCGAAGTTAAAGATATGGCAGTGAGAAAGAACTGCTACGGATGTCAAATTAATCATCCTTCACAAAAAGAACATCATTGTTTAATGGAGACCACTGACGATGAGGAATATGAGATTGACTTTTACTTTGATGAAATGTTAAAAGAAGTGACAGAAAAAGACATTATACGTTCTTGGGAAGAGGTGATGGAGATATCAAACATTTCACCCGAAGTCATCAACCTACATAAACAAGTGATTGAGAGCAAAGACTTTCTTGATATTATGAAGACTAAGCAATGGAAAAACAAGATGAAAAGAATGGTTTTAACTATTAACCGAATCGAAGATCGAATGTTTTGTACTTCCTTTTGAATGATAATGCATAGTTATAATGTTAGTTAAATAGTAAGACAAAACTGATTTAAAAGTGATCTTCAGTTAGAAACTTCAAAAAAACAATTACAAATTGATTTTGCAGTGTGTTTGTCATATTGTATATGTCTTGAAATTATAATTCAAGAAACATAGTTAATAATTCTTGTATTAAAATATATATATATATAATCAATGAGTCTTTGAGTTTTTGCTTTCTCGTTATTCTTTTGTGTATTTAATGAAAAATTTATGAATGTATGGTTCTTCTGCGTTTGTCTATTTAAAATAGAGTAAAAAGAAATTTATTTCAATCATGGACAAGACACAAAAGGAGTATATTCTCTCCAACTATTACTTTGATGTAAAAAATCCTGGAAGTTATTTAGGACCTACGAAGTTGTTGAAACTAGTATCTAAAAAATATCCTGGAAATTTTAGTTTGAGTTTTATTAAAAAATGGTTGAACAATCAAGACGCTTATGCAATACAAAAACAAGTAAGACATAGATATAATACTCCAAATGTACAAGTAGCAGGTTTAAACGATCAAGCTGATATGGATTTGATGTCTGTTGAAAATATTTCAAAATATAATGATGGAATTAAATACTTATTAGTTGTAATAGATATTTTCTCTCGTTTTCTATTAGTGCAGCCACTTTTGAATAAAAAGACGCAAACTGTTTTATCAGCTGTAAAAAAATTCTGCGATATCGTAAATTTAATAAAATACGAACTGACAAGGGTTCAGAATTTACAAATAAAGACATAAAAAAAATCATTAAAAATGAAGACATCTACTTATTTAACACACATAGCAACAATAAAGCGAACTATGCAGAACGGGTTATACGTACATTACGAAGTATGATTTTTAGAATGTTGAGACATAATCGTACTTACAGATATATTAACGACTTACAAAAATTAGTGAAAAGTTACAATGACTCCCCCCATACAGGTTTGAATGGTTTGAGTCCTAGTGAAATAACAAAAATGAATGAAACTAAAGTTTGGTCTGAAATGTATCTAAAACCAAAGAAGTTTCTAAAAACACCACCACATTACAAATTCAAAGTAGGTAGTTATGTTCGATTGAGTTATACAAAACACCCTTTCAGAAGAGCATATCAACAACAATACACAACAGAAATATTTGAAATCAAAAGTAGAATTTTTAAGCAAGGTATTCCTTTATACAAAGTTGTTGATCTTAACGGTGAGTCTATAACAGGTTACATAAAAGAACAAGAAATGATACCTGTGGATAAAAATGTAGAAAGTCTATGGTATGTTGAAAAAATATTAAAAAGGAGAAAAGTTAAGGGAAAATTACAGTATTTTATAAGATGGGACGGTTTTCCTAAATCATTTGATAGCTGGATTGATGCTGATCAAGTTAATGAAAAATAACATGGAGCGTTATGTCTATATCAGAGATGATGAAAGTAATCTTTATTTTATTGAAAATAAACCTTATCATTTTAAAGTGCAATTAAAATTCCCATTAAATTTTGATGGTTTTTGGAAGGTAGCTCTATGTGAAATTCACTTTAAGAGAGATACTAAAATTCGGAAAATAAATGTAGACGATATTGTGTTCATCTATTCAAATATATGCAAGGAAAGTATTGTAAACGGTGGAGAATATTCACTTTTAAGGAGAGTATGCAGTAAGTCTAAAACAGAATGGGATAACATTTTTGATACACCATTTTATTTACCATTAACAAAAAATGAATTTCAAGAATTAGAGTTTGTTATAAAAACGACAAACGGTGAACTAGCTTCATTTATAAATTCGCCGGTGTATATCACACTTCACTTTAAACGCTACCCTTTTTACTCTAGCTATGAATCGATCTAATTTTTACAAAAATTTATTCAATATTTTAGAGATAAAAGTAAATCTCAACTCGGCGGAGGATTTTACGCACCTAGAACTGATGACAGCAATGACAATGTTTCAATAAAGGTCGATCCCCAGTAGAACAAACTGTAAACCAAGCTAAAAGTGAGTTGAAACGAGAGGATATAAATTCTTCAGAAATTTTGTCATTACTTCATAATCTTTCTAGACAGACATCTAAAAGGAAGTCTCCTAAAAGAAATAAATCAAAAAATAATAAGAAAGAACAAAATAAAAAAGGAGGAAATACAAAAGAACAAAAAACTGTTCAAAAAGGAGGGAATAAAAAGGGACTAAAAGGAGGGAATAGAAAGAGACAAAAAAGTGTTAAAAAGGAACAAAACAGAGATTTACTAAAACAGTTTCTTAAAAAGTAAAAAAAATCATGTCATATTTCAGTAAAGATGGTTTTGCTGAGGGTATACCCCAAAAATTAGCTTTATTTGATTTACCACCAACACAAGTGGCTGTGAATGATATTTATTATCAAGAAATTCGTCCATTATCACAAGTGGCAGATGATACACCAATCGAATTTCAGATAAGTGGACAAAATTCAATGGACTATCTTGATCTAAAAGGGACACAAATATACGTAAAGCTAAAAGTGACAAATCCTAATGGTAGTGACATTACTAGCAAAAAGGTGGGGCCTGTAAATTTATTTTTACAAGCACTGTTTTCAGCTACAGAAGTGACATTACAAAACAAAGCTGTAATAACATGTAATTATAATCCATATAATGCTATGATACAGACGTTATTAAATTATGGTTCCGAAGCTTCATCATCTCAGTTATTATCACAACTATTCATCAAAGATGATAACGATCATCCTGAGGATCCAGATGCCGAAGGAGGTAATAATGGGTTGTTTCTACGAGCTACATATATAAACGATTCTAAAACGCTCGACCTACAGGGACCAGTCTATCACAGCTTATTTACTACTAAGAGGTACTTGTTAAATCAGGTTGATGTAAAACTAAAACTCTATCGCAATTCTTCGGCATTTTGTCTCTGTTCAGGAGATACAACACCTAACTATAAAATAGAAATCTTGGATATATACTTACTAGCGAAGAAACTCAAAGTGAATCCAGCTTTAATCATCGCTCATTCAGAGTTGTTAAAGGACAGCACTGCCAAGTATCCATTTAATCGTGTAGAGTGCAGATCTCAAAGCATAGCCACTGGAAATACAGTATATATGTGGGATAATATCTTTCAAGGACAAAAACCTAACAGAGTGGTTGTAGGATTTGTAAAGTCAAAAGCTTTATCTGGTGATTATAAGTTAAATCCATTTCATTTTGAAAACTGTAATATTCAAAGCATATGTTTATATGCTGATGGGGTTCCAGTAGGAGGAAATCCAATAAAACTAAATTTCAATAAATCAGAAGGACAAACGTTTATGAGAGCTTTCACCAATTTGTTCACAACAAACGGTATTTGGGGTGCAAATAATGAACTAAATATCAACAGGGAAGACTTTGCCAACACTTCCACCCTATTTGCCTTTCAATTAGATCCATATTTTCCAGATGATATTAATTTTTTGTCTTTGGTGAGAACAGGTCATGTGCGTTTAGATGTTCAATTTAAACAAGCTCTGACACAAACCATGAGCTGTATTGTGTATAGTGAATCCGCAGGCTTTTTCCAAATAAATAAAGAAAGAGATATTATTACAGAATGAACACATCTCAACTTCGGTGTTGTATAGATTGTAGTCATGTTTTACATAAATACGTACTAGGTGTGTTTGCAACTAATCAACTACCAACAAATCTAAATTTTCCATGTGGATTTATTGCAAATACAAGTCTCTATGATAAGAAAGGCTCACATTGGTGTACATTTTTCTTTCCAAATTCAATCAATCTGGAATATTTTGATAGTTACGGAAAATCTATAAGCTTTTTTAACACTTATTTTCTTAGATATATTTCTGATTTTCCCAACTATTATCATAAATCGTAAACAATTACAAAGTTACAACAGTGACTTGTGTGGAATGTATTGCGTGTTTTTCTTATGACATAGACTAGATGGTTTTGCTTTTAATAATATTGTGAATAGGTTTTCAAGTGATACAAAATGTAATGAAGAATTTGTATATAACTTTATTTCAAAACTGTTTATAAATTGTGTACAAAGTCGTTGTGTGTATAATCAAGTGTGTAAACCTTTAATAAAAAAGGATTGAAAAAGTAAAATTGTTGGTATTATTTATTATTTCAGTATTTGACTTCAATCACAATGGATGTTTTAATAAAATTTGAGTGTCCAGCTACATGTATTGTAGCTGGAGCCAGTGGAAGTGGTAAAACATCATTTATGTTTGAGCTTTTCAAAAATGTGCAATTTATGTTTAAGATAGTTCCAAAGAAAATCATTTATTGCTATTCCTCGTATCAACCTCTTTATGATGAAATGAAAACAAATGTAAGGGGGGTAGAGTTTTTTGAAGGACTACCATCAAAGGAAGATATGGATATGTGGTCATTAGAGGAAGGATTCAAGATTTTAGTGATAGATGATTTAGCACAAAGGGCATCTGAAAATATTGAAATAATGAATTTGTTTACTATATACAGTCATCACCATAATTTTTCCGTTTTTTTTCTTGTCCAGAACTTATTTTCTGGAGGAAAATATTTTCGTACTATAAGCTTAAATAGTCATTATTTCGTGCTGTTCAATAATCAGAGAGATCAACTACAGATTCAAACCTTAGCTAGACAAATGTTTCCAGGAGAAACTAAATATTTTATGCAGGCGTATAAAATGTCTACAAGAATAAAGTATGGTTACTTACTTGTCGATATAAGTCCTCACTCAGACCCTCTATATAAACTTCGGACAGACATATTCCCAAATCAAACATTAGTTGTATATCGACCTGTAAGTGAAAAATATGAGTCATAAACTAAATAAGGAGAAGTACTTTTTAAAATATTTGTTAAATGCTAATGAAAAACAGCAAAAAAGTTTGATTCAGCTCCTTAACAAGAGTCAAATGGATGTAATCATTGAAATCATTTACAATGTTTTAGCTGAAAATTTAACAATTTCTGACAAAGATAAAAAAGCATTACAAAGGTATAGAAAAGTCATAAATGCGTTTGTGTCAAAAGGATTATCCCGTGCTAAAAGGAAAAATCTATTGGTAAAATATTTTCGACAAGTCATTATATTAATTAAACCTTGTGAAAAATGGCTCAAGAATTAGTGTTAGTACCGAGATCTAAATATGAACATTTGCTTTCAAAAACTAAAAATAATGAAAACGTTTATGAAAATGTTCAAGATCAATCTGAGAAAAACAATGAAAAAGATATTGAATCTACAAATCAACAAACAGGTGGAAAATTTAATAATACTACAGAAAACAATGAATCTTCAAATCAACAAATATCTAATAAAAAGCTGTTTGTTAAACGTTCATTTGGTGATTTTGAAAAGACAATACCTATTGTTCAGAAAAAACAAAGAATATATAAATGGATTGAATATAACGTTTAAGTTCTAGCGTTAAATTTGAAAACCATATGTCATTATATTTTAGCCTCGATTTTTGAATTGTTAACATAACAGTTTGTTTAGTTATGAAAGGTTCAGTTCAAGAAAAACAAGCAATCATGGCAGACCTAATAGATACACTTATACAAGCATACCCGAATAACTGTGAACAATTACAGGAAGAAATTCAATCTTTGAAAAGGAAATTAGATGTTCTAGAGGAAGAAAATACAAGAATGAGAAAAATCGAATTTAAGTGTGATATATGTTATAAAAGTTATCGTTATAAGAGAGATTTAACAAGACACATACTATCTCACAGCACGTTTTTTAGATGTACATTTTGTGATTGTAAATTTAGAAGAAAGGATTATCTTCATAAACATATCAAATCTAAACATCAACAATATGGTGGACAGCAAATAGCAAGTGAAAAAACAATACCTCATCCTTTACAACAGTCTGAGATTGCATCATCCGATCACCAGTATGCACGTCCTTCCTTGGAAGATTCTACAGAAAGACAAAGACAGTCTGAGATTGCATCATCCGATCACCAGTATGCACGTCCTTCCTTGGAAGATTCTACAGAAAGACAAGGACAGTCTGAGATTGCATCATCCGACCACCAGTATACACGTCCTTCCTTGGAAGATTCTACAGAAAGACAAGGGTACAACATTTCTTCTTTAGATTCAGCTGGAAACAGAAATTCTAGTAATATTCAACTCGTTAGACATTCTGCTGAAAACAACAATAACACACAAAATTCTACAACAATTAGTGATCATAATTATGCTACAACTGAAACTGCCTTGAATCGTGCCATACAAGATTTTACCATTCAATCAAATCAACATGAACAGTATGATATGTTAACATTTTTTGCTAATGTAAAACCTCGAGTTCAAGATATTTTATCATCAAGATTACAAAACAGTGGAATCAAATACTATCTTTCAGTTCAAGTAGAATTAACGAAAGATACTCTAGACGGTCCACAATCAACTACTCCTCACTTTAGAAGTAGGACTTCTACTATTTTAAATCTAACAACGTTTGATGAACAAAATTTAAATGAGAGTTTCCAGAAAATGTTCGAAAGTTTCGAAAAGTATATTCGAGAATCATCTGGATGGGTGTTGAAAAAAGTGTTACATTTGATTATTCATACTGTGAAATACACTCCTTTATCAGCTTCAAGTTATACAGAACTTCCTAAGGATCTGAGGCGATTACAAAGTCTCTTAAATATTAGGAATATAGATCAAAAATGTTTTCTCTGGAGTTGTCTGGCTTCCATACATCCCAAAGATACTCCTCTGGTAAGTGATTATGAAGAATATGAAAAGGAATTAAACATGCAAGGTATTGATTATCCTGTTTCAATTAATCAGATCAATAAATTTGAGAATCAGAATCCATCTATATCTGTCAATGTATTTACATACCAAGACAAAGAAGTTTTACCCTTTCGCATTACAAAACAATATGGTCGATACCATAATATCAATTTATTACTTTTACAATCTGAAAAGAAATCCCATTATGTCCTCATTAAAAACTTGAATTTGTTTTTAGACAGTCAAAGAAAAAGCAGGGCTGGTTATTTCTATTGCTCATTTTGTTTACACGGCTTCACCAAGGAATCACTCCTTCAAGAACACATTCCTTATTGTCAAGTTCATGGTGAACAAAAGATTGAATTACCATCTAACAGGGATTGTTTTTTAGAATTTAAAGATTATGAAAAAACACTCAGGGTACCTTATGTTATTTATGCTGATTTTGAAACTTTAAACAAACCTTTAAATAACGATACAATAGGTTGTACAACTCAAACACAGTTATTAGAACCTTGTTCATTTGGTTATAAAGTGATTTGCATAGACCCCAATTTTTCAAAAGATATAGTTATATATAGAGGTCGCGACGCTTCTCATAAATTAATTGAGTGTCTGTTAAAAGAAAGTGAGAAAATTCAAAAACAACTCAAAAATATAAAACCATTACTTTTATCGTCAAGAGAAGAAACATTATTTCAGATAGCTGATAGATGTTGTTTATGTAAAAAATATTTTACAACCAAAGACAAAAAAGCTAGGCATCACGGGCATACTAGTGGTCACTATATTGGAGCAGCTCATATGAATTGCAATTTACAGTGTAAACAGGTTAATTTCATTCCAGTTGTATTTCATAACTTGAAAAATTTTGATGGACATTTATTATGTCAGAGTATAGGCTCCTTCAAAGATTACAAAATCAATTGCATACCACAAACCATGGAAAAATATATAAGTTTTAGTATAGAAAGCCTTCGATTTATTGACTCCTTTGCATTCTTACCCTCTTCTTTAGATACACTGGTTGATAATTTAACTCAAAATGGTTTGTCATCTTTTCGACATTTTCAAGGTGAAATTAAAAATCACTCAGAGTTGTTACTAAGAAAGGGTGTTTATCCCTATGAATACATGGATAGTTGGGATAAATTTGATAAAACTCAACTACCTCCAATAAAAGAGTTTTACTCATCATTAAAAAATGAATGTATTTCTCAACAAGAATATGAATATGCTATACATGTATACAATGCCTGCGGCATTAAGACACTTGGGGAGTATCATGACCTCTATCTTAAAACAGATGTATTATTGCTAGCTGACGTGTTTGAGAACTTTCGTGATATGTCTCAAAAATGTTACGACCTTGATCCATGTCACTTCTTTACCAGCCCCGGCCTAAGCTGGCAAGCAATGTTAAAAATGACTGGTGTGACCTTAGAACTTATGACAGATATAGATCAGATTTTGTTCATAGAAAAGGGTATCAGATGGGGAATCAGTCAAATTTCAAATAGATACAAAAAAGCAAATAATTCTTACTTGGATGACTATGATTCAAACAAAAAACCCTCTTTTTTGGCATATTATGATATTAATAATTTATATGGACTCTCGTTATCTGATAGATTACCAGTAGGATTATTTACATTTTTGTCTGAGGAAGAAATAAATTCGTTTGATGTTATGAAAATACCAGAGGATGGATCTAAAGGATATATTTTGGAGATAGATTTAGAATATCTAGAAAATTTACACGAGAGTCACAATGACTATCCTTTAGCTCCAGAACGTAAATTTATACCAAATGAAAAGTTATCACCATATGCACAACATGTATTGAAAAATCTTCATGGAAAACAAGCAGATGACCCACTTCCACCAAGAGCGAAAGTTGAAAAGCTACTCACCACTCTTGAAGATAAAGAAAAATATGTACTCCACTATAAGAATCTACAGCTATATCTTCAGTTAGGTCTGAAATTGAAAAAAATACACAGAATACTAGAATTTCACCAAGAAGCCTTTATGCAACCCTATGTTGAGTTCAACACAAACATGAGAAAACAGGCTAAATCAACCATTGAGAAAAACTTCTTCAAGCTGATGAATAACTCAGTTTTTGGTAAGTATATAATTTGAAATTATTTGTTTTATATAAAAAATAAACATTTTTGATAAACATTTTAAATAATTAATAAACATAATAAATAAACATTTTAAATAATTAATGATGAATAATTTTGTTTTAACATGTAAAAATATTTCTATAATCGTAAAATCTGCTTACCTTATGTTAGTTTCAACCATTACTTACATTTAATTTTTTACTTTCAGGAAAGACCATGGAAAATCTTAGAAAGCATCGCTCGGTTGAACTGATACATACAGAACAAAGATTAGGAAAGCTATCAGCTAAATCCACCTACAAACTTCATAGAATATTCTCAGAAGATCTTGTGGGAGTAGAATTAAACAGATTGAAAGTAAAATTAAACAAACCAATATACGTTGGAATGAGCGTTCTAGATCTATCGAAACATACTATGTACGATTTCTATTACAATCACTTGAAACAATTGTATGGAGACAAAGTGCAGCTACAAATGACTGACACGGACTCATTTTTGTTTTACTGTGAAACAAAAGATTTGTTCAGTGATATGTATAATTATGCTCATCTTTTTGATACTTCAGACTTCCCCAAAGATCACTTTTTACATAGTGATATCAATAAAAAAGTGATGGGAAAAATGAAAAGTGAAACCAATGAAAAATGTATTTCAGAATATTGTGGTCTTAGATCAAAAATGTATGCTTTTAGCTGTGACGGTAAGGAAGACAAACGTGCTAAGGGTATATCAAAGGTGGTAGTCAAAAAAGATTTAAGACTACAACATTATAAAGAGACATTATTCAATAATTCACAATTAGTTTCTCATATGAATACATTTCGTAGTCATAATCATGAAATATATGTGGAAAATATTAAGAAGATTGGGTTGTCTTGCTTTGATGACAAGAGATACTTATTAGAAGATGGAATTACATCACTTGCTTATGGTCATTACAAAATTCAAAAGTAATCAATCAGATTATATATATTTATTCGCACAGCAAACAGTTAAAATATTTTCATGACAATTCAAACTATTCTAAAATGTTTTTATTCCATATTACTTTTCTCCTTTTTACTGTGGAAGTGTGACCTGAAAAATTAAATATATGTAGGATACACAATGAGTGTAACTAACAAAGCGTGGATATACGAGGGTTAAAACAACTGTTTTTGTATAGCTTTATAGAAATACAATGTGATAATATTAATGTATATGACTATTATATTAGATTGTAGACTTTTTATGTGAGTATGTATACATCATTTTAAGGTTTAATAAACGAGTTTTCAAGTATTCTATCTCTGTATTTTTATATTAAAAATTGAAATATCTTACTGGTATTGCATAAAATAGCTCCTCATTGTCATGGTGCAATTCCTCCTCACCACCTCCATGTTGATATACAGTCACCTAAAATATTTGAATGGAAAATTAAGTAAAATAAATTACTTAACAACGAATCATCATAATATACAGTTATTTTTATATTTTGATTGGTAAATAAGACAAATTCATTGTTTATAGTTTACTCCTTTAACCCCCCCTCCATTCCATAATAAAGTATTCATTAATTCACTATAACTTAGGTTGATGTAGTGTTGAACTATTAATATAGACATATTGAATCATATATAAGTAATAATTTAATCAACTTACGAATGGAGGGGATGTTCCTTGTTGTGGTTGTTGCATCTGCTGCTGTTGTTGTTGTATCTGCTGCTGCTGTGATTGCTTCATCTGCTGTTGTCGTATCTGCTGCTGCTGTGGTTGTTGCAATGATCAATAGTTTAAACATCAACGATTCCCTAAAACAGATGCAAATACTGGTTAAATTTGCGTGATTAAAATAAATAGGTTTTAACCAAATGATAACAATAACTTAGAAATATTCTTAACAAACCTGTGGTGATGTACTGTTGAATATATCCGCATAATGTTCCACTTTTCCGAGTAATTTCCGAAGTTCTTCAATCTCATCTTCATTAAATGATATAGATTTTGATTTTGAAAAATCGAATTTACCCTTTGGACTATTGAAACAGTCCTTTTTGTCTGATATATGCACATATGTCCTTCCGTTAAACGGGGTAATACATATCTCCTTATATTTCCCAAATTGGGAAGATGCTTTAACTATTCTGTTATCATAACTTCTCTATTCGGTGAAAGTAGCCATTTAAAAAAAAAATAATATGAAAAGTAAGCAATGTACAAACTAGTCAACTGGGTGAATAGTATGAAGAAAATATTTTTAAAAAATACTATTATAACCTTCATGTGATGCTCATTCCGTTTTCCTATTGGTCAATTTAGGTGTTTGATTGGTTCTGTAAAAAGCATCTATATTAGACGCATTTTCATTGGATAGTTTTTACAAGTAGGATATCTTTACATCAATTTACCTTTCCATTGGTTCTCTAAAAAATATCTTTGAAAACTAACTTTCATTGGTTAATTCGATAACAAGTTAAATCTAGAATACATATTATTAATTTACTCTCGAAAATGTCATCTATTGGTTTGGTGCTTTATATCGTCGTTTTAACAATGATTAACAAGGATGTATAAAACAATCAGTATCCAGCAATTAATAAACCAAACAATGAGTTCTGGACCAGTAATCCCGTGGTCATATCCGTCATTCTCTTACACTCTGTTCATATACATTTATGTATATGAAAGTAGCGAACGACAACTCTGCTGAGAGATTGATTTTCCGTTGGTTTATATAAAGTTCACTAAAAGACCCAGTTCATAACAAGCCCAGTTCGATACTAATTTCCCGGAAGTTCTAGATAAATCCAGAACAAAATACAACACAATATGATGTTTCTTTTATTATTGGTGATGCTGTGTCGTCAGGGTTTGTCTAGTGATGTTGATATGTACCATATGTGTTCGCGGACAGTTCCAACTCTGTTAGACTGTACTGCAATAACAGATAAACATGTTGATTACGTGTATAATGGGAGTCCTGAGAATGAGATTTCTAAGATATTGGTTTACAGGTTACAGGGGACCGTTGCATTGAAGAACTTACAATCTGTTCATACGATTGACATTCAAGTTGGATACAGCACCTGTTCTCAGGTTATAGAATATCATTCCCCTGTTACCTTGTTACAGAAACTTGAGAAAGATGAACCTCCTTTAGTTTGTAGTGTAAGTATATATGAAGATCATTCATGTTAACATAGTTAACCCTATCCCCCCCCCCCCGACTTCATAGACAGACATGCTAACCACTATGCCACAACCACGGCTCCCTCCAGCGATGGATTCACACCAGTTATTATGATATATATACATAGAACTTGTAATCAGATAACCAAGTGATGTAAATGTGTGTTATATGTTCTTAATATTTTCTTCTACATTTAAAAATTCATGATACAATACTCTGTGACAGGTCTTGCTTATCTATTAAATTCATTGGTGGTTTGAGTCTTCCCTCACTCAGATAGCAGTCAGGTCCGTTCTTTAACACTCTTCTACACATACACATCATTGTTCAGGTTGGGTTGATATCACTGCAAATTGATACATTCATGTTGTTTTATAAAAATCTAACCATTTGCGTTAATTTCTATTTCAGGTAAATGATGTCATCAACAATATCAATCATCCTACACCTACAACAAACAGTAAACAGATTACAGGTGTGTATTTAAATTGTATTTTGTGGTAGAGAGACTATTCAGTTTACAAGTCAGATACACTCACTCATATAACTAACAAAGAGTGAGTTAACAGGTATTACATTGAAATAATTTGTTCCTAGGTATGTAAAGCTGCATGTGTATCGTCTGTTAAACCACTTAAGTGTTGTTGTAACATACTCTACCCTCCATAGGTTCTAATACACATTTACATTATACAGGAAGTAGGAAATGTTACATTATAGCAAGTTTATAAAATTATTTAGATCTTATATATTGATTTTACTCTATGTACCAGTTCAACTGAGTATTGCTTTCTAAGATTTTCCATGGTCTGTCCTGAAAATATAGAACAAGAATTTAATTTATACATCAAATATATTTTATTCTGTATATTACTTTTTCAGTTGATGATTATACAACCGATGATCAAAGTACTGAACCATATCGACTTATACTACAAATCAAAGAGATTTTGTTCTGTGCTAGTATTGCTTGTATTTTCAAATAAAGAATTTTATCAAAAAATCAGAACTTATTTCAGTGTCTGTATTATGATAGTTATAATCTAACCATTATAATCTCCTTGTTAAAGTATAGTAGATTGAATGAAATCTTTCTAGTTCAATAATGAACAAAGAGTATTTTGGTTTAGGTTGATTGAAGTCTTTTTTCTATATGGTCAGCAAAAATGAAGTGAAGACTCTATTGTTAGAAGTAAAAAAGTGGAACTTACCTGACAATTCCATGACTTCAAAACTTTCTTTCACAAAGAAAAAATTTGTTAAGTTAAAAAGAACAAAAGAGAAAGTAATCCTTTTTTTGTTTTTATCAAATTTTATCAGTGACTATATTCAAGCTAGCTTCATCAGAAAATGAAAACATTTCTATAGTTTCAACTTGGTTATTGATGTTATTGGGTATGTTCAAAGGGTATTGTAATGGTATTTTGCTGTTCAGTAACTCTGAATAAAGGGGGTTATTCATTGAGAAGATTGGTGTTTGGATAGTATAATTTTAAAAACTAGCTAGAGGCTTGTTTTGGGTAAATGTATGTAGATGAACTATTTGATAACAACTACTTGGTGATAATTTGTACTTGACCATCAAAGTGTGAGCACATGGTCTGTAATTTTACAAACTCAAGAATAAAAGAAAGATTGGTATTCATTCCACAGTATATGATTACAATAAACACACTACCAGCTAGTAATGACCATTGAACTTGGGTTCAATGATCATTACTCTATATTTACTGTCTTAGTATATCATGTTCTATGTTATCTACTTGATGATTTAGAACCATTAATATGAATTCACAAAAAGAATCCACAAAAAATTATGTTCTTTTAAAAACTTTAGAAAATGTATGATGAATATTTCCACTGTTGAGAAAGTGCACCAAATATTTCCCGCCTTTGACGTGCTGATCTGGTAGCAGTGTGTTGTGCTGGGTTAGGTTGGATGTTGATGAGTACCAAGTTTCGGAGCGATCAGAATAGGGGAAAGCTAGAGTCTTTGTAAGTTGGGCATTTTATCGCTAGTATTATGTATGTTATACATCAACTAGTTAAAAATATTAACATTTAAAGAGTAACAACTGATACAACTGATTGTTCAATTTTTAGTCATACTCATTGAGAGCAAGTATAACAGCGTTATGTGAAATGATTGTTTTTAAAAATATTAACGGTTAAAGGGAAATAACTCACACAACCGATTGTTCAATTTTTAGTTATACTCTTAGAGAGTAAGTACAGCAGCGTTATACGAAATGTTTGTTTTTAAATATGCTTTTTCCATGTAAAGGATTTAGTGTGCAGGCTCGTTGGATTCGGTTCGGTGATTTCATTGGAGTAGTTCTCCTACTTCTTTCTCGATTTGGAAAACTATCTTTTCATAAATAAAGCGTCTACAACTGACTGGTCTATTGTATTTGTAATGGATACTTAACCCTTAGACGGTTGTCAAATACAATTGCTCTCTATATAAGGTTGAAAGGTGATATTAATCGTTTGTAATTCAAAACTGTCCGCTAAATTTCAAACTGATTTCAAATAAACGCGGTGTAAAAAAGAGCTTAATATTTCCCACCACTGTTGCCTCGCCTGCGTCGATGGTTCAAGATGAGCGCGAAGACTGAATTTATTCTGTATATTAACCATATTTCCCACCATTCACTATTGCACCGACGCCGACGGCGCAAGATGGCCGCGACCTTCTATATCTATATTGCGCCGACGGCACAAGATGGCCGCGAAATTCCCGTTTTTACACTACTGCTCCCTTCCCCGAGCTACGGCTCGAAGTCCTGTTAAGTTTCCTAAGTAAGTTTTTCTACTTTTCGTTGAACCATGAGTCAAATTATACTTCAATGGAATTGTCGTGGTCTAAAATCGAATTGCAACGATCTTCTTCTTTTATTATCGAAATACGCCCCGAATGTTGTCTGTCTTCAAGAAACATTCATATCTACAAATGATAAAACATCAATTAAGGACTATACCCTTTATAGTAAAATTTTTACAGCTACAATGAGAGCATCAGGAGGCTCAACAATTGCGGTTGCAAACTGTATCCCTCAACGACAAATTCAGTTACGAACTAATCTGCAAGCCGTGGCTGTTGAAGTAATTTTGCACAGACCTATAACAATGTGCTCTGTTGAACCTCATTTTTCACAACCCGTGTTTTTCACAACTTGTGAAAAACGCGTACGCAATTTTCACAAGTTGTGAAAATTGCGTACGCGTTTTTCACAAATGAGCAATGTGAAAATTACGTTAGACATATTTTTCGATTTTTAGTCCTAACGCAATTTTCACAACATGAGTCAATATCAAAGTAAATTTAAAAGTATATTATGATAAACAAAATTAATGTTTCAGTTTTTTTTTAATATATCATTTTGATGGTTAATGTCGCACATGGAAGCAAGATGTCGCAATCACCCAAGGTCTTCCACCAGCCAGATTTGTGCCTTATTTAACCACCTTTACGTGCAAGCAACCACTTACGCGCATAGAGAAACCATCTTATGGTACATAGTAAGCACACATGCCCCATGGTACTGTTAAAATGTTCGTATTAACAAGATTCGCATCCAAAGCGACCGCCTCGAGATCCATAGCAGCTGCTCAAGCACACTTTCATTGCAACATTTTCATTGTCCATAGTAATTACGTTAATGTTTCTAGCAAACATTTAGGTCCTAGCATCCTATGTTACGATCCCTAGAAACAGCACAAATATCCATGGTAACATTTATGTCCATAGCAACTTCTATCTAGCTTTAGTCGTTTAAGTTCAAACTAGCGACTCTTGGGGCATAAAGCACATAACCCATTATCCACCCTGACACTAATATTTATATACATGTATTGTGCATAGCTGGCAACATGAAGATTCTACATCTAAACTATTAAATTTGCGAGTTTCCTGTTTTGTGGAAGAAACTGCGCAGCTTTGAATAAATCTTTTGTTTGTCGCTGGAGCACCTATATACCGGCATATCAAGTTGACAATTCTTTTTTTACAAAGCCTCTTGATATTTGCAAAAACTGCCAAAAATCAACAAAAATAGTGTTTTTTTTGTGTCTAAAAATAGTTCTAGATAAAACTAAAAATAGACACGTCAAACCAAACTCCCCGCAGCGGTTATCTCCCTTTAACAAATCAATAAGCGTGACTTAAGCACTGTGAGGAATTTGCTAAAGCCCGTGCTTGCACGGGCTCCCATCTAGTTATTTCATATTTTGGTAAGATATACAGTTGGTAAAATAGGTTTACATGTTGGGAAGATGCATGAATATTAAACTTAAATAAATATGGTTATAGCTAATACAATTGATATATAAAAGTAAAGGACATCGATTTTTTTAAACTTTTGATAATTGTGATTTATATTTTGTGAATTGTTACACAGTGGTCAATTTCAGAGGTGCAGATTTAATTGTCAGATTTTTTACCGTCGCTCAATATTGGAATTCGTAACAAAATTGCTGAGAAAGGGTGCCGATAAAACCTCGAGGCCGACAACATATTCCGGTATTGAGCAAGTTTGCCATGTTGATCCTCGTTTTTCACAAACGTGCTCTTCATAGGTTGTGAAAAACGCGTTCTGTGAAAAATGAGGTTCAAACGTTGAACCTCATTTTTCACACACCGTGTTTTTCACAACCTGTAAAAATTACGCTCGTGGTTTTTTTTCAACGTTTGTCCGTTTTGTGATAAAACCCCGAATTGTAATAATTATTTATAAATAATAAACGGGTTGGTAAGTTCAACCACTTTTTAAATACTCGTTTTTCAATATAATATGACAACTTGTTTTTCTGACGAAATCTTCAAATTTATATGACGATTGCAAGTAATTTGTCTATTTGAACATTATTGTTTGCTTGTTAAACATTATTTTCTTTCCTTACCAATAATTCAAAGTATCATACTATATTTTATGATAAAATTAATATAACTAGACATTTTATTACATTTCGGGATTTGATTACAAATTGCGTTTGTATGTTCAATTACTTTTGTAATAACCCGTTTTGTAATAATTAAAACAATTCGGGCTTTTATTACAAAACGGGTTGTAACAAACTTTAAACCTCGTTTTTCACAAAAAATCTTTTTGCAAGTGTGGTTCTTACACCCACTGGGTCTCGTGTTTATCTGTAAATACTTTTCATATTGTTTTCATGTTTGTAATATTGTCATAAAACATGTCACGAAAATAAAAAAAAATACTTACTTACTAACTTACAGCTAGCAACTAAAAAAATCACAAGTGTGAAAAATGCGTTAGTACCAAAAAACTCAAATTTTTCAAAACTTTTTACGTCACATTTGAAGTTGTGAAAAATGCGTTTCTATGCTCGTATGAAATTTGTATGCTAACGTGTTTTTCACACAAGTTGTGAAAAATGCGTACGCGTTTTTCACAAGTTGTGAAAAACACGGGTTGTGAAAAATGAGGTTCAACAGTGCTCTTTATATCTCCCTCCTAATTTATCTATTACTGTTGAAGACTTAGAAAATATAACTAAACAACTCCCAGAACCATTCTTTCTACTAGGCGATTTTAATGCGCATAATCCAATATGGGGAAGTACATCTACGAATAATAAAGGCAGCATTACAGAAAAGTTCATTGATAATGTTCAACTATGCCTTTTAAATGACAAGTCACCAACTTACTTACATCCAGCGACTGGAAGCTTTTCTTGTATAGACCTCACATTATCACATCCATCAATACACTTGGATTTTACTTGGTCAGTGCTAGACGAACAATATGGCAGTGACCACTTTCCATTGTTGTTAACTTCTAACGACTCTGTTCCAGAAACTAACCGCTCTTATTATAAATTCTCTAAAGCGAACTGGGAACAATTTAACGAATTGTGTTCTGATAATTTAACAAGTCCGGTTTTTTCCAACTCTACGGATAAAGCTAATCTTTTTGCGTCCACTCTATCAAAGATAGCTGATGAGTGTATTCCAAAAACTTCAATTAAAGACTCCAGTAAAATTAAAAAACCATGGTTAAACGATGAGTGCAGAAGATCATATCGGAAACGAAAAGCAGCTCTTAAAAAATTTCAGGTTTGCTCTACAGCTGCAAATCTTGACAATTATAGAATCCTGCGAGCACAAGCTCGTAGAACATTTAAGGTTTCTAAACGTAAATCATGGCAGTCATATGTTTCTAAAATTAACTCCAACACTCCAATTAAAAAAGTTTGGGAAGCAGTTCGTAAAATGAACGGTAAACACAAAAATATCCTACTGCTCATCAGAAACGTTAAGATTCGAGCGTAGCAAAACAACTAAAGATATAGCCAACACGCTGGCGGAAACTTTTGAACATAATTCTTCTTCAGCACACTACACTGAAGAATTTTACAAGGTCAGATCTAACTTGGAAAAACAAAATATTAATTTTTATTCTAACAACGAAGAAGAGTATAAAACCCTCTTTACAATTGACGATTTAACCGATTCTATTAAGCATGCCAAAGATACAGCTGCTGGCCCTGATGAAATTTATTATCAATTTTAAAACACCTCCCATTAGTATCTCAACATTTATTGCTCGATATTTTTAATGATTTATGGATATCTGGTAAAATTCCAGATTACTGGAAGCAAGCTTTAATAATACCAATACCGAAACCGGGTAAAGACAATACTGACCCCCTTAACTAACGACCAATATCTCTAACTAGTTGTATTTGTAAAACCTTTGAACGCATGGTTAATAAAAAGCTCATCTGGTATTTAGAATCAAACGGTATTATAACTAATTTTCAATCTGGTTTTCGAAAACAGCGAAGTACAAATGATCATTTAGTACGCCTCGAAACTTTCATTAGAGAGGCTTTTGTCAATAAACAGCATGTAGTTTCAATTTTCTTCGATCTCGAAAAAGCTTACGATACCACATGGAAGCATGGTATTCTCAAATATTTAAATGATGCCGGTCTAAATGGTAGACTACCTATGTTAATTTCTAGTTTTCTGTCTGACAGAAATTTTCAAGTTAAAGTAGGATCAACATTATCAGAGAGCCACGAACAAGAACAGTATTTTATCTGTTACACTTTTTGGTCTTAAAATTATTAATATTGTTCAGGTTATAAATCCTGGTACAGATTGCTCATTATATGTAGATGATTTTTAATCTGTCATCGATCTAAAAATATTCGAAGTATCGAACGCCAACTACAACAAAACTTGGATAAAATTCAAAAGTGGGCTACAGAAAATGGTTTTAAATTTTCTAAGTAAAAAACACAATGCGTACATTTTTGTCGTTTAAGAAAGCATCATAATGATCCTGAACTTTACATTTCTGGCTCAAAAATCTCTGTTGTAAATGAAGCTAAATTTTTAGGCGTTATTTGATAAAAAGCTCTCTTTTATTCCACACTTGAAGTCGCTAAAACCAAAATGTATTAAAGCTTTAAATCTACTTCAAGTACTTTCACATACTGACTGGGGATCTGATTCCCAAACATTACCTAAATTATACAGAAGTCTTGTTCGTTCATAACTAGATTATGGGTCAATTGTGTACGGATCAGCACGTAAATCGTACTTACAAATGCTTGATACAATACATAACCAGGGCTTACGTATTGTCCTTTGTGCCTTTAAAACTTCACCTGTTGAGAGTCTTTATGTTGAAGCTAACGAGTCATCATTAAAATTACGTCGACAAAAACTTTCATTACAATACGCATCTCGAATATCTTCTAACAATAGTAACCCGGCGGGAAAAGTTGTTTTTAAACCAAATTACATTGATAAATTTGACAACAAACCGAACGAAATTAAACCATTTGGCCTGCGCTTTAAAAACGATTTAGAAATGCTTAATATCAACACTTCTACCGTTTTACAAAACTTTGATGAAAATGTCCCTCCTTGGACCTACAGCATACCAGACGTGAATATTGACGTGAATACTATCAAACTTTCGTAAATCAATTACCAGCTCAGAGGCCTTCGAATCAGAATTCGTAAACATCTTATTTACCGACGGCTCAAAACATGGTACATGTAACAAAGTTGGTTGCGCTTGATATGGAAATTCTTTCGTTGCAAGAATGCGATCGCCTGATCAGGCATCCATATTTACAGTCGAAGTCAAAGCATTAGATCTTGCTTTATCATACATATCAAATAGTATTAATAACAATTTTATTATTTTCTCAGATTCTCTATCTGTATTACTGGCCATAAAAAATCGTAGTTCAGACAATATACTTATTAAAAATATTGAATTAAGATTACATGAAATACTGAAATCTAAAATAGTACACCTCTGCTGGATACCAAGTCATTTTGGTATATATGGAAATGAAAAAGTAGACATTTTAGCTAAAGAATCTTTAAATCTTCAACCTGTAGATATCAAATTACCAAGCAGCGACTTCAAATGTTCGATAAATTCGTTAATTAAGTCAAAATGGCAAACAATGTGGAATCATGCTGTATTTAATAAGTTACATGACATTAAGCCAACCCTTGGTTCATATTCGTCCACAATATTTTCTAACCGCCGAGATCAAATAGTGATTACGCGATGTAGAATTGGTCATACCAGATTAACACATTCATACCTTCTCAAAAGAGAGGAAGCACCTAAATGTATACCATGTGACGAGCATTTCAATGTCAAACACGTTCTCCTTGACTGTAAGGATCTTGGATACATTCGTGACAAACATTTTAAAGTAAACTCACTTATAGAACTTTTTGAATCTGTATCATCATATGCGATACTTAACTTTTTGAAAGAAATAAATGTTTATAATAAGATATAGAGCTTTACATCTTTAATTTCGTTTGAATTAATGGTATCATTGATTGCTTTCGGCGCGATATGACCTTTTTGTGTTGGTGCGCCGTAAAACCTAAACAAACAAACAAACAAACAAACCTTAAACATTTATTAAATCAATAAATATATGTATGTGATCATAACTAGCGAGTTTCTATTCAAATCCAAAACAAAACATAATAACATACTTTTCAAAGACATGTTACGCATATTTTGAGGTAAATATGTTTTTAATTTGTACTTGCTGTAGTCAAAACAGATACAAACTAATAGATAAGCATGAGGCCTCGCACTGGATTGATTAATTGTTCAATTGATTCATATATCCGTTAACAAATTTAAAAATCTTAATACAAAAACGAAAAATTTGAGTCATGGACTGGTAATTCCATGTGGTTAAAAATATCAGAACCGAACACACCATACATGTATATCTAATTTCGTCACAGTTAACGTAGTAAAGACATGGGATCAGTTTAAATATGAATACAACATGGCGGTACAATTATAAATAGTCTACATTTATCTGTCAAAATTTGCCATAATGTAGCTTACCGTCACTATCATACAAAGTTTCATGAAATATTGAAAAAGAAAATAGCATTACCATTTGTATTATTAAATTTAGGCGAGTTACAGTTTCAGAGAGGTTATCATTGCAAGTTTATAAATATATAAGGAGGTAACGTTGATGAATGTTGTTTATTTTTATTTGTATTGTTAATCAACATTCTTTTTCGACTCACCTAACCGGGTTTCTTGGACATTTTTCATCTACCTAGGCCCCAATCAAAAACTTATTACATGTATAGTGCGTACAAGTTGACCCCGACCTGACCTTAATGCAAGAATATTCATTACATTGAATACGAATGTAATATTAAATCTCGGATGATATCGTCAAGGCTCGAATGTAATTATAACACAGGGATTAATTTTAAAGTACATTTAAAGCGTACAATGAATGTTTATTACACATGGACTTGACCAGATGATTATAATATGAGGCTAGCTACCAATTCAAATGCTGTGGGTTTTAGCCCCACAACCGCCATCCCCCATCCATTTTATTATCAATTATATTCAAAAATGTAAGAACACGAGTTTCCCGTTTGATTGCATTTGAATCGTGAGTTGTTTTACATGCGTGATGTGTATACTTTATACATGTCTTATTTTATCTTAAATACGTAACGAGCCGAAGCATATAGTAGGCGTGGTATTGATTTTCGCCGGGATATGTGTAAATGATAATTAGATGCAAATGAGAAAGGTGAGGTCGGGGTCAATGTGTACGCACTATACTTCATTTGATAAATCACCCGTGGCCGTGGTTCAAACATTAGCTATCGAATACGAGTATACGATAACCAATTTTACGCCGTTTCATGTGGACAGATAATCACTTATATAAATGATGAAATCGAAACTAAACTAACTAAAAATAACAATGGCGGCCCAATCAGTGTGAATTTTGTTTATTACATCGTTAATCCATGTGTTCATACACGTGATAAATCATTATTTATCGCCATTTTACTTTTCGATTAAAAAGATCTCTTTCATGTTGCTTTACGTACCATCGATGACTCGGTGTCGAAGCACGAGAAAAATCGCGATCTCACATTAGTTTGTTGAATGTAAGTCAGATAGGATTGTTTGACCTGGTATACCCAAGTAGTGTTAAACACGGTGCTGGGTGTCGAGCGCATTATAACATGTTAAGTATTGTATAGAATAAATTAAATTATACAAGATATCCAAAGGACGACAACCGAGAGCACAATAAATATTGTAGTAAGAGACTCATACTCTCTGTTATCGTCAAAGATTAGAAATGGAAATAAAAACAAGACATTAGAATCAAATTATAAGTTTATTTTAGCATGAATATCAACTGGCAAGAACATTGTTTGTTTGGCAGATATGGACGCAACTGGATTTGATATTTAGAATTTCATATTTTTTTTAACTTATTTAATACAGACACATATGTATAATGAAGGGTTATATGAAACAGTGCATTGATGTTAAAAACTTGGACAACCAAGCATTACTTACGGAGACATGCATCCAAAATGGTTTGGTTTAGAGGAGAATATTTTCCCCCTCCACGTGCACTTGACATCCTTTGAACTTCTTTCGGGAAAAACACATCTAATGTGCGGCTCATGATCTGCTCCGGCAGTTGTTTACCATTTAAGAGTACCGCATCCCTTTGAGATCTGTACCACCAGACATCTGTCTCGGGATATACCTCTACCATCTAGAAATAAGATTGATAGCCAGAGTTTAACAATTTGTTTGTTAGGTTTTACGCCATAGCAACACATTGTACAGGTCATACTTGCTCCTCCTGGAAGAGCTAAATCTCTGGAAATAAGCCAGATTTAAAGGAGGGTGAGCACAAGAGCAGCAGGAAAACAAGTAAATTGAGAAAGTGGAATGCTGAAGTGTTCATGTAAAAACAGTTTATTAAGGTAGGAGCAGTAGCCCTGTTTGTTTTTTTTTGGGTTTAACGCCGTAGCAACACATTGTATAGGTCATATAACGGCGGTCAGTCAACCTACTCACTCCTCCTGGAAAGGCTAAATCTCTGAATTAGCTGTTAATCAAATACTAAAGGCTTACTTTCGTCAGTGACTGACAAATGTCCTACATAATTAAAAATTATTGGTAGGAGGGGAATGTCCTTAGAAATGATTTCATGACCAAGCCCAAGGAAAGTATGCCCCGCACGGGAATCAACACCCACGACCTCTCGATCAGTAGACTTGCATGCTACCAACTGAGCTAGACGGGCGGCTTCAGAGGTAAAAGAGAGTGAGCGCAAGAGCAGCAGGAAAACAAATAAATCTAGAAATTGGAATGGTGAAGTGTCCATGTAAAAACAGTGTATAAAGGTAGAAGCAGCAGTAAAGTGGTAGGACGCTCCTTTAGGGATCGGGAGTTCATATAATATAAAGTTTATATTAAACTGATCACAGATGCATCAAATTGTACAACAGAACTATTTCAACTGCGAACATAATCTATATCATTAAATTTGCGAGTTTCCTGTTTTGTGGAAGAAACTGCGCAGCTTTGAATAAATCTTTTGTTTGTCGCTGGAGCACCTATATACAGGCATATCAAGTTGACAATTCTTTTTTGACAAAGCCTCTTGATATTTGCAAAAACTGCCAAAAATCAACAAAAATATTAGTTTTTTTGTGTCTAAAAATAGTTCTAGATAAAACTAAAAATAGACCAAACTCCCCGCAGCGGTTATTTCCCTTTATTATCGTTACCTAAAGCCCGTTCTTGCACGGGCTCCCATCTAGTATATGTATTATAATTATATACATGATATAAAAAAATAACTACCACGAGGCCGACAACTCATGTATAGGGTATGACCTATCCGACCGGGTTCGAACCCGCGATCTCCGGATTCGAAGTCAGACATGCTAACCACTATGCCACGGTCGCGGCTCGTGTGCTTGTTATATTCAACTCAGGATTACGGCCTTAGTGGAATATTAGTAATAACATTACCATGCATTATGTTGCAATCAATAACAAGCTAACTACATTTATAGTTCGTACAAAATAACAAAACGTGTTTGTGCAAATATTAAAAATAAAACAATCCATTTCAGAGGTAAACAGTATTGAAATAAAAGTTGTATAATTCAATTTAACAAAATTGGTTTGGCGGATAAACCACCACCCCTTAGTCAATCATACTTGTAAAAGTAGAACGCTTAACCATTATATCAAAAAGACAATTATAAAACATATTAGTATTATTTATTCTATTGTCATCTGTACTCCCCCTAACGAGAATTTATTCGTTGTATTGTTTATATAAATAGTGTTTTTGTTTTTTACGAACTATTTAAGTAACAATAATTAAGTATTATTAAAAATAAGGTCTGAAACAATGTTCATAACAAGAAACAAGCAACGCATGATTGAAACACAGTAAAAATACTACTACTTACTTATTTGTTACTTAATTAAATGGTCTCAAGCCACACTTTACGAACACAATCGTCCAAGCTGTAATAAAAATATAGAATTATAATAATTTATAAAATTTTGCAATGCGCATAAACATTGCATTTACTTATTCAACAAGGGAGATAACTAGTTTAAACTAAATAAACATACAAAGTAAGAATTACTTTCCCCTATAACACATCGGCATGAATTATACATTACATTATACAACATTATATAAATGTTACCACGCAAGTGCCACAATTTACAATTCAAATCACTATTAGAGATTTGAAAAACTTAGAAAGTGCCATTGTGTGTGCAGAGACAGTACAGAGCTTTAAAACGGCTCTGGGTGCTACTAAAATAGCTCAACTGCGTACATACCGGGCGGTCCTGTAGTGTATACATTCAGATTCAGAAAGCATGCTAAAATCAACCGATAGTGTAAATGCTATCGTATGTACAGGGTATGAAAAGATTCAAGAAATTTTGAATAGTTCCATTGCATAGTTGTTGGGTTTAACGCCGTAGCAACACATTGTATTGGTCATATAACGGCTGTCAGTCAACCTACTTAATGTTACTGGAAAGGCTAAATCTCTGGATTTAGCTGTTAATACATTATTTAGTCAGAGACTGACAACTGTCCTACATGATTTAGAATTATTAGTAAGAGGGAGAATGGCCGTAGAAATAATTTCATGACCAATATTATAGTTTCTTGATCTGACTGGATTTCGGGTTTGATTCCTGGACGTGGTAAAGCATATTTCTCATAATATACTAATGGACAAAAGTCTTGTCCGGTCTACAAAAACCGATATATCTTTTTTGTTTGTTATTGCACACTCATACATTTGGTATCGTTAGAAAGAGAATGTTATTATGCATTGAATAAAAACAGAATTGTGAAATTTGAGCCACTTCTGTCGGTACAGTAATGTGTTGAAAATTGACATTGAGGATTTGCAAGTTACAAATGATTGCGTTGAGTCAGTTTTCAATGAAACATTTTTTCAATAGTGTGTGTGACCACCATTAACCCAAATGAGTTCGGTGCTCCTTTTACGCATCGATGCTACAAGTTTGCAAAGAAATCTAGCCGGAAGACCAGAAAACTCATTCAGGTTAATGGGGGTCACACACACTATTGAAAAAAATGTTTCATTTAAAACTGACTCAACGCTATCATTTGTAACTTGCAAATCCTCAATGTCAACTTTCAACACATTACTGTACCGACAGAAGTGGCTCAAATTTCAAAATTCTTTTTTTATTCAATGCATAATAACATTCACTTTCTAACGATACCAAATGTATGAGTGTGCAATAACAAACAAAAAAGATATTATGGTTTTTGTAGACCGGACAAGACTTTTGTCCATTAGTATACTTTTAGTACAATTTAATAGTAATACAATACATAACCGTTCCCTGTGTCTAGGAGTTGTTTGCTTCGTGTAGAAGGAATACATGCGATTACTCGTAAACAAACAGATAAAATATGACAGTAATGGAGAATAAAACAACCTATTCGGAGTCCTTTCTCTTCTCTTTGGTTTCAGAAACTGCTAAATCCGTCATTATAATAAACCACTTGGTTACTCTAGTCAACCGCCATATGGACTGTAAGTGCGTAGGTCTTCAATGGGCCATAAAGTGAAGGATATTTTGAATTGTGTAGACCGGGTTTTCATAAACACCTGTCTATAACAAGTACTTGCCTACACTTCCACATGACCAAAAACTTCTATATGTACCTTAATAATGGATGAAAATTGACATCACTGTCGGGTTTGCATGGAAGGGTTACGGCTCTAATCGGTCTGGTTTGTTTCTAACCCGTACCCCCTCGGGACAATAGCTTCGAAATCCCGACGCGATATCAACTGCGATTCAGACGCGGGTCTTATTATCTTCAGATTGGTGAGAATTTTCAGGACTGTTTATATTTCTTTACATTTATTTCAAGTATAAAAGTAATCGAAGATGGTTAACATATTCGTCACGTGAATTCACGCTTACAAAATAAGTACATTTGTACAAAGACACAAATTTGCGCGACTTAAGGGGAAGTAATGATGTACAATGTTTGATATCCTTAGAAAATTTCGATTAGAAATCATTCACCTTAATATATTTGTCACCGCTCAGAACTGATTGATTCTTACATTTTCTTCAAACATAATATACATGTATATATAACTTCTCTAAGAGACAAATGCCCACACGTTCAATAGATCTTATTTGGAATTCAAATGTGTGGGGTCTCCGTCCGTGCGCAAGCGGTACAAACAAATAGTGTTACACATTTTTACTGATAAGCACAAAACTATGGGAGGTTATACCCTTCCTCGATTGTTTGACAATAATGTCAATTTTCCTCAATTAATAAGTTATATGGAATAATTTCCGGCCTTGTAGGAGGCTAGTTAGTACTGGTTATAGACAAACGTCCAGGAAAGCTAAGATAGGACGCCGTATAATAACCTAAAAACTTGTGTTGACATGGCGTTAATCGCAGTAAAAATAAACAAATGATGTCGTATATATAAAATGGTTGCAAATTCACACGCTGCCGCATTATTTATTCAATTATTGACGTAAATAACGCATTCAAACAACACGTCTCTTATATATAAAAAAGTAAATTTGCATTTTATAGTCTGAATTTCATGCTTGCTTACGCACAATAGCCGACTTTACAGCTATTACCTATTGGGCTACTGGTATTCATCCATCAGTCTCCCTGTTAATGCAGCCGACAATATGGCACAACACTCGTAGGTACCCATTAACACCTGGAAGGAACGAAGCAATCGCAGGTAAATTTCTTGCTCAAGGAAATTAGTAGTGCCATTAGTGGGATTCGAACCCAGGACCTTTTGATTCCTAAGCGCCCGTCCTACCACTGGTCGACTGCTTCTAGCATATATAAAAATGTATACGACGCAATGGTTAAAAATGTCTCACTTAGACTTTAAAATGTACATAAAATTATGTCATGTAAATTGAGTTCACATAAATTACGTGCCGGTAGTATTTGAAAATCTTTTCTTCGTACGTCATTCGCACTTTAACAATATTTATTGATGTATGATTAATACATATAGATCAAACAATTAAGCTTTACGATGTATTAACACCATGCTTGCCTTAGGACATAACATAAACATAAAAATGCGTTTCTATTTGAATATATTCATCTTGATGTGTTTCCAGTTAAAATAGCAGTAGGAGTGAAAGGGGCCGTAGGCTCATTTTCCATTTTGATGTAACACAGGTTATTGTCCGTTTTTTTCTCAACTGGCAAAGTTTGAATAGTAACACGGTGCTTGAATGCATTATTTTTGTACTAGTGGCCTAATTGTTATTAAAATATCTTGACTAAACCATATCATATGGCATAAACAGCTTTACTCGATCATAATACACACTTTCGGAAACTCATAGATGTATTACAACTATGATTTTAATAGTAGACCACGGTCGTACTGGATCTGTACTTTTTCCCTTTGTGGTCACGTCGAGATGAACTTTGTGTCGACCAATCAATGCGTAACTTTCATCTAGACGAAAACACTATTAATCACATTTTGATTTCGTAGTTTCTATTTTTAGACCAAGCTTTGCTTGCTAATTTAACCGCGGTTATATTCACAGGCTGCGATTGGGCGGCTCATTTCAAATTTCGTGACGTAGACGATGCAAACAAGTTACGTATCATAACAATTTCGTCATGAATATTATGATGAGAAAAGGTCACCTGAACGTGACCTTCGTTTGGAAAAGGCCAGATCTACATTAGCGAGTATGCGAGCGGTAAAATTGTAGATCGGGTTTTAATCAAATTGGTATAACTATAAACTCTCCATACCCAGGCGCGTTGTAGGCCTTCGCTATTCTTGCACAGATAATTCGAAATCTGAGGACCATGAACCGAGAGTCACGTGACGCTTTCGTTACAAAATCATATCACATCATACTCACAATACGACGGCGTATACCCAATGTGTGGCCATCGCATATTTTGGGGTTACAACTTGATAAAAATCGCGTCTTTCAAGTGACTTCGTCAGTAGATCAGCGTGAAATATAAAATGATACGTGTTTGGATCGGATCCGATCAAGTGGTCTTCTGTAGGGATCTTACTTGCTTCGGGTGCTGATTTGTTATGTCCATCTGGTGTCAATTTCGGGACAGTGTGACGCCAGCTTTTAAAATAATTTCAAGCAACCCTCGATAAAATGGTGGTGTTGTTAGTTAATGATTTACCGTATACATTGTGCATATATAAGAGGAAAACACGAACATAAAAGTAAAAGAGTCGTACTCATCAAAAATATTGAGCCAATAGTACATACATCTTTATTTGAAAATAACGACATTTACATATGCCTTTGGCCATTTACAATACTCATGGCAAAGACAACACATTCAAATGTATAAAACAAATACGACATTTAATAAAATGAAACAGTTAAACAATATTGTAACAAAAAATCCAAAATATATATTATAAACAGTAATTTAATGTTGAGACAACGATTCATGATGGATAAAGCTTCTTACATAAATTTGTCGATATTTATGATGTTATGTTTTGTCTTTGATTTCATAAGATAAATAAATTTGTCAACAGTAGGCCAGGAACAGTTACTGCAACAGAATAGAAAATGGTACTAAGATTCGATTGAATTTTGGACATACAATTTACACAAGCGTTGGCTACGTTCAATACCTGCGATTCTACAGTTTTCAATTTCTAGTTTGTAATTACTAAGTCTTAATTTTGGAAGATGAATTCGTGAACTGATATTCGTAATAATGCTTAGATGTTTTTTTCAAATTCAAACTCTGGTTTAAATTTACAGTAATTAGTGAAGTTTCGGCATCGAATACTTGTTTTATGCTCCTGTTGAGCATAAAACAATTATTCGTTATCTAGAATTGAAAACCAGTACGGTGAAAATGTACTGTACATGTAATACCCTTAGATTCATGCATATCAACCGCCAATAGTTTGGAATCAAAGAGGTTAAATGCTCTTATTTAAATTGCATTCATTGTTTTCGGTAGAACCATTATTTTTTATATATTTAATATGGTTGATGATGAATTGTTAACAAATTTTTTGAAAGCAACACATTTAGAAGATTCTGCATCTAATATCCCAAAGGCTCCAAAACCGAATTCAATTTTATTCGTTTTTATACCATATATTTTAAGCTACTTTGGTTGTCTCAACTACAAAATTTATAGTACCATAACTGGCAAAAACATAAGCCAAACTAAAAAGTCCTCAACAATAAATTGTAATTATTTTTTTCTAAACTTTGGGTGGGTACCTTTCTACATTACCCACCAATAGGATGAATAATCAAAGCGCTGAAGGAACTGAATTTGTTTGGTTTAGAAAAGTTAGCGTATATTTAAAGCGCTCTAACATTTCTGCACGCAATAGACAGTTCAGTGATACTTGTTTGCTAGGTAGAAAACAATGTTGACATATTGATCAAGTAGTGAGCACATTATTTTGTACTGATTTTTGCAAAGTCAACTAAAGGGTGTTTTGGCGCGATATGACCTTTATGTGTTGGTGCGCAGTAAAACCCAAACAAACAAACTAAAGAGTGTTTAAGAAATTCGTTATAAATTGACCGGCTGGTCTTGAATGTTCAATTAACTCTATTGGTAACGAAATACACAATCATCTATTGGAGTGTCCTTATTTTCCAAGCACTTGACAAAAAGTCAAACCACCACATTTTAACATCACTAACATTAGCAATTATCAAATTGCAAAATTTTATAAAACATTCACTTCATCTTATGATGAGACAACACTTACTAACCTGGCAAATTTTTGTAAAAAATATATTACTAATTTTCAAAAATAAGTGACCATGATGTACCATGTGTAATTTGTATCTCTATTTTACATTTTCTTTATACTAGTATTATGATTATTATGATGTTATATAGATAAGTCCATGCTGTAAATGTCCTTGCTTAAAAAGTCCCGAACAAAAAGAACCCGGGTCGATAGCGCAGTTGGTAGCGCGCCGGGGTTTGGATACTTGTGCCCGAGGGGGTGCGGGTTCGAATCCCACCCGGGGAGTTTATACCTTCCATGATAATTTGACAATAATGTTGATTTTCCTCCATTGGTTATATAATATGGAGAAGTTTCCGGCCTTGTGGAAGGGTAGGTGGGTACTGGTTATAGACAATGGTCCAGAAAAGCTAAGTTAGGTACGCTGGACGTGGTGAAATGACCTAAATTGTGTTGAAACGGCGTTAACTCCAATAAATAAATAAATAAATAAAATACCGAACAAAAAGAACTTAATCAAATAAACATGCCATGTTCTCGTTAATAAACAAGATTGATACAAAAACACGCCAAGCTAAAGTACAGGTTGTACAACAGATTTTTCGTTTATACTCGTATGTACTAACCATTATGGACTTGTTCACTCAATAGATGTTATAGGCGATACATACATATCATTTGAATGATTCGTAAACCACTTTGACATTTAGCATTTATTATAAATAGTGAATAACAAACATGGTGTAAAAATTCTTTACCCTAACTATTGTTTATTCTTGGAACGGCAACTTTTAATCGAAATATTTACATGAACTTACGGTATTTGATTTAATAAATAAGCTTATCTAAAACACATTTGCTTGGGTTATTATTGTTCATCTACCGAAAAAAACTTGTAGCTTTAAGCCACTGAAACATTTTATGGTTGCGTACTGTGTGTCTGGCCACATGTTTATAAGTACATGATGATGACATGGTGTTGACACTTCCGTGGTTTTACAAAAACATCAGATGTGGTGTCAGAAACAGCATTAGTTGAATATTTGGGAAAAAAAAAACATGTTGAAGTTAATTGGAACTTTGGTAAGTGTTTATGTTTATATGTTCTATGTACACGTTTATAAAATAAAGTTCTGATCTGTGGTGCTTTTCACAAAAAATTCTTACGAAAAAATTTTCGTAAGACAAAAGCAAGAAACCTTAAAAAATACGCTCATTTTTGGCCTATCAATTCTAAATATTATAGAATTGTGTAGAATTGTGTTTACCTTTCGAATATCATATCATAGTTATGCTTATCATCCGTCTGACTTTGAACCGCTAATGATAAAAATTGACTCACGACAATTGTTTTCGTAAGAATTTTTGTGGAAAGCACCTCTGTTCTGTTCTTTCAATGGTACGTAACTATATATACCAGAAGCCTGTTCAATTACCCTACACGTTCCAAAACGTTCTGTAACGATACATTCGGAACTCCTCGGCCATTCGCTCCAAATAACCTAATCTAATAAACAAATATACGATCGTTAAGGCAATGAGCGATGTTTCAAAATTACAGACTAAAAACGAAACATCACTCATTGCCTTTAGACACAATCGTATATTTGTTTACTTTAACACCGATTTTTCAAAATAGCATCTAAATATTTCCGTGATTATTCGCAGCATATGGCCTAGGAGTTCCGAATGTATCGTTTTCGGAACGTTTTGGAACGTTAAGGTTAATTAAACAGGCTACAGATAGTACCAAATCGATGTTCAGTCAAAACTAGTCAACATCCTTTATCATACTTTTTTATTTACACGTAGTTAGACTAGTTTTGTACTGACATTTTGAAATATAATTGATACTGTGTAAAAACTTGTTTGGTTTCACATTTTAATGACAAGGCCAAAAAGAATTTCTGTAACATACTTGTAGGTTCAAGTAAAGTCTTTGTTTGCATTAATGATAGTAAATTAAAGAAATCTCCATCTCCCTCACACTTCCATCAAGAGTAGTGTTTTATACATCAAAATGTTTTACAATTATGATACATATTAAAGTGCTCCTGGTAATTAATTCAGATGAAAACTTTTGATGAAATATGTATTTGCAAAATTGTTGCTGTACGAGTATACATTAAAATACTAAAACACATTACTATTTTTATTCATACAACACCATATTTTACAAATACATACTTTTTTAATGACCAACACAACGTTTCATAAGGAACATTCTGATATATAAAATACTATTGTTAGTGAAAATTTGACAGAATTGGAGTATTTCCTTTTTATCTATATTTTGCAATCAAGACTTTACATGGACCTCAATTTATAGCACTATCAAAAAATAAGGCCGGTATTCCATTCATACGGGAGCGCGAGGTGAACGTTTAGCGTGAACGTGAAACTTGAACGTGAGATTTGCGTTTTCACGCTCACACTATTCCATTCATCCGGTTAGCGTGGAAATAAAAATAAAAAATAGCATAATTATTTAATAGTATCACTAACCATAACTTGGCGCACTGTTTGAGCGAAAAAAAATGCAAAACCGAAAGCTCATAGTTCGATAACGATCCGCGACAGATTCTACCGTTTTGTGAAATGTCGATAACAAATATGAAGTTTATTTGGTCGACTGTTCTAATACAAAAATGTCAAGGAATTTGATTTCATTGACCGGCCGCAATTCATATTCTAATGAGCTCGTATTTTTCCTCTGTGTCTTGAACAGTTGTTTACCAGGTTTCGGTTGCGCCTTATGGATGCATTATGCGCAGACCCTGGCTAATACTTAACTTCAAACATGAAAGTTAGGTGTCCAGAAAGCCATTTTGTTGAAAGAACCTTTTTCATAAGCTATGTTTCTAGATGAGACATTGTCATTTTAAAACTATGTTTCTCTGCTAGTTTTCTGGATGTCTCAGCTTGGTTGAACGGGCCGTTTTTGTCGTGATTTCTGAAGAGATGAGTAACATACCTGTACTAAATGCATGTGTGTGTAATATATTTTAAATCCACAACTACTGGAATCTAACCAGCTTGTCCACATTGTTGCAGCTTGTTCCGATGATACATGGAATAATGAACTTGACAATGACCAAATTGTATGATGATTTTGTCATTTGTTATACATAATTATGATTGACGCATATAATAAAATATAAAAAAAAATATAAAACAATCGTGACATAAGTATTAACATAACTGAAATAAGCTAATTGTTATCCTTTCAAAAACTTAAATTTGTAGTGAAACCATTTATAATCATACAATAGTCTTGTTTGTTTGTTTGGGTTTTACGGCGCACCAACACAGACAGGTCATATCGCGCCGATTCAATAGTCAATTATACATAGAAAAACATATACTAATTTAAAGAAGGTGGCCAAATCCACATGGCTATAATTTTTTTCCCATGAAATACATTAAAACCTACTTCGCCATCAATATATATATATATATATGTATATTTAGGTGGGAGGGACTCTTTCTTCACAGCTGTGTGTGGTCAAGAGTACAAGCGTACTGTAGTGAGTATTTAAATCAGTAGTGTTACTGTATGCGTCACTGGCAGTTGATCACGATATGACTTAAACAATGGTCAGAATATCTTATTATGTGTCATTTGTCGGACTGACTGCTAAGCAATTCAGCAAATGTTTACTACAAACAGATCACGCACTTCAGTACCTTATTGTTAATATGTAATGCGGACAATACAATAAGTTTTGTTTGTTTGATTGTTAGTTGGCTTTAACGCCGTAGCAACACATTATAGGTTATATCACGGAGGTCAGCCCACCTACTCACTGTTCCTGGAAAGGCTAAATCTCTGGATTTAGCTGTTAACCAACTACTCGGCGCATACTTTCGCCAGTGCCTAGCTCCTGCCCTACATGATATAGAATCAGTGGTAGGAGGAAGAATGGCCGTAGAAATTATTTCATGACCAAGCTTCGAAAGTATGCCCGCCCGGGATTTGAACCCACGACCCTTCGGTCAGAAGACTTGTGCGCTACCGACTGAGCTAGCCGGGCTATAAAATAAGTATAAACTAGTACTTTATTGGGAATGTAATATAATCCCATTGTCTTTTGTAAAGAGTTCGATTAATTCAATAAGGGGTTAATATAAGATAATTTTATTATTTGTGATATGTATGGAAAGCCAGGGTACACCCCGACGTCGTTGTTATTTTCCCTATATAAATGCATTGGAAAATAACTCCGTCGAATCTGTTAACATCGACGTCGATTTTAATACAAGGCGCCGATGTTATTATTCACACGACGTAATTATTTAAACTTCATCGTTACTTAAAAAGACGAAATTATTATCAATATCAACAACTTCGTTTCATAAGACGACCGTATCATTTAATTTCAGCGAAGGCTAATATCAACTTCACCGCCTCAGTTAATAATAACTTCGCCAGCACAAATACGACGATACTATTAGGTGACGTCGACTGCTCGAGTCGACGTACTTATATCAACAACTTCGTCAGTCCATACGCACATGATACGGTATTATTCAACTGGCGACGGAGTTATTGAAGAATCTGTTTTTAGCAACTTTCGAGATTATAATTTCGCCCGATATTATTTCACGATATTAAACAAGAGCTCCGCTGGGCGGGGCATTATACGCCCGTGTGCAGTCCATGCTGTGTTCTATCTCATATGAAGTCCCTGTGACCTTGATAAATGATCCCGGGATCTCAGAATAGGTCCCATCCTTAACTGGAGGGCTATCCAAAGCAAAGATTTTGAGAACCTAGGTACAGTCATGGTTGAGTTATCACCGGCACAAAGTTTTCCCATACAAACTTCCAGTGACCTTGACCCTGGGGCCTCAGAACCAAAAGTTCTCACCCTTGACCCAAAGAGTAATGATACATAAAACTTGGTGATCTTAGATAAAGTTGGTTGTTGGACAAGGTTTTTCCTCATGATTTCCTTGTGACTTTGACCTTTGACCCAGGGGCCTAAAACCAAAGGGGCATATGCTAGACATTTAGGCTACCCTTAAATAAAATTCGGTGAACCTAGGTACAATCATTATTGAGTTATTGTCCGGAAAATGTTTCAATATAAATTAAGTCCCAGTGACTTTGACTTTTGACCCTAGGGTCTCCAAATCAAAAGGGAACATCCTCTACCAAAGAGCTATCAACACATTACTCCTTGACAAATGGGCTGATCCACATAAAATTTGGTTAATCTAGTTACAAGCATTGTTTAGTTATTGTCCTGACAAGGTTTTTCCATATGATGCCCCTGTGACCTTGGCCTTTGTGCCAGGGGTCTCAAAACCAATAGGGAACATCCCTGACACATGGGCTACCCTCGCATAAAATTTGGTGAACTTATTTCATGTTACTTATTAAATATAGCTTTATTTCCATTGTTTGCCATTTTGACTGTATTAACATATTGATTGAACATTTGAAGTCACTGCTTGGTAATTTGATATCTTCTGGTTGATGGTTTAAACTTGACCCAGGGGCCCCAAAACCAATAGGGAACATCATTGACACATGGGCTACTCTCACATGATATTTGGTGAACCTAGGTGCAGTCATTGTTAAGTTATTACCCGGACAATGTTTTTCAATATGATGCCCCAGTGACCTTGACCTTTGACCCTCCACCCAAGGGCTATCCACACATAAAATTTGAGGAACCTAGGTACATCCTTTCTTGAGTTATCATCCGGACAAGCAATTGTCCACGGACGGACAGACGGACAAACGGACGGACGGACAGACGGACAACATCATAACATAATACGTCCATTTTTTTCAAAACGGGCGTATAGAAACGAACGAGATTTGGCGAGAGTCGGGGTCAAGTTTACTGAGGAAGATTTTACTCCTACACCTAATTCAAACGATTGACAGTTTACACTGTGCAACGGTAGGTTTCCATACTTACACGAGCGGCGCTATTTCTCCGAATACGACAATAAAATAACTTCGGTTTTAGACCGACGTTATTTCAATAACTTACGCCTGAAAACCGACTATAGAAATGACCTATCGAATTGGTTCATCAAAGCGTCGCCAATCTTAATAACTTCGGCGTCGATTGAACGAAATTAATTTAAAAAATCGAAATTGTTTAATCGACGAAGATATTATAGACTTGTTGAAATTAGTAGCGTCGCTGCGAAGTTGTTGAATTGAGATATGACGAAGATAATATAGTGTCGTTGAAATAAATACGTCGGTGCTTTAAGACGAAGTTGTTATAAATAGTTTCGTAAATAGTTTCGTCAACATGATAAAAACGACGTCGATGTTGATGGATTCGACGGAGTTATTTTCCAATGCATTTATATAGGGAAAATAACAACGACGTCGGGGGTGTACTGTGGCTTTCCATAGATATGTACTTTCATAATTGTAATAATCTATTCTAAGAAGCGATAATATATAAGTACATTCTTACGATTGATTAAAACCCGGGACGATAGCGCAGTTGGTAGCACTACGGGATTTGGAATCTCGTGTCTCGTGAATTATTATAAGCACTATTCGTAAAAACATTGCATAATGCTGAAGTATTTTTTCACGCATTATACACAGATAAAACATTGTATTTCTCTAGACAATGCACGTGTTTGAATATTTAAAAAAACAACAATATAACATTTAATTAAGGTTCGAATATAAACTCGCATACTCGCATAATGAGAGTGAATTTTGAATTTTTTTAGTAACTTTCATTTCACCTAGCAAATGTTCGCGAATTGAAATCGCCGCTTAAGTACTGTCTACTTAATGTCACCATTGAAAACTTTTAATTTCACTTACTTACTTACTAACTTACTTACTTACTAACTTACTAACTAACTTACTAACCTCCCTCCCTCGTTCGCTCGCTCCCTCCCTCGTTCGCTCGCTCGCTCCCTCCCTCGCTCGCTCGCTCCCTCCCTCCCTTTTTTGACAACTCTCATTGGTCAATTATAACGTGCGCACGTAAAGCTATTGCGTGGCCACGTAAACGTTATTGCGTGCGCACCTAAAGCTATTACACGGCCACGTAAATTTTAAATATATCTCCATGTCACCTCTATGCTACCATAGTTTCGTATCTGATCAACATGTATATTTATCGATAAGTTGATTTAATGAGAATATGTTTTTATAAACTCCAAACCTTAGATTTTAGAAAGTTCAGTAAGAGTACACTAGGAGTCCAGTAGCAGGCCAGTAGAAGTCTGCAAAGAGTCCAGTAGCGTTATGTAGCGACTTAGTTAACGAACTTATGTAAATAACTTTTCCGTTGTTAAACTATACTGATTACGGACCATTATTAAATGTTATCTAATGACTAAGGCCGGTATTCAATTCTAACGGGTACGTGAAGCGTGAACGTGAAGCGCGAATGTGAAAAATCAAACAAACGATTTTCTATTGTTTGTATTCCATATCGTCGTGAGCGCGACGTGAGCATGAAACGCGAATTTAATACATGTGACCGTGTAACGCGAGCGTTAAATCGATCGCAACATGTAGTGATTTTTTACGTTCACACAGTTTAGTTTAGTTTAGTTTATTTCATATAGTACATATGGCCTCCGGCCCATATACATGAATATACAACATACAAAGTATATTTCAAGTAGATATACAAGATACATACTATCATACATAATATATATCAAAAACAATTTACATCTTAATCAATACATGAGTTATGTTGTTTGCTACTGAAAGGACGACAAAAAATGCTTTCTTCTTTCAAATGCATAAAATATGTACATAGCTAGATTTCTTAACACAGATTCTCTTACACTGTTCATTAAAGCAATAAATTTATCAACATTTGGGTTTTCTATATAAATTTCCGGAAGATAAGTACAACGTATTTCTGTATATAAAGGACAAATCGTGATAAAATTAAACTCATCTTCAATACAAGAATCACAATACGGACAAAAACGGAATTCTCTATCAATATTATATTGCCTTGCATGCTCTATCATTAAATTGTGAGACGAACTTCTAAAACTTGCTAAAGCTTTCCTAAATTTGTTAATATCTATCACATCTATATATTTTTCCATTTCATATTTGTATTTAAATGAGGAATAATAATATAATTTAGAATTTATTAAACATGTTGCCTCCCAGATTTGAGTATATTGGTCCTTCAATCTTTGAGTGTATTGTAACAAAAATAATTTAGGATTGGAAACATTTTGGCTTTCCCATACATAGCCAAACCCATTAGAAAAAAAGTTTAACCTAACTTCAGATACCCAATTCTTATAACCAATACTATCATAATAATACAACATTTCATAACATAGTCTTACATATCTCTGCTTAGGCATACTTAAAATACGGATCCAATACTTAATACAACGTTTAAAAGCAAAAATATACATTGGAAACCTACCCAAGTCACCTAACACTGCATCATTACATGACTTTATACTAACATTCAAAAATCTTTTACATGCATATAAATGTACAATCTCGATATATTTTGGTTTAAAAAGACCCCACAGTTCACTTCCGTATAACATAATTGGAACAATTTTGACATCAAAGATCTTGTAAAACATATGATAAGGTAAACATCCTAGTTGCTGTAAACATTGAAATACATGTATAAAAACCTTTTTAGCTTTTAAACTATTAGATTCTGCCATTTTATATAAAGATAATGTCCTTGAAAAATATAAACCAACATAAGTGAAACCATTTACTATTTCTAATGGTTGGCCCCCGTAAACCCAGTGTTCATTTCTACTTAATTGTCCACCCCTTTTAAATACCAATACCTTGGTCTTTAAAATATTGACACAAAGTTTACATGTAAAACAAAATTCATTAAGGACATTAAGTTGTTTTTGTAACCCAGTTATAGTATCAGCAATGAGAGCAATGTCATCAGCAAACATTAATAAAAATATTTCAACAATATCAGGAAATAATTGAATACCACGTGTACCCTTCTGCAAAAGCAGTGTATACAGTTCATTTATAAACATAACAAATAAAATAGGACTTAAGGTACAACCTTGACGTAAACCAACTGGACATTGGAAACTATAAGTAATGCCAATATTGGTTTTAACATTTGCTTTTACTGATATATATATATAGATTTTATAGCTTGGTACAATTTACCTTTAACACCATTATGTCTTAAAACATTATACAAAATTGAACGATCGACAGAATCAAATGCCTTTTGAAAATCTATAAAGGCAACATAAACAGGTTTACCTTTTTTCATTAAATATTTGTTAACAATAGAATAAAGGACATCTGCATTATCAATAGTACTGTATCCTGATTGGAAGCCAGCTTGTGCCTCTGATAATTTATTATATGCATTTACATAAAATGTTAATCTTCTTGTAATAATAGATATATATACTTTACTATGAACGTCAACTAAAGCAATACCGCTATAATTATTTGGGTTATTTACATTTCCCTTTTTTAATAGTGGTATTATTACAATTTGAGTCCATTTATCTGGGAACTCGCCAGTAGAGAAAAGTCTATTAAAAAGTTTACAAATGTATGGTTGTAAAACATGCAAGCCATAATTAAAATGTTTTGGTATCAAATTTCCACCAGTGGCTTTATCTAAACTTAATGATTTTATTGATTCAACAATTTCATCATAGGTGATATCAGAATTAAAAATAACATTTTCTATTTCATCAATATCAGATGAATCATCAATATTAGGAAAAGATACATGTGCATGATTTACATCATTGTCATTTATATCATTGGCAAATAAACTACTAAAATGATCATACCAAGTATCAAGAGATATTTGACCATTAGTACTATGTTTCTTACTAAGCTTTTTAATTTCACGCCAAAATAGTTTTTGGTTTTTTGTAGACAAATTTATTTTTTCAATACATTTTTTATCATAAGTGTATCTTTTATGTTTGCATATTAATTTGTAGTTTTCTTTACTGCTAATATACATATTTAAATTTTGGGAACATCGGTTTGTTCTAAATCTATGGAGTAATTTTCTTGAATTAACTTTTGCTAATTTACATTCAGAATCAAACCATGGGCGATTGCATTTAGGTTTATACTTCTTAGATAAAACTTTAAATGAATCACTACTGTTCAATATTACAGCTTCAAATTCATCCACAACTCAATTTATACTACATGTATCATCATTTAACATGTCATCTAAAGAACTAAAACAGCCACTTAAAATACTATCTGTTAAACATTCATTGTACTCAGACTTATTATCATCATTTAAGTCAAATCTAATGATAGGTGTATCATCCATCTGTACATTGAGATTTAATACATAATGAATACTAATAAACAATAAAATTGGAAGATGACAACTCTCTGTATATGAAAAAAATTCAAAATGTTTTACAATATCAAATATTGGTTTAGATACAATGAAATAATCTATAACACTACAACCATTGTTGTTTATAAAAGTACTGCCACAACTATCAGGGCCAAAACGACCATTAACTATATAACATGAAAATGTTTTACAAAATGTTAATAAATCTCTTCCAAATTTATTCAGTTCATTGTCTGTTGAATTCCTATTCATTTCAATCTTATTGTCTATGATTTCACTAAATTCAGCAAATTCTGGAATGTCATAATCTACAATAGTAAAATCAGTATCATTTGCAGTCCGAGCATTTAGATCTCCATTTATCATAAAACATTTGTCAATAAAATTATTAGTTACAATAAGATGCTCCAGAGCTTCAAAACAAGACATGTCAGTATAGTTATAAAATGGTGAATTTTCTGGTGGTATATATAAACAAACATACAGAACATCCTCCTTCAGACCAAATAACATCTTGCCTATAATTAAAACAACACCATATTCAAAACTTTCACATACTCGTTTAACATAGATTGATATATTATTTTTTACAATAACAGTAACTCCACCCATAGGTCTACCACCAACCAGTGATAATTTGGCATTACATGAATAAATAACATGGTTTGTAAAATATTTGCTATAATTATCTTGATCAACTTCCCAAGTTTCTTGAAAACCCACAATATCACACAAATTAGAAATATTTTGAAGATCAAATGTACACAGTTTAGAACTCAAACCCTCAACATTCCAACTACATATACGTATTACTTCATACGAGTGTTGTTGTTTAATGTCTTTATGACCATCATTAATAAACCCCGTGTGCTGTATTGGGCTTCGGCCATCACCCTATTGATCAATATCAGTAGTAGAAATAGGCTGACTTTGGACCTCCATTTGTTGATGATCAGTATGCTCATAATTCTTACGACCAGCTCTCTTGAATACTCTAGATGTACCAGATTCACTCAGTTCAGGTTTTTTTATCTTTATGTAAAACACCATTGACAAAATAACCTTTATAACCCATATCATTTAACTTTTTAAGTTCTTGTTTCTAGTTATAAGTTAAATCATTAGACACTCTTATACCTTTACTTCGTAACTCATCTCTATATTGAAATATTTTCATTTTTGTACTGTAATCCTCAAATTTGGCAATTACCATGCGACCTTGATCAGAATTTGTTCCAACACGTTTAGCATAATAAATAGTTTTGTTCAATTTGCCATTCACATCATTTTCAATTACACTCAGGACTTTATTTTGAACTTCATCAACCAGATTTTCACACAAGGCATTCACGGCCGAGAAGCCACCAAAGGTCCTCTGATAATGCAAGTTGCAGCAGAAAAACTTATTGAAGCAATTAGAAAATGCCATATTCTGTGAGACCAGTCCCTAAAGGAGTAGCAGGGACACGGACATCAAAGACCGGGTGTTGCGGAACAGAACACGTTGCAGATAATTGCTGACCCTTAACATTCTTGGTTTGTCAGGTACACACATAAATTAATTTCAGTTGCAAAACAATGTTAATTTAAATTTGTGAAGTTTTTGCAAGCATTCTTATGAAATTCCTGTTGTAATAACAAAATTCAACTATTATATAATTCTACCATAACGTATGACTAGACATACATTAAATTATCCATTGTTTTCACGCTAACCGGATGGAATAGTGTGAGCGTGATAACTCACGCCTCGCGTTCAAGTTTCACGCTCGCGCTAAACGTTCACGTCGCGCTCTCGTATAAATGGAATCCCGACCATAGACTTACTTGGTCGGTATTCCATTCATAAGGGAGCTCGACGTATTGTAATAAACCTTTTCCCCATCCAACTTGATGTTCAAATTCAACAACTGACACACCCTTAATTTGTTATATTTTCAATATAGTTATATATATTTGTATATGAATTCATGAATGCTTTTTTCATTAACTGGTGATTCGTGATTCGATTCGTGAATCGTTACACATGATTCTTGGTTCGGATCAGATCGCCACTTGCTCAACGATCCGCAGCCCTAGTTACACAAGGCTAAACGGCGATTGCAAGCGTATATTGAAAATATCAACATTTGTTTCATTTATATTTTCAGCTAATTATAGGGTCATGGTTCGGTGTCATGGTCTTGTCGCATGACGTATTTCCTTCAGCTTTCCAAACAAAATCCGGCATATGTAACGATGTCACAAACGTGAGTAGAGGATGTTAGTCGACATCAATGTAAAACATTTCATGTTTAACTTGTAAGATACAGTAAAGTTCCGCTTTTAAGGCGACTTAGGTTATAGCAAAATCTTGCCATTTTTAGGTCCCACATGCTTAATTTTAGAAGTAGATGACTCTATATCGAGACAGTTTGGCCATTCAGACCATTGGTGTCGCTTGATATATAGTAGAACGTTACAGTCTTACTCCGATGTTGACTTGTCTGTTTCTTAAATGTTATTATGTGAATTATACCCCACGATTAAGTTTATGAATCGTCCAAATAGCCTATTATATATATGATAAAGCTATCAAATAGATCCTGTTCAACCACAGAGAAATGACATGTGACCTTCATTGGACATACCGTATATAAATACATTAAAATATGCAAGGGATACAACCGAGTTGAAATATTTGTACTGAGTTTGATTTTCTATAAAAATCAAAGCGCTAAATGCACTGGAGTTGTTCGACATAGAAAACATGTTGTGTTTCGGTTACTTAATGTGCTAAAAATGTAAAAAAATATATAGAATAAGAGTTCGTTTCTTGAAAAATTGACTGCAGAGATTTCGTTGAATGAAATGTATCTTCTAAATGGTGCCATTTGTACTTGTAAACTATGCATGAAAATCCAATTTTCATTGGATTATCCAATAAACGAAATCCCAACTAATTTTGAAATTGATTAAAATGCACACTCCCTTAATTGCACAGGTATAATAACCATAGAGGAGTACAGGGAAATACAATTGAATGTTCATACAAATTAATTGTATGTGTTAGTAATATGTAACAGAACCACCTGTATACATTCAATAGTGTCACACACGGCGTAGAAATCTACAACTTGTATTCATATTTTTTGCATTTAACTTATAATAAGTAATTATCAAGTAATGTGTTATGTAATCTGAAGATGAAGTAATTAAGTTAACTCATTATACCCTTGGGCTACCGGATATACATTTTATATGTATGTTAGACTAATTAGTTGTACTTACGTACAGTTGTTGAGATGTCAACTAAACTGTATAAAATGTATCGCATCTCAGTGACCATCGCTCAGAGAGCCAGAGAGCTTGGTGGCTTTTGGCCATAACCTTAGGTCCACGCTGGACATAGGGCTTATACATAGGTTCCGTAGACTATGGATGTTTGTACTTGTATGTTTGGCTACCTTACAATCATGACATTTAATATACGTTTACATGTGATGTTAGAATGAATATTAAACTAGTTAACTATCTGTGTTGTACTGTTGTATCCTGGTCACGGCACCAAATCAATCAAGTGTGGCGTAGCGGATGCTACGGATTGTTACGTTGCCACACTGTTGTGTGAATCATGATATAATTATTTAGATGTTCGAGCGCTGTTAGCGGCTCGAACATATAAGTTAGGAACATTGGTTTGAATCTGGACATATAAGTTATGATATTAGATTTAGAACTTTATTAAGTATGTTTGTAAACAATAACGATCACGGACCATTATTAAACGTCATATACAAACTTGTGTTGTTATAAACTATATCCCAAGTATTAATGTTTGTGTTTGTGTAATAAACACATGATTCACACAACAGTGTGGCAACGTAACAATCCGTAGCATCCGCTACGCCACAAATGATAAGTGTTTTTAAATTTGCAACATAACTTTTAACTTCAATTCATTACCATATCAGAGCTAAGAGAAAAATACAACGTTGAACAATTTGACCAATAATCCTAATAGTCTGTTTAAATTTTCAATCCATTGATTTATATTAGAGTTCAACATAAATGGTCAGTACGATACTACGTGAAGCATCATGGGTAAAAATGTCTAAATGCCTGAAACCACGTGACAATTTTTACATGTACTGAATAAAGAAATATGTTTTTGAGATTTCGCAATATGATATTGTTATCCAAAAAAGGTAATATGCACGTTATATAAAACTGTTATACTGGTCGTTTAATTTCCATGAGAAAGTGTTTAAAATTGTCAATCATTACACAGACCTTTGATAACATAATTAGAATACGCGACGGATAATACCCATTGAGGTTTGAAAGCACCTTGTATCTTTGGATAGGTATTCCTGTAGTTGTAAGCCAGCATTTTTATTACAATTTTATAATCATGATTATATCTTTTAAAAAAAGAATAAAAACATACAACGGTTTTATATTAATGTATACGCCGCACTACTTCCTGCGCGTTTTTTGTTGTGCGAAATGAGTTATGCGTCTGAGCCAATAAATGTTTTATCGTTTACGTATAGTATGGGAAATTAATTCGTCACACCCTTTCAAATTGGGGTTCACCACAGGGAATCTTCACTGTCGTATATATTTTCAGTGTTTGGTTAAATGTAATTTATACAATATTTATGATTAAAACCTTTCTTAGTAATACCCATGCTTGAAGAGTTGAGTTCCTTCATGTACCTAATAAAGTAGATTTTGTAGTAAGCATGCTATACTGATTTCTCAAAATTCACGTACATATTCGAACAACTAAAAATCCTATTTATGGTCTGCGCTTTGAAACGATGAGCCTTCATAGATTGAAGAGTTATACCAAATCTATTTAATGGTGCAGTTTAAGTGCCATCAGGGTATTTGTATTAGGTGTGTGTCGCGTAGTAATAAATCTACATGAAGTGGTCTACTAAAGCGGTTGTAACCTTGTACAGGGCGTCCACGTAAACATTGCGTATATAAATATAGCCAGTTTCATTACACACCAATATTAAGGGGTGAACTATTTCAACAGTTTTTATAGTTTAATTAGTTTACACTTAATTTATAAACATATCATTATATAAAATTTACAATGTGCATACACGCTATTCAAAATAAATCTTACATATAAATTGGTATGTTTGTATCAGTAAAATGCTATTCATGCATTAGCTCATTCACCTATTAAGAGGGCAAGTCTATTAAAGTACAAAAACACGCATGACCTAGAAAACGACCTGTATATATGTACATGAACGGTATGTTTTATAATCAAAGGAAGGGTCACATGACATATCCATGCGGTTCGACTATTTTATAGTGACATAACCATTTACATATGACATTGGCTTTCCAAACACAATTTAATAAGATTTGTAATGGATTTAATATGTCGTTAATATAAATCATTTTCAAAACATGGCATGTTTTTGTACTTGTAATTTTGGATAAAAGGGATATACAGGCAAATGACTGTGCCAAAAGTATAGAACCAAGTTTAGTCTTAAAAACAGTATTAAGAACGTACGAAATCACTTACTAATAACATTTGTCACATATAACTGAACGAATTAAAACATGTGGCATACACAGTGTTTAAAACGAAAGTAGGATACTGAGCTATTTATAGATTTGTTATATGTCGTACTTATTAAACATTAAATTAAACATTTTCATTGGCCGCTTCTTGTCTTTTAAACATTCTTAGGCGGTTAGGATATCTTTTTGATATAACGATACAAATGTTGCACAATAACAAGCTCTAGTATCTTCTCATCAGTAAATGCATATTTTAGCACTAATCTGTTTTAGCTAACCTGACGCACGTGAGTCTAGTTAGGAAACACCCCAAATATTACGAGAAATATTTTGCTAAGTAATATAACAGAGTGTCTGTTGCATTCAGAGTTATAGAAAATATAATTCAAAATCAGGAAATATGAAGTTAAACTTTTGCCTGTATATCCCTTTAATACGTTTATGGGAGAAACATGAGCCTATTGTATAGCTGTTTCATAGTAGATCTATTTATTCTTATGAAAACAAAATTATTTATTCAATTCGTGTGGCTCAGTGAATATAAGTGTATATATTACTCTCTTGTTTCTATATAGAAAATAAAGTAATATTTTCTGAATATATTTTCACCCATCTCTTATTTTGACAGTTAGTTTACCAATAAACCTTTGAAACCTTTAATTGTTAAATCGACGCACCAAGTTAAAAAAATCCACTAGTTATTACTTTTTTTGTTTCTTTTTTCAGCCTTGTACCGATCCAGATTATTTATATTGTGCCCCATCACTATTCTTTGGGTTTTTTAAGTTACAAATTTACCTATGTCACAAATGTAAGTATAATATATAAATAACGCATGGCAGTGAAGGTGACGGTACAGATTATCAACCCGAGGAATAAAATATCAACCGAGACGCTATCGGTATATTTGGCAGAGTATATGGCTGTATACAACTCATGGAAGTGATACAAGATACCTTTACCTTACATAAACTTGATAAGACAGTCATATACGTGCTTCTTATAGTTTCACATAGTTCTGAGCCAGATGTATAGAATACATAAACACTGGATTTGTCTGATAATAGTCTGCTTCTTAACGCGTTATGCAGACTATATTAATTGCAGTGGTAGTTATCCCTTTATGTGCGCGCGCACAACCGAATGTAGTCGTCCGCGACAAATTTGAGGTGGATTTGCCACAGTCCACTACTAAACCTTGGGAAACCCTATGTAAAAATTGAATTATTAATAAACTAAGAGACATAACTTGTAAATTATGGCTACTAATCGTTGATAAGTGGTCTCCCTAAGATAGCGGATAATATAACAATTTGCTATATTACTAGGGCTGCAACGATTCTATTCGATACATCGAAACTCGATTGCAAGGGCGCCGATTCGATTTCGATTCGGGACCCGCGAGTTTCGATTCGATACTGACTTTTAACATGTTTACATAAGTTATAACGATAAAAGCAAAGGCTCACCTAAAAGACAAAGTACGTTGACAGTGAAACTGGGGTTAACTTTGTTACATTTCTCTAAAGTTTCCATTACGATTTAAGTAGCATGGAAACTCTGTTCCAAATATTTATTTACAGAATATGCCCCAACGCTACGCAAATTGGGTCGGTGTGATTGAATTTTACCGGTCAAGTTTTGATGTTAGTTAATTCAAATTTCAATATATTTGCCTACAAAGCGTAGGTTTATGTTAAATGTACAGTAGTATATCAAGAACTGCATCTTTCTACAATTTATGCTCCATGCTGTTTATACTTTTTTAGTCGAAATTACAATTATAATACATTTTCGCGAACTTTACATTCTGACCCAAACCATTTCGTACTTGAAAAAAGCAAATATTAATTTAGCAGATTTTCGAGTTTCGTGTTATCAAATTTCAGTAACACTTTTGGTTAGTCCATATTATTTAGTTTTAAGCTCAAATTAATGTATAAATGCATATTTGAAGTAAATTAAATTAATAAATGAATCGAATCGAAAATTATCGAATCAAAAGGAAAAGCATCGAATCGCATCGAATCGACTTTCCTGTGAATCGTTGCAGCACTAATAACAATGTGATCGAACAAAATAACACCCGCTCCGGTATAGGGCTTTAGCATAGGGAAATTCCAGTGAGGTATAATAACATAAATTATACTGTGTTTGGTTGTTTTTTTTTGTTGGGTTTAACGCCGTAGCGACACATTGTGTAAGTCATATAACGGCGGTCAGCCAACCTACTCAATTCCTGGAAAGGCTAAATCTCTGGATTTAGCTGTTAACCAACTACTAAGCACATACTTTCGTCAGTGACTGACAACTGTCAATTTGTTAACTTTTTTGTAAATGCTTAGTAGTTTTGCATTATTTTTTTGTTGGTTGTTGTATAACTATACTATGAAATAGCATAAAATGTCATTTAATCTTATTTTACAAGCTTGGTGTCAAATTGTTAACTAGTTAAAATAACCAAGTAGTCTCTTTAATAACGTGTTAATTAACCACTTAATTAAAATTATAATTATGTAGTTATCTGGTGGCAAATATATGTCACCATTTTAACAGATTTATACATTTATATTACACCTCACTTGCATAACGTCCTCTATATTTAATGTGACGTCATCCGGTCCATAAATCGCATATTGACCGGCTAGCCAGTCCATAATTTTTATATTGACCGTTTATGACGTCATCCAGTCTTATTTAACGCAACCTTCATGTTGTGCTAATTACACGGCAACACAAACAGACGAAATGGCTTAGTCGATTAACAAAAATAAAGTATAACAAGAAGAGCATGCTATCTTGCTACGTTGCGTGAACATGAAAATCAGGCTGGGATTTTAGATATTTTACACAGTGAAGGATAAAATAATTATTTGAAAACACATTATTATACTCGTAGTAAAATGTCAGCAACATGAGTGGTGAAAGGATTTAAATTTGGGATAATATACAAATTACGCATGGCCTTACGGGCAATATGCAAGTTTACAGATTGGCTGTTCAGACCTCGGAAGCTATATTGCCCTAAGCTACGCTTCGGTCCATATACCTTCCTCAGTCTGACCAACCAGTCCGTTAACTTGCATATTGCCCTCATGGCCGTGTATTATTTGTGAAATATAATATTATGTATTTTTATTATGTTGCTTTATCATTTATTTTTAATATTTATTTTCTTATATTTTTCATTGGAATATTAACAGGTATGTGTGACGTTTCACCTGACCAGTGTTTTTTTGAAAATCTTCATACGAAATGTGATTGCACTGATTACATGGCAAGTGGGTTATACTGTGAAGACCGTAAGTATAGTGCGTACAAAAAATCAAAGCGTGACGTGTTTTGGTAAACATTAAAAATGAGACAATTCATTTTAGGGGTAGGCAGTAATGAAATAAAAAATTGTGTAATTCATTTTAACAAAATTAGCATGGTTGATAAACCACCACCACTTGGTAAATCATGCTTGTTATGGTAGACCACTTTCAAATACACCAAAAGCAAGACACAAGTAAAACTTATCAAAATTGTCAAAATCCCTTTTCGTTGGTTAGTCCATTGTGCTGTTATTATTAACAGTGTTTTTTTTTTGTTCGAACTATAAAAATCATAATCTAATAAAATAGATATACTAGCAATGAAACAATCACATAGAGGACAATCATACAAAGCTGGAAGTAAATATCCTTTCAAGGTGCATAATTGCTTCATATTTTTACAAAGCAAATACAACACAAAAGTTCTGAACCAAAATACACTATTATCTTGGTAAGAAAGCATGAAATAAAATTGCACTTCTGCAAGGGTAGCCACCTTTTGAATTGTGCGTAAAGTTTGAACCCAAACAATTCTGTTGGACTACCAATTCCATTTTTATCGTCAGTATAGTCATTCTACGATATGTTCCAGCTTTCTGTGGGAGTAGTCCATGTGTATTTGGAACTTGCATATCAGACTCATGCGTGTGTGACTCTGATTACTTTGGTGCTTCATGCGATCAACGTAAGTTTTCCACTTATATTGTATATTGAACCAAGCAAAAAAGAGATACCATATTCACTGAGATCCATTGAAATGTACACTGATATCAAACAAAAGAGCACGACAACTTATAGTCAAACACACAAAGTTTTCAGTGGTATTTTCATTATGATATCTCATCCCATAGTTTACGTTCCTGTACTAAATATCTGATGAAGATGGCTCAATATATGTCTTAGGTCTGTCTATCATTCCACACTAAATGTTTTGTTTTGTGGAATGATTTATCACTTTTTTCATATTTTATAATGAATGTTTTTTACCGAGACAATCTTGACTGGAAACTAGCGGTAATTATGATTTGTCAGACAACCTCAGCACCTTCTCCTAAAGTAGCCACAGAGGGCATCGAGAGTAACAACATCGTAACAAAACCATTGAGGTGGTTAATTAAGTTATAAATGTACATTAAAATGTCGGACTTGATTCTGTACAGACGGACCCGTTAGAGTATCCAAAATGACGACCTGTATATCACTGTATTTGTACTTTAGTTTGGTAATAATCAAGATCATGGATTTGCTGTTATACTAAAATGTCCGTTTCGTGACTTGGTCAATCTATCAAAACGTATCATTATAACGTTACGTGTACATTGTAAAGAAAGAAGTTGATGTTTTATAAACAATATCAATATACATTGTAGGGAGAAATACTCCATTTATATACTTACTGAATATATCACTATTTAATCTGAGACTTTCAGTGAAGTAATTATTTTATTATTTTTAGAATATCTTCCGTGTGATAGCTCACCATGTGATACGACTGGTACTATGTCTTGCATTGATGGCGTTGGCATGAATGCATATACCTGTGATTGTAATGCGGATTACTTTGGGGTTTTGTGTGCAGATCGTTAGTGCATTTTGTTTAAGTTTTTGGCTATAGATTTCATAATATTTATTCAATGCTGAACGTCATGCTCTTAAGTAATGATTAACGCAGTAATTACTGCTATTCATTCAGATAGTTTATATATGTATCAAATAATAATGTATGTATAATAAGTTTTACATTATTTAAACAGAGACTTAACGACATTTGGTTTATTTTTATAGATGCTAAGGGTTCATCAATTGTTGAAATTGACAATAACTATCAGGTGGGTGGGGTAACTAAATATATGTAAAATAACTATAATTTCTGATATATTTTTATATTTGGTAAGAGATGCATCAAGTGTATTGACATAATTGTGGAAAATACAAAAAAGTATTTCCAAAAAGTCAATACCAAATTTTTACACAACACTGTCAACACATGTTTCCACTTTTAGTTTGCGCACAGGGGCCCTATGAATTTCTTCCTTCATGTTGTATATATTGAGAATACAATTAGAAGGTAAATTTTCATCGGGACCCTGTGACAAAACTATAAGTGGAAACATGTGTTGACAGTGATGTGTAAAAAATTGATATTGACTATTTGGAAATATTATTGTGACTCTCCACAAGACATTGTTAATTGATACATAGACGTTCAAAATCAACATTTGGATTTATAAAAAATAGTTTGATAATGTGTTTGGGCTCACAATAGGAAGGCTATTTCAAGGTTGGGAAAATGTTTTCATTTCATTCTAAATGGGTATTTTGTTGAGTCATTTATATTTCCCACAGTCATGTCAATACACTTGATGCATCTCTTATCTAATATATAAAAAATATCGGAAATTATGGTTACTTTTCATATATTTAATTACGCTACCCACTTGCTAGTAATTGTTAATTTCAACAATTGATGAACCCTTGAATGAAAAAAGTTAATTAAATTGTCTTTTTATCTTTGATTAAGTGGCTATTCGATTTTGCCTCTACATTACAGGCATTCTGGTATGTTCGATACGAAAGCCATTAAGGTGGTTAATCAAGTTATACATTAAAATGTCGGACTTGATTTAGTCAAGGCGGACCCATTAGAGTATCTAAATTTATGACATGTATATCACTTATTTTTACTTTAGTTTAGTAATTATCAAGTTTATGGATTTGCTATTATACTAAAATGTCCGTTTCGTGACTTGGTCAATCTATCAAAACGTATCATTATAACGTTACGTGTACATTGTAAAGAAAGAAGTTGATGTTTTATAAATAATATCAATATACATTGTAGGGAAATACTCCATTTATATAGTTACTGAATATATCACTATTTAATCTGAGACTTTCAGTGAAGTAATTATTTTATTATTTTTAGAATATCTTCCGTGTGATAGCTCACCATGTGATACGACTGGTACTATGTCTTGCATTGATGGCGTTGGCATGAATGCATATACCTGTGATTGTAATGCGGATTACTTCGGGGTTTTGTGTGCAGATCGTTAGTGCATTTTGTTTAAGTTTTTGGCTATAGATTTCATAATATTTATTCAATGCTGAACGTCATGCTCTTAAGTAATGATTTACGCAGTAATTACTGCTATTCATTCAGATAGTTTATATATGTATCAAAAAATAATGTATGTATAATAAGTTTTACATTATTTAAACAGAGACTTAACGACATTTGGTTTATTTTTATAGATGCTAAGGGTTCATCAATTGTTGAAATTGACAATAACTATCAGGTGGGTGGGGTAACTAAATATATGTAAAATAACTATAATTTCTGATATATTTTTATATTTGGTAAGAGATGCATCAAGTGTATTGACATAATTGTGGAAAATACAAAATAGTATTTCCAAAAAGTCAATACCAAATTTTTACACAACACTGTCAACACATGTTTCCACTTTTAGTTTGCGCACAGGGGCCCTATGAATTTCTTCCTTCATGTTGTATATATTGAGAATACAATTAGAAGGTAAATTTTCATCGGGCCCCTGTGACAAAACTATAAGTGGAAACATGTGTTGACAGTGATGTGTAAAAAATTGATATTGACTATTTGGAAATATTATTGTGACTCTCCACAAGACATTGTTAATTGATACATAGACGTACAAAATCAACATTTGGATTTATAAAAAATAGTTTGATAATGTGTTTGGGCTCACAATAGGAAGGCTATTTCAAGGTTGGGAAAATGTTTTCATTTCATTCTAAATGGGTATTTTGTTGAGTCATTTATATTTTCCACAGTCATGTCAATACACTTGATGAATCTCTTACCTAATATAATTTATTTTATAAAAAATATCGGAAATTATGGTTACTTTTCATATATTTAATTACGCTACCCACTTGCTAGTAATTGTTAATTTCAACAATGGATGAACCCTTAAATGAAAAAAGTTAATTAAATTGTCTTTTTATCTTTGATTAAGTGGCTCTTCGATTTTGCCTCTACATTACAGGCATTCTGGTATGTTCGATACGAAAGCCATTAAGGTGGTTAATTAAGTTATACATTAAAATGTCGGACTTGATTTTGTCAAGGCGGACCCATTTGAGTATCTAAATTTATGACATGTATATCACTTATTTTTACTTTAGTTTGGTAATAATCAAGATCATGGATTTGCTGTTATACTAAAATGTCCGTTTCGTGACTTCGTCAATCTATCAAAACGTATCATTATAACGTTACGTGTACATTGTAAAGAAAAAATACATTGTAGGGAGAAATACTCCATTTATATAGTTACTGAATATATCACAATCTGAGAGTTTCAGTGAAGTAATTATTTTATTATTTTTAGAATATCTTCCGTGTGCGTGCTCACCATGTTTTTCGATTGGTACTATGTCATGCGATGATGGCGTTGGCCCGGATGGATATACCTGTAATTGTAATGCGGATTACTTCGGGAATGCATGTCAAAATCGTAAGTGCATTTTGTTAACGTCTTAAATTTTGTTTCAAGATATAACTCGTTTAGTACAACTTGAGACAAACGACTCAGATTGTTTACATATTTGGGACTCGGGTATTACACAAAACAGGGAGGCCAGCTGATGTTGTGTAATGGAAGTATTAAAAATGTCTAAATGCGTGGAACGTGTGTTCTCGTACTAAATGTTATAAATCAAAAACACACTGATAATAGTCGATAATGGCCAGTACTTATTTAATAATAATTGCTAGTAATTATTATTGCTATTTATTGGATAGTTTTAGATTCTGGTAAAACATCATTGTAATGTTCCCACTACATTGTATACCCGGGTCGATAGCGCAGCTTGTAGCGCGCCTGTATTTGGAATCTCGTGTCCTAGGGGGTGTGGGATCGAATCCCAACGGGAAGGTTATATCATTCCATGAAAATTTGACAATAATTAGTAAATTTAATACAGCTCAAAAAATAGGCTAACCTAGACAAAATTGCAACAGAATTTATTAGTGTACTATGTGAAAGTTCGTATTCATAATAGCATCCAAAAAAAGTTGCAATCGAAAATTCGAGGGGAAAATCCTTATTATGGCAAAAACGTTGAACATGAACAAAAATGTGGTTTAGCTCCCTTTACAACTATATATTATCTTACAAATGAAAACAATTATTAATTAGCTCCCTTTAGAACTATCTATTATCATAAAGGTGAAGGTCGTCTGAGACCAGACACACTTTATTTTGCTCTGATGTTTTTGGACATTTATTCAAGTTAACATATCTTGGTCCCGAACGAATTTACTCTAAAGTTCATTTAAAAAAGATGCGATAACTCAAAATGCGTTGACTCGTATTTTACGTTAACTCGAGCTGGATTTCGAGTCCTGTCAATGATAAAATCACTTGAAAATTACGCGCTGGCTCAAAGTATTGATTTTTGAAAATTTTCGCACCTTTCACGGCCAGGTATCATTATCCGATGAATAGCCTTTTGTTTGACGTGTCATTCGCCATTGAAAACTTATCAAATTAAATCAAACTGTGATAATGTAGATGCCAAGATCTGTTTAATCTTGTTTAATTTAAACGTGTCATTACGTGTAATTAACTGAATTTTACATCTTACCTACCTGTACTGGTACAGCATATTAAATCGAACCTTATGACAGTACGTCGTATGCGAGAAATGTTAGTTAAATAAAAGCAAGATTGAACAAAATGTGTATTTTTTATATTTAATTCCAGATAAAATTACACATTCTTCACAAAAAATCGCGTACATATAAGTAAAGTTTTATTCACAACAAGGACGATAGCAAAAACAAAATTAGTTTCAAAGTGCATGTATATGTATTCTACATAAAACAAAGAAAGGTTAAAATTGAGGACATTGACATCATCAAGTTTAACAAAATGAACAATTTTATGTTATGTTAAATGCACTTAACAAGAACACATTTAAAATTAGGAAAAATAACACCATTTAATTATTACATGTCTTTTATTCAAACTCAAATCTACATCAACATCTAATATTGTGACAGCGTGAGACGACGCCATTCGGAACAACCTTGGCGATCATCTACGAAGATATACCTCGGAAATCAGACGTAGAAGGATTACAACCAAGTTATAAGGTCCGGCGATAGTCACTTTTATGTCAACATTTTATAATAACATTGTTTCACGCTTTATCACATCGTTTCATTCGTACAATATCTCACAAGTCGTATTTCTGTGTAGTTCAGACTATATTACCACAGAAACCAAAATTCCTAGATCTACTTTTTCACCTTATGTTATTCGAGGTTTATATGCGTAGAAGATCGCCAAGGTTGTTCCGAATGAGACGACGCCTTTAAAGTGAATATCACGATGTGGAAAAATTACAAAAAACAAGATGGCGGATCTGTTATACGTTAACTCGAAATCGCGTTCGCTCGAGCATTTTTTGAAGTCCCGTCCGATTTCGAGCGAACGCAAATGGACTGTATTTTAAAAACTTTGATTGTCGTTATTAGTTGTACAACTAATATACAGTTAACATTAACTGTCCACTATGTTCTGTTATATATATTTTTATTATAAATATTCAATAAAATGTTAAACCAAATGTGTCTGCATTAAATTTTGCTATAAAAAGATAAAAGGAAAATATGAAACAAAATACAAGTGTAAAGAAACTTTTGGACCCCAGTGTATGTTCATGAATACTTCAGCTAAGTGCATCTTTAATTATATTTTTATTTTTTCAATCATGGGTTTAGTTATTCTTAAAAACAATATTCAAAATTTTGAAAAAAAAATTTCATCAAAAATCACACCTTTTACAGAATACATGTTGTTCATTAAAGTATGACCGTGACCAATTATTGGATTTAGGTTTAAATGTGTACAATAATCCTTGTTTATACAAAGTTGATACTGCCACATTAGGTGTTATCAATTCACTCAAATTAGCTCCTTACAGATCACAAAAGAAAAACAGGTGTATTGTAGGGAGTTCAGTTAAAACTCCTTTAGGCATCAATAAAAACAACTTAATACACCCAAAAATATGTAATAATGTTAGTCAAATTAGTGAAAATGTAAATTGCTTGACTTTGAATTGTAGATCAGCTGTGAACAAAGATTTCGCAATAGGTCAATATCTGAGGGAAGAACGAATAGATTTTGCTGTATTGACAGAAACTTGGTTTTCAGATGATAAAAGACATTTAACTGAAACCTCTGATCTAAATCAAAATGGGTACAAATAAACAGTAGTCAACAGACAAAATAAGGTTAGAGGGGGGATAGCAATAGCTAGTCGCATTGCAATAAACGTCAATAAAATTAAGAGTGGGAATACAAGAAGCTTTGAATTTGGTATATGGAAATTAATTTTCAAAAACATTGCCCTTCATTGCATTGGAATTTACAGACCCCCAGCATCAGCCACTGTCTCTCAGTTTGTAGAAGACTTCAATCAATTTATTGAAGATTTAATTCCTAACTACTCTAATCTGTTAATAATGGGAGACTTTAATCTACATCTAGAAGATAAATCCTCTGCTGTTTCTGAATTTCTGAATTGTCTTCATTCCTTTGGTTTAAAAAAGCATGTAAATTTTAAAACACATATTGGTGGTAACATGTTAGATCTTGTACTTACTGAAGCAGTAAATAGTACACAGGTAAAGAAATGTGAACAGGGACCCTTTTTATCAGATCATTGTGTAGTTAAGGTACCAATAAATGTAGAAAAAAGAGAATATAAATATTATGTGAGCAAATCTGTACAACGTCGCAATCTCAAAAAATATCAATCATGATAATTTTGCTTATGATCTAAAAGACATTTCTATTGATTGTGCAGATGTTGATTCTTACGTGAATATTTTGGAGTCAAAACTTAAAACCACTCTTGACCAACATGCTCCAATAGTAGGAAAAGCAAAGATTCATAGGGCTCCTTTAATCTAGTCTTACTTAAAAGTTCAATGAGAAAACAAGAAAACAAGGAGAAAATATGGAAAGCCTGAACAATTAGAAGCTTTCAAGGTTATGCGCAACCGTTATCATTATGAATCAAATGAGGAAAATGTTAAGAGTTCTTGATGCTAAAGGTGTTACAAAACAATTATATACATTTGTTGCTGAAATGACAGGCGTAAGATCTGAGAATCAAATGCCGAATGGCGATTCTGATCACTCTGTAGCAGAAACTTTTGCTGATTATGTCTTAAATAAAATTTCAAAAATAAGAGAATCCTTGCTTCAGTTTCCAACTTTCTCACCCCAGCAGAAGTATGTACCTTGTCTTGAACATTTTAAGGATTTCACAATAGAAGAGGTCAGAAATATTACATGTGATTTAAATACCAAGTTATATGAGCTAGACATATTGCCAACAAAATTGCTAAAATGTTACCTACAAGAATTATTACCTCTAATTACTCATTTATTAGATATCTCATTGAAACATGGTGTATTCCCATCCAAGTTAAAAGAGGCATTGTTAAGCCTCTTCGCAAGAAGGTGGGTCTAGATCTGGAATATGCTAACTATAGGCCTGTTAGCAATCTATCCTTCTTATCTAAGGTAATTTGAAAAGGCCGCTTTGAATAGATTGAATTCTCTTGTTGATAAAAATAATCTTTTACCAAAAAATCAGTCTGCATATAGACGTTTTCACACATGTGAGTCAGCCCTTTTTAGATTAGTTAATGACCTACTGTGTGGTATGGAAATACAAAAAAGTGACGGCGTTAATAGCTATTGATCTGAGTGCATTTGACACTGTTGATCATGACATTTTATAGGAAGTACTTAGTAAACAATATGGCCTACGAAAGAGAACACTTCATTGGATTGATTCATATCTTCTTCCACGTGCATGTCGAGTCAATATCAATACTAGTTTATCAACTTTACGTCCATGAGATTGCAGTGTTCGATAAGGGAGTTGTTTGGGTCCGTGGCTTTATCTTACCTATGCAGGAACCTTATTTGATGTCATTCCATCTGATATATCAGTGCATGGTTTTGCAGATGACCACACTGCCAATAAAATATTCTGTCCTAACAATCAGAATGAAAAAGCAAATGCCATTTCTGATCTTGAAGAGTGTACCGTAACAATAAATTCATGGATGAATGAAAATAAGTTAAAAATGAACAACTTAAATACTGAGTTTATCATCTTTGGAAGCTAAGTACAGTTGAAAAAATGTTTAACCCAGTCAATCAATATTGCTGGTAAAACTATAAAATCTGTGAAGACTATTCGCTATTTAGGATGTTTTCTTGATGAAACATAAAGCTTTAAAGATCATATCAAAACAAAAAAGATCTGCCATGTTCAATTATTTACGTATCTATTTATTTATTTATTGGAGTTAACGCCGTATCAACCCAATTTAGGTCATTTCACGGCGTCCAGCGCACCTAACCTAGCTTTCCTGGACCATTGTCTATAACCAGTACTCACCTACCCTTCCACAAGGCCGGAAACTTCTCCATATTATCTAATCAATGGAGGAAAATTGACATTATTGTCAAATTTTCATGGAAGGGTATAACCTCCCCGGTTGGGATTCGAACCAGCACCCCCTCGGGCACGAGTATCCAAATCCCAGCGCGCTACCAACTGCGCTATCGACCCGGGTTATATTTACGTATCAAAAGTATAAGAAAATATCTGGATAAAGATGCAAAAGAAACACTAGTCCTATCGTTGGTTATGTCCCACATTGATTACTGCAATCTGATTTAGTATGGAATCTCAAAATGTGATCTATGCAAGTTTCAGCGAATTCAAAACATGTGTGCCAAACTAGTATTAAGGTTAAAAAATCAGACAGTATAAAAGGTGCTTTGTACTAACTCCACGGGTTACCAGTCAAAGCAAGAATCAACTATAAAATATGTACTTTCATGTACAACTGTTGTACTGGAACTGCACATGCATATCTAACTGAAATTCTCCAAAAGCCTGTACAAAGCAGGTCTGGTCTAAGATCTGCAAAATCCAAAGACCTGAACTTTGTGGTAACAATAAATAAGAAAAAAACATTCAGTGACAGAAGCTTTAGTACAGTAGCCCCATACTATGGAATAAGCTACCAGATGATGTCAAATTATCTCCTACTTTGGAAGTGTTCAAAAATGATTGAAAACGCACTATTTCTCTATTTTTATGATCTATTCTAACATTGACGTGACTAGTTACATTGTAATGCCTTAACAATGGTAAACGTATTAAGTGATTTAGTGAATTCATTATGACGTGGAATGAGAGGACTGCCTCTCTCTATTAAAACATACTTTGTTTTATATGACTGCATTATTGCTTAAAATAAGGGGTCCCTTTAAAGGTGATGTTTCGATACCTTTGGGGATGTATTAAGGGCCTTTTAAAGGTGATGTTTCTCCACCTTTAGGGAATTGTCTGGTTAACAGTGACGTTATGTTACACTATTTAGGACAAGTCCGGTTAACAGCAGCATCGTGTTATACTGTTTAGAACAACAACTTTCAATATTAAATTAATAAAAACAAATGTAAAAATAAAGTCGAATCATGAACTAAGATTAATGTAGGTCCCATAAACTTGAAATACAATGTATGAAAAACAAAATGCACAATCACCCTTTATAACATCATGTGTGATATTTTGTTTTGTGTAATTTTATATATTTATGGTGGAGGGTTTTTACTTTTTTTTAAAATCTTTTTGTAAAACGCCATTGAATAAGTAATATAGAAATAGGCCTCTAATCAATGAAAAACTTTAAAGTTTAAACATTGGACGCTCTTTGATGCTTTGCATCAATGCTTTTTCTTGTATTTACTGTTAAGTCATGCCGCCTGGAGCGTACAACGACGAACGTATAATCAATAAGCATAGTGAGTCAGCAATGTTACACAGATTAAATAATCAGTAAATACGGTCCGTGCTACGCACTTGTTTATCGTAACCAGCCAATAGTATCATACCATTTATTCATTTCTCTATACCGAGGATAATTTCGTTGGACAATCAGGAATGCTAAAGCAAATTGTATTGGTTAAAAGTATAGGTCAAAAGTTGGCTTAGACAGTTGCGTATTTCATTGCGCCATCATTTTATTGATCAATATTTGTTATATCGCCATGTGCTAAGTGTTATGTATGCATTCGATATTTTAATTAAAGGTCGTAAAATGACCTAATTGTATTGACACGGCGTTAAACCCAATAAATAAATAAATAAAGTTACCTATTTGCGTAAAATGAACTTGAACTAACGATATACATATATACTTTTCGATTTTTTTATGTTGTTGTTTTCTATTTAAGAGTACAACCCTTGTGATGACCCATCTATATGTGGAGATGGCTCTTGTAATGATGGTGTAGGTGAGGGAGAATACTCCTGCACGTGTGATGCAAGTTTTGATTGTCAGTTTTGTGGTATGTTTTCTTAATTTTCTAAATCTCATTTATGTTAAATTATTACATGTAATTTGGTCATTACATTTTCTAGAAGTAGGAGCAGTGGTCCAGTGGTAGGACGCGCGCTTAGGGATCAAGAGGTCCCAGGTTGGATTCCCAATAAGGGCACTGTTTATTTCCTTGAGCAAGAAATTAACCAACAATTGTTCCACTCCACCCAGATGTAAATGGTACTGTGATGGATTGCCTGTCTGGAGGTGATTTTAGTGATCATGAGTTATCATACAAGATTGTAAAGTCGGCTGAAAATGTATAAAGATTTTAAACCGCATTTTTTTCTAATTTAGAATTTAGATGCTTTCTTCAATGGTGAATTGTAAGATCGATTTAAGTAATTCTATTGACTTAAGTACATGTATATACATAATGTTCTCCCAATACGTGTTGTCTGTTAAGTTTCTATCGAGTCTTGAATTTAGACCAAGTTTTCATTAGATGCACTAATAATATCAAAATCTTATTTTTTTTAATGAACGATGCTGGAACAAAATCGTATTTACTTTACATTTCATTATCGGTTAGTGTTGTACACGTATGTTTCTAGATTAATGAATTGTATTTTCATTTTTGACAGGATAATTCAACTAGAGAACAAAGAAGTACTACAATGTGAAAATCATTATGGCCTATGAATATTGGATACAAATATGGACTGTAAACGGACGATGAATTAAGCCTAAATCAAACGTATAAAGTTCTACATATATACAATGTATTTTGTTTATTGTATTGTTAAATTTAGTACATACATCTTTATTGGCAAATAACGGCATTGACATAATTATGCCTTTGGCCATTTACAAAACTCATGTATGTATTTAAGTTAAATTTATTGTCATGTAATTTATGTAAATATGAACTTTCATATAATTAAATGTGCTGTTTTTATATCTACTCAACAAAATATTAAAGGGGCGGGAATATATAGTCCGTTTTGTCTCAACCGTCAAAGCTTTAATAATTTCATGGCGACTGAATGCATTGTTTTTGAACTGGCGGCCTAATTGTTATTAAATATATCTTTACTAAAACATATCATACGTCATAAGCAGCTTTATTCCATTATAATACATACTTTTGGAAACGAATGAATATACTACGAGGATAATTTTAACAAACGCCTTCACCGTTAAATTATTCATGTTTTGACAGTTAAGAAAAAACGAACTATAACTATCTAGATAATGTAACATATATTTTATTCAACAAAACATACCACAGTGCAAAAATAACATGATAACTTCCTATCTGAATGTTCATAATACATAAGGTTCTAAACAACATTACAGTAAACATAAAAAAGTAACCCACTCATAAAATATTCTCGGTTCTGCCTTGGTTGGGTAGGTAATGTAGTAAATTAACACTCACATTTGGCTCAAAGTTCTTTACAAGATCAAAGGTTATAATGTGCATGTGAACCTCTAGCGATAATTACCTCCAAATACTGATGTTTGAAGCTGATGTTTGAGATTCCCGAAGCCTGACTAAGGACTTTTATTGCTGTTTGTCTATGCTACGTCATCGGAGATTTCAAGTTGTTATATGGCGCTGGAATACATCCTCAAAGTTCTCTATTGGATTCAGAGCAGGTGAAATTGCCGTCCAGTCCACACTTACAACCCTCCTGCTCCTCAAGGAAACGTTGCACATATTTTCCTCTGTGTGGCCGTGCGATTTTACCCATAAGCACGAAGTTACCTTTAACTTCACTAGAGTAAAGACGCACATAGGGATGTAAAATTTTGTCCCAATAGCTTGCAGTCTTCAAGTTCCAATTCCAGACTACATAAAGTTCTATTCCACTGCCGAATGATAAGCCTCATTAAAGCAGAACCGAGTTCTCATCAAACCTGTCGTGCTCTGGTCTTACTCAACCATAAAAAACAGTCATCTCTTCTATTGTCCGTTTTTTCTCAACTGTCAAAGCTTGAATTATTTCACGGTGACTGAATGCAATGATTTTGAACTGGCGGCCTAATTGTTTTTAAAAATGTCTTGAATAAAACATATCATATAGCATAAGAAGCTTTACTCAATCATAATACACACTTTCGGAAACGCATGGGTGTATTACGACAATGCTTTTAACAGACGCATTCACCGTGAAATTATTCATGTTTTGACAGTTGAGAAAAAACGAACAATAATTTGTTTTTTTTTCTTTTGTAAAACATCGCGTGTTTTTAATTATAATCCATAAAAAATCTTAACGCTTTTGACAAGGCATTTATATCTACATATTTAATATACAAACAGACACATTTTCATAATGTAATTGTCTGCCCCTTTAATAGTTTTGTTGAGTGTACTTTAACTGTATATAAAATAATGTTTGTTGATTTAACTCAAGAAGCATTGGTTCATTGGATACATGCATTTTGCCTAGGAAATGGTTTTTTGTGTGTTTTGCGCACAAGATTGTATCTATAGTGAAGGGTTGGTTGAAGTTTTTTTTCACAAGGACAATTTGTCATCGATTTTCAACGAACCAGGTTTAATAACCCAGTGACAAGGTGGAAATATTTAGGTTTTTGCTTCCGTTATTAGTTCATTTAATACAAAAAAATACGTTGAAAAATACTAAAATTTTCCCTTTTTGCTTTTTGATTGCGTGGTAGAACGTGAGTTTTGACTGTTTCTGTTCCTAACATGTTCACTATTTAGTTATGCCGCCAGGAGCGTACCGTGATGAATGTTTAATTAACATTAAATAGTCAAAAACTTCTATCTGTGCTTCTCATCTGTTTATCACAAATAACCAATGGTATCATATGCTTAATCCGTTACTTAACCGAAAAAGAGTTTTTTTGACAAACAGGAAATAGTAGAGCAAAATGTTTTTGTTTAATTATTTGTCGAAATGATGGCTTTGACCGCTGCGACGAAGAAAACAGAACTGTTTTATTAAAATGTATATACATGTATATAAATCATTAACACCATATGTTGGGTCAGGCACTTAGGAGTTTGCAACGTGATAAGTTATTGTGTGAGTCAGACCCACAGTATCCTAGCTTTTTCGTTTTGAACTATTTAAACTAGAAAACTATACGTGAGACTGGTTTAAATATAATTACAACCTGAATGAAATAACACAATCTGATTGGTCAAAAGTGAACACGTGACCTAAAAAGTATGCTTTCTTTTTCGTATAAACGAGTGAATTAAATAATAAACACAAACACATTATTACTCATAATTGTGTACTCATATGTTGTACATTGGATAATTTAGCATCCACTAAAGTGCAAGTGACTTCTTTACTCGATTCTATGCAATTCTTACATATACATTGTAATTGACTTGTATCTACGTATTTATTCCGTTATGTCCTAAAAGTAAAACACTGAAAAAATGTATCCAATTGAAGACAAACATGGCCGGTGGCTTGCATTAAACGCCTGTTAACGAATGAAATTAATCCGCACAATTGCATAATTTGGCTCTACGCATAAAAATAGTCCTGGATGCTAACGCATTTGTTTTGTAAACCAGTCAACAAATTTTGTTAAAAGAAGTTGTAATTATAAGCAACTAATTCATAGAAACTGATTTTCACAAAAAAATGTGTCATTTGCTGATAGCACATTACAGCATGAAGGCCTTTGGCGCTTATGCAAAATAGCTATCCGAAAAAATGACATTTATTTTTCGATGAAAGTCAGTTTCTATAAATTCATTCCTTGAATAATAAAACATTTAATATAATGTGTATTTAATTGTCTTTATTATGTATTCTTTATACTGATACTTCAACTTTGTATATATTTTCTGCTTGGAATTACGCCTTCCGGTTGTGATTTGAATGAACTCCCAAAAACTTCTATGTTTTAAATTATTATAATGGCAATATTATCTATTCATACTCAATGTAATACTTTATTCACATTACATACGTCAAGATCTTATGAACTCTTCTTATGTTTTCGTGCACTTTTTCGAGTACAGGTTATTTATAAAATAATAATAGGTGTTTAAATTATCAGCTGAATATCAAGAACAAATAGTGTTGGTTATATCAATGTGTTATACATGTGTTAATACATGAATATATATATTACTTTTCAACGTGATGAAATGATTTTACATTCACAATATAATGCTAATGATATATATTATATTTACTAAATATCTAGGTCATAATAGTACGTGTGTAACGAAGTTGTTATATAGATATGTAACTCAAAAAACTTGTGATCGCAGAGTGGTTTTAAAAATCAAATTAAATTTTCCAAACTTTAAACATATTTTAACTTAAGAACTTAATAAACTAGCATTGCAAAACAGAAAAATCAGAACATACATTTATTCACAAACACTTTTTACAGTTTCTAGTGATTAACAATTATAAGAATGCAATGATTAAATCACAATCAGTACGATTGCAAACGTAACGGTTTCTCAAAACAACAAATGTTCTATATGTTTAAGTTTAAAGATCAATGTTTTGTTTCCCAGCCAAAATGTATATGAAATATTTTTTATTTTCCAAAACATATAATGATATATAACTTACATAATTCAAATTGTATCAACTATGTATGTTTAACTCGGTGAACTGCACAACTAATGCCTCAGTCCCAAAAAACCATGGCTTGTTGCGGACCCGTACTTGCAGACAGCCGTAGGCCGTGGGAAGCATTGCGTATTAAGGTGACGGTATGCACATGGCACAAAACAACACACCCGTATGGAGCCGTAGCTGGAAGATATGCAAGTTTAATCCATTCTCGGCCACGATTTTGTTTACGATTTGACTTTGAAACTGATACGTGTATTCACGGCTAATCTCAAGGACCCTGGTAAAACGTATCAGTCCGTTTGGGTACGCAAGTATGTTTATGGGACTGTAGCATCTCCACATTCCAGTAATAAAATACATACACTGCCCTCCAAAAGTTCCTTTATATTAAAATAAATTAGATTGCTTTAAATTCCAGGTTCAAGTTTGACGAATTATTATGCTGTTGTTTATTTTTATTCATTATTTGTGCCATGAAAGCAAAATTTTATTGATACATTTTCTTTCATTGATTTGCTGCACAACAGTTATTTATAAACATCTAAAACTATGGTCAAGGTATCTCAATGAACCATTATCAAGTTTGAGATATTTTAGTTTTTTGGCATTTTAAAGAAAAAAGTGCTGATTTAAAAATGCAAACTAAAAAAATAAGCTAAAAAATAACAATAAACTGCTTTTAGTAAATTTTTGAACTCCATTTAGTACAATTTAAATTGTAAATGTGTGAAGGAACTTTTGGAGGGCAGTGTACATGAGACCACTGTGTTTCAAGTGTATACTATAGTGCGTACAAAAAAAACCGTTTAGGTAAACATTAAAATTGAGACAATCCAATTCAGGGATAGGCAGTCTTGGATATAAAATTTGTGTAATTCATTTTAACAAAATTAGTGCGGCGGATAAACTACCACCACTTGGTGAATAATGCTTGTAGAATGCTTTTCCATTACACAAACAACTAAGACACTCGTTAAACATATCACCAGTGTTTATGTTATTGTCATCCTGAGCATCCCTTGACGTCGATTAGTTCATTGTATTGTTATTATAAACAGTGTTTTGTTTTTTTGTTCGAACTATAACTATAATCTGTATACATGTAGTTTGTAAGTATGTTATTATCTTATATAAGGAGGAAATAAAGGAATATATCGACCTATCTATGTATGTTTTGTTTTCTATGTGTATGCTTTATGAATATAGCCGTATTAATAACTACATTATGCACGTTTTATTAAATTAGAAGATTTTAAAAAATATAATAAGTAAAAGTTTGCAATTAAAGTTTGCATGTATAATCATGTTCATCCGTCTTTGCAACCGTGAACGATAACACCAGATCAACAAAATCACATTAAGCAGGAGATTTTTGTAGTATCCATTGTACCTCTATGTGGGGTTAAACAATCGTAAGTGTTTTAATTTTTGCTCACGGAAAATTAATAGTGTGCTTGTTGGGATTCTAACACGAGACTTCTCGATGCCTAAGCGAGCGTTCTAGCACTTGACCACTACTTATAATAAAGCCAAGTATAGAGAGATGGGAAACCACTGCATTAGTTTGCTGAATAATTGTTTAAGCCATTCAATTTGAATAACCTCCCTTGCACATACCCTTGCCTTTTACCTAACGACAACCTTAAACGGTGATGTAAAAATGTCTTAAAGGTTAAAGCAAATAAAACAAAGAAAATAAACGGGTTGTGCCTATTAAATTGTTAAGATTTTCTAATTTTTGTTGTTCAGTATGATAAATAAATATCACATCCTACAGAGGGTGATACGGGATGTTCACCATTGACAACTAGCCGAGGTTGACATTAATTGACTCTCGGGAGAACATTTCGTTCTATCGCCTTCTGTAGGATGTGATATTTATATACATGTACTGGCATATTTGTACAGATCTATATGTGGTAAGATATGACAGGCTGTAGCTTAAAAATGAATTTTGACCTACAGATCTTTATTTTATCTTACATGACCCAGATTAAAACCTGATACCAAATTCCCAAATTGTCACTGAATTCCATTCTGTGTTTAATTTGACGATTATCCACCCATTATACAGTAAATACAAAGGTTGATTAAATACGGAAAACAAGTATATAACAAGTTTAAATAAAGATATTCACATGACAATTTGTACCAGTACCATTCAAATTGACCTATATGTTAGGAAAATGTATTTCTAGATGATTTTAGGTAAATTACGCTCAAAGACTGTTTCACAAAATAATGCATTTTCCCGCCGATCTGCCATTTTTAGCCCCATTTTAAATACTTAAAGTTATATTTCGGTCATAATTGCAACATTTTTTTTGGTCAAAATCTTCAGAAACATTCACAAGTTGCATGGAAGACATGTACAAAAACATAAATCAAGTTTTTACAGTCTGAAATAGTTTGTACAGCCTGCTCCAGACAGTTATAGACAGTGACGTCCGAGAAAACTCAAAAAAACATATTGTTACAAATCCCTGTTACATAGAATCCCTGACAAAATGAAACCACCTCTTGTTTATATCTCTACACGTGATTTACTGTATATATAAGACTAACTGTTATATCAAAGTTCATTAGTTTGTCATTAGTGTTAAAACATAGTATTTTGAATGAGATTTCATCTGTCCCTAATGGACTCTATACATATGTTTACTTATATATATCTTAATGAAGACAGTATCTTTGCTTGAAATGTGTTTTCCAATAGACAGATTTGTTCCAATCAACAACTTAGAACACCAGACAGTACTTCGCACATCCTGTGAACAATAGACAATGACTTATAAAGACTAATTATTTAGAGCAGACAATGAACATACTCAAAGACAATGTAAATGTTCACCAGTGACAACCATTTAGTTATTTTGTTGGCCGTAGCAAAATACATTGTATATGTTAATTAACGGCGTCTAGCGCACCTTACTCAGCTTATCTGGGCCCTTGTCAATAACCATTATTCACCTACCCTTCCACAAGGCCGGAAACTTATATCATATACCTTATTAAATTCACTCACGGTACAATCAATTAAATAGCTACTAATTCCAAGCTCAAGCTTGAAGAATTATTCAATCATTGTTTATTTTTATGCATTATTCATTCATAGAATCAATCTAAATTTCCATTTGAGCAGTTTTTAATTGCAGCAAAAGTTATCCTTCAGCCTCCAAAACTATGGTCTATTTATCTCGATGAACCAGTATCAAGTTTGAGATATTTATTCATTTTCATATTCAAAAGAAAAGTACATACTGATTTAGAAAAGCAAAATTCAAAAGCATTTAACAATTTACATCCATGTAGTGCCGCGGCCGTGGCGTAGTGGTTAGCATGTATGACTTCGAATCCTGAGTTGGTGGGTTCGAGCCCGGTCGCGGTAGGTCATACCCTAATATTTGTAGATTGGTTTATGTTTATCAATTTGCCATGATGAGCATGAAAACTGTACGAAATAAAATAGCCGAGCCCCGCAGATTTTAATACTCGAATATGGACAGTACGTTCATATTTAAATTTAGAACATATGTTCTGATAGAGATATATACCATACCTTAAATATTCACATATTTTATCTTTTACTAAAGATCAAATCGAAACTTGATGGTTTAATTCAGAAAGTTGACTACACATGTTTTTTTGCAGAATTTAAGATATTTTCCATTTATCTGATATGTGGCTCTTTCTGTTGTTAGTGAAGCCACTGTTAACCTTTATAATATTCGTTAAACAAAAACAATTGATTTGAAAATAATGCAAGACGTTTAAAGCATTACATTTCCTTAGTTTTTTTAAGTAAAGCAAAATTTTGTCTTTCATAAAATTGATTGAGGCCTCTTTAAGACCTTCACCACAAACGCATGGCCATTCACAGCCAACATAAAAGTTATGGCAAGAAATTACGACTTTCGGCGACTTCTTTGCTACGACTTTCTTGATTAAACATTCTCAGGTCTTAACTTACGACTTTTGACTGAGTCTTAGTTAAGACCAGCCTCACGACCGTTGATAAAATGCAGCCCGGGATTTATGACGTCATGTAGATAAACAGATACATTATTCTGACGCACTCATCTGTCATGACAATTTTGTAAGCAAATATGTTTATGAATATAAAGTAGTTACACTATATTAAAAACTTCATACCGAGGAAAAAATTTAATGAAAATCCAGATCACTTAGGCCAAGTTCAATTACAGTAAAATATGTTGTTTACAGCGGCATAGGCGATCAAATATATATTTTTTGCTGTTTCATGTAAAGTAACATCTAACTAGCTCCATATTATGTCGTGGAATAGAACATTGAACTCATTTCAACACGCATATTACATTTATAACTTCTCCAAAAGCATCCACTATAGAATTTTGGCATATAATAACTAATGCTTATGTTTTATTATATAGCAAAATAAATATAACTTAGTTATTACTTCATTATTGCATTTGTATTTATATGTTCATTATAACAAGACAACAATAAAATGTCTACTGAACACGGTAAAAGCATAATACATTGTATTATTATACTTAGTACACAACTCTTTATACAAATACCAAATATATGTACGTGCATATGTTCTTTCTTCCCATCGGATAAATATTACAAGAGCATAATATTAACTTGCGCTAAAACTGTCTCTCATCGTCTGTCTGCGTCTAAACGTTATCATTACAATGATATCTTAGAACGCAAATTGACGCAAATTCAGACAATATTATAAAATTGTCATGCTTATGCTGCATATTAAACAAGAAATAATGGACTAAAGTCAGTTTTTATATCGTTGTAATTAGCGCTTACGTCTTTTACAGACAAGTTTCTATTCTGGATAAAATAAATTGAGCGAAAATAATGTTAAATGAGCTTAAAACCACTATATGGAAAGATATTCATAAACAGTAGACTAGAAAATTGTTTTACAAGCATGAAGACATCGGATTTCGGAATATACTATGTATTAGAGACATAATAAACTGTTCAAATCACTCTGATTTCTTGATTTGAATTTGACAGAGTGTCCATTTCTTAAAAATGTATGGTACTTTTATAAAAGCACACTATATTCATTTATTTGCGAATGTTCAATGTACCTGATCCAAAATAGTTTTAAAGTTTACCTATGTACATGTTATTATTGAGCAGCTTTTTCTATAACAATACTTCTTAAACATATTGTGAACTAAACTATTGTTTCAAGTATTGAAAACCAAATTCTACTTTCGGTACCTATTTACTTTCACTTTGAGATGCAATTTTGACAAACGCATATTCAAGCAATAGTTGCATTTAATTAAAAATCATGTGCATCAGAGAGACATTTTTGCCAATGACAATTTAAAATCCAGGTCTTGAAGATTATGAGTAAATGTAGAGACTCGTCACAGAGACTATCAACGGCCAGGAATGGATGATAAAAGAGTCAATGTCCAAAGCACATGTTTAGTCATGAGTCTCGTGCGTAGAATAATTTAGGCCATGCCAAATTGAAATTTTGTCAAGCGTCAACTCAAATTTAACAAACCTAGGTACATATTCACAAAAACACCAACCGGAAACGATATGATTAATAATATGTATACGTGTCTATCACTATCACGCGCGACTGATGCAATCTGTCGTATGATGGATCATGCACCGAAATGACAAAGGAAAACCCTTGTTCTTAAGTAAAAAAATTAACAAAACTCTAGCTAAAGCATGCCAATATTGCACAATCCCTTGAAACTCGGTGACAAGTTGGAATAATATTTCATGTAGTAAACAAGCTTGTTTTTGTTTGTTTTGAATTAACGTCGTGTCAACACAATTTAGGTCATTTTACGGCGTCCAGCGCACCTACCCTAGCTTTCCTGGACCATTGTCTATAACCAGTACTCACCTACCTTTCCACAAGGCCGGAAACTTCTCCATATTATCTAAACAATGGAGAAAAACCGACATTATTGTCAAATTATTATGGAGGGGTATATAACCTCCCCGGGTGGGATTCGAACCTGCACCCCCTCGGGCACGAGATTCCAAATCCCAGCGCGCTACCAACTGCGCTATCGACCCGGGTTTTAACTAGTTGATTATCACGTATATGACCAGTATATGATATGGTTTGAAAAGCAGTTTTCGAAGTTAGCCAGTGGACCGTGGACTGAGTCCATCAAATTGGCCTTCGAGGCACACATTCCGGATTTAAACAATGGTAATCAGTTACGAATAACTAAGCTATTCTTTGCCCAGTTTTTCGATTTCTACACATGCTTTTTTACATTCCCTTTGCCATAAAATACGTATTTTATGGCATTTGTTTTACCCAAAAGTATATGTTTGCCTTCTATAATAAGCCAATATTGTCGATTACGTCTTTGGTAGGCAGACATTGTAAAAATCAACCACCTAGTGATTTTGAATCCCCAAACTTTGCAGGAAGAAATTGCTTTACAAACACTGATAAAAGAACCTTTGACTTCTACCAAGTGTTATAAAATTGTTATTTGGTAACCATTAAGATTATCACTTTGAACTTCTTTCTAGTGATTGGATATCGGCTAGTATTAGATAACTACATTCAGGTACCATCAATTTGAATCCTTGTAACCCGGGTCGGTAGCACAGTTGGTAGGGCGCCGGGATTTTGAATTTTTTCGGAGCTTACACCCTGTTATGAAAACTTGACAAATATTCTAATTTTCCTCCATTAATATGCCTTATGAGCATTATTGTCAAATGGAGAAGTTTCCGGTCTCGTGGAATTGTAGGTGAATACTCGTTATAGGCAATGGAAAGCTAGATTAGGTGCGCTGTGTATTAACCCAAAAAATGAGTTGACATGGCGTTAAACCCAGTAAAAATAAATTGTGTCTTTGTCAGACAGTCGGGTATTACTTACCTTTCAAGTATCGCGGTTGATTATAGCTTGCACTTTCTACCACGTGATGTGTCGTAACATTAACATAGGAAGTAAAACGGACTTTTAGAAAATTTAAAAGGTTGGACCTTATCACATAAATTTTATTGGATATTATTGTAAAATAATAAATGTCCATAAATGTATTACTAATATAGAAATGCCAGAAAAACATGTAACATTTATCAGTATTTATGATACCTAATAAAACAGGAATTAACTACAATGCTGACATTCTTGACGTCAATCTATTCTTTATTTAGAATTACAACATTTTATATCATTTAGATATAGTTTTTTGCTGCCACACGAGCCATATAGGTTTATTAATTGTGGTGATACAAAACTACTGACGTTGGTGAATAGGCGATAAAAGACGTCCCCTTTGAGCCCCAGCATCAGAGAAGAAAATAATCTCCATGGGTTAACTTTGAAGTTTGAATACCAGAGGTGCATGAAGCACTGTGTATGAAGATAGTACACTCCATAAAATTCTGGTAAAAGCTTTCATTTCTAGGTTAGTAGTGGTTTCTTTCCCAGTCCAGTCGTAGCATGTCCCAAGCCAGATTGAGAAATAGAGAAGGCGTCACTCCATAGAATATACTGTCGTAAGAATCTCAATACAGCGGAAGAAGATCTTCTCAAAAATGACTACTTTAGTTACTTTACCTTTGAAGTTTAGTTCTAGCCAGAGTCTACAAGCAATGTATCCTTACTGAGCGGACGGACCCTGGTGAAAAACTAAACTTCATTTAATTAATTAAGAACTACTAGCAGTCATTTCGAAGCGGGGAGACATGTAGGAGTTCTATTAGTTTAGGATTGGTAAAAAAATGCAAACATGTAAATTTTGTGCTTAAGATGTTTTTGACTACCGTCGCACCGGACATAAAAAGTGAAGATTGTTGTAGTGCTCAAGCTAAACAACGATAACTTTAATTACAAAACTAAAACATTCGATAATATAAATAAATGTAATACAACAAATTGTAATATTGCAATTTGTCTAACTGAATATTGCATTTCGTGTATGATCTTTACTAAGAGGAATGAATTACAGTACAGTTCTGCTATGAAGACCACTTTGACTACAATAGCATAATCATGCGATTTTTGACAATATGTATGTCCTAAAATGTTCAATATGACAAGAAAAATATTCCTATATAAAGACAAGTCCGCTATTACTACCACAAAAGTATTGTTGATGGTCTTACAGGTTTAGAAGCTGCAGCCGTGGTGCAGTGGTTAGCACGCTGACTTCGAATCTGGAGATCGCGGGTTCGAAACCGGTTGCTGCAGGTCATACCCTCTAACATGAGTTGCCGGCCTCGTGGTAGGGTATGTAATTACTGGTGATAGAAACGTGTCCACGAAACCTATACTAGGAAGAGCTGACCGTCGTATATACATGTATGACCTAAATATGTGTTGAATACGACGGTAAAAAAAGTTTAACTTCACGATATTTGCACGCTTATTGATCATAAATATCCCCATAAATCTTTTTAATGGGTTTTACGCCGTGTAGGTCATTTTACGGTGTCCAGTGCCCCTAAACTAGTCTTCCTGGACCCTTGTCTACAACCAGTACTCACTTACCTTTCCACAAGGCCGGAAACATCTCCATATTATCTAACAAATAGAGAAAAATTGACATTATTGTCAAATTTTCAAGGAATGATATAACCTCCCCGGATGGAATGCGAACCCGTACCCCCTTCGGGACACGAAATTCCAAATTCCGACGTGTTACCAACTGCGCTATCAAGCTGGGTTCCAGATCAATCAAGGTCAATCGAAATTAAACAAAAACACAAAAAAAAACAGCATAGTGCTAAATGTGAATGCTGGAAAATGAAGTCACTTGTAATCACCATTGTTCAAACTTTTGCTGATATGTCCATAACAAAAACATACATCTAAAATGGAAATAGAAATACATAACTTAGTTGTATCATTTGTTTATTGCCTTTATGCAAATATAACCACTTATCTCGTCTTGTCTCTCCATTTTTGGTGGAGAAACCGATAATGAAAGCTTGTGTTATTTTATTTTAAAATTATCTTAATAGACATTTTATTTATATAAACAGTCAATTACCATAATAATGAAACCATTTGCATAATTTATCAATTTACGGTGTGTTTCTACAGCAAATAAAAGAATCAGTAATTTACAAATTGCGTATTCCGTCCCTTTCAAATTTACAATCAAATAGTTCGAAACAGTTATTTTAAGTTTATATATGCACTGCATTCTTCTCGAAGAATTCATGAATTTAAATTGCCTAATAATGGATAATGCTGGAAGCAATTTTATTTCATCTGCACACGAAAACGACCTTAAGTAGTATCTTTCTACTAGAAATATTAAATATTGAAGCAAAACACGTAATAAAAACTCTATCTATTACAAAACATTTAAATTTAAATATTTGTATTATGCAACTGATTACATCGTTGCATATTGATGCCTTCTTCATTGAAAAAAAAATCTCCGTTAGTGAGTAGGCGAGCGGAAAATTTTAGATCGGGTTTAAATCAGATTGCTTTCTTTGATATTGTCCGTTTTTTCTCAACTGTCAAAACTTGAATAATTTCACGGTGACTGAATGCGTTGTTTTTTAACTGGTGGCCTAAATGTTATTAAAAATATCTGGACTAAAACATATCATACGGCATAAGAAGCTTTACTCAATCATAATACACACTTTCGGAAACTCATGGGTGTATTGCAACAATAATTTTAACAAAAGCATTCACCGTGAAATTATTCATGTTTTGACAGTTGAGAAAAAACGAACAATAACATATTTTCAAATGTTTTCTCATGATTAACCTTGAAGTTGATCAAATCTCCTTTAATCATTTATAGTGCCTTCCAAAAGGTTTATGGAAAACAATGAAATTTTGAGAAATTTCAACGCATGCATACGACATGTTTATACATGTATAAGAAAATTTAATCAAGTAACATAAAGTCGTATTTGAAATGTGAAAGATGATATTTCGTTATTTTAATGGGTAAATGTGGATCGGTTTATGCCTAAACATATGACTTTTAGAGTAAATATTGTTTTATAAAATCTAGTTGAAACTAAAGCTATTTGATGGTTCGCCAACTTCTGTTTAGAGACAAATAATTGAACGACATCAAATAGCCTGTAATGTAAGTGACATTATTTTCTGAAATAACTTAATTTATTTTGATAATTACCATATTAAATCCAAAAAATTGCAATTCACCGGGTTATGTTTGCATTTTCAGACTCATCAATATCATAGTTGCTTTACGCTCTATATGAATCTCCCCTAGCTTTTGACTGCTGCAAGATTAGACGAAAAACAAGAACGTCTTTACATTCTGAAGATTACGTGACTTTATATTCTGAATAATATTGCTTTTATTAATAATAATTATATCAGCCTATCTTTGTATGACATTATGTCAAAATCATCATCGGAAACCCACGGTCCTCATATCGTTATTGTAATACCCTGGGTTACCAAGGATCGTCAAAATGGTCTCGTGATATATTTGTTTCTTGTTTACGAAGATCCAAGTTTATCTTAAAAAACTCTATTGTTGTGATCTGTTTGAATTGGTGTGTTTATACATACTCATCAATAAGTAAATGTACAAAATAATTAAACAAAGATGATCACGATAGCAATAAAGCCGACTCTAATATATCAAACAGTCCACAGACATATAACTCATGGATAATGATACAAACAGTGATTTAAAGAAAAACCTGTTTTCATTAGTTAAAATTATACCTTCGTATCTTAGCTAGATTGTGAAACCAGTTATTGTGTTATATACTTTCATTTCCTCCTAGCCGGAGAGCATATTATAATACAAAATTTAATAACAAATACAAAGGAAAACAAGTAAATAAATTGCAGGATAACATATGCATGTGATATATATATAGCATGTATCACTAAATCGAAGGGAAAAAGGGAAAACATAAAAGACTAACAACATACATCTATATATATATGCAATTATTATTATATTTTAACAATTGACATCTAAGTTTATGTTTGATACATGGTTAATATTCTTATATAGGGTGATATGATGTTTAATTTGTGTTATTTGCAAAAAACAGGTATTACAGTTTATTTATTAGTCTAAGCATGGTTATGTGATTTATAGTACTGTATAACATTAATATCGGTCATCAGGACAACTTTTAGGGCTTTTGGGGGATATATAGAACTATTTCATTGACTGTAGATCGATTTTCTTCAAATAAAAAAGTATTTTTATGCAGAATAATTCTTTCTATAGCAGAACAGAAACAACAAACAATTGACATAGAAGTTTATGATTGATAAAATGGTTAATACTTATATATCGTGATTATGTTGTTTAATTTGTGTTATTTGCAAAAACAGGTATTACATATTATTTATTAGTCTTAGTATAGTTATGAGATATATAGAAAAGTATAACATCGGACACCGGAAGACATTTAGGGCTTTTGGGGGATATATGGGACTATTTCATTGATTGTAGATCGATTTTCTTCAATTAAAAAGTATTTTTATGCAGAATAATCCTTTCTAGAGCAGAACAAAAACAAAAACAAACTTAGTGATACAAATATAAGGGTAAATTTTAAACCCAAATACCTTCTCCTGTAGATACCCTCTGAAAATTAGATACGAATAGTTTATTACAATGGGATTGACTATGGCAACCCGTTTTGTAATATAAATTCTCCAAATGTAATACCGTTTCCGCAGGAACAATTAGTAAGATAAAATATCATTTGGCCTTTCTACACTATTTTGAATGTCATGCTATATTTTATATCAAATATTGGTCTTTTAGAATAACTTGAGACAAAATTTAAACGATTTTCTATAAAAATTATGTGTCATATTAACCTAAACAAGCTATAGCTGGACAATCATTTGTTGTCCATTTTCTTCCTTTAAAGTGTAATGTCACCATTAATATTGCTTTCGTCATTTTTTGCAAGAAACATTTCCGTTTATCAAGAATATCTTTTCACGACAACTGACAGTTAATGAATGGTTTTGATAGCATGCTGTTGGCTTGTGATAAATCATATTATCTTAATAATGTGTTCTACACTTTATCTGGAACAATGTTTTTGTTTTTTGTTGTTGTTTTTTGTTGTTGAAAATATCAGAAAGAAATCGAAGAGTATGTTAACAGAATGAAATCATTAATCGCTCAAACTACAAAAAACCGTTTAAACGTTCATGCATGTAAAAGGGGTCTACCGAAGAGGGCTAAAATGTATCATGAGCTAGAAAATTGCTTAATGAACCTTAAGATGTAAAAACAGAACCAAAGCATCTATTTTAGATTTTTAACTACTGGCTTGATTAGAATATATTGTCTTTGTTTCACAATTTTTGTTTTGCTAATTGAAATGCGAGGCTAATAAACAATGAATACATTATTCAAATATTTTTGGAGTGACCTATATTTTTCACTAATTCATTTTTCAACAATAGTCAAAACTAAACGATTTAAATATCTCATCATAAATGACCGAGGTTAGTAACTAAGTAAGTCGTTAGAATATTAAACAGTCCTTCGATATATAAACAAGAATATATTACCATTTGTAAACAAATGAACATACATTTCTGTAATTGAGAGGACTGTATTTTAAACGTTAGCGATAGGATATAAATATTTATGAGTATATAACGTCAATGTAACAATGTCAAAGACCTTATATATCGAAATATTGCCATAACAATGGAATAATCATTGTAAGTGCTAGAAAATCATACATACCGTTTCCTGTTATTTACTCTCTATAGAACCGTCCCTGTATTTTCCTGTAATGTCCTTATATAGGGTTTCTCAAATTACATATAAAATGAGAAGATTAGTTCCTCAAACACTTTATATGTATTAGGAAAAAAAAATTGAATAAACCAATCAGAAAAGTTATTACTGGATAATTAGCTTTATTCTATTTAATACAGTTTTCTTATCGGCTTGGATACACTTATAAGCTAAAAGTACATTCAAACCTATACAAATGTATTAAACATTATTTAATAATGATATAAATGAAATCACACCTTAAATAAACATGATCAATCCTATATATTTTCTATATTAATCAGATTCCGCCGCACATTGATAGATACAGTTTTTATTAATATAGTATATTTACTGAGGTAACAATTTCTCTTGAACGACTTGTTTAATAATAATGTTCAAGACAATTACGGTCCAATATAATTCTATCAAAATAACGTAATTAAACCCTATATCTTTATTGCCTAGAAAAGTAAAAATAATTAAAGAAAAGTGAGACAAAAAAGTATCAGCCGAGAAAAAATACGATAAAATGTGACCAAAACAATATCCACTATAAACTGTTACGTTGATTGTTTAAAAAAGAACATGCTCTGGACAAATGGTCAAAATTATCTACTTCTCTATGAAATTAAGGAAAGAGTCAATTTGCTCAAAACATAGAATTATATGTTATGAATAAAACTTATTTTAGAACTCAATTGCCTGGTAAATCATATAGATTTTAATTACAAACCAAGCAAATAGTTTCCAAAACTAAATTTAGGGTTCTCAAAATAATTTAATTAATTTATGGTCAGACAGCTCAATTTTAGGGGCGTGTAGGGCCAGCCATGCAATTTATGGCATTTCCAACACAACCTTCAAAATTTAGAGCCTTTTCAAGACGATAAGAACCCTCGTTTTACTTATGTATACTTGATCAATATTTACTGTATATATAGTCGAATTGTATAGAAATATACGTAACAAATAATCCATGATAAACAGTCATCCATTACTTTGTCATAATCATTTTGAAAGATTGAGTCTTATATATATGACAGATTTAAGTAAAGATTCGTATATTTATAAGATAACTATGAAACACAATAGAAATGTATTGGGACCACTTGGCACTTAGTAAATTCCCCTTTATGAACCTCACAATTCAAGTATCACGGTTGTGATAATCGTCATAATAGGCCATATAACAACACTTGTATGAAGCTCTTCATTGTCATCAAATATAGAAACATATGGTGAAAATTGTTCGGGAGATATTTCGGGGGGGGGGGGGGTAATCGTGATCGTAATATAGTCCTGTCGCTCGATTAAATACCAGAACTTATTATTGACATAAATCAAGCACATCTTTTATCGCCTTACCCGTATGCTGTACTGAGAGAGAAGATGTCGAAATACACTTGTGAAGGGTTTTGCAGTGTTTTTTTATCGTTTAATAGTAGTTTTCAGACCTTTCGAGGTCTCTATAGAATAAAAATCTGTTCGTTGACCATTACATGCTCTTTCCAGACATTTCTGTCATTATTCTAAACATCCACGACTACTGTCTCGTTCAATATCGTTAATGAGTAGCACAGGCGTGTGACTGATTATCTAAATTGGTTTGACATTTTCATTGCCTGCAAGATATCTTCTTACAATTAATCAGAATGTATGTATTCTTTCAACCCGTCTCGATAGTGCAGTTTGAGACAGGCCGGAATTTGGAATCTCGTGTCTTGAAGGAGGAACGTGTTCAAATACCACCCGGGCAGGTTATACCATTCCATGAAAAATTCTCCTCTATCAATAAAGTATATGGAAAATAGTTGGGCCTTGCGGAAGGGTAGGTGAAAACTGTTATAGACAAAGGTCCAGGAAAGATAGGGTAGGTGCGCTGGGCGCTTTTAAATGTTGACATGGCGTTTAACCTAATATAAATCAATATTTATTCTTTCACACAAACGCTGTCAAATAAAAGTCAGTATAACGGTGCTTGTGGACTAACAACCAGCTCAATAATATACGCCAATTTGAGAAATCGGTGTAGCAACCTTACTACGGATTCTACTTTTTTTGAGGTACTCAACTCTTCAAACCTATGATATACAGAGTTTTCATTAATTGTTCGAAGAACAACTATATACGCCAATTTTGAGAAATCAGTATAGCAAGCTTACTACAAAATCTACTTTTTGAGGTACATGAAGGAACTCAAATCTTCAAGCATGTGTATAATTGAGAAAGGTTTTAATAATTAAATTGTAATAATTACATTTAACCAAACACTGAAAATATATACGACAGTGAAGATTCCCTGTGGTGAACCCCCATTTGAAAGGGCGTGACGCATTAATCTCACATTCTATACGTAGACGATAAAACATCATGATTAAATTGTAAAAAATACTGGCTTATAACTACAGGAATACTTATCCATGTATACATATTAGTAACATATACAATTAATTTGTATGAACATTCAATTGTATTTCCCTGTGGTTATTATACCTGTGCAATTATAGGAGTATGCATTGTAATCAATTTCTAAATTAGATTTACCTGAACATTGGGATATCGGTATTTATGATAATCGAATTAAAATTGGATTTTCATGTATAGTTTACAAGTACAAATGGTACCATTTTGAAGATACATTTCATACAACGAAAGCTCTGCAGTCTATGTTTCAAGAAACGAAATCTTATTCTATATATTTTGTCACATTTTTGAGCACATTAAGTGACCGAAGCACAACATGTTTTCTCTGTCGAACAACTCCAGTGCCTTTAGCGCTTTGATTTATATTACCAGTGTTGAAACGTTAAGACGACGGCATTTACAGCAATTAGTTAAGTCAAATGTCCAATATAATTTTCTAAATACTATTTTTGATGCATTTACGGGAGTAATTCTCATTCACTAATGGTAATCTACTTTTTCTACTTGATTGTTGATAATTGTTTTATGGAGTGAGTTGTTTGTGTAAACATGACAAGAAGCTTTTATTTCATCATCGTTTCTTCCAGAAGTGTGCCATAGAATTAAAGTTTCTAATAATATATTTGCATGTGTGCGGGGGTGCGTGCGGGGGTGCGTGTGTGCGTGCGTGTGTGTTTTGCATGCAATATTGTCGAGTTTAAAGATGGGTTGAAAGAATTTCACCTAGATATTTGTGATAACCTATATTGTTTGGGACCGTGTGATGTTGGTTAACCCTGACAACTGGTTTGAATCGCCAATGGTAATTGTTTGCCATTGTCCTTTCAAAGTCTAAAATACCATACGGTTATTGTTTCCGTTCTTTGATTGGAGAATCTTTTTTATAAAAATTAAAAGTAAAATAAGGATTATAATAACATTTCTCCTTGTTTTTTTTGCTGCGTGAAAAATCAAAGTTTTTAATAGGTGGGGTTCCTGATATAAAAACGCTATATTATTTCATAGTCTTAATATTACGCGTATGCATGTTCACTAACTTTACATTCATTCTATCTTTCAATCTCCCTGGGGTGTATTTTACATCGCTTATTGCATCCGACAAATTGGCACAACGGAATTATACAACCCTGCAAGTACCCATTTACACATGGATGGAGTGGATCAAACGCAAGTTAATATTCTGCTCTAGGAAATAAGCATGGTTCCCGTTGGGGTTCAAATTGGGGACCTATTGATCCACATGTGCGTTCTACCACTGGACAACCTTTTGTAATTTATTCTCAGACTCCCATTTACTAAATTGTATCTCGTGTAAATATTGTTTAAGGACGAGTATTCTATAGATAATCAAGTTAGGATTTTAATACATTTGTTTGATGGTTTTATACATTTGTTTGATGGAACAACTTCATACTTCTTTATATATATATATTTTTCCGCTAACTAGTCATTGACCGTGTGGTAAAATGATAAACAAGTAAGACATTAGGATGAAAATTGGTAAGAGACTTTAGATCGCATGACTAAAATCCAAGACGTGTATAATGTAACACAAATAATGACAATTTCTGTAGGTTAATGTTGCCAAGGAATATCTTCGGACATCATGTAACGACTTGTTCTTACATACTTCATACAGAATGCATAAGATAATCACAATGGATAGAAAATAAAAAAAGTTATATTTAATTGAGGTTTATTCCGTATAAGAAAAGGTAAAAAATAAAATAATGTCACATTTTTGTCAGTTCTCTCTAGTTTTCTATTTGTAAAATGTGCTACACAATGATTGCTTCCGATAAGTTAATGTCTTTATATTTTTTTCACCACAACTAATGGACAAGACCAATTTCGTTATACATTTCAGTAATTATGTAAATAACAAATAATGTTAAAAAAAGACAAAGAAGGTAGCTAATGCTTTTAAGCTAACTTAAGTTAAAGCACCAAAAACACCTAATGGTTTCTTAGATAATATACATCTATAATCACAAAATTAGTACAAAAATTAATGTAGACATTGGAGTGTTTCTTAATGACGTTTCGTGGTATAGGACATCAAATACTCATAATATTTTCAAGAAATTCATATCAATTATTTTACATTTTGTAATCATTTGACGATTATTCTGGCCTTAAAATACTGTGTCCACCAAAAGTTTGGAGACACTTTCACTTTGTAGGCCTAGGAAATAGCTTTTATTGAAAAATTGATAATTGTTGATATTAAAATGCTTTTGAGTATTGCTTTATCTTTTATTATGGTTCTATTTATAGTTGATGCAACTAAATGAGCCTACATTTTATGTTTTAGAAAATAATTACATTGTTCGTAATTTTTGAGGCTTTGTGATATCAGATGCTAAACCTTTGAAATTGTAGTGCTTTTTTATCATTTCATTTTAATAACAATCATACTCAAATAATTAAAACTAACCGGTCTAAAATATAGCAATCCTTGAATTTTTTTTTTATATATTTCCTTTGTCTCCCAAGTTTTGGTGGGTACTGTATTTAGCCATCATTATTTTACTTAATGAGATCCAATTTACAAATGGCTATATCTTTAAGAAAATAAATTACCTAAGCACGATGTCATTGTCATGACAGCTTTATGTAAATCTATATAAGTTGAGCTAGCGAGTTCATTATCTTATTATTTCGACTTCGTATTTGTAAATGACGTCAATGAATTTATTTGAATTAATTTTGTTTACGTTTCGTTTACATTTCTTCTCTAGCAATTGTATTATGTTTACACTTTAAGCGAGTTCATTAATCTTAATAATTCGTTACTTCATCATAGTGTTTGTCTGCTTTACAAAAAAATAAATTTTGTAGAAATAAAACTATTACCAAAAATAAGTTGTACACAACTTTTTTTAAATAAGTTTTAAAAATACGATATATTTCAAACTTGACCAACTTATGATAATTATCTCAATAAACCTATTGGAATGATATCTGAAATACTGACTGCTGATTCGACTTTAGCTTGCCATTTATCACAGGTATATGTAGTCAATCGATAAATTGTTCGATGTTATAAGTATATAAACACCTTTGATACGTTTAATGCCTTTAAAAGTAACACCAGTAACACACAAGCTAGTAATGTACATATTTAATTCAGTGTCACAAGACACATTGGTATTTACTGGTTGCGCAATACGTAATTTATTTTGTCTGTAGCCACCCGCCGCCCTCCATACAATGTGTTGCTACGGTTTTAAACCCAACAAACAAATAAAAGTTTTTTATTTTGTCTACAAAAACGAATTTATTTTATCAACTGACGATACATGCATACTTGAAATAGTGTTTAGATTAAGAAAATGATATTTATAGTTATTATAAACTTTTGTCATATTAAATTTACTGTGGATTTTGATTAAATAGTAACTTACACTTACTACAGTATAACCTCTGCAGAGTAGCCCCACAGAACAAATTTTGCTCATCAACAACTTTTGATATTTCCCTTAGGCTTAATTGTTGTAATTTTATTGAATTTTTACCTCTGCAAAGCAACAACTTCTAAAAAGCTCTGCTTCCCTTTATTAAAAATAGCTGCATTTATCATTTTCTTAACCAATACAATAACGTAAGGTTTTCATAAAAAGACTTCCAAACAAACACACATGCAAGTGTTTAAACTCATAGTTTTCAGCAACATTAGCTCTGTTGTTATTTGTTGTAGTACTGTATGCAATGGTTTGAGACGCGTAGACTATACAGTGATTGCTCTCATTAGGAGTATAGATAACATTAAACAAATATATGATGTGGATACCATCCTAATGAGCCTATATTACTACTTAGTGTTGCAAAGGCCGGGAAACTTTCCGGTAATTTTGGAAATTTACCTGGTAATTTTCGGAAACTTTCAAGGGCTGGGAAATTTTGGAAATATTAAAAAAAAATTACCGTATGAAAGTTATTTGACAAAATTTGATTTTAAAAGAATACATTTTTTTATTTACAAAAAAATGAAATATGAGGGTTTTCACTGTTGATGTCAGAAGCTGATGTCAGAATCTCACAGGCTACTTATGTTGATATACACACTTTATTGGTGATGAGGTTGAGATATCTGACATGGAAATTATAGACTAAATATGTTTAATTATTCTACACTTGATTGACATCAGTTTGATTTTTGTAATATTTTAGTTTATTTACCAAATTGGAGTTACCAATTCTTTTTTTCAATGTGATTGTGTTAAATTGCTTTAGTTATAATCACTATTCATTTTTAATTCTATTTTGTCCAATTTTTAGCATAATGCCACAGCAGTACATAAATGTTGATGTGCTTTGAATGAAATCGAACAAGACATTATTTTAGTAATCATTTAAATTTTTAAGTTTATGACTTAGTTGGCAAAATTATAATCAATTTTTATACAAACTATAGAAGCAATGATTACAGTAGATTTATTTTGGAAACAGGAATGTTAATGAAGTTTGACCTAACTTGTTACTGTAATAATGTCCAAAGCATTAAATATGACAAAAAAAAGCTCTATTTCGAGTTCTGCATTTCATTTTGCCAACATTCAAACAATATGTCACCTCTTAGACCTTTAATGTGTACTATATAGAGACTTAATAAATCACAATTGTTTTGTTTTATACAAAAAAGAGACAAATACAAATTTCTAAAAATTTCCAATTTTCCCCAATATTTCCCAAAATTCCTGAAAGTTTCCTCGAAAATTTCCCTCATTTGAAAATTCCGGAAATTTTGCAACACTATTACTACTTCTAGTAATGTAAAAGATTTTACAGAAATATTTTAAGCAATGCTCAAAACGAAGAACAAACAAATACATTGAGATTGAAGTACTAAAGTGTCACACTTATAAACTACTGATCATATCGGCCAAAGTGATTAATACATCAGCAGAGTTAAGGTGTTTTCAAAAGATGCTATCAACATAACACAATAAAAATGTTTAGGATTAATCATTATTTCTATTCATAACGAACATCAGATGGCTACATTATGCTTCATGAAATCCAGGAATAGCACAAAGAAGGAATTTAATCCATTGTGGTCAATATATTTACAAATATAAAAATAACGATATTTATTACGATAACTGGTAACAATGTTTTAATCATGGTGAACTAATGAGATGACATCTAGGTTTAATTTTCAACTCCGTCTCCACAAGAGACTGTAAATGTCTGCTTATATTACAAGGATGAAAAGTTCTAAACATAAATGGATTGTCTGTCATTTCCGTACAGACGCATGCTGTTTAATAAATGGATTTATATAATCTACAATTCATGCCTCAACGCGATGAAAAGGAATTCTTTAAGTACAAATATGGCAAAGTTACATTCTGCCACTGTCTTATAAGACCGAAGAGGAATTGAATGTAATCAAAAATTCATAGAGTAAAGTCTTCTGAAAGGGTTATACGTTGCACGTCTAGGGATATCTTTGGCCAGAACAAATTGTTCTAGTTATAAATGTTAAAGGGAGTATATAGTTCAACAAAAAAAATGCCAGATTTACGGAGAAGTTTTTACTTAAGATAGAGAAAATCAGATCGAACACAAGATGTACTCTGAATTTTTCATCTCTATTCTTCAACTACGTGTTAGGTAAGCTAGTTGATAACAGCTTAACACTAGCGGTTTGCTGCATTTAAATCTCATACGCTCGATTGCTAATAAGTATTGCTGACATTAGTGACATAATTGGAATATAATGGGGAAAATACCACAAGATAAGGTTAATGACTTAACTGATAATAAACTACATTGGTAATTAAATGTCATATACCATAAACGGCTTATATGCCTTAAATAATGAACAGGACGTAGGAGGTGTAACTTAAGCAATGTAACTATGGTCAGCAAACTTGAAAATGGAATTTAGAGATATGCGTAATGCTGGTCCAAGAATTGGTTTGACGTGGGAAAGTTGTTTTTATTCATTTATGAATGAAACACATATCTAAATTCTACTATACTGGGTAAAACATCACTAAGAAAGCTTTATTACAAGTTGGTAGCATTGTTTATGGAAGAAATCTAAGTTACTTTTTTGTCCCTTAATAACGTGTACGTTTTGGGAATCGGTAATCCTATTTGTGTTTCTATGACAAAATCGTTTCGATTTGTCTCCCTTTAGATAAGATAAATTTGCATATGATTCACCTGTTTCCATATTGTCCAAATTTACCCATTCTGTGTGCAATGTCTATATCGGCTATAGAGATTTTAAGATCCAGTTAAACACTCGTTATAGATACTATCTTCTCAGCAGATTTGTCAAACGATTCAATATTGTCATTATCTTTTAATCTGTGTACTCAAATGCTGTTGTGCCTATTATATTGTCCATGGTAATTTATTTCACACTCGTATATCTTGTAATCTGATTCATCAGCAACTCTAGAACTAAATTACTCAGTTACCTTCAATTGGTTTTTTTCATTGTCCAAAGCAAGTTTTTCAATATCATTTTGAGAATACTGTCATAAGTTTCTAGTTATTCGATCTCTTAAGACCCATTTGGTAAAAATTGATCCTAACCCGGAGATCATTATGGTAACATAGCGTTACATGTACGAAGCTAAAGTATAGTCATGTATGATTTTAGAATAATGCTTCTCTATGTCATCCTATAACATATGTTTTAACTCAATCAAAATACAAAGAAACTCTATTGACTCTCACAAATACTTTTCAAAGAGATTGGCCATTATCTTACATGTTTATGACGGATGATATCTTTGATATTATCTATATTATCAAAAGATTGTAAATGTTCTATGCATGATCATTCCCATACTCCAATTACCTATTAGAGTTATATTTTTACTGTGCCCACTATCAGTTTGGGGACATTTTTACTTTTTAGGCCTAACTGAATAGCTTTTATCTAGAATTTGATAACAGTTTATTTTGAAATATTTTTTTTTTAATTTTGCTTTATTGTTTGGTTATCATCATGATTATAACTGAGACTACAAAACCAACATAAAAGCTATGTTATGGAAAGTATTTACTTATAACATGGTTTTGGAGGCTTGTCAGATGCTACATCTTATAAATGTGTTGCATTCATGTAATGTGTTTTCATTTTTTTATCACAAACCATACTTAAATATATTAAAAAGTAATGATTCTACAAAACAAATTATCAACATTCAAGAGTTGTAGTAAATTTCTATTGTCTCCAATTTTTGGTAGGTACTGTATTACTAATGGATGATACTGACAGAAACCTTGTCAATTCTCTTGACTTTTTATATTGTTTTGTTTTCCTTAGCACACACCGAGGTCATTGTCCTGATATTCTTAAGTTCTTAAAACAAGACAAATGGTGTTTTATACCGGAGCTGTCAATGTTTATTTATGTTACGTTTGTTACATATAACTATATTTTGGATATGGCTTTACTGTGTGTTGTTAGAAGAGTTAACAAACCACGTAATGCCATAACAAGTCTTTGTAATCATGTTATTCATACTTTTATTTACGTCATAAGGAAACCGTTTTTATCTCGTGGAATATCTATGCTGGAAATAGCAAAATGGTTTTCTAAGACATTAGTTTTGACCAATAAAGTACTCAGGTATTTTTTCACTGAAAATCAAAGTATCTTAAAAAACAATTTTAATAAACTCTAAGCTGCTTCTTAATAGTTTAGCGCTTTTTTACTTAGATGACAAAATTACCCTTGATATCCAAGAATAGAGCTTGGACAAGACATAGTTGTTATTTATGAAGAAAATTTTCCGTTTCGGATTTTTCGTTGACTTAATATTGTACAATTCTGACAGCTCAATCCATTCGGAACTACCTCGGCGATCTTCTACAAAAATAAACCTTGGAAATCATAAGGTGAAAAAGTAGATCTAACATGAATTTGATAGAATCTGATTTCAGGGGTAAAATAGTCTGAACTACACAGTACTACGGCGTGTGAAACATTTTACTGATGAAATATTTCTATAAATCGTGTAACAATGTTATTAGTAAGCATTGTACATGAAAACGACAGGTGGTCATGTTTCAATGTATATATATTAGATAATCCACTATCATTTGCTATGATTAAGACTTCTGATTGCTGTTTTGTAGCTAAATAGTTTAATAGCCTGCAAATTGTAATACAATATTCACTTTACACGTCCCTAAAACTATTATAGTAATTGTATATAAACAATAATAGAACTACTTGCCAGGGAGTTAATCGCTGGGCCTTATAACTTGGTTGTATTCCTACTACGACTGATTTCCGAGGTATATATATATATTTTTGTAGATGATCGCCGAGGTTGTTTCGAACGAGATTTATCAACATGGTAACCATAATATATATAAGTATATGTATACACCGTGGTCAATTCTAACCGCCATAGCCATTCCCTTACCTAGTTGAGAAATAAAGAGAGCGATCAACACTTCAGAAGATGATGTAGAAAATTTACAGCCCAGAGGAAAAGAAGTTCTTCACATCGGAATATCTCTTGACACTTAACTTGTCTCAGTTAGGTTCTATGCTCGGTCTGCAAATAATGTTTACATACGAAGCGGACGGAAACGAAATATCCTCAAGATGAAAGTATTTTAAAATATTATAATATACAATATATTGGAACATATTTTCATTTTGTGTTATGTTTCACAGAAACGCAATAACAGGTGATTTACTAAACAATTATACGTATATGCGATCAGTAATTATAAATATAAATTTCAAATCTAGTATTTACCATTGTCTGGTATTGTTCGTATATTTTCCTGAATTGCAAGACTATCTGTTCGTAAGTATAGATATTGAACCAACAAATGGAAATTAAAAATAATAAAGATACTGCGATTTAGTTTGTAGTAAGCATGATAAGACAAGAAATAATACATTTTCTCAAAGTGTTTATTAAATATTTGTTAACTGCTTGTCGTAAATTAAAAAAACATACATTGAAGGTATTTAGGCTCACGTTTACTTATAGTAGTTATGTCTCTCTATGGCAACCCGTGCACTTGTCTTTGACCAATCTGATTAAAACCCGATCTAAAATTTTACCGCTCGCACACTCACTAATTTAGATCTGGCCTTTTCCAATCGAAGGTCACGTTCAGGTGACCTTTTCTCATCATAATATTCATGACGAAATTGTTATGATACGTAACTTGTTTGCATCGTCTACGTCACGAAATTTGAAATGAGGCGCCCAATCGCAGACTGTGAATTATACTGCTATTAAATTAGCGTGCAAACATAAGTCTAAAAATAGAAATTACGAAATCAAAATGTGATTAATAGTGTTTTCGTCTAGATGAAAGCTACGCATTGATTGGTCGACACAAAGTTCATCTCGACGTGACCTTGCATTAACTAAGTAGAGATCCAGTACGACAACGCTCTACAGGATCTCTGTTTATTGGTCTTTGACCACAATGGAAATAAGGGTTTCCCTTGTTTTTGTTATCCATGTTATTGATGTAAATGTTGTTGACACGGCGTTAAACCCAATTTAAATAAATTATATACAAGTTCAATAGTTTCAAATATTTTAACTGATGGTAAATAAAAAGATCATATTATATCGAAGTAACATCCTTTGACCTTAGTCTTAGAACAACGATGTTGATAAATATGTAGGTAATCACCGTTAAAGCAGCAATTAAATGATGTACACATATAGCAACAACATGTTTACAAGTTGTTCAACCTTTTGATATCATATTCTGTTCAGATCAGATTTATATATCTTGTATACAACTCAATTACGGACAATACCAATAATATTATTCATTGACGTTTTTGGATATATAAAATTTGTATCATTTACGTGAACTATAATCAGAAGAAACAACATTGTAATCGCACTATCATCGAAATCAAGTGTTTGTGTCACATCTTTATTCTGAGCACAATGTTTGATTTCGACCAATCAATGTACGATTATACGTCTTTGTTGCTTTAAAACTTAGAGGTTGTCGTGATCGTTTTATAGGGTGAAGAAAATGTGGGGTTTATTTGTCATTATTAGTTCGCTAAAAAGCTTCCTTATATAGTAATATATATAACTTCTAATGTTTCCCTGTCCATTTGATTTAACGGATTCATAAATCACTGATACTCGTCGTCATGGCAACATTTCTGTTGAGCATCTTTTCTTTCGTTAATTTGATAATGGTAAAAGTAGATCTTCGACCTGTTGTTCAATTATTTGTAGTCATTTATCTTAAATTTACTCTAACCTCTTGATCTTACTATGTCTGTCGGTGCGTTAAAAATGCATATTGTCAACCCACTGTTTAGCACAAAAGTCTGTTTATTATTACTTCCTGCTAGTGCTTTATATCACTCTTCTGAATCATACAAATGTCGGTTTTTATACCAAAACATGAGTTGTTAATCATTGCTCTATGATAGAGAATGTCATTTTCGAGGACGTACAGGATAACTGTTAGAATTGGATAAATGGCAAATAGGATTTAAGTTATATCCAAGGTCACACGTACAGGAATTCTGTAATGGCTATTTAAACTAGTAATTGTTGAATACATCAAAACATAAAACGATGATTTTGTTATAGAATATTTGCAGGTTTGCTGCTTATCATATAAAAACTAGTGTTTTGTGTATATTTTGTACATTATCTACCACGTGTAATATTTTAACAATCTGGAGACAGAGTCAAATAGTTCTAAGGTGATGTATTTTACAAAACTTATATTGTATCTGTGTCTCTATGTAGATGTTGTGATAACGCCATATCAATTGCATCTGAAATTATCGCGACAGACCTAGTTGTCATATAATATTTGTCTAATATTTCAAGTATCCTAGAATTACATTGTATATCAATTTGTACTTCATATCTAAGCTGCCATCTCTATTTCTATTGGCTATATATAATGAATCAATTCTCCCCTGTGTCTTACTTTGATAAATTAAGTCTCCAATGTTTAACTGTGTCACCACTTTCAGAGACAAACTGAAATATTACTCAAACAGATGTACTCGAAAAGATAATTTTTGAACTGATATGATCGATCTGGCAATGATTTATATTAATTTGGAACTGTAATTAATTCGTCCATCTGATACATAGTACAATTAAATTAGGTTTCAAAAACAAAAAAAAACTCTAAAGAAAAACGCAAGCAAGTGTTCAAACTTATAGTTTTCAGCAACATTAGCTCTGTTGTTACATTCTGCGTATGCAATGTTTTGAGACACTTAGACTATACAGAAATTGTTCTCATTAGGAGTATAGATAACATTTATTCTTCCTGTGATATATGGATACCATCTTAATGTGTCTATGTTACTACTTGAAATGTTCCAGATTTCACAGGAAGATTTTAATTAATGATGAAAACGAGGGACAATCAAATACATTAAGATACCAGAGAGTCACATTTATAATCTGATCAAATCGACAATAGTAAACATTACATAAGAAGAGTTATGATGTTTTTGTAGTCGTATCATCAGAACATAATAATGTTTAGGAGTAATCATTTTCTCGATTCATATAGAACATCGGATGGTTAGTTGGTTACATAATGCCTCATAAAATAAAAATTGATTTTAACCATGTACACAGAGTAGTCTTACTTAAGATAGTTAATATCAGATTGAAAACAATATTTACTTGAATTTGACCGCGCAGGATATGCTTGAAAACCAGTGTTTTGCTCGATGGCTCATAAGTTTCGCTTACATAAGTGTCAATGTCAAATTAAAATAGAAAATAATTACCACAAAATAAGGTTCATTACATATTCTTGAATAAAAAAACTCCATTGATAATAGAATGTCTACTCTAATTTGATTGCGTTAGGTTTGTTACTAGTTAATACGAGCGATTTCCTATGTTGATAAAACACCCATATTCTCGAGTGCTTGTAAGTTTTACATTCATTATTGACATTATCAGAATAAAATTGAAAACATCACAAGAAGGTTAATGACATATACCTGAATAATCAATCTACATTGATATTATAACGTCTTACACCATTAACACCTGATTAATGTCATACAGGGTATATAGGCCGTTAGAGGTACAACTAAAGCAATGTCATAATCATTGTCAACAACCTTAAATGTAGAAGCTTTTGCACTTAAAGAGATAAAGTGAACGCCCAGGGGTTGGTTTGACGTGAGAAAGTTGTTCTTGTTTACAGACGAATATAACACATCTCTGAACACCCCTTACTGGGTAAAGCATCATTAAAGAACTTTATTACAAGTTGATAGCATTGTTTTTGTTTAAAGACGAATATAACACATCTCTAAATCCCCTTACTGGGTACAGCATTACTAAGGAACATTATTACAAATTGTTAGCATTGTTTTGATGTAAGAAATCCAATTGTCTCTTTGTCCCTTAATAGTGTCACGGTCAGGGAATTAGGTCATATGAGAAAGTAGTACACAGTATATAACGGTGAAGAAGCTATCTAAGTCTGAATGAATGTCAACATTGAGTTTTTTTCTAGGGTTCATTAGGAAAATAAGTTTACCGTCGACCGTCCAGGCATTCTTCACTTTTAGTGTTAGAGATGCATTTTCTAGTTGCATTCTTCAAAGTTAAGTCCTTTCGGATCACTATTGGCGATCCTTTGATGATTTTTCCCTACGATTAATAACTTATCACTTTGTCTCTCTCTTGTGATACATTTTCATATGATTGGCCTGTTCTTGTCGAAAATGACCCATTCTGTGCGGGATGACCATATCGGCTACGCAGAAATTTAGATCCAGTCTAGTATTCATCATGGATACTATTTCCTCAGCAAATTTGTGAGACACTTTAAAATTGTCAAATTCTCTAATCCTTAAACATGTAAGCTCTAATACTGTTGCGTCAAGTTTATTGTTTCAGCTCATTTATTTCATGTTCGTATCATTTCACAATCTGATCTTTATCATTAACTTGTGAACTAAATTGCAGTTTCCTTTCTCAATTTACATTTTCTGAAGCAAGTTTTCTAAATTGCCATTTTAAAGATTACTTATTCAGTTTTTAGTGATTCGATCTCTTAATGCCCATTCGTTTATAATTGGCCCCAAAACTGTAGATCATTATTGTGAAATAGCGCCTTATATGTATACGAGACTACAATATATTCATTTCTGAGATCAGAATACTGTTTCTTATAGTCATCCTGTTACCGCTACATATGTTGTATCTCAATCAAATTACAAGAGATTCTTTTGGCTTTCACGCATCAAAGAGACTATTATCTTACATGTTTATGACAGATGTCATATTTAATATTATCAAAGAGTCATAATTGTTCTGTGAATGATCATTCCGATACTCCTATCACCTACAAGAGTTAGTTTTACATTACTATTGGATGATACTAATAAAACTTTACCAGTTGTTTTGACTTTTATATTTTACTTTTCTTTGGCGTACTCCAATGTTATTGTCCTGAGTTTTTAATGTGAAGCAACAAAACAAATATTGTTCAGTATCAGAGCTGTTATCGTTTATTGCAATAAATGTTACGTTTGTTCACAAGGCTGTTTTTTAATATCACATTACTGCTTGTATTTAGAAGAGTTGACAAACCATGTCATAACAAGTCCCTATAACTATGTTATTCATACTTTTTTATAAAGAAGCCAAGTTTTATCTCGTGGAGTACATGTATCTATACCGGAAATCGCACTATTGTTTTCTAAGATACTTCTAACTAATCGTTGGCTTTTACTGAAAATAAATGTTTATAAATTTCAATTATCTCTAAGCTGCTCTCAAATAATTTCGATGGCTAAATGTGGCGGTGTTGAGACGCCGTGAAATAAATTCACAGCCCATCTGAAATAAGTTTCTTTCAATGGAATATCTTACAGACACTTAACTTGTTTAAAAATCAATTTCTAGCCTCGGTCTGCACATGATGCATACATCAAGAACAAACGTCCCCCCAAAAAAAAAAACACACAACAACAACAACGACAACTGGAAATATCTTTAAGAATGAAGAAGATTAAGTTCTTATTATATTATAGAGAATGTTGGAGAAACATATTTTCCTATTTCCGTTTTTAATAAAAGCATTAACTTTGCTATTACATGTTCATTGCAAATATAAATTAGATATGTAGTATTTAATATTGTCTGGTATTTTGTCGTTTATTTACCAGAACTGCAGAACTGGCTGTTCGTTATATTGTTCGTTTTTTTTCAACTGTCAAAACATGAATAATTTCACGGTGACTTCGTGCTCTTTGTCTAACACTCGTGATATTGAGATAGTGTGTAATCATTCACCGTGAAATTATTCAAACTTTGAAAGTTTAGAAAAAACGGACAATAATAGACATTGAACCTACAAATAGCAGATAACAAGACTTTATTTGTAATCGTGATAAGGCAAGATGAATACACTATCGTTTATTGTTTATATAATGTGTTTAAACTGTTCGTTTTAAAATATAACAATGTTATTGAAATATGGAAGCAATGTATTAAGGCTCACTAAAGTTTGACCCCGATCTGACCTTTCAGATTTGCATTAAATAATTATCCAAACATATTCGACGAAAATCTGGACCACGTCTATTTTACACTTAGGCAAGTAACATATTTAAAATGAGCAATCGATTTACAGCGATTGTAAAAAGAAGTAATGTGTATGTGTTAAATTTCACCACATAATTCTCTCGGCCACAGTGTACTCGAGCCTTAACACTACATTTGTATACAATGTAATGAATATTATTTTTTGCATAAAGGTCAGGTTGGGGTCAAGCTTTACGCACTAAACTTATGTCTAAATTTATTAAAATGTGGTACCAGCAGGAAGAATAAACTGACATGTTTTTTTTATTGACAAGTTCAATATTTACAAATGCATTAACTGATAGTAAATGCAAATATCACATTATATACAAGTAACATACTTTGACCTTAAAACATGCATTAACCAGACAACATCACACGCTGTTCTTAGAGCAACGATGTTGATAAATATGTGACATTAGATAATATCACCATTAAAGAAATTGAATAATGTAAAAGATTAGTTACACACATTTTGAGTATCATCGCGTGTTCTGGACAAGGTATATAAGTATTTGATAAAATGCTTTGTTTTATCAAATGTATATATGTTGTACAACCTAATTAAATTACGGTATGCATTATTATCCTTTACATATCAATGATTACATTCACTAACGTGTTAGAAATTGTATCAAATAAGTGAATTATTATCCGCGGAAGCGACATTACAATCGCATTATCGTCATAATTAGGTGTTTGTGTCACAACATTATTTTGAGCACAACGTTTGATGTCGCTTTATCACTGTATGATCGTACGTCGTTCTTGCTTTAAGAGTGAGCGGTTGGTTTACTTTATGATACATAAAGTTGCTTTATCCTTATGCCGTCACTACTCAGCTTTCTTAGATGTCAAATGATTATTTCTTAACGAATTAAAATGGTTTCCTGTCCATTTTCCATAATGGCTTAATAAATCAGTGATACTCGTCGCCATGGCAACATTTCTGTGAAGCATCTTATCCTTGTTAAATTTGAAAATGGAACAGGTAGATCTTTGACCTGTTGTTCAATTAATTATGGTCATTTATCTTAACTCTACTATAACCCTTTCATCGTGCAAGTTCTGCCGTTGCGTTTAAAATGCAATTTTTTCATCAATCTTACAGCAACAAAATGTTGATTTTAACTTCCTACTATCGCATTAGATATTTCTTCTCAATCAATCATACAAATGTCTTTTTATATCAATACATGTTTTGTTAATCATTGCAACCCGGGTCGGTGGCGCAGTTGGTAGCGCGCCGGGATTTGAAATATTGTGTCCCGAAGGGGGTTCGGGTTTGAATCCAACCCGGGGAGGTTATACCCTTCCATTAAAATTTGACAATATTGTCAATTTTCCTCCGTTACTTAGATATATGGTCTATAGTTGCTACTGTTGGATAAATGATGAACAAAATTAAAGTTTTATAAAAGACCTAAAGAGCAGACTGAAAGAGAATATACGAGTCAGTGTGAATTCGCATTACATGCTCGTAATACAAGTTTGTGCGTTTATATTACTTATTGTTTAGCATAATAAGTGTCGTTTTTATTCACGTACATGCAATGAGACTTGGACAAACGTAAGTGCATTTCAGTGTACTGCCATTTATAATTGTGTAATAGCTTTTGAAAAAAATGTAATGATATATTTCATCGGAAAATAAAAACGATGTTATTTTCAGGTTTACCACTGGTCATAGAAAGATCGTACATCGTAATTTATGTATTTTGTACATTATCTACCAAGTATGATGACAACCAAGAATACTTCTAAGTTCTAACCATCTCGACACTGAGTCATATTATTATATAATGACATACTGTAAGAGCAGTGGTCCAGTGTTAGGACGCGCGCTTAGGGATCGTGATGACCCGGGTTCGATCCCCAGAAATGGCACTGCTAATTTCCTTGAGCAAGAAATTAACATTCACTTGTTCCATTCCACCTAGGTGTAAATGGGTACTGTTAGTGATCGCCTGCCTGAGGGTGATTTCAGTGATCAGGAGTTATCGTACAAGGTTGTAAAGTCGGCTGAACATGTATACGGAAGAAGACCGCACTTTTAACTTTTTAAAAAAGACATTCAAACTGACGTAACTGTGGGTTTCACTTTTTTCAAAACTGATATTTATTCTGTGTTGCTATGTAATCGTTGTTATAACATCATAACCATTTTCTTATGCTACAGTCCAATAAACATAAAAAAGTCGTGAGGGCACCTTATGGGCGCCGTGCAATCAAGCTCCGCCAACACCAGTACGAACTGTTACGTTTTTACCAGGGTCCGTGAGATGAGTCATGGATACACGTATCGGTATGGATTAAACTTGCATATCTTCCGTACGGGTCTGTTGTTTTGTGCAATGTGCGTACTGTCACCTTAATACGCAAGGCTTCCCACTGCCTACGGCACGTACGGGTCCGCAACAAGCCATGGTCTTATAGGACTGGGGCATTATTTTGAAATCATTGCCTTCTTTGACAGACCTAGTTGTCATATAAACTCATATACAATGAATCATTCCCCCAGTGTCTTACTTTGATAAACCAAGTCTCCATCCAATGTCTAAATATGTCACCACTTTCAGAGACTGAAGTGTTACTCAAATAGATATACTCGCAAAGTCTAATTTTGAGCTGATGTGATCTAGCAATGGTCTAAACTAATTTAACTTGTAATTAACTTGTCTTGTCTTGCTAATAGTAGATGCAACAGAACTTTTGTCTGTTGTCTTATCTCTGACTCCTTACACTTGTTACAACACAGTTGCAATCATTGCGTGATCAATCGAAATTTGTATCAATTGCGTCATAAATCAATAGATTGGAAAATTATTTATTTATTTGGCTAGACACTTTAATAAAAATATAGTTCCTCCGCTAGTCTATCGCTACGGTATGTCTGTCGGTTTTCATTTACTGGTAAATTTCAGTTATTGTTAAGCAGGCTGTGTTGACGCAGTTCATATACTTATATATCACCAGTGCTTAGAGAGCTTCATTGGCTTTCTGTCTGTCAGTGGATCAGCTATAAGCTCTTGATATATACATATAAAGCACTTAACAACCATTTTTCCATATATATCAAAGACCTTATACATGTTTACAAACCCAATCCGTTCAAGCCATTCATAATCTTTTACAGTCTCACGTTTTAAGACAATTACTTTTGGCAATCGTAGTTTCAGTTATGCGGCGTCAAACCTGTGGAATGCACTTCCGGACTCACCAAGTGTGTCCAGTCTCTAAATAGTTTTAAGGAAAATTTAAAGACCTACTTGTTTGTTAATTACTATGATCACTAAATCAATCACCATGGGTCAATAAACTACGACTTTGGAATAGACCAGTAAAATGAACCAATCTAAGACTGCATACATGTGTTCTTGTCCAATTTTCTCAGCATAATACATCTTGTTGCACTGATGTTTAAACAATCCTTAATGCAATAAATAGGACCAAGATATATTTATTAACAATTAGGTCGCCAGTACAAAAACAATGCATTCAGTCACCGTGAAATTATTCAAGCTTTGACAGTTGAGAAAAAACGGACTATACCAATCAATATTTCAGACATTGACAAGCTTTACTCTTTTAGGGTTGCCATCAAGTTTTTTGTCATCAAACGTTTAAAATTTCAAATATTGTTATTCGGCATATATAAGTTATACATATTTAAGATGTATGATATAACAATACTTTGATACTTCAGGTGATTCTTAATTCTAATTAAAATGTTAAAATATGATATTATAAATGTATGACATTTGTCTCACTATGTCCTGCCACTAATACCAAGGACAACAATGGAGATAAAGACTAGTTTATTTTTTGTTATCCTTGGTAATGGGAAGCATGTCATGGCACTTTATTTAAATGCATTTTGCATGTTCCGTTTTAAATCATTGTTATAGTAATTTGATTAAATTTTATATTAATATATTGTGAAATTATATTGATTGTACCATTATGTGTTGCCTAATGCTGAAATAAGTATCGCTGCATGTCTCTAAGTAGTCGGTAGGGAGTAAATGATGATGTATGTTAAAAGAAACGAAGTAGTTAGTTATAGCAAAGTATTGTTTTATTTATCATGATGACATTTGTACACAACAACGTTGACATAATATACGAAATGCTCAAAGATACAACAAAAATAAGACACATTTAATTTTGGTTTATTTTTGTGTTTTATGTCGTACAATGTTTCTGTCGAATCCCAGATGTTAGTTGACCAAATCACTTTTCTCACATCAGTTTAAATTCTTTGGATGATATCTGAATGAGCATGCACTAAACATAATAGGGCAGGTTGGCGGACAATAATCATGCATAATTGTGTAATAGTAACCATTTCAATAGTTGTTTTGAGATGATTGGTGTTAACACCGAAGAAACACATTGTATAGAATAAATTACGGCGGTCGGTCAACCTACTCACCTTTCTTAAACATATCCAATCTCTGGATATAGCTCTGTAAGTCAGGTACTAGGCTTATACGTCCGTCTGTGACTGACAATTGCCTTGCAGGATTCAGAATCAGTGATAGAAGAGAGAATGGCCGTAGAAATCATTTCAAAACCGAGCTGCACGAATGTGACTCCCTATCGGAAATCGAAGCAACGAACCCTCGATCAGTAGACTTGAGTGCTTCCAACTGAGCTAGCCAAGCTCAATTGTTTATTTGTTTAAACGCGGTCCGTTCATAAAACCATCTTTTCTGGATAGTGGTCCTAAACAGTTTTCGTCGAAACCTTTCCCCATGAGTTAACGTTGTTTTTTGTCGAAGTACATGAAAGGATAATAGCTGCCGGTGATAGACGAGTCAGGAATATTACCCACGCACCACAACTTCATCTTAAGTCAATGGGTTATTTAGTGTAAGTAAAAAGAACAGAACAGAACATAATTTTTACCTGACAAAAAGACATACACTTATAGTCATAAACTAAATAACACAATATAATGTAAAAAAATATGGTTATTTACAAGTAAAAATGATATATACACCAACATAAAAGGAACAAACAAGTACCATACAAAATAGTATTTATCTTGACAAAAACAATAATAAAAACAACAGCAAGAAAATATATATTTAAGTCAATAATAAAACTAAATTTTATGTTCAATAGACAGTACAGAAAATTTATATACTATTGAAGAAGTGGCTTTAACAAGAACAATAACGTCCATAAATAAATAAGACTTACAATGCTATATTGTTTGAATATGGAATGTATAATACAACAAAGCATTCACAATACTTATCAAGTTAGGCCATGCCATATCGGAATTTGTTAAGAGTCCGCGTGCGTGTAGGTTTTAGAGCCATCGATCAAAATAAAAAACAAAACTGTTGGTAAAGTTTTCTTAAATAATTCCGATGTTCTGGGATGCGATACGACATTTCAATTCAGGGAAAATTGTGTTTGGCAATGGCGTTATTCATCGTAGGCAATGTTCCATTACCGCGTCATTAATACAATATATATTTTACGTGAAATAAACGCTAGTCATTTTATATTAAATTCAGAGCATTGTTTCATATTATGAGGATGTTATTCCATTTAAAAATATATATAATGCATTGTTTTTGTCGTAAAAACATTTGTGTTTTCGTTATTGGTCTGTGTGTTTTTGTAGATAGGTACCTAAGTTTGTCAAATTTGAGTTGACGCTTAACAGAATTCCAATTTGGCATGGCCTATCATACAATACATACATGTATAATAGCATATCGACAGTTCATTTGTAAGGTTCGACTCCAGTTTTTATCAGATTGTGACCATATGGGGCAAGCACAAAGTTCAAATTCATATTTTCATTCATATACAAATGTAAATAGCATAGTACATGTAAGTCACCCAATACATAGAGTAAACAGTCAGCAACTATTTCCATGCTACATACATGTTTATCACAAATAACAAATGGTATCATATCTTTTATAAATTTCTCTATGCCGGACGAGAATTAATTAGTAATCGGGCATAGTACAGCAAATTGTATCGGTTAAAATATCGGTCAAAAGTTTACTTAGACTGCTTCAATGAAAAACAGATTTTGCAGGGAGTAAAGTGGACACAATGGTATAAAATTCCTTCTATACTCAAATATAGCAATGTTTTAACATGTTCATGTTATCTACGTACTCATATCCAAAACGTGTTTTCTCGTAACGTGTTCATTCTTTTTCTCTTTGTAAAAATGTATAGTTTCAAGCTGAAAATAAAACCTTGAAATTTCTGCTTTAAAGGACATGCAGTAGAAAATGATAATAACTTTGTTTACCATAACGGTATTCCCTTACATGTACATATAATCGAACTCATAAAAAACCTACCCATAATCCCCGTTCAGTTTGTATCAAAGATTTATAGGCTATTGTTATCTTTATATAGAACTGCAAGGAAGTTTTCTCAAGCTATATTGTTTTAAATGATGATATTTTCATCAACATCTAAGTCTGTAAGAAAGTTCCCTAGTGTCGCTGATCAAAATAAATCTACCAACAAGTAAGGGTTACATTGACGTAGTAGACATATTAAGTATGTCCATAAGTCACTGGTCACATTTAACCTTATTTATCTAGCACTCATTGTTCGTCTGGCACTTACCCGTGAGAAGGTCAGATCATATGTGATAGGTGTCTTTGATTGGTTACTAACAAAATAACATCTAAAACATGACCGTATAGCTACTTTAAATGATTTCCTGAATGTATCTGAAAATAAAACAAAATGTGAAATGGTTATTAAAGATTCTGATGTGGTATTGCTGTTCAAAAAATTGTTTTAGGAGTTACTAAATAAACAACAAGTTTAAAACTTACGATACTAGTTGTTGTTGTTAACCAAACAGTTTCATCACGAAATTAAAAATAACTTATTGACATAATTATACATATTGAACAGAAACTTACAATATTACTAATAAGGGCAAAAAAGTAATAACATATTTATCTTGTCGATGTCTCCTGTCAACATCGACAGTGGATACTGTGTGTTAATTACAAGAATTTTGCCTTATCTGTGATAATAGTGAATCGTAAACTATCGCTGACATCTTACATTCATATCTCTTGGATAACGGTTTGCGTATATACTAGACTACTTGCGTCCGGAATAACAAATAATTGAATTCATTAGCGTGAAGAGTGCAAAAATAGCTTTACATATTCCCGTGGGCGAAAATTTCTCCTATTCCGGATTTCCGGAACAGCAGGAATTTATTCAGATATTTCCGTTTTTATACTAACATGAAACATAGTCGTTCAATGCCTTCAGGATATAAGAAAATGATACAAACGTGTATATGTTATATTTTAACAGACGTCAGAAGAATCAAAGATATAAGAGCCATGAGAATTATACGAGGATTGTTCAGAAACTTGTTGTTAAAAAGTGACTTTGGACCACGGGTATACCGCAAATCAGAGGTGCGTATAAACAATGCGAGCGTTCGGGGCGACAACTAGCGCCCTGGTTCTGAACGCTCCCTCCCCGCGCTCGCGCTCCCTCGCGCTCGCGATTCCGATTGAGTAGTGTTTCGCTTAGATATTAAAGATGGCGACAGGATTTTTTTTTTATCTCAAAGCATTAACCCTGAAAAGTGTGACGCAAACGTGTGAGTTACTTGTTCCACATAACATGTCCACGCAATACAAAATTTTTAATAATAGAATTTATTTGGTACAGTAAAGCGTATCAAAATGATTCATATATGATAAAAAATGCAAAAAATCTCATGTTTCAGCAAAAATAGTTGTTCCCCCTCCACCCGCTATTTTTAATGATGAGCTGTTTGACGCCATCTTAGATTTTACAGCTGGCGCTTGCAATCGTTCAATAGCCTAACAATTCGCGAAGAAGGTTCTCGCTCGAGCGCTCGCATGGTTGAAAGCACCTCAGGTCAGAGGTAATCTCCAATCTAAATATTTTTAATACGAGCAGGAGTATAAATAAGGTTAACTGGTAACCCCCTCAGCGTGTTCAGTTACCTTGAACTTTCCAAAACGTTCCGTAACGGAAAAGTCAGAACAACTCAACCTATAGACAAATCAAACCGAGACAACTCAATCTCCTACTAACGGATTGAGTTGTCTTAACTTTAAGTTGAGTACTGCACGGGTTGAGTTGTCTTCTGGCTGAGTTCTCCCGTACCCGTAACGTAAGCTAACAGTAGTTACTGAGCGCAGGGCTGATCTCCTGTTTTTGTGCGTCAATTTCGAGTAATCAATTATGATTTTAATTTATTACGATTTAAAACGAAAATTCCAGAATTTCAACGAACTGATGCTAATGATAAGGATAGAACTTACCGCTCATGAAGTTGTATATAATTGGGTTAACACAACTGTTAAATATAAAAGCCCAATGAGATATAAGGGCAATAATATTTTTGTAAGGTATGCGATCTAAATTTCCTGTGTACCTGTAAATATAAACAGGTTAATGCATTAAATATACTATAAACGATACCCTAACTGATGATTATGAACACGTTTAGTTGAACATGTTTCGTTACCTCAATCTAACAATGTCCTAACTACCAACTTTTTATTTTTGGGAAATCGACTTCAAAAGTTCGAAAGGTTATATTTTCGTTGTTTCAGTCTGTATAGACATGAGACTCGAAATATATAATAATTTTTCATTATGTTGGACAGTTGTCAGTCACTGACGAAAGTATGCGCTTAGTAGTTAGTTAAAATAAATCCAGAGATTTAGCCTTTCCAGGCGGAGTAAGTAAGTTGACTGACCGCCGTTATATAACCTATATAATGTGTTGCTACGACGTTAAACCCAACAAAACTAACAAACAATCACAGGTATTATAGGGGACCATGCAACAATGAGCTATACTTACCTAACTAGATTTAATATATGATTTGGTAATAAACAAACGGCAAACACAAGTACAACAACAACTAACATTCTTGCTGCTTTCTTTCTTGTTTCTATAGTACGATTATAACTAGCATGTGCTGATGAACCACCACCGTTTATAGCCTGGAATTCTCTCTGTAAACCTGTAAAAATATCAATATGTGTACAATAACCATTTACTGGTCGATCACGCAGTATTATGTGTCTGTGCCCCCACCCCTCATCCTTCAAATTGGCCGCCACAGGCTTTGAAATTGGTGATTAAACTGGAATTAGTGAATTTCACTTTTGGAAAATTGTCCTAAAAATGTTGCCCTTTTTGCTCCGCCCCTGCGTACCCATGGTACCTGGGATCGGGGCTCAACTGGCTGTTCCTGAAAGACCCTGGCAGAATTTCATAACTGTCAGTCATACAGTAAGATAATAGCATCTTGAAATAACCCTAGCGCATTAAAATGTAAATAGCCATTTTTCACGACTTAAACATATTTAATTGATTTCTTTAAAGTTGCAACCGTTGCCCAATTTATGAATTACATTTCGGCGAGAAACAGTCGTTGTACCGTAACTAAGGGATTACATCAAGTAGACGGAACAATTATGATCTATTGAAACATAAAAAGAACAGCTAGATATGCTTCTTGTTTATGTAAATATAATGGAAATATTATACAAACTTGGTAAAAAGCTCAGACTACGAACTTATCAATCTGGTATCGAAGTTTACAATATACATAGCTAGAAGTAAAACGTTACGTACAAAATAACATAAAACTAAAAGCATACCAGCATTAACAGCAGGAAGGTTAAACTGTTTTATAGCTTTTCTTAGCAGACATGATGCATTAAATTTTATTATAATAGTGTGGCATTTTCTAGCATTTTGTCAACAAGAAAGTCTGTCATAATATAGCGAGGCAATAAATTTGTAGCAGTCGCATGATTCCAAATCAAACACAACACATGGTACACTGCTCTGGCTTGTAAGTATCTGTGACAGACTTGTCACAGTTCCAACTTGGGAAGACAGCTGATTTCCGTCGAGGGATTCTAATTAATCCGCGAGTCGTTTTTGATTGGTTGTATATTAATAAGATCAGAAGCATTCAAATATTAGGCTTGCAGCTGAAGGCTTTCGTTTTTACAAACATGTTCAAGCACTTGAGTTCTTTAATTCTTGAAAATGCACACACTTGTAATTTGATGATACATGTATTATATTGTCAACAAATTCGAGTAAAAATGACCCAGTTTCGCAATCGTTTTCTTGTAATTTATGTTTTTATAAGATGGTGTACATGTATACGGGGAACTATTTATTTTTAATTCAGCGGTATAACGGTATAAAATTATTTTAAAAAGGAAAGGACATTTATGTAATAGTAAGGAAATCGGGGATGAGTTTCATTATCTATTCAAATGTCTACAAGCTACGGCGTTCTACCAACTGAAGAAAATTAACCTACATACAAACATTTCAGTCAATCTAAGTATGTATACTTTTCCAGAATATTATTAATACTGCAAATAAGAAAAGACTCAAACTGGGTATATTTATCAATAAAGTACTTATTTAATAAGTGGGTTTCAGACCACTACCTGGCTAATAATTCATGATTCTCTTAAAACATGTTTTCCCAAATTAATCAGCCATTCTCTTCTCTTTGTTATTTTGTCTTTATACTTTTTTATATATGCTATATGTGTATTGTCATATGTTTTAACATTTAAGGGTATTAAAATTTAATGTTAAATACAAACGAATGAAAGTCTAACTAAATGACACCCGTTTCTTAGACCTACTATAGTGAAAATGTAGTAAAACGTTATGCAACTAAACTAATGAGTTTATGAACAGTAAGTTCACTCTAGATGTTTCCATTTTTTCATTTTTAAGCAAGCGTCTAAAATAGTTTGTCCTGGTACACTGCGCACACTACGTAAAAACGTCACGTTGAGGCGTTCTGTACGACGGTCAATTTTTGAGCCACCACTCGGAACACAACAACGATCTCCTACGCAAACTCCCCACAACGGTTATTTCCCATTATTAAATCAATAACCACTGCCACCACGAGTAAATTCGCCCCTCAGAGAGCCGATTTTTCCATCTTTTCTGGTACAATTCAATATTTTTCTACAAATTGAGTTTTCTTGCAGTAAACTATGATGTTCAAAGCACATAAAGATAAAAAACGTGACGTAAGCATAGTAAGAGGTTTAAATGTGTTCACGGTGGTCGCCAATTTATGTCACATGGTAGTACTAGCGTCACGTGATTTACGTGTTGGCAGTAGCTAAGTAGCAAAGCGTGATGTTAGCACTGTGAGCAATTTGTCTCCTACGAAGACATACACAGAAACATGCACTTGTCTGCATTGTTCAGTAAAGTGCAAAATTAATACATGATGAAATAATGCAATCATAGCACAATTATTTTTTTATACTCGTATTAATCCAATCTTTTCAATCAATACGTATTCTCGTACCCAGAGGCTATATATTGATAACCTCTGGGTACGAGAATGTTAATATTAAATCGGGACAATGTAAAACACGTCACGAACAAGTCCACTTAATTTTCATGAGATTTTCTTGAGCAATATTATCTTATTTCTTATAGATTGATGTCATCCCCGGGGTTACTAACCTGACGTTCTGTACCACAAAGTCACGTCATGAATATATATTTTTTATAATAGAAGTACCGAAGGCATGAGATGCCTAATTGCAAATGACACATACACGCGATCATGGTTCGTGCAAAGGCTTATACAATTTAGTTGCAACACGATTTCAATAGTAATATTACCTTTTTCCATATTTTTAAATTAAAAAACTTTTAATATTACAGATGTTAAAACACATGAGACAGAAAAATTAAATATTAGTTAATGGCTGGTACATGTATATTAGTAATGAACAGATGTGAAATTTGTTCATATTTTGTATGGACGAAATTTAAAAAAATGAGATCCCTCGAAAAAATGATGAATATTTTAGATATCAAGAACAAATAAAATAATAAGCACATTTACAAGTCGTGCACACATGACCCGACAAAAATATATACAATAAGTTATAATTTTTATGTTTGAACGATTAAAAATAAATTATCTAAAATATGCGTACATTAATGTAATATTATTTTTCTTTTATTACACAAAATTTGTTATTCCGTTTTTTGTAGTTTTGTTGTAATTAATCTTATTGTTGCGTTTCAACGAGCGAGTCGTGGTCGAGTTGTTACGACGTTGGGCTGACAATTATTGGATATCGCTGTTATATAATAAACTTTCTACAAATGAGTTACTCATTAGTTTGGCTGGCATTCCACGTCATTCAATAAAATTGTAAAATAGTCTAGAATCATGGAAGGAATCGCTACATTTACAATGATTTTTTTACATTAAGTTCAACATTGATCACAATATATCAATCTTCAGTTATCCCACGATACATTACTCCACTATGCGGCGTCATGTACTGTGGGCCATTTGGTCAGAACAATCTCATAATTATGAATAATTAATGAGGCAGTATCATTGGTTTCGCAAAGAAACCACAACAGAAAACTAGCCAATAAAATTACGCAATCTTTTGTTTGAAAATAAACATGTGCGTTGGTTTCTATTTTTAGTAAGAAACCCCCACCATGATGTCATTGCTATTAAAGAGTATTTAATTGTAACACGCGATTTCATTCGAAGAAGATTGGTCTCCCCTGCGTCATGCATATGTATGAAAGCGCGATTTTGCCAGTCAAATTGACCACGGTACGTATAGAGTGTAACGTAAGAAAGTACCGTGGTTGCCGACGACGCATATATTAAGTAGTACAGGTTCCATAATAATATAGATTTATGATGTACTTACCAGAGCAAGATCTTCTTGGGAATGATCCAGTCCACAACACTAAAGATATCTGAGTGTAAGTAAATGTCATAAGTAATATAGGAGCAAAGTATAAAGATATCATTAAACCAATCTGAAATGTCATGATTGTATGATAGTCCCACAACGCTGGGTAACAAGCAGTAAGTAATATAGTATCATTTCTGTATGGAACTGTAGTAGAGACGACAAACTCTGGTGTTCCTACACCGACAGAGATGATCCAAATGATGAGAATGATGATTCTGGCTCTTTTAACTGTACTGTGAAATCGTAGAGGGTAACATATAGCATACCAACGTTCCACTGATATGGCACATAGTGTTAACACGGATACTGTTATACAAATTGTCTGAAATAAAAACAAAGTACATTAAAGATTCATTGTAAAGACATTAATTAATGTTTTTATCAGTATACAGTTACTCCGTTTATGATTTGGGAACAGTCAAACTGTTGGCCTGAGACGAAGGTGATAGTGCTTTGAACTTTTGCTCGATGACATAAGCATCATCATCATCATCATCATTATCATTTTATTATTATTATTATTAACTATTCGGCAATTAGGGACTTTCCCGGATAAAATCTAAAGCAAACCAATTGGTAAGTAGGCCCTTACAGATGGAGTCCTCGGATTTTATCTTTGAAGTCTTTTGAAAGGATATAAAAATATTTCATCTAATATCTTTCTTGTCAATTACGATATTAACAGGAGTGATGAAATTTAGATAGTTCTTTATCCTAACAATACTTAGCTTGAATTTCAAAATAAATTAAATCAGTTATTTAAAAAAAATATTTAAGATTAATTGTGGCAAATTGACATTGAAAAGTAATCCCACTAATTGGACCTACCTATTTGAAGAGTATACAAGGGGAAATGACTGACTAAGGTCCCTTATTACCTAAATGGGGAAAATTCAATCGAGTTAAGATTGTCGAGTTAAGAATATTAGGATCACTCCTGGAAAATGACTGTAATCAATAAACTTGAAGTCTGAAGTCACGTTGTGTCATATAGATATAGTTAAGTGCTAATTAAAATGATTCTGTAATCGCTATAAATGTTATAACTCTAAGTTTTAATTTCTTAATGCTGTAAAATGGAGAATGACATTATAACCGTCTATAAAGACGGAACTGACGATTTGTGTTTTTCCTCAAGATCACTTTAATGGATTCATTTTTACATTTCTGTTTCGACACCTTTGGGGAATTGTCTGGTTAACAGTGGCGTTATGTTACACAGTTCAGGACAAAAACTTTCAATATCAAATTAATAAATACAAATGTAAAAATAAAGTCGAATCATGAAATAAGATTAATGTAGGTCATATAACTTGATATATGAAAACCAAATGCACAATCACACTGTATAACATGTGTGATGATTTTTATTTTGTTTTGTGTTATTGTATTTATGGTGGAGGGTTTTTACTTATTTATTTATTATAATTTATCTTTTTGTACAACGCCATTGAATATGTAATATAGAAATAGGCGTTTAATCAAATGAAGAAGTTTAAGTTTAAAAGATACATCAGTGATTGCTATTCCAACCTAACATTTCTATACAGTGTGTGCAGATTGTCCTGAGGCAGAATAATTAAAGCCTGGTAAGTATTAGGCCATGCCATACCGGAATTTTGTTAAGCGTCCGCGGTTTTAGAGTGCTCAATCCAAACAAAAATTGTTGATGAAATTTTCTTTAATAATTCCGTTGTTTTGAGATTTAATAACGACAGTTCGTTCTAAAGAAACATGTTTGGCAACGACGTTAATCTTCGTAAGCAATTTATCATGACAGTGCCATTAATACAATATACAATAACACTAGTCATTTCATATTAAAGATGCTTTAAGTCTGTGCTTCAACTAGTCATTTCATAAGTAATTCAGACAATCGTTTTATATTATGATGCTGTCTTTCCATTAAAAATTAAATATAATGCATTTTTTTTTGTCGTAAAATATTTGTGTTTCGTTTTCGGTTTGTGAATAGGTGCCTAGGTTTGTCAAACCTGAGTTGACGCTTAACAAAATTCCAATTTGGCATGGCTTAAACGTACGCAATAAATGATTTAGTAAATGCCTATATCGAGTAGGAATTTGAATACAAATTGCCAAGAACAGCAATTATACACATAATTGTATGTGTTGTTAATGGTTTAACGCTATATTGTGAAAAAATGCTGTTTTAAATTTGTCTCTCATATTCCTTTTAAGAAAGGTTTACATGTTTTATGAAATTGTGTATATACAATTGTTTTATTATATTGTACATGTAAAGTGAGACATTCATAACTTAACTCATCTGTAGCCTGTTCAGTTACCCCCGAACGTTCCAAAACGTACGTAACGTTAGGGTCGGAACAACTTAACTCAAAGACAACTCAACCTGAGACAACTCAATCCCCTACTAACGGGTTGAGTTGTCCCAACTTTGGGTTGAGTTATCCACGGGTTGAGTTGTCTTCGGGTTGAGTTGTCCCGCATCCGTAACGTTCGCCAACAATAGTTACTGAACATGCGCCTGACAAAATGATTGTTACTGTAACTTAAAAAATGTCATTGTGAAAACATTAGAAATATAACGCAGACTTTGAGTGTTGCCCGCAAGCCTGTAGTAACTCGCTCTTTAACGCAATGCTCTTACTACAGTCTTGCGGGCAACCCTTGACTTAGATGCAATTTTTCCGAGAAAGTCTGTGTGGTCATTAACATAGTTTTTCTCAGGGGAATTATACCATAAGTACTTTTTGTATTTCTAATGATTTCCTAATTTCACCAGTCAAGTACTTTGCCATTTCCTCTCATAAAAGAAATAACTGGAATGACGCATTGATAGTTTTAAGGTTAAATTTTGAACTCGTAAGAAATGTATTATGGAAGGATTTTACCATTTGGCGCCAGTTTCCTTTAAGAGTATAGTATGAGTATATTATATTTGTTCCTAGGGACCAATAATTTAGGTTTACATATAGTTATAATGACGCAGTTTACAGATTTTACGTCATTCAATAATACATGTAACATTCAATGTTGTTTCATTAAGCAAGAAACTTTATCTTACTAGCTCAGAACTGGGGGACCAGGAAGCGGACTCAAAAGTGATTAATCTAAGTTGAAAGCACTTGTTTCACAATCGAGCTTAAATAAATTCGTATAAACGATAACCCTATCAATGTAAAAATTATTGTCACATTGCCTAAATTTAATTTGTCAATAGACAAAGTTATTGACGCCAAGTATTTGTTCATCCCAATATGCCGTGCCATTATAACATAAAGTTATTTCTGAAATAATTTCAAAATTGTGTTCATTTCATTGAATCGAAGGTAAAACATTAACATCTTTGACATAAAGGTTATTTTTCTCACTTCATGTAAAGTTACACAGGTGGGGTTAACAGACATTGAAACCTGTATAATCATAATGAAATCTGAAAATTAACTCGTCCGAATGCAAGATTCACTTAGTTTTGTCAAGAATTTTGATAATTAAAAAAAAGAACGGTGAAAAAAAACCCATATCATTTCATTAATAAATTAAATAAGGGGTTGCAATAAAATGATTCACCGCTGAGTTAGTAAAGCGTAACGAAGTGATTTTGATAGCGTTTCTGTAAACAAAAAGAAATTTCAATACAAGTAACCTCTTTTGCTTAAAAAGTGATTCCAGTAAGGGTCACTTCTCACAGAATATTCAAATTTTGTGACAATAAAAAGCTATAAATGAAATATTGAATTAATTGTTTAAAAAACCTATAAAATGCATGTTTATCCCCCAGCTTTCATTCATAATCCCTCCTAAATTCATTAAGAGCAGTATTTTCTTACCATAAGTGATATATATATTTTACAAGCTATTTCCCCCAGGAACCATGTACGGGTTATATCCACTATCAGCACAGAAGGCAAAGCAATTAAAATCACACATAAATCAGCCACGGATAAATTAACCATGAAAATATTAGTCACTGTTTGTAAGTCTGTGTTCTTCCACACAGCGAAGCATACAAGCATGTTCCCTGTTACACCAATAAAGAAAGAAATGATGTAAGCTACTATAAGGAACCATTCCCACGGTTCAGGGTAGATCATTTGATATATCATCTCCATAGTAACTTGGAACGATTGGTCACTTTTCATTTGTGAGATTGATATGTTATAGTCTTCAAAACTGAAATTGTAATTTACATAATCCGCCATGTTTTTTTATATTTTAATTTTTGTTACTTTCATAGATCTGATCCAATTTATCCATCAATAATTTCTGTTTGAATCAACTACGTAAAGAGTAAGTAGCTTGAATAGTGTCATTGCAATAAAATGTTAATTAAATCATTAATCCAGTATTCAATGATCTAACGTTTAGTTATCCAAGGAATGAAATCTTCACATCTTATCAGCTTTCCCTGTTATTTCAATGACTGTTCATCAATCCAATACATCCCACGCAATGTCTTTGTCGAAACCACAGAGATTTACAACGAACATCCTACTGTTGTTATTTTAGAAAAAAAAATCACCAGTTCAATATTCAATTTAGAAAACAAACAATACAGAAACTCCAACAAGTATAATAATATTGTTATTGTTCTGAAATGTTCAATACTGGTAATATCAAAATCAACCTTGCATTAGTGCTCTATGTAAGAGGGCTCCACATCATCGCCTCGTGGTCGCCATAGACAAGAAAAACTGAAAACTCGATAGCATTTTCCATTAAAAAGTATCCACGCATAAAGCATTGAAAAAACTAATTAATACAACAACAGGGTGAAAACAGGCGAATCTCTTGTTAAAATTGTAACAATATATTAAGAACGTTATTAAAAAAGCTTACGCAAGAATTGTAATGAAATAAAGACAGCGACAAACAGCGAATGATACATTTTGAAAGGCCAATACAGTAACTACGAAAGTCCATTATCGAGATTCTGACTGTCAGAGTATTGGTTACAGAATTCTACGCATATTGTTATGTAAGGTGATATCATAAGAAATGTAGACCCCTTGGTAACGTACAGGTTATGTAATAAGTTGTTCTTCATAGCTAAGGAGTGAACCCCTTTATCCATGAACAGCTGGATCTTGTTCAATCTCCGTAAACAGATATCCTGTAGAGCGTTGTCCTACTGGATCTCTACTTAGTCAATGCAAGGTCACGTCGAGATGAACTTTGTGTCGACCAATGAATGCGCAGCTTTCATCTAGACGAAAACACTATAAATCACATTTTGATTTCGTAATTTCTATTTTAGACCAAGGTTTGCATGCTAATTTAACAGTGGTATTATTCACAGTCTGCGATTGGGTGGCTCATTTCAAAATACGTGACGTAGTCGATGTAAACAAGTTACGTATCATAACAATTTCGTCATGAATATTATGATGAGAAAAGGTCACCTAAACGTGACCTTCGTTTGGAAAAGGCCAGATCTTAATTAGCTAGTATGCGAGCGGTAAAATGTTAGATCGGGTTTTAATCAGATTGGATCTTGTTGTACATTTTATTTAATGAACCGAGCCACAAATAATTTCAGAACATCATAATCCAAGGAGGTTCAGAAAGAATATATTCTTAGATCAAAATAACAATATTGAGCGAACCTTTCTTGACATACATGTATTTTATCAGAGGACTATTACCTTGTCTGACATCAGGGTCTTGAGTTTGTCCCAATCTTTACAAACATCTGTTTTGTTCTAGATGACCAATGCCTTGTAGCTACATGAACATAACCAAGTTGTTTTAAGGGGAAACACCAACATTACTAAATCATGTTTTTGATCAAATTATAAGTGTTAACCTAAACACACGTGATTCAGCTACTATTACTAGTATTTAGTATATCTAATTTACATTAGATAATCTCCTGGCACCATTTAAATAATAACTTACAGAATAATCCTTGACAAAGATGATAAATGAAAACAATCTCACTTAGTGCTTCACCTACAATGTGAGTCAGGAACCCATGTGTTACAACAAACCTAGTACTACTGGAATAATTAATAAATACTAGACCAAGAAGTGATTTGATTCCTTAAAAACACAATGCATGGGTAGGCTCTCGGGAATCTCGCGGTCATAATTAATGTGTCTATCTCCAACTTCCGTCAATACTTCCCCCAGAGACTGGTAGCAGTCATATCTTTGACATGGTGGAGTCTCGTACATAACGGTATGTTCCTGGCATGGGTCGATTTCAGCCTGTCTTTTTGTCACAGCTTGAAGAAAAAACGCTGCAAATGCAGACGAGCGCCATCAGGTAAACAAACTTTGTAGTTTTTGTCAAGATTCGTATTCAGTTCAATGTCAGTAAGTCCATTTGCAGTTATTTAATGGAATTGTCATTAAATAAGTGATTTGATATAGGCCCTGTTATTTTTTCTCGGGACAGTTATATTGGCCCTCTGCCTTCGGTCTCGGGCAAATACGACTGTCCTTGGAAAGATAGCAGTACCTATATCAAATCACTTATTTAATAACATATACTATAGAGCATCTCGACATTATATTGCTTTTTCTAATTGATTTTATCAATACAGTGAATTGCCCATACATTGCACATGCATTATACATCAAATTACATTGGCTGCAATATCAAATGAAACAATTAGTAGTAAATCAGATAATTACACGATAGCAAACTTCCAATCAAACGTTAATACATTTGCAGAAATAAATGCATTCTTAATGGATAATATGTTTTCTTTGACGCAAGAGACCTTTATTAACGCAACGATGATATCGACTGTAATGCGGAATCAATATGTATAGTTTGGACTATACGACAGTAAAGTACTCATGTATGCAATCAACTGCTTATTATGGTGGCTGATTTATGCCATGTCGTATTTTCGTTTCTTCGCCGCGAAGAAACGAAAACACGACAAATCCATAGTTTGTCGTATCTTCGTCTTTTCGTTTCTTCGCCACGAAGAAACGAAAAGACGAATATACGACAGATGAAGGGCGAAACCACGACAAATCCAAAGTTTGCCGTATCTTCGTCTTTTCATTTCTTCGCCACGAAGAAACGAAAAGACGAAGATACGACAGATGTAAGGCGAAAATACGACACATTTTATATGTCGTATTGTTGTATTTATTTTTTCGTGTGTTCGTTTTTTCATGGCGAAGAAACAAAGAAACGAAAAGACGAAGACTATGGATTTGTCGTGTCTTCGTGTTTTCGTGTTTTCGTTTCTTCGCGACGAAGAAACGAAAATACGACATGGCATAAATCAGCCACCATAGCTTATAGATCTTCGCTTGAGATTATTATCAAAATACATTGTTTTTAATGAATGTTTGTATTACACTAATTTTTTAACTCGATTGTGAAACAAGTTATTACAACTTAGATTAATCACTATCCAGTCCGCTTCCTGGTCCCTCAGTACTGAGCTACAGGATAAAAGAATTTTGATCAAGGAAACAACGAGGTTTGATTTTGTGTAGGATTTGCACCAACGCGGGACTGACTATCCAATGACAAGTTGATAACCAATCTATCGTCGTAACCACTATTCCTTTTCTTTTCAGTGTACTCCAGTGGCACGTCGCCGTTCTTTTTTCCCAGGAAACATGTCGGTAGGTTTCCCCTAGTGTTTGCATAAAGTTTAAAACTGGCGTTGAAAATATGATGCACAGAAAAAAGTGTACACTTAATCTCGGTATTATTGAAATCTGACAAAGTAAAAATAACAGTCCTTTAAGACTTTGAGTCGAGGATGCTTTTTCTCTATTTTCTTGTTCAAACAGTTACATTTGTGGTATCATATTGCAAAAGCATTAAACATTCAAACATTGAACTAATCAATGTAGCGCATTGACTGTAAGTCCCCTGTTACTTCACTATTCTCAATTGCTAAATTGTGCTGTTAAAATTGTTCATATGGTTTTCATCTTAGAAGATCATATTTGCACAATGCTGTCAGTTGTATTTACATATACTTGTAATTTATAATCTCTGACATACTTGGGTATGTAGCCTTCTCAACCGTGGCGGTTATACATGTACCCTTCCATGAACTGTTGGCAGTTACGCAATTTTTTCTCAATTCATATGGTATGTGGAGAGGTTTTCGCCATTCTTGAAAAATAAGTATACTGGTTATAGACAATTGTCAAGGAAAGCTATGCTTTGTTCGCTGGCAGATGTAAAGTAATATTTTTTTTCGACATGGTGTTAAAATGCGTGTAAAAATATCTAAAAATATCAATATTATAAAGTGTTCTATGACATATGATGTGAGGAGGTGATAGACTTATTGCCTAAATCGCAATGTTATCACTCCCCAACACATCTAGACCATTAACAATCTTTGACGTATCGTCACGTGCTACTACGTGTTATAGTCTGGACAGTTCATCCTGGATGGTGACGGAATATAAGATTTCTCTAATTGTTTCCTTTTTTGGCCCTGAAGTTTACATAGTTACCCTTGTTTCCCTTAAGCTTTCAGACAAATCACAGCAGGGTTATTGCTCAGACCTAGTTAAGAAATACATAGGTTTTACTTTAGGATAACTAATGACTAAACCAAACCGGTATTTTGCCATACATACAGCGAAAACGGATCATTCGGTGAATATTTTATTTGCATCAAGATAAAGGCTGCTGCGAGTATCCGAATACTCGGATATTTGCGATCTCGACCAGAAAATCAAGTACGAATCTTAGTTACGTCCGATATCGTCGGATCGCGATCTATTTTTGGAAAAAATGAAGAACATTTTTAGCTTAATTACCACTTAAAACGAGCAGCACTACTCATGAAGATTTTAATTTATGTAGGGAACGAATTATATTGTAAAAAAATCGATTGATAAACATTCTAACATTCAATAATGTTATTGTCCGTTTTTTCTCAACTGTCAAAGCTTGAATAATTTCACGGTGACTGAATGCATTGTTGTTGTACTGGCGGCTTAATTGTTATTAAAATATGTTGACTAAAACATATCATACGACATAAGCAGCTTTAATCGATCATAATACACATTTTTGGAAACTCATTGATGTATTACGACAATAATTTTAACAAACGCATTCACCGTGTAATTATTCATGCTTTGAAAGTTGAGAAAAAACGAACAATATCAATGAAAATGCCCATCAGTGTTTGGAGTACATGATTTAACATTTAGTAAGACTTCTGTATTACTTTTTACTTATTTGTGTCATGGCATAAATTCTGAATCTGAAATTCTGAAATTCGTGAATCGCTTCACATACATTGTGGTTTGGATCGGTGTGTAATATTTCTAACAATCTGGAGACAGAGTTAAATAGTTCTAGAGTGATGTTTTTTGCAAAACTGATAGTGATTATGTGTCTGTATTTAGACGTTGTAATAACATCATACAAATTGTATCACTTTGAAGTTATCGCGATAGACCTAGTTGTCATATATACAAAAGTTCTAAACCGCCACTTAATAAAATCGAATAACTTGAACATCGTTTCATTTTCAATTATGAAATTTTGCATGGTAGTCAATTACAAGCTAGAGAATCGTATTTTGCAAATACCGACATCGGTTTCAGCAATGTGCGATGAATCGGAACGGAAGTGCCTATTCAGATATAATTAGCACAAAATACCCGCGCAATAAGCTGCACAGGTTTTTGCCTTTGTTTCATCAAGTATTCATGTTAAGACACAAGAAAAACACAAAACATGGCGAAAATGCACTGTAAAGAACGCGGTGTTGCAGTTGGAATGATCGAACCTGGTACCTCTGTAAGGCAAGTATGTCAATTATCAATCGTATGGTCGCAATGTCATCTTTAAAAGTAGTCAAGTTGAGTTTTGTAATGCCTTTGTGTGTTAGGTTGAGATTGCGAAGAGATACCATTTATATCATGGGCGGATCCAGGATTTTTCTTTATCGGGGGGGGGGGGTGGTAAGGAGGTGTCCAAAGTTTCGAACCACAAGCACATTATACACTGATTGCAGAATAACGCGACATATTCATAATAAATAAAACCTAACCATTTTATCTAATGTTAAACACAGCGAGGGAAGCGAGCCCGAGAAGAAAATGCTTCATGCTACTTAAAAACGGCTTACAGTTAAAATACACTAATGGGCGGGTACATTATGAAAATTTCATGGGGATGGACCCTCCTGACCCCCTTCAAGAGCCGCCTAGGAACATTATTCTTCCATCCGACAACTTATTGATAAATACCGACAGACTGGAATTCCCAAACTAAAAACTGTTGAAAATGTGTTGGACTGCTAAAAATGGGAGATTGGACGTCAGCCACACCAGGCAATCTGCAAGATCTTTCACGTCTGGTTGCCCGAGTATTGGACAGTGTTCTGCAGTAACTGTTAAACTGTGTCAGGTCCATGAGACGGCGCTGTCAGGCTGTCATTGCAGTTGCTGGTGGTCACATTTCCGCATTAAATTAAAAATGTGAAGTCCCCATTTTGGGCTTGTTACGTTTACGTTAAATTTTGTGAGTTATATTGATATGATATGAATAAATTGCTGAAATAAACGCAAGAATATCATTGACTTGTATGTTAGGACAGAAAACAAATTATTCTGTAAATATTTAACTATTAAACAAAGCTATATATCTAGTGGCGGTTTAGAACTTTTGAGTAGTATATTTGTCTGATATTTCAAGTATCCTAGAAATATATCAATTTGTACTTTATATCTAAGCTGCCATATCTGTTGGTTATATGTAATAAATCAATTCTCCCCAGTGTCAAACTATGATAAATCAAGTCTCCATCCAATGTCTACATTTGTCACCACTTTCAGAGACAAACTGAAATGTAACTCAAACAGATGTACTCGAAAAGATCATTTTTGAACTGATATGATCTAGCAATGATTTATACTAATTTGGAACTATAACTAACTCGTCCATCTGATACCCATTACAATTAAGTTAGGTTTCCATACGAAACGTCCCAACAAAAACACACGCAAGTGTTTAAAACTCATACTTTTCAGCAACATTAGCTCTGTTGTTACATTCTACGTATGCAATGTTTTGAGACACTTGGTCTATACAGTGATTGTTCTCATTAGGAGTATAGATAACATTTATTCTTCCTGTAATATGTGGATACCATCTTAATGAGTCTATGTTACTACTGGAAATGTTCCAGATTTCACGGGAAGATTTTTATTAATGCTGAAAACGAGGGACAATCAAATACATTAAGATACCAGAGAGTCACATTTATAATCAGATCAAATCGACAATAGTAAACATTACATTAGCAGAGTTATGGTGTTTTTGTAGTCGTATCATCAGAACATAATATTGTTTAGGAGTAACCATTATCTCGATTCATATAGAACATCGGATGGTTACATAATGCCTCATAAAATAAGAATAAATTTTAACCATGTACACAGAGTACTTTTACTTAAGACAGTTAATATCAGATTGAAAACAATATTTACTATGCTTTACTTGAGTTTGATCGCGCAGGATATGCTTGAAAACCAGTGTTTCGCTCGATGGCTCATAAGTTTCGCTTACATAAGTGTCAATGTCAAATTAAAATAGAAAATAAGTTCCACAAAATAAGGTTCATTACATATTCTTATGTAAATAAAAAACTCCATTGATTATAGAATGTCTACTCTAATTTGATTGCGCTAGGTTTGTTACAAGTTAATACAAGCGATTTCCTATGTTGATAAAACACCCATATTCTCGAGTGCTTGTAAGTTTCACATTCATTAGTGACATTATCAGAATAAAATGGAAAACAAGGTTAATGACATTTACCTGAATTATCAATCTCCATTGATATTATAACGTCTTACACCATTAGCACCTGATTAATGTCATACAGGATATAGAGGCCGTTAGAGGTACAACTATAGCAATGTGATAATGGTCAACAACCTTAAATGTAGAAGCCTTTGCACTTAAAGAGATAAAGTGCACGCCCAGGGATTGGTTTGACGTGAGAAAGTTGTTCTTGTTTGAAGACGAATATAACACATCTCTAAATCCCCCTTACTGGGTAAAACATCACTAAGGACGTTTATTACACGTTTTTAGCATTGTTTTGATGTAAGAAATACAATTGTCTCTTTTTCCCTTAATAGTGTCACGGTCAGGGAATTAGGTCATATGAGAACGTAGTACACAGTATATAACGGTGAAGAAGCTATCTAAGTCTGAATGAATGTCAACATTGAGTTTTTTTCTAGGGTTCATTAGGAAAATAAGTTTACCGTCGACCGTCCAGGCATTCTTCACTTTTGGTGTTAGAGATGCATTTTTCTAGTTGCATTCTTCAAAGTTAAGTCCTTTCGGATCACTATTGGCGATCCTTTGATGATTTTTCCCTACGATTAATAACTTATCACTTTGTCTCTCTCTTGTGATACATTTTCATATGATTGGCCTGTTCTTGTCGAAAATGACCCATTCTGTGCGGGATGACCATATCGGCTACGCAGAAATTTAGATCCAGTCTAGTATTCATCATGGATACTATTTCCTCAGCAAATTTGTGAGACACTTTAAATTTGTCAAATTCTCTAATCCTTAAACATGTAAGCTCTAATACTGTTGCGTCAAGTTTATTGTTTCAGCTCATTTATTTCATGTTCGTATCATTTCACAATCTGATCTTTATCATTAATTTGTGAACTAAATTGCAGTTTCCTTTCTCAATTTACATTTTCTGAAGCAAGTTTTCTAAATTGCCGTTTTAAAGATTACTTATTCAGTTTTTAGTGATTCGATCTCTTAAGGCCCTTTTATTAATAATTGACCCCAAAACTGTAGATCATTATTGTAAAATAGCGCCTTATATATACGAAACTACAATATATTCATTTCTGAGATCAGAATACTGTTTCTCATAGTCATTTCTTTTAACTCAATCAAATAACAAGAGACTCTCTTGTCTCTCGCGTATAAAAGAGATTGACCATTATCTTACATGTTTACGACAGATGTCATATTTGATATTATCAAAGTGTTATAATTGTTCTGCGAATGATCATTCCAATACTCCTATCACCTACAAGAGTTAGTTTTACATTACTATTGGATGATACTAATAAAACCTAACCAGTTGTTTTGACTTTTATATTTTACTTTTCCTTGGCGTACTCCAACGTTAATATTGTCCTGATTTTATAATGTGATTCAACAAGATAAATATTGTTCAGTAACATAGCTGTCATTGTTTATAACAATTAATGTTACGTTTGTTCACATAGCTTTTATTACTGCTTGTTTTTTAGAAAAGGTGACAAACCATGTCAAGTCCCTATTACTATGTAATTCATACTTTTTTATAAAGAAATCGTTTTTTATCTTGTGGAGTACAATCATGTTTTATACCGGAAATAGCAATATGGTTTTCTAAGATATGAAAAACGTCAACTAAAGTGCTCAGGTACTTTTAACTTATCGTTGGCTTTCACTGAAAATAAATGTTTACAATTTCAATCAACTCTAAGCTGCTCTCCAAATATTTTAGCATACGTCAATAACTGAGATGACCAAATCACCCCATGTTACTAAGGATCGAGCATAAATGAGTGGTTGTTGTTTCTTAAGATAATTATCCATTTTGTATTTTTCGTTGGCTTAATGTAGCTTCATCACCAAGTTCACCATTACATATGCCGTGGTGAATGTCTGTAAATATCCCATTCTAACCACCCGAAGCCGATCCCAACCCCGGTTGAGAAATAGTGAGTAACATCCTGTGACCTTAAAACATACATTAACGAGACAACATCACATGCTGTGCTTAGAGAAACGATGGTAATATATATGTGATATTAGATAATATCACCATTAAATAAATTGAACAATATAAAAGAATAGCGACACACATTTTATAACGAACGTATTAAAGTTATTTGAGTATCATCGCGTGTTCTAGACAAGTTATATCAGTATTTGATTACATGCTTTGTTTTATCAAATGTATATCTGTTGCACAAGCTAATTAAATTATGCAATGCATCATTATCCTTTACATAACAATAATTATATTCATTGACGATTCAGAAAATTGTATCAATTATGTGAATTATTATCTGCGGAAGCGACATTACAAACGCATTATCGTCAAAATTAAGACACAATCACAACATTATTCTGAGCACAATGTTCGATGTCGCCTTATCACTGTATGAATGTACGTCTTTCTTGCCTTATGAGTTAGAGGCTGATTTGTTTTATAAGGTGATACATAAAGTTTTTTTAGCCTTATGACGTCACTACTAAGCTTTCTTAGATGTCAAATGATTATTACTTAACGAATTAAAATGTTTTCCTGTCCATTTGCCATAATGAATTTATAAATCGGTGATACTCGTCGCCATGGCAACATTTCTGTGAAGCATCTTATCCTTGTTAAATTTGAAAATGGTACAGGTAGATCTTTGACCTGTTGTTCAATTAATTATGGTCATTTATCTTAACTCTACTATAACCCTTTCATCATGCAATGTCTGCCGTTGCGTTCAAAATGCAATTTTTTCATCAATCTTACAGCAACAAAATGTTGATTTTAACTTCCTACTAATGCATTAGATATTTCTTCTCAATCAATCATACAAATGTCTTTTTATATCAATTCATTTTTTGTTAACCATGGCAACCCGGGTCGGTGGCGCAGTTGGTAGCACGCCGGGATTTGAAATATTGTGCCCCGAAGGGGGTTCGGGTTTGAATCCAATCCGGGGAGGTTATACCCTTCCATGGAAATTTGACAATATTGTCAATTTTCCTCCGTTACTTAGATATATGGTCTACAGTTGCTACTGTTGGATAAATGATGAACAGAATTAAAGTTTAATAAAAGACCCAAAGTACGAGTCTGTGTGAATTCGCATTACATGCTCGTAATACAAGTTTGTGCATTTATATTACTTATTGTTTATAGCATAATATGTATCGTTTTTATTCACGTACATGCAATGAGACTTGGACAAACGTAAGTGCATTTCAGTGTACTGCCATTTATAATTGTGTAATAGCTTTTGAAAAAAATGTAATGATATATTTCATCGGAAAATAAAAACGATGTTATTTTCAGGTTTACCACTGGTCATAGAAAGATCGTACATCGTAATTTATGTATTTTGTACATTATCTACCAAGTATGATGACAACCAAGAATACTTCTAAGTTCTAACCATCTCGACACTGAGTCATATTATTATATAATGACATACTGTGAGAGCAGTGGTCCAGTGTTAGCACGCGCGCTTAGGGATCGTGATGACCCGGGTTCGATCCCCAGAAATGGCACTGCTAATTTCCTTGAGCAAGAAATTAACATTCACTTGTTCCATTCCACCTAGGTGTAAATGGGTACTGTTAGTGATCGCCTGCCTGAGGGTGATTTTAATGATCAGGAGTTATCGTACTAGATTGTAAAGTCGGCTGAACATGTATATGGAAGAAGACTTTAAACCGCACTTTTAACTTTTTTAAAAAAGACATAAAAACTGACGTAACTGTGGGTTTCACTTTTTTTCAAAACTGATATTTTTTCTGTGTTGCTATGTAATCGTTGTTATAACATCATATTCATTTTCTTATGCTGCAGTCCAATAATCATAAAAAACAGTCGTGAGGGCACCTTATGGGCGCCGTGCGATCAAGCTCCGCAAGGACCCGTACAAACTGTTACGTTTTTACAAGGGTCCGTGAGATGAGTCATGGATACACGTATCAGTTTCAAAGTCAAGTCGTGGCCGATTATAGATTAAACTGCGTATCTTTCGTACGGGTCTGTTGTTTTGTGTGTCATGTGCGTACCGTCACCTTAATACACTAGGCTTCCCACTGCCTACGGCTGTCTGCACGTATGGGTCCGCAACAAGCCATGATCATTTACTTTGATAAATCAAGTATCCATCCAATGTCTAAATATATCACGACTTTCATAGACCAACTGAAGTGTTACTCAAATAGATATACTCGCAAAGTCTAATATTGAGCTGATGTGATCTAGCAATGGTCTATACTAATTTGGAACTGTAATTAACTTGTCTTGTCTTGCTAATAGTAGATGCAACAGAATTTTTGTATGTTGTCTTATCTCTGACTCCTTACACTTGTTACAACACAGTTGCAATCATTGCTTGATCAATCGAAATTTGTATCAATTGCGTCATAAATCAATTGATTGGAAAATTATTTATTTATTTGGCTAGACACTTTAATAAAAATATAGTTTCTCCGCTAGTCTATCGCTACGGTAGGTCTGTCGGTTTTCATTTACTGGTAAATTTCAGTTATTGTTAAGCAGGCGGTGTTGACGCACTTTATATACTTATATATCACCAGTGCTTAGAGAGCTTCATTGGCTTCCTGTCTGTCAGCGGATCAGCTATAAGCTTTTGATATATACATATAAAACTCTTAACAACCAATATTCCATATATATAAAATACCTAATACATGTTTACAAACCCAACGGAGACCTCCGATCTAGCAACTCATTATCTCTTACAGTCCCACGTTTTAAGACAATTACTTTTGGCAATCGTAGTTTCAGTCATGTGGCGTCAAACCTGTGGAATGCACTTCCTGACTCACTCAAGTGTGTCCAGTCTCTAAATAGTTTTATGGAAAATTTAAAGACCTACTTGATTGTTAATTGATATGATCACTAAATCAGTCACCATGGGTCAATAAACTACGACTTTGGGATAGACCAGTAAAATGAACCAATCTAAGACTGCATACATGTGTTCTTGTTCAATTTTCTCAGCATAATACATCTTGGTGCACTGATGTTTAAACAATCCTCAATGCATTAAATAGGGCCAACATGTTTAATAATAAGTCCGGTTGTGATGTTTATACTACAGTGAAAATTATTTTAATAATATAAACAATAATAAATCATCTTAAGATATACCCAAATTACGAACATAAAACACCATGAAATTATTAAATTCTTAACAACAAATCATAATTACGCACGAGATTTATAACAAAATAATGTACAGTCACATAACGGATGTTCTTGTGGGATCCTTGGAGCAGAATCCGACTTTGCATCTAGCAATTATGGATTTTCCAGGGCATCTACCCTGATTATAGTTCGTTTTTTTTCTCAACTGTCAAAACATGAATAATTTCACGGTGATTGCGTTTGCGTGATACATTCATGAGTTTCCGAAAGCGTGTGTTATGATCGAGTATAGCTGTTTATGCCGTATTATATGTTTTAGTCAAGATAATATATATTTATTAACAACTAGGTCGCCAGTACAAAAACAATGCATTCAGTCACCGTGAAATTATTCAAGCTTTGACAGTTGAGAAAATAACGGACTATACCAATCAATATTTTAGACATTGACAAACTTTACTCTTTTAGGGTTGCCATCAAGTTTTTTGTCATCAAACGTTTAAAATTTCAAATATTGTTATTCGGCATATATAAGTTATACATATTTAAGATGTATGATATGACAATACTCTGATACTTCAGGTGATTCTTAATTCTATTTAATATGTTAAAATATGATTTCGGCGCGATATGACCTTTTTGTGTTGGTGCGCTGTAAAACCCAAACAAACAAATTAAAATATGATATTATAAATGTATGACATTTGTCTCTCTATGTCCTTCCACTAATACCAAGGACCACAATGGAAATAAAGACTAGTTTATTTTTTGTGTTATCCTTGGTAATGGGAGTGAATGATGATGTATGTTAAAAGAAACGAAGTAGTTTGTTATAGCAAAGTATAGTTTTATTTATCATGATGACATTTGTACACAACAACGTTGGCATAATATACAAAATGCTCAAAGATACAACAAAATTAAGACACATTTAACTTTTGGTTTATTTTTGTGTTGTATGTCGCACAATTTTTCTGTCCAATCCCAGATGTTAGTTGACCAAATCACTGAAATCACATAAGTTTATATTGTTCGGATGATATCTGAATGAGCATGCACTAAACATAATAGGTTAGGCTGGCAGATAATAAGCATGCATAATTGTGTAATAGTAACCATTTCAATAGTTGTTTTGAGATGATTGGTGTTAACACCGTAGCAACACATTATATAGGATATATTACGGCGGTCGGTCAACCTACTCACCTTTCCTGAAAATATCTAATCTCTGGATTTAGCTGTAAGTCAGGTACTAGGCTTATACGTCCGTCAGTGACTGACAATTGCCTTGCAGGATTCAGAATCAGTGATATAAGAGAGAATAGCCGTAGAAATAATTTCAAAACCGAGCTGCACGAATGTGACCCCCTATCGGAAATCGAAGCAACGAACCCTCGATCAGTAGACTTGAGTGCTTCCAACTGAGCTAGCCGAGCTCAATTGTTTATTTGTTTAAACGCGGTCTGTTCATAAAACCATCTTTTCTGGATAGTGGCACTTAAACAGTTATCGTCGAAACCTTTCCCCATGAGTTAACGTTGTTTATGTCGAAGTACATGAAAGGATAATAGCTGCCGGTGATAGCCGAGTCAGGAATATTACCCACGCACCACATCTTCATCTTAAGTCAATGGGTTATTTAGTGTAAGTAAATAGAACAGAACAGAACATAATTTTTACCTGACAAAAAGACATACACTTATAGTCATAAACTAAATAACACATTATAATGTACAAAAATATGATTATTTACAAGTAAAAATGATATATACACCAACATAAAAGGAACAAACAAGTACCATACAAAATAGTATTTATCTAGACAAAAACAATAATAAATGCAACAGCAAGAAAATATATATTTAAGTCAATAATAAAACTAAATTTTATGTTCAAAAGACAGTACAGAAAATTTATATACTATTGAAGAAATGGCTTTAACAAGAACAATAATGTCCATGAATAAATAAGACTTACGATGCTTTATTGTTTGAATATGGAATGTATAATACAACAAAGCATTCACAATACTTATCAAGTTAGGCCATGCCATATCGGAATTTGTTAAGCGTCCGCGTGCGCGTAGGTTTTAGAGCCATCGATCAAAATAAAAAACAAAACTGTTGGTAAAGTTTTCTTAAATAATTCCGATGTTCTGGGATGCGATACGACATTTCAATTCAGGGAAAATTGTGTTTGGCAATGGCGTTATTCATCACAGGCAATGTTCCATTACCGCGTCATTAATACAATATATATTTTACGTGAAATAAACGCTAGTCATTTTATATTAAATTCAGAGCATTGTTTCATATTATGAGGATGTTATTCCATTTAAAAATATATATAATGCATTGTTTTTGTCGTAAAAACATTTGTGTTTTCGTTATTGGTCTGTGTGTTTTTGTAAATAGGTACCTAGGTTTGTCAAATTTGAGTTGACGCTTAACAGAATTCCAATTTGGCATGGCCTATCATACAATACATACATGTATAATAGCATATCGACAGTTCATTTGTAAGGTTCGGCTCTAGTTTTCATCAAATTGTGACCATATGGGACATGCAAAAAGTTCAAATTCATATTTTCATTCATATACAAATGTAAATAGCATAGTACATGTAAGTCACCCAATACATAGAGTAAACAGTCAACAACTATGTTCCATGCTACATACCTGTTTATCACAAATAACAAATGGTACCATCTCCTTTATAAATTTATCTATGCCGGACGAGAATTAATTAGTAAAACAGGCATAGTACAGCAAATTGTATCGGTTAAAATATTGGTCAAAAGTTGGCTTAGACAGCTTCACTGAAAAACAGATTTTGCAGGGAGTAAAGTAAAGTTGACACAAAGGTATATGATTCGTTCCATACTCAAATATAGCAATGTTTTAACATGTTCGTGTTCTCTACGTACTCATATCCAAAACGTGTTTTCTCGTAACTTGTTAATTCTTTTCCATTTGTAAACATGTTTAGTTTCAAGCTGAAAATAATACCTTGAAATTTCTGCTTTAAAGGACATGCAGTAGAAAATGATAATAACTTTGTTTTACTATAACGGTATTCCCTTACATGTACTATTGTACATATAATTGAACTCATAAAAACCTACCCATAATCCCCGTTCAGTTTGTATCAAAGATTTATAGGCTATTGTTATCTTTATATAGAACTGCAAGGAAGTTTTCTCAAGCTATATTGTTTTAAATAATGGTATTTTCATCAACATCTAAGTCTGTAAGAAAGTTCCCTAGTGTCGCTGACCAAAATAAATCTACCAACAAGTAAGAGTTACATTGACGTAGTAGACATATTAAGTATGTCCATAAGTCACAGGTCACATTTAACCTTACTTATCTAGCACTCATTGTTCGTCTGGCACTTGCCCGTGAGATGGTCAGATCATATGTTATAGGTGTCTTTGATTGGTTACTAACAAAATAACATCTAAAACATGACCGTATAGCTACTTTAAATGATTTCCTGAATGTATCTGAAAAAAAAGATATGAAAAGGTTATTAAAGATTCTGATACATAAAGGTAATATAGGACAGTTCAGTTTTAACATGACTTTGTGGTTTTGAACATTGTTTAGGAGTTACAACAACAAGTTTAAAACTTACGATACTATAGCTCGTTTAGGATAGCTTGAGACAAAATACAACAATACCATTTTTATACACAGGTGGATTTAAGTTTAGTACACGTAGTTATCGACTAATGTGGTTTTGATGTATTAAATTTAGTACGAGTACACACGTTCCACGCCTTAAGACATGTTTAATACTTTCATTACACAAAATCAGCTGACCTCCCTGTTTTATGAAATACCTGAGTCCCAAATATGTAAACAGACTGAGCCGTTTGTCTCAAGTTATCCTAAACGAGCTATAGTTGTTGTTGTTAACCAAACAGTTTCATTACGAAATTAAAAATAACTTATTGACATAATTATACATATTGATCAGAAACGTACAATGTTACTAATAAGGACAATGAAGTAATAAAATATCTATCTTGTCGATGTCTCCTGTCAACATCGACAGTGGATACTGTGTGTTTATTACAAGAATTTTGCCTTATCTGTGATAATAGTGACTTGTAAACTATTGCTGACATTTTACATTTATATCTCTTGGATAACGATTTGCGTATATACAAGACTACTTGCGTCCGGAATAATAAATAATTGAATTCATTAGCGTGAAGAGTGCAAAAAGAGCTTTACATATTCCCGTGGGCGAAAATGTCTCCTGTTCCGGATTTCCGGAACAGCAGGAATTTATTCAGATATTTCCTTTTTTATACTAACATAAAACATAGTCGTTCATTGCCTTAAGGATATAAGAAAATGATACAAACGTGTATATGTTATATTTTAACAGACGTCAGAAAAATCAAAGATATAAGAGCTATGAGAATTATACGAAGATTGTTCAGAAATTTGTTGTTGTAAAATAAGTGACTATGGACCATGAGTATACCGCAAATCAGTAGCCTGCTCAATTACCCTAAACGTTCCAAATGTTCCGTAACGATACATTCGGAACTCCTCGGCCATTCGCTGCGAATAATCTCGGACATATTAAGCCATTATTTTGAAACTACCGGGGTTGAAGTAAACACATTTACGATCGTTTAGGCAATGAGTGATGTTTCGTTTTTAGTCCGTAAATTTTGAAACATCACCCATTGACTTAACAATCTTTTATTTGTTTATTAGATTAGATTATTCGCAGCGAATTGCCGAGGAGTTCCGAATATATCGTTACGGAACGTTTTGGAACGTTTAGGGTAATTGAAGAGGCTACATAGGTGCTTTCAACAATGCGAGCGCTCGGGGCGACAACGAGAACGTTAAATCTCAACGCCCTCCTCCTCCCCGCGCGAGTGCGAGCGAGCGTTCGCGATTCAGATTGAGAGGTGTTTCGCTTAGATATCAATGATGGCGGCTAGTAAAATTTGAAGTTTTATCTCTAAGAATTATCTCTGAAAAGTGTGACGCAAACGTGTGTGTTACTTGTTCCACATAACATGTCCACGCAATGCATATAATAGAATTTATTTGGTACAGTAAATTGTATCATAATGATTCTAAATATATTATATGATAAAAAATGCGAAAGATCTCATGTTTCAGAAGAAATAGTTGTTGCCCCACTCGCTATTTTCAATAATGAGCTGCTTGACGCCATCATAGATTTTACAGCGAGCGCTTGCAATCGTTAAATAGCCTAACAATTCGCGAAGCAGGCGCTCGCTCGAGCGCTCGCATTGTTGAGCTTAGGTCAGAGAAATTTTCCAATCTGAAAATTTTTAATACGAACATGAGTATAAATAACGGTTAACTGTAACCTCTATCTCCTTTTTGCGTGTGTCAAATTCGAGTATTCCATTATTATGAGTTAAGTTAATTACGATTTAAAACGGAAATTCCCGAATCTCAACGAACTGATGTTGGTAAAATGATAAGGATAGAACTTACCGCTCATGAAGTTGTATATAATTGGATTAACACAACTGTTAAATATAAAAGCCCAATGAGATATAAGGGCAATAATATTTTTGTAAGGTATGTGATCTAAATTTCCTGTGTACCTGCAAATATAAACATGTTAATACATTTAATATTCCATATACAAAACCCTAACTGATGATTATGAACACGTTAAGTTGAATATGTTTGTGTTATTGCTACTAGACCATTAGCCTGTTCAATTACCCTAAACGTTCCAAAACGTTTCGTAATGATACACATGAAACTCCTCGGCCATTCGCCGAGAATAATCTCGGACATATTAAGACGCTATTTTGAAACTACCGGTGTTGAAGTAAACAAATATACGATCGTTTAGGCAATGAGTGATGTTTCGTTCTTAGTCCGTAAATTTTGAAACATCACTTATTGCCTTAACGATCGTATATTTGTTTATTAGATTAGATTATTCGCAGCGAATGACCGAAGAGTTTCGAATGTATCGTTACGGAACGTTTTGGAACGTTTAGAGTAAATAAACAGGCTACTGATTTAATTGTTAACGACATACTTAATTGAAGATCTACGGCCATATCTTGAAGACCAAGGGACATATATTAAAGACCTACGTACACAAAATAAAGACCTACTGACACATTTTTGAATACCTAAGGACTCAAATAAAATAGAGGCCTGTATACACATAGACAAAATGGGATAAAATGGTGTTTTGAACGTTTTTTATTGACAAATTAAGATACTTTGACAACAGAATCATAAAACGTCTTCCAAATGGAATTACACTGGAAATACATAGTTGCCTTTCTTTAAAATTTTCAATATAGTGATATTTGTTTACGTTTCATCTGGCATTATTTAATGAGAAGTTTTAAATGTTTTAAATGAAATGAAAGATAACAAATTAAATTTGAAGTTCAGTTAGGTTTACAGTCCCTCATGCCAAAACTGATAAGTACATCGGTGTCATAGATCTTGCTAATAACAACAATGAGCTATACTCACCTAACTAGATTTAATATATGATTTGGTAGTAAACAAACAGCAAATACAAGTACAACAACAACAAGCATTCTTGCTGCTTTCTTTCTTGTTTCTATAGTACGATTATAACTAGCATGTGCTGATGAACCACCACCGTTTATAGCCTGGAATTCTCTCTGTAAACCTGTAGAAAATATCAACATGTGTACAATAACCATTTACTGATCAATTCCGCAGTTTTACGCGTATGTGCCCCCCCCCCTCCTTCAAATTGGCTGTCACAGGCTTTGAAATTGGTGATTAAACTGGATTAAGTGAATTTCACTTTTGGAAAATTGTCCTTAAAATGTTGCCCATTTTGCTCCGCCTATGATTACCCATGGTACCTGGGATCGGGGCTCAACTGGCTGTTCTTGAAAGTCAATCACCCAGACAACAACTTGGCAGAATTTCATAACTGTCAGTCTTACAGTAAGATAATAGCATCTTGAAATAACCCTAGCGCATTAAAATGTAAATAGCCATTTTTCACGACTTAAACATATTTAATTCATTTCTTTAAAGTTGCAACTGTTGCACAATTTATGAATTACATTTCGGCGTGAAACAGTCGTTGTACCGTAACTAAGGGATTACATCAAGTAGACGGAACAATTATGATCTATTGAAACATAAAAAGAACTGCTAGATATGCTTCTAGTTTATGTAAATATAATGCAAATATTATACAAACGTGGTAAAAAGCTCAGACTACGAACTTATCAATCTGGTATCGAAGTTTACAATATACATAGCTAGAAGTAAAACGTTACGTACAAAATAACATAAAACTAAAAGCATACCAGCATTAACAGCAGGAAGGTTAAACTGTTTTATAGCTTTTCTTAGCAGACATTATGCATTAAATTTTATTATAATAGTGTGGCATTTTCTAGCATTTTGTCAACAAGAAAGTCTGTCATAATATAGCGAGGCAATAAATTTGTGGCAGTCGCATGATTCCAAATCAAACACAACACATGGTATACTGCTCTGGCTTGTAAGTATATGTGACAGGCTTGTCACAGTTCCAACTTGGGAAGACAGTTGATTTCCGTCGAGGGATTCTAATTAATCCGCGAGTCGTTTTTGATTGGTTGTATATTAATAAGATCAGAAGCATTCAAATATTAGGCTTGCAGCTGAAGGCTTTCCTTTTTTACAAACATGTACAAGCACTTGAGTTCTTTAATTCTTGAAAATGCACACACTTGTAATTTGATAATACTTGTATTATATTGTCAACAAATTCGAGTAAAAATGATCCAGTTTCGCAATCGTTTTCTTGTAATTTATGTTTTTATAAGATGGTGTACATGTATACGGGGAACTATTTATTTTTAATTCAGCGGTATAACGGTATAAAATTATTTTAAAAAGGAAAGGACATATATAATAGTAAGGAAATCGGGGATGAGTTTCATTATCTATTCAAATGTCTACAATCTATGGCGTTCTACCAATTGAAGAAAATTTACCTACATACAAACATTTCAGTCAATCTAAATATGTATACTTTTCCAGAATATTATTAATACTGCAAATAAGAAAAGACTCAAACTGGGTATATTTGTCAATAAAGTGCTTATTTAATAAGTGGGTTTCAGACCACTACCTGGCTAAAAATTCATAATTCTCTTAACATCTCTAAATCATGTTTTCCCAAATTAATCAGCCATTCTCTTCTCTTTGTTATTTTGTCTTTATACTTTTTTATATATGCTATATGTGTCTTGTCATATGTTTTAACATTTAAGGGTATTAAAATTTAATGTTAAATACAAACGAATGAAGGTCTAACTAAATGACACCCGTTTCTTAGACCTACTGTAGTGAAAATGTAGTAAAACGTTATGCAACTAAACTAATGAGTTTATGAACAGTAAGTTCACTCTAGATGTTTCCATTTTTTTTCATTTCTAAACAAGCGTCTAAAATAGTTTGTCCTGGTACACTGCGCACATTACGTAAAAACGTCACGTTGAGGCGTTCTGTACGACGGTCAATTTTTGAGCCACCACTCGGAACACAACAACGATCTCATACGCAAACTCCCCACAACGATTATTTCCCATTATTAAATCAATAACCACTGCCACAACAAGTAAATTCTTCCCTTAGAGAGCCGATTTTTCCATCTTTTCTGGTACAATTCAATATTTTTCTACAAATTGAGTCTTCTTGCAGTAAACTATGATGTTCAAAGTACATAAAGATAAAAAATAATGTTTTTTTTTTATTAATAATTTATAAAAATAACAAAGCGAGGCGTAAGCATAGTAAGAGGTTTGAATGTGTTCACGGTGGTCGCCAATATATGTCACGTGGTAGTACTAGCGTCACGTGATTTACGTGTTGGCAGTAGTTAAGTAGCAAAGCGTGATGTTAGCACTGTGAGCAATTTGTCTCCTACGAAGACATATACAGAAACATGCACTTGTCTGCATTGTTCAGTAAAGTGCAAAATTAATACATGACGAAATAATGCAATCATAGCACAATTATTTTTTTATACTCGTATTATTCCAATCTTTTCAATCAATACGTATTCTCGTACCCAGAGGCTATATATTGATAACCTCTGGGTACGAGCATGTTAATATTAAACCGGGACAATGTAAAACACGTCACGAACAAGTCCACTTAATTTTCATGACCTTTTCTTGAGCAATATTATCTTATTTCTTATAGATTGATGTCATCCCCGGGGTTACTAACCTGACGTTCTGTACCACTAAGTCACGTCATGAATATAGTTTTATAATAGAAGTACCGAAGGCATGAGATGCCTAATTGCAAATGACACATACACGCGATCATGGTTCGTGCAAAGGCTTATACAATTTAGTTGCAACACGATTTCAATATTAATATTACCTTTTTCTATATTTTTAAATTGAAAAACTTTTAATATTACAGATGTTGAAACACATGTGATAGAAAATTTATTAGTTAATGGCTGGTATACATGTACTAGTAATGAACTGATGTGAAATTTGATCATAATTTGTATGGACAAACTTAAAAAAATGAGATCCCTCGAAAAAAAGATGAATATTTTAGATATCAAAAACAAATAAAATAATAAGCACAGTTACAAGTCTTCCTTAAAGAAACCAATGCAGAAAGCTAGCCAATGAAATTACGCAATCATTTTTTTGAAAATAAACACGTGCGTTGGTTTCTATTTTAAGTAAGAACAATCTACAATGACGTCATTGTTATTGAAGAGTATTTAATTGTAACACGCGATTTCATTGGAAGAAGATTGGTCTCCCTGCGTCATGCATATGTATGAAAACGAGATTTTGCCAGTCAAATTGCCCACAGTACGTATGGAATGTAACGTAAGAAAGTACTGTGGTTGCCGACGACGTATATATCATGTGGTACAGGTTCCATAATAATCTAGATTTATGATGTACTTACCAGAGCAAGATCTTCTTGGGAATGATCCAGTCCACAACACTAAAGATATCTGAGTGTAAGTAAATGTCATAAGTAAAATAGGAGCAAAGTATAAAGATATCATTAAACCAATCTGAAATGTCATAATTGTATGATAGTCCCACAATGCTGGGTAACAAGCAGTAAGTAATATAGTATCATTTCTGTATGGAATTGTAGTAGAGACAACAAATTCTGGAGTTCCTACACCAACAGAGATGATCCAAATGATGAGAATGATGATTCTGGCTCTTTTAACTGTACTGTGAAATCGTAGAGGGTAACATATAGCATACCAACGTTCCACTGATATGGCACATAGTGTTAACACGGATACTGTTATACAAATCGTCTGAAATAAAAGCAAAGTACATGAAAGATTCATTGTAAAGACATTATTTAATGTTTTTGTCAGTATGCAGTTACTTCATATATAAGTTGGGAACAGTCAAACTATTGGCCTGAGAAAAAGTGATTGTGCTTTGAACTTTTGCTCGAGGCCATAAGCATCATCATCATCATCATCATCATCATAATCATCATTTTATTAGTATTATTAACTATTCGGCAATTAGGGACTTTCCCGGATAAAATCTGAAGCAATCCAATTGGTAAGTAGGTCCTTACAGTTGGAATCCTCGGATTTTATCATTGAATTCCTATGTAAGGATATAAAAATATTTCATTTAATATCTTTCTTGTCAATTTCGATATTAACAGGAGTGATGAAATTTAAATAGTTCTTTATCCTATCAATACTTAGCTTGAAGTTCAAAATAAATTAAATCAGTTATTTTAAAAAAAATATTTAAGATTAATTGTGGCAAATTGACACTGAAAAGTAATCCAACTGATTGGACCTACCTATTTGAAGAGTATACAAGGGGAAATGACTGACTCAGGTCCCTTATTACCTAAACGGGGTAAAATCAATCGAGTTAAGATTGTCGAGGTAAGAATAATAGGATCACTCCTGGAAAATGACTGTAATCAATAAACTTGAAGTCTGAAGTCACGTTGTGACATATAGATATAGTTAAGTGCTACTTAAAATGATTCTGTAATCGCTATCAATGTTATTACTCTAAGTTTTATTTTACTTAATGCTGTAAAATAGAGAATGACAATATAACCGTCTATAAAGACGGAACTGACGACTTGTGTTTTTCCTCAAGATCACTTTAATGGATTCATTTTCACATTTCTTTCCTTAAATTGTCGTATTTAATATCTGTAATTGTACGTCTTCTAGTTTGTTATAAAAGTTCTTAAATAATAATGTATTGAATAAGTATTACATCATCAAAACAGTAAAAAGTCGAAACATTTCGTTTAAGGTTTCATAATTATTCAAGTAAGGTCACGTATATCTGGTGCTTATATGTCAGAATGTGTCATGGGCATACTACAAGAGTCATCAGTGATTGCTATTCCAACCTAACATTTCTATACAGTGTGTGCAGATTGTCCTGAGACAGATTAATTAAAGCCTGGTAAGTATTAGGCCATGTCATACCTTGTCATACTTGTTAAGCGTCCGCGTAGGTTTTAGAGTACTCAATCCAAAAAAAAAATATTTATGAGATTTTCTTAAATAATTCCGTTGTTCTGGAATTTAATAACGACAGTTCGTTCTAAAGAAACACGCTTGGCAACGACGTTAATCTTCGTAAGCAATTTATCATGACAGTGCCATTAATACAATATATAATAACACTAGTCATTTCATATTAAAGATGCTTTAAGTCTGTGCTTCAACTAGTCATTTCATAAGTTTGTCAAACCTGAGTTGACGCTTAACAAAATTCCAATCTGGCATGGCTTAAACGTACGCAATAAATGATTTAGTAAATGCCTATATCGAGTAGGAATTTGTATACAAATTGCCAAGAACAGCAATTATACACATAATTGTATGTGTTGTTAATGGTTTAACACTATATTGTGAAAAAATGCTGTTTTAAATTTGTCTCTCATATTCCTTTTAAGAAAGGTTTACATGTTTTATGAAATTGTGTATATACAATTGTTTTATCATATTGTACAAGTAAAGTGAGACATTCATAACTTATCTCTTCTGTAGCCTGTTCAGTTACCCCGAACGTTCCAAAACGTACGTAACGTTAGGGTCGGAACAACTCAACCCAAAGACAACTCAGCCTGAGACAACTCAATCCCCTACTAGCGGGTTGAGTCCCAACTTTGGGTTGAGTTGTCTTTGGCTTGAGTTGTCTTCGGGTTGAGTAGTCCCGTACCCGTAACGTTCGCTAACAACAGTAACTGAACACGCGCCTGACAAAATGATTGTTACTGTAACTTAAAAAATGTCATTGTGAAAACATTAGAAATATAACGCAGACTTCGAGTGTTGCCCGCAAGACTGTAGTAACTCGCTCTTCAACGCAATGCACTTACTACAATCTTGCGGGCAACCTTTGACTTGGATACTATTTTTTCTGAGAAAGTCTGTGTGGTCATTTACATAGTTTTTTCTCTGGGGAATTATACCATAAGTACTTTTTGTATTTCTAATGATTTCCTAATTTCACTCGTCAAGTACTTTGCCATTTCCTCTTATAAAAGAAATAACTGGAATGACGCATTAATAGTTTAATTAAGGTAAAATTTTGAAGTCGTAAGAAATGTATTCTGGCAGGATTTACCATTTGGCGCCAGTTTCCTTTAAGAGAATAGTGTGAGTATAGTATATTTGTTCCTAGGGACCAATACGTTAAGTTTATATATAATTTTAATGACGCAGTTTGCAGATTTTACGTCATTCTATAATGCCTCATACCCAACTTATTGTGATAATCCGCGGAAAAAATGTCCCCCTTGTTGAGGTAGTTAAAATCGATATTGTTTGTTTCCTTAAACAAGAAACTTTATCTTACTAGTTCAGTACAGGGGCCAGGAAGCGGACTCAAAAGTGATTAATCTAAGTTGAAAGCACTTGTTTCACCATCGAGCTTAAATAAATTCGTATAAACGATTACCCTATCAATGGAATAATGATTGTTATATTGTGTATATCCAATCTTTCCAGTAAACAAAGTTATTGACGCCAAGTCTATGCCCATCCCAATCTTCCTTGTCATTATAGCATAAAGTTATTTCTAAAATAATTTCCAAATTGTGTTCATTTCTTTGAATCAAAGGTAAAACATTTATATTTCTCGACTTAAAGGTTATTTTTCTCACTTCATGTAAAGTTACATTAGTGGGATTGGGAGACATTGAAACCAATATAATCATAATGAAATCTGAACATTAACTCGTCTGGATTCAAGATTCACTTATTCTTTTCCAGAATTTCGATACTTAAAACAATAAGAACTGTGGAAAAAAACATATCATTTAATTAATAAATTGAATAAGGGTTTGCAATAAAAAAAATCACCATTGAATATGATTGGAATATTGAAACATGTACAATATCAAGTATTGCTATGTAAGTATGCTAAGAGCTCAAACATTACTTGTCCACGGACAAGTGGATTGGAGGTATTTACTTATCCGCAGACATTGCAAACCCCTGGTGACAAAACAAAATATGGTGGTTAGATCACTAACACATATCTGGAACTGACTGTGCTTGTAAGCCAGTGTCAATTCTCAGAATCCGACGAGATTCAGTAAGTCTCTATCACAGCACAGTCTCTGGGTTAGGTAACATAGTGATTAAAAACATAGCGTAAACATAGAGATTATACATATTGTAAAGTTTGGGGGAAATCGCAATCCCAGCGAGGGTAAAGCATCACAAATCCTTCATTTAATAACAAAGTGATTTCGATAGCGTTTCTGTATACAAAAAGAAATTTCAATACAAGTAACCTCTTTTGCTTAAAAAGTGATTCCAGTAAGGGTCACTTCTCACAGAATATTCAAATTGTGTGACAATAAAAAGCTATAAATGAAATATTGAATTAATTGTTTAAAAAACCTATAAAATGCATCTGTTTATCCCCCAGCTTTCATTCATAATCCCTCCTAAATTCATTAAGAGCAGTATTTTCTTACCATAAGTGATATATATATTTTACAAGCTATTTCTCCCAGGAACCACGTACGTGTTATATCCACTATCAGCACAGAAGGCAAAGCAATTAAAATCACACATAAATCAGCCACGGATAAATTAACCATAAAAATATTAGTCACTGTTTGTAAGTCTGTGTTCTTCCACACAGCAAAGCATACAAGCATGTTCCCTGTCACACCAATAAAGAAAGAAATGATGTAAGCTACTATAAGGAACCATTCCCATGGTTCAGGGTAGATCATTTGATATATCATCTCAATAGTAACTTGGAACGATTGGTCACTCTTCATTTGTAAGATTGATATGTTATAGTCTTCAAAACTGGAATTGTAATTTACATAATCCGCCATTTTTTTTGTTGTTTTTTTTATTTCAATTTTTATTACTTTCATAGATCTGGTCCAATTTATCCATCAAGAATTTCTGTTTGAATCAACCACGTAAAGAGTAAGTAGCTTGGATAGTTTTATTGTTATAAAATGTTAATTATATCATTAATCCAGTATTCAATGATCTACGTTTAGTTATCCAAGGAATGAAATCTTCACATCTTATCAGCTTTCCCTGTTAGTTCAATGACTGTTCATCAATCCAATACATCCCACGCAATGTCTTTGTCGAAACCACAGAGATTTACAACGAACAGCCTACTGTTGTTATTTTAGAAAAAAAATCACCAGTTCAATATTCAATTTAGAAAACAAACAATAAAGAAACTCCAACAAGTATTATAATATTGTTATTGTTCTGACATGTTCAATACTGGTAATATTCAAAATCAACCTTGCATTAGCGCTCCATGCAAGAGGGCTCCACATCATCGCCTCGTGGTCGCCATAGACAAGTAAAACTGAAAACTCGATAGCATTTTCCATTAAAAAGTATCCATGCGTAAAGCATTGAAAAGTTTAATTAATACAACAACAGGATGAACACAGGCGAATCTCTTGTTAAAATTGTAACACTATATCAAGAACGTTATTGAAAAAAACTTACGCAAGAATTGTAATGAATAAACAACACTGAAAAACAGCGAACAATATATTTTGAATGGCCAATACAGTAACTACAAAAGTCCATTATCGAGATTCTGGTTGCCAGAGTATTGGTTACAGAATTCTACGTATATTGTTATGTAAGGTGATATCGTAAGAAATGAAGGTCCCTTGATAACGTACATGTTATGTTATAAGTTGTTCTTCATAGCTAAGGAGTGAACACCTTTATCTATGGACAGCTGGGTCTGTTTTCTTGTTGTACATTTAACTTTATGAACCGAGCCACAAATATTTTTACAACATCATAATCCAAGGAGGTCTAGAAAGAATATCTTCTAAGATCAAAATAACAATATTGAGCGAACCTTTCTTGACATACATGTATTTTATCAGAGGACTATTACCTTGTCTGACATCTAGGTCTTGAGTATGTCCCAATCTTTACAAACATATGTTTTAGTTCTAGATGACCAATGCCTTGTAGCTACATGTACATAACCAAGCTGTTTTAAAGGGAAATACCAACATTACTAAATCGCGTTTTAGATCAAATTATAAGTGTAAACCTAACCACACGTGATTCAGCTACTATTACTAGTATTTAGTATATCTAATTTACATTAGATAATCTCCTGGTACCATTTCAATAATAACTTACAGAATAATCCTTGACAAAGATGATAAATGAAAACAATCTCACTTAGTGCTCCACCTACAATGTGAGTCAGGAACCCATGTGTTACAACAAACCTAGTACTACTGGAATAATTAATAAATACTAGACCAAGAAGTGATTTGATTCCTTAAAAACACAATGCATGGGTAGGCTCTCGGGAATCTCGCGGTCATAATTAATGTGTCTATCTCCAACTTCCGTCAATACTTCCCCCCAGAGACTGGTAGCAGTCATATCTTTGACATGGTGGAGTCTCGTACATAACGGTACGTTCCTGGCATGGGTCGATTTCAGCCTGTCTTTTTGTCACAACTTGAAGAAAAAACGCTGCAAATGCAGACGAGCGCCATCAGGTAAACAAACTTAGTAGTTTTTGTCAAGATTCGTATTCAGTTCAATGTCAGTAAGTCCATTAGCAGTTATTTAATAAAGTTGTCATTAAATAAGTGATTTGATATAGGCCCTGTTATTTTTTCTCGGGACAGTTATATTTGCCCTCTGCCTTCGGTTTCGGGCCAATACGACTGTCCTTGGAAAGATAGCAGTACCTATATCAAATCACTTATTTAATAACATATACTATAGAGCATCTCGACGTTATATTGCTTTTTCTAATGGATTTTATCGATACAGTGAATTGCAAATATATTGCACATGTATTACCCGTCAAATTACATTGGCTGCAATATCCAATGAAACAATTAGTGGTAAATCAGATAATTTCACGATAGTAAAATTCCAATCAAACGTTAATACATTTGCAGAAATAAATGCATTCTTAATGGATAATATGTTTTCTTTGGCGCAAGAGACTTTTATAACCCAACGATGATATCGACTGTAATGTGGAATCAATACGTATAGCTAGGACTATACGACATTAAAGTACTCATGTATGCAATCAACTGCTTATTATGGTGGCTGATTTATGTCATGTGGTTATATAGTTTGTCGTGTTTTCGTGTTTTCGTTTCTTCGCGACGAAGAAACGAAAATACGACATGGCATAAATCAGCCACCATAGCTTATAGATCTTCGCTAGAGATTATTATCAAAATACATTGTTTTAATGAATGTTTGTATTACACTAATTTATTTTAGCTCGATTGTGAAACAAGTTATTACAACTTAGATTAATCACTATCCAATCCGCTTCCTGGTCCCTCATTACTGAGCTACAGGATAAAGTGTTTTTGATCAAGAAAACAACGAGGTTGGATTTTGTTTAGGATTTGCATCAACGCGGTGCTCACTATCCAATGATAACCAGTCCATCGTTCATTGCCTTTTCCACGACAGTCGCCGTTCGCTTTTCAATAGGAAACATGTTGGTAGGTTTCCGCGAGTGTTTGCAAAAAGATTAAAACTGGCGTTGAAAATATGATGCACAGAAAAAAGTGTACGCTTAGTCTCGGTATTATTGAAATCTGACAAAGTAAGAATTACAGTTCTTTAAAACTTTGAGTCGAGGCTGCTTTATCACTGTTTTCTTGTTCAAACTGTAACATTTGTGGTATCATATTGCAAAAGCATTAAACATTCAAACATTGAATTAATCAATGTAACGCATTGACTGTAAGTCCCTTGTTACTTCACTATTCTCAATTGCTAAATTGTGCTGTTAAAATTGTTCATATGGTTTTCATTTTAGAAGGTCATGTTTGCACAATGCTGTCAGTTGTGTTTACATATACTTGAAATTTATAATCTCTGACATTCTTGGGTTTGTAGCATTCCTAGTAATAGAGTTAAAATGCGTGTAAAAATATCTAAAAATATCAATATTATAAAGTGTTCTATGAAATATGATGTGAGGAGGTGACAGACTTATTGCCTAAATCGCAATGTTATCATCCCCAACACATCTAGACCATTAACAAACTTTGACGTATCGTCACGTGCTACTACGTGTTATTGCCTAAACAGTTCATCCTGGTCGGTGATGAAATATAACATTTCGCTAATTGTTTCCTTTTTTGATCTTGTAGTTGACATTGTTTCCCTTGTTTCCTACAAGTTTTCAGACAAACCACAGCAGGATTATTGGTCAGACATAGTGAAGAAGTACACAGGTTTTACTCTCCGATATGTACTGACTAAACTCAAACCGGTATTTTGCCATACATATAGAGAAAACAGATCATTCGGTGGATATTTTATTTGCATCAAGATATCGTTTTTGTTTTACAAACTTTTTGATAATTACACGGTCACTGAAAATGTTACTTTTACCTTTTTTCGACAAACGTGCTAACCACTGAGCCATGTCTCAAACGGATCATTTATAAACTAACATATTCAGTGACCGTGTAATTGTTTAAGTTGTCACTAGTTTTTAAGTGAAACAATAAACCGCGTGCAGTGACATTCGGAACTCCTCGGCCATTCGTTACGAATAGCCTCGGACATGTTTAGGCACCGTTTTGAAACTACCGGGGTTGAAGTAAACAAATACACGATCGTTTAGGCGATGAGTGATGTTTCAGTCCGAGAGCTCGCAGGGTTTTCTGTGCGGTATCGCGCCTAAAAGGTGTGATGAGTGATTCTAATATAGTTTTGTCTGAGGAATTCGAAAATGCATTTCTTAAAACTGGCGAGGTAGGCGTTTTTTCACAATCTGAGCTCAAAGATGTACATTACCAAAAACACCAAAATGCACACATGTAAGACACATATGAAATAGTAAATCTACGCAATTTCATTAAAAGTGTTTCATAAGATAACCTATCACTAATATTGGAAACTTAAAAACTTAAACTTCTTCATTTGTTTAAGGCCTATTTCTATATCAAATAGTCAATGGTGTTGTAAAAATGACTTTAATTATTAATAACAATAATAAATAAGTAAAAACTTTCCACAAAATACATATACAATTACACAAAAAAATAAACAAAATATTGCATTTAATTTCATTTACTGAGATATTTTCATCATTATGTTTGGGGATTTCATTTGTATTATATTGATGTATGACTCTCTCAATTGTAAGTTTGACATTTTAAACTTACCTAATTCACACGTTTTGGTGGGTACTGTATTTAACCATCATTATTTCACTTAATGAGATCCAATTTACAATTGGTCATGTCTTTAAGAAAACAAATTTCCTAAGCACGATATAATTGTCATGATAGCTTTATGTAAATGTATATAAGTTAAACTAGCGAGTTCATTATCTTATTAATTCAACTTCGTATTTGTAAATGACGTCAATAAACTTAATTGAGTAAACGTTGTTTACGTCGTTAGCATTATTCTCTAGACATTGTTTTATTTATACACTTTAAGCGAGTTCATTACTCTTTACAATGTGTTACTTCATCATTGTGTTTGTCTACTTTAAAACAAATAAAATTCAGTAGGAATAAAACAATTACCAAAAATAAGTAGTACACAATGTTTTGAAACATGTTTCAAAAATAATATATATTATTGTGAATCGCTTTTGAACAGTTTTTCAATATAAAAAGAGCGCTATACAAATTGGTATATAATAATACATTCGATTTATTTAAAACTAGAAAACCTATGATAACTATCTTAGTAAATCTTTTTGTATGATATATCTAAAGTACTGACTGCTGAATAGGCTTAAGCTTGTCATTTATCATCTACAAAATGTACTTTTTGAGGTGAATTAGGGGACTCAAATATGTGTATACAGAGAAAGGTTTGACTAAAAAATAATGTGATAATTACATTTAACCAGGTAAGTGTATTTCGTTGATAAAATGTAATAATTATATAAACATCTTTAATACGTTTGAAGCCTTAAAAAGTAACAACAACAACACAGGCAAGTAAAATATATTATTATTTTAGTGTCACAATACATGTTGGTATTTACTGGTTGCACTATAATATCTATTTATTTTGTCGAATATACTAATTTATTTTATCATTCGACAATAATAGTATATTTGCTAATGGTATGATATGATTGCTAGTGGTATGATATACTAAGGACATAGCAGGAATAACTAGACAGCTATGACTTCCATTGTTTAAAATAGTTGCATTTATAGGAACAAAATTTGCTTACTCATTACAATAACGTTAGGTTTCCATACAAAAAAACGTCCAAACAAAAACGCACGCACGTTTTCAATCGCATTGTTTTCAGCAACATATTTTTTTTCTCTGTTGTTATTTGTTATATTCTATGTATGCAAAGTTTTGAAACACGTAGACTATACAGAAATTGTTCTCATTAGGAGTACAAATAACATTTATTTTTCCTGTGATATGTGGATACCATTTTACTGAGTCTATATTACTTCTGGGAATTCTCAAGATTATACATGAAGATTTTAAACAATGCTAAAAAAAAAACAACAAATACATTGATATATCAAATTGTCACATTTATATAATAATTGATCATATCGACAAAAGTGACTATGACATCAGCTGAATTATGGGGTTTTCAAAAGATGTTAACATCAGAACACAAGATTAATGTTTAGGATTAATCATTATTGCTTCATGAAATACAGGGATGGTACAAAGAAGGAATTTAATCTTTTTTTCTATTGTGTTCCATATATATCCAAATATAAATAATGATAATTATTAAGATAACTGATGACAATGGTTTAATCATGGTGAATTATTGAGATAACATATAGCTAAATTATCTCCTTTGAGGCTCCGTCTGTACAATAGAATGTAAATGTCTGCTTATATCACATAAATGAAGAATTTGGTAGCTTAAATGGAATGTCTGTCATTTACGTACAGACAAATGTGGTTTAATAAATGGATTTATATAAACAACAATTCATGTCTTAAAGCGATGAAAGGAAATCCTTTGAAGTACAAACGCTGCACTATTCACATTCTACCAATGTCTTATTAAACGAAAAAGGAGTTACTGGTGATCAACAACTCATAGAGTTTATTCTGCTGAAAAGTTGATATGTTGCACGTCTAGGGATAACTTTGACCTGAACAAATGTTCTAGTTATAAATGTTAAAAGGAATTGTAAAGCTCAACAACAAGATTGCCAGATTAACAGATAAATTCTTATTAAGATAAAGAAAATCAGATTGAAAACAATTTACACTCTGACTTTGATATCTCTATTCTTCAACTACATGTTAGGTTAGCTAGTTGATAAAAGCTTAACACTAGCGGTTTGCTGTATTTAAATCTCATACGCTCGCTTGCTCATTAGTTTCGCTTACATTAGTGACATAATTGGAATATAATGGGGGGAAATACCACAAGATAAGGTTAATAACATTTAACTGATAATAAACTACATTGATAATTATCTGCCATATATCATAAACGGCTTATTAATGTCTTACATAATGAACAGGACGTAGGAGGTGTAACTTAAGCGATGTAACTATTGTCAGCAAACTTGAAAATGAAATTTAGAGATATACGTAATGCTGGTCCAAGAATTGGTTTGACGTGGGAAAGTTGTTCTAACACATATCTAAATTCTACTATACTGGGTAAACATCACTAAGAAAGCTTTATTACAAGTTGGAAGCATTGTTTATGGAAGAAAACCAATTTACTTTTGTCCTTTAATAACGTGTACGTATAGGAAAGTTGTGATCCTATGATGTTTTGTTTTTCTATGATATAACGTTTCGATTTGTCTCCCTTTAGATAAGATAAATTTGCATATGATTCACCTGTTTCCATATTGTCAAATTTACCCATTTTTTGTGCGATATCTATATCGGCTATAGAGATTTTAAGATCCAGTTAAATCTTCTCAGCAGATTTGTCAAACGATTCGATATTGTCATTATCTTTTAATCTATGTACTCAAATGCTGTTGTGCCTATTATATTGTCCATGGTAATTTATTTCACACTCGTATATCTTATAATCTGATTTATCAGCAACTCTTGAACTAAATTACTCAGTTACCTTCAATTGTTTTTTTTTTCATTTTGCAAAGCAAGTTTTTCAATATCATTTTGAGATCACTGTTATCAGTTTCTAGTTATTCGATCTCTTAAGACCCATTTGGTCAAAATGTATCCTAATCTGAAGATCATCATGGTAACATAGCGTTACATGTGCGAAGCTAAAGTATAGTCATGTATGATTTTAGAATAATGCTTCTCTATGTCATCCTATAACATATGTTTTAACTCAATCAAAATACAAAGAAACTCTATTGACTCTCACAAATACTTTTCAAAGAGATTGGCCATTATCTTACATGTTTATGACAAATGTCATCTTTGATATTATCTATATTATGATATATTATCAAAAGATTGTAAATGTTCTATGCATGGTCATTCCCATACTCCAAATACCTATTAGAAGAGTTATATTTTTACAGTGCCCACTATAAGTTTATAGACATTTTTACTTTTTAGGCCTAACTGAATAGCTTTTATCTAAAATTTGATAACAGTTTATTTTGAAATATTTTTTTTTTATTTTTGCTTAATTGTTTGGTTATCATTCTGATTATAACTGAGACTACAAAAAACAACATTAAAGCTATGTTATGGAAAATAATTACTATTAACATGGTTCTGGAGGCTTTAGGAGGTCTAATGCTACATCTTATAGTTGTGTTGCATTCATATAATTTGTTTTCATTTTATCACAAACCATACTTAAACATATTAAAAAGTAATGATTCTACAAAACAAATCACCAAAATTCAAGAGTTGAAGTAAATTTCATTGTCACCAAATTTTGGTGGGTACTGTATTACTATCGGATGATACTGACAGAAACCTTGTCAATTCTCTTGACTTTTATATTGCTTTGTTGTCCTTATCACACATCGAGGTCATTGTCCTAAAATTCTTAAGTTCTAAAAATCAAGACAAATGATGTTCTATACCGGAGCTGTCAATGCTTATTTATGTTACGTTTGTTACATATAGCTATTTTTTTGTATATCGCATTACTGTTTGTTGTTAGAAGAGTTAACAACCCGCGTAATGCCATAACAAGTCCTTGTTACCATGTAATTCATACTTTTTATCTCATTATAAGGAAGCCATTTTTTTTTCTCGTGGAAAATCTATACCGGAAATAGCAAAATAGTTTTCTAAGATATAAGTTTTGACCAATGATGTATTCAGGTGTTTTTTTTCACTGAAAATCTAAGTATCTTAATAAAAAAAATTCAATAAACTCTAAGCTGTTACTAAATAGTTTTGTGTATTTGTTTGACCTAGATGGCAAAATTACCCTAGATATCAAAGAATGGAGCTTGGACAAAACATAATTGTTATTTATGAAGATAATTTTCCGTTTCGTATTTTCCGTTGGCTTAATATTGTACAATTATTTTACGCAGATAAACCTTGGATATCAAAAGGTGAAAAAGTAGATCTAACATGAACTTCGTAGAAAACGTGAATTTGATAGAATCTGGTTTCAGTGGTAAAATAGTCCGAATTCCACAGAAGTACGACATGTGAGACATTGTACTGATAAAATGTTTTGATAAATCGTGTATAAATGTTAGTATTAAGCATTGTACCTAACAAATGACAGGTGGTCGTGGTTCAATTTATATATAGATAATCCACGACCATTTGCTATGATTAAGACTTCTGATTGTTGTTTTGTTGCTAAAAAGTTTAATAGCCTGCAAATTGTAATACAATATTCACTTTACACGTCCCTAAAACTATAATAGTAATTGTACATAAACAATAATAGAATTAATTGCCAGGGAGTTAATCGCTGGGCCTTATAACTTGGTTGTGTTCCTACTACGACTGATTTCCGAGGTACATATATATTTTTGTAGATGATTGCCGAGGTTGTTCCGAACGAGATTTATCAACAGGATAACCATAATATATATATATATGTATATACACTGTATATACACCGTGGTAGCCATTCCCTTACCCGGTTGAGAAAAAAAGAGAGCGATCAACACTTCAGAAGATGATGTAGAAAATTTACAGCCCAGAGGAAAAGAGGTTCTTTGCATCGGAATATCTCTCGACACTTAACTTGTTTCAGTTAGGTTCTAGCCTCAGTTTGCACATAATGTTTACATAAATATGAACCGGACGGAAACACAAAACAACCAGCACTCCAACAACTCGAAAAATCCTCAAATTGAAAGAATATGAAAATAGTATAATATACAAAATATTGGAACATATTTTCATTTTGTGTTATGTTTCACAGAAACGCAATAACAGGTGATTTACTAAACAATTATACGTATATGCGATCAGTAATTACAAATATAAATTTCAAATCTATTTATAATGTCTGGTATTGTTCGTATATTTTCCTGAATTGCAAGACTATCTGTTCGTTAGTATAGATATTGAACCAACAAATGGAAAATAAAAATAATAAAAATACTGCGATTTAGTTTGTAGTAAGCATGATAAGACAAGAAAGAATACATTTTCTCAAAGTCTTTATTTAATATTTGTTAACTGCTTGTCGTAAATTAAAAAAAAAATACATTGAAGTTATTTAGGCTCACGTTTACTTATAGTAGTTATATTTCTCTATGGCAACCCGTACACTTGTCTTTGATTAAAACCCGATCTAAAATTTTACCGCTCGCACACTCACTAATTTAGATCTGGCCTTTTCCAATCGAAGGTCACGTTCAGGTGACCTTTTCTCATCATAATATTCATGACGAAATTGTTATGATACGTAACTTGTTTGCATCGTCTACGTCACGAAATTTGAAATGAGGCGCCCAATCGCAGACAGTGAATTATACTGCTATTAAATTAGCGTGCAAACATAGGTCTAAAAATAGAAATTACGACTATCAAAATGTGATTACTAGTGTTTTCGTCTAGATGAAAGCTACGCATTGATTGGTCGACACAAAGTTCATCTCGACGTGACCTTGCATTGACTAAGTAGAGATCCAGTACGACAACGCTCTACAGGATCTCTGTTTACGGAGATTGGTCTTTGACCACAATGGAAATAAGGGTTTCCCTTGTTTTTGTTATCTATATTATTGATGTAAATTGTGTTGACACGGCGTTAAACCCAATTTTAAATAAATTATATACAAGTTCAAAAATCAAATATTTTAACTGATGGTAAATAAAAAGATCATATTATATCGAAGTTACATCCTTTGACCTTAGTCTTAGAACAACGATGTTGATGAATATGTGGCATTAGGTAATCACCGTTAAAGCAGCAATTAAATGGTGTACACATATAGCAACAACATGTTTACAAGTTGTTCAACCTTTTGATATCATATTCTGTTCAGATCAGATTTATATATCTTGTATACAACTCAATTACGGACAATACCAATAATATTATTCATTGACGTTTTTGGATATATCAAAAATTGGATCATTTACGTGAACTATAATCAGAAGAAACAACATTGCAATCGCACTATCATCGAAATGTCCCATCATTATTCTGAGCATAATGTTTGATTTCGACCAATCAATGTACGATTATACGTCTTTGTTGCTTCAAAAGTTAGACGTTGTCGTGATCGTTTTATAAGGTGAAGAAAATGTGGGGTTTATTTATTATTATTAGTTCACTAAAAAGCTTCCTTATGCTAGGTGTGGTGTAGTCTCTTTAAGTTGTTTCTAGCTGGACTTCTTAGTTAGTACTGGTTAGACTTTAAGTTGGTACTGGTTAGACTTTACGTTGGTACTGGTTAAATTTCCAAGTTGGTACTGGTTAAAGTTCATATATATATCGCTGGTTTTTCTACATCCACATTAAAATTTAACTAACACAAGTTGACACTTTACATTACTTTATTTTAAGTACTTTTTGTATTAACATAAACTTATAAAATTAAATCTAAATAACAACAAATTATCCGAAATGTATTAAATCTAAAGTTCGTCTAACCTCCGTCTAACCCCGTTTACACGGGTTACAGAGTTTTTATACCCAGAGGGATCCGTCGGATCCTGTTCTACCGGATTCTGTTTTTACCGGATCGGGATCCGGTGAACTCTTAACCTAGAGTCCGGTACACCGGACTTAGTAAATATTCGCAATTTGCGACACTCCCCACGGGAAAATGAGGCATTCACAATTTAATGTATTACAACACAAACAATTTTTTTTTCAATTTGCATAGATAAAACGTAAATATTGTTTTAATAAACAAAATATATATTGTATTCAACATTAATCAAATAGCGATTTGCTTATAACGAATGTTAATATTGTCTTTAAAAAACAAAGTATATAGTATGAAACATAATCCGATAGTACCTCGATCATTTCAAAGGTCTTTAATATATTATCTCCAAACAGAAAGTTCAAAAATTATGAAAATCAATATCCCTGTCACTCTTTAATATATATATATTTTTCATTTACTTGACAAACAACTAAATTAAGTCCAATGTTAAAACTTATGTGATAGCATCGTCATGATAAAAGTCATCATTTACATCACTTAATTTAGTAGTATCCGTGTGAGTTAAAGTATTATCAAAACTGTTGATAGTATCATCATGGTAAGATTCATCATTTACATCACTTAATTTAGTAGTATCCGTGTGAGTTAAAGTATTATCAAAACTGTTGATAGCATCATCATGATAAAAGTCATCATTTACATCACTTAATTTAGAAGAATCAATGTGGGTTAAAATATCATCCAAACTGTTGATAGTATAATCATGATTAGAGTCCTCATTTATGATTCCTATCGATTCAATTCTCCCAAAGTCTTCGATATTTGGTTTAGCTGGTACAACCGAATCAACGTTAGAGAGCAAGCATGGATTCGTTTCATGAGTGCCGTGTATCATATTAAACATACATGTATCTCTGTTAGCCGACAAGTCTGTGGTTCTACCCGTCAAAATCCAACCTAACTTCGATGACAACAGGTATAAACCAGGTTGTAATTCTATACGTTGACTGAGAATGAAGTCAAGGTAATAGTCTGTACCTACTAACATATCGATGGTCGATGATTCAGGCTTTAAAGGTAATTCATCCGCTAACTGAACACTATCCACTAAGTCTTTTAAATGTCCAGACTCCAAATCTGTCACTGGTCTTCTATGTAGCTGTCCACTAATAGTTGGTACAATATTGGCTGTTATTGGTATATATGTTCCATTTTTTAGCTTAATCTCTATGTTTGTTGATTCTGTCTGTATTCTTTGAATTTTCTTGCTCCCAAACGTAACGAGCTGTATTTCTTGTGTTCCACTCTTGGTCACTTGTAATTTCTGAGCCAAACTTTTACTTATGTATGTACGGTTGGAACCAGAATCAAACAATATTCTCACAGATACATCTTTAGAACCTTCCGGTTTTCTAACTTTAGTAAGTGCTGTCTGCATCAACACCATCTCATTCGAAGCTACAAGTACATTTTCATCAGATTGGTTAGATTCTGTTGGTATTTCACTACTATATTGTGTCATTTCTAGTCGACGAGAAAATTTACTGGGACATAAACTACGATGGTGTTCTTTCTGATCCCCACAATATACACACTGTCTCATGCTTCTACACGCAGATACGTTGTGACCCGTTCGTAAACATTTGTAACATCTTCCTTTCAATTGTGTTTTACGGTCATCTATCGTTTTGAACTTATTACATTGATCACTCCAATGTCTTTGCTGACAATAAATGCATTTATTATCACTGTTTTTACCTTGATAGGTATTTTCTAGTTGGTCATTCACGACGGACAAAACTTGGTTTTCATTGTTACTAGCGTGTTGCCTGGTCGTTGGTGGTACATTCAGCTTATATGAGTTTATCTGACTTTTCTTCTCACCGCGTTCCTTTGCAACAACATAGTTTCTCAAATAATCACGTAATTTTGATACTGACCACTTTTCTTGTGTACCTTTCAGCATTTCTAATTGTACTAGTACCTCTTCGGGCAGCTTAGCTCGAATCATTGACACAAATACATCTTGATCAATATCTTGATTTAGTACTTCAAGACAGCGCATATGTCTGTCTACAGTATCTAGGAAACTTCTCAAGCTATTTGTCTCGTTTGTTGCTGGTCTTAAGCTGACGAGTTGAGTGTAGTGTAGATCTACTACTTCTTGAGTGCTTCCGAATCTATTTGATAATATATCAATGGCTAAAGCATAATTAGCATCAGATAACGTGAGACCCGAGATGGCACGTTGAGCTTCACCAAATAATTTTCCCTTCAAATAGTTGAATTTTTCACAATTAGATAGCGACTTATTTGTATGCACAGAATAATTAAAAGAATCCCAAAATTCTATCCATTTTGTCTTGTCTCCATTAAACGACATCAGATCTAACTTCGGAAGTTTTGTTGATAACTGTTTATCTTTATGACGTGTATATTCCAACATATTTTCATTCTGAGATATTTGCATCTCTATCAACCTTTGCATATCTCTATGTAACGACGACACTATTTCCTCAGAAACGGCACTTGGTTTAACTTCACTTTTTATTTTTACCTTTTCCTTTAATAGTTCTAATTGTGTTATATAATCTACAACCTCAGCACACAGTGCAGTATCCTCGTCTATTAATTTCTCCATAAAATCAACATCAGTTTCACTTACAATATTTGATAATTTTTCACTTTGATTTTCTAATTTTTCACTATAAAGTTGTAAATTCCTGCAACACTTGTTTATATCCAAATATAACCCTTCAGTATCACTCATATCAATATCATATAACAATAATTCCTTTGCATGGGTTATACTTCTTTCAAGGAAATTACGATACCTAGTACGAACCCCTTTTATAGGTGCGATACCAGCCATTTTGAGGTTTTAGTCCAAAACTTTGATTAAACACTTATAGGCAAGAGAGATTTGGTAAAGGATCCGGTGACTTAAACAGTGAATTATTCTTTCAGTTTTAACATTTTTACTCTTTTATGTTCATAAAAACTTCTTCCTGATATTTTGGGTCCGGCAAATACTTCTCAATAAAACACTTGGTTTTGCGGGTAGATCCAATGACGGATCCGATGAAGCATCCGGCGAAACTTTTAGTGACACTTTCACTTTATTTTTCTTAAAACACTTTTGGGTCCGGCAAATACTTCTCAATAAACACTTGGTTTTGCGGGTGGATCTAAAGACAGATCCGCTGAAGTATCCGGTGAAACTTTCAGTGAACTCTTTCACTATAATTTATCTTAAAACACTTAAATATTTCGATTATACTTCTTTCTGATATTTTAGGTCCGGCAAATACTTCTCAATAAAACACTAGGTTTTCACAGGTAGATCCAATGATAGATCCGGTGAAGTATCCGGTGAAATTTTCACAATAATTTATCTTAAAACACTTAAATATCTCGATAATTCTTCTTCCTGATATTTTAGGTCCGGCAAATACTTCTCAATAAAACACTAGGTTTTCACAGGTAGATCCAATGATAGATCCGGTGAAGTATCTGGCGAAATTTTCACAATAATTTTTCTTAAAACAATTTTTTTCTTGAAACTTTCAAGTTAAATCCGGCTCGCGGGACCATTTAATGTGGTGTAGTCTCTTTAAGTTGTTTCTAGCTGGACTTCTTAGTTAGTACTGGTTAGACTTTAAGTTGGTACTGGTTAGACTTTACGTTGGTACTGGTTAAATTTCCAAGTTGGTACTGGTTAAAGTTCATATATATATCGCTGGTTTTTTCTACATCCACATTAAAATTTAACTAACACAAGTTGACACTTTACATTACTTTATTTTAAGTACTTTTTGTATTAACATAAACTTATAAAATTAAATCTAAATAACAACAAATTATCCGAAATGTATTAAATCTAAAGTTCGTCTAACCTCCGTCTAACCCCGTTTACACGGGTTACAGAGTTTTTATACCCAGAGGGATCCGTCGGATCCTGTTCTACCGGATTCTGTTTTTACCGGATCGGGATCCGGTGAACTCTTAACCTAGAGTCCGGTACACCGGACTTAGTAAATATTCGCAATTTGCGACACTAGGTTTACATCTGGCCACGATTACCACGATGCCCCCGATTCCAGAGCATCGTGGCGAACGTAACAGAGTGTGGAGTCGAATCGGGGTGATCGTGGGGGAGCGTAACGGTACGTGGTTGAATCGGGGATATCGTGGGCATCGGGACAGATTTTAAATCAAACTTAAATTTCACCACGATTGCCCCGATTCATTTTTAATCGTGACAGAGCGTGGCCTTCGTAACAAAACGTAACGGAACGTACCAAAGCGTAACAGAACGTAACAGAACGTGGAGTACAATCGCAACAGATCGGGACCAGCGTGGACACATTTTTTCATCCCGCGTCGCTGGGAAAGAATTATTTCTTGTTTTAATATCAAATCGTGATGTAAAACGTGGACATTTGTCTCAAATCGAAGGTCAAATCGCAGGAGATCGCAACAAAGCGGCTTTGTCGTGGGAGATCTTAACAGGACGTAACGGAACGTGGTGGAGCGTGGAAGCCAATCGTGTTGATCGCAACAAAGCGTAACAGAACGTGATGCAAATCGTGGGCTCGATCGTAGCAAAGCGCAGTAGAGCGCAACAAAACGTGCTGATTTCGTAAGGAAGCGTAACAGAACGTGGAGTATACCATTTTCATCGTAGAGCTCCCCTATGTTTTAGCCTCTGACTAATCGGTGAGATCGTGGCCAGATGTAAACCTAGCATTACATAGTAATTTATAACTTCTAAGGTTTCCCTGTCCATTTGATTTAACATATTCATAAATCACTGATACTCGTCTCCATTGCAACATTTCTGTTTAGCATCTTTTCTTTCGTTAATTTGATAATGGTACAAGTAGATCTTCGACCTGTTCAATTATTTCTAGTCATTTATCTTAAATTTTCTATCACCTCTTGATCATGCATTGCCTGTCAATGCGTTCAAAAAGCAATTTGTCCATCCACCGTTTAGCAAGAAAGTCTGTTAATTCTTACTTTCTGCTAGCGCTTTAAATCACTCATCTAAATCATACAAATGTCGGTTTTTATACCAGAACATGATTTGTTAATCATTGCTCTATGATAGAGAATGTCATTTTCGAGGACGTACAGGATAACTGTTAGAATTGGATAAATGGCAAATAGGATTTAAGTAATATCCAAGGTCACAAGTACAGGAATTAAGTTATGGCTATTTAAACTAGTAATTGTTGAATACACCGAACGATGACTTGTTATAGAATATTTGCAGATTTACCGCTAATTATATAAAAACTAGTGTTTTGTGTATATTCTGTACAGTTTCTACTATGTGTAATATTTCTTACAATCTGGAGACAGAGTTAAATAGTTCTAGAGTGATGTATTTTGCAAAACTGATAGTGATTATGTGTTTGTATTTAGACGTTGTGATAACATCATACAAATTGTATCTCTTAGAAATTATCGCGCCAGACCTAGTTGTCATATATATTTGTCTGATATTTTAAGTATCCTAGAGTTTTATCAATATGTACTTGCATCAAACATGTCATATCTGTTGGCAATATATAATAAATTGATTCCTAAGTGTCTTACTTTGATAAATTTGATAAATGTCTAAATTTGTCACCGCTTTCAGAGACTAACTGAAGTGTTACTCAAGAAGATGTACACGAAAAGATAATTTTTGAACTGATATGATCTAGCAATGATTTATATTAATTTGGAACTGTAATTAATTCGTCCATCTGATACTCTTTACAATTAAGTTAGGTTTCAAAAACAAAAAACACTCCAAACAAAAACGCAAGCAAGTGTTAAAACTTATAGTTTTCAGCAACATTAGCTCTGTTGTTACATTCTATGTTTGCAATGTTTTGAGACACTTGGCCTATACAGTGAGTGTTATCATTAGGAGTATAGATAACATTTATTCTTCCTGTTATATGTGGATACCATCTTAATGAGTCTATGTTACTACTGGAAATGTTCCAGATTTCACAGGAAGATTTTAATTAATGCTGAAAATAAAGGACAAACAAATACATTAAGATACCAGAGAGTCACATTTATAATCTGATCAAATCGACAATAGTAAACATTACATAAGAAGAGTTATGATGTTTTTGTAGTCGTATCATCAGAACATAATATTGTTTAGGAGTAACCATTATCTCGATTCATATAGAACATCGTATGGTTACATAATGCCTCATAAAATAAGAATACATTTTAACCATGTACACAGAGTACTTTTACTTAAGACAGTTAATATCAGATTGAAAACAATATTTACTATGCTTTACTTGAATTTGATTGCGCAGGATATGCTTGAAAACCAGTGTTTCGCTGGATGGCTCATAAGATTCGCTTACATAAGTGGCAATGTCAAATTAAAATAGAAAAAAAGTTCCACAAAATAAGGTTCATTACATATTCTTGAATAAAAAACTCCATTGATTATAGAATGTCTACTCTAATTTGATTGCGCTAGGTTTGTTACAAGTTAATACAAGCGATTTCCTATGTTGATAAAACACCCATATTCTCGAGTGCTTGTAAGTTTCACATTCATTAGTGACATTATCAGAATGAAATGGAAAACATCACAAGAAGGTTAATGACATTTACCTGAATAATCAATCTCCATTGATATTATAACGTCTTACACCATTAGCACCTGATTAATGTCATACAGGATATAGAGGCCGTTAGAGGTACAACTATAGCAATGTGATTATGGTCAACAACCTTAAATGTAGAAGCCTTTGCACTTAAAGAGATAAAGTAAACGTCTAGGGATTGGTTTGACGCGAGAAAGTTGTTCTTGTTTGAAGACGAATATAACACATCTCTAAATCCCCCTGACTGGGTAAAACATCACTAAGGACGTTTATTACAAGTTGTTAGCATTGTTTTGATGTAAGAAATCCAATTTTCTCTTTGTCCCTTAATAGTGTCACGGTCAGGGAATTAGGTCATATAAGAAAGTAGTACACAGTATATAACGGTTAAGAAGCTATCTAAGTCTGAATGAATGTCAACATTGACTTTTTTTCTAGGGTTCATTATAATGATAAGTTTACCGTCGACCGTCCAGGCATTCTTCACTTTTGGTGTAAGAGAAGCATTTTCTACTTGCTCAGCATTCTTCAAAGTAACGTCCTTTCGATGATCCTTTGAGATTTTTCCCAACCATTAATAACTTATCACTTTGTCTCTCTTGAGATACATTTTCATATAATTGGCCTGTTCTTGTCGAAATTGATTCATTCTGTGCGGGATGACTAAATAGGCTACGGAGAATTTTAGATCCAGTTAAGCACTAATCATAGATACTATTTTCTCAGTATATTTGAGACGATTCAAATTTGTAATACTCTATAACCCTTAAACATGTACTCTAATACTGTTGCGTCAAGTTTATTGTTCCAGCTCATTTATTTCACGCTCGTTTCTTCTCACAATCTGATCTTTATCGTTAACTTGTGAACTAAATTGCAGTTTCCTTTCTCAATTTACATTTTCTGAAGCAAGTTTTCTAAAATGACATATTAAAGATTACTTAATCAGTTTTTTAGTGATTCGATCTCTTAAGGCCCATTTGTTCATAATTGATCCAAAAACTGTAGATCATTATTGTAAAATAGCGCCTTATATATACGAAACTACAATATATTCATTTCTGAGATCAGAATACTGTTTCTCATAGTCATTTCTTTTAACTCAATCAAATAACAAGAGACTCTTTTGTCTCTCGCGTATAGAAGAGATTGACCATTATCTTACATGTTTACGACAGATGTCATATTTGATATTATCAAAGTGTTATAATTGTTCTGCGAATGATCATTCCAATACTCCTATCACCTACAAGAGTTAGTTTTACATTACCATTGGATGATACTAATAAAACCTTGCCAGTTGTTTTGACTTTTATATTTTACTTTTCCTTGGCGTACTCCAACGTTTTTGTCCTGATTTTATAATGTGAATCAACCAGATAAATATTGTTTATTATCAGAGCTGTCATTGTTTATAACAATAAATGTTACGTTTGTTCACAAGGCTGTTTTTTAATATCACTTCCGTTTTGCATTTTTCGATGGCTTAATGTAGCTTCATCATCAAGTTCACCATTATTTATACCGTGGTTAATATCTGTAAATATTCCATTGACATTGTAACAATCCGAAGCCGATCACAATATCACAGTGTTGAGACGCCGTGATATAAATTCACAGCCCAGCTGAAATAAGTTTCTTTCAACGGAATATCTTACTGACACTTAACTTGTTTAAATCAATTTCTAGCCTCGGTCTGCCTGCACATAATGCATACATAAAGAACAAACGGGATCCCCCAAAAAACCACCACAACAACAACTGGAAATATCTTTAAGAATGAAGAAGATTAAGTTTGTATTATATATAGAGAATGTTGGAAAAACATATTTTCCTTTTTTCCGTTTCTAAACAAGCAATAAATGTTGCTATACCAAACAATAACATGTACATTGAAAATATAAATTAGATCTGTAGTATTTAATATTGTCTGGTATTTTGTCGTTTATTTACTATAACTGCAAAACTGGCTGTTCGTAATAATAGACACTGAACCTGCAAATAGCAGATAACAAATCTAATTGTTTTGTTATTTTGTTTGTAATCGTGATAAGGCAAGAATTATTACATTTTCTTAAATTGTTAATATAATGTGTTCAAACTTTTTTTATTGATTGAAACAATGTTATTGAATTATGGAAGCATTTATTAAGTCTCACTAAAGTTTGACCCCGATCTGACCTTTCCGATTTGCATCTAATAAATATCCAAACATATCCCGACGAAAATCTGGACCACGTCTATTCTACACTTTGGCAAGTAACTTATTTAAAATGAGCAATCGATTTACAGCGATTGTAAAAAGAAGTATGTGTAAGTGTTAAATTTCACCACATAATTCTCTCGGCCACAGTGTAATCGAGCTTTAACACTACATTCGTATTCAATGTAATGAATATTATTTTTTGCATAAAGGTCAGGTTGGGGTCAAGCTTTATGCACTAAACTTATGTCTAAATTGATTAAAATGTGGTACCAGCAGGAAGAATAAACTGACATGTTTTTCTTTTAATTTACAAGTTCAATATTTACAAATGCATTAACTGATAGTAAATGCAAATATCACATTATATACAAGTAACATCATTTGACCTTATAACATACATTAATAAGACAACATCACACGCTGTTCTTAGAGCAACGATGTTGATAAATATGTGACATTAGATAATATTACAATATAGAAATTGAATAATGTAAAAGATTAGCTACACACATTTTGAGTATCATCGCGTATTCTGGACAAGGTATATAAGTATTTGATTACATGCTTTGTTTTATCAAATCTATATATGTTGTACAACCTAATTAAATTACGGTATGCATTATTATCCTTTACATATCAATGATTACATTCACTAACGTGTTAGAAATTGTATCAATTATGTGAATTATTATCCGTGAAAGCGACATTACAATCGCATTATCGTCATAATTAGGTGTTTGGGTCACAACATTATTTTTAGCACAACGTTTGATGTCGCTTTATCACTGTATGATCGTACGTCTTTCTTGCTTTAAGAGTGAGCGGTTGGTTTACTTTATGATACATAAAGTTTCTTTATCCTTATGCCGTCACTACTCAGCTTTCTTAGATGTCAAATGATTATTTTTTAACGAATTAAAATGGTTTCCTGTCCATTTTCCATAATGGCTTAATAAATCAGTGATACTCGTCGCCATGGCAACATTTCTGTGAAGCGTCTTTTCTCGTTTTATTTGAAAATGGTACAGGTAGATCTTTGACCTGTTGTTCAATTAATTATGGTCATTTATCTTAACTCTACTATAACTCTTTCATCATGCAATGTCTGCCGTTGCGTTCAAAATGCAATTTTTTCATCAATCTTACAGCCACAAAATGTTGATTTTAACTTCCTACTAATGCATTAGATATTTCTTCTTAATCAATCATACAAATGTCTTTTTATATCAATACATGTTTTGTTAATCATTGCAACCCGGGTCGGTGGCGCAGTTTGTAGCGCGCCGGGATTTGAAATCTTGTGTCCCGAAGGGGGTTCGGGTTCGAATCCAACCCGGGGAGGTTATACCCTTCCATGAAAATTTGACAATATTGTCAATTTTCCTCCATTACTTAGATATATGGTCTATAGTTGCTACAGTTGAATAAATGATGAACACAGAATTAAAGTTTTATAAAAGACCCAAAGTACAGCTAAAGAGCAGACTAAAAGTGAATATACGAGTCAGTGTGAATTCGCATTACATGCTCGTAATACAAGTTTGTGCATTTATATTACTTATTGTTTATAGCATAATAAGTATCGTTTTTATTCACGAACATGCAAAGAGACTTGGACAAACGTAAGTGCATTTCAGTGTACAGAAATGTACTGCCATTTATAATTGTGTAATAGCTTTTGAAAAAAATGTAATGATTGATTTCATCGGAAAATAAAACGATGTTATTTTCAGGTTTACCACTGGTCATAGAAAGATCGTACATCGTAATTTATGTATTTTGTACATTATCTACCAAGTATGATGACAACCAAGAATACTTCTAAGTTCTAACCATCTCGACACTGAGTCATATTATTATATAATGACATACTGTGAGAGCAGTGGTCCAGTGTTAGCACGCGCGCTTAGGGATCGTGATGACCCGGGTTCGATCCCCAGAAATGGCACTGCTAATTTCCTTGAGCAAGAAATTAACATTCACTTGTTCCACTCCACCCAGGTGTAAATGGGTACTGTTTGTGATCGCCTGCCTGAAGGTGATTTCAATGATCAGGACTTATCGTACAAGATTGTAAAGTCGGCTGAACATGTATACGGAAGAAGACTTTAAACCGCACTTTTAATTTTTTAAAAAAGACATACAAACTGACGTAACTGTGGGTTTCACTTTTTTCAAAACTGATATTTATTCTGTGTTGCTATGTAATCGTTGTTTTAACGTCATATCCATTTTCTTATGCTTCAGTCCAATAAACATAAAAAAGTCGTGAGGGCACCTTATGGGCGCCGTGCGATCAAGCTCCGCAAGGTTCCGTACGAACTGTTACGTTTTTACCAGGGTCCGTGAGATGAGTCATGGATACACGTATCAGTTTCAAAATCAAGTCGTGGCCGAGTATGGATTAAACTTGCATATCTTCCGTACGGGTCTGTTGTTTTGTGCCATGTGCGTACTGTCACCTTAATACGCAAGGCTTCCCACTGCCTACGGCACGTACGGGTCCGCAACAAGCCACGCTCTTATAGGACTGAGGCATTATTTTGAAATCATTGCCGTCTTTGACAGACCTAGTTGTCATATACATTCATATACAATGAATCATTCCCCCAGTGTCTTACTTTGATAAATCAAGTCTCCATCCAATGTCTAAATTTGTCACCACTTTCAGAGACAAACTGAAGTGTCACTCAAACAGATGTACTCGCAATGTCTATTTTTGAGCTGATATGATCTAGTAATGTTCTATACTAATTTGGAACTGTAATTAACTTGTCTTGTCTTGCTAATAGTAGATGCAACAGAACTTTTGTCTGTTGTCTTATCTCTGACTCCTTACACTTGTTACAACACAGTTGCAATCATTGCGTGATCAATCGAAATTTGTATCAATTGCGTCATAAATCAATTGATTGGAAAATTATTTATTTAATTGGCTAGACACTTTAATAAAAATATAGTTCCTCCGCTAGTCTATCGCTACGGTAGGTCTGTCGGTTTTCATTTACTGGTAAATTTCAGTTATTGTTAAGCAGGCGGTGTTGACGCACTTCATAATAATATACTTATATATCACCAGTGCTTAGGGAACTTCATTGGCTTCCTGTTTGTCAGCGGATCAGCTATAAGCTTTTGATATATACATATAAAACTCTTAACAACCAATATTCCATATATATAAAATACCTAATACATGTTTACAAACCCAACGGAGACCTCCGATCTAGCAACTCATTATCTCTTACAGTCCCACGTTTTAAGACAATTACTTTTGGCAATCGTAGTTTCAGTCATGTGGCGTCAAACCTGTGGAATGCACTTCCTGACTCACTCAAGTGTGTCCAGTCTCTAAATAGTTTTATGGAAAATTTAAAGACCTACTTGATTGTTAATTGATATGATCACTAAATCAGTCACCATGGGTCAATAAACTACGACTTTGGGATAGACCAGTAAAATGAACCAATCTAAGACTGCATACATGTGTTCTTGTTCAATTTTCTCAGCATAATACATCTTGGTGCACTGGTGTTTAAACAATCCTCAATGCATTAAATAGGGCCAACATGTTTATTAATAAATCCGGTTGTGATGTTTATACTACAGTGAAAATTATTTTAATAATATAAACAATAATAAATCATCTTAAGATATACCCAAATTACGAACATAAAACACCATGAAATTATTAAATTCTTAACAACAAATCATAATTACGCACGAGATTTATAACAAAATAATGTACAGTCACATAACGGGTGTTCTTGTGGGATCCTTGGAGCAGAATCCGACTTTGCATCTAGCAATTATGGATTTTCCAGGGCATCTAGCCTGATTATAGTTCGTTTTTTTTCTCAACTGTCAAAACATGAATAATTTCACGGCGAATGTGTTTGTTAAATTATTGTCGTGATACATTCATGAGTTTCCGAAAGTGTGTGTTATGATCGAGTATAGCTGTTATGCCGTATTATATGTTTTAGTCAAGATAATATATATTTATTAACAACTAGGTCGCCAGTACAAAAACAATGCATTCAGTCACCGTGAAATTATTCAAGCTTTGACAGTTGAGAAAATAACGGACTATACCAATCAATATTTTAGACATTGACAAACTTTACTCTTTTAGGGTTGCCATCAAGTTTTTTGTCATCAAACGTTTAAAATTTCAAATATTGTTATTCGGCATATATAAGTTATACATATTTAAGATGTATGATATGACAATACTCTGATACTTCAGGTGATTCTTAATTCTATTTGATATGTTAAAATATGATTTCGGCGCGATATGACCTTTTTGTGTTGGTGCGCTGTAAAACCCAAACAAACAAATTAAAATATGATATTATAAATGTATGACATTTGTCTCTCTATGTCCTTCCACTAATACCAAGGACCACAATGGAAATAAAGACTAGTTTATTTTTTGTGTTATCCTTGGTAATGGGAGTGAATGATGATGTATGTTAAAAGAAACGAAGTAGTTTGTTATAGCAAAGTATAGTTTTATTTATCATGATGACATTTGTACACAACAACGTTGGCATAATATACAAAATGCTCAAAGATACAACAAAATTAAGACACATTTAACTTTTGGTTTATTTTTGTGTTGTATGTCGCACAATTTTTCTGTCCAATCCCAGATGTTAGTTGACCAAATCACTGAAATCACATAAGTTTATATCTTTTGGATGATATCTGAATGTGCATGCACTAAACATAATAGGTTAGGTTGGCGGATAATAAGCATGCATAATTGTGTAATAGTAACCATTTCAATAGTTGTTTTGAGATGATTGGTGTTAACACCGTAGCAACACATTATATAGGATATATTACGGCGGTCGGTCAACCTACTCACCTTTCCTGAAAATATCTAATCTCTGGATTTAGCTGTTGGTCAGGTACTAGGCTTATACGTCCGTCAGTGACTGACAACTGCCTCTCAGGATTAACCAGTTTTTGTAACCTTTTTCAATGAGGTAACATTTTTCGTCTGAAGTGCAGGAAAGGATAATAGCTGCCAGGGATAGACGAGTCAGGAATATTAACCCACGCACCACAACTACACCTCGATGGATTATTTAGTGTACGTGAACAGAACAGAACATAAATTGTACCTGACAAAAAGACATATACTTATAGTCATAAACTAAATAACACAATATAATGTAAAAAATATGGTTATTTAAAAGTACAAATGATAAATAACACCAACATAAAAGGAACAAACAAGTGCCATACAGAATAGTATTAAAACAATAATAAATGCAACAGCAAGAAAAAATATATATTTCAGTCAATAATAAAACTAAATTTTATGTTCAATAGACAGTACAGAAAATTTATATACTATTGAAGAAGTGGCTTTAACAAGAACAATAATGTCCATAAATAAATAAGATTTACAATGCTATTTTGTTTGAATATGGAATGTGTACTATAACAAAGCATTCACAATACTTATCAAGTTAGGCCATGCCATATCGGAATTTGTTAAGCATCCGCGTGCGCATAGGTTTTAGAGCCATAAATCAAAAAAAAAAAAAAAACTGTTGGTAAAGTTTTCTTAAATAATTCCGATGTTCTGGGATGCGATACGACATTTCAATTCAGGGAAAATTGTGTTTGGCAATGACGTTATTCATCGTAAACTGTTCCATTACCGCGTCATTAATACAATATATATTTTACGTGAAACAAACACTAGTCATTTTATATTAAATTCAGAGCATTGTTTCATATTATGAGGATGTTATTCCATTTAAAAATATATATAATACATTGTTTTTGTCGTAAAAACATTTGTGTTTTCGTTATTGGTCTGTGTGTTTTTGTAAATAGGTACCTAGGTTTGTCAAATTTGAGTTGACGCTTAACAGAATTCCAATTTGGCATGGCCTATCATACAATACATACATGTATAATAGCATATCGACAGTTCATTTGTAAGGTTCGGCTCCAGTTTTCATCAAATTGTGACCATATGGGACATGCAAAAAGTTCAAATTCATATTTTCATTCATATACAAATGTAAATAGCATAGTACATGTAAGTCACCCAATACATAGAGTAAACAGTCAGCCACTGTTTACCATGCTACATACCTGTTTATCACAAATAACAAATGGTACCATATCTTTTATAAATTTCTCTATGCCGGACGAGAATTAACTAGTAAACAGGCATAGTACAGCAAATTGTATCGGTTAAAATATCGGTCAAAATTTACTTAGACTGCTTCAATGAAAAACAGATTTTGCAGGGAGTAAAGTGGACACAATGGTATATAATTCCTTCTATACTCAAATATAGCAATGTTTTAACATGTTCGTGTTCTCTACGTACTCATATCCAAAACGTGTTTTCACGTAACTTGTTAATTCTTTTCCATTTGTAAACATGTTTAATTTCAAGCTGAAAATAATACCTTGAAATTTCTGCCCTCAATGACATGCAGTAGAAAATGATAATAACTTTGTTTTACCATAACGGTATTCCCTTACATGTACATATAATCGAACTCATAAAAAACCTACCCATAATCCCCGATCAGTTTGTATCAAAGATTTATAGGCTATTGTTATCTTTATATAGAACTACAAGGAAGTTTTCTCATGCTATATTGTTTTAAATAATGGTATTTTCATCAACATCTAAGTCTGTAAGAAAGTTCCCTAGTGTCGCTGACCAAAATAAATCTACCAACAAGTAAGAGTTACATTGACGTAGTAGACATATTAAGTATGTCCATAAGTCACAGGTCACATTTAACCTTACTTATCTAGCACTCATTGTTCGTCTGGCACTTGCCCGTGAGATGGTCAGATCATATGTTATAGGTGTCTTTGATTGGTTACTAACAAAATAACATCTAAAACATGACCGTATAGCTACTTTAAATGATTTCCTGAATGTATCTGAAAAAAAAAGATATGAAAAGGTTATTAAAAATTCTGATACATAAAGGTAATATAGGACAGTTCAGTTTTAACATGACTTTGTGGTTTTGAACATTGTTTAGGAGTTACTAAATAAACAACAAGTTTAAAACTTACGATACTATAGCTCGTTTAGGATAACTTGAGACAAAATACAACGATACCATTTTTATACACAGGTGGATTTAAGTTTAGTACACGTAGTTATCGACTATTATCAGTGTGGTTTTGATGTATTAAATTTAGTACGAGTACACACGTTCCATGCCTTAAGACATGTTTAATACTTTCATGACACAAAATCAGCTGACCTCCCTGTTTTATGAAATACCTGAGTCCCAAATATGTAAACAGACTGAGCCGTTTGTCTCAAGTTATCCTAAACGAGCTATAGTTGTTGTTGTTAACCAAACAGTTTCATCACGAAATTAAAAATAACTTATTGACATAATTATACATATTGATCAGAAACGTACAGTGTTACTAATAAGGGCAATGAAGTGATAAAATATCTATCTTGTCGATGTCTCCTGTCAACATCGACAGTGGATACTGTGTGCTAATTACAAGAATTTTGCCTTATCTGTGATAATAGTGAATCGTAAACTATCGCTGACATCTTACATTCATATCTCTTGGATAACGGTTTGCGTATATACAAGACTACTTGCGTCCGGAATAATAAATAATTGAATTCATTAGCGTGAAGAGTGCAAAAATAGCTTTACATATTCCCGTGGGCGAAAATGTCTCCTATTCCGGATTTCCGGAACAGCAGGAATTTATTCAGATATTTCCTTTTTATACCAACATGAAACATAGTCGTTCAATGCCTTAAGGATATAAGAAAATAATACAAACGTGTATAATATTATGTTATATTTAACAGACGTCAGAAAAATCAAAGATATAAAAGCCATGAGAATTATACGAGGATTGTTCAGAAACTTGTTGTAAAATAAGTGACTATGGACCATGGGTATACCGCAAATCAGTAGCCTGCTCAATTACCTTAAACGTTCCAAAACGTTCCGTAACGAAACATTCGGAACTCCTCGGCCATTCGTTGCGAATATTCTCGGACATATTAAGACGCTATTTTGAAACTACCGGTGTTGAAGTAAACAAATATACGATCGTTTAGGCAATGAGTTATGTTTCGTTTTTAGTCCGTAAATTTTGAAACATCACCCATTGCCTTAACGATCTTTAATTTTTATTAGGTTAGATTATTCGCAGCGAATGGCCGATGACGCCCCCCTCCTCCCCGCGCGAGTGCGTTTCGCTTAGATATCAAATATGGCGGCTGGTAAAATTTGAAGTGATATCTCTAAGAATTATCTCTGAAAAGTGTGACGCAAACGTGTGTGTTACTTGTTCCACATAACATGTCCACGCAATGCAAATAATATAATTTATTTGGTGCAGTAAATTGTATCATATATAATGATTCATATATGATAAAAAATGCGAAAGATCTCATGTTTCAGCAGAAATAGTTGTTCCCCCACTCGCTATTTTCAATAATGAGCTGCTTGACGCCATCTTAGATTTTACAGCGAGCGCTTGCAATCGTTCAATATCCTAACAATTCGTGAAGAAGGCGCTCGCTCTAGCGCTCGCTTTGTTGAACGCACCTCAGGTCAGAGAAATTTTCCAATCTGAAAATTTTTAATACGAACAGGAGTATAAATAACGGTTAACTGGTAACCTCTATCTCCTTTTTGTGTGCGTCAAATTCGAGTATTCCATTATTATGAGTGAAGTAAATTACGATTTAAAACGGAAATTCCCGAATCTCAACGAACTGATGCTAATGATAAGGATAGAACTTACCGCTCATGAAGTTGTATATGATTGGGTTAACACAACTGTTGAATATAAAAGCCCAATGAGATATAAGGGCAATAATATTTTTGTAAGGTATGTTATCTAAATTCCCTGTGTACCTGCAAATATAAACATGTTAATACATTACATATTCAATATACGATACCCTAACTGCAATCTGATTAAAACCCGATCTACAATTTTACCGCTCGCATACTCGCTAATGTAGATCTGGCCTTTTCCAAACGAAGGTCACGTTCAGGTGACCTTTTCTCATCATAATATCCATGACAAAATTTTTATGATACGTAAATTGTTTACATCGTCTACGTCACGAAATTTGAAATGAGCCGCCCAATCGCAGACTGTGAATATTACCGCGGTTAAATTAGCAAGCAAAACTTGGTCTAAAAATAGAAATTACGAAATCAAAATGTGATTAATAGTGTTTTCGTCTAGATGAAAGCTACGCATTGATTGGTCGACACAAATTTCATCTCGACGTGACCTCAAAGGGAAAAAGTACAGATCCAGTACGACCGTGGTCTACTGGATATGTGTTTACGCAGATTGCCCTAACTGATGATTATGAACACGTTAAGTTAAGTATGTTTGTGTTATTGCCACTAGACAATATTTAATTGTAAACGACATATTTGGGTAAGATTAAAGATCAACGTATCTTGAAGACCAAGAGACATATTTTGAAGACATACAGACACAAAATGAAGACATACTATGGCATTTTGAATACCTAAGGACACAAATAAAATGGAGATCTTCATACGTTTAGATAAAAATGGATAGAATGGCGTTATCAACGTATTATATTGACAAATTTAGTGTATTTGACACCAGAAGCATAAAACGGCTTCCAAATGACGTTTATGTAATATTGAACCTAAAAAAGGGATGGATATATGGAAGCCATGTGATAACCTTGAACTGACTGTAAATAGGCCGTCAAATTTAGAAAATCATGAAATGGACCGGAATACAGAATTTGCCCCTTGTCACGATTTTCAATATAGTGGTAATTGTTTACGTTTTTTCAGGCATAATGATGAAATAAAAGATAACCAAGTAAATTTGAAGTTCAGTTAGGTTCACAGTCTCTCATTACACTCGCCAAAACTGGTAAGAACACCGGTATTTAAGCCGCCCGGCTAGCTCAGTTGGTAGCACGCAAGTCTACTTATCGAGGGGTCGTGGGTTCGATTCTCGGGCGGGGCATACTTTCCTGGAGCTTGGTCATGAAGTTATTTCTACGGCCATTCTCTCTCCTAACATTGATTTTATAATTATGTAGGGCAGTTGTCAGTCACTGACGAAAGTATGCGTTTAGTACTTGGTTAATAGCTAAATCCAGAGATTTAGCCTTTCCAGGAGGAGTGAGTAGGTTGACTGACTGCCGTTATATGACCTATACAATGTGTTGCTACGGAGTTAAACCCAACAAAACTAACAAACAAAGACCGGTATTATAGGGGACCATGCTAATAACAACAATGAGCTATACTTACCTAACTAGATTTAATATATGATTTGGTAATAAACAAACAGCAAATACAAGTACAACAACAACTAGCATTCTTGCTGCTTTCTTTCTTGTTTCTATAGTACGATTATAACTAGCATGTGCTGATGAACTACCACCGTTTATAGCCTGGAATTCTCTCTGTAAACCTGTAAAAATATCAATATGTGTACAATAACCATTTACTGGTCAATCCCGCAGTTTTACATGTCTGTGCCCCCCCCCTTCAAATTGGCTGCCACAGGCTTTGGATTTGTCGTTTAACTGGATTTAGTGAATTTTACTTTAGGTATTGTTCTAAAAATGACATTTTTGCGCCCCTCATTGCCAGAAAAATTTCGGGCTCAAAATGGCGCAAAATGGTGATAAGAAAACATATTTCCAGTCTCAGAAAAGGACTGACACTTTAGTCCATTTTGGAAAAAAATACTGAATGAAATGCAAATTTGGGGTTAAAAAGAGCAAATAAATTGTGCCTTTTTTGCTGTGCCCCAGCGTTGCCATGGTACCTGGGATGGGGCTCAACTGGGTTTTCCTAAAAGACAATCACCCAGACAAGAATAATTTTCATAAATTTCATAACTGTCAGTCTTACAGTAAGATAATAGCATCTTGAAATAACCCTAGCGCATTAAAATGTAAATAGCCATTTTTCACCACTTAAACATATCTAATTCATTTCTATAAAGTTGCAACTGTTGCCCAATTTATGAATTACATTTCGGCGAGAAACAGTCGTTGTACCGTAACTAAGGGATTACATCAAGTAGACGGAACAATTATGATCTATTGAAACATAAAAAGAACAGCTAGATATGCTTCTTGTTTATGTAAATATAATGCAAATATTATACAAACTTGGTTAACCGCTCAGACTACGAACTTATCAATCTGGTATCGAAGTTTACAATAACAAAGATAGAAGTAAAACGTTACGTACAAAATAACATAAAACTAAAAGCATACCAGCATTAACAGCAGGAAGGTTAAACTGTTTTATAGCTTTTCTTAGCAGACATGATGCATTAAATTTTATTATAAAGGTGTGGCATTTTCTAGCATTTTGTCAACAAGAAAGTCTGTCATAATATAGCGAGGCAATAAATTTGTGGCAGTCGCATGATTCCAAATCAAACACAACACATGGTACACTGCTCTGGCTTGTAAGTACACGTGACAGGCTTGCCACAGTTCCAACTTGGGAAGACAGTTGATTTCCGTCGAGGGATTCTAATTAATCCGCGAGTCGTTTTTGATTGGTTGTATATTAATAAGATCAGAAGCATTCAAATATTAGGCTTGCAGCTGAAGGCTTTCGTTTTTACAAACATGTACAAGCACTTGAGTTCTTTAATTCTTGAATGGCACACACATGTAATTTGATAATACATGTATTATATTGTCAACAAATTCGAGTAAAAATGACCCAGTTTTGCAATCGTTTTCTTGTAATTTATGTTTTTATAAGATGGTGTACATGTATACGGGGAACTATTTATTTCTAATTTAGCGGTATAATGGTATAAAATTATTTTAAAAAGGAAAGGACATTTATGTAATAGTAAGGAAATCGGGGATGAGTTTCATTATCTATTCAAATGTCTACAATCTACGGCGTTCTACCAACTGAAGAAAATTAACCTACATACAAACATTTCAGTCAATCTAAGTATGTATACTTTTCTAGAATATTATTAATACTGCAAATAAGAAAAGACTCAAACTGGGTATATTTGTCAATAAAGTGCTTATTTAATAAGTGGGTTTCAGACCACTACCTGGCTAAAAATTCATAATTCTCTTAACATCTCTAAATCATGTTTTCCCAAATTAATCAGCCATTCTCTTCTCTTTGTTATTTTGTCTTTATACTTTTTTATATATGCTATATGTGTCTTGTCATATGTTTTAACATTGAAGGGTATTAAAATTTAATGTTAAATACAAACGAATGAAAGTCTAACTAAATGACACCCGTTTCTTAGACCTACTATAGTGAAAATGTAGTAAAACGTTATGCAACTAAACTAATGAGTTTATGAACAGTACGTTCACTCTAGATGTTTCCATTTTTTTCATTTTTAAGCAAGCGTCTAAAATAGTTTGTCCAGGTACACTGCGCACACTACGTAAAAACGTCACGTTGAGGCGTTTTGTACGACGGTCAATTTTTGAGCCACTACTCGGAACACAACAACGATCTCCTACGCAAACTCCCCACAACGGTTATTTCCCATTATTAAATCAATAACCACTGCCACCACGAGTAAATTCGCCCCTCAGAGAGCCGATTTTTCCATCTTTTCTGGTACAATTCAATATTTTTCTACAAATTGAGTTTTCTTGCAGTAAACTATGATGTTCAAAGTACATAAAGATAAAAAACGTGACGTAAGCATAGTAAGAGGTTTAAATGTGTTCACGGTGGTCGCCAATTTATGTCACATGGTAGTACTAGCGTCACGTGATTTACGTGTTGGCAGTAGTTAAGTAGCAAAGCGTGATGTTAGCACTGTGAGCAATTTGTCTCCTACGAAGACATACACAGAAACATGCACTTGTCTGCATTGTTCAGTAAAGTGCAAAATTAATACATGACGAAATAATGCAATCATAGCACAATTATTTTTTTTATACTCGTATTAATCCAATCTTTTCAATCAATACTAATTCTCGTACCCAGAGGCTATATATTGATAACCTCTGGGTACGAGCATGTTAATATTAAACCGGGACAATGTAAAACACTTCACGAACAAGTCCACTTAATTTTCATGACCTTTTCTTGAGCAATATTATCTTATTTCTTATAGATTGATGTCATCCCCGGGGTTACTAACCTGACGTTCTGTACCACAAAGTCACGTCATGAATATATATTTTTTATAATAGAAGTACCGAAGGCATGAGATGCCTAATTGCAAATGACACATACACGCGATCATGGTTCGTGCAAAGGCTTATACAATTTAGTTGCAACACGATTTCAATAGTAATATTACCTTTTTCGATATTTTTAAATTAAAAAACTTTTAATATTTCAGATGTTAAAACACATGATAGAGAAAAATTAAATATTAGTTAACGGCTGGTACATGTATATTAGTAATGAACTGATGTGAAATTTGTTCATATTTTGTATGGACAAAATTAAATCAAAGCACTGAAAGTACTGGTGTATTCATTGTTTTTAGACTTATTCAATTTTTGTTGGGTTTTATGCTGTGGCAACACCTTATATAGATTATATCACAGTGGTCAGTCCACCTACTCACTGTTCCTGAAGAAGCTTTATCTCAGGATTTAGCTGTTAACAAACTACTGGCTGCATACTTCGTCAGTGACTGACGACTGTCCTACATGACTTAGAATCAGGGGAAGGAGACAGAATGGCTGTAGAAATGTTCATTTATTAACTTTTGAAGGCACAAAGTCCTTATTTAAGGGTAATTAAAATTGCAACTTAATCATCCATATATTCAAAAGTTCTTTCGCAAATTTATCAAAAATTTTGCCACCCCTGCTGACATATATAACGTGTACAACCAAAACCACGGGTACTACTAGTTCACGGATTCCGCTTGCTTACCAGAGAGGAAGTTAAGTTATTCAATACCGGTATTTCCGGAAATACCATGGTATTGTACTGCGAGATAAAATACCACGGTTACCGGTAATACTGCGCAACTCTAATTATATCTGAGGCTACAAAAATAGCATAAAAACTGTGTTATGGAAATTTATTACAATAAACATGGTTTTGGAGGCTTTACGATGGAAGATGCTGTATCTTATAGTGTTGCCATTATGAAATTTGTTTTCATTTTATCACAAACCATATTTAAATGTATAAAATAATGATTATACAAAGGTAATAATTTAAAATCAAGAATTGTAGTAATTTTCTTCTGTCTCATAACTTTTGGTGGGTACTGTATGATATACACATATGCAACTGGAGATAAAAAAACCCATAATAAAATGAAAAAGTAACATTTCTTGTGATTCATACTATAATTGTGTACATGTACATAACTGTGTATTTAACAATGGTTTATTAATCAGATTTAAATTCAAAATATATAGTATCAGAGATAAGTACTGAATGGCCATTCATGGCAACTTGTACTGATATCAGGATCGACATACATGCATTTGCAATGATTCAAGTTCCATGCAGCAACAATCTTTCTGATTCCTTAAACATGAAACTTGAAAATAATTAAATAGTACATGGGACCTGTGGTCAATATTCATTACCTTTTTCTGCACTAAGTTCAAAATATTTCAAATAAGATATTCAGTTTATTCAGCATTAAATTTCAGCTAAAACAAGTTCCAAAATGCCTTGAGAATACTGAATGTTGAAATTTGGTTACATAAAATCTCAATAGTCATCAGAGTTTTGAGTTGACAATAAAATAAGTTGTATAATTTTGACATTTACAGCTGACAAATCATATTAAAAATATGAAAATATAATTCATGTATAAATGTGTATACAAGTAAGTAAGATCTTGTTTCAAAATTGACCAATATGACCAAGTCAGATTATTTCTTATAACATTTTCAAAGCAATAACAAGTAAAGGTATCACAGATTCAAAAGTTCTTTTGCATAAGTAACTATGAGTTGTCCCAAACTATTTTGCATTTGAAATACACTGAAAAGTTCATATTTTCCATTGCAACTATGTATAGCTTTAAGCAGTTGCAATTTCAACATGCAATTTTTTCTGAAATACACATTTTGACAACTCCGCCATTTAGTAAGCTGTGAGAGTGTGTTCCTTTTTTCTTTTGAACCTTGTATTGTCAGAATAACATCATATCCAATAAAGCTCATTTGTAAAAAAATAACACTTTTTTTAGCTGAAGAAAGCACATAAAGCACAGGTAAATATCAACATCATTGACAATTCTTTCTGTTTTCTTCTTCACACAGATCTGTTACCCTCTGACAGCAGATGGTGGGATGAGTTATTTCATTGCACCTTATTGTACTTCCTGGGTTGTTGTTTGTGTTATATGAGGTAGATCTACTTGATCTCTTCTGACTGAAATAATATAAATATGATACATTAAAATATGTAGGTCTCAACTGCTATCAAAACTATCTGAACTACAAGACTGAACCATGGATTAACTTTCTTCTCACCCAGAACAACATCAATTTATTTAACCACAGCACTAGTTTAATAGTAAGGTCACACATATAAAATTAAACACATGTGTACATACTGGTATCAAGAATCTACAAAACACAAAATGATTTATAAAAATAAAATTTAGCCCCAGCATCAACAAATAATGTTTAGGTGTAACCAGGATTCAAACCTGTACCTTTTTGCCATTTCAAGGAATTCTAAAATGTCTAGACCACTGAGAAAAGAGCGCTACTATAATATTTAAAGTTTACTCACTTGAATTAGTAGTTTTTTTTATTTTATAATCACATATGTTTGAGTGCATCTATAGTCACTGGCTTGGATAAACCTTGTGGTACAGGAACTTAAGTAGTTTCTTTGTCGGCATCATTGTTGTGACCAATTCCTAAATAATGGCATTGATGGATAAATAACAAAAAATAGACAAGTATGGAAGGCAGAACATGAGTCTTCTTAAAGAACAAAAAATCCTATCTCTGTTCTTTTACAAAAATCAAAATCAAGAAAATTTAATATGCATTGCATTAAGTAAATATAATTACAAATGAACAAGAAATTGGCAGGCAGGCAGACAGACAAGTAGACAGACAGGGTTTGACAAGGTTTTAACTTGTGAATGTGAAGAACTGAACTAATCAATATAATAAGATACATGTAACAGTGATAACAGCATTGGATAATTGCGCAAAGTGATGTGCATTGTGCATGAGAATCAATGAGATACATATCAACAATTCAATTCAAATCATCTTCTCCTTTAAAATAGCCAAAAGAGGATTTTACTTGGTTGATAAGAATAAGGGTTTATTTATTCAAATTTCTAAATATATACACCAAAATATGAATATACTTGGCTAAGACTCAAAGTAATTACTGTAACACTCACTGCATTTATTTTTTGAATCCTTCCTTGTCAGCATCTGACATTGATGATTACGCAGCTGATTCAACAAACTGATCAACCCTTCGTTCCATATTCTGAGGATAAGCTTTGGGAGTTGGGTTGATTGTCATAGTTGCAAGAAGGTTGTTCAATTTTCCAGATCCACCATTGCTGTCAATCATTACTAGAATACAAATGTAATGATGGTATGAATAAATGATAACTTGTGTCAGTTGATAATGAAAAGAATAAAAATAGTTTACAATAAAGTGTATGGTCTTACCAGGAACATATACAAATGTACAAATGTTCTCTCCATACGTGATAATATTTTGAAATTATCAATCTTTGGTTTATTTTATGGAAGCAAGGATAATGAAGACATGTTATTAATTTCACTATATATTTTTTTTTCAATTAACAGTCTCACCATCTGCATTGTCACATGAAAGTCTGTTTCCAATACTGTATGGTTGATAAACTTAAACTTTTTCATTTGATTAAACGCCTATTTCTATGTTACAAATTCAATGGCGTTGTACAAAAATGTTACAAAAAATAAATAAATACATGTAATTAAAACCCCTCCACCATAAAAACATATGTATATACAATAACACAAATAAAATAAAAAGCCTTTATAATTCATACCTTTGGATCTACATGATAGCACAACTGACAATGTTTATTCCACAGGTGACAGACTCAATTTTTCCTTATTATAGTATATATAGAGAATAATAAGGAAAAATTGAGTCTGTCACCTGTGGTTTATTCATACAAACCTAGTTTTCTAGGACCCTATTTCTATAGTCAGTACTCACCTATCCTTCAACTTGGCCGGAAACTTCTCCATATATCTTATACCCTGTTTGCATCTATTTCCCTGTTACTAAGCGCTATAATAAATAAATGTAATAGGAAGTCTCTTTAATTTGTTATCTTTTCTGCTCAATATATCCGCCTATCTTTCATTTATTGAGTAGCAAAAAGAAATTACAACAATTGTTTACATTTTTCCATTATACCGGCATAATTTAAGTCATGTGACAACCACCATTACGCAAGGGAAGTAAATCTTGATCCACGGTATAAAAAGTCTATACCATACTGTGGTAATAGGTTAAATAATATCAATTCAAAAAATAAACTGTTCAAAATTTTAATGAGTTCAGTCAGCACACAATCTTGGCATAAGTTATGTAAAAAAGTTAACAATAACAAGATCACTAACACAAACATTCAACCAGGTCTGTTATTTATTGTTTGTATCACTCATCTTTTTCAAAATGGGGGCATTTAAAGACAGTTGCCCTCCTGAGTGATTCATTCAGCAATATTTGGCAAAAATATCTTTCTGTGTGAAAAGTAGGTCACTTTTATTTACGTGTAAGTGTCGCTTCAAGTGAAATTATTGAATAGTGATTATAACCCAGAACCGGATTTAACATGGACATAGATGCAATGAGTATAAATGGAGGAATTGACAAAATTATCAAATTTTCATGGAAGAGAATATAAACCTTTCTGGTTGGTATTTAAACCTGTACTTTCTTCCGGACACAAATTCCAAATCCTGGCCGGCTACTAACAGTGCTACTAACCCGGGTAAAGAATCCGTTTAAAATTCCAAAGTGTATTTTTTCCTTAGACTTAGGCCCAAGTTAGGTGACGAAATAGGACCTCTTGGTATATTTATGTCGGAATAATGTTGAGTGCTAATTTCATTCTTGTACTTTTGCTCACAAGGATTTGGTTTATTCATTTACACAAATAATTAAAAAGAAACACTAACCTACAGTATGATTATGCTTAGTGTCAGCAACAGAACACAGCATTTCATCATTCATGTCTCTTGACAATACGTCTCTTTATGTGGCCCTGTTTTTTTTCCATCTTAAAATAGCCCGTGATGAGAAGGGTCTTTTGACACATCAACACGTCCTCAATGTTTTCAAGTTATCAACGAACGTAAAATAAGACACACAATCACTTTCTAGATTTTCAAGAAATGTTGACCTGGCTTCGACCTAGTTCTATCTCAAGCGAACTGTCACCACTAGCATAATTCGGACTAGATACATGATCATAAGTGTCACACCGCTTCGTGCGGTTTAGATCGTCACAGTAATCTTTAATCCCTCAATAATTACGCTCAAAGATTAAATAACTAGATGGTACAGGCTTCTTTTGACATTTTTCATTGCCGTAAACAGCATCCGTCGTTTAAAGCAGCCATTTTGATTTTTTGTTAGACTGCGTATCGAATTTTGACACGACCGTACCACACAATTATTGACAGCAATAAACCAGTCAATTTTATCTAACGTAGTGATATAAGTCCAGGGAACCAGGTTAAATTAGGATGGTCGTCACGTGACTATAGTGCTTGATACGGGAACGTAGTTTCATTCATAAATTTTCATGAATAAAATCGATGTATACATCCGCGATTGTCAGTAACGTAAATATTTGTCTACCATTGTTCAATTGTTCACAAATTTGTCAATACTCGGTTTCACTTTGAAGAAAGGTTTGATGTTAAATGCGTAATTAAATTGACGCGTTGGAATACACAGATGATTGATGAAACAAAAGAACTATTTGCGAACAATTTTATTGTAGCGGAATTATCCGGATGCTGTTCGGTTTCGTTGATTAATATATAGGTCAATAGGTCAGTATAGGACTTCGATCGGAATACCGCTATTAATCTATTGGTAACAGAGTAATTATTGTTAAAAACAATGAATACAAAAACGAGATCCATCGAAAAAGTGATGCATATTTTAGATATCAAGAACAAATAAAATAATAAGCAGAGTTACAAGTAGTGCACACGTGACCCGACAAAAATATATACTATAAGTTATAATTTTATGTTTGGACGACTAAAAATAAATTATCTAAAATATACATACATTAATGTAATATTAATTTTCTTTCATTATACAAAACTTGTGATTCAGTTTTTTGTAGTTTACAAATTAATCTCAATGTTGCATTTCAACGAGTGGGGCGTGGTCGAGTGGTTACGACGTTGGGCTAACAATTATTGGATATCGCTGTTATATAATAAACTTTCTACTAATGAGTTACTCGTTAGTATAGGCTGGCATTCCACGTCATTCAATAAAATTGTGAAACAGCATAGAATCATGGAAGCAATCGCTACATTTACAATATTTTTTTACATTAAGTTCCACATTGATTACAATATATCCATCGTCAGTTATCCCACATTACACTACTCCACTATGCTGCGTCATGTACTGGGGGCCATTTGGTCAGAAAAAATATCGTGAAATATAATGAGGCAGTATCATTGGTTCCGCAAAGAAACCACTGCAGAAAACTAGCCAATAAAATTACGCAATCATTTGTTTGAAAATAAACATGTGCGTTGGTTTCTATTTTTAGTAAGAAACCCCCACAATGATGTCATTGCTATTAAAGAGTATTTAATTGTAACACGCGATTTCATTGGAAGAATATTGGTCTCCCCTGCGTCATGCATATGTATGAAAGCGCGATTTTGCCAGTCAAATTGACTACGGTACGTATGGAGTGTAACGTAAGAAAGTACTGTGGTTGCCGACGACGCATATATCATGTGGTACAGGTTCCATAATTATGTAGATTTATGATGTACTTACCAGAGCAAGATCTTCTTGGAAATGATCCAGTCCACAACACTATAGATATCTGAGTGTAAGTAAATGCCATAAGTAAAATAGGAGCAAAGTATAAAGATATCATTAAACCAATCTGAAATGTCATGATTGTATGATAGTCCCACAATGCTGGGTAACAAGCAGTAAGTAATATAGTATCATTTCTATATGGAATTGTAGTAGAAACAACAAACTCTGGAGTTCCTACACCCACAGAGATGATCCAAATGATGAGAATGATGATTCTGGCTCTTTTAACTGTACTGTGAAATCGTAAAGGGTAACATATAGCATACCAACGTTCCACTGATATAGCACATAGTGTTAACACGGATACTGTTATACAAATTGTCTGAAATAAAAACAAAGTACATTAAAGATTCATTGTAAAGACATTAATTAATGTTTTATCAGTATACAGTTACTTCATATATAAGTTGGGAACAGTCAAACTATTGGCCTGAGAAAAAGTGATTGTGCTTTGAACTTTTGCTCGAGGCCATAAGCATCATCATCATCATCATCATCATCATCATCATTTTATTAGTATTATTAACTATTCGGCAATTAGGGACTTTCCCGGATAAAATCTGAAGCAATCCAATTAGTAAGTAGGTCCTTACAGTTGGAATCCTCGGATTTTATCTTTGAAGTCTTATGAAAGGATATACAAATATTTCATTTAATATATTTCTTGTCAATTACGATATTAACAGGAGTGATGAAATTTAGATAGTTCTTTATCCTAACAATACTTAGCTTGAATTTCAAAATAAATTAAATCAGTTATTTAATAAAGATATTTAAGATTAATGGTGGCAAATTGACATTGAAAAGTAATCCAACTATTTGGACCTACCTATTTGAATAGTACACAAGGGGAAATGACTGACTAAGGTCCCTTATTACCTAAACTGGGAAAATTCAATCGAGTTAATATTGTCGAGGTAAGAATAATAGGATCACTCCTGAAAAATGACTGAAATCAATAAACTTGAAGTCTGAAGTCACATTGTGACATATAGATATAGTTAAGTGCTACTTAAAATGATTCTGTAATAGCTATCAATGTTATTACTCTAAGTTTTATTTTCTTAATGCTGTAAAATGGAACATTATTCCTGTCTATAACGACGGAACTGACGAATTGTGTTTTTCCTCAAGATCAATTTAATGGATTCATTTTCACATTTCTTTCCTTAAATTGTCGTATTTAATATCTGTAATTGTACGTCTTCTAGTTTGTTATAAAAGTTCTTAAATAATAATGTATTGAATAAGTATTACATCATCAAAACAGTAATAAGTCGAAACATTTCGTTTAAGGTTTCATAAATATTCAGGCAAGGTCACGTATATCTGGTGCTTATATGTCAGAATGTTTCATGGGCATAGTATATAAGGTATGGTGGTATTAATAAGGTGATGTTTCGACACCTTTGGGGATGTATTAAGGGCCCTTTAAAGGTGATGTTTCGACACCTTTGGGGATGTATTAAGGGCCCTTTAAAGGTGATGTTTCGACACCTTTGGGGAATTGTCTGGTTAACAGTGGCGTTATGGTACACTGTTCAGGACAAGTCCGGTTAACAGTAGCATTAGGTTAATATACTGTTTAGGACAACAACTTTCAGTATCAAATTATTAATAAAAACAAATGTAAAGATAAAGTCGAATCATGAACTAAGATTAATGTAGGTGCTATAACTTGATATATGAAAACCAAATGCACAATCACACTATATAACATCATGTGTGATGAATTTTAATCTGTTCTGTGTTATTGTATATATTTATGGTGGAGGGTTTTTACTTATTTATTTATTATAATTTATCTTTTTGTACAACGCCATTGAATATGTAATATAGAAATAGGCGTTTAATCAAATGAAGAAGTTTAAGTTTAAAAGATATATCAGTGATTGCTATTCCAACCTAACATTTCTATACAGTGTGTGCAGATTGTCCTGAGACAGATTAATTAAAGCCTGGTAAGTATTAGGCCATGCCATACCGGAATTTTGTTAAGCGTCCGCGGTTTTAGAGTGCTCAATCCAAACAAAAATTGTTGATGAAATTTTCTTTAATAATTCCGTTGTTTTGAGATTTAATAACGACAGTTCGTTCTAAAGAAACATGTTTGGCAACGACGTTAATCTTCGTAAGCAATTTATCATGACAGTGCCATTAATACAATATACAATAACACTAGTCATTTCATATTAAAGATGCTTTAAGTCTGTGCTTCAACTAGTCATTTCATAAGTAATTCAGACAATCGTTTTATATTATGATGCTGTCTTTCCATTAAAAATTAAATATAATGCATTTTTTTTTGTCGTAAAATATTTGTGTTTCGTTTTCGGTTTGTGAATAGGTGCCTAGGTTTGTCAAACCTGAGTTGACGCTTAACAAAATTCCAATTTGGCATGGCTTAAACGTACGCAATAAATGATTTAGTAAATGCCTATATCGAGTAGGAATTTGAATACAAATTGCCAAGAACAGCAATTATACACATAATTGTATGTGTTGTTAATGGTTTAACGCTATATTGTGAAAAAATGCTGTTTTAAATTTGTCTCTCATATTCCTTTTAAGAAAGGTTTACATGTTTTATGAAATTGTGTATATACAATTGTTTTATTATATTGTACATGTAAAGTGAGACATTCATAACTTAACTCATCTGTAGCCTGTTCAGTTACCCCCGAACGTTCCAAAACGTACGTAACGTTAGGGTCGGAACAACTTAACTCAAAGACAACTCAACCTGAGACAACTCAATCCCCTACTAACGGGTTGAGTTGTCCCAAATTTGGGTTGAGTTATCCACGGGTTGAGTTGTCTTCGGGTTGAGTTGTCCCGCATCCGTAACGTTCGCCAACAATAGTTACTGAACATGCGCCTGACAAAATGATTGTTACTGTAACTTAAAAAATGTCATTGTGAAAACATTAGAAATATAACGCAGACTTTGAGTGTTGCCCGCAAGCCTGTAGTAACTCGCTCTTTAACGCAATGCTCTTACTACAGTCTTGCGGGCAACCCTTGACTTAGATGCAATTTTTCCGAGAAAGTCTGTGTGGTCATTAACATAGTTTTTCTCAGGGGAATTATACCATAAGTACTTTTTGTATTTCTAATGATTTCCTAATTTCACTAGTCAAGTACTTTGCCATTTCCTCTCATAAAAGAAATAACTGGAATGACGCATTGATAGTTTTAAGGTTAAATTTTGAACTCGTAAGAAATGTATTATGGAAGGATTTTACCATTTGGCGCCAGTTTCCTTTAAGAGTATAGTATGAGTATATTATATTTGTTCCTAGGGACCAATAATTTAGGTTTACATATAGTTATAATGACGCAGTTTACAGATTTTACGTCATTCAATAATACATGTAACATTCAATGTTGTTTCATTAAGCAAGAAACTTTATCCTACTAGCTCAGAACTGGGGGACCAGGAAGCGGACTCAAAAGTGATTAATCTAAGTTGAAAGCACTTGTTTCACAATCGAGCTTAAATAAATTCGTATAAACGATAACCCTATCAATGTAAAAATTATTGTCACATTGCCTAAATTTAATTTGTCAATAGACAAAGTTATTGACGCCAAGTATTTGTTCATCCCAATATGCCGTGCCATTATAACATAAAGTTATTTCTGAAATAATTTCAAAATTGTGTTCATTTCATTGAATCGAAGGTAAAACATTAACATCTTTGACATAAAGGTTATTTTTCTCACTTCATGTAAAGTTACACAGGTGGGGTTAACAGACATTGAAACCTGTATAATCATAATGAAATCTGAAAATTAACTCGTCCGAATGCAAGATTCACTTAGTTTTGTCAAGAGTTTTGATAATTAAAAAAAAGAACGGTGAAAAAAAAACCCATATCATTTCATTAATAAATTAAATAAGGGGTTGCAATAAAATGATTCACCGCTGAATTAGTAAAGCGTAACGAAGTGATTTTGATAGCGTTTCTGTAAACAAAAAGAAATTTCAATACAAGTAACCTCTTTTGCTTAAAAAGTGATTCCAGTAAGGGTCACTTCTCACAGAATATTCAAAATTCGTGACAATAAAAAGCTATAAATGAAATATTGAATTAATTGTTAAAAAAAACTATAAAATGCATCTGTTTATCCCCCAGCTTTCATTCATAATCCCTCCTAAATTCATTAAGAGCAGTATTTTCTTACCATAAGTGATATATATATTTTACAAGCTATTTCCCCCAGGAACCATGTACGGGTTATATCCACTATCAGCACAGAAGGCAAAGCAATTAAAATCACACATAAATCAGCCACGGATAAATTAACCATGAAAATATTAGTCACTGTTTGTAAGTCTGTGTTCTTCCACACAGCGAAGCATACAAGCATGTTCCCTGTTACACCAATAAAGAAAGAAATGATGTAAGCTACTATAAGGAACCATTCCCACGGTTCAGGGTAGATCATTTGATATATCATCTCCATAGTAACTTGGAACGATTGGTCACTCTTCATTTGTAAGATTGATATGTTATAGTCTTCAAAACTGCAATTGTAATTTACATAATCCGCCATGTTTTTTTATATTTTAATTTTTGTTACTTTCATAGATCTGATCCAATTTATCCATCAATAATTTCTGTTTGAATCAACTACGTAAAGAGTAAGTAGCTTGAATAGTGTGATTGCAATAAAATGTTAATTAAATCATTAATCCAGTATTCAATGATCTAACGTTTAGTTATCCAAGGAATGAAATCTTCACATCTTATCAGCTTTCCCTGTTATTTCAATGACTGTTCATCAATCCAATACATCCCACGCAATGTCTTTGTCGAAACCACAGAGATTTACAACGAACATCCTACTGTTGTTATTTTAGAAAAAAAAATCACCAGTTCAATATTCAATTTAGAAAACAAACAATACAGAAACTCCAACAAGTATAATAATATTGTTATTGTTCTGAAATGTTCAATACTGGTAATATCAAAATCAACCTTGCATTGGCGCTCAATGCAAGAGGGCTTCACATTATCGCCTCGTGGTCGCCATAGACAAGTAAAACTGAAAACTCGATAGCATTTTCCATTAAAAAGTATCCATGCGTAAAGCATTGAAAAATCTAATTAATACAACAACAGGATGAACACCGGCGAATCTCTTGTTAAAATTGTAACAATATATTAAGAACGTTATTAAAACAGCTTACGCAAGAATTGTAATGAAATAAAGACTGTGAAAAACAGCGAATGATACATTTTGAATGGCCAATACAATAACTACGAAAGTCCATTATCGAGATTCTGGCTGTCAGAGTATTGGTAAACATAATTCTACGCATATTGTTATGTAAGGTGATATCGTAAGAAATAAAGACCCCTTGATAACGTACAGGTTATGTTATAAGTTGTTCTTCATAGCTAAGAAGTGAACACCTTTATACATGGACAGCTGGATCTGTTTTCTTGTTGTACATTTAACTTAATGAATCGGGCGACAAATATTTTTACAACATCATAATCCGAGGGGGTTTAGAAAGAATAATTATCTTCAAAGTTAAAAAAAACAATATTGAGCGAACCTTTCTTGACATACATGTATTTTATCAGAGTACTATTACCTTGTCTGACATCAGGGTCTTGAGTATGTCCCAATCTTTACAATAATATGTTTTAGTTCTAGATGACCAATGTCTTGTAGCTACATGAACATAACCAAGTTGTTTTAATGGGAAACACCAACATTACTAAATAACGTTTTAGATCAAATTATCAGTGTGAACTGAACCACACGTGATTCAGCTACTATTACTAGTATTTAGTATATCTAGTTTACGTTAGATACTACGATAATCTCCTGGCATCATTTCAATAATAACTTACAGAATAATCCTTGACAAAGATGATAAATGAAAACAATCTCACTTAGTGCTCCACCTACAATGTGGAGTCAGGAATCCATGTGTTACAACAAACCTAGTACTACTGGAATAATTATTGAATACTAGACCAAGATGTGATTTGATTCCTTAAACCCACAATGCATAGGTAGGCTCTCGGGAATACGTTTTGTTCGCTCCAGTCAAAACAGAGAGATAACACTTCCGTCGGTAACGCATGCGCCGTGGTCATAATTAATGTGTCTTATCTCCAACTTCCGTCAAAATACAAGAATGGCAATACTGACACCAGTAGCAGTCATATCTTTGACATAGTGGAGTCTCGTACATAACGGTACGTTCCTGGCATCGATCGGTTATAGCCTGTTTTTTGCCACAACTTAAAGAAAGCTGCAAGTGCAGACGAGCGCCATCAGGTAAACAAACTTTGTAGTTTTTATCACGATTCGTATTCAGTTCAATGTCAGTAAGTCCATTTGCAGTTATTTAATAAAATTGTCATTAAATAAGTGATTTGATATAGTCCCTGTTATTTTTTCTCGGGACAGTTATATTGGCCCTCTGCCTTCGGTCTCGGGCCAATACGACTGTCCTTGGAAAGATAGCAGTACCTATATCAAATCACTTATTTAATAACATATACTATAGAGCATCTCGACATTATATTGCTTTTTCTAATTGATTTTATCACTACAGTGAATTGCCCATACACTGCACATGTATAATACATCAAATTACATTGGCTGCAATATCTAATGAAACAATTAGTGGTAAATCAGATAATTACACGATAGCAAAATTCCAATCAAACGTTAATACATTAGCAGAAATAAATGCATTCTTAATGGATAATATGTTTTCTTTGACGCAAGAGACCTTTATTAACGCAACGATGATATTGACTGTAATGTGGAATCAATACGTATAGCTAGGACTATACGACAGTAATGTACTCATGTATGCAATCAACTGCTTATTATGGTGGCTGATTTATGCCATGTCGTATTTTCGTTTCTTCGCCGCGAAGAAACAAAAAAACGAAAACACGACAAATCCATAGTTTGTCGTATCTTCGTCTTTTCGTTTCTTCGTTTCTTCGCCACGAAGAAACGAAAATACGAATATACGACAGATGAAGGGCGAAACCACGACAAATCCATAGTTTGTCGTATCTTCGTCTTTTCATTTCTTCGCCACGAAGAAACGAAAAGACGAAGATACGACAGATGTAAGGCGAAAACACGACACATTTTATCTGTCGTATTGTTGTATTTATTTTGTCGTGTGTTCGTTTCTTCATGGCGAAGAAACAAAGAAACGAAAAGTCGAAGACTATGGATTTGTCGTGTCTACGTGTCTTCGTGTTTTCGTTTTTTCGCGACGAAGAAACGAAAATACGACATGGCATAAATCAGCCACCATAGCTTATAGATCTTCGCTTGAGATTATTATCAAAATGCATTGTTTTAATGAATGTTTGTATAACACTAATTTATTTTAGCTCGATTGTGAAACAAGTTATTACAAATTAGATTAATCACTTTCCAGTCCGCTTCCTGGTCCCTCAGTACTGAGCTACAGGATAAAGTGTTTTTGATCAAGGAAACAACGAGGTTGGGTTTTGTGTAGGATTTGCACGCGGGGATGACTATCCAATGATAAGTTGATAACCAATCTAACGTCGTAACCACTATTCCTTTTCCTTTCAGTGTACTCCAGTGGCACGTCGCCGTTCTTTTTTACTAGATGCGCACAAAATATGTACACATGGTCTCGGTATTATTGAAATCTGACAAAGTAAGAATTACAGTCCTTTAAGACTTTGAGTCGAGGCTGCTTTATCACTGTTTTCTTGTTCAAACTGTAACATTTGTGGTATCATATTGCAAAAGCATTAAACATTCAAACATTGAATTAATCAATGTAACGCATTGACTGTAAGTCCCCTGTTACTTCACTATTCTCAATTGCTAAATTGTGCTGTTAAAAATGTTCATATGGTTTTCATCTTAGAAGGTCATATTTGCACAATGCTGTCAGTTGTGTTTACATATACTTGTAATTTATAATCTCTGACATACTTGGGTATGTAGCATTCTCAACCGTGGCGTTTATACATGTACATGAACCCTTCCATGAACTGTTGGCAGTTACGCAATTTTTTCTCAATTCATATGGTATGTGGAGAGGTTTTCGTCATTCTTAAAAAATAAGTATACTGGTTATAGACAATTGTCAAGGAAAGCTATGCTTTGTTCGCTGGCAGCTGTAAAGTTTTTTTTTCGACACGGTGTTAAAATGCGTGTAAAATATCTAAAAATATCAATATTATAAAGTGTTCTATGAAATATAATGCGAGGAGGTGATAGACTTATTGCCTAATTCGCAATGTTATCACCCCCAACACAGCTAGACCATTAACAAACTTTGACGTATCGTCACGTGCTACTACGTGTTATTGTCTGGACAGTTCATCCTGGTTGGTGACGGAATATAACATTTCTCTAATTGTTTCCTTTTTTGGCACTGAAGTTTACATAGTTACCCTTGTTTCCCTTAAGCTTTCAGACAAATCACAGCAGGGTTATTGCTCAGACCTAGTTAAGAAATACATAGGTTTTACTTTCGGATTACTAATGACTAACCCAAACCGGTATTTTGCCATACATACGGCGAAAACAGGTCATTCTTTGAATATTTTATTTGCATCAAGATAAAGGCTGCTGCGAGTATCCGAATACTCGGATATTTGCGATCTCGACCTGAAAATCAAGTACGAATATTAGTCACGTCCGAAATCGTCGGATCGCGGTCTATTTTTGGAAAAAAATGAAGAACATTTTTAGCTTAATTACCACTAAAAACGTGCAGCACTACTCATGAAAATTTTAATTTATGTAGGGAACGAATTATATTGTAAAAATTTCGATTGATAAACATTCTAACATTCAATAATGTTATTGTCGGTTTTTTTCTCAACTGTCAAAGCTTGAATAATTTCACGGTGACTGAATGCATTTTTGTTGTACTGGCGGCTTAATTGTTATTAAAATATGTTGACTAAAACATATCATACGGCATAAGCAGCTTTAATCGATCATAATACACATTTTCGGAAACTCATTGATGTATTACGACAATAATTGTTACAAACGCATTCACCGTGTAATTATTCATGCTTCGAAAGTTGAGAAAAAACGAACAATATCACAGAAAATGCCCATCAGTGTTTGGAGTACATGATTTTCCATTTAGTGAGACTTCTGTATTACTTTTTACTTATTTGTGTTATGGCATAAATTCTGAATGCTTCTTCATTCACAAGTAATTCGTAGTTCAATTCGTGAATCGCTTCACATGAATTGTGGTTTGGATCGGATCCACAGCCCTAATCAACATATAGTTTCAGTTTTATAAACTTTTCGATAATTACACGGTCACTAAATGTGTTGCTTTTAACTTCGTTTCGACAAAAGTGCTAACTACTAAGCCACTGTCCTAAACTGATCATTTATGAACTGCCTATACTGTATGAGGGGATTTGAATTTCGTGGAAATAAAACGTCTGAAAGATTTGTTTGTTTGTTTGTGTTGGGTTTAACGCCGTAGCAACACATTGCATAGGTCATATAACGGCGGTCAGTCAACCTATTCACTGTTTTTGGAAGGGATAAATCTCTGGATTTAGCTGTTAACTAACTACAAAGCGCATACTTCCGTCAGTGACTGACAACTGCCCTACATAATAAAGAATCATTTGTAGTACGGGGAATGGTCGCAGAAATAATGTCATGACCAAGCTCCACGAAAGTATGCCCCGCCCGGGAATCGAACCCATGACCCCTCGATCAGTAGACTTGTGTGCTAACGTCTGAAAGAAGTTAAACATCACTTTTTCAGTGACCGCGTAATTGTTTTAGTTGTGACTAGTTTTTATAGCGAAACAATGAACCGCGTGTATTGGGTGCATAAATCTGCATAGGTAAGAGTTTATATAATCGTGATATGCAATGCTGCTGACATCTTATTTCAATATAGACGCCGCTAGCGTCGATGCAAATAAGATAAAATTATCAGTAAAATAATAATCAGTTTTATAGAACGACAGTCCCTAATTGAGAAATAAATGAATTTGAATATTTGTTAGTATGAAATAATCGAATATCAGGTTTTGAGGAAAAGATTTATTGCGCATGAAAAAATGTAATCATTTTGCTAATAAATTACCTTAGATAACAGAACATCGCTGTCGAAATGGAGAAAAATACAAAACGTAATTCATTTAAATATTTGTATAACACAATTTGTCTTGATCAATGACATTGTTTATTTATTTTGAAACTATTAGAGAGAAACAACGTTGTATAATTGCTGAAGTACACAGCAGTGTTGAACCTCATTTTTCACAACCCGTGTTTTTCACAACTTGTGATAAACACGTACGCATTTTTCACAACTTGTGTGAAAAACACGTTAGCATACAAAATTCATACAAGCATAGAAACGCATTTTTCACTACTTCAAATGTGACGAAAAAAGTGATTGAAAAACTTGAGTTTTTTGGTATTAACGCATTTTTCACACATGTAATTTTTTAGTAGTAGTTTCTTTTTAAATGAGGTTTGTTACAACCCGTTTTGTAATTATAACCCGAATTGTAATAATTATTACATAACGGGTTATTACAAACATACAGACGCATTTTGTATAAAACCCGAAATGTGATAAAGTGTCTAGTTGTATTAGTTTGATTATAAAATATAGTTTAATACTTTAAATTAATAGTAAAGAAAGAAAATAATGCTAAACGAGCAAACATTAATTCTCAAATAGACAAAATACTTACATTTTGCCATGTTAATTTGAAGATTTCGACAGAAAAACAAGTTGTCATATTTTATTGCAAACGAGTTATTACAAAATTGGCTTAACTTACCAACCCGTTAATAATAAATCTTTAATATAATTAGGGTTTTTATAACAAAACAGGTTGTAATAAACGTGGAAAAAACTACGATCGTAATTTTTACAGGTTGTGAAAAACACGGTTTGTGAAAAATGAGGTTCAACGTTGAACCTCATTTTTCACAGAACGCGTTTTTCACAACCTGTGAAAAACACGTTTGTGAAAAACGAGGTTCAAAATGGCAACTTTGCTCAATATGTATAGGTTATTAAACAGGGCAAGTGTGCCTTAAGGAAGATATCGGCACACTTGCTTAGGTATTGGCCCGAGGGCTTTAGCAAGTTTCACAAGTTGTGAAAAACACGGGTTGTGAAAAATGAGGTTCAACAATGCTTCCATAACGAGCATAGGGCAGTTGCTAGCGACAATATAGGTGTTTGTACATCGAATTGTTGTTTGCCACTGTACATTGGTGTGATCAAGTGCAAGTTACGCGCACATTTATTGTTACTTCTATATTTATTGAGGGAAACTCTTACGAAACCCCTGTGCTCCGTAACGGCTATTTTGCGTAACAAGTATTTCACATGCTATATGATATAATTTATGGAAGAAACAAACTGTTTTTGTTTTCGATATTCCTCTTTTGATCGCTTGAGCATGTTAAAAGCAAAATTAGGCCTTAGCACTAACAGTTACGGTATGTGTGTAAGAAAAACATATTTTAGTGCAGGTTCAGGATGAAGCATAAATCTGAAAAATTTGTGATGGATGACTTTCAGATTTTCAATTTTACAATTAATCTTACTTCCATTGACTCATTTATTTAAGTGGAAAGAAAAATGTTGATGTCTCTTTCATTAAGAATGAAAATTCATTTCGTTACGGAGCATAGTGAGCTTGTTACGGAACATAAATTGAAATAATAACGATTTACGTGATCATTGAATTAATTTGAATGCATTTCACATTATCACAATACTTTTACTACATAAACAGACTAACTGAACGTTTTCCAGGCTTATTCATGTATGATGAAAATTGATGAAAATTGTTGGGTCCGTGAAGATTTACATATTTGACACACCTGAATGTGTTTCAAATTCATAACAAAACAATACTTGTGAAACTAATTTATACAAAATTATGATCATAACAACAATACAGAACATATAATCTATTTATTTCCAGAGTTGCCCGCAAGACTGAAGTAAGATATTTGGATTAAAGAGCGAGTTACTACAGTCTTGAGAGCAACCCTCCTGTTATATGACATACTTCAATGTAATTATGTACCTTTCATGTTTTATGAACTAAAATTTTCTACGACCTTTATTCCGCCTACTACAGCATAAAATTAGGCTTCATTCAGCAATTGGTAGAATCCATGTATTGATGGATTAAAGTTATTGCTCCATAAAAATTTCGTTATAAAGTAATGTACGGTCTAATACATGTACAGCTTAAAGTAACCATAATAAACGTAAACATAACACTATTCATTTTAAAATATTCATAAGATTATATATCTCAATATGTCAATGCTACCTCTTAATACGTAAATATGTATAATATAAAATAAAGATATATATTAAAAAATAAAATATAAAAATAAATAATTTTGCGTTTGCTAGGTTTCGAACCAGCGACCTCTTGAACTTTTCATGTCATATGCTTATTTCCGATCCTTCCCTTTAGCCGATTGAGCTATTTGGGTCCTAAAGGTCAGAGCCTGTAACAATAGTTAAATACTGTAAAAAGGACATTAAATATGCGGAAGATAATTTTGAAAGATGAATCCTCAATTTAGTGAGTTGTTATCAAATACAAATAAACTGCACTATCAAATTCAAAAAAGCAATTAAATTGTGATAGGTAAAAAACGTATTAATGATAGTTATGAAATTTCAAGTAAAATAATCCCATGTACGATTTATTTGACATACTAATTAATTATGCAAAGCGCTATGATTTAACTGAAAACCTTGTAATTAATATTTTGTATATAGACCCATAGACGTTCATGTAAGAAACAGAACAGTTTTGCCTGTTCACTTTGTCAAGCGTTTTTTGGCGAAGCATTTTACTGGCTCTGGTCGTTCCCAAACACCAAGTCATTCCTTTTTCTTAGAGAAGGGAAATTTGGCATGGTTACCAGAGCTGTTGATGTTTTGCTAGTACTTGGTCAAACGCTTTGTTTTCTGCGTTCGTCATCGTGAGATGACGAAACAACCTGCATGAGTCGTGTATGTGGTCGCACGATCATGGCGCTCTATCCTGTCTCGCCACCCTATATTTAATGAAATAACTATATTGAAACGATTTAATATTTCTTTCATCTTGAAAAAAATATTAATGAATACATGTACACTTTAAAATGGATTAATTTGCTATGTCCATTTCATACAATTCTGTACTTATTACCCTTTCGAAAAATTCATAATGTTTTAAATCCAACCTCCTATAATCGAAGACAGGAAGAGTGCCATGGTCAAAATGCAGTATTATGATAAACAAAAATATATTCAAAAATACATAAAATGAATTTCTACGCACCCGGGTCACGTCAGTGTAATGCATTGCTTCTCATATTTAAAATATGCAAACAATATGAAACCATTAAAATAGTTTTGTCGGAAAAATATTGGCATTTTGAGAGAGGTCGATCGAGGAAGTTATAACTTTACCATCGGACTTACCTCGGCGATCTTCTATGCAGATTAATCTCGGATATCATAAGGTGAAAAAGTAGATCTACGAAGTTAGTTTCTGTAGTAATGTAGTCTTAACTGCACAGAAATATGACGTGTGAGACGTTGTTCTGATGTGATGATGAGATAAACGTGTAACAAGGTTATTATTAAATGCTGACATGCAAATGACAAATGGACGTGTTTCTATGTATATAGAGACAGTCCAGGGCCATTTGCTATGACTTCTGAATGTTGTTTGTATAGCTAATTAGTAATCTAGCATACACATTTTTTAATAATATTGATTTTATACGTCGATGTATAAACAACTTGCCAGGGAGTTAATCGTCGGACCTTATAGACTGGTAGTATTTCTACAACGTCTGATTTCCGAGGTATATCTTCGTAGATGATCGCCGAGGTTGTTCCAAATGATAACTTAGCCAAAATTTTCAAATATTATCGGTCGTTTTCAGTTCCTCTGTTCGGTTAACATGTGGTATTGTATTTTATTTCGTATTCACGGTTCCATGTTCTAACAGAAACCAACATCTTATTATAGTTTATAATAATACTTTTTAATATATCATGCTTGTTTGTTTGATTGTTTGTTGGTTTTAACGCCGTGGCAACACATTGTATAGGTCATATGACGACGGTCAGTCAACCTACTCACTCCTCCTGGAAAGGTTAAATCTCTGGATTTAGCTTTTAACCGACTACTAAGTACACACAACGTCAGAAACTGACAACTGCCCTACATAATTAAAAATCATTGGTATGAGGGAGAATAGCCGTAGAAAGGCTTGGGCTAGCTATTTAGGGGCGCTTGTCTATTTCAGAGACATGACTTGTTATCCATTGTTGTTCACTGTCCAAACAATGCAGTTTTGGCTGCTCAACTAATATTGTTTTACCTGAGTTCCTACGAACTGTGAAAAAATAGGTTGAATTATATTCTGTGGAAATGAGGAATATTTTAAATGAAAAAGAATGACTTTTTATCATTATTGTTTTATCATTATATTTATACTATAGATCTACAATGTTATAAAGATATCTTACGTTTATATAAAAAATGTCCTCTTTATCAGTATGATTGTAGGTTTATTTCCTGAGTTGCCCGCAAGACTGAAGTAAGAGCTTTGGATTAAAGAGCGAGTTACTACAGTCTTGAGAGCAACCCACCTTTTATATGATATACTTTAATGTAATTATGTACCTTTCATGTTTTATGAACTAAAATTTTCTAAGATCTTTATTCCGCCTACTACAGCATAAAGTAACCATAATAAACGTAAACATAACAATATTCATTTTAAAATATTTATAAGATTATATATCTCAATATGTCAATGCTACCTCTTAATACGTAAATACATTTAGTATAATATAAAATAAAGATATATATTAAAAAATAAAATATAAAAATAAATATTTTTGCATTTGCTAGGTTTCGAACCAGCGACCTCTTGAACTTTTCATGTCATATGCTTATTTCCGATCCTTCCCTTTAGCCGACTGAGCTATTTGGGTCCTAAAGTTCAGAGCCTGTAACAATCGTTAAATACTGTAAAAAGGACATTAAATATGGGGAAGATAATTTTGAAAGATGAATCCTCAATTTAGTGAGTTGTTATCAAATACAAATAAACTGCACTATCAAATTCAAAAAAGCAATTAAATTTTGATAGGTAAAAAACGTATTAATGATAGTTATGAAATTTCAAGTAAAATAATCCCATGTACGATTTATTTGACATACTAATTAATTATGCACAGCGCTATGATTTAACTGAAAACCTTGTAATTAATATTTTGTATATAGACCCATAGACGTTCTTGTAAGAAACAGAACAGTTTTGCCTGTTCACTTTGTCAAGCGTTTTTTGGCGAAGCATTTTACTGGCTCTGGTCGTTCCCAAACACCAAGTCATTCCTTTTTCTTAGAGAAGGGAAATTTGGCATGGTTACCAGAGCTGTTGATGTTTTGCTAGTACTTATTCAAACGCTTTGTTTTCTGCGTTCGTCATCGTGAGATGACGAAACAACCTGCATGAGTCGTGTATGTGGTCGCACGATCATGGCGCTCTATCCTGTCTCGCCACCCTATATTTAATGAAATAACTATATTGAAAACGATTTAATATTTCTTTCATCTTGAAAAAAATATTAATGAATACATGTACACTTTAAAATGGATTAATTTGCTATGTCCATTTCATACAATTCTGTACTTATTACCCTTTCGAAAAATTCATCATGGTTTAAATCCAACCTCCTATAATCGAAGACAGGAAGAGTGCCATGGTCAAAATGCAGTATTATGATAAACAAAAATATATTCAAAAATACATAAAATGAATTTCTACGCACCCGGGTCACGTCAGTGTAATGCATTGCTTCACATATTTAAAATATGCAAACAATACGAAACCATTAAAATAGTTTTGTCGGAAAAATATTAGCATTTTGAGAGAGGTCGATCGAGGAAGTTATAACTTTACCATAAGCGCTCGTTACAACATAAATGTGATTATTATTCTATCTTTTATACGTTCAAAATATCGTTATGTACAGATCGTTAAATATGTAGAGGTTATTTAACAGGGCAATCGTGCCTTAAGGAAGATATCGGCACACTTGCTTAGGTATTGGCCCGATGGCTAATGCCGAGGAAAGAGTGCCGATATCGACTTAAGGCACACTTGCCCTGTTTCATAACCTTTTTATTGCATATGTTGATCAATGCATGTAATGACGATTTTTCTACAACAAAAGTAGATCTACACTAGCTTTTTCTTGGTGTAACGCGCTATTTTGCACGTTGACGTTACGTCACATGTTTTGTTTTTTCAACGCCGAAACGTTGAAATCTAATGAACGCTTGTTATAAAACGCAATTCTGGTTGTTGATTATCTCATTCATTTTTTTATATGAAACAACACACGTCGTAAAATTGAATAGCTTCTTGTTGCTAATTACGTACGAATTTAACGTGCGGAAAGTCTGTCGTTGTTAAACTGCAGGTGCGTATTGACCAGAAGTTGCCTCAATATCGATTTTTGGCACACTAGGAAGTGAGCCAAATATCGATATTTTGGCACACTTGCTCAATACTGGAATGTATTGCCTACATTGAGACTATATTGGCGCAGTTTCTCGTCGATTTTGTTACTATTTATAGTAACATATGCAATAAGTATAGGTTATTAAACAAGGCAAGTGTGTCTTAAGGAAGATATCGGCACACTTGCTTAGGTATTGGCCCGAGGGCTTGCTCAATACCGGAATGTATTGCCCACATTGAGGCTATATTGGCGCACTTCCACGTCGATTTTGTTACTATTTATAGTTACATATGCAACAATGGAATATATTGACCGCCTCGAGGTTTTATCGGCACACTTTCACAGCATTTTTGTTACTATCCATGCAAAATATAAATTCCAGTATTAAGCGAAAATAAAAAATCTGACAATGAAATTTGTACCTCTGAAATTGACCACTGTGTTACAATTCACAAGATATAACTAACTAATATCAAATGTTTGCATAATAAAGATACAATGACCTTTACTTTTATATATCAATTATCTATGCTGTAATCATATTTATTTAAGTTTAATATGCATGCATCTTCCCAACATTAAGCTTTTTTACCAAAGTTACATGTATATCTCACCAAAATATGAAATACTGTAGAATTTTCATGTTGCCATCGATGCATAATAAATGAATATTAGTGTCAGGGCGTACAATGGGTTGTGTGCTTCATGCTACGTCCCCCAAGGAGTCGCTAGTTTGAATCCCTCTCCTCCACTTAAACGACCAAGGCTCGACAGAAGTTGCTATGGACATAAATGTTACCATGGATATTCGTGCTGTGCTTGGGCAGCTGATACAAACCTTGTGAATACGGACATTATAACAGTACCATGGGATGTATGTGCTTACTATGTAACTTAAGGTGGCTTCTCTATGTTCTAAAGTGGTTGCTTGTACGTAAAGGTAGTAAAATAAGGTACAATACTGGCTTGTTGAACACCTTAGGGTAGTTGGGACATCTTGCACTCATGTTGCGATGTAAACCATTTAAATAAAATATTTGAAAAAAATGAAACATTAATGTTGTTTATTATATACTTTAAAATATACTATGATATTGACCAATGTTGTGAAAATTGCGTTAGGACTAAAAATCGAAAAAATGTCTAACGTAATTTTCACATTGCTCATTTGTGAAAAACGCGTACGCAATTTTCACAACTTGTGTAAGTTACTAACGTGTTTTTCACAAGTTGTGAAAAATGTCTAACGTAATTTTCACATTGCTCATTTGTGAAAAACACGGGTTGTGAAAAATGAGGTTCAACACAGCAGAAACCCACTCTCCGTAAACAGATATCCTGTAAAGCGTTGTCGTACAGGCTCTCTACTTTCTCCGTTGAAGGTCACGTCGAGATGAACTTTGTCGACCAATCAATGCGTAGCTTTCATCTAGACGAAAACCCTATTAAACACATTTTGATTTAGTAATTTCTATTTTTAGACCAAGGTTTGCATGCTTATTTAACAGCAGTATTATTCACAGTCTGCGATTGGGCAGCTCATTTCAAATTGCGTGACGTAGGCGATGTAAACAAGTTATGTATCATAACAATTTCGTCATGAATATTATGATGAGAAAAGGTCACCTGAACGTGACTTTCGTTTGTAAAAGGCCAGATCTAAATTAGCGAGTATGCGAGTGTAAAATTTTAGATCGGGTTTTAATCAGATTGAGCAGAAACCCTGAGAGAATTTATTTTCTTCTGTCAAGTAATTGTAACTGGGTATTTTTGGCTATTCTAAAAAAGTATTCTCAATGTTCCTGAAAAAAGCTAAATCTCTGCATTACTACTAGGCCCAAGTCAGTGACTGGCTACTGTCCTACATGATTTAAAATCAGTGGTAAGAGGGCGAATGACCGTATAATTCATTTCGTGACCAAGCTCCACGAAAGTATGCCCGCCCGGGAATCAAACCTTCGACCCCTAATTCAGTAGATTAATGTGCATGTAAAGTCAAATATAAAACACAGTTGACTATGATTGATAAAGAGATAATTTTGGATATCGAAATAGTAACTTTGAACTCTTACAATCATTCAAAAAAATCCTTCCAACAGTACTTTCAGTACTTTGATTGTCTAATGGGTGCATGAACAAATTTCACATTCATAATCGATCACATTCACGGTGTATAAACGAAAACGAAACTGTACGATCGCTGTTGATCGGTATTTTATGATTTTCCTCTATACCCAACCTAAACACTGAAAATTGAAGTAAAATAAGATTAAATTCTGTACGATGTCTGTTGATGTGATGTAAAATGATGTGTACGACGTCTGTTGATGTGCTTGTCCGACTACTGTTGATGCAAATTTTTGATTTGTTACATTCTGTACGATGTCTATTGATATTAATTTATGATAATATACTTGTTTCTTTATCATTTCCGCCACCGAAGTAAACAAGTAGACCATGTTGTGAAGATGTGCATAAAGAATATAAATTCTGGTAGAATTTTAGATAAGGGGGATATTTCACTTTAATTTTGGACAATAACAATTGTAAGCTTGAGAGCAATAGATACACAAACATTTTCATACACTGACCACAAAGAAGTATACAGTCCATTAAATTTTATTTTTTCTGCATTATATAGTATTTTATTATCTTCACTTTTGCTTTTGTAATTTTATTTTACATAGTGGAAAAAACAAGCTTAACATTTATTTATATTTCAATACAATAACAACAAAATCAATACAATTTAATTATCAAATTTCAATCAAAATTACAGGAGAGGTCCACGACGGCAATACAAATAACATTTAAACACAGTTAGTATTTGGTGTAACCCCCTACAACAATCCTGCGTGGCATACCTCTAACCAGCTTCTGGTACTTCTCCACAGTGGTTCTGGACTAGTCCGATTAAAGATTAGCTTCCAGCTCTGTAAGGTTAAAGAAAAAATGTTTAACTTGGGTCAAATAGGCAAAAGTGTAATGCACTTGGCTTCAGGTTCAATCTGATAATAACCCCAATCAAATTTCCGCTTGCATACTCGCTTATCCTGGACAACAACGCCCTACTGGATATCTGTCTACGAAGATTTTTTAAGGTCAAAACAACAATGAAAGTGAAAGAAGAAAGAAAATACTACGCAAAACCTCACCTTGTTACTCCCTTTCTTCGGCAAACTTGACAACAAGCTCCCTTTGCTGGAACTTGGCCGCACACTCAACCCTCTGTTCAATTGTTAGTCACATTATCACTTTTCTTCTTGAAAATAATTGTCAGGAAAAGTTAATAACTACCAATACCATTATCTTAAGGCATTTCATTCATTTGATGAGAACCAAAGTAAACAAAATTTTAATTCCCCCTCATAGCAGAATACTGAAAAAAAATCCTTCCAACCTATGAAATTGTGTACCGTAAGACAATTACCCCTTATTTTTTTTAATTTAATATACTCCTTTAATGGACAGTTATCTCCCTTCTTAAAATGTAATGTTTCGGCCTTCCCATGCAGAAAAACTGATGTTTGGTCATATTTTGTCTGTAAAATTAGTTTTAGACACTGTATACTTTAATTAGGTGGTAACAAACAAAGGGTACGAAAGTACAATTAAGTTAAATATAACGTGTTTTATGAATTATGCATTGCCTTAGATAGTGGTACATGACTAAACTCTTAAAACGCAATAATATCATATTAAATCACACAATTAAATCAAACGAAGTCGTACAATACTTTAAAGCCCGTGTCACATATTCGCCAGTTGGTACTGCGAGTTTCCGCGACGATGGGCGAGTTTAATCTCGTGGCCAAAATGAAAAAGTTGTCACGACATTTGGTTATAAAGAGTCTTGCACGACATCTGCTCGAGTGTTGCACGACACTCACACGAGACGTCCACGATCATCGACGGTCAGCGACGATTTATAGCGATCGACATACGAGCGACATGTACGTGATATTCTCTCGACATCTTTCGACATTCATACGAGCTACTACGAGTTTCGACGATTTATCCCGATTTAAACACGACATGTTAACGAGTTCATTACGATCTGTGGAGAGAGTAGTGCGACACACATTTTTGATGACATGACATCTTGCGTAGGCTGTATAAATAGCAAACAAAGCGCATGAGCACCAAAAGGTGAAAGACATGCAGGATGATCAGACTGGTGGCATTGATGGCGCATGTTGATAAAGAAGATGCCGATGATGAACTTGAAATATCAAGATTGATTTAAATTCGTTTAACAAGAGATAGTATTAGCAGAGCGCGCCGACAGTGTTGGGTTAGACCATGGATTACGAGAAGGGTTGACTTTGGACATTATGAGTGTCTGATGCGTGAGCTTGAAATGGAATACAAAAAATCGTTTACCAACTTTCTGCGTTTACATCCAGAGATGTTCATCGAAATGAATCTTGACAGATTTCTTCCGAAGTATATTTAACTCGCGATAATGTCGTGTGATTGTCGCAAGGAGGTCGCGCAAACTCGTGAAGATGTTGCAAAAACTCGCAAAGACTCGCTCACATCTCGCGGTGGTAGATTTCACGGCGACATGTGACGACATTACTACGACACGAGTACGAGTTTTCACGACATGCATCCGACATCCTCTCGACATCTACTGGAGATAAAAAGTTCGGCGATCCACCGCGAGAATTTTAAACGGTTTAAAATTGTCACCGCGACAAGCCAAGACGCTGCGACATGTGGAGAGATGCATCGACATCAGTACGAGATCTACACGATACCAGCCGAGTTGCTGCGAGTTGCAACTCGCGGTCAAATTTTTTGCCTGTGTGACACGGGCTTTACATAAAATCGTTAGTAGTCGTACACAATCATTTGTCGAAGTCGTACAGTATGTCGGCGAATGCACACGACATAAACGTCAAGTTTACACATAGTAGCATTCAACATTCTGATAAATTATTGATATAATACAATAAATAATTTATTTTATACCAAAAAGTCTTCATACAATAACATGAATGTGATTTGTTTTCTCGAAATCGAGTTTACAAGACTAGCTATGGATGTCAACAAAGCAAAATAGTTCGTGATTAGGAAGTGATTGTTAACGTTTTTACTATAAAAGAACGATATGGAATCAGCAAAGCTGGTGCAAATAGTTTATCACGAGCTAAGGTTTATTTTGAAAATCTGTCTATGTACCAGAAGATTTGTTGTTCCATAAAAACTTATAAATTGTACTTCTGTATAAATTCACTACCAATCGCAATCACTGATGTCGTACAGTCGTTTATACACCGTGACATTAGTTACCTGTACACAGAGACTGTTGTGAGATTGGTTCATGCACCGTATGAATTACATTTAAACCCTAATTTAGGGACTTTAGTCAGTTATCTTTCCCTGATAAAACCTGGAGCAATCCAAATGGTAAGTAAGTCCTTACAGTTAGAATCCTCGGATTTTATCATTGAATTTCTATGTAAGGATAACAAAATATTTCATCTAATATCTTTCATGTTAATGAATATATTAACAGAAGTGGTTTAATTTAGATAGCCCTTACCTTAAAAGTACCTGGCTTGAATTTCAAACAAATTATATGATTCACAAAAAAGTTATTAAAGATTAATTTTGGCAAATTGACATTGAAAGGCAAGGGTAAAATTCGAGTAATCCAACTAATTGGACCTACCTTTTTGAAAAGTATACAAAGCGAAATAACTGACTAAAGTCCCTTATTCTATGGTTTTAAAACCAGTAGTTACATTTTTCACACTTGTGAGTCGATATCTGTATCGTTAAAATGGTAAAATGGACGTTCAATTTAGAATCTAGTTTTTTGCATTTAATTTATCAAATGTCGATACGCTTTTATGTTGAACAAACAGATAGTATAGTGGTTATACTGAATTTCATGTTTTAGTATGCATTCAATATCAGAATATGTTTAGGAGTTACCCTGTAGAAAAGATAGTTTAGATTACCTGCCCCTTAACACTATCCTTATCGGGTCAGGCAAGCCGTAATAATGGTTTCCCCTTAGCTATTACTCAGGTAACACAATTTTCGTTTACGTTTTCTTAATCTTGCATGATCATTCGCTGACGATAGTATTTTTAGTAGGAGTTTGGTACTACATATAGGTTATTCAATTTCGATTTTTCTGATTGAACGCATATTAAGCAAACGATTAACAAAAACATGTCTCGAAGTGAACACAATTCGATCGTGGATTAGTCTCGTTAGAATATCGGATACTTCATTTAGCAAAAATGTAACTGAACATCTAAAAAAGGTATCCACTGTAATTCGTGTACAATGATCCTTTGATTTAAGCTTATGTAGTGAGAAATGTTCGATTGAAAACATAATTATCCAATACTTTATTCATTATATTGGGTGCGGCCATTATCACGCTTTGCCTGACGTACTTTTACCTGCCAAAGTACACCTGGGAGCCAGACAATAGAAAAGGTCGCTAACACGACACTATTACCAATAGTCGGTCTTCAAAGATTTAAAAAAAGACAGACAAGAAGCGATATAATTGCACCTAATGCGTAGTTGATACAATAAGCCTCTAAACGACCCCTCTACCATCGAGAGTCTATGGCGTTACTGCTGTGATATTAGATGCCTCGTCTTTCAATGAATTTGTTACTCGAAAAAAGCAAACATTTATTTTGTTGTATTAAGTTATTTGACAAGTCTAATTAATCAGTACAATACTTTACTTCCAAAATTAGTTTGTCTACACTGTTGCTATGAGCAACAACCTTCGTTTGCTTTGACGTATGACATCTATAAAGGTCTTGCGTATATCAATTCTACTTGTCGCTGTATAAAAGTGGCTAATACGTGTAATTTATTTAGATGATTGAGTAATCAGAAGCCATTGTATTGATGGTATTTTACGTCATCTAATTGAATATCAATGTCTAAGTATAGACTTGGATTATTTACTGATTGCTATCTTTGATACTTTGTATATATTGTAAGACACAATATTAAATTGTCTATCACAAGACTTCATATTCAACATACTGTGATTAAACCATTGTTTTAAGTATTGATAACCAACGTATTCTTTCAGTTTCGATCTACTTCACTTTGAAATACAAAGTATAACATAGCATGTTACATGTTAAGCGACAATTGCATTATAAAAACGTTTGAATTTTTCATGGAGGTGTTCGAAATAGATTTAAATGTCTATCATCTTTGCATACAATTGACAGATAATGGGCTAATACTATTGATAATTGGACTTTTATCATCAATTTGTATTTTAGTTGTAGGTGTTGTACCTATGGTGGCATATTTCTGCCATCAGATAACCACATAACTAACTAGTTAATGAAGAGGTTAACTAGTTATGGTAACTAGAAAACATTTAACTTAATTAAAATATTAGGTAACCGTAACTAGTTAAACTCTAACTAGTTTGTTATGTGGTTATCTGATGGCAGAAACATGCCACCATATGTATCTTTGTCATACAAATCGTGATAAAATATATGCTCTATTCTCTTCTGTTTTGTTTTATTAATAAAACGACCAATAAGGATGAACTCCTTCACAAAGCCAAGTTAAATACACAGGAACAGTCTTGTTAAGTACTGAAATGTAAAACAAATATACACAAATATAACACATAATATCTTCTAAGCTTTTGATGCTGTCAAACTCGGCGTCAGATTTTACCATAAATGATGTTTACACAAATGGGAAAACAACGGCGACCACCTTTGAAATACACAACTTTTAACTAATCAAAGGTTGTGGCCGAACTTGATTTTTTTGTTTGTGCACTGGTGTTTGTGGGTCGAAATAAAATTATCGTCATAAAAGATGTGCCCCGGGTGAGGATCGAACTCACGACCTTCAGATTTCTCTATTTTATATATTGACTATGAGACTGACGCGCTGCCCACTGCGCTACCGAGGCACTTGACATGATATACCGGTATATTGCAATACGCAGCTGCGGCAATACGTACCGCGGTACGATTTTAACGTACCGGTATTTTGGGACATTTTTTATTTTATTGGAATTTTTTTCCTTTCGCTAAATAAAATTAGCGAAACCTCAGTTTTTACATTTTCCATTCCATCTTACCATAACTTTCAAGAATCAAACCGATTGGGGCGCGTCACGGTCCTTAATGACCGTTTATACTTATAGAGGCCAGAATCTATCAGAAGCTACATGTAAGATTTGCAATGTTTCTTTAAATACAGCAGAGGCACAACGAATCTAAGAGCCTATAATATATTGTGCAAACTCCCCGCAGTGGTTATCTCCCTTTTATCAAATCAATAACCACTGCCACCACAAGTTTTTAATTCGTCTCTCTCTCAGAGAGCCGAATATTAAATTTTGTTTTCATCATTTCTGTCACATTTCAATATTTTCTACAAATTGAGTCTCCTTGTAGTAAATCATGATGTTCAAAGTACATCTAGATAAAAAATAATTTTAATTGATAATTTGTAAACATAACAACACTTGACATAAGCACTGTGAGACGTTTGGGCATTCTAAATAGATGGTATTACTAGCGTCACGTGATTTACGTGTTGGCATGACGTAACCACTGCGAGGAATTTGTATAATGTGGTACGTATCGCGATACGATGCCAGCGTTTTGCAGCATATTGCGATACGCTTCTGGCGTACCGTGACAGTCCTACTTGACATCAATGATATAACTGCGGGTTATAACAATAGCATAGTTTATTTTCAGTGACAGATTTGCTTTCATTATAATTCGATGCCAAAAATGAAAGTTTAATCGTTTAATTAGCCTTTTCTGGCGACACTATTAACACTAAAAATCCGACCCTTTTAAAATAATGGAACTAATTTTCTTGTACAATGCTTTTGCCATTATGGATTAAACTATAGTACTTAAGATTTTTTATATCCTCATACATTTTAGAAGAAAATCTTGAATGAGAGATTTTAAAAAATGACAATTCTACAAGGCATGTATGGTTTTGCTCGTCTAAAAAAATTACTTTTGTTTTTTATTTGAACTTTAAGTTGGTCGAAATTAGGACGAAAGATTCCACCTAAAGCATAATATGACTTAAATGCAATCGCTTTACGCACAAAAATTTATATTCTTTTCCATGATTTCCTAGCGTCAGTGCCATGTCAAATATAACGTAATGTTGCAGTTTCTAAAGGTTATGTTTACTAATAAGGTGAAATTAGTCTAATACAAAAACAAATTGACAGCAGAGCCTCTGAGAGTCCATTAATGTCAATATCTCAGTTTTTGCTGCATTATACACAAACGTATTTTTGCATTCTTTTTTATTATATCATGACTTTTGAGGATCGTTAAGGCGATGATTGCTTCCTTAATTGAATAAGTACGAGACATCGTGACACATGTTAAGGACTTAACTAGCTAATTACGTCAATAAAACTGTTAACAATGACAGTGCGTTCAGCTCATTTTTCCAACTACATCAGTTTACCGCAAGCTATTGTGCTCGTCAGTGCAATAGAACCAGGGTATATAAATTGTTAAAAAAATTCTACAAGTCGCTTATTTTTTCTTTTTGCTGTTCTGTTCTATGTCGATATTGCCTATAGATGTCATATGTAATACTTGTGTACTGCTAGGCTCGATACTACTATACCTTCCATTTAAGTCCGACGTTTAGCGGCAATACAAACAGTTTGGGTAAATGCAGTCGCCAAACAGTAGAATACGTATGCACATGAATAGAACAAAGAATATAAGTCCAGGCATAAATTGATTGTTGGACTTAACAATATAGATGCAGAAATATTACTCTTCACTGGATTCAGAATCCTACGGTGGCATAGAGGTGACATGGAAATATATTTAAACTTTACGTGGCCTCGTAATAGCTTTACGTGGCCACGCAGTAGCTATTACGTGCGCACGTAATAGCGTTTACATGGCCACGTAATAGCTTTACGTGGCCACGTAATAGCTTTACGTGCGCACGTAATAATTGACCAATGAGAGTTGTCGAAATTGGCGGCCATTTTTCGACAACCTTCATGCTTCAAGCTTCTACGTGGCCACGTAAAAATAAAATATATTTCCATGTCACCTCAATGCCGCCGTAGAATCCACTAGATCTGAGACATATGTTATAACACTTGAGACTCGACTCCATACTCAACTTGAGTTATATTCTAATGACTTAAAGGGATACGCAGGCAAACGGCAGTATGAAAAGCTCAAAAGTTTTTGTTTTTACTCTATCCCCGTTAATTATGAAGTTGACTCACTTTTTAATGATGTGCGTCTGTGTAAAACCGACAAAAGGCTGTCGATCACGTAAAAGAGGGACTAAATTGAAACTGAAACTACACGTCGAAAACTATTTTTAGCTAACCTGCCCCACGTGGGTCTAGTTAGGAAACCCCCCTATTTTTTAGATAAATTAATTGTGTTTTTCTACAAATAATGTATGAGAGTATTTGTAGCAATCACAAGATTATTATAAGATCGCAAAATTAAGTAAAGAAAGAGATAAATATTTGCCAACTTATTCCTTTAATGACGTAAAGCTATGAAATACTTCAAAATGAAACCTGATATGCGGATCTAGCGGGGGGTGTCAGAGGGGTCCGAACCCCCCCCCCCCCTAGAATTTCCAAAATGTACCTGTCCATATGTGTATTTCTTGACTGTAAGACATTTTAAAGTAGCATGAAGCAATTTTTCTCGGTGCTTAACATAGATTTAATGGATATGTAATTTGTATTATTACAATGTTGCATTTAGTTTTTTTACACTAGAAATACTTAGCTTGAATTTCAAACAAATTAAATGATTTACAAAAAAGTTAGTCTTGAAAGATTAACTTTGGCAAATTGACAATGAAAAGTAAGGGTAAAATCCGAGTAATCCAACTGATTGGACCTACGTATTTGAAGAGTATACAAGGGGAAATAACTGACTAAGGTCCCTTGGAACCAGTAGTCTCTCGGATTTGTTCGGGCAGGCCTGGGATGAAAATTTTTCTACGGAAGCGTAGTAGCGTAGTACGGAAGCGATTTGTCAAGTGAATAGATGAAGTTCCGCAAGAGTATTTTTTCTTTTGCCGACCGTTGTTTAGTGTCATGCAAATATGAATTACTGCAATAAATCTCACTAAGTAAAACCAAACATCAACAAAATGTTTATTGCATATCCTGCAAGAGTACGTAAACGATCGAGCTTTAGTTTGCTTGTATATTGGTAAAACAGAACGTAAACAGAATATGCATCTATTTTCAAAAACTGTACATATTCTTGTTTTTATGTCATTGTTAAATATTTGTATGATTTGTAAAAATTGTAGAAAGCATCACAAATAAATTTATCTACATATTCAACTGTTTCACATTAACAAAAAGAAGATTAAATAATACAATAACCGCAATACTATCAATCCGATCTCAACATATACATTGTTATGCTGTCCTGTAATAGAAAGTACAGGTCGTCCACGTAAACATTGCGTATATAAACATAGCCAGTTTAATTATACACCAATATTTAGGGATGAATTATTAACACATATGTTATAAACATATCATTATATAAAACTTACAATGAACATATTTAAAATAGATGTTAAATATCAAAGTGGTAAAATGAATTTATTTATTCATTGGTATGTTTAATTAAGTCATGAAAATGCCGTTCATGCTAAAGCTTATTCACCTATTTAGTTGGCAAGTCCATTGTTTAAAGTACAAAAACACGCATGGCCTAGAATACGACCTGTAAATTGTCGCCGATACGGGTGAACAATATAACACAATGACTAAATTGTACATTGTACGACCAGCTAACAATTGAAAGTGACAGATGTAAACTTGATTGTGATCATTTAACGTAAAGTCGTAGGAAATAAAGTAATATAAAATCTGTATATAATTAAATAAATGAAAAAAAACAACAAAAAACATTATCATGGTCGGAAATAAGCAGATAAAGGTACGATTTTTTATATACTTTTTTTAGATATCCGCGATTGGGACATTTATTTGGACACGCCCAAAGCGTCGTAAGTGTATTCATTGCTGACCGATTTAAACCAAAATATATATTATGGCAGTGGCTAGAGTTACGGTACCATAACTCAAGACCTAGGGTCTATAATTATGGAAGTTCCGTAACTGTAGACAACCCTTACTAGAGATGTAAGTCTAATAACATGAGTATGTTTCAACACAAAAAAAGAACATCAGAAAACTTGTTTATATTGTTTATTACTAAAAAAAACAAATATTTACCGCCGTGACTTATCCTGCTGTCATTACGCTCGCCATTTTGTGTATATTAAACTAACCGGATGTTTAAATTACGCGATATAAGCGGAACAGAACAAAATATATATGTAAATGTTACATAGTACCAATGTTTGATAATTTATAAATACAATTATATACAGGGGTGTGGAATTTCAAGATTTTTTCGCTTATCTGCACAGGAGCAAACTCTAAAGAATAAATTTGTCCGCAATCAAAATGCACTTGTCTAAAAGCTCAAAATCAGACAGAAATATTGAGAACTATGACATACAATACATAATAATCATAGGCGGATCCAGCGGCGGGGGGGGGGGTTCAGGGAGATCCGGACCCTCCCCCCTAGAATTTGGAAAATGTACTTGTCCATTAGTGTATTTCTAACTGTAAGTCATTTTTAAGTAGCATGAAGCAATTTTTCTCGGTGATTAATATAGATTTCATGGTCGTGTAGCTTTTATTATCAATATTATTATGCAATTGCATTTTTTCTGCAAAATGAGTATTATGTGGTTGTGGTTCGAAAGTTCGGACCCCACCCCCCTAGAAAAGTTCGGACCCCCCTAGAAAAAAATCCTGGATCCGCCCCTGCATAATATAAGACATAAGTATAGTTGTTTATGAACTAGTTAACTGTTGAATGGTATTGAAACATTGAGACATCTATTATATCCACTATAACAATATTAGTTTACTTAAAGCTAAAACTTAAAACTTTTCCATGGACAAGTTGGATTGAGATTTTTACCTGTCCGCATACTTAAATGTACGAGTCGGTAAAGTCGGGTATAGGAATTCCACATCCCTGGTATACACATGTATTGACACTTTTTGAAATTATTAGTGTAAATGTCTTCATATCTACGGACACAACTCAGCCCTGCGTTCAGTTACCGCGAACGTTACAAAACGTTCCGTAACGATCATTCGGAACTCCTCGGCCATTCGCTGCGAATAGTCTCGGGCATATTTAGCCGCTATTTTGAAACTACCGGTGTTAAAGTAAAAAAATATATGATCGTTTAGGCATTGAGTGATGTTTCGTTTTTAGTCCGTAAATTTTGAAACATCACTCATTGCCTTAACGATCTCATATTTGTGTATAAGATTAGATTATTTGCAGCGAATGGCCGAGGAGTTCCGAATGTATCGTTATGTAACGTTCTGTAACGTTTTGTGTAATTGAACACGCTACAGTTTTCAAGGTTGTTTTACATGTTTGCTAGATCTATAGTTTGCCGTATCAGTGCCAACAGCCTTAAACCCATTTTCTTCTTTAAAACTCAATCGATAACATATTATTTTGATCTGCTATTAAAACCATAAAGTTAAACTTCTCCATTTAATTAAACGCATATTTCTATATTACATATTCAATGGCGTTGTACGAAAAGATAAATAATAACAATAAAAAATAAGTAAAAAAAGCCCTCCACCATAAATATATACAATTACACAAAACAAAATAAAATTTATCACACATTAATATGTTATATAGAGTGATTGTGTATTATGGTTTTTATTCTATCAAGTTTATAGGACCTACATTAATCTTAGTTCAATATTCGACTTTATCTTATCATTTGTTTTTATTAATTTGATATTTAAAGTTGTTGTCCTGAACAGTATAACTTGATGCTACTGTTAACCGGGCTTGTCCTGAACAGTGTAACATAACGCCAATGTTAACCAGACAATTCCCTAAAGGTGTCGAAACATCACCTTTAAAGGGCCCTTAATACATCCACAAAGAGGTCGAAACATCACCTTATTAAGACCACCATCTACAATGTTATGTATATACATAGAGGGTATTTGTTTATTATGGTGTAAGATCGGTTTTTATTTCACGAGTGAGCTAAGGATGCAATACTGATTTTTACGAGAGGCGATACGACGAGTGAAAATATAATAACATTACATCACGAGAGAAATAAATAGATCTTACACAGAAACAAACACATTTTCTGTTTATTATATGCTTCAAGCTGGTTTTTTAAAGTTTAAGAACGATATGTCATCAGAACAGCGCATTCAAACAATGAAAAATAACAAATTTATTTCCATTTTTACAAAACATTAGAATATAGATTTTTATTTCACCAATTAATCCCAGTATTTCACTTGAAAGTATACAATAAAAATACTTATCTTATGTTTATACGTAACGTCTTTTATGTTCTTTTGTAACAAGTTAATACAAGTATGTACAGTGTATATGGATTGTTTTCTTTTGGGTCAATCAGCCTATAATATTTAAGCCTATTTCACATCACGCTTGCGGCAGCCGTACGACAACATTTTCTGAAAAATCGCAGAACATCGTACGAACGCCGCAAGACAGTCGTGCGTTTTTTCAGGTGATCGCATCGTCGCAGACGTCGCAAGTCAAATCTTCACCATGTTTATTTTTCTTGCGATCTCGTTGCGTTGTTTGGATTTTTAGAGCCCGCAAGACAGTCGTGCGACTGCCGTAAGACGACCGTACGTCATTCTTGAGACAGTCGCACGTCAGTTAAAGAATTAGGCGTTCGCATGAATATCGTACGACTCTCGTACAAGTTTTCGTTTGTCGTGCGATTGGCGTACGGATGACGTACGAAACTTTTCGAAATCTCATGACAGTCTTACGACAGTCGTTAGTGTTTGTACGACAGCCTCGCGATTATCGCACGGCAGTCGCGCGTAAACACGTGCGACGAACAACCTACGGCTCGTGAGAGCGTCGTACGACCGCCGTACGACGATTGCATGGAAAGTTTGATGTATCTGCGGCGGCTGCGATTCGTCTGCGATTTCGTTCGCAGTAAAAATCGTACGAGAAAAAATTCGCACGGCTGATGTGAACCAGGCTTTACTGTAAAAACTGATTATTGTTATTAACTCTGAATTTGTTTTAAAAATAAATGCAAACTTTATACATTAATTATGTTGTGCCTTTTTGTATGTATTTGATAATATATAATAATATATTTATTCCAGAAAAGAAGTTTGGTTCTTACGGTAACACTTGTACCTATGACATTATTTCTATGTATGTTTTATCTATCCAACTATGTGGTTACACAAGAAACTGTCTTTCAGCCACCTCCATATAAAACCTGGTAATTTGTTTTCTATTTACGCCAGTAGCTCTAGTTTAAAACACATATTCATAAAAATGTGTTAAGAAAATATGTGCAGATTTATTAAAGCTCTAAAAATCTATAGTCTGGTTTTTCTCAACTGTCAAAGCTTGAATAATTTCACGGTGACTGAATGCATTGTTTTTGTACTGGCGGCCTAAATGTTATTTAATATATCTTGACGACTTAAACATATCATACGGCGTAAGCAGTTTACTCGATCATAATACACACTTTCGGAAACTCATGGATGTATCACGACGATAATTTAAAAAAAACAACAACGCATGAACCGTGAATGTATTCAAGGTTTGACAGTTGAGAAAAAAAAGAACTATACAATGATGTGACCATGTGGCCGTTCTTTTACTCGTTCGGAACACTCCGATAATCTGCGTAAATAAATGAAACAATTGTACGAATTGTGAATAAAGCACCAAATTTGGTATGGTGGTACTTAGAGGCAATCAATCGAAGTCCAAAGACAATTGTGATGGGTTATGTATCTTGTCAACATTTGGGCCCCATAAGGGGCGCATTAATCGGCACATTGCTTCAAAATTGTGATCTCTATAAAAGTTGAAGATGGGTTTCTGAAATATCTTAATAATGCCATAATTTCTATGCCATAGAAAGTATCTTGTGCACTTTAAATAAGTTTTTCACCAGTTCTTTTGTCGTTGAGGCCAGGTGTCTGCTCTGGACTTGTCCTAAGTCCCTAAATTATGTAGAATTTTATGACTGAATAAATTAATGGTAATTGTTTGAAATGATAAAAATGCATCATACCTTTTCAAAATAAGCCTTCAATAATTAATTCGAGAAGATATTTCTTCAAATGTGTTGAGATAAAATCGTGCAGATTTATCAAATCTCTTGTGACTCCACGCTCAGCCTGGTTGTTGTTGTCATAAAGACTTCGTGATTATTACATTTATATAGCCATGCAGCGTGTTCAATTACCCCGAACGTTCCGAAACGTTCCGTAACGTTAGAGTTGGAACAACACAACCCAAAGACAACTCAACCCGAGAAAATTCAATACCTCACTAACGGTTTCAGTTGTCCCAACTTTGGCTTGAGTTATCCATGGATTGAGTTGTCTGCGGGTTGAGTTGTCCCGTATCCGTAACGTTCGCTAACAGTCGTTACTGAACACATTGAAGGTCTGTGGTGTAGTTAGTAGCTCAACGTGACTTCGAATTTAGTGTCCATAAGGGGTTCGAATCTTACGCAGAGCGGTTATAGGCCTATCCTTCCATGAAAGTTTGACAATCTTTTCCTGATTTTTAAGGTATGTGGAGAAATTGTTTAGCCTTGTAAAAGGGTAGGAGAGTATTGGCAATAGACTAGGGTCCAGATAAGCTAGGTTGATTCTTTGGCTGTCGTAAAAAGCTAAATTGTGTTGCTACGGCCTTACTCCAAGTATAAAGTGAACCGAAAAGTCATTCATATGATTTCCACGGAATAGATTATAGTTTCTAAATCGTATTTTCCGCATTTTCCCATCAGGGTGACGATTCCTTCGAAGATAAAAGCAGATGAAAGTCATGTCAAAGTGGTCGAGAATGTCGAAGAATTGTTTAATGGTCTATTGACAGAAGATGAAATATTGACAATGAAACCATGTGATGACGTACAATCATTAACTAGTGCCACAAAGACAAAGGTTTTCCTACAAGGTAAGACGTTTGCAATGCATGTTATGGGGGAAGAGAGGGAGTTATGTTGCATCTATACTTAAGCTAGGTCATAGCACTGTGATCAGTTAACATCTTAAGGATTCGCACCTAATAATTACCATCCGTTTTTTATAATGATATTTTGCTCAAGGAAACAACGGGGAAGGTTTTAGATGGGATTTTTGAGCTTGCTATCCACTGATTACTTGTCTTGTTCAACCTCGTAGCTACTCGGCCACGCCCACTCCAATTTCTTTATACATGTACTTCGATTATGTACATTTGAGACCAACATTATGCAGTTTTAAATGTGTTCGGCTGTTATTCACTAAATTTTTTATCTGTTTAGGTGGCAAAAGATATTACGAACTAAATGATCGTATTAAATTAACGATTATCGCCTACAACAACGACGGCAGACCAAAAGAAGAAGGTGGGGACCAGTTCATAGCAACTATAAGAAGTGACATAAAGAAAGCTTATGGTGTAGGTTTAGTTACAGATCATTATAACGGAACGTATACTGTAGAATTTGAAGCACAGTGGATAGGCTTTGCATTCATTGAAATCATTTTGACGTATACGAAGCAAGCATTTGTTGCCTTAGTACGAAGTAGAATGAAGGTAAAGTACATGTTTTATTATTCATAATTTATATTTAATATAATTTGACGCAATTACTGACGCTTAAGCTTAGTTAAGCGTCAACTTTGTTTGACAAACCTAGATAACTATTCACAAAAACACACAAACCGAAAACTAAAACACATGTCCGTTCTAGCTAGTATTCACACAAATAAGTGCATGGCAGTACATAAATGTTTATGACATTAATGAAATATTATATATTATAAAAAAGTATGTACAACATACACGTGTATATTTTCATTAATCAAATACACACAAACAAGAATTAGATAAAATATGTAAATAGATTCATCTTTAAATATCGATCGTCAATTATCAAACATCAACATGATAACATAGTCGTTTCTTGCCCCCAAAAAATCATTTTCATGAGTAATTTGCAATTTGAGAAAAAAGGGAGTTATAAATGAGATTAATAACATCCGGTCGATCTATGTATCTCAGATTTAAAGGTTCTTATATCATTCCTGATAGTATTTTGGCTAAAAATTGAATATTCGATTTAAGGTTACAAACATATCCTTGGCTTTTGTAGATACTTTTTGAAATGTAGTTAGACTTCCCCCTAGTTGAAAAAGTCATGAGGACCAAGCGCTCCTTTTCACAAATACATGTATTCTTATGAAAACAGTTATCGTAAGTCAATACCATGTAATTAGCAGTTCAAAGTCAGATGAATTATAAGCATAACTATGATATATCATTAATGTTTCTTGCTTCTGACTTACGAAAAAAATCCGATTCAATCGTAAGAATTTTGTGAAAAGCACCACTTTATCCATGTGATCTTCAACAATTACTAATAATGTTATCAAGGGCATACTTGTCAACAATTTCTATTTCAAGACAATGGATGGTACATGTATCATTTAGAGCATAAAGGAACTTTATTCATTAATTTACCTTTTCCTCTAAATTTACCTTAGGACTCTTATAATTGTATTGGTTGTGATTGTTATCTTTAAATCCATTACACAAAAATTGAATCGAACACTAATCTATACCGCTTACATAAATAAATAAATTGATTAGAAAAAAAGAACAACAAAAGAACGTTTGTTTCATAATGTATATCACGCGACTATATTCCCCTGAGTCCTGTGCATATTCTATTCTGCGAAATGTTTAGTTTAATACTTTACAATTTCAGACTTTACCACACAGTTACATGATAGCGAGATATCAGAGAAATAAAATGTTGTTTGAAGATGGTTACTGTCATCCAGATAGAAAAATGTTAATATATGATGAAATCTGTACGAGAAAAACACCAGTAACTAAATTCGTTTGTATTGAGGAGGGACTAACACCAAATCGTACGCAAGTTTGTGACTTTACGCCACTGAACAGCGGATTTCCAACGTACTGTTTGGCACCTATCTCAACAAACCTTAAATGTCTAGATTGGAAATTCATTCGACAAAAAGAAATGCGTTACCCGAATGTTGGAACTACGAAATGTGAACGACAAGCTTTATCAAGGTATAGTTGTCTGTTTTCGTTCATTGTTCCTTTTTAACAATCGGAGCAAAAAGTGCTCTTTGTTAGGCATTGTTGAGAGTCTATCAAGATGTACGTTAGTGCGTGCGAGTTTTTTTTGTTCGTCAAAGATTTCTTACTAATCACCAAGACAAAAACTATGAATCCTACAGTAACCGAATTTTGTATGTAGCAATACACAAAGTCCCTAATAGTATAAAAGATTGTTAAATTGTGCTCCAGGTCAAAATTGACCCTTAACTCGGAATCAAAATTTTATACAGCTACGAATGGAAGTGTTAAAAAATATAGTCAGTTGCTCATACAATCTACCTCTCAGATGAGTGGTTCTAGGTTTTCAGGACCCCTGTTAAAAATTTTTGCCATGAAAGTGGTAAAATGTCCGGGGATGTTTCTGTACAATAAACAATATAACATCTACATTTTATAATAATTTTGATAATGTAAAATATAACGCCGTTATCTCAGCACTTTTTAGAAGTTTTACGACGGTCTTCTGTCTTAACAATTTTCTCTGACTCTCAAAGACTTCATTGTGAAGCGTATAACTTTTCCCTATGTTTAGAAAATATATACCAATCGTTCACCATAATGATGATGGTATAAGATAGGCGCTACCAGGAAATCGATCTCAGAACTTAGGAATTCAAATACTGTAGTCCATCATTTAGTCATAAGCCCAGACTATATTGTGAACGGTTTGCTAAGCAAACATCATTAAAGTTCTTAATTATAACTGCCGAACTAATAAAAACATTGATTTAATGCCACTTTATTTTTCTAATGGATTTCTTTTTAGCTTAAACCAAAATTTAACACGACGAATAACCGTAAACATAGTTCCGAAAACACCCAATGATGCAAGAAAGATAATTGACCTACCAACGACAAGTTGTTTTCATTATAATAAAACAAAGTTATGGTTACATAAAGAACCAACTGGATTTTTCTACAGAGGAAAGTGGCATCTGCGTCATTGTAAAGGTATTGTGAAATAGCATGGCAAGTATATAATTACATGTATGTCGTGATATTACTGATACTGATAAGACATGCAGATATCTCAAAAACATAACAACATAAAGTGTGGAAACCTTCATCTCATGGTATCAGGGTAAATAGTCACGTATTTGATCATATCGTTAATAAACACTTCTATTGTTTTTTTCAATGTTTTTTAATATTTTACAGTATTCAAATATTAAGAAAGATTCAAATAGCGAATTAAATAACTGTTATATTTTTGTTCAAAAATGCCCTGTCAGAGAGCTGTAATTGACAACTCGGAATGTTGTGCATAAATTATGTTTCCACATGATCTTGTTTACCATTCTTTTCAATTTTAGTGTGAATGATTTAAACCTAACGATCAAAACATAGACTGGGAATAAGACATGTTTTAGAGAAAAGTAGATCTAGGGATTTGGAATCTCGTGCCCGAGGGAGTGCGGGTTCGAATCCCACCCGCGGAGGTTATACCCTTCCATGAAAATTTGACAATAATGTTGATTTTTCCTCGTTTATTAGATAATATGGAGTAGTTTTCGGACTTGTGGAAGGGTAGGTGAGTCCTGGTTATAGGCAAAAGTAAAGGAAAGCTAGGTTAGGTGCACTGGACGCCGTGAAATGACCTAAAAGGTGTTGATATAGCGTTAACTCCAATAAATAAATAAAATAAAATAAATTATTTAAATGCTTATGTTATTCCATCTGTGCATTACAGGAAAGGTATGTTTAATGAGGTTAACCTTTTTCCCTCTTATTTCAGGAGTTCAGATTAACAATTTAAAAGAATGTATGAGGAATAAAAAACTACACATCATTGGTGATTCTACTATGCGTCAGTGGTTTAAAAACATAGGAAACAGATATAAGTGTAAAAAATACACGGAAGAATGGACGAACGATAAGTGGTACCGTCAATCAGAATGCACAAATTCAGAGTTAAATTTCACAACTATCTTTGCTGTACATAGTCTTCCGTTCAATTTGTATGGTATGTACAACGCTTCTGTGTACCTCAAACCAATAAGTCAACATTTGGATGCAATTTCAAATGATGCAAATGATATATTTGTGTTCCACATATTTGGACATATGTGTTTTTATCATCCTGATTTCTACAGAACAAAACTTGAAATAATTAGGGATCATGTAGAAAAACTTCTGAATCGGAACAAGAATGTTAAAATAATGTTTAAATCACCTCATGTATTCAAACAAGACAGGGCTATCATGGGGTACATATTTAATCGTATTGTTTATGAAGTGTTTGGTAACTTGTATGATCGGGTTTACTATTTAAATAATCGTGATTCTTCGACTATTTTCCCAGTGGAAGGTATACATCCTATTGATACTATCGTTGACGCTATGGTCGACCAAACATTTGCATATGCTTGCGATTGAGAAAATGTGATATGATCGAGTGGATGAAATGACTATTCGGAAAACTACGACAATCTTAGAAGAAGCCTCGGACTTCAGAAGTAACCCGGGTCGGTGGCACAGTTGGTAGCGCCCCGGGATTTAGAATCACGAGTCCCGAGGTTGGTACGGGCTCGAATCCACCCGGGGAAGTTATGCCCTTCCATAAAACTTTGACAATTATGTCAATTTTTTTTCGCTAATAATGTATGTGGAGAAGTTTTTCGGCCTTGTGGAATGGTAGATGAGTACTGGTTATAGACATATGTCCAGGAAAACTAGGTTAGGCGCGCTGGACGCAGTTATATGACCTATACAATGTGTTGCTACGGCGTTAAACCCAACAAAATAGGATATATAAATAATCATCAGAAGTGTTAGTAAAACAATAACTTATACAGCTCTGCCAAAACTATCACTTGAAAGTAGTGATAGTATTGTTTATACATCATCAATGTGCTTAATTAATAAAAACACCATCGTTGAGTGTTATTGTCCTAATTAGCTTTACTTCACCATAAAGAAGTCGCCCAATCTGTAAGGATTATCAATTTATGCAATTAAAAACGACACGTTGCTATTAAGATATTATATATACATGTACTAATTCAGATTCACATAAGTTTACGCTTTCAATGAAATATTTCTTTAGAAGTGCTATGCCTCACACGTCTTGTGTTCATGTTTCAATGTACAGATTCTACTTTCGGTGAAACTGCAAGAAACTTTGCAGGAACTCAAGTGCACAGTTCACATGAAACATGGCATTTTGCTACTGAACTATTATGATGTCTATGAGGTATATTTGCGAAGAAAATTGCCGAATATAAACCATGTGAAGCATCTTTCATTGTGACTTGATTTTGAATATGTACGTGTATGTTTATGATTGAAAAGACTGCATTTTGTCCGATAAAAGCGAGGCCAATTAGGCGAAAAATAATTTTCTTATATAGATTGGTATCTTTGATTGCTCAATAATAAGTACGCTTGTATTATTTTAAGCAATACAGTAAAATGTATCATTGCATGAAATATGTTTGGAAAATCTCTGTTATGTACGACGCTGCTGGCAATATATCAATACATGTGAAATCAAAATGTGTTCGAGTTGTTAATTAATTGAATTAAATATTTCTTTCATCAATTAAAATGGTTTCAAATGTTATTATAATTGAAAGGTTACAACGCTGGACAGGTAATTATCAAATAGGCAGTTCCGGTTCGGTTCGAAGCCAATCCAAAATGGTTTTCTGTGCTATATTTGGCTCAGTACTTGGGGAACTGGAAGCGGATTTGAATGGGATTATTCTAATATTTGGCTTCCAGCGTGGGACCGTGACAGTTACTTGGTCAGTTGAAAAACGCTTGTAATAAAATTAAAATAAATGCTCCTTAAACGGTCTTAAGTTCTGTAATTCGAGACAAATTTCCAGTTCGTGGGGAGTATGTCTTGGTACTTATCTGTTCATATTATGGGGAGAAAGATATGTTAGTGGTCGGATAGTTCAGTAGGGACAGCTTTTGCCTTGTAAGCGAGATGTCCTTGATTCGAGTACTGGTCAGACTGCATATTTTCTTACCTTGTGACATGTGCAGTAGTAAAACAAACTACAAAAAGTCTATGTCATTCTCACCTATTGATAATATATTACTAGACAATAAGATAATAAAAAGGGACTTCGTACTCATTTGTAGAGATTCGTTTATACAGAACGCGAAAGTGAATGCGAACCAGAACGCGGGTTTTTGTCCTAGAATAGGTTAGTTACTTGTAGAGGAACCGTTCAAATAGAGTGCGAACGCGAACAAATTTTAGTTCGGGGGAACGTTCGCGTTGATTGCCTACAGAGCGATTGTTTTAGTTGTTCGCGCCACTTTTTGATATCAACCAATCAGCAAGAAATTCCATCGCATCATTTCCTCGAATAGAAAATTGTTTCAAGAATAAACCATGCACTAGCGTCTGTCTTCTTTGGATTTGAAGTTTGGAGGAGAATTGACAAGACAAAGGACAAGCCAGAAGCTATGGTTCTTTAGATAGAGAAGAATCATGTACTGTACGTGACTACCACCACCATCGCAATGATTCCAAAATAACAAAATTTTATCTCTCATAGCAAGGAAAATACCTGTCACCTCGAAAGACAGTTTTCAGCGTTAGGGTTCGTGATCTATTATAATGACAAAACTGCTCAAAAGTCGCGGTCACGTTGAACGCGTTCACGTTTTAAGAACATAGTGACTGACATGAACAAAAATACAATGTATTACTTTATTGCACAGTTCCTGGAGCAAGTGTGATTTTTTGTATCATTTTATAATCACAATCAGAAAATATTTACTGCATTGCCATAATGAAATGTATAACTTGGTTGTTTAACTTGTTTTCCTTTGTTTTTTTTTTCTAAAATAGACATGAAATAGTGTGTAAGCCTATATCTAAATTAAAAAAGGCAATTAAATTATAATTTGTAAAAAACGTATTAATGCTAGTTATGAAATTTCAAGTAAAATAATCCCATGTACGATTTTTTTAAAGTAAGAGCGAGACAACTTCAACATACTCAGATTGTCTCGATTACCTCCGTTATAATATACAAATTGACTTAGAATGGAAAATCTCAAACGGTTTGCCCATAACTCACGAGCTGACCCAAATTCTGAAAAAAAAAGATTTAAGTGGCCACAGGAAATGACTATTAACATACAATTGTTTCAGGTATTATGTAACTATCTTGTTTTTATTAAACACATCAGATAATTATTATGAAGACATCAGGCTTGTTTCTGCGCGTTATTCCAACTTAGCTTTCAACAACAGTTTCAACAGTTTATTTATTTTGTATAAAAGGCCTCCGGCCTATACAAAACTGTGTGCATTTACAAATATAACATGGTACATATGATAAATATAGAAGTGATTGATATAATCATTATGAAGGTACATTTTAATCAAACAAAACAGCAGTGATATCAGTAATAGACAGAGAAATCACAGAAATTTTTGACTATCGATTCTATAAGAAACTGAGTTCTGAAGTTCTACGCTCAAATGCATGATACAAATATACAGATAGATTTCGAATATCATCTTTATTAGTGCTAGACATCAGATTACTGAATTTTTCAATTGTAGGTAAGTTAATATAGGTATAATTATTTAATATATTTAACTCTTATGTCACTGTATAATGGACAGATCAGGGTGTAATGAAACTCATCTTTTACTAAACTCTCACAATAAAAACAAGTTCTGAATTCTCGGTCTATACCATGATATCGACCTTTTTCAATAAAAAGGTCATGTGACGAGCTTCTAAACTTAGCCAAACAAGACCTAAATTTTCCAATGTCAATAGTAGAAACATACAATTCTTTACTAAATGAAAGCTTGAAACTTTTATAATAATGTAACTTTGCAGACTCCGCGCATTCACCAAACCATGATTGAATAAACTGGTCCTTCAAACGATTTGTGTATTGAAACAAAAATAATTTAGGATTTTCAACTAATTGTCTTTCCCAAATATAACCAAATCCATTAGCAACGACATGAGTGACGTAAATGAAATGGAATAAATATTGTTATCTTTATTATTATTTCTGTCGCAAATCCATTTATAAAGTTTTTGGTACATCGGGTCTTGAACAATGCTGACACGTTATTTTATGAGCAGCAAACCATTAAAAATGTTTGCTGACTTATTTTGTTCTCGTCGTATTAAATATTAAAAGGTGTGAGAGAGGTAGGGAGTATGACGTACATACAGTTGAATGGCTTTTGTTGAGGCCTGATGTCCTTTTTGCGTCTATCACAAAACATTTCTTATTACAAAGGGTTTATCTACGCAAGGTCTGGAGCAATGTAGGCACTCAGTATTTGTTTTAGAATTAAACCAGTGACGCTCATGAAATAAATGTTTCTTGTTTAATGTTTATAAAACAGGACTTTGTCAATGGCTCATAGTCCAGAACACTGTAGCATGAATGAAGACTAATGAAACATTTATACGTTCGTCATAAGCCGCCCGGCTAGCTCAGTTAGTAGCACGCAAGACTTCTGATCGAGCGGTCGTGAGTTCGATTCCCGGGTGGGGCATACTTTCATGGAGTTTGGTCATAAAATTATTTCTACGGCTATTCTCCCCCCTACCAATGATTTTTGATTATGTAGAGCAGATGTCAGTCACTGACGAAAGAATATGCTTAGTAGTTGGTTAAAAGCTTAATCCAGAGATTTATAGCCTTTCCAGGAGGAGTGAGTAAGTTGACTGGCCGCCGTTATATGACCCATACAATGTGTTGCTACGGCGTTAAACCCAACAAAAACAAACAACAAAACAAACGTTCGTCATATATAAATAAATAATGTCCATTAGCACAGAAACAACGATAAAAATATGAAAATATTTGTGACTCAAATTTGTTGACGTAACAATAACATTTAATTACATCAAATATGATGTATATGTATATATACGACGATGTCATGTATTTTAATAGAATATTTTAATTCTGGAATGAAAAATTTAAATATTTATAGTTGTCATCGATGATTAATGTCTTAAATTATAAAAATATTATGAACGAGTATAAATAAATATTCAGGATGGTTTAGTATCACAAATGTTACAGTATCACGGATGACAAGTTACACGGCAGTTTGGCTTTTGCGTACACTTGATTCAGTCCTGCTCATTTGAAAATTTGCACAATGAATGTGAAACTGGTTGTTTTGGTATTGGTAGTAAATTTAAAACTAGTTCTACCAGATTTTACTAAATTTCAAAGAGATGATATGAACGATGGGATGCAATGTTATCACCCCAGTAAAAACGCATTTAATCAAAACAATTGCACATTAGCAAGATGTTTGATGGAATGTGAAGTGACAACAGACTGTGTTGGAATATTCTACTTTCCTGAAAGTTTGAAGTGTCATGGATGTTCAACATACATTTTTAAGACTTCATCACTGGCATCACAATACTATAGTATGTATATATTTTACCCAGTTATTAGTGCGTTTTTTCTCAACTGTTATAACATGAATACTTTCACGGTGACATCCTGCCCTTTGTCTTACACCCATGGTGTGATACTGTGTATTCAATAACCGTGAAATTATTCAAACTTTGACGGTTGATAAAAAATGGACTTATACGTTGCTATTATCCGTAAAAGAATATTGTTGAGATGAATGCAATGTTAGCACATTGGTATTCTTATGCGTTTTTGGATCGATGTTTAAATGGTAACAAGAAAGTACAAAATGTATAAGGTTACTCTTTTCACGCTTCAACAATTTTCAACATAGACAAAGAGGCGTGGTTCAAGCGTGAAACTCATTAATATCTCATTATAATGTATTACAACGCTGGCTTGTGTTGTCGTTCTTGAAACTCTTTAGGAAAAGGGAGGTTACTCTCAGGACATACAGACCTTAAATATTTGAGACGGGACAACTCAACCCGTAGACAACTCAACCCGTGAAATAAAAAAATGGCTTTTGTGTATGTAGTGCTTATGGTTAATTATTTTGAGAATAATGTGGGCAAGATTTTGGTGAAAACGTGTATTCCTAACTGAACACATGGTGCAGTGTAAGAGCTTAGAATTACAAATCTGTAGATCCCTGACTCAATCTCCAGTCATAGCAGGTTATATCAGTGTATAAAAACTTGATTTAATATCAAATTACTTGCACAAAAATGAGAAGTTGTCAGCTCCTTGTGGTTAAAGAAAATAGTCCAGAATAATCTTTAGTTTGGTGAGATGGCTGCTGTACATGACCCTAAAATGTGTTGATGAAAATTATTAAATCCTAATAATCCTTTGACTGGTTTATTTTGTTTGATAAAGTAAGATAAACCTTGCCATGAGCAAACCACTAGTGAAGTCTAGTGCTGTCCTCTTGATAAATTCTGTTAATTGATACTTAATACATTATTTTATAGATAATATTTATATTTTGACATAATTATATATTCTTCAATCAATAAATTCAGGACATCGTTCCTCCAGCACTCCAGTGCTTTGATTATAAATTAATATAATACGGTCGTATCAACAAATTGAGTATTTTAAACACAATACGGTTTACTTTTAGACCACGGAATACTATGTAATGTAGTTTTACCATTTGTTTCAGGAAAGCCTTTACTCCCTGGATATGTTGGGTGTTATAAGGACCGCAGACCACGTGTCTTAAATGGATATGAATATTACAGTTTTTCAATGACGAATGAATTATCTCAACAAACTAGTTTCAACAGAGGATTCTTGTATGCTGGAACACAGGTACGGTGTAAAGTAATTATCTTTTAGTTTAAGTTTTTTTGTTTGGATTAACGCCGTAGCAACACATTGTAAACGTCATATAACGGCGTCCAGCGAATCTAACCTAGCTTTACTGGACCCTTGTTTATAACCAGTGCTCACCTACCCTTCCACAAGACCAGAAACGTCTCCATATACCTTATGAATGGAGGAAAATTGACATAATTGTCAAATTTTCAGGGAAGGGTTTAACCTCCCCGGGTGGGATTCGAACCCGTATCCCCTTCGGGACACGAGATTCCAAATCTCGGCGCGCTGCCAAATGCGCTATCGACCCGGGTTAACGTTTACACAAACATATAATAATGTTATTTTGTGCGGAATTTAACATATATTGTTTATTTAAAAACCATTAAAACCCATACACTACCTAGCAAGCTTACTTTTATAGTATTTATGTTCCTTTCAGTGGGGTCAAGAATGCTATTGTGGAAACAGTTACAACACTTCAGACATACCGGATGAATCGCTATGTACCAAGTTATGTGTTGGTGACAACACTCAGTATTGTGGTCAAAGTTATACAAATTCGATATATCGTGTGCGGATCGTGTAATAAATGAGATTATATTCATTTAATGTTTTTTGTTACTTAAATGTAGTAAATATATAAGACTTTAGAAATGTCAATACTTCTATAATTGTTGTTATCGTTAGCCGATTTGTAAGCTTTGTTTCTTTAAAAAAAAAAACAAAAAAAAAAACGTACAGGTCGTATTCTAGGTCATGCTTGTTTTTTTTACTTTAAACATTTGACTTGTCCATTAAAAAGGTAAATAAACAGATGCTTGAACAACATTTGTCTGATTTAAACATACCAATTTGATATTTAACTTTTACTTTAAATAGTGTATATATTTTATATAATGATATGTTAAGAAATAAGTGTTAAGTAATTAAACTATAAAATTGTAAAAATGATTCACTCCTAAATATTGGTGTAATGAAACAAGCTTTGTTTACATACGCAGTGTTTACGTGGACGACCTGTAACATCAGGATTCGGAAGTATTGTTCGTTTTTTCTCAACTGTCAAAACATGAATAATTTCACGGTGAATGAGTTTATTAAAATCATAGCTGTAATACATCCATGAGTTTCCGAAAGTGTGTATTATGATCGAGTAAAGCTGCTTATGCCTTATGATATGTTTTATTCAAGATATTTTAATAACAATTAGGCCGCCAGTACAAAAACAATGCAATCAGTCACCGTGTAATTATTCAAGCTTGGACAGTTGAGAAAAAACGGACAATACAACAAAATCAACACATTATCAATGTTCTGCCCATGCTCCTCTGTTAGGAGGTGTCGTCGATGTTACTGGTAGTTTAATATGCTCGTTAGTCACCAGGGAGTTTAAATATTATATCGTCTTTATTTACATTCTAATTGATCTAGCAAGTTTTTCAAATAACTGAGTTTTTAATTACCTTTTTTCAAACTTACTTCGTTTTTGCAGACTAAAATAGCCATTATTTAAAATATTAATATTTATGTTCTTTTCAAAACACTTGTTTGTGTGTTTGTTTATTTGTTGAGTTTAACTCCGTAGCTACACATAAAATCCTGGAACATTTTTAACTCGTCTTATCGTTTACATACTTTTAGGGGACGATTGTGGCATTTGCTCATTGATACATTTGGTTCCCTTAATAAAATAAAAAAATCCGCCCAGAGCAATGTGGGCAATTGTTACAAATTGCGTATTCAACCAGTGCATGCTCATTTCAGTTCTTTGAAATTGTACATAAAATATCATCATGAAACTATTGTAATATTCTTTTGTCTTATACTATGTAAATAATGTTTGTAATATTTTGATTTTGTTGTGTAGCTCTCCAATATTGAAGGAAATATGTTATATAAAACTTTTATGTTAGTTTTATTTATAGAAATATTTGTTATAACATTAAATGTTCTGTCTGTACTGTATATTATGTCTAAGTATTGTTATATTATCTTGGTGTTTCTGTAATCTTATAGAAGGTTCATTCTGGGTATATGAGGGTCAGTGGTCCAGGGTTAGGAATTCAGTCATTAGAATGAGTCAGTCATTCTATCATTTTGGTTATGTAACGTGTCCGCTGGGCGCAAGACTGTCCAGCCAGCGCTCGCGTATGTGTTTTAAGTCGATGCTCGTCTTAACACCGACTGACCAGGCGTCCGAGCTTGCTGTAGGGACGGAGACAGAGACAATTTCAGGACACTGGCTCGTGCTCTGGGTTTCACAACAATGTGAAATATATATAGTTAGAATTTTCTCAAGCTATTTAGCTTATACGATTAGAAAACTAAAATAAAGCGTATAGTAATATGTACAGGTATATTTAGTTATTTATTTATTTATTGGATTTAACGCCATGTCAATACAATTTTAGGTCATTTTACGGCGTCCAGCGCACCTAACCAAGCTTTCCTGGACCATTGTCTATAACCAGTACTCACCTACTCTTCCACAAGGCCGGGTGGGATTCGAACCTGCACCACCTCGGGCACGAGTATCCAAATCCCGGCGCGCTACCAACTGCGCTATCGATGTACAGGTATAAAGCATAAAGCAAGAACACACTCCTGAGACAATACCTCGGACCGAAAAAAATAGAAACAACAAAAGTTAAAGTCACCACACAACAAAACAAAGATATACAAAAATATTTACAAACTCAATGTTCCAGACACAGCCTGGAGCAGAGACAAAAGCATAAACAAAAATTAATAGCCCGGAGACACGACCTCGGGTTATAAACCTTTACTTGTAACCACTAGACCCCGAACTCTGACTAGTCAATGTCTCAGGCACAATTCGGAGCAAAAGCAAAGGTAGAAACTAAAAACAATAATCCAGAAACACAACCTTGGGTTATAAACATTTGCTTGACACCAATGGATCCCGAGTCCGGACAAGTCAATGTTCCAGGCACAACTCGGAGCAAAAGCTGAAACCAATGCCCCGAAACACAACCTTGGGTTATAAAACGTTTGTTGAAACCAACAGACCTCCAGTTTCGACACACCGATGTCTCAAACACGAAAAGGAGCAGAAACAAAATCCCAAACATTGGAGCTTCAACAGTCTGTCTACTATGACAACCTCGGGAACTATAACAAGGGATACCCAAGGAACCACGATTTACCCCGCAGGTTCTGCCACCAACGTCAACGGTGCAAGAAGGTGCTTCCACATTATTTTTCTGCAAAAAAGAGGTGAAAAAGAGGTGTCATTTGAAAGAGCAAAGCCTCAGCTTTGCGCGCGTGTATGAATATGTGAAACAAAAGTATTAATGATGGACAACTTGATTGAAAAACTACACAATTTTAGTGATATACCTTACGTCGCCTGTGGGTTTTCGTATCTTTGCATTTTCGTTTTATTTCCAAATCTTTGCAGCGTAGAAACGAGCAAACGACAAAATAAATGCAACAATACGACAGATAAAACGTGTCGTGTTTTCGCCTTAAATCTTCGTTTTTTCGCTTCTTCGTATTTTCGTTTTCTCATTTCTTCGGTTTTTCAAGCGCATGCGCACATCAACAACACATATGCATAAACAACAATAGGGGAATATAGCGATCACTATTATATAATAGTATCTTTTTTTACTATCCTTACATCCGTCGTATCTTTGGGGTTTTTTTTGGGTTTGCCATGAAGATTAGAAAAAACGAAGGCACGACAAATTCACAGTTTGTCGTATCTTCGTATTTCGTTTTTCTAAACTTTGTGGCGAAGAAACGCAAATACGACATGGCGTTAATCAGCCACCATACCGTATACATATTGAGTGCATAAAGTTGTTGAATAAATATGATACATTCCATATTAAAATCATGTCCTCAGATGACATCAATAAATATTATTTTTTTAATTGGAAAAAGTGTCGATATTGACATAATAATTACTGATACTGACATAATTTTTATGTTTGTGAATGTTTATTGAAAAAATTACCCCGAATATATTTATGATTTGAATAAATACATAAATATCCAAGAAATCGGAATCCTACGCGTATTAATGACATCAGTAATACAAGAAACGACAAACAGTTTTTAAAAGCTATATGATTAAATTTTTATAATCATAGTTGAAGTTTTTTATAGTGAATTACATTTAAATTAATGTCAGTTGAAGTTTTTTACTATAAATTATTCTTAAATTATTGTCAATTTCTATGTTCATAAATAACCCGAGTCAAATGTTAATTTAATTTTAATTTATTCGATAGACTCGGTCCACGGTCCATCGGCCAAAATCGAAGACTGTTTTTGACATACAGTAGTGTATATTGCATGCGACACGATATCAAACTTGGGTGTAATGACATGATCACTTGATATTGAAGTACTAAACAAAGAAACAAAAAGACGAAGATACGACAAACTATGGATTTGTCGTGTCTTCGAGGCGAAGAAGCGAAAATACGACATGGCGTAAATCAGCCACCATAGCTACGATGATCTTCGATTGAACACATACTTTTTTACAAACGTATTGTATAATATATATTTCGCTTTTGATATAGAACAACAATCATAAATCTTAAATCAAAGTGGTTCGACCTATGACCGTATTTTCAAAATTATGAAACATTGAGTTCATAAGGGTCGCTGTTTATTTGTTAGGTCAGTAGATGAGTTCAAGGGCACGCGAGTGAACAACTTATATAATATAAACTTACCTAACTTATTAAATGCCCACCAACTTTTAAACTTTAAATCCCTTCTTATCTACGTAGAGACTATCGATGGGCTCTTCGTAGATTTTCAAAACCACAGTATGAACTTATGAAGATATATTCATCAACAATAGACTTGAAAACTCTTTTACAAACATGAATATATCAGAATATAACATACATCAGAGACACAATAAACTGTTCAAACCATTCTACTTTCTAAATTAAAGTTTGACGAAGCGTTTATTTCTTAAAAAAGTGGGGCACTTTTATAAGAATACACTACATGTATATTCATTTATACGCTAAATTTCAACACGTGTACATGTATTTCTGATCCAAAGTAGTTCGAAAACTTAATCATGTAATTTGGAGTAGTTTTTTTCTATAACAAGAATTTATCTTAAGCATATTGTGATCAAAACTATTGTTTCAAGTATTGTCAACAGAAATTCTACTTTGATTGCAAGTTGATTTTTGCTTTAAATATTATTGATAATCACATTTTATTTACGTGAAATGTATCAAAGTACTGGAAGTACATTTATTTCATTTATTGAAGTAAACGTTGTATTATATTCCAATGTTTTCCATACTAGGTATAATTATATTCCAATTGAAATATTTTTGCCATCATTAGTTATAAGGAAAATATGCGACGATTATTTCCTTTCTTTAAATTTTTAGACAAAAATGTGTAAAAATGCTTTTAGTCATTTTGTCAATTGCATACATACTTTAAGCAGTTTACAAAATGTTTGACACATTAAGGAAATTTAAAGGAGGGAGGGCGTGAGGTTCGGAGGAAGGGAGCATTGTAGAGTATTTTCTTAAAACTTTCTTACACGTATGCAAAACGCTGTTCACGAATAATTTCGTTTCGGAAATTATATATCCCATTAATATTAATAACAGCAGGGTATTTTCAGCCTATCTCACGGGGCCGAATATGGGCCCTGTTCCCAATGCCAAATAATGACCATTTTTCCCAATTTCAAGGAAAAAATTCGCTATCTTGTTACATAATTGCCTTTGAACCGGATGTCTGTTGCCTTTACAAAAGAAACCACGAGATTTCATGTAAAAATAATAAATACACGAGAATTTGCATGGAATGCCTCATTGAACTGTCAGAACAAACTATTTAAGAGCACTGCAACACTTTCAGAGACACCAAAACAAGGCATATAAAGCTTTAATGCAGAAAAAAATTATGATAAAATTTCCATATGGGGTTGATTTGCCGATATTTTTTTTCCCAAATTGGACTATTTACAGCGTTAAAAATTCCCAATTTGGGCAGGGGCCCTTTTCCCAAAACCCTCTGAAAAAGCCCTGTAACATCTGTATAAATAGTGTCGTTGTTTTGTGTGTCAAATAAAACAGCTTGTATACAACTGTCCTTAGTCACCTTTAGTCACTCAATCAATGTTAAAGTATTTGCACCCTTTTACTTTATCTACGTCAGAATTCGTGTATACATTTGAAAACAAAATGACTAACCCCAATTTACTCAAGTCTAAGCAATAAAACTATTGACCAACAAAACAACAAATATTTACTATCATGGTGTACAACGTACGAGTACATTAGGTTTATGTGATTCATATTTTTAGCATCAAAGTTCAACCTTCTTTTATTTCACATGACGTCAGTAGACGTATCAACTAAGTGATTGAGGATTTGTGCATTTTTACACGTTAACATTTGACAAATGGTGAACTATATATAGGACAATGGGCATTGTAACGTAGTCGAAATTTTACAATGACAGGGCGTGGGCGGCTCTAAATATATTTCCAGGGAGGACAGCAGTCAAACTTTTTATTAATATTTTTTTTACATTTATGTCCGATCGACAATGGACATGTGTAAAGCATGTCTGCTTGCATGGTTTTAATTCTTCTTTATTGATGCAAAGCCGGTTGTGTCGTGCATTGTAACATATGGAAATCGGGATACTTAGAAGTTTCGTTAAGTATAGGTCTTACGACCGTTTGTAATATGAATCTCTGGGCCTCTGGTTGACCCGCTATTGTTTCCATACACTGTTCTCATCTCACTCGTGATTAATAGTCAATTGACTAAGGAGCAGCTAATAACAAATGTTTTATACTACGACCTACATATTTTGAGAGTGGGTAACTGTATTAATATACATTGTGTATTAGAAGCAACCGAATATCCACTAGTCATTGAATTTCACTGTGTTTGGTAATTGCGTATTTAAGATTGGCTCATACTTTAGAAACTACTTATTGTGTTGTACAAGATTGCCAGACAAGTTGTTTGGTATAAAAAGTAAGTCATGTTTCATTATTGCTATCAGTATCAGTGGAATAGCTACTCTGAGATACAGCGAACAACTTTTCTCTGACGTGTAGTTAGACTGCTTGAAAAACGTGCAATGAAATCAGAGGTATTACGGATAAACCCTATTAGTTGGATTACTTGGATTTTACCCTTACTTCTGAATTTTAATTAGCCACATTCAATTTGAAAAAAAAACTTTTTTTTTAAATCATGCATATTATTGTTTTGGCGTCAAACTACCTAAATGCCATCACGCTTGTTTATATTTCAAATAACAAAAATATATTTCATAAACCATTTTATTATCCTTTTGTAGAAATGATATGATAAAATCTGAGGATTATAACTTACCAAAGCGTATCAAATAATGGTTTAATAATTATGCTGTCCGCGGTAGTGTAAGATGTGAATTTTATTTATACTGGTTTTAACGCCGTGTCAGTACAAATTTTAGGCTATTTTACGGCATCCAGCGCAACTACATGTAACCTAGCTTTCCTGAACCTTTGTCTATAACCAGCACTCACCTACCCTTCCACAATGAAAACTTTTCCATATATCTTATAAAATGGAGAAAAATTGAAATTATTGTCAAATTTTCATGTAAGGGTATAACCTACCTTGTTAGGATTCGAGCCCGTCCCGTCTTCGTGACCATAGATTTTAAATCCCGACTTAAATTTTAAAAAAAATATCATTAAATAATACATGATTATGTTTGGTATATGTAGAACAACTGTTCTGATATCTCGGTCAAGTTCAATATCACGGTCTCAAGTTATCTAAAACGTAATCTTGGACGTTGTCCTGGTACAGAGGTCAATTAAACATTCAGAAATTCCATCGTTGCTCAGCTAGGGGTTGTACTAGATTATGTTTACGTTACATAAATAAGGTCAAATAAGTTTAAGAAATCAGATGAGCAAAAAAGACACAAGATAAGACCATCTGTAATTCAAGTTTTATCTTTGAGTGTACCCAGTGACAAATACGTACCCAGTGACGGGAGGTTATAGGTTAAATAACGATTACACAACGAGACATCCATATATAAAGCTCATGGAACAAAACTGTAAGAATCACTTCTCAATGCTCTTTCAGATCACTTGACCCACCCTGAAACTCTTCATAAAAGTTGCCACACATGATAAAATGGCAAAGATACATAGCGGAAACAACACCTGCGACAATAACTATGGCGTCGTAGAAATTGACCGCAGCGTCGGTGAAAAAGAAAGTGACGTCGTAGATATTTACCTTGGTGTCGGTGAAAAAGGCAAGTGTGTCGGTGATATTGGCCATTGTGTAGGAGAAAAAGATAAGGCATTTGGTGATTTTGACCACAATGTTGGTGATACAGACAATAGCTCTGGAGACATAGACCAAGGCTGGGCGTGGATAGTAGCTGTTGCAGTATTTGTGGGAAGATTAGTGTTGTCTACATCGCTCTATATGTCCGGAGTATTCTATATATCGTTACTTGAACAATACAACGAAGATGAGGCTAAGACTTCAATCATTGGTTCTTTGAATTCAGGATTGCTTGGCTTGTTTGGTGAGTATATTTTATAGTTACCATGGCAATTTTTTTCACAAGTTACATAATTATATTTTTCTTTTTTTCCAATGTAATTTATTGTGTAATTTAATTTAAAACTGTGCTGTAAATGGATACAACTGTATATTCATGATATATTCATATATATACTTGTAATTGTGTACACAGAATACATGTAAAAACAGAATTTTTGTCAGAATGTGAAATATTCGAGGTACACTGGAACCTCGCTAAAAGACCACCCCGATTCTAGGACCACCCCGCTTAAAATACCGATTTCGAAAAGAACGGTCGGTGGTCCTAATAGAGGGGTTCCAGTGTACTCTAAATCTCTTTATCGCGAGAATACAAAAGCATTTCGTTTTGAAATTAAAATAAATAGTGTAACTGAGTTTGCATTGTCTATGATTGTGTTACGCATATTTTATACCGTTTAGATAACTATATCGCGCATTTCCAATGAATGGGTCATTCCAATGTCTGCTGACTGGACATCAAAGAAGCCAACATCGTCGCAGTATTAAACTTAGATTTTATCTCAAGCACTGGCCCGATTTATGATATCAATTAGCATAGTGCGACACTACCAACAAGCCCATGTTTATGAAAAGTTCACTATAGCAATAATCAAGTATCAATAGTCCTGGATTCACGCTCATGCAGGGAGCTAAGTCAATGATTGCCATGTTTAACTTAATCAAACTATAATTATTAAACAGACTTCCGAGGTTACATACAAGATAAATTACGTTTACTCTCTATCATAGGTAAAACTCAGCTTTCCTCTGATGTTACTGTCCAATGGTTTACAGGACCGTTCTTCATCTGGGGCCTGTCAAACAAACGTCTTACAAACAATTTAAGTCGTAAATTCTTTTATAATGGAAAGCTGAATTACCGTTTGATATTTAATAATACGATGCCCAGGGCATTTTATTGTCATTAATCTTACGACAATTTAACATAACATCATAAAAAGGATTTACGACTATTATCAGTCGTAAGACGTTTGATAATACGTGCCTCAGGCACATTTCATTGGTCAAACCGTAACAAGTTATCAATAACAAAGTTACATATTATTAAGTCATTCTTGCGGATACCTTTTGTATACTACGACATATTTGCGGCATACTTTTGAAAAATATAGTTTTGCTCCTTTTACAAATTGTTTCTACAGAATCATGATAGGGCATAAACTAAAAAAATACTTTGTTTCCCTTTACCGATCATAAATTTGTGGGTTGGGTCGGTAGGTAGAAACACTTTTTTTCAAGAATTATCCCTTAATTAGGTAGATCCGACAAAACGACTTGTTTGTTCATGTATATAAAAATCATATTTATCTAATATTCTTTGATTTCAATATGTTTCTAAAGCAGAATTATTAGCGTTAAGAAACTACCAGAAAGTAATACGATGAACGATCATGACTAATAAAATAAACACCACATATATTTTTCGAATAGATTTGTTTGAATCTGCAGCATTTTTTCGGGTCGGTCGAAAAGGACAAACAAACTTAATGTTAATTTAAGCCTACACTGACATTTTACATATCTATCGTTCATTTGTTGTATACATGTAGACTTCTACTCTTAGATAACAAGTGCCTTTACAGGAATGCTAGCAAATGGCTTAATCGAACCTACGACCCACAACGGTTAGAAGTCAGCCAAATTAAATAGGGCTGCAACGCTTCACTGATAAAATGATTAGATTGATTCGATATACCAATGTATTTCTTTTGATTCGATTTTTTAGATTCGATTAATTTAATAGTACAGATTATACCAAATGTACAGTAATGCATTCATTGAGCTTAAAACTAACCTTCAATGATAAAATTAAATTTTTACTTTAATTGTTAATATTGCTTTCAGAACAAGATCAAAAAAGCAAATTAATTTTCATACTATTAATTCATAACCAGTTTATCATTGTAACTAACAGCCGTAAATCTGTATAGACAATTTTACAGGCCGATTATCTCATCGAAAATCGCGGATTCTAGATCAAAATCGATTCGGCGCCCTCGCAATCGATTTTCGATGTATCGAATCGATTTGTTACATCCCTAACATAAAACACCCACAATGAACCGGACTCAGTTCCTGTAAAACAGCTGTTAAGACGATCCCTATATGTCTGTTATACATGTAACGAAAACAACACTGACAAACTTCTAAACTTTCTATTCCAGGTCCATTTGTATCTATATTGATAGACGCAACAAGTTGTAGAACGTCCATGTTTATAGGTGGATTACTTCTGTCTTTATCATACCTAGTCAGTGCTTTTGTTGATAACGTCAATATTCTTATACTAACGCTGGGAGTTATTGGAGGTAAGTCACGTGATTTCTGGTAAAACTTCCCCTGCATTGTATATCGTGACCTACAAAATTTTAACTAAGAACAAAAAAGTAAAGCAAGGACTTCGGGCACAGTCAACGATTACATTGTAAATTTTTTAGTTGGTTGAATCACAATAGGCAATTTTATTATACTTATTTATTTATTTATTAGGTTTAACGCCGTATCAACACAATTTATGTCATTTCACGGCGTCCAGCGCACCTAACCTAGCTTTCCTGGACCATTGTCTATAACCAGTACTCACCTACCCTTCCATAAGGCCGGAAACTTCTCCATATTATCTAATCAATGGAGGAAAATCGACATTATTGTCAAATTTTCATGGAAGGGTATAACCTCCTCGGGTGGGATTCGAACCCGCACCCCCTCGGGCACGAGTATCCAAATCCCGGCGCTCTACCAACTGCGCTATCGACCCGGGTTTTTATATATATATATAGAGAGAGAGAGAGAGAGAGTGGTTTGCAATTCCTATCAAGAACAAACACTGCACATAAAGACATGTCTATGTCTGTGCGTACCGTTATCTGAACCAAAAAAGTCAGACACAAAAACTGTCCGATATACGGACCATCCCTCGTAAACAGCTTTTGTGTGATGAGCAAAACAGCTAATTGGTATTAAAGTACAATATTGTTTTTCCAATTGTCAAAGCTTGATTAATTTCAAGGTGACTGTTTGTGTTGAAATACGCGTCGACGCACAGTTGTGACATTCTTATAGCGTATCGGATAGAACAGACAAATATTTTAGTAGTTTACTGCATGTTTGCTGAATCAACGTTATGTTCCCATTTATATCAGATAACTTATTTAGTCGTCGTGTTAATATTCAAACTTTTGAAGTTGAGAAAAAATAGCTATAACTATGAATAAAGTTAGAGTACAGTACAACCTCTCTTGAACTAAGCTCACTGAGTGGGAATAGTGTGTTACTGTTCAGTGGTGCTTTTCACAAAAAGTCTTACGAAAAAGAAATTCGTAAGTCAGTTTTATATAAGTAGCACTTCAAAGTTAGACGGATGGATAATAAGCATAACTATGATATGATATTAAAAAGTTATACACAATTCTACACAATTTGTATTATATCTAAAAATGGTAAGCAAAAGAATAAACGTATTATTAATAATTCTTGCTCTTGACTTACGAAGATTTATTTTGTAAATTTTTTTGTGGAAAACACCACTGAGGTTTTGCTCTACAGAGATTTAATACAATTCAATCTACTGAAAATGACAGAAGATGTTGCTGTACAGAAGATTTGAACTGTAAAGGGCCACTCTATAGGGGTTATACTTAACTAAATATAACTTTTTGTACTACTTGTAGCTTTTAATGATATGTTACAAGCCACGTATATTATGTATGTACATGTATCACAATGCGTATTTGTTTATTTTCAGGCATTGGAAACAGCTTGACTTCAGTTCCATTTACTGTAACATTGGGGTACTACTTTCACAAGCACAGAAATATGATCATAGCAGTTTCCATGTCTGTTATTGGACTTGCTATGTTTATAGCTTCACCAGTTGTGCTGTATCTACTGAACACATATGGACTGAAAGGAACATTTCTTATTGTGGGAGGATTAAATGCTCAGTTGTGTGTTTTAGCAGTAATATGTAAACCATCATCGGAAGAAAGGAACATTCAAAACGCAAAGAGAATCGAACATTTAAAAGACACTAACCTAAATGAAAAGCTCATTACAAAGTGGGTAAAGACAATTGCAAGAAAATGCAAACAAATATTCAATATTTCACTTCTTTCGAATATCTCATTTTCATTTTTACTGTTAAGCACCATGTCTTGGAATTTTATGTTATCTGTATGTTTAATGCATTTACCAAATTTTGTTGTTATTCAAGGTCTACCATCAAGTGCAATTACAATTATTATGACGACTTTTGGAGTAGCAAATACCTTAGGAAGATTTTTAGCAGCTTTGACTTATGCTAAAAATAGAATCGATGCTTTAACTATTTACATAGCGTCTCTTTTGATTGCTGGTGCACTCACTTTAAGCTTTCCTTATTATTGTAATTTTGAAAATGCCGGATTTATATTTGCCGGCGTGGTTGGATTTTTTACCGGTGTTCCAAACTCATTAACAACTCCTATATCTTTGAGTATTGTTGGTGCGGACAAGATCTCTTCAGCACATGGGTTAGAGAACTTCTTCTGTGGCATTGGAGTTGCAATGGGACCACCAATTGCAGGTAAATTATCAAAACGTCGTTGTTGTCATTTGAAATTGTACCTATATAAACTGAGCAGTTCGCGCCAGTAAAGAAACTACATTGTCTGCAATTAGTATTAATTATAAGTGATTATAATAAGCATGAGCGGGTTTGGCCGAGTGGTTTCGACGTTGGACTGGTAATCATTTGATAGCCAGCTCCGCTTTAGATCAAATCACATAAAACCAGTATCAGAGTGCATTTTGTACATCGTAATTAGTTGTAAGAACTTGTTTCCGAATCGAGCTAAAGTAAAATATTATTAACCATGAAAATGCGTTAATATTCTCTAGTACCATACTCTTGGAATAATTTCTATCTGCAATGGTTCATCATTGGTATGAATACTAAAACAAGAGAAAGTAAGAAAATGACAATTGCGCCGGTGATGGTATAGTTATTAATATAGGCCGACATTAAATACTGAAGTTGTCCAGTGGTAAGACGCGCTCTTAAAGACCGAGAAGTCCCGAGTTTGAATTTAGCTTGACTTACTGCTTACTTCATTGAGTAAGAAATTTAACAGCGGTTTCTTCACTTTATCGAGGAGTATATAAGTATCAGCAAGGATGGTATAGTGCCGATGCTCCAATTTGTCGGCAGCATATAACACGACTCACCAGCCTGACGTGGGAGATTGTTATCACTAGGGTTAATGACTGTAAAGTCAGTGGACGTGCAACTAGCAAAAAGCTAAGACTATAAATTGCAATTACTGTTTAATTACTTGTACATGTACTTTACTAAGCTTCATTTTATGTCCACAGGTTTGATGTACGGACAGACGAATAACTATAAATATAGTTTTATGGTATCAGGTATGTTACATATTTTTGTATTTGAATAAAATGATATCCACCAGGCCCCGTATTATCAAGCGTCTTACGACCGATTTCAGTCGTATGTCCTATATTGTAGTAATAATTATCGTAAGATTTTTTGTAATACATTGTATGCTGCCCTGGTTAGCTCAGACAAACATACCTAGGTTCTAGTGGTCGTAGAGTTGAAATATTGCCTATGGTCACTCTCCTTTCTACCTCAAGAAGGGTAATTACCGGCACTATGTGATTCATTAAATGGTAAAATATTTGATCCAGGTAAATTTGGTTTTGTCTTAAAACAGTAATAGAACGATTGGACTGTCATTTTATGAATGAAAACGATCTGAAATGCCATGATAAAATTACAATGTCTTTAAAGTGAAATTTTGAAATACTTTTATTTTATTTTGTTACACGAAATGTAATTTCATTGTTATTATTATTATTATTATTATTATTATTATTATTATTATTATTATTATTATTATTATTATTATCATATTTATCATCATCATCATCATCATCATCATCATCATCATCATCATCATCATCATCAACAACAACATCATCATCACCATCATTACTGTAATCATTATTCATATCAATTATGTCATCATAACTGTCATTATCATCAATTAATTGCCATTGCACCATGCACAATGACTGCAGGATCAGTTCTGAAAATGTTGTGTTTATTTTCAGGTTTTATTCTTATTGTCGGCTGTCTGTTAGCAATTCTAACAAAACTGACAATGCGGAGAAAAATGAAATCAGATAAAATCAGTGATGAAAATGGTGAAGACAAAGTATATAGTGTTTCCTGAAGTCATCATAGTGTTGACAACCCACAAAACAAAGTCATCATGAGGGCAAGATGGTACTGATAAAGACATGAATAGAACCAGCGACAGGCAAGGATGACTGTCATCTTCTGTCCAAAGCCTTGCAAGTAACTAATGTGAAATTACGCACAGGTTACAACCGGCTCATTGCACATATGTATTACAAACTGAAACTGTCTAGACCACCACAATGCTCATGTGGCGCAGCCATACATACACAAGAACACTTTATGTTATAATGTCCATTTTGGGAACTGACTAAAACAAAATTATGGCCAAAGACAGCTTAATCATAAAATACTGTATAAGAACATGTTGAGGAACTGCATGTTTTATTGCTCAGACTGGAGTAATAATGTATGTAAAACCTGACCTAAATTCTCCGCTCGCATACTCGCTTTCTTGCACCTTACAAGGCCGCAGTTGACGTCACGTTCAAATGACTTTTATATTCATGTTGCAATTTGCAGCAAACTGTCCAATCAAATACATGTGAATGAGAAACAAGTATCGTCAAAATAGCAAGACATACCTGATAGAAGAAATCAATAAATTCTTATGTTATTTTTTTAATTAGATTTAACGCCGTGTCAACACAATTTAGGTCATTTTACGGAGTCTAGCGCACCTAACCTAGTTTTCCCTGGACCATTGTCTATAACCAGTTCTCATCTACCCTTTCACAATGCCGGAAACTTCTCCATGTTATCTAATCAATGGAGGAAAATCTACATTATTGTCAAATTTTCATGGAAGGGTATAACATCCCCGGGTGGGATTCGAACCCGCACCCCCTCGGGCACGAGATTCCAAATCCCGGCGCTCTACCAACTGCCCGGGTTTTATGTTATTTATAATTTTCTGTCTAAATAGACGCTGTACTTTGACTGAGCAAAACAAAGGTCATTATAACGTGGTCCCCTGTGCCATGTCAGTAGATTCTATGATACCGGTTCATAGGATATATGCTTGTGGAAGTTTACAAGGAATTTATAACTATCATTAAAGTCACGCATGAAATAATCGTCCAGTATGAAAGTCGCATAGAGAAAATGTAAGTGTCCGTAAAAGGTACATGTATTATGAATACGGGTGTTACATTCAAAGCGGAAATGACTGCAGATCATGCTTCAAAAGGCAGCGTCTGAGTGCAATTTTGAAATTCAAAGATATAATGTTAGGGCTCTTAATCATGTGCTTAGAACTGTGATTTTTGCAGATTGCTACTGCATTAAACGTTTTGTTTATTATATGTGTTTTTAGTATTTTATGAGAATTATGCCAAATGAATTGTTACTGCTTTTTAATGTTTTTATTTTATTTTGTTAGTTAAATTATGAGAATAATGCCACGTGCATTGGTATTGTTAATTAATTTTTTGTTCTGTATTTAGGCGAAATATTACAATAGTGTCATTTGCATTATTTTTGTTAATAACTTTATTTTGTTTTTAATAAATTATTAGAATAATGTCACGTGCATTGTTAGTGTCCATTATTGTTGGGGGGGGGGGGGTTTTGGGGGGGAATAAATTATTATGTAATTTTTTCACTTTTTTATATAAAATAAACAATAATGACGAAGCAATATTATATTTGAACTATGAAGGAACGTGTGTAAAACTAGGAATGTGAAGTTGGCGTGTAGATTGTACATTGTAATTCAACTGGTAGTTCGCGAATTACTAGCTAGCTAGTATTTGGGTATTCAAGTTGTAGTTCGACCCGGACTCACCAGCATAGGTATCGTTTGAATTACTAGCTAGTAGTTGGGTGTTCAACTTGTAGTTCGACCCAGACACACTAGCAAATGTATTTTTTGAATTACTAGCTAGTAGTTGGGTATTCAACTTGTAGTTCGACCAGGACTCACCAGCATAGGTATTTTTGAATTACTAGCTAGTAGATGGGTATCCAAGTTGTAGTTCGACCCGGACTCACCAGCATAGGTATCGTTTGAATTACTAGCTAGTAGTTGGGTGTTCAACTTGTAGTTCGACCCAGACACACTAGCAAATGTATTTTTTGAATTACTAGCTAGTAGTTGGGTATTCAACTTGTAGTTCGACGAAGACACATTACTATACATAACATTTGAATTACTAGCTAGTAATTGGGTATTCAAGTTGTAGTTCGACCCGGACTCACCAGCATAGGTATTTTTTGAATTACTAGCTAGTAGACGGGTATCCAAGTTGTAGTTTGACCCGGACTCACCAGCATAGGTATTTTTTGAATTACTAGATAGTATTTGGGTATTCAAGTTGTAGTTCGACCCGGACTCACCAGCATAGGTATTTTTTGAATTACTAGATAGTATTTGGGTATTCAAGTTGTAGCTCGACCCGGACTCACTAGCATAGGTATCGTTTGAATTACTAGCTAGTAGTTGGGTATTCAAGTTGTAGCTCGACCCGGACTCACTAGCATAGGTATCGTTTGAATTACTAGATAGTAGTTGGGTATTCAAGTTGTAGCTCGACCCGGACTCACTAGCATAGGTATCGTTTGAATTACTAGCTAGTAGTTAGATGTTCAAATTGTAGTTCGACCCGGACACACTAGCAAATGTATTTTTTGAATAACTAGCTAGTAGTAAGGTATTCAAGTTGTAGTTCGACCCGGACTCACCAGCATAGGTATTTTTTGAATTACTAGCTAGTAGTTGGGTATTCAAGTTGTAGTTCGACGAAGACACATTACTATACATAACATTTGAATTACTAGCTAGTAATTGGGTATTCAAGTTGTAGTTCGACCCGGACTCACCAGCATAGGTATTTTTTGAATTACTAGCTAGTAGTTGGGTTTCCAAGTTGTAGTTCGACCCGGACTCACCAGCATAGGTATCGTTTGAATTACTAGCTAGTAGTTGAGTGTTCAACTTGTAGTTCGACCCGGACACACTAGCAAATGTATTTTTTGAATTTCTAGCTAGTAGTTGGGTATTCAACTTGTAGTTCGACGAAGGCACATTACTATACATAACATTTGAATTACTAGCTAGTAATTGGGTATTCAAGTTGTAGTTCGACCCGGACTCACCAGCATAGGTATTTTTTGAATTACTAGCTAGTAGTTGGGTATTCAAGTTGTAGTTCGACCCGGACTCACCAGCATAGGTATCGTTTGAATTACTATCTAGTAGTTGGGTGTTCAACTTGTAGTTCGACCCGGACACACTAGCAAATATATATCTTTTGAATTACTAGCTAGTAGTTGGGTATTCAACTTGTAGTTCGACGAAGACACATTACTATACATAACATTTAAATTACTAGCTAGTAATTGGGTATTCAAGTTGTAGTTCGACCCGGACTCGCCAGCATAGGTATTTTTTGAATTACTAGCTAGTAGTTGGGTATTCAAGTTGTAGTTCGACCCGGACTCACCAGCATAGGTATCGTTTGAATTACTAGCTAGTAGTTGGGTGCTCAACTTGTAGTTCGACCCGGACACACTAGCAAATGTATTTTTTGAATAACTAGCTAGTAGTTGGGTATTGAACTTGTAGTTCAACGAAGACACATTACTATACATAACACTTGAATTACTAGCTAGTAATTGGGTATTCAAGTTGTAGTTCGACCCGGACTCACCAGCATAGGTGTCGTTTGAATTACTAGCTAGTAATTGGGTATTCAAGTTGTAGTTCGACCCGGACTCACCAGCATAGGTATTTTTTGAATTACTAGCTAGTAGTTAGGTATTCAAGTTGTAGTTCGACCCGGACTCACCAGCATAGGTATCGTTTGAATTACTAGCTAGTAGTTGGATGTTCAACTTGTAGTTCGACCCGGACACACTAGGAAATGTATTATTTGAACTACTAGCTAGTAGTTTGGTATTCAACTTGTAGTTCGACCAGGACTCACTAGGAAATGTATTATTTGAACTACTAGCTAGAAGTTGGGTATTCAACTTGTAATTCGACCCAGACACATAACTATACATAACATTTGAATTACTAGCTAGTTATTAGGTACTCAAGTTGTAGTTCGGCCCGGACAAACCAGGATACGTATTTATTGAATTATAACCTAGTAGTTGGGTATTCAAGTTGTAGTATACAATATATACAGTATATATATAATAAAGTATACAAGCTAGTAATTCAAACGATATATATGCTGGTGAGTCCGGGTCGAACTACAACTTGAATACCCAACTACTAGCTAGTAATTCAATAAATACGTATCCTGGTTTGTCCGGGCCGAACTACAAATTAAATACCCAATTACTAGCTAGTAATTAACATAGTTTGTATAGTAATGTGTCTGGGTCGAACTACACGTTGAATACCCAACTACTAGCTAGTAGTTCAAATAATACATTTGCTAGTGTGTCCGGGTCGAACTACAAGTTGAACATCCAACTACTAGCTAGTAATTCAAACGATACCTATGCTGGTAAGTCCGGGTCGAACTACGACTTGAATACACAACTTCTAGCTAGTAGTTCAAATAATACATTTGCTAGTGTGTCCGGGTCGAACTACAAGTTGAACACCAAACTACTAGCTAGTAATTTAAACGATACCTATGCTGGTGAGTTCGGGTCGAACTACAAGTTGAATACCCAACTACTACCTAGTAATTCAAAAAATACCTATGCTGGTGAGTCCGGGTCGAACTACAAGTTGAATACCCAACTACTACCTAGTAATTCAAAAAATACCTATGCTGGTGAGTCCGGGTCGAACTACAAGTTGAATACCCAACTACTACCTAGTAATTCAAAAAATACCTATGCTGGTGAGTCCGGGTCGAACTACAACTTGAACACCCAACTGCTAGCTAGTAATTCAAACGATACCTATGCTGGTGAGTTCGGGTCGAACTACAACTTGAATGCCCAACTACTAGCTAGTAATTCAAATGTTATGTATAGTAATGGGTCTTCGTCGAACTACAACTTGAATACCCAACTACTAGCTTGTAATTCAAAAAATACATATGCTAGTGTGTCCGGGTCGAACTACAACTTGAACACACAACTACTAGCTAGTAATTCAAACGATACCTATGCTGGTGAGTCCGGGTCGAACTACAACTTGAATACCCAACTACTAGCTAGTAATTCAAAAAATACCTATGCTGGTGAGTCCGGGTCGAACTACAACTTCCAATACCCAACTACTTGCTAGTAATTCAAAAAGTACCTATGCTGGTGAGTCCGGGTAGAACTACAACTTGAATACCCAACTACTAGCTAGTAATTCAATAAATACCTGTCCTGGTTTGTCCGGGCCGAACTACAACTTGAATACCCAATTACTAGCTAGTAATTCAAATGTTATGTATAGTTATGTGTCTGGGTCGAACTACAAGTTGAATACCCAACTACTAGCTAGTAGTTCAAATAATACATTTCCTAGTGTGTCCGGGTCGAACTACAAGTTGAACATCCAACTACTAGCTAGTAATTCAAACGATACCTATGCTGGTGAGTCCGGGTCGAACTACAACTTGAATACCCAAATACTAGCTAGTAATTCAAAAAATACCTATGCTGGTGAGTCCGGGTCGAACTACAACTTGAATACCCAATTACTAGCTAGTAATTCAAATGTTATGTATAGTAATGTGTCTTCGTCGAACTACAAGTTGAATACCCAACTACTAGCTAGTAATTCAAAAAATACATTTGCTAGTGTGTCCGAGTCGAACTACAAGTTGAACACACAACGACTAGCTAGTAATTCAAACGATACCTATGCTGGTGAGTCCGGGTCGAACTACAACTTGGATACCCATCTACTAGCTTGTAATTCAAAAAATACCTATGCTGGTGAGTCCGGGTCGAACTACAACTTGAATACCCAACTTCTAGCTAGTAATTCAAAAAATACATTTGCTAGTGTGTCTGGGTCGAACTACAAGTTGAACACACAACTACTAGCTAGTAATTCAAACGATACCTATGCTGGTGAGTCCGGGTCGAACTACAACTTGGATACCCATGTACTAGCTAGTTATTCAAAAAATACATATACTGGTGAGTCCTGGTCGTACTACAACTTGAATACCCATACTAGCTAGTAATTCAAATGTTATGTATAGTAATGTGTCTTCGTCGAACTACAAGTTGAATACCCAACTACTAGCTAGTAATTCAAAAAATACATTTGCTAGTGTGTTCCGGTCGAACTACAAATTGAACACCCAACTACTAGCTAGTAATTCAAACGATACCTATGCTGGTGAGTCCGGGTCGAACTACAACTTGAATACCCAAATACTAACCAGCTCGTAATTCGCGAACTACAAGTTGAATACCCATCTACTAGCTAGCTAGTAATTCGCGAACTACGAGTTGAATTACAATGTACAATCTACACGCCAACTTCACACACCTTGTAAAACTTGATCTATCTATACGTGATATTAGAATGATGTTCACCTTGCCATCAATAGCTGACTAAATGTTATGAAATATATTACGTTTAATATGTTGAAGATTTCCTATTTCAGGGCCTGTCTTAGTTTAGTTGCATTAATTAGTTGTCAAGATAATTATGATGCAAAACAAAATTTATAATTGCGACATTTTGCGTTAGGGGTTGCGACATAATGCGTTAGTCGAAAAAATTGCGACATTTTGCGTTAGCGCTGCGACATTTGCGAGAGACGATTGCGATATAATGCGTCGATTGCGACATAATGCGTCGACATTGCGTCATTTTGCGTCAAGTGCGACATAATGTGGCGTGGCAAAATATTGCGGCGGTACAGTCTTGCCTTCGTTTGTTTCGGTTTTTTTTCTTATCTTCGCGGCGAAGAAACAAATACGACATTGCGTAAATCAGCCACAATAGGAAATCGACTCCGGTGTCAAATCTTTTATGTAAGACCACTGGATAAAGAATGATTGGATGTTTTAAATTTGATATAATTAATATGCATTCATGTACATGTTCATGCATTCACAGGCATTACCTATTAAACCTCATTTCGAACCAAACCTGCTTAATATTCATATTGATAGAATGCAAACTGCTACCCGACTTACCGATGACTTCGAGCTCAAGAGCCAATCTTGTCACCTTGGCAACACTTAACTGGTATATTATATTCATACAGATCATTCACTTGCTAAAGCCTTGACTTGGCAACATAATGGAGCACTTGACATGTATTACTTTTGCCTCAGTCACAAAATATCGTGGCTTTTCGCAGACTCGTACGTGCAGACGGCCGTACGCCGTGTGAAACCATGCGTATCAAGGTGACGGTTCGTACATGGTACAAAACAACACATCCGTACGGAGCCGTAGCTGGAGGATAAGCAAGTTTAATCCATACACGGTCACGATTTTGTTCACGATTTGACTTTAAAACTGATACTCGTATCCACGGCTCATCATACGGACCATTGTAAAAACGTAACAGTCCGTGCGGGTACGCAAGAGTTCGTACGAGTCCTTGCGGAGCTTGATCACACGGCGCCCGTACGGTGCCCTTACGGCTATTTTTATGTTTATGGGACTGGAGCATTGTTAATACACACATCTTTATACTAGTACTGAGTAAAAGGGACAGAACTCGTACAAATCAATTTCAACATATGGTCACCGGTTATACGTTTAAAATCAACTACAGAGATAACCTTTTGATCGATTGAGTTGAAAGTATAACAAACTGTGTGCAGTCGTCTGGCCGGGCGGCTGCTAATATTTGTAATAAAACAAAATGTATCATAACGCATACATATTAAGACTTTGATTGGCTTACCACGACAAACTGTTCATTATACAACGACATATTTTGTTACTTTACATCGTATGGAGAAGTCCGAGGAAACACAAACAATGATCAGTATACATTGTTGTATATTTAAAAGGCAACATCTGTTGTAATATTACTGACTATTGTTTTTACAAATAGTCCCTTTAACAAGTACCATCTTATGCAAATATTTCCAGCAAATATTCTTATATTGTTAGTTTTAACGCTATAGAATCACCGTGGATCGTTCATACAGCGGCTTTAAGTCAACCTACTCACCGTTCCTGGAAATGCCATATCTCTGTATTAAGTTATTTACAAGTAACTAGGCCCGTACTCCGATCAATGTCTGAAACTGTCCAACATAATTTAGAATCAGTGGTAGGGGGGAGATTCATCGTAGAAATTAGTTCATAACCAAGCACCGAAATAGTGCAAAGTATGTTCCGCACGGGCATCAAACCTTTTATTACTTGATCAGCAGTCGGAGGGCTACTGGCTGAGCTAACCGAGCAGTTTTCAAATTTATTAATTTGGGTTCAACTAAACTACAGTAGATGATACCATGCCTTTATATTGTGTACTAAGCTGTGTAAGTTAGATTCTGTAACAAGTTCTTACAACTTATATTTATCACTTTCCTCACAAGTCCTCTTCCTGTTCTCCCAGTACAGTAAAACTTGGTTATAACATGCTCGGTTATAACATACAATCGCTTACAACATACCATTTTTCCTGGCCCGTTTTTCATCCTTATATATTCTATATATACTAGTCAGCTCGGTTATAACATAATCGGATATAGCATACACTCGGTTATAAAATATCAATTTTTTGGTCCCAACATACTTTTACATTTTTATAACATACTTTTGGCGCCAATTTTAAATTAACAGCGTGTCACTTACAATGTATATTATAATTATACTATAATCAACGGCATGTGTGAAAATCGCACCCAGTTTAGTCTTCAAACAGACACAATCAATTAACAAAGTGTCATAACATGATAAATAAACTTCCGATTTACATAATATAATTGTTGACACTTGTGCCTTCAATGTAGACCAATAAATAATAAGCTACTTAAACTCTTAATTTTTATGCCAAATGCTTTATTATGTATTTAGAAGGTTGCCTACAGTTTGGTGTTAAGCAATTATAATTAATTTCAATACATGCACTTAAGGTACTTTAGATTAAAAAATATACGAAGATGAAATTAGTTTGTGAGCAAAACGAAAATATCGGAAATTAGACGGAATACGACTTTTTAAGCGTCTCCATTTACAAAATGGTGGCCGCGTCGGAGAGTTTCGTAACCACATTTTTTGTCGAATCTGTCATCAAAATTCAAGAACTTGTTGCAGTTTAAAGCTTTGTTTCAGATGTTTTAACCATAAAAAGTAGTGATATACCCAATGCTAATTTGTTATTAAATAAAGGAATGTCATTTAACACAGTTCTGTTGACAAATCATAATTCTATATATGAAAATGACGAATTTTAGTAGTTCAAAATGAGCTGTTTGAGGCATTTTAATTAAAACTGATTTAAACAGTCACCTGCTGTAAGTGGTTAATTCAGACGCTTGCCGTCACTGGCAGCTTAATGCAGTTTATACTGTATGTAAGCAGACTTCATTGCTTCTGCATTTTCAAAAGTAAAATATAAAACTGCATAACAGTTTTGGTTATATCTTTATTTATTTTATTAATGATTTAAGATATGATATTAAATTAATAATTTACATACATACATGTACTAAGCTAAAACGATAAAATATCGTCAAGGAAACCAAGTGGTAAGTTTTGGATGGGATATAAACCAATGCAAAGCTGGCTATCCAATGATTCCCACTTGGTAATTAGACGTCAAAATTCATGTAAATATCAATATTATCGTTTCCCAGAAACTTAAAAAACCATGAAAAATACTTCCATTTTCGTATATAAACAATTGAAACCAATTTTACTGACTTAAGAAATATAACAGTGAAATTAAAAATAAATTAACAAAAAATAACATATGTTAACAACAGTGTCGAACAAAACTAAGATTTTTCCATAAACATCAATGTGGTACTTTATTTTATGCAACGCATTATTCTTTTTCATAGGTTGAGAAAATTAACAAAACAAAAAAAATAAATTGACCAATCAAAGGTTTCAGCCCATCTAAGATTTTTCCCGCATAATTGGCCTCGCTTTATCGGGGAAAATACATTTAATTGATTCTCCAATCATAAACATGCAACATAAAGGGTGTACATACACTGCCCTCCATAAGTGTCTTCACAGTACAATTAATTAAATTGCTACAATTTATATGTTGCAGAATATTACATGATCGTTAATTTTATTCATTATTATAAATGAAAATAGATTTTCTATTGGTACATTTTATCTTTTGAGTTGCAGCAAACGTTATCTATCAGCCTCCTCTATGGCCAATGTATCAAAATAAGTCAATATCAAGTATGAGCTATTTTTGTAATTAGACAAGCACTGGAAAAAATGTACCGACTTCAGAAGTAAAATTTAAAGTCATTAAACAATAAATTGCTAATTCTATTTATTATACCTCACTGGAATTTCCCTATGCTAAAGCCCTATACCGGAACGGGTGTTATTTTGTTTAATCACATTGTTATATAACCCGCTATCTAAGGGAGACCACTTATTAACGATTAGTAGCCATGCTTTACAAGTTACTTCCCTTAGTTTATAAGCGGTTCCCGGCTTAAGACGGAGCGGGTGTTATTTTGTTCGATCGCATTGTTATATAACCCGCTATCTAAGGGAGACTATATAAGGGAGACTACTTATTAACGATTAGTAGCCATGATATACAAGTTACTTCCCTTAGTTGTATCTAAATGTGATAAATGTTAAATTCACAGTGACAATTTAAAAATGTAATATAATTCATTTTTTTATCGTACTGATAGTTGTCTTTACTGTGTTTTTATTTGTTGTTCAATAAATATTTACATGTTACAGTTTTGTTCGGTATAATAAAACAAATAACACATGGCAGTGAGGGTGACAGTACAGATTATCAACCCGAGGAAAATGATATCAACCTCAGCTAGCGCCTCGGTTGATATTATTTAATCTGTACCGTCATCCTCACTGCTATGTGTTATTTTTATATTAGTACAATGTAAATTGGGAATGTTTGAAGGACCTTTTGGAGAGCAGTGTATTCGATAACATATCACAATGTAAGAAAAATTACATGGTTAAACTTTTTGAACTTCTTAGACAAATTTTCTCCGCAAATATACATCGAACATCATAATAGTCCGGCAGTAAAATGTCATGTTTCAAATAAACAAAGCACGTGAGTCCCCGCAAAGTTTTTTTGCCGTTTCAACGAATGTGGAATCTGTACATTGAAACATGAACACAAGACGTGTGAGGCATAGAAATTTTAATATAATATTTATTTAAAAGTGTTTAATGATGTGAATCTGCCCTGCGTTCAGTTACCGCGAACGTTACAAAACTTTCCGTAACGATACATTCGGAACTCCTCGGCCATTCGCTGCGGATAATCTCGTACATATCTAGATGCTATTTTGAAATTACCGATGTTAAAGTAAAAAAATATATGATCGTTTAGACATTGAGTGATGTTTCGTTTTTAGTCCGTAAATTTTAAAACTTCACGCATTGCCTTAACGATCTCATATTTGTGTATTAGATTAGATACAGAGAATGGCAGATGAATTCCGAATGTATCGTTATGCAACGTTCTGTAACTTTTTTGTGTAATTGAACACGCTACTGATTTAGGAAGTGTTAACAATAAAATCGCGTCTGGTCGTGTTTTGTTGCATACAAAGATAATCCATGGTCATTTACAATATGGGGACTTCTAATGGTGTATTGTAGCCAATCAGCAGAACAACACTGAACGTTTGTGTTTTTCTTGATTAAGCACATTCATGTTTAAACAATACTATCACTACTTGCTGGTAAAGGTTTTGGGCGGGTATTAAATGTACATTCTCGAACCCAGAAGTTATCTAGATTCTCGATTTAACGTGTATCGGGAATCTTGATAGCTTCTTCGAACGAGCCTGTATAAAATCTGTTGTATTTCTACCACTTCTTATGACATGGTCTTCCGAATGATAAGTTCATCCCCTTCGATCATACATTGTATCACTTTTTCTCAATCGCAAGCATATGCAAATGTTTGGTCGACCATAGCGTCAACGATTGTATCCCTAGGATGTATACCATCCACTGGGAAAATAGTGGAAGAATCACGATTATTTAGATAGTAAACCCGATCATACAAGTTACCAAACACTTCATAAACAATACGATTAAATATGTACCCTGTGATAGCCCTGTCTTGTTTGAATACATGAGGCGATTTAAACATTATTTTAACTTTCTTGTTCCGATTAAGCAGTTTTTCAACATGATCTCTAATAATTTTAAGTTTTGTTCTGTAGTAATCAGGATGATAAAAAGTCATATGTCCAAATACGTGGAATACAAATATATCATTTGCATCATTCGAAATTTCGTCTAATCGTTGACTTATTGACCTGAGGTACATGGAAGCGTCGACCGTACCATTTACATTGAATGGTAGACTATGTACAGCAAAGACAGTTGTGAAATTTAACTCGGAATTTTTGCATTCTGATTGACGGTACCACTTTTTGTTCTTCCATACTTCTGTGTATTTTTTACATTTATATCTCGTCAATATATTTAGAAACCATTGACGCATAGTAGAATCACCAATGATGTGTAGTTTTTTATTCCTCATACATTCCTGTAAATTGTTTATCTGAACTCCTGAAATAAGAGTGGAAAAACGGTTAACCTAATTAAATATACTTTAGTTGAAATGCGCCGAGAGAATAACTTAAGCATTAAAACAAAAGCTACTAAACGCTAATACTGAATAATGATATCTAACACGTTGAGTCTCAAAATAAAGTAATATTTTAGAGGAAGAAAATTGCCTTCATCTTACATTGCCTACATCAAGACCATAGAAGCAGCGGTCCAGTCATGCGCTTTGGGATCCAAAGGTCCGGTGTTCAATTCCCACTAGGGGCACTGCTAATTTCCCTGAGCAAGAAATTAACAGACGATTGTTTCACTCCACCCAGGTGTAAATGGGTTCTGTGAGGGATCGCCTGCCTGATAATGATTTCAATGTCCAGGAGTAATCGCACAAGATTGTAAAGTCAAACTTAACATGTACGTGAAAGCAGACTTTAAACCACACGTTAATTCATAATCAGTGAAGATGCAAAAATTATTAATGTTATAATTTCATTAACGTTTTTGGGGCAATTTTTCATTCCAGGGGGTCGATATTTGCCATCAGACCCTATCCTCTACTGTGAATCAACCTGTAAGTTATTCAAATGTGGCTCCGGACAATGACGACATTACCGTGACATGGATACCTGCGTCACACTGTCATGTAACACTGTTTGTTTGTTTTTTATTTGTTTGGGTTTTACGGCGCACCAACACAAAAAGGTCATATCGCGCCGATGTAACACTGTACTGTAAATGTGTAGTCAACCAAGATGGCGGACAGAAAGCCTACGAAGAAGTAAACAGATCTTATGTTCTCGGTTTTCTAACTAAATCCACATGAATAGCTGCATACATTGTAGTCAGTTGTATTAAACGAGGCATATATTCCGGTGCATAATGTAAAGACTCTATTCATTTGATGACCCTTCATGATTTTAGAAATGAATCACGAAGTTGATCGATGTATGATTTCAAAAATATGCTACAAAGAATCGCTTTCAAAAAGCGCTATCTAGCGATCTTCTTACGGAACAGGCACATAACTATATACTTTTCGTAGTATTTCACAATACCTTTACAATGACGCAGATGCCACTTTCCTCTGTAGAAGAATCCAGTTGGTTCTTTATGTAACCATAACTTTGTTTTATTATAATGTGAACAACTTGTCGTTGGTAGGTCAATTATCTTCCTTGCATCATTGAGTTTTTTCGGAAATATGCCCACGGATATTCTTTGTGTTAAGTTTTGGTATATGCTAAAACGAAATCCATTAAATCCACCTAATTAATGCAGTAGTATTAATTCCATGGTTGTCATTAGTTCGGCAATTATCATCGGTGTACTTAAATGATGTTTGCTGAACATGCCATTTGCATACCAGGCATGACACAATGATAGCCCGGTTTATTTATATTCAAAAAGTTCCCAGCTCGATTTCCTGGCTGTGTCTGTTTCATACCCCGGCATAAAAATCAACATTTAATTATACATGTATAGTCTCTAATTACAGAGAGAAGCTGTAGGACTCTTATAAAAGGTTTAGCAAGTTCTAGCATTAAGGTTGTCTCAGAAAAATGTTAAGGGAAGAAGTCAGTCGTAAAACAGCTTAAAAGTGTTGAGATAACGGCGTTATATTTGACAATTTTAAAATTAATCAAATGTAGATGTTCTATTGATAATTATATATAAACATCCTGTGCTAATTTTACCACTCTCATGGCAATAATTATTAATCAGACGGTCATGAGAACCCTGAACCGCTCATCTGAGAGCATCTGCCAAACATTTTTTGTAATACAATGTACATATAATTTCAAACACAGCTGTATAAACCAGTAATTACTGGGAGAGAGTCAATTTTGACGTGTGGTTTAATTTTTATCAAAGTTTTAAAGGGACTTTGGGTGAAGTCACATACAAATTTCGGTTTGGTAGGCTTCATGGATTTTCACATGAGGATTAGTAAGAAATTGTTGACGCAATCATGCACACACTGTACTACATCAGGCTCGCCTCTCCACATTGGCTTTCAATGAGCATTTGAACTCAGGTGACATAAAAAGAGACAATGAATGAACACTGAAAACTATACCTTGTTAAAGCGACTTGTTCACATTCCGTAGTGCCAACATTCGGGTAATGTGATTTTCTTAGTCGAATGTATATCCAATCTTTACATTTAAGGTATGTAGAGAGAGGTGCCAAACAGTACGTTGGGAATCCGCTGTTCAGAGATGTGAAGTTACAAACTTGCGTACGATTTGGTGTGAGACCCTCGTCAATACATACGGCTTTAGTTACTTGTGTTTCTCTCGTACAGATATCATCATATATTAACATTTGTCTATCTGGATGACAGTAACCATCTTCAAACAATGATGCAGTTCTTTGATACCTCGCTATCGTGTACGATTGTTGTAAAGTCTGAAGTAAAAGCCACTATATGAAGATGTTTTTATTAACAGTAGACTTGAAAACTGTTTTGCAACCATGAAGTTATCAAAATATAACATGTATTTGAGACACAAAATAGTTCAAACTATTCTGCTTTCTTAATTTGAGTTTGTTAAAGTGTCCAATTCTTAAAAAAGTGGGGTACTTTTATAAGAGCACACTATATTCATCTATACGCTGATGTTTAATATACCTGATCCAAAATAGTATATAAGCTTAATTATGTAATTCAGAGTAACTTTTTTCTCTAATAAGACTTCATCTTTAAAATACTCTGATCAAAACTATTGTTTTGAGTATTGACAGCCGAATTCTACTTTCGGTTTCGATCTACTTTCACTTTGAAATACATGTACAATAAATAACATGAACATATCTAAGCAATATTTGCATATATTTAAAAAAATCTTGTTCATTAGAGGTGATTGAAATAGATTAATGTCTATTTTCTTTGCAGTCAAAAAACAGACTTCCTTTTAATACAGGGGCTTTAAAATAAACTGAATTTTGCACACGATCAAATATTCACAAGATCAAAGGGTATATAGTCACGTGATCTGTAAACACACTTTTTTTCATCAATTTATTAATTTGTGCAAATGACCTAGTTTTATCGTTACCGTTCGATTCAGTTTTTGTGCAAATGATTTAAAGCTTGTCACAAATAATCATGAGCATGTCATGTTCAAGAATTTGAACAAGGACTAAAAAGATGTTTATCAAAGAATTCATTGTAACCATTTGCATACATATCATTACTTTTGAGGGGATGAATAAGCGTCAGTTATGACATCTAATAATATAAAATATTCATTTTGAATAATAAAACATGTACTCTACCTTCATTCTACTTCGTACTAGGGCAACAATTGCTTCCTTTGTATACGTCAAAATGATTTCAATGAATGCAAAGCCTATCCATTGTGCTTCAAATTCTACAGTATACGTTCCGTTATAATGGTCTGTAACTAAACCTACACCATAAGCTTTCTTTATGTCACTTCTTATAGTTGCTATAAACTGGTCCCCACCTACTTTCTTTGGTCTGCCGTCGTTGTTGTAGGCGATAATCGTTACTTTAATACGATCATTTAGTCCGAACTCTCTGTTGCCACCTTAAACAGATGATTAATGAGTATAATACAATTGACGTATACATTTCAATACATATATATATATGTTACAGGGAATGTGTGTAACCAGGGATTTCACGTAATTCCTAACCAATTCAGGGAATTCATGTAATCCCTGGTGATTTTAGGGAATACATGAAATCCCTGATTTCACTAGGGATAACATGAAATCCCTAAAATATTTTTTCATCTTTACACAAATTCCCTGACTCGATTGCTGATACAGATCATGTTGATCAGCGATGAAATTCTTACATTCAATGTCTTTAAGCAGACAACTAAAACACTTTAATTATTTACAGCATTCTTTTTATGCAAATGTCATCTTTGTTTTTATAACAATTATTATGATAACAACTTATGACTTGAGTTTAAAAAATTCAATAATTGTCTGTACTACAATTTAAATTTATTTAAAATATTCGGTAAAAAGTCCACTAATTTGATAAAGCATATCATTTATAAAAGAGCAAAGTAAACAACCCTGACAACTATTCAGTGCTAAAAAATAAGACCTATAGAAAACGCAAATTCAGTACCCACCAAAAGTTGAATTGGGAGACTAAAGAAACTTACTACAATTCTCGAATTTTGATGATTATGTTTGTAGAATCATTATTTTAATATATTCAAGTATGGTATGTGATGAAATATAAACAAATTACATGAATGCAACACATTTATAAGATTAAGCGTCTGACATCCTAAACCTGCAAAACCATGTTTATTGTTATTATTTTCCATAACATGGCTTTTATCTTTGTAGTCTTAGTTATGATTACAATAATAACCTAAAAATGAAGCAAAACTAGAAAGCATTTCAAAATAAACAATTATCAATTTTGAACAAAAGCTATTCAGTAGGGCCTGCAAAGTGTAAATGTCTTCAAACTTTTGATGGGTACTGTATATGAGTACAAGACATATGACGTAAGCATAGAACAATATAATAATAATCTATTAACCTTATTATGTTTCAGGGAATGTGTGTAACCAGGGATTTCACATAATCCCTTAACAAGTTAGGGAATTCACGTAATTCACAAACAAATAGGTTTATACCCTTCATTTGAAAATTCAAGCTATAATACTATAATTGCATTCACAAAACAAAGGTATCAATGCATAACAGTGAAAAAATCTAATAAGTAAAACCTTACAGCACAATGAATCATATTTTACATTTAAATCATGACAATTTTGTGGTCAGGGAATATGTGTAAAATGTGAAAAAAAATTCAGGGAATATGTGAAATCCCTAGAAAATTTCAGGGTTTACATGTATTCCCTGACAGAATTTTACATGGTTGGGGATTACATGAAATCCCTAAATTTCATGGATTTCATGAAATCCCTGATTACACACATTCCCTGTAACATATATAAATTTAAATAGACCCTGGGCAATTTTGTGATATTAGCTTGATGCATTTTTTAACAAAAGTGTTATTGAAGTAAGGTAAAATGCTGTTTTTCATTTGCACATAATGTCTAAATTCATGTTTTATCTGCTTTAAGTTTGGCATTTTAATGGAGAGCGTGGGTTAATAAAGATAATTAATTCAGGTATATACAGTAATCGTCAATGTATAAAACATCTTGAAAGGGACAGAATTTGCCCACACTGATATAAATACGTATACATAAGAGACAAAGGTCCAGAAGATATTGGTTAGGCGTGCTGCCTCTGTAAAATGAATTTGTGTTAACATGGTGTGACATAAAGACCAATAAGAACATAACCTGGATTTACTGGCGTATTAAATTTGTTCATACGCAAAAACGATATGATTGAATCAACCTAAATACTATCATACAGGTTGCTGGTAAAATAAATACAACTTTGTTTACTCATAGTATTAATTAATTCATAAATTCACTGAACTGAGATTACCATAACTACGCCCTAACTAGTAACAATATTCACAGCAAGCGTGAGCGTCTCTACTCAAAGGACAAAGGCATTGACGTAACTATGTTCATCGATTATTCTTTCTCATTTATTCAAACATTTGATTTCATATAAACATTTCATATCATACTTTCAAAATCAACCACAAATATGGATACAGTTAAGATTATGCAATGTGTGCGTGAACAGAATATTGTATCTAATTAAAATATTATTATTAGTACAATTGTGCACATTTTAAATTTGTTTATCAATTTTACATAATCCACACTAAAATTATATTTTTACTTTAAAAATGAATGCATATATCTTCGACTCGCATTGATCATACTCGTACCCCGAGGTTATCAAGATTATCGATCAAACTTGTAAATCATGATAGCCTCTGGGAGCAAGAATGGCATTCATAAACTATTGATATTTTCTGATTGAAGAAAATACTAAACTGGCATTCATGATTTGAACCAGTGCTTCGTTACGAGACAAACACAATTTACTTCGTTCTCAAAACTGCTAAAAACCATCATTTTAAGTGAAGAACAGTAGTTTTATAGCAATAACTGTATATAAATATCCACTATGGTATAACGCATTGAGAAAAAGTATAAAAGAATACTTTGAGCAAATCCAATTAATTATCCGCAGATGTATTGTATATATGTATATGAGTTAAGTTTTAACTCATACTCCTCACGGCCACGGTGTAATCGAGCATTAATACTACATTCGTATTCAGTGTAATGAATATTCTTGCATAAAGGTCAGGTCGGGGTCAAACTTTACGTACCATACAATCGCTGCCGAACTGTAGAATAGGCGAGGTACTGATTTTCGTCGGGATATGTGTAGATAATTATTGGATGCAAATGTGAAAGGTCAGATCGGGGTCAATTTTTACGTACAGTATCTTTTTAACTGGGTCAATTTCAAATATCTCAAGCATAGATTAACATATACATTATTTATAACTTCATGTATACTTTGATATTTACTAGACCAAATATTTTAATATGTTTTAGCTATTGGCCAAAACAAATATATCAACCGAAATTTTAGCTTAAATCAATTCTGAAAAACGAAATCCGCAAATTGTATTGTCTAGTAAATTTTAGCGTCTAAAGATTCATATGAATAATCTATAAATGCATTGTTCATTATTCATCTGATAAACATCTTCGATGACAAAGACTGTATAACTTGTATATTCTTTCCTTAGAAATGACACATTAATACATTCTACATAGTTATATTGTTTTGGATTCACACGACGTACAGAATATTTACAAAACAATATGGAGTTTTTGAATCTCTTTAATAATAAAAAAGATGCCACAAATATCGGACCTGTATACAGTAGTAGGCCTTAGATACACGTTGATGCAATAATTGTATCAAAAGATACGTCTAAGTTCCAAAAGTCAGTTTAACTCAAACACAGAATGAGATAAAACAAAAACTGTACAACCAAGGAAATATGGAACAGAGCCCGAGCCATTAGAACCCTGAAGGCGAACTATTCAGTAGGACTTTGTAGCAATGAAGAATATTGATTAAATGACATCGTATATACTTGTATTCCGGGTAGCTCAGTCGGAAGCATGCAAGTCTATTGATCTATGGATCGTTGGTTCTATTCCTGTACGTAGTATATGATCTTAGAGGTTTGCTTCAACTAATTACTATGCCCTGTCTCATTCCTACCACTTAATATATCATATAGGGCATTTTGTCAGTAACTGACGAAATTATGCGTCTAAAATTTCGTAAACTGCGAAATATTGAGAGGTGAAGTGACCGCCGGGATATCAGCTAGCCAATTTGTTGTTATAACCCTACCCCTCTCTCTCCTCCCTTATATATATAACAAACGTCTTACCTTGTAAGAAAACCTTTGTCTTTGAGGCACTAGTTAATGATTGTATGTCATCACATGGTTTCATTGTCAATATTTCATCTTCTGTCAATAGACCATTAAATAATTCTTCGACATTCTCGACCACTTCGACCTCACTTACATTAGCTTTAATCATCGGAGGAATCGTCATCCTGGCGGGAAATAACGGACAAATGTCATTTAGATTAAATTATATATCATTGGAATTAATACAACTGGTTTATTTTGGTTCTTTTTTTCTTGGTTAAACACCGTTTCAACACAATTTAAGGGTTTTTACGACAGCCAATGAATCAACCTAGCTTTCCTAGACCCTTATGTATAATTGAAGCGCAGGCATATAACTGCTTTGAGTGAGATTCGTACCCTTAAACCTTCTGGACCCTAGATTCGAGATCCCGGAGAGCTACCAACTGCGCAATAAACCCGAGTAATATAAACGTTATAAATCGAAGGTCATTTTGACAACAATAGTCGTCGCGATCGACAAGAGATAAATCTGCGCACATTTAAATAATTATCTTTTTGAATTATTTACTGAAGTTTTTTTTAAAAAGTATGATGCATCTTTAATTTTAACAAACATTTATTCCACACATTGCTCAATCATAATATATGTATTAAATTCTGCATAAATTATGGCAATAGGACAAGTTCAAAGCATATGCAGGGCTTTAGGCACAATTAAAGTGGCGAAAATCTAATTTTAAGTGCAAAAGATTCTTTCTTTGACATAGAAATATCAAAAGTCAAATATTTTAATCAGCATTTTTAAACTTTTGTAGAGATGCTAATTTTAAAGCTATTACTTGTGTCGATTAATCTGCCTTTTTCGAGCCCCAAATTAGTAAAATGTTTCTTGTGCTAATATAAATGAGCATGACTCAAAGTACAACCATACCAAAGTTGGTGTTTTAATCAAAATCTCTACCGCCTTTCGCTTTCGCCCCTGAGTGAGATGGGTTTGGTCATGAACATATATATGTTGTGTTTGATCTATTCTTGTAATAGCTTGTAAAGAATAAATAATACTTTGCCTTCTAGCTATTACATGCTCTGCTTTGATCATATCATTGTAGCGTTTTAGAGATTTAATAATCTTGCATCAAATTTTACAACACATTAAAATGAAAATGTTTTAACTAGAGCTATTGTTCGTTTTTTGTTCTCAACTGTCAGAACATGAATAATTTTACGGTGAATGCGTTTGTTAAAATTATCGTCGTGATACATACATGAGTTTCCGGAAGAAGTGTGTTATGATCGAGTAAAGCTGCTAACGCCGTACATGTTTTAGTCAAGATATATTTAGGCCGCCTGTATAAAAGCAATTCTTTCAGTCACCGTGGAATTATTCAAGCTTTGACAGTTGAGAAAAAACGGACTATTCAGGCGTGAATAGAAAACAAATTACCAGGTTTTATATGGAGGTGGCTGAATGACAGTTTCTTGTATAACTTGATAGTTGGATAGATAAAACATACATAGAAATAATGTCACAGGTGCAAGTGTCACCATAAGAACCAAATTTCTTTTCTGAAATAAATAATATATAAAATATAAAAACAATAACATACAAATAGCACAACAGAATTTATGTATTTGCATTAAAACATATTTAGAGTTAATAACAATAATCAGTTTTTTACATTAAATGTTATAGGCTGATTGACTCAAAAGAAAACAAGACATATACATGGACTAATATTGGTCAGTACGACTAAAAGTACCTACATACCAAATTTGGTGTTTAAATCACAATCTGCACAATTGGGTCACTTACGGTAACAAGTTTACCGCTTGACTCAATTAATTTAAGAGGTGAACGAGTCACCGTAACTAGTTAGTTATTTGTATTTCTAATGGCAGAAATATGCCACCATACTTTGCCGATACACCGTTCTTAAATTTTGGCGTTAAAACGGATAAAATTAGGGTTAAATTGGCAGTTGTTTGCGCTAAAAGTACAAAATATATATCTTGCAAATGCACATGTAAACTATCTTAAAAGGACGAATAGTTTCGCCCGCAGATATAAAATCATTTACAATAATAGTTTCAATTTTAGTACATGCATATGTTTACAATTGTATTTATAAAATATCAAATACTTGAACCATGATACAACATCTACCTACATCAAGTCCAAGCGAACCATCACCGGTTATTCAACGATACATTACTCCGCTAGTTGGCGTTATGTATGGGGTGTGACAGAAGAAAGTACTTTGACGAAAACGTATCGCCTTCTATCATTTTGGCCAGTGCAAAATCACGTACGGAAATAACTCATGATATGAATTTTATAAATGCTCCTGTATTTAGACAATTTCAAGAAGTTTATAGCTGAAAACTGTGTCATGATCAATCTATAGTTATTGAATAATTCTCCATTATGGAGATAAACCAGCATATCATTACCGAATGTTTCCAATCTCCGTAAACAGATATCCTGTAGAGCATTGTCGTACAGGATCTGTACTGTCTCAATGGAGGGTCACGTCGAGATGACCTTTATGTCGACTAATCAATTAGTAGCTTTCATCTAGACGAAACACTATTAATAACATTTTGATTTCGTAATTTCTATTTTTAGGTTTGCAAGCTAATAAAACAGCGGTATTATTCACAGTCTGCGATTAGGCGACTCATTTCAAATTGCGTGACGTAGACGATGTAAACAAGTTACGTATCATAACAATTTCGTCAATAATATTATGATGAGAAAAGGTCACCTGAACGCGACCCTCGTTTGAAAACGATCAGATCTAAATTAGCGAGTTGGCGAGCGGAAAATTTTAGATCGGGTTTTAATCAGAATGTGAGTGTTTCGTAACACAAACACTGAAAAAATAATGTTCTCAATGATATAAGTTCATCATGTAGAATAAATGTATATAACTTCTTAGTAAATGATAAAAACAATTTCACTATAAACTCGTTATTGAACCCTAAATATATCATAACACTGCATCGTACAGGAATCATGAACGCAACGACTTTCTAAGGCCGGCGTGTAAGTTCATACATGACTGTATCAATACTTATAGGTTGTAAAAGCATAACTGAAGCCGTCCGGCTAGCTCAGGTGTCAGCGCGCAAGTCTACTGATCGAGGGTTCGAGAGTTCAATTCCCGGGCGGGGCATACCTTCGTGGAGCTTGATCATGAAATTATTTCTACTACCATTCTCCCTCCTACCAATTATTTTTAATTATTTAGGGCAGTTGTCATTCACTGACATAAGTATGCGCTTAGTACAATGTAGTTGGTTAACAACTAAATCCAGAGATTTAACCTTTCCAGGAACAATGAGTAGTTTGACTGACCGCCATTATATGACCTATACAATGTGTTGCTATGGCGTTAAACCCAACAAACAGACACACAAACATAAAACATAACTCAATAATAATAAAATGTATCATAAAAATCAATAACCTTAGCTCATGTAAACAAGCTTATGTCTCGATTCTTTAAGCTTATAGAAATAAGTTATTGAATATTTTTTTTCAGAGTCCGTAAACATTATTGTACATGTCATTGCATTTATTTTATGGTTTATGCAGTATACATGTATATATTATGGTTTATATAGTAAAAGCGTTCTGTTATAACTATTTATTTATCACTGAAAGCAGAATTTAAGTTGAATATATAACAATAGAAAGATATGTTTTGTTCTGTTATAGGCATAGAACGCTCATTAAAATTCTGGTTAAAAATTATGAAATCTCATGATTCACTAATTCATCCAATTTATTCAGAACAAGCTAACTTAAATACCAGCAATTGTCGGTCAACTTATTTAGAAAATAAACTTAATAGACTGGGTTTCCGATTCATTGTAGACGATTTTCACTCAAATATTAATTACTTCCCCTTTTTATTGCAAAGATCCAGAGATCATTATATCCAACTATGGCATGAAAAAATTAATTCCTATCCAAAATTACAATATTATAAAAAAATTCAAAACCGAATTTAAATTTGAAACATATCTGAAAATACTAAACAACGAAAAAAGTAGAAAAGAATTGACTAGATTTAGATTAAGCTCTCACATCTTGGAAATTGAAGTAGGTAGACACACTAACATCCCAAGGGAAAACAGACTCTGTAAATTAAGTAATCAAAACGCCGTAGAGTCTGAATATCACTTTTTATTATGCTGTTCTACCTATAGCCATATAAGAAAAAAATATTTTAAAGAAATATCATGGCCATCTTTATTAAGATTTAATAATATACTTTCGTCATCTAATAAAAAGGTTATATTCAATATTTCTAATTTTATAACTCAAGCATTAAAGCTTAGAAGTGAAAAACTTTCATAACGTTGCTGCTTTGTTCTATTTGAATCTTTACAAATACTGTTATATATTGTCACCATTTGTAATATGTCCTTATATTTGCATTATTCTTGTAAACTTGTTGTTCATGTACTATGTCTATGTTTACCTGGGCCTGACATGTTTTAAATATATGTATAACCAAATGTATATCTTGCATACAGACTTTGCTAGTAATGAAAGTATGTAAAATAATGTATATTAACTACTGGCTGCTTTTTTCATACCACCATTGGGATGTCACGTGACTTTAGCTAGTCATATTTTGCCATAAGCATTTAAATAAGTAACTCAACTCAAGTTGATGGTATTCATATTCTAAAATATTTTTAACAGATTATTTCAGAGGTTGCTCCAGAAAACGAAAATTATACGTAGCGTCATATGTTGGAGCTCTGCATACGTGTAAATCACTAAATTAAATTCGGAGAAACTCGAGCATATTGTCTATTTGACATAACGGGTTATCATATACACTTTTTTGTAATAATCCGTCTTGCAATGATTATTACAATTCGGGGTTTTTATTACAAAAACGAGTTGTACATGTAACAGAGCCTGTTTGTAATGTCACAAAACCTAATTTTATTATAGTTATTGTTACATATATATACGTATTATAGTTATTGTTACGTAATATTACTTAAAGATATGTCATTTCCTACGAGTCCTAAAAGCTAAACAATTGTTCAATTTTATTAAGTTTTATTATCAGCAATAAATAAAAGTCACAACCCTTTTATGTATACTACAATTATAGTATAATTTTATATAAAAGAAATATTTTAACTTGACGCGTCGATTTAACATTAGAGTAGTCTAACTGTCATAATTAAAGATGGGTAAATACTAATCGAAAATTGGATATTTAATTGATAAATTAAATGATTGTGCGTCAAGTCATAGTTAATAGTTTTTCGCATACCACAAGAATTTTATGACTTGCCAAGTTTATGTGAAACAACCGGTAAATAAATGACTTTGTTGAGAATACTTTTACTTTTATTTCCCCCAAGCTGGAGAGCATATAATAATACAAAATACATAGAAATTTACAGAGAAAAGTATAATAAATATAAAAATAGCATGATATAATTCACAACATATGTGAAAAACACGTATCACTAAGACTAAGAAAAAAAGGGCACACTCCTGTCTAGTTATATACACTAAGCTACATTGTATGTATACGTGAATTAACAATTTGACACATAAGTTTGAATTTGTTGAAATGTTCAATATTGTATAGCAGTATTCAGGGTGATCTGCTGTTTATTTGAGTTATTTACACATTGACCAAAAAACCAAATACGAAACCTACCTTTCCTGGACTTGTTTATAACCAGTACTCACCTACCCTTCCACAAAGCCAAAAACTTCTCCATATACCTTATTCATGGAGGAAAATTGGCATAATTGTCAATTTTTTATGGAAGGGTATAACCTCTTTTGCTGGAATTCAAACATGTACCGCCTTGAAGACGCTAGATTTGAAATCCCTGTGCACTACCAACTTCGCGACCAATCCATCCGCTTGAAAAATTGCTTTTTAGCTTGGGACCTTTTTCCTTGGATTATATTTTGTATAAATGATATATTTTTTATGTTTATTATATATATTTTTAAAGATACCCTTCGTATGCTGGATCGTCTCGGCACAATTTCTTTATTAAACTTAAACTTTTCCATTCGATTAAACGCCTATTTCTATATTACATATTCAATGGCGTTGTACAAAAAGATAAATTATAAAAAACTAAATAAGTAAAAACCCTCCACCATAAATACATAATGTATATACAATAACACAAAACAAAATAAAATCTGTCACACATGATGTTATATAGTGTGTAAATGTATTTATTTTTTTTGTATTGTTTTTTTATTGAGCTTTTATATTTCATATTTTTGGACCTACATCATTTACAGATCATGATTCGACTTAATTTTACATTTTTATCACTAATTTTACATTTCTTTTTTTTTATTTATTTGATATTGAAAGTTGGTGTCCTGAACAGTACACAATGAGCATGAAAATAACCTCCCTTTTATAAAATTAATAGTTTGTAAACTTTCTAGTAGTTTGTGCATGTTTTTATTGCTATATGTTTTTAATCATTAAAAATCATAAAGTGTAAATTCTTTTTGACCATACAATCTATTTTGAATTTAAATTACAAGCATTATAATGATTTTATAGATTAGAGTACTTCATAATGCATACGGAGGAGGATTGGACATTTCTTATTAAATGTTTTCATCAACAATACTGCAGTAATTACGCAAAACACACTATCATAATTATTAAGGCTGTGGATCGTCCGAATTACGATTCATGTGTAGCGATTCATGAATGGAACCACGAATCACTTGTAAATGGAAAAGCATACAAAATTCATGTAATAATACCCGTTTGTCTTTTTTTAAAGACATTTCTTGTTTATGATGTAAACTGGTCTTATAGTTTATATATTCATAATGTTATGTATATTTTTATAGGATTTTTTTTTTATTTATTGATGATGTATTATTCAATGTATAGTTTAATGTCAGTATGCAATTCAATTACATGTAATTTTTTAGTGACAATATATGCTATTCTCTTTTCTGCAATTGTTTGATACGAATGTTTTTTTTTAATAAAATAATACAATGTATAATTTACATTGTATTTGCAGGTCTATAAAGAGTAGTGAAATATTTTCCAAAAGTAAGTATACAGCAAAAGTATATCCTAATTAATAGACTAAATTACATGTATACTTGCTATCAATTTCATTGCATAAATCTTGCATACAAGTTGATTTTATAGAACAAAATAATAGTTACTTAATAAACGTTTCATACAACATTTTATGTTAGAAAATGAACATAATTAACTAAATTCACATCTACATATGTGTTAATACACATATACCTTACATATAAAAAAGTGGAGAAGTGACCAGGGTAGAAAGTGGAGAAATGACCAGGGTAGAAAGTGGAGAAATGACCTGGGGAGAAATGACTTAGTGGAGAAATGACCGTAAGCCATTCGGAACACCCTCGACCTTTCATGAACGAATAATTCGTAGCGAATGGTCGAGGATGTTCCAAATGGACCGTAAGCCTGACAATACCACGTAGATATGACATCATGATATATGCTACGGGTTCAAGAAGAAATCATCTCAAACACCAGCTGTATATTTTTAGTAACACCCTATTCATTTCCACCATGCTAAATTTACAAGCCGTCGTTATTGTTTGAATAGGAAAAAAAAAACGTTGGTAGGTGTTTGAAAATAAAGATTAAAACTGGGGTTGGAAATGTGATGAGCAATAGATAGTACATGTACATGTATACACTAGTATATACCAGGGATTTTATATAACAGTGATATGCAACGATAAGAAAATGCAATAGATTTTCATCAAATTTCACTGTCGTCGCTATTATTTCGGCCAATATTGAAATCAAGTATAACAAGTTTAAATAAAGATATTCACATGAAATTTTGTACTAGTATCATTCAAATTGACATAACTGTTAGGAAAAATGTGTTTCTTTAAATGTTTTTGAGGTAAATTACGCTCACAGACTATTTCACAAAATAATGCATTTTCCGGCCGATCTGCCATTTTTAGCCCCAATTGACATCACATATTTTCGGTCATAATTACAACAATTATTTGTCCAAAACATCAGAAACATTCACAAGTTGCATGGAAGACATTGACAAAAATATCAATCAAGTTTTTAAACTCTGGAATAGTTTGTACAGCCTGCTTCAGCCAGTTATAGACAATGACGAGAAAATTTTAAAAAAGCAATTCGTAACAAATCCCTGCTATAATATAGAATCCCTGTTTATACTCAGCTTAGCATCGAGAAGGTATCACCTAAATCTGACAAGAATTAAAATACTTGACTCTGAGTTGATACATAATGCTAACTGGTTGTTTTTCTTAAAACCTAACTATTTGTGATGTCGAAATCACGTAGCATTGTCTCCGTGAATTACAAAAATATAGAATGTTTATATTTTTCGCTCAATTAAAATACCTTATACTTAGTAGTTTTTGAATGTTTAACAAAAAATGGTGAGTGTTTGTAAAATAAAGTTTTGAAAACTTCACATTGAATAGAGATTTACGGACAAGTGAAATTAAAAAGTAAAATTCTGAAAATCTCCTGTCCTATTATGATAGGTATTAAAATCGAAAAAATCAAAACTTGCATGTGTTTTATTAATGCATTTTTAAAATTATTCACATAATGTATAAAAATATTGCCATACCTAGTAAAATATTCCACGCACTCTAAATACCCGTAAATTTAAAGATGAAAAAAAATTTAAAAAAATACTCAAGTGTATGAAATAGTCATAATAGATGAAATATTCTTAAATAATGGTAATTATATTGGAATCTCTTTTTTTTATAAAAAAATCAGAATATGCGTGTATAAATTTTGTTTACATCATTCGACAATGAATTAATTTATGCCGCTTTAACTGTGCCCAAATAAATGTCCCAATCATGCATATCTAAAAAATATATGACAATTCGTACCTTTGTCTGCTTATTTCCGGCCATAATAATGTATTTATCCATCTTTTCCAGACGTTTAATTATTTACAGACATGGATATAACTGTATTCCGTAACGTCACACTAAGTGATCAACACTTTGATACCAACTGATTGAAATAGGCACAATGTCGTTTTTATCCGTCGTTTACAATGGTTCGCTATTATCGTACCCAGAGTCTAGTAGGATTCTCAATATTTGATAACCTCGGGGAACGAGAATGTGGTTCGCTTGTAGCTCATCTCGACGTGACCTTCCACGGAGAAAGTAGAGATCCTGTACGACAACGCTGTACAGGATGTCTGTTTACGGAGATAGGATTAACATTTACGCGTCGTAAGTTTTATAAATAGAATATGTACGTATTTACAGTAGTCCAGGGAACCAGGTTAAGTTAAACAGGAAGTCAGTAGTGACGTTGAATCGCTGCAAATTAGTGATATTACAATTATTATAAATTTTATAAAAACGGTATTAGATACAAACTTGTAACTTTGCATGATTTTAGAGGAATGTTTAATCCTTAAATCGAGACCTAATGGGCTAATCTGTGGATGAACTATCTAATATTGTGAAACACCTTTACGCAAACGTCTTAAACCGGTTACGCCATGTTTTGTTCTTGGGAAGTAGCTGTTGCGGTTAGAATGTCTCTTTTTATGTACTTTGATTTTCAATTTGCCTGGAGACCAACAATCTTCCATTATTATACATATCACTCCTGGGAAGCAATCGTCACACGGATTGGTAAGGACAGATCCGCAATGTAAAGAGCACTTGACTGAACAGAAGCGATATGTCATGTAAATAGCTTCAGTTCTGAATGAGTATGCTTTCCCTTTTGCTGATCTTTTTAAGCGTCATGCAAATATGAATTATTGGAAATAAATCCAACTGGAACCATACATCCTGTTTTGTTGTTGTTGTTTTTTGTTGTTTTGTTTTTAACGTCGCATTCAACACATATATAGGTCATATACATGACCGTCAGCACTTCCTACTATAGGTTTCCTGGACACTTTTTCTATCACCAGTACTAACTTACCCTACCACGAGGCCGACAACTCATGTATAGGGCATGACCTGCCGCGGGTTTCGAACCTGCGATCTCCCGATTCGAAGTCATACTAACCACTAAGCCACGGCCGCGGCTCCAAACATCCGGTCGGCATAAAGATGATGTCTAGATCCAGACCATTCTTATACCCAGAGGTTATGAAGACTCTCGATCTAACTAGTAGGCCCTATCGAGAAACTTAATAGGCTCTGGGAACGAGAATGTTACATATAATCAGGAAAACGTTTTATAACAAGTTACCTTTTTATTACTGAAAAACCTTAACAGTTAACATGACAATTCAATATAATGCTTTTTTAGTTACCTTTAGATTATACTTAACTGTTTTTTTTTTGTTTGCCGTGACAATCACATTACTGCATTTCGCAGCAATATTTTACTTGTTGTATCGCATTTATCGACGATTTCGCTCTAAGTATTGGAATTTGGTTTTCTGGCGACTGGAAGGTGTTTAGAAAATAAATCATTCTGCCTGTCATAGAATACTATCAGTTGAATATGTTACTTAATAAATATTTGAACTATATGCAAACCTATATTATTGACAGATGCTGAAAAACGGTATTTGTTTTGGTTAAAAGCCTAAAACAAACAATCATCGCAAAATCTACTGGAATGGACATAACAATACTAAGTTTCCGAGTCAATGTCAATTGTCCAGTGGTCACGAGACACTGTATGGTAAAGATTACCGATAAACTACATGTTTAAAGATCATAAAAATGTTTAAATGTAATGTATTTAATCACACGCGCATTTTTTTAAAAACCTTGGTCTGTAACGCAGTTTGTAGCACGCCTGGATTTCAAATCTAGAGTCCCGAAGGGGGTACGGGTTCGAATCCCACCCGGAAGGGTTATACCCTTCCATGAAAATCTGACAATAATGCCTAGATAATAATAGTAGAATGTTCAAATAGCGAGGATTGAGAAGATAGCTTAATAAGCTTAATAAGCTACTTTCTTATCTTTTCTTAAATCACAAACCATATTTTTTATCAACTTTTGGACTTTCAACTGCGAAATTAATACATTGACTAACGATGATTGTTTTACATAAATATTACCTCAGTTATAGATCAGCCCTGCGTTCAGTTACCGCGAACGTTACAAAACGTTCCGTAACGATACATTCGGAACTCCTCGACCATTCGCTGTGAATAATCTCGGACATATTTAGACGCGTTTTTTAAACTACCGGTGTGAAAGTAAACAAATATATGATCGTTTAGGCATTGAGTGATGTTTCGTTTTTAGTCCGTAAACGATCTCATATTTGTGTATATTAGATTAGGCTATTCGCAGCGAATGGCCGAGGAGTTCCGAATGTATCGTTATGTAACGTTCTGTAACGTTTTGAGTAATTGAACACGCTACAGTGTTAAATTAATCTGTCACAACGTAAATAATTACACGGTCACTAAAGGCGTTATTTTTAATTTTCTTTGGAACTTGTTTTTTCCCCGATATTCAAAATTGCTGCAAATGAAGTTAGATCGTCAATAATTGATATGAATCAGTTGGTCAATGGTTAAAAAGAAGTTGAATAAAAGCACATTCAGTTACCGTGTAACTATTCAAGTTGTGACAGGTTGATATAATTATAGAACAGTACTTTTATTCAATTTGGAGACGCGTTGAACGTTTATTGAAAATAAATCAATTCTTTTTCAAGTCAAATATTTCTTTATTGTCGGTAAGAAATATTTGACTTGAAATATACTTCCATTGAATTGTTTATAAATAAAAGAAAATTGGTAAAAACTTTAAAAAAAAAGAATTTCTTCTGGCAAAAATCTTAATTAAATGTTGAACGAAGTGACCCCACTTTATATAGCCTTATTGATAGTATTATAATTTCATTTGTGTTTAGAAATGTGATTTGACAAAGATTAGTATGAAAGTGATATTGACATTGTCATCATATGATGAATTAGCTTGATTTTATTATATTGCAAACGTTTTTTATTTCAGTGTCATGCTTGAGTGGATCAATTCAAACAAAGAGGTGGCAAGTTGACCACTGTACTGTTTAGTTGAATAATTTGATTTAGACTAGATTTAGATCAGTAGCGTGTTCAGTTACCACAAACGTTACAGAACGTTACATAACGATACATTTGGAACTCCTCGGCCATTCGCTGCGAATGAGTGATGTTTCAAAATTTACAGACTATAAACGAAACATCAGTCAATGCCTACACGATCATATATTTGCTTACTTCAACACCGGTAGTTTCAAAATAGCGTCTAAATATGTCCGAGATTATTCGCAGTGAATGGCCGAGGAGTTCCAAATGTATCGTTATGTAACGTTCTGTAACGTTCTGTAACGTTCGCGGTAACTGAACACGCTACAGATTTTGATATATAACGTTACAACATGGTATACATGATAAAGTAGGAGCCCGCCCGGATTGCTCTGTTGGTAGCACACGAGTCTACTAATCAACGGATCGTAGGTTAGATTCCCGGGCGAAGCATACTTCCGAGGAGCTTGGTTAGGAAATAATTTTCTCATTATGCCATAAATTGTATTTAATACTATGTTCATGGGTCATTTCTGAGCTGATGCATCACTAATACATTATAATCAATTTTGATTAAAATAAACTAAATGAAACTGAAACCCCTACACGTTACCATCATAAATAACAACAACATGTATTAATTACTTAATATCCATATAAAACAACATTATACAACAATGACACATACAGAGTCATAGCAAGTTGCATTTAACTTTTATTTCTATTTATAGATGACATTATGTTCTGTTCTGTTCTGTTCCTTTTTCTTTTGAAAATTCAAACAAACTAATCTCTTTTTCTGAATTATTGATTTAGAATCAATTATACACACCAGGTCAATCGTAATTTCAAACAGTCGTTGAAAACGAGGATCATATGATCTAAGTTTTGATCTCTGTCCGACAATTGCTTATAGAAACTAATGATTACTCGTTCCTCTCATATTCAGACTTGAAAAGAATGTCTGTTTCTTGTAGTGAAGGAGTGTTCAGGCTTTATTTGTGTATTTAATTGTTGATGCTGTATCCAATAGCAAAATAAATTATCGTCAACTAATATAAACGAAGTGGTTCTTTTGTTATATTTTCAATAAAACTGAATAACATGGTTAAATTTAAAAAAAATACTACACATGTTCTATTAAATGATGAAAAGGAAGGTATAAAGCAATACTAAACTAACTCTGATGATGTATACCTGTGTTGTTAATACATTGTTGAGTCCCATACTTAAAATGACAGTTTTGTATATGGTAAAGTGAATAATGAGCTTTATAGTTAAAATGTGAATGTACGGTATCTCTGAAGTACGGAGCCCCTAAAGAGACATTTTGAAATACTTTTTTTTTATTTCGTAAAAACGAAATAATATTTCGTTAAAACGAAATAATATTTCGTTTAAACGAAATAGTTGTGAACATAAAAAAAAATATTTAAAAATGTCACTTTAAGGGCTCCGTACTGAAGTGACAATTTAAAATACATTTTTTATTTAAACGATTATTTCGTTTAAACGCTATATTATTCCTTTTATGTAAGAAAATATTTAATTATCAAGTCATTTTTATGTGGGTTTTTTTCGATCTTTCAAAAATATGACATTGTATTTCATTTTTAAACGAAATAATCTTGAAAATAGAAAGTATATATTTTCAGTCCAGATAAAGGCTCCGTAGGAAAATCTATCTTCCTATATGTATAGTATATTTTTACAAAGAGATCTTTCACAAGCTAAATATAAACCGTCATTTTAAAGGGCTAATACAAAGTTTAGGGTTTGCATTGACTTTTTAAGCCAACTTTTGAAACAAAGTTTTAACTTGATTTTAAGTTAAGAGCAAACATCAATCCATCATGGGGTAGAAGTAATTCATTGATGATTATGAAATGGTATCATTTTGGAAAAAATATGGATAAAACGTATTTAATATACGTATCAATAACAACTGGACTGACTTTATACATAGACTAAATCCGGAATTCAAATATTTGGGTTAACCCCTCCGGTACAAACAAACTATCACCGTAACAATGAAAACATGTGTACTGAGAACAATATGATTTAATTCATAGTTCGTGCTGTTTAGCAATAATATTTAGAAAACTGTGTTTGTACCGGCTGTGCACGTACAGAAAACCCCATAAACCCCGGATAAGGTCTATTATGAGAGGAATTGATATGATGTTGTAGGGGGTAGACGTGTTTTTGTGTCTGTGAATAAATTGGACTTATTTTTGGACTTATTGTGTTGTTTGTGGATATATTTATATGTGCATGTAGCTTAAGAATAGTGCTTTTGGATGGTGGTAACTATGAAACAATATACTTTCTAATTAACAATTAATTGAAGAAAACACTTTAGACAATAGCCATCTAGTATAATAACAATTGAGAGATTAGTGAATTTCGCTCACTCTATGTTATAATTGTATGTCATTTACCCCCAGGCAACGTATTATAAATGTATATATAGTGATGACTAGTGACTAAGAGATTATGGGATTAAAAGGTAAATCCAAAAAGCGAAAAAAGACTCAAAACAGCTCCGCGTCTGACTGTGAAAACTCACAAGATGACAGATCATATGAAGCGGATGTGTCAGTAACGATAGAGGATACTATCATAGAAGACGATGAAAGTGTCGATTTTGAATCCTTTGTCAAAAAAACATTGAATTCCATCAAGTTATCTCTAAGTAAAAACCATTCATCAATCACACAAGTTATTCAAGTACAACAAACTATACGTGGTGATATAAAGTCGATAAATAAAAGTATTAATGCTATTTCGACTAGGGTGTCTAAACTAGAGAATGTTACTTCATCAATACAAGAAAATGTTGAAAAAGTGCAAACTGTGTCTAGTACTCTCCAAACAGATGTCGAAAAATTAAACACGGCACATATAAAGCAAAACGAAATCATTACGTCATGCATGAGCCGTACGGACAATATTAACAAACGTATACAAACTATAGAACAATCATCATCAGAGGCATTCACTGCTGTTTCCTCTCAAAAAAACTCTATCAAAGCTCTTGACGAAGAAATGAATTCTGTGTACAAAAGAATCGCTAACATGGAAGATGATCTCTATAGTGCCAAAAATGAGCTGGAACAAGCCAGAGAATACATAAATAAACTTGAGAGGTTCTCTCGTGAAAACAATGTACGGATTTTAAACATTACCGAATCGCCAAACGAAAACTTGTGGAACATCGCTCAGCAGGTATTCGCTAAAGTAGGGTTACAAAATGCAGAAATAATGAAAGTTCACAGAACTGGTAAACAAATAGTTCGGAACGGTAGAACTGTGCCACGACACATCATCGTAAAATTGTTACGTCATACGGATAAACATTATTTGCTTCGTCATCAACGACAAAGTCTAGTAAATGAACACTGTTTCATCACAGAAGATATGACGGAGGCTGACTTACAAACCAAGCGTTCATTACAGCCTGTCATAGACAAAGCAACTGCTGATAATAAACGGTGGAAATTTCGTAATGGTAAATTAATCATAGACGGTCAATTATACAATAAACCTGCCCACTAGGACAGTACCCAGTCTGATAATAATCACATCAATGACTCATCATTGAATTTAACTGCTGCAACATGGAATGTCAACTCATGGACTAAAAATAATGGTAACTTTAGAGAAAGTATTATTCTTAAATTAAACTTCGATTTGTTTGCTGTCATAGAGACAAAATTAAAATCTGATCATGTTCTGACCTTAAATGGTTACACTTATTATGGACATAACAGACAGAACATTCACACAAACGACAACGGTTCCGGTGGGGTTGGACTGTTTGTAAAAAATGAATTACTGGATCAATTTAATGTAAACATTTTTGACAAATCTTTTAGAGATATTTTGAGTATTGAGTTTGTAGACAAGATTACGAATTATTGCTTCTTAATAAATGTATACTATTTACCGCCAGAAAATAACATTAACGGTAAATTTACACAAGAGTTTTTCGACCATTTAACAAACATTACGTATAGAGCGAGTGACCATGACCTTTGTATGTTTTTAGGAGATATCAACGGTAGATGTGGTGATGAATCGGATTTAATATCCGTCATTGACGATTGTGACTTACCAAAACGTGTTGTTTTAGATACTGTAAAAAACTCTCGAGGTTCAAGCTTCATAGACTTTCTTAAAAGTGTTCACTACTGTATATTAAATGGCAGATTTGATTCTGATTGTGATAATTTTACCTGTATTTCACACAGGGGAAAGTCTGTGGTGGACTATATTTTTCTTCCACATGAACATTTTGACTGTATCAAATATTTTTCAGTATTAACCGTTACAAATTTGTGTGAAGAATTAAATATACTTCCCACTAGAGCCATGCCGGATCACTCCATCTTATGTACTAATTTTAACCTTACTTATTGTCAAGACAATGTTAAACAAAGGGAGGTAATTCATCCCGAAATAAACGATCACGATGTTCCAAATGATAGATTGTACATTAAACATAACTATACAAATATTCCGAATCATTTTATGTTAAATGATGAAATGATTGAACAAATTAATCAAACAATTGTTAAAATAGAAAAATGTCAAAGAAATCAGGTTAATATTGACGCATTATATGAATCCATTTGTCAAACTTACTACAACGAAATGGACACAAAACTTCGATATTTTGATAAACGCTCAACTAAACTATCTAAACGTGTTCTTAAACCATGGTGGAACAATCACCTGGCACAACTTTTTGATGAGTATAGAGTCGCAGAAAAGGCTTACTTAAAATGTAAGTATCACAACAATAAGCGTACGCTGCAATCGAATTTTAAACAAAAACGACAAATATTTGATCGTGAATACAGGAAATCAAAACGAAATTTTCAAACAAATGTTAAGATAGGTATAACCGAATCTGAGACCAAAAATCCTCGCGAATTTTGGAGTAAAATTAAAGAAGTAGGCAGATCAAATTGTCAGACCAAAAATGTAAACATCCCTAACCAAGTAATCTTAGATGACGGATCTATTTCCTCAGACACTAAAAGTGTGTTAAATAAATGGAAATCTGACTTCTCTTACATTTACAATTCAGATCAGGAACATATCCTAAACGAGAGTAATTTCGACAACAGTAAATTTTCTCCAAATTTTGAATTTGATTATTCAAACGAAATAAACGCACCGATTACGCAAGCTGAAACGTCAATTGCTATAAAAATGGCAAAACTCCGTAAAGCCGTTGGAATTGATTGTTTGCCAAATGAAGTTTTCAAAAATGAGGCATCCATCAACTTACTTACCTCGCTTTTCAATACATGCTTTAAATTTCATATTATCCCAAGTGTTTGGACTAAGTCAATAATCAAACCTATACCTAAAAGTAATAAAAACGACCCACGGGTTCCGTTAAATTACAGAGGATTGAGTTTAATATCAACAGTTTGTAAACTGTACACCAACATTTTGAATAAAAGACTCGTAAAATACCTCGATGTTAACGATATTTTAGAAGACGAACAAAACGGTTTTAGAAAAGATCGATCTTGTGAAGATCAAATTTTTGCATTAACTTCGATAATCAGAAACCGTAAATCTGACAATTTAGATACATTTACCTGCTTTGTTGATATGGCTAAGGCCTTTGATCGAGTGAATAGAGATATTTTATACATTAAATTAGCAAACATAGGCCTTACAAGTGGCAATTTTATTGAATCATTAAAATCTCTATACAAGGAATGTAAAGCTACTGTTGACGTAAACGGAAAATACACTGACTTTATTGACATATTATCCGGTGTAAAACAAGGAGATGTTATTTCTCCAACTCTATTTTCAATATTTATTAACGATCTAGCTTATGAATTAAAACAACTTAATCTTGGTGTAAACCTGGAAGAAAATCTAACAGTCAGTTTACTTTTATTTGCTGATGACATTGTTTTAATAGCTCCAAGTGAAGCAAATCTCCAACTTATGTTAGATCATCTTTATAAATGGTGTACAAATAATATCATGTCAGTAAATGTTAATAAAACAAAAGTTATTCATTTTAGAAAGAAGTCTAAACCTAGGTCACATTTTAAATTTAGATTAGGTAGTTCTCAAATTGAAACATGTGAACAATACAAATACTTAGGTGTAATACTTAATGAGTTTGTCGATTTTACCGAAACTGCCAATGTACTTGGCGAATCCGCCAGTAGAGCATTTTCAATGTTAATTCATGCATTGTTCAATAAAACAGATGTAATGTTTTCATCTTTTACTAAAATATACAGTTCTAAAATAATACCTATCATGGATTATTCCTCTTCTGTTTGGGGGTTTAAAAACTATCCCAAAATCGAAAGTGCTCATAATAAAATTTTAAAATATTATCTTGGTGTTCATAAATGTACTTCTACACCAGTCATACAAGGTGACACAGGTTTATTAACACCTCACATTAGACGAAAATTGTCCATGTTAAGATTATGGAAACGTTTTATCAATATGCAAGATAGTAGACTTACAAAAAAGATTTTTAATTACGATTTTAAAAGGTGTAAAAATAATTGGTCTTACGATATAAAACAAATATTTCGTGAAATGAATAAGGGAGATAACTTTTTAAATAAATCTATTTTTGGTAGTAAAAGTTCATTCATCGAAATGGCTAAAACAATATTACTTGATAAATTTAATCCTAAATGGACAAACGATATATCATCTCAATCTAGACTAGATATTTACAAACAAATAAAAACCACATTTAAATGTGAATTATATATAAAAATGAATATGCAAAAACATATGAGATCTGTTCTTACACAATTACGATCGGGAACATTACCCCTAGAAATACAAACAGGACGTTATCATAATATTCCCAGAGATTCTAGACTATGTAGACAATGTAACTCTAAAACTGTTGAATCGGAAATACATTTTTTATTCATTTGTACAAAATATGAAAACCTAAGAATGATTCTTTTCCAAAAATTGTCTTCCGTAGGAATTCTTAGTACTGATAATTATTACTATACAGTCCAACCCCTCTTAAGCAGCCAGCCAAGGGAAACAGCCAAATTGGCTGCTTAAGCGGGGTGACCACTTAAGAGGGGGTTTGGCCTTGAGAGGGGGTCTGGAGGTAGAGTTTTGATGACACAGGGCCTTTTTAATTGAATGCTTGTTTTATGCTTTATAAGACAAGGGCAGTTCACGGTAAATTATTTCTAGTTTGAGTAATATTCTTATGTTGAAAAGATAAAAAAATAAATACTTGCTATATAACCACAGTGGAAAGATTTATTTTCTAAAAAAAATAGTAATTATAAGTCATTCAGACTAAATGCCCTATTAGGTATAATACGAAAATCAAACTGAAATTGACGATATTTATTAGTATTTTGAGTGATAAAGGTCTTATTAAGCAACAAATAATTTCATAACTAGTGCTTCGAAAACTGTGTAAGAATGTTGGCCTCGTTTCAATAAATCTAATGTAGAACGCAGCCTATTTTCGGAAAATGCGTTTAAACGTCCTCAATTCTGACCTTTCTTTGTTTAAATGAATTGATAAGAAAATCACTCATTACGAACAAATAGTGCTTAATAATTATCGCCGTCATCATACTTTTTCAAAAGTACACTGTATATCTTCACGTGCAGTAAACATGTTTTTATACATACTAAAAATCATTTGCCGTCGAATAAAATATTTTGGCAATAATCCTTTACTCTTACGAAGATCGAACGGTCAAAACGGGGTTTTAAACCAGACCGGATGTAGATTAATTGTTCAATTTGTATTACTTAACACATAATTATCGGATTATAATCAGTGTCACTTAGTTGATTATACACGCTAACAACAATAAAATAGCTAATTATTGATTTTTAGAGCCTGTCACGACTAATTGATATGATAATGTAGCGATTTCCTTTGTATTTTTAAGACACGGGTCATTGCAATTTTGTCAATATACATGACCGCGGTGACCGCTTATGAGGGGGTTATTTTGAGTTTGGAAGACATAATGACTGGCCGCTGGCTGGAGAACAGGGGTGACCGCTTAATAGGGGTGCATTATAGAGCGTTTTTCAACGGTCGCGGCACGAGCTGGCCGCTTACAGGGGGTGACCGCTTAAGAGGGGTGGCCGTTAGGAGGGGTGGAACTGTACTTTAAATGAAATTTTTCAAAATCAACATGCTATTAAAGCCTTAGGTTCATATATCACAGAAAGTCTAAAGTGTAGGGGCTAGATATGATTGTGTTTAGCCACTGCATTTTAGTCTCTTCTCTTTTCGTGTTTCTGCAACATTAATCTATTTCGTGTATTATGTTTTATTTGTTTTGTTTTGTTTTTAAAATATATTATTATGGAATGTCTGAAGCGTGTGAGCTATATAAAATGGTATATAGCTCATACACTTCAGCCTCTCCTCTCTTCTCATGATATCAACTGTAACTGTTTTATAAATACTATGTATGCATGTATGAATTACTCCATATTATTGTGTGATTATTTGTGTGTGTGTTTTTTTTTTTTATGTGTTTTGTTGTTGTTGTTGTTTCTTTGTGTGTGTATGTGTGCTCGCTGTAAATATTTAATCTAAAATAACTTAATATATGTTTCATATTTTTGGGTCTTAAGTGACTAGATAAGCCTTATTAGGCTGGGTATGTTTGGAATGTTTGTTCTTTGTATTTATGTTGTATTATGTTATGTACCATGTCACTATAATAAATAAAATATATATATGCCAATTGTAAGCATAATTGATTGGCAGGGTGGACAATCAAAACCAGTTCGTATCATATAAAATGTAAACAAACGGACGCCATTTTGGAAAATTTCAGGTATTTTTTCTAATTTACTCTTTTAATCGTCCACCAATGAAAAACAAATATTATCATAACACGTTACTCATTTTTCCGCTTCTAATGATGTATATATCAAACAGATTCAATTAGAATTTCAACAAGTTATCCCGGACATTGGAATCGAAGTGAGCAAGAATTAGGTCATTTTTGACGGATGCGAACTGGTTCAAATTCATGCTTTTGCCTAGTTTATCACAAAAATGCATTTTTTTCTCGTTAAAATTGCTATGTATAACCCACGGAGCAAGTGTGTAGTCTTGTAGAAAAGTATTAACTCTTCCTGACTTAGTTTTGACATAAAAAAAGATTTTTTTTAGAATGATGCGAACCGGCTCAGGTTTATACAATGATACGAACCGGTTCAGATTTACGGTATTTTGCAATTTTATTTTTATTTGCATACGTTCTTTGTCGATGTCAGTTTCACGGCATTATTTTTCCAAACTTACACAATTTTATTTCGTTTTCGTCTCGATTTCAAAACTTTTTACAACGATCTGATTTTTTCGGGAGTTTTAGCTGAAAATGAATTCATATTACCATATAACTCACCGGTTACGTTTATGAAGACATGACTGTGGACATATGCATGGTCAGGTGGAGAAAATGTAAATGCGAATGGAACGTTGACATTTTTTATCATCCAAAATAGAGATGGTGTTCGGTTAAGAATAAAGTCATTTTCAGCTAAAAATTCCGAATTAGTCAAATCGTTTGCGAATGTTGTTAAATTGAGACAAAATGACGATCACAATTCGCTATTCAAAGTATTGAAAGACTTTCGTACACATTGAAACCTAATAAATACATACTAAAATTACTCCTTAATAGATTCAAGTACGAATCGAAAAGTGCATGACAAGCTGACGAAATTTTAATTTCACAATAAAAAATATTTATGTTTCCTCTTTCCCAAACATGACTTATAAAACACATTTGTAGGTAGGTATGTCGGCTTTTTTGGAAAACATATCCATTTCGACGTTTGGGGACTGGAGACAGCGGTTACACTTACACAAACACAAAATCTGGTTTATCACTGGGTTAATTTTACTTAAGACTGTCTGTCTGTATTCATTTTGTAAAACTCAAAATATCCAACGTGAAAAACACTGACCAACAGCACATTATTACTTGCGCAGTGATTTATTTTGAAGCTGGAAAACATTAGTCCATGGGACATATTTTGAAACAATTAGTCCCACCAAAAAACAATGAATCTGGAGAATTGGTCGCTAAAGCATGCCTTCAAATAATGCATAATTTTTAAACAATAATTTTTCTTTCAATATTATTGTGCCGTCTCAATGACTTGGTGTATTTTATACACTGAACAAAAGTTCTAACCGATCACTTTTCAAATTTTGATTATTTTATAACGGGCCAATGGATCCTTAGTAAATTTTGCAGAGGTGATTTTTGTGTCGTTTTCGACCGATTTGTGGAAAAAAATAATTTGATACGGTCCGATGCACTCAATCGGCACACAGGGTGTGGTTTACACATTTTGACTGTGTTCGTGTAGAGAGAGTAGTGAGTATTAAATTTCACTTTGCATGAATCCTTGTTAACTTTATAAGTGAAAAAAACATAAAACATTGCACGAATGTCGATGCATGATCGCGGCGTAGCCAATGGAATGTTGAATGCTGGGGCCTTTTTCAAACAAATGAGTGGCTGTCCATGGACACATCTTTAAAAAATATCGATAAAGTATTGTTGAAATAGAAAAATGCTATAATTTTATTATTCTCAATGTGTTCATCCCTATTTCAAGTTGCATGACACTTTAATCGGGTCTTTTCGAAGATCGCGACTTTGAACCATGTAGCAAGGGATCGGAATCGTTTCTAACTGACGCCGAAAACCAAGAACAAAGGTTACAACTCGCCGACAGGATCGAAATTCTTGCAATATTTTGTGTTTTTTCACTTATAAAGTTAACAAGGATTCATGCTAAGGGAAATTTAATACTCACTACTCTCTCTACACGAACATGTCGTGTCAAAATGTGTAAACCACACCCTGTGTGCCGATTGAGTGCATTGGACCGTATCAAATTATTTTTTTTTCAACAAATCGGTAGGAAACGACACAAAAATCACCTCTGCAAGATTTAATAAGGATCCATCGGCCCGTTATGAAATAGTCAAAATTTGAAAAGTGATCGGTTAGTAAATAAGTTTTGTGAATCATTTGTAATGTTATATCATAATTTCATGATAAATTGCAGAATGAGTCATTATTTGATATTGTGAAGTATTTATCAATTTAAGCTTGTTTATTTCTAAATGATTACAATTTTTTATTTCTATATACATTAATTAACTTGGATTAATTTGGAATTGTTATACACACACCACAGTACAAAATATTACGATCGGCCACGTTTACAAAATTATTGTGGACATAAGTTAAATTTCACGATGCCATTTACTTTTTATAGTCAAGTAAATGGTTTGATCAATTACATACATATTACTAAATCATCATAAAATGATATGGGTTTAAATTTCTATTGAAATAATAGCCTCAAACATTTATAATACACTGTAAAATTCGTAATATTCGATAGTAATCTTTCATGTCATACTGCAGAACAATGTATCGCTTGGACGTAGTTTTCAGCTGAGGTTTACTTTAATTTACGGGTATAACGCGCATTAAAAAAATCTGAGCAAAGTCTGAAAAAAATCAGCCGATTTATTCGGCGAAATCGAGATGATCGGCCGATTTTTCGGCGAAAAGACAAAATCTCGCGGCCGATTTCTTTGACAAAATCGAAAAGAAATACATGTAGCATACGGCCGTTTTCTCCACGGCGAATTCGAATTTGTTAGGATCGCATAATTTCACTCTTTGTGGTGAAACAGGCTTAAAGTTACGGTGCAACGGCCCATAATCATGCTTTCAATTATCAATAAATATGAGTTCATTCACTTACAACCTACCACACAGCTCTCAAATCAATAACAAAGACATCGTCCGTCATTATATAATTAAGGGTCGGCGGTTATCATCAAAGAAGTTGATATATATTAACAATAAGGTCGAAGGGACACAGAGCCGACTCACATTAAATTGATTTTAATGACGTTATTATTAGAGCTTTGTTCTTACTCGGGTAAAAGAATAAATTATATGCCCGTAAATATTACGATATTTTATGAATATTCATAAATATAAAAAAATGTCAAAATCACGACAAATTTTACTAAAACAGTCATTACTCGGTGCTAATGATCACCTAACCTTCTATGTATAAATTAACTGCCAACACGTTATCATTTATCAATTGACGCATGTCCGCGGTTCAAAGTTAGCGTCTCTAACGCAGGACGCACGGCAAAAGAATCACTGCTTGAACGCCGGGTCGGAAAAAAGTCGTTGTTAAAAGTCCTACATCCAGATTGGATTGAAAAAAAATCCTGATTTCGGCAATAAAAACTTTTGAGTTGGCGGATTTTTTGGTCGTCGGTCGAGAAAGGGAAAACGAGTATTATTAATTTTGGTCTTAAAATAATTATGGTACAATACTGTTCGACATTCAAAAGAACGACATTGCATTCTATTAATAGATGGTGAAGATATCACCCGTATACTAACCCAGATTTCGGCGTTTTACTACGCAACAGAATATAATGCGGCGCATGAAGACAAACTCTTTGGATTGTTTCGGTTTTTTTTACAAAATCCTTGTTAAAATTTAAAATAAATTATCAATTATAGCTACAGGAATATAAATCAATGTATTCAAAGTACATTTAAACATCTAAAGGTACAGATGCATAGTTAAACTGTGTACAGTATTCTACTTTCGATTTCAAAAGTAAAGAATGACAGATGAAAACACGTTACATTGGAGGTTTAATTACTGGTTAAAAAGTTTAATTTAATGAGGAAAGTTGGTTGGATAGTAAAATTTTATTGAGTAGACACAAAATACATACTCTATTTGTTGAGTATACTTGTTGAGGGAAAATGCTAGAATGTAAACATTGCCACGTGTTTTTAGGTAAATAATATTAGTTACACAGTCAGTTACTGACCGGATACGGTGTGATACCGGGTCAGTAAATTAATATTGGGTGAGAGCGTAGCTCGAGCCCAATATTTCTACATCTTTTTTCATCAAACTGTCAGACTTGACATTTCTTTGATGGTGCGCAAGAGAAAAGAGAATTTAAAGTTACATATGGAAAAGTTATAGTAAAAGTAAGAAAATAGATCGGGCAAGAATAAGTGCCTAAACAGATAAAAGACAGAAGCATAATTCACTGACCCGGTATCACACCGTATCCGGTCAGTAACTGACTGTGTAACGAACTTATCTTACCGAGTACCCCCATCTGAGTAGAAAAATAAGGTTTCGTCAGCGCTATCATTTATAAATTTTGTTACTGACTAGATATTTGAATCTACTGACCTAATATGGGATAATACATGGTCAGCACGTGACCGCTCTCGGCCAATGAAAAACGAGTATTCTGTACGAGGTAAGCTCGGCGTCTCCGTACGAAGGTCAGTCAGACCGTTTGTGTACAGAATGACGATTGTGCAAGTTTTTAATATTAATGCCGTGAAACAGATATCGACAAAGAAAGTATGCAAATGAAGTAAAAAAGTAAAATATCATAAATCTGAACCGGTTCGTATCATTGTATTAATCTGAACCGGTTCGCATCATTCTTCAAAAATTCTATTTTTATGTCCAAACTATATCTGGAGGAGTTGATACTTTACTACAAGACTGCATACGTGTTCCGTGGGTTATACATAGCAATTTTAACGAGAAGAAATGCTTTTTTGTGATAAACTAGGCTATAGTATGAATTTGAACCGGTTCGCATCCGTCAAATACGATCCAAATTTTGCTCACTTCGATTCCAATGTCCGGGATAACTTGTTGAAATTCTAATTGAATCTGTAGGTAATATCCATCACTAGAAGCGGAAAAATGAGTAGCGTGTTATAGTAATTTTCGTTTTTTCATTGGTGGACGAATAAAAGAGTAAATTAGAAAAATTACCTGAAATTTTCCAAAATGGCTTCCGTTTGTTTACGTTTTGAGTGATACGAACTGGTTTTGATTCTCCACCCTGATTGGGAAAAAACTATTATATTTGGCCAGTTGTGTAACTTAGATTCAAAATATGCAGTAAAACAAGTGTTTTTAATAGACTAACTTTCTACATGAACAGTCCCAGAAAAGTAAAGGTTATATGCCAGATATTTACAAATTACTATGTAAATACGATTTATTAGACATTTAAGCAAGTTACATACAAAATGGTGTTTTCATAAAATATAGTTATTGGAAACGTAAGTTAAATCTTATTATAAGAATTTGTGCCAAAACCTTTTTTTCAATATTTTGAATAAAAGGCAGTGTCTTTTGAATAAACAAAATTAGTGCTCATTAGTATTCCTTTTATTTCCTTTTATTAGGCGTTCTTTCATACTTTTAGATATTTCGTTATGTAATATAATATTTTTTTAACTTTTACTTTTATATTTTTATACTTTTATTTTCAACAATTACTGAAGAGCATAAATTATGTTAACAATCATATATACATATACACGGCAAAGCTAGGATAATATACAGATACAAACAGTTAATGAAAGCAGGTCATGTAATAGCTATTATAAGGTAAAGTATTATCTTTCCTTTACAAGATATTACAAGAATAGATCAAATACAAAATAAATATGTTCACGACCAAACCCATCTCACTCGGGGGCGTAAGCGAAAGGCGGGTGAGATGAGCTAAACGAACAGTTAACAAAATGTCCTAACAATTTAAAATACAACCCAAAAAGCACTAAATGTCACACATAGAGTTTATAGTCTTAATGAGCAAAAGGTTAGGCTCTGATCTTTCTAGTACTAGTTAGAAGATATGTGAGCACAATGTATGTACAGAGGTGAACTTAAAAGAATCAAAGTATCCAGCCGAGATAAAAGTAATAAACGTATATATAATGTGGTTGTTAAAAAGACAAAAGCATTTGTAATTAGGTCACCACAAAGAGTACACTGTTCTACATATGGACTAGATAACATTCTACCTATTCACCAGGTAAAGGTGTCCAACTTACACCAGGGCTGAGTTCAGTTACCGCGAACGTTACAGAACGTTCCGTAACGATACATTCGGAACTCCTCGTCCATTTGCTGCGAATAATCTCGGACATATTTAGACGCTATTTTGAAACTATCGGTGTTGAAGTAAACAAATATATGGCCGAGGAGTTCCGAATGTATCGTTATGTAACATTTTGTAACGTTTTGTGTAATTGAACACGCTACAGATATAGTTGAAATATTTAGTTTACTATTTGCTGATGATGTTGCAATTGTAAGTGACACAATTAAAGGTCTACAGTCTCAACTTAATAATGTGCATACTTATTGTTCAGATTTGGGACTCAATGTTAATGTTAATAAGACCAAAGTTCTTGTATTTAAAAATGGTGGCCAATTACGTAAACAGGAGAAGTGGTATTTTGATAACCAACAATTAGAAGTTGTTAATGCTTTTGTTTATGTTGGAATTCTGTTTACTGGTAAAATGTCATTATACAAAATGTCTAAAAATAATGCCTGTAAAGCTAAGAAATTATTTGTATCTTTTATGAAGAGCATCAGTAGTTTAATGCCAATGCCATACACTACATTTTTTAAAATATTTGAAACAAAATTTTTGCCAGTATTATTGTATGGTGTTGAAATATGGGGTTTGGAAAAACGTGATTGTATTGAAAGAATTCATCTACGTGTTTGCAAATATTTTATGAATGCTCCATTGAAAGCATGTAATTCAGCAGTTCTTGCAGATTGTGTGAATGGGTCATCTAAGCGTTGTATGAAATATTTGATAAAACTGTTACATTTACCTAATGATAGATATGTTTAAAATGTTATATCATGTTAAAACACTTTGATCACTTAGGTTGTAAAAACTGGCCAACAAACATTAAGACAAATCTATATGAACATGGTGTTGAGTATATTTGAGAACAGCAGAGACTTGATAATCCAAAATATTTTTGACTGTCTATGTTCATAGATTTAAAGATCATTTTTTTACAAACTTGACGAGCTGATTGTTTTGAAAATAAGAAACTATCCTTTTATGTTCAATTCAAACTTAATTTTGAATTGGATAATTACATGTATTTAAATGTGGTTGATATTCAGAAATATAGACGAAGTTTGTCTTCTTTTCGAACCTCGTCTTATCAATTAAACGTTGAAAAGGGTCGACATTTAATATACCTTCTGAATTAAGATGTTGCGTATTTTGTGATCACATAATTGAAACTGAATATCATTTTATAATGGTCTGTCCTCATTATTCTGATTTAAGAGCTAAGTATATCCCTAAAACATTTTTGCATACCCCATTGTTCATAAATTCAATACTTTGATGTCTTCACAAAATGTTAGCATTATAAGAAATTTGGCTATGTTTATATATCATGCTATGGAGAAAAGAAAATTGAGTCTTATATACAATATATTAACTATTTCATGTTCTGTCAGTACACTTGATAATAATTCTTGTAATTTGCATTTTATTGTGTATTATATTAATGTCTGTAATTGTATGTATATATTTGTTTGTATATGGGCTGGTGACCTACAGTACATGCTTGTTGAAATAAACTAAACCATTTAAATGTACTTTGTAATATCATTTTGGCAACGATGTTGATGTTACCTTACCGAGAAAAAACTTGCCAAAACGGCTCATAATTTCACATGTTCAACAAGGATAATTTAGGGTAATAGGATCCTTGACAACGGACATAAAATCAAATTGTTGTAAACCAAATTATTCACGGCGATCCTAAATTGTATAACGATTTAAGACAGGGCATGATATCTAGTTAAATCTATAAAACTGACATGTTGATTATTGCAACTTGATAAAAAATATTGATTCAAAATATATAAAAAAAAATTATATTGAAGCCATACATTTCTTTCAATTTAGAGTAGCGCACTTTAAACAATGCAAACCCTTTGCGAAGCTTCGGATTACTATTGAATATTAAAAAAAAACAATTTCATCGATTGTCAAGCAAGAATAGATTTATTTACATAGGTGTAGTATTAAGGAGACGAGGCGGTCGTGAAAAAGTAATACATGTATTCTTTTTTTATTAAAAGGAGAAGAAGTAAACGATTATAACTATTTGGGTACAATTTTCAATTAAACAGTACAATTTTATTGAATCAACATTTTTGATTGGTAAAACTACTAAGGCTCTTAGCATTTAATTAATATTTGTAAACGATTGTGCCCTTTGAGGGTTTAATTTTAAATTATTCGGCAGAAATTTAAGAAAATAATAACAATGGAAATTTTTAATTTTAGTAAATTTCACTTTAGGAAAGTTGTCCCAAAAATGAATTTTTTTTCGGGCGCCTCCCCATCAAAAGATGTATCAGGGGATCACTAGGGGGATATCCCCCCTTTGTTGCTGCGGTTTGAAAGGGGCGCAGCGCCCCATCGCCAGAGAATAATCTGGGTTATTGAGAGCAGAATTGCTGATAAGAGAACATGTTTTCAGTCTCTGAAAAAGACTTGCACTCAATTTTGGAAAATATTGCAAATGAAATTCAAAGTTTGGGTTGAAAAAGAGCGAAAATTGCAATTTTGCCCTTTTTGCTCCGCCCCAGCGTTGCCATGGTAACTGGGATTGGGGCTCACCTCGGGAGTAACTTGGCTAAGTTGCGTATCTGTCTGGTAATTTAAAATGAAATTGCAGCATCATGAAATAGCCCTAGCGCGTTTAGGTGAAAAAATGGCTACTTTTCACACATGCCTCAACCAGTAAAGGGTTAATAAAGTGCCAGGTCAATACGGGTTACAATGCACAGTATCACACAACCGTTTTATTACGGATCCCCAAAAGTGACATTTTTTTAAAAATAAAAAAATAATATGTCTTAAAGAAATAATATTATACCTTTTTAAAATGATTATTCCGGGTTTTTAAATAATATTTCTTAAAAATTCCTCAAATTTCGAAAAAAATGTCACACTTATTTCCAAAAGCATAATAATTATAGCAAAAAATAGACAATTTGAAATTGTTGGTTCTTGAATTTGTCGTGGCAAGTGTAGGACTGATTCAACCCTGAACCTTGTTGAAATCCCTTGAAATCCAAAGAAAATTACAGCCTTCGTCGCAAACACATCGCAAATGAGAACAGATTAAAAATACATAAAACGTTTTGAAAGAAGTTTTTGTTTACCGACTGATGCTTAAAGATCAATAAGTTTCTACGGCTATTCTCCCTCCTACCACTGATTCTCAACCATGTAGGGCAGTTGTCAGTCACTGACGGAAGTATGCGCCTAGTAGTTGGTTAACAGCTAAATCCAGAAATTTAGCCTTTCTATGAACAGTGACTAGGTGAACTGCCCGAAGTGATATAACAAGTGCTACGGCGTTACGTAACCCCCCCCCCCCGAAATAAAACTAAGTGCCCACATAAAAAATATACTTACTTAATTTAAAACAAGAAAATACGATATATATGCTTATTTAAAATTGTCTAGATTAAGATAACATCGATTTAAATGAATGAACTTTATTTAAAACAAGAAAATACGATATATATGCTTATTTAAAATTGTCTAGATTAAGATAACATCGATTTAAATGAATGAACTTTATTTAAAATTTCAAACAAATAATTAAATACATGTATAAATTTACTATATAAAGATCAATAAATCAGATTACATCATACTTGATTATAGTAAGAGTTACTAATTCGGTTTATTAATCAACAATCCAATCAGGGACTTTAGTCAGTTATATCCCGTTGCCCCATCTTCAAATTTGTAGGTAGGTCCAATTAGTTGGATTACTCAGATTTACCCTTACTTTTCAATGTCAATTTGCCAACATTAATCTTTAATAACTTTTTTGTAAATCATTTAATTTGTCAGTTTGAAATTCAAGCTAAGTATTTTTAAGGTAAAAAACTTATCTAAATTTTATCACTTCTGTAAATATCTTCATTAACAAGAAAGATATTAGATGAAATATTTTGTTATCCTTACATAGAAATTCAAGATAAAATCCGAGGATACCAACTGTAGGGACCTACTTGCCATAGTTGTACAACCCTGTGACATTTGGCGCCCAAAGTGGGATCGTGACTAAATTACTTTGAAGCCTGTCTTTAAAAACATCTATATTATTTTCTTTCTTTTACTGCCTACATATGTCTATTTCAGATTGTTCATTCAACTATTTCTAATTTTTTGTTGCGACTTCGATTTTTGTCGCGAAATTGGCTCACATAACGGCCAGAACTGTTGTTGACATTAGTTTCGCATACGAGTGTAGGTAGATAAGGGAAACAACTCATACATATATTAAACAATAACATTGAAAGAATTACCTCCCCTATTTCTAGTCACCTCCACATACATTAATGTATGCAAATTAGGTATTTCAAGTAAACAATTTTTTTCTAATTTAAGTACATGTATTCCAAAGTATAATATTTTGCATAACAAACATCAGTAATTATGTAACGCTTAACTTTTATGTATCATATTTATTAAACAAATGATAGTATTATAATTTTATGTTACACATATTCATTATAAATATCTATACTATTAAATTTGCGAGTTTCTTGTTTTGTGGAAGAAACTGCGCAGCTTTGAATAAATCATTTGTTTGTCGCACTGGCACTGGAGTCCTTACATTCAATAAAATATTCATACTAATGATTAAAAATAACGTTGTCGAAAAACAACACCATAAAACGGTCCTTTTATAACTATCGCATTTGAGTCGTCACATATCTTATTATAATGTATATACCTATATGGTGTTGAACCGTTTTAGGAGTGATCGACGGTCAAACTGATTTTTTACATTTTAGGAAATGACTGGACATTAAAACCGGTTGTAATTGAAAGCTGACACTTATTTTTACAAAATTGGAAAGTATCAACTTTATATCTTATATAAATATCATAGAATTAAGCGTTATTTCAGTAATTTTATTATTCAGCGATTGAGAGACACTACTGACTTCCGGTATAATTTACAGTGATGTAACATGCGTTCTGATTGGTCTAAAACTCCGCGAAACTTTTCCCGTAATCTGTCACCGTAACGATGCGATTGGTCTATTGGCCTCTTAATTACACAAACATTTTATTAGTTACACGATTGATGAATTGACGGCTAAACGATAACGCGAGTTGAAGAGAAATTGCCTGTGTAATGTATTAGCGTTTAGATCTTGGTTTTGTAAACACGCCATTTCTGTAGTGTACAAAAGTGCTACTTTGCGTTGTATTTTATTTTTCATAAATGGATTTCAATATTCGCCAATGCCAGTGCCTGCCTGACCACAAATCAAAATTTAATGTCCCCATGCACCGGCACTAAGAGTCGCAGATTGGTCAAATTCAGAATGACGCTTTGTTGATGTTTGCATTGGCTTCGTTTCATTGACAGATTACGGGATAAGGTTTCGCGGAGTTTTAGACCAATCAGAACGCATGTTACAAAACTGTAAATTATACCGGAAGTCAGCAGTGTCTCTCAATCGCTGAAAAGGGAAATTACTGAAACAACGCTTAATTCTATGATAATCATATAAGATTTGAAGTTGATACTTACCAGTTATGTAAAAATATGTGCCAGCTTTAAATCAGAACCGGTTTTTATGTCGAGTCATTTTCCGAAATATGAAAAATTCAGTTCGACCGTGGATCACTGCGAAAACGGTTCAATACCATGTGTATATTATAATAAGCTGTGGCACGACTCGAAAGCGATAGTCAAACAGGAACCGTTTTTTCTACCTTTTTATTCACCAATGTTATTTTTAATCATAAATATGTAAATAGTTTATCCAATATAAGGACTCCAGTGCCAGTGGTTTGTCGCTGGAGCACCTATATACCGGCATATCAAGTTGACAATTCTTTTTTGACAAAGCCTCTTGATATTTGCAAAAACTGCCAAAAATCAACAAAAAAGTGGGTTTTTTGTGTCTAAAAATAGTTCTAGATAAAACTAAAATAGACCAAACTTCCCGCAGCGGTTATTTCCCTTTATTGTCATTACCTTAAGCCCGTGCTTGCATGGGCTCCCATCTAGTCATATTTGAATTTCAACAACTTACCCGGGACAATCTCCCACGAATTTTTCTGAGATAAAGTAGTTCATTCAATGATTGGTCGAGATCAAACTTTGACTGTTGAGAAACAACAGACTATAGCCATTGAAAGGATTATCACATTAACTTGTTTTTGTCTTGCCAAATGTTTTTTTCCGAGATTTACACAGAATTGTATAACTATGCAGTTTTGCTGGATCCGTGACGTCCGTTTTTTATGAAGATGTTTTCACCCCTTCTTTTATTAAACACGAGTGTATAATGACCGCAACGTCAAATTTCTTCTGAAACTCACAGAATGACGTCATAAATGTCTAAACAACGTTATTATAACGTTTCCTGCCATTTTCTTTATTTGAAAAGATTTTACATTGGTTTGAATGAGGTAAAAACATATACATTAAGGAGAAAAAATGAGGTGCGCCGCGATTTCGATACTTCATATTTTGATGAGGTCATTAATAGATGAAAAATGCGATTGATGTTTTAAAATTTTGTCAATTTATTAAAAAAGCATTGATTAATGATATCCTAACAAATCAGCACGGTAGGACGTCACGTTATGGAGATACACTCATTGTCCACGAATTTTTGGATCAATACATGAAGAATATATTAAATGTTAACTATGGTCGTTAAACATACTCGGTAGGTATTTATGTTAAGTGCTTCACATGGAAGACTGGGCTTTACGCATATTTAGCTTATCAAAAAAGTCTGAATAATGTCGTACACGTTACATTTATTTTATTACCGTTTTGAAAAGATTTTGGTAAACAATATGGAAATTTATATTTCTCTTATAACTAGAGACCCACAGGTGACTGTAGAATACCATGAGGTTATCTGTCTACAGACTGACTCTACAAAACCGAAACAAGTTTGATAGAAGCGCTAATAGCGCTGTCAGACCTTATGTAATCGTTGGCGACAATTTTTTAATGCTGATTTACCACAGTCTGCTACTAGACATGGGGAAACCTCGATGTAAAAAATACTAAAAATGTGCTTGTACGCTTGAACGTTATAATCGTCTTTCCCCACTTAACGTTCTATACCGCTGCCCATGTCAGGATCTATGCTGAAGATATCACTCTCCTTGTCATTTAAGATAATGTCATGAGTCATCTTCCAAGATTCTTCCCAGCAGCGTCGACTGATTTCATGTTCTTTGATTTTCTCACTTTGTAAACTCACCAATGAATTCAGACTCAAATTGCTCAGACAAGAGCCGTGTTCACGTCAAGTGAGGTGTCACTATAGGGACGTTCCTTTGGTACGACTTTTTGACTATCACGCTCAATGGCCGGCGACGTTTCGTCGTGAGTTGTTAACACTTCACCTACGTCTGTAGTATCTGATATGCACATTTTTTCAGTAAACGCCATTGACATGCAACCAAAAACACACCCAATAAGCACAACTATCCCTGCAAATAGAAATAAACTTATATTAGCCTTATACCGGTGATAACACCGGAGGGGACTATAGGTTTGCAATCTGTCCGTCTGTCCGTCTGTATGTCTGTTTGTCAGTCACATTGCCTGCCTGTCCGCTTAAATCTGGTTTAATTTGAAGTTCGACGTTATTTGTGTTCGCATATGTAAGCACCTAAAGTTGGAAGTATAGCTTAAGAAATAAGTTTTAAATCCTTATGAAAATTCGAAAGCAGAAATAGCAGTGTTCTTCCAAACAGTATTTCACTCTGTTTAACAAATTATCCAAACATTCTGCTCATAGACATCATTAATTAAACAAAAAAGTTATAATTAAGAAAACACACAGGTTTGCTTTGATTTGCATCATATGGTCACGGAATATAACTGTTCTGACTGTTGCCCTGTTGGAAATTATTTGATATCAGATATAGGAATTGTACAACAAAGCAATTGTGCACATTGGTTTATTTGTCCGTATTATTAGGTTAGAACCTACAGCACCACTTCCTAGGGTCCCAAACCTACAGAGCTACTTCCCAGGGTCCCGACCCTACAGCGCCACTTTCCAGGGTCCTGAACCTACAACGCCACTTTCCCAGGGTTCCAAACCTACAGCGCTACTTCTCAGGGTCCCGAACCTACATCGACACTTCCCAGGGTCCCAAACCTACAGCACCACTTCCCAGGGACCCAAACCTACAGCGCCACTTCCCAGGGTCCCAAACCTAAAGCGCCACTTCTCAGGGTCCCAAACCAACAGCGCCACTTCTCAGGGTCCCGAACCTACAATGCCACTGAACAGAGTCACAAAACATACAGCGCCTCTGACAAGGGTCCCGAATCTACAATGCCACTGAACAGAGTCACAAAACATACAGCGCCTCTGACAAGGGTCCTGAATCTACAATGCCACTGAACAGAGTCACAAAACATATAGCGCCTCTGATCAGAGTCACAAAACATACAGCGTCACTGATCAGAGTCACAAAACATACAGCGTCACTGATCAGAGTCACAAAACATACAGCGTCACTGATCAGAGTCCCAAACCTAAAGCGCCACTTCTCAGGGTCCCGAGCCTACAGCGCCACTGAACAGAGTCACAAAACATACAGCGTCACTGACCAGGGTCCCAAACCTACAGCGCCACTGAACAGGGTCTTAAACGGTTAAATGTTCATACCTGAGATGATGAAACTGTGAGTATAACTTCTAGTCTGTGCGTACGACAAACCTAAAAAATAACAATTTTATAGCTAAAAAGAGTATTAGTATAATATATTGTAAAAATACGGTGCACAATAGACCTTCTCCATCATGCCAGATCAAAGGTTAACATACTTCATTCTTGGTTTTCTTCAGTGCTCTTTTAATCAAACTATAACTTCAGAAGGAGAAAAACAGCTCTTGACAATTCAAACTGTAAATGTTCTTTCGTTGACATTCTTATTTAATACACGATGTGATGTACAAGTACTAGTAGTAAGTTTATTCAAGTTATTAAGCTTGATCATTAAACAAGTTCGTACTACTTAGATTTGCTTCCTGGTCCTCCAGTACTTAGCTTTCAGGATAACATTCCTTGCTCAGGAAAACAGTAAGGTAGTTTTGGATGTCATTTGAACCAACACTGCGCCTGCTATGTAAATATCATTAGTCCAAAGTCGTAACCTCTCGACCTCGCCCGATTCTATAGCACTAAGTCTTGATAGACATTATACCTACAAAAAAATCGTGTCAACCACGACAACCATTTGGAACTCCTCAGCCATTCGCTACGAATAACCTCGGACATATTTAGGCGCCATTTTGAAACTACTGGTGTTGAAGTAAACAAATACACGATCGTTTAGGCAATGAGTGATGTTTCGTTTTTAGTCCGTAAATTCAAAATAACACATTTCAATGAAATCGCTGAACAAAATTTGGTTGAATATATAACACTGAAACATGTTTTGACAAAGACTTGTGTATATACTACAAGAACTATTTTGCATAAACGGTATATGCTTCGCCTCGCGTAGGTAGTAAAATCCCAAGCCGCCAGGGTAGACTTCCGCACGAATCCTTCCGAGATTATTCAATCATGAAAGGTTGAGGTGCTCCGAATGCCATGGCAACCAATATTTGCAATCGCAAACAATGCAAAATTGCTAAAGAGGAACATTGATCCTTTAGGTGGGTAGAATTTTCATTACACAAACTTATGCTTATAAAATTGATATGTAATTGTGTATAATTGTATATTTTATAGTTTGAATTTTTTCAACAATATGAACTGTTTTTGCTTGGAAACATAAAAACACATAATTAACATATTAACAGAAGTCAATCACTCAATTTCTTAAACATTTCATTTATAATTCCGCAACATAATGATGTTATCATGTTAATGATGTTATCTTAGTACATGTATACGGATAATTTTATCATAAATTTTACTAACCTGCTACTGGAGGACCGATCATAATGCCAATGCCACAGAAGAAATTTTCTAATCCATGAGCTGATGACAAATTTTTAATTCCCACTAACTTCAGAGATACAGGGGTCATTATTGAATTTGGAATACCCGTAAATAGTCCAGCTATTGCGGCAAACACATAACAAGCGTTGTTAAGATGGCCATAGAACGGAAAACAAAACGTAGCGCCACCTAGGAGTCCTAGACTTACAATATGGATTTTGATACTATCAATCTTGTCGTTCATTACACACATTACGACAAGAAACCTTCCTAGAGTGTTACTAACTCCAAACGTTGTCATAATTATTGTTATTGCACTTGATGGAAATCCCTGAGTAATGACGTAATTTGGTAAATGCATCAAACACACTGAAGCCAGAAAGTTCCACGTCGTTGTGCTTAGCAAGAATAACACAAAGGAAATATTATTAAAAAGTTTAACATTAAGTATGCGTGCCAACTTTCCCCAAATTTTCATGAAAGACGAAGGCAAACCATCAATATTTTGAGGCTCAATGTATTCTGTTTTTATCGTTTGTTTTAGTCTTACTTCTTCAGTAGAAGGTCGACATACGATTGCAAAGATACACAAGTGCAGATTGATTCCTCCGACGAGAATGAAAGTCCCTTTCAATCCATATTTATTAAGAAGGAATAAAGCGAGCGGTGATGAAATAAACATAGCAAGTCCTACAACGGACGTGGACACAGATATCATTGAGTTTCGCCATTTTTTGAAGTAGTAACCTAGTATAACACTAAACGGCACTGACGTCATACCATTTGCAATTCCTGAAATAAAAATAGAACACAAATTTGACGGTTTTGAAAGGAACAGTGAAACTTTGCTTGATATTTATTAATCATCGAACACAAACCCTGTGAGCTGCCCGGCTTGCTAAGTTGGTAGCACGCAAGTCATCTGATCGAGGGGTCATGGGTTCGATTCCCGGGCGGGGCATCCTTTCGTGAATCTTGGTCATGAAATTATTTCTACGGCCGTTCCCTCTCCTACCAATGAATTTCAATTATGTAGGACAGTTGTCAGTCACTGAAGATAGTATGCACTTAGTAGTTGGTTAACAGATAAATCTAGAGATTTAGCCTTTCCAGGAGGAGTGAGTAGGTTGACTGAACGCCGTTATATGACCTAAACAATGTGTTGCTACACAACAAACAAACAAACACTTTTTGTATACCCATCCAAATAATATTTTTGTTCCATCTCGTTTAAAATTACCAAATAAACGAAACACATTAACTGTATCAATTACAATTACTATCTGTCGTAAAGATGAAAAATGAGCAGAAACAAGATGACTTGATACTTGTATTTCAAACCTTTGTGCTTTTACAGTTTACAATAGTTTTAACAGCACACACAGCAAAACCTGTCTACTTCAAAATCAATCTATAAAATACATGTTCCAGTAGATTCGCCATTAGGCCATGCCATATCGGAATTTTGTTAAGCGTCCGCTTGCGCGTAGGTTTTAGAGTCCTCTATCTAAAAAAAACACACAAACTTGTGGGTGAATTTTTTTCTTAAATAATTATGTTGTTCCGGGATTCGATAACTGATTTTTCTCAGGAAAAACCTACGTTTGTCAAACTTCAGTTGACCCTTGACAAAATTCCAATTTGGCATGGCCTTATTATATTACATGGTAACCTCATTCAAATGCCACGGGATGCAATCGTGGTGTTTTGTATCCTAGACTAGATTGTCTCCCTTGCATATATATTCATACGAGTAGATACTCTTTTGTATATATTTCAATTGAATGCCCTAAGGGCATAAATATGATATCGTTTAAATATACTGCATAAAATATTAGAGGGAAAATGAAAATAATTTTGAAGTGTATATTAATTTTGAAATATTGATCTAATGAGTTATTTAGGTCCTTAATTGACATAAAAATTGTGTGACTTGTTAAATTATTAACACTGAACATACCATCTTAAAATTACTTGTACTAAAGTCAAATTGAATTTAATAGACATGGTTATCTAAAAAGTTCGTAAACCGTTGAATAGTTTTTTACCTGTATTACAAAAGGTGACACTACGCAATGAAGGATTGTACTTTTGACGTTCAGTCATACACGCTACCAAGCGTTTGCCATCTTTTGGTGAAGCATATTATGGCTCAGGTCGTTCCAAAACACCACGCCAATCCTTTCTCATATAGAGAAGGGAAATAAGGCATGGTTACCAGAGCTGTCGATGTTTTGCTGGGGGTTGTGCTTACGCTGTTGTTTTTCGTTTGTCTTCGTGAGAAAGACAAACAACCTGCATGAGTCGTGCATAAGGTCGCACGATCATGTCGCGCTACACTGTGTTCCCCTCTATATATCTAAGTATAAACATTTAGTAAAATTAAACATCACTATAGGCAACTTGATTTTAGGCAACACCATGTTTAAATTAACTTTGGCTTTATATCAAATATTCATTTTGTCTTGTGCCACTCAAAGAATCATTTTGGTTGAAAAGTAACTTTATCTACAAACCTTTTAGGAAACTTACATGACTGTATAATGTCCAAATTTATATATAATGAAAAAAGATATGCAATAATTATGACTAAAACGTTTGTGGATAAAGTTACTTTTTAACCAAAATGACTCTGAGTGAGAATTTTTGATATAGAGCCAAAGTAAATTTAAAAAGTGGTGTTAAATTTACCAAATGTTTTCTACTTTAGGAGGGAAACCAGGACCATGCGCCATGATCGTGCGATCTTATATACGACTCGTGCAGGTTGTTCGTCTTCTCACAAAGACAAACGAAAACAACAGCGTAATCCCAACCCCCAGCAAAACATAAACAGCTCTTGTAACCATACATTATTTCACTTCTCTGTATGAAAAAGGATTGGTGTGGTGTTTTGGAACGCCCAAAGTCATGAACGCTTTTTGAGAATCGAAAGTGATTGAAATATTTAACATGTAAAATATTTGTGTTTTTGTTTCCGGTTTGTGTGTTTTTGTGAATAGGTACCTAGGTTTGTCAAACTTTAGTTGACGCTTAATAGAATTCCAATTTGGCATGGCCTTATTGTGCCTCATTCTATCAAGGTACAATGGGTACCTGCGAGAATGGTATAATTCCGTTGCACCATTATTTTAGCTGCACTAAGCGGAGTAAAAGATAGATACCAGTAGCCGGTTGACCATGGGTAATAACTGTAAAGTCAGCGATCATACATCAGCTTGAAACTCAGACTACAATATGCAATTACAAATGTACTTATTAACAAAGTAGTGACTTTTGCTATTCGTTACTGTTCCGATCGCCTTGAATATCGTCTGCAAATTGTCAAAGATGATCACGTGACTTACCTCCAATAACTCCCAGCGTCAGTATAAGAATATTGACGTTATCAACAAAAGCACTGACCAGGTATGATAAAGACAGAAGTAATCCACCTATAAACATGGATGTTCTACAACTTGTAGCGTCTGTAACTATTGACACAAGCGGACCTGAAAAAAACAACAACAACACTATAACCACGTGAGATAGAATGCTGACATTTCCTGTCACATGGTCTGACATTGACACGTGACCTAAGTTCCATTTTGATATAGATGTCAACATGTAGACATAAGTATGAACATCTGATTCCCATTGGCCGATGGCTGTCTTTATTGATCATCTAATCATTACTTTTATCACTTTATTTCACTATCTGTTCCAGAAAGGATTTAATCTGCATAGAACTCTTATAATCGATCTTAAGTTAATGAAAGGGTTTAGTATTTACACTAAAAGGCATAAACCCGTCTGGCATCTGTGATGCGATATATCAACGAACCTGTTTCTTTTTTTTTATTTCTCTTCGTCAAAATGTTGATGATATCAAAGTTTATCACGCAACCTACTTGTAATATTGTCATAGTAAGTGAGTGCAGTTTTTTTAGTTCTTTTATGAAGTCTTTCACGACCACAGTGGTAGATTCCCATTCGGCAACACTGCGGGAGCTACTCCAGTTGTTGGGTTACTTCACTATCCCAACGATCATATCTAATACGTGTATCGTATACAATTTCTTTGTTGTTGGGTTTTGTTTGGGGTTTTTTGTTGGGTTTAACGCCGTAGCAACACATTGTATAGGGCCGAGTCATATAACGGCGTCCAGCGAACCTAACTTAGCTTTCCCGGACCCTGGTTTATATCCAGTACTCACCTCCCCTTTCACAAGGCCAGAAACGTCTTCATATATCTTAATAAGTAGAGGAAAATTGACATAATTGACAAATTTTCATCGAAGGATATAACCTTCCAGAATGGAATTCGAACCCGTACCCCCTTCGGGACACGAGATTCCAAATCCTGGCGCGCTACCAACTGCGCTATCGACCCGGGTTATTTACAATTTCTAGCATGATACAACGTGATGTTCACAACCTGTACACTACAACCGTTCTTCAACAAATAAAATGTAAATAATGTTGATAAACTAATGTTATTCGGAATTCCTCGGCCATTCGCTACGAATAATGATTTATTCATTCATAAAATTGAAGCTAATGTATGTCGATCTTGAATGTGTGACTAATTGCATCTTTACATTCATCACGGTGGTTATACCACGTGACAGTGACATCATAAATGCCACTGTATGTACGGTAAGTAAACAATAGAAGTTTCTAGATTTATATTTATATTTTAGATTTATATATATGAAATTTTGCATTTATCTTGGAGATACTACCGGGTACGAATGGGGTTCGAATCTATTTAACACCACAGTACACTGTTAAAGTAAATATTTCGTGTGTATATCATACTAAACGCTTAATTGAGAACTTGCAGTCATAGAGCAGATAAATAGCCAGACAAAGCTAAGGTTTTTAAAACGTTTAGTTATGGAAAGAAATACTAGACCATCAATAAAAAAACATTTCTCAATATCAAGTTGGGTCTGGTTTAAAGTCTGCTTCAACGTTCATCAAAACATGCTCGGTTGACTTGTTGAGTCTTGTACGATAGTCCGTGAGCATCGAACTCACCCTTTTCACCTTTACACCTTGGTGAAGTGTGTCAATCGTAGATTAAATATCTTGCTCAAGGAAGTTATCACAAAGTTTATTAGGATTCGAACCCAAGACCGGTGAATCTCTAAGCGTGTGCCCATGTATTTGACAACCTAAACCTCGCTGTGTGCTCTTCCAAAGCTCTCAACCACCCGTTACACGACTTCTACCACTTCTAAGAAGTTAAAACTCAAGTAAATTATGAAACACTGACTTACCAATTAGGCACATAATTCCTGAGTTCAGAGAACCAATCAATGAAGTCTTCGCATCATCATCTCCATAATGTTCCAATAAAGTTATATATATAACTCCAGACATATATAGTGACGTTGACAATGTTAACTTTCCAAAAAACACAGCACTAGCAACAAACCACGCCCAACCTTTATCAATGTCCCTTCCATAGAACATTGTAGACCTTCTAACCACACACGTACATGTATCAATAAACTAGACTCACAACTTATCCATGAACCTCAGTACGACTGAAATAAATAAATACATGCTTAATACTGCATATTGAAGTATCGCGTTTCCATTTTATTCACAACGTCGTATTTATCCACTGATTTATACCCACAGGTTCTTGTATATAAAGTTTGTAACATGGTCGTTTATACGTAGTCTGGATTACCTGCCCCTTACCACTATCGTTATCGGGTCAGGCAAACGGGAATCATGGCGGCCTCCTGAGTTGTTATACAGGTATAAAGTTTTCTTAATCGTGCATGATCATTTGCTGACGATAGTTACTTTAGTAGGAGTTCGGTACTATATAGGACATTCGATTTCGATTTTTCAGATTTCACGTATATTTAGCCGACGATTAACAAAAACATGTCTCAAGTGAACACAATTCGGACGTGGATTAGTCTTGTAAGAATTTCGGATAGTTTATTTTGCATAAATTAGTGTTACCGAACAACTAAAATAGGTATCCACTGCAATTCTTGTACAATGGTCCTTTGATTCAAGCCTGTGTAGTAAGAAATGCTCATTTGAAAACATAATTATCCAATATCTTATTCATTACATAGGACGCGGCCATGATCATGGTTTGCCTGACGTACTTTTACCTGCCAAGACAAGTTTATACGGTCATATCATGTATACGAAGACAAAAAGCAGCATACATGTACACTTTCCGAAGATTACTGTGCACTGCTTATTCTTAATTTTGAAATAAAGACCATTTTATAAAGAATGCTTTAAATATTGGTTCGAAACATAAAATAGCTGGACTCATTTTAAAAACCTAAACTCAATTCAACTAAGGAAATCAGCAAAAAGGCTCTGGCATTTGCATTTAATACATTACATAAGCGACCACACCTGTTTACTACCGACCACAAACGTTATGAACCATTGCAGCGGACTAAGACCACTCGATTGCTTAATGTTCATACACGCCTTATTTCATAAATGCTTGTAGATATATTAGTTATTTTTGCACACAAAACGTCCAAAATGTATAACAGCCGTTCTCCAGAAATGGTTACCATTTTGAAAAACACGTGTCTCTAGGTTATATACGACTATATACACAACGTGAAACAACACTTATGGTTTTAATCATTTGGAAATGTTAACTTAGATTGTTGTTGCTAAAGTGGTACAAAAGAAACATTGAAAACTTACGTCTTTTGGCAAAAGTTTGCTAAGCAAAAACTTCAATAAGTAGAAAAAGGCCGTGTCTCCAGCTCTATTTTTAATATTTGCTTTGAAAAATAATTAATCTAAGGTTTGTTATTGCTTGTAATATGTATTTATTTTCCATATATGGGTAGTGAATTGTATGATTTTAAAGATATTCTACTGATACGAATATGAAATTCTAAGATTTTCTACTTTTTAGGGTTGTCTCCAAAACAGTCCTATGTTACCGTAACTATTTTTGCATGGTTAAATTACTTTCCAAAAGGTGTTGTTGTTAATTGTTAAACCGTTTACTAATACTACAATGAGTCATATATCGTGGGAAACAAAGTTTGAATCTTATCTGTCCTAAGGAGAATGAACAAATTAACCCCAAACTCAAATTTTTAAATGTCGCATTTAAGAAACTATGCTTCCATAACGAGCGTAGCACAGTTGCTAGCGACAATATAGGTGTTTTACATTGAATTGTTGTTTGCCACTGTACATTGGTGTGATCAAGTGCAAGTAACGCGTACATTTTTTGTTACTTCTATATTTATTGAGGGAAACTTTAACGGAACACAGGGATTCCGTAACGACTATTCTCCGTAACAAGTATTTGACATGCTATATGATATAATTTATGGAAGAAACAAGCTGTTATTGTTTTCGACATTCCTCTTTTGATCATTTGATCATGTTAAAAGCAAAATTAGGCCTTAGCACTAACAATTACGGTACATTTGTAAGAAAACATATTTTAGTGCAGGTACAGGATGAAGGATAAATATGAAATCTGTGTAATGGATGACTGTCATAGTATTAATATTACAATTATTAATACATTCATTGACATATTTCTTTAAGTGGAAAGAAAAAATGTTGATGTCTCTTTAATTGAGAATGAAAATTCATTTTGTTACGGAGTATAGAGGGCTTGTTACGGAACATAGATTGTAATAATAACGATTTATGCGATCATTGAATTAAATTGAATGCATTTAACATTATCACAGTACTTTTACTACGTAAAAAGACTAACTGAACGTTTTCCAGTCTTATATGATGAAAATTGATGAAAATAGTTGCGTCCGTGGAGATTTTCATATTTGACACACCATTATGTGTTTCAAATTTGTAACAAAACAATATTTGTGTAACCAATTTATGCAAAAATATGGTCATAACAACAATAAAGAATATTTAACAAATTGGCAATGTCTGAATCGAATTAACAATGATTCTTTCACATTAAAACAATGACCTAAAAAATCAGCATGTCTAAAGATTTGAGAATGTTGATATCATTCAAACGTTTCATTTTATCTTGTGCGTTATCAGTTGAAATTTCCAGTTATTGCTTCGAAAAAATGTCTTCACCACGGATGACCAATATCAACATGAGCACCCATCAGAGACTTGCACAAAGACAATTTTAAACGTCTCTTGCACCTACGACACATATATTAAAAATCCGAATAAAACAGCTAGGAATTTCGGAACGCATAAAATATGATGGAATATCTTATCAAATTTCTTTAAAGACCACATCTGCTGAGCTAACTTTAGATACCATACTATTTATTATTATTTAATGATATTCTTACTTTATTAACTTTTATCATGGGGTAAGAAACAAGTAAATACTTTAATAAGTGATTGCAGTATTTTAATGAAAAAAAAATATATTACAAAATAAATTTAGCAATACCAAAGTGTTTGCCAGTTCAATATTAGAAATACTTTGCAAATACACATAATTATGACAAAACAGTTTCCTTTCATTTTAGGTATATATCAAATGCAATGTTTGACCAAAGTTAAATTTAAGATAAATTATGCATAAAATTTATAAAAAAAAATGTTTCTGGATTTGATTTCATTCCAAAATGTGATTGTTGACATAAAAATGTTTCTCACTAGTTTTAGTCTGATCGCGGCCTCGAGTTTTAATTCACCCGGATTTAAAATTACCCATTTTACTGCATAATAGTTATTTGGCCTACACGGTCACCAAAAATTATTATGTCAAACCCAAACGAATGGGTTGTTAATATAATCATTTCCCATCGTGGTGCTTAGCATATGTTCCGTAACGCCGCTTAGCGTAGTAATTTTTCGCAAATAGCTAATTTATTGACTATTTATAATGTTCATCACAATCAGTGTCGTATATTTCATATATCTACATGGTATACACACTAGAACATATCAGTAAAAGTGCATTTTTAGGTTAATACCATCATACTTACTTCATATGTCGCATTTGTTATATTCAAAGCTCAGTATTATTGTAATTTTGTAATATGGCAACACTTAAACTTAAATTTTGTTAAAAACATAAGGAAATACTCTGTGCTGTTAATAAATCATACTTTTGTATTGTTTAATCGATATTAAAATGCAGTTTTGTTCGAGTTTGCAAGACTTTCTAATTTTTACTATGTTCCGTAACTCCATGGCACATCAAATATGTCATTATGTATAAGCATACAGTGTCAGGTTTCAAACTAATTTACATTTTATTTTGTGCCTTATATGTTGTAGTTTTCATCAATTTGGAAAAGAATGGTCCACATGTCTGTATGTGACAAATACACATGCTGACATAATTGTGTTACCTTATCTTATCTTAACAACAAAAAATGATGATGACTTCTACATGCGCTATTCTGACAATCATGTATATATTGCGAAGTAGTTTGCTTAAATTTGTTTCACTACTTACCATTGAATGATATATCCATACTTACATGGACAGAAATACAGACTTGCATTTTAAAACTAGGTATCTACTACTTGAGCTCGTGATTCTATGCTTCGTAACGTAGGAGTTGACGTATACTTTTTGAACTCGTATATCTTTCTCAGTCTTAGAATGGTGTGCGTTATATTTTTGTTTCGAGACCACGAAGGTTTGGATTTTGCAATTACGTTAAAAAATAAATGTTTACAGTAAGTTCATTTTTCGACATTTCACTTTTCAAAATGGTAACGATTTCTGGAGAACGGCTGATAATCATTTCTATTATTTGCTTGTGCAATCTGAAGTAATCAAGGCTATGAGTTAAGGTTGTATGCACTCGGTGATCCCGCTTTATATACTATATAAAGCCGCCATCTTGGATGAGGTAAAACATGAGGGAATTTTCGAGCCCGCCCAGGCGTAACGCGGGTTTTTTAGCGCGCTAGCAGACGACTGTAGTCAACCATCATAGATTTTAAACACTGGGCGGCGCCATGGTGCATTTCTAAACTTCTGAACGCCCCAGCGTACTCTGGCGCCATGTTGGTGTATTTTTAGACTTTTGAACGACTCAGCGCACTCTGGCGCCATGTTGGTGTATTTTTAAACTTCTGAAAGTATTGATTAAATACAGAAAGACTTTCGTGCGAATTGAAACCTAACAAATTCATGCTAATGATTGCTCCTTACACAGTAGATTCAAGTACGAATCGAGCAGTGCAAAAAATGCGGGCGAAATGTTAATTCTTCCCTGTATTACTGGCAAATAGTATAAGTTCAAAATCTTCTTCCCATACAAAAATTTAAAGTACAGTTTTCCCTGTACACTTTGTCACTTTGCATACAAATTATGTAGGTATTATAATTATAGTACAATAGTGTTAACAACGTAAACTTCAAGAAATACAATTCATGACCCAAGTATCATTACATAAAATAGCTACGGACACTATCAATATACAAATCATTGTATTGCTCTTACTACATAAACTTCTCAACATGGAATGTAAACCTTTGATTTGCTGTGGCCAACATTAACAATTCATTGATCACTATGTACACGTATATTGCTTATAGTGTATTAACGAGATTGACCCCCCTTCCAAGCGCTTTTCAATTGATGTATATATCTGTGTGCTGACGGAACTACTTTTATCGCTAAAACTTTGACTGCGTAGTATATCAAAGACACGTGTATCCCTCCGCGGTTAAACTGGTCAGGCATTTGAATCGTCGATAGTTTTCGACTTGTGTTATAACTTAAGCCTTTCGTCGGGAAATCGCCGAAAGTCTAAAAATACACCAACATGGCGCCGCCCAGTGTTTCTATGATGGTTGACAACAGTCAACAGTCACTCGACGTGACCTTCCATTGAGATCTTAGAGGTCCTGTACGACAACGCCCTGCAGGATATCTGTTTGCGGAGATAGTGAACAAGAAAATATACTTAAATTTAGCCTTAACTACTATGTTTAATTTTTCTGGAAAACTAAACCTCGATAACATCGCCTGTGAAAGATAGCTTAGAGATTAGAATGTTTCACACTTTAGACACGGTTTCATGCAGATGTACTTGAATACAAACTTAATTAATGAACCAAGTATTGATTTAAACATTAGAACCTTATTTTAAATTAATGTCACATGTGTCAATTGTTTGCTATGTAAATGAGTTGTTAAAATCAGAATAATGTTAGTAAACATTGAATACCACTTTGTATTTCCTTGTCGGCGGTTGGTCGTTCGGTCGTTCGTTCGTTCGTTCGTTCGAGTTTTACGGCGAGCCAACACAGAAATGTTATATCGCGCCGAAGAATTTAATACGTAAGCAATTATTCCGTTGTATTCAGTAGCGTTGTAGAAACATATTAATAAAAAAAAAATATTTTTACATGTAGTATGTCGGCTCAGTTGAGAAAAGCGTCTAAAAAAGTGGTTCGCTGTACTCATTGGTATATCAGCAATATTTTGATGTTGTTTTATAGAAAAAAAGTGTGCTCTTTACGAATCTGCCAGGTGATTTTTTTTAAATTTTGGGACAGAAAGATGCTATTGGCCAAAAACCGATTACGTCACTAATTTCTAAAAAATCGTCTTTAAACTTTAAAAACGCATTGCGCGCTTATTTTTCATGTTTCGAACAATTAATTTTGGTTCTAAATTATGATACGCTTCGACTATAAGATTTTGTAAATGTTTTGAAAATAATCGGGTGCTGGAAGCACTGATCATCAAAACAAGTGATTACGTCGCATTTTTATCATTTTCCGAGATATAAGTTTCAAACGTCATTTATTCTATGTTCTAAATTATTTTTTTGAAAATCAAATGCACGGAAGTTTTGACCATACCATGAAGGTAAAAAATGTAAATTAGAAAAATACTTGATGATAAAACATTTGCTAATACCAGCTCCCTAACCAACCCTTACCAGTCACAGTTTGGTCTATAGCCCTGCAGTAAAATGTCATATTCAAGGTGAACCCTGTACTTGAGTCCCAACAAAGTTATTTTGCAGTTTATATGTCGTTGAACGGTGCTGAATGAGAATCCGAGTAATGACACCCTATATTATCTGAACAATTTGCATAATATGCAAATTAAGCCCGCCATTATCGAAATTCCGTTTTTCCCTAATAACACAATAACCAACTTGGATAGAAATTTAAAATAAGCCTCCATACCCATGTTTTCATGGTCTATCTTTCATATGGTACTAATTTCAGCTTGATCAGATCATTTAAATATGCAAATTTATGCAAATCAGGTATTTTACTGAACACAATATTCGGGTTATCTCTACATTAAAAAGTCCTTTGTTTTTGTTTGCATATTTTGAGTAACATTTGATTATGTAATGTTATTTTTATACGTTTTAGACACAAATTAATCAAATTGAATTATTAAATCAGTAAATGATGATTTTAAGCTATGCAAAATATCTGAATTACACTATACAGTTATATTTGTTGAAGGACTATGCCTTTATACATTTCAAGACTGCACGTACAGTTATGCCATTTTCTTTTATTCGTTTTTGCCTGGATAATTATATTCAGGTTTTGTATCTTTTAACAATGCTGAAACTAAGTGAGAAAATTCTGATATCCTTATGAAAATTTGCATAATATGCAAATCTATCCTCCCCCCATCACCAAAATTCCGTTTTTTGATAATAACACAATAACCAATTATAATATAAAAAATTGCGTCAGTATACCCATATTTGTAGGGTCTAGTTAACATATGATACCACCTTCAGCACCATCAGATGATTTGAACATGCAAATTATGAATTTTAATAATAAGGATGAAGTATATTTTAATACAAATTAAAGACCTCTATCAGATTACGATTCGCAGCATAAACAGTTTTACGACCATTTACAAATAATTAAAGACAAAGCATTTAGACAGTATGTATTTAGTATGGAAACACTTGAAGTATTTTCATGATATATGCATCTCAATGATCATTTATGACACACATTAACAATATGCATTTTACCTATGCGTCCATTACATGTGTGTGTGTGTGTGTGATTCGTTTTATGTTGGTGAACCTATATTGATGAGCTAATTTTATCATGACTATCATAGGAGCATTAGGGGGATTGATATCTCTAATCTCCTTATAAGTTAAGTTCTCGTATAGAAAAACAACATTGAATTTCTATAAAAGAAACTATTGTCAGGTAATGCCTCTTATGAATACAACACATACATGTTCTTTACTGTAAATAGATTGTCAATTATAGTTTCCGTAATTTTTAAGTTGCCTTAATGTCGCTACTTAAAATAAGTCCTACAAACAACTTTCTGGTTTCGCAAGGAAACTATGTAAGGATGCATTTAACTGATTGAAATTACATACTATGCATAATAGGTATTAGTCAAAATTTAAGTCGCTAATTAAGCCATACAAGGACAAAAAGGTGCATCAATGACCATGTATAGCATATGTTGACACATGTAGTTTCATGTTTTACATTCCACTTTGTTGAGAGGTCAAATATGCACACAAATATGTAAACTTTCCAGCCTCTACTATTACAGTAAAACATATCGATCATATTGTGTAAATGACAGGGTGTTCTTCATAATGATAAAATGGTTTTGAATTCAGTGGCTTCAATTTTACGAGCAACTGAAGATGTACTGTAAAATTAATTCATGTTCTTTCATTACTTGACTTTGGCTTAACGGCTCAGCAAATCAAAATTCATATAATAGTGTGTGCAAACGAAAATTCTTAGTAAAACTTCAACACTATAAACGTTTATATCATTTGCACATTTAAACATTCATTATGTTAAGCATTACAAAATTACTAGTGTATGTTAGGCAAAAAACCATATGTTGAAGTACTTTAATTTGAATATAAATCGTTAACTCGAAAAGCAGTACACTTGAAATAACTTATTTGCATACATTTGCATATTTAAATCATCTGATCATTTTTAATGTGGTATGATATGATAGCTCGACACTAAAACATAGGTGCAGACACATATTTTGAAATTTTATCATTATTGGTTATTTTGTTATTAGCGAAAATGGAATTTTGATATTGGCGAACTAAATTTTCATATTATGCAAATTAATGAAGGATGACATGTTGGCATCACTTAGTTTCTTAATGAGCTTTGTTCAATGATAAATAAACTGCATCAAAATTATCCAAGCATCAACAGTATGATAGAAAATGGCATAAATATACGTGACACCATGCAATAGATCAAATAGTGCAAATCCTTTCACTTATAATGTAATTTGAATATTTTGCGTAACATAAAGTCATCATTTACTGGTTAAATATTATCATTTAATATATTTGTGTCTAAAACGTACAAAAATAACATAACATAACCAAATGTTACTCAAAATATACAAGCAAAATCAAAGGACTTTTAATGTATAGAAACCCCGAATATTGTATTCAGTAAAATACCTAATTTGCATAAATTTGCATATTTAAATGATCTGATCAAGCTGAAATTAGTACCATATGATAGATAGACCATGAAAACATGGGTATGGAGGCTTATTTTAAATTTCTATCCAAGTTGGTTATTGTGTTATTAGGGAAAAACGGAATTTCAATAATGGCGGACTTAATTTGCATATTATGCAAATTGTTCAGATAATATAGGGTGTCATTACTCGGATTCTCATTCAGCACCGTTCAACGACATATAAACTGCAAAATAACTTTGTTGGGACTCAAGTACAGGGTTCACCTTGAATATGACATTTTACTGTAGGACTATAGACCAAACTGAGACTGGTAAGGGTTGGTTAGGGAGCTGGTATTAGCTAATGTTTTATCATCAAGTATTTTTCTAATTTATATTTTTTATCTTCATGGGATGGTCAAAACTTCCGTGCATTCGATTTTTAAAAAAATAATTTAGAACATAGAATAAATGACGTTTGAAACTTATATCTCGTAAAATGGTAAAATGTGACGTAATCACTTGTTTTGATGATCAGTGCTTTCAGCAACCGATTATCTTCAAAACATTTACAAAATCTTATAGTCGAAGCGTATCATAATTTAGAACCAAATTTTTTGTTCGAAACATGAAAAATAAGCGCGCAATGCGTTTTTAAAGTTTAAAGACGATTTTTTAGAAATTAGTGACGTCATCGGTTTTTAGCCAATAGCATCTTTCTGCCCCAAAATTTGAAAATCACCTGGCAGATTCGTAAAGAGCACATTTTTTTTCTATAAAAAACCATCAAAATATTGCTGATATACCGATGAGTACAGCGAACCACTTTTTTTAGCCTTGGGCCGACATACTAATGGGGGTTTTCCAATGGTTTGAAGCTTCTTGTTGTTAATTCACATGAATATCGGCCTCGGACAATTACATTAGGGCAAGGGCATGTAGGTTAAATTTAAGGGATAGTTTGTTACTTCTGCACTCAAAATAGTTCGCTTACGCTTTAACATACGAAGGATGCAGTTCGTAATATTTAAATAATCTTTGTTTTGTTTTTGTTGGGTTTAACGCCGTTGCAACACATTGTATAGGTCATATAACGGCGGTCAGTCAACCTACTCACTCCTCCTGAAAGGCTAAATCTCTGGATTAGCTGTTAACCAACTATTAAGCGCATACTTTCGTCAGTGACTGACAACTGTCCAAAATAATTAGAAATCATTGGTAGGAGGGAGAATGGCCGTAGAAATAATTTCATGACCAAGCTCTCTGAAAGTATGCCCCGTCCGGGAATCAAACCCACGACCCCTCGATCAGTAGACTTGCGTGCTACCAACTGAGTTAGCCGGGCGGCTTTTAAATATTCTAGTGATCGGTAATTGTAAGAGATATTCTTTTGCAGCGCTTCCGTTTATTGTATAATGTCGTGTTTATGTATTCCCAATCTCCGTAAACAGAGATCCTGTTCTACTCGCGTTGTCGTACTAAATTAGCGAGTATGCGAGTGGTAAAATTTTAGATCGGGTTTTAATAAGATTTATGTATTCCATGTCTGACAGTGCCGTTCATATAATCTGCTTCCTACTCACTATGTAATTCTTACTGAATCTGAAAGTTTATTATCAGACAATTGGAACATAGTATCTCTTGTGCACTGAATGACATGGCCGTATAATAATAACACCTAATATAAGTTTCATACTCACACTGCAGTCAGTTGACATGGTTTGTGGTTCGTTACAACCTTTCTTAAACAAATCCCACTTAGAGGGAATAACTCAGAGGTCATTGCTATGCAGAGGTTAAATTCCATTAAAATGACACCAAAGCGGATTTTCCAAAAGTGCTCTGACGCAGAGGGTTTGTTTTATAGAGAGCCGCGTATCAGATGTTATACTTAAAACCAAGAATGTGCAAACTGTATATTAATTGATATAATTTGTAAGATAGTAAATCTACTCACATTAAGTTGTCAACAGCCTCAAAGTCCTGAGCCAATAGCCTTAGTAAACACGAGGTTATGTCTTTCAATGAGCAAATAAGTTTGTAGCCAAAACTCAGCATAAATTACAAATGCAACACTCTGCGAGTTTTCTGCAGTTGAGTTGACAACTCAGGCCACCTATCACCAGGAAGAAATAGTAAATTATGTGCAGGCATACATTCCACATATTCGTAAAAACTAGTTCATATTATCACGTAATGACACAAATAGTACAGAAAATTTCCACCATAAAGAAAACCTTGTATGATACAAAATCGTGTTTTTCGTGACCATTTTTACGTCCCAAATGTTTAATTTCAGAAGAACAATGTCCCTATGTTAAGACAAGTCTGCTATCAAGGCCATCGGTTATGATTGACCTTGAAGTGAAACTTTGCTATTATGTAAAATCATGACACAATCAAAGCACTGAACGTCCTGAACAATTTTGTTTCTAACTTTATCAGCCAATTAAGGCCATCGGTTATGATTGACCTTGAAAAGCAACTTTGCTATTTATGCAATAACATGACACAATCAAAGCGCTGAAAGTCCTGCACAATTTTGTTTCTAACTTTATCAGCCAATTAATCCAGTCCGTTGGTTTTATTTTAAACTAAGTCCTTTAACATAAAAATTCCTTAAATTTCATTAAACGCATCTGTCCATGGGTGAAAGTTAAAACTTATGAAAATTTGAAAATTCCAAAATTTCTTTTCAATTCCTAAATATTTTAATGGAAAAAGAACCCATACTTATTTCCAAGACATCCTCGATTTTTGAATCAGTTATCAGAACTCCCCCATCTATTTCTATAAAGTATATTCAATAGTGAACCTGTTTTAATACAAATACATCCTTAAATTGAAACAAAATATCTTGACATTCCCAAAATATACATGTGAAAATTAAAGTTGAACTGGTCACCGCATCTATATTATTCAATTATTTAAACATATTTAAGCAACTTAATATCTACATTTCGGTAACAATAAATTGTGCGGTTAAGTAAACACAATACATGTATATGTTTCGATTGTTCTCAACTGTAGCCTGTTCAATTACCCTAAACGTTCCAAAACGTTCCGTAACGATACATTCGGAACTCCTCGGCCATTCGCTGCGAATAATCTCGGACATGTTTAGACGCTATTTTGAAGCTGCCGGTGTTGAAGTAAACAAATATACGATCGTTTAGGCAATCGTTTTTAAATTTTAGTGCATAAATTTTGAAACATCACCCATTGCCTTAACGATCGTACATTTGTTTATTAGATTAGATTATTCGCAGCGAATGGCCGAGGAAATCCGAATGCATCGTTACGGAACGCTTTCGAACGTTTCTAAAGGGTAGTTGAACAGGCTACTGGTTACAGAATCAAGTGTCTTCTCTACATTGCATGTCAATGCAGTTTGAATGAGTGTTATATACATAAAATGTATCAGCAAAAAATATCATGGACTATTTATAAACTTAAAGGTATAAACTCAGATTTCATTTGAGACTTGACTCAACAGTCCAATGACAGCCTCAAATTAAACCTCATTTAAACATGTTTGTGTCAGTTTTGTATTTATGGCTTTTAAACAACTATTGGAGTATCTACTGATACTATGTTAGTTTTAACATTGATTAAAATAGCCAAATAAGTTATAAAAATTAAACATTGGCTTTAAGTACAAAGTTGAGTTTTCGTGGATTCGGACATTCCATACATAGCCGGTGATAATATCACTGCACGACCATTCCCAATATTGGGCGATTTGGTACGCAGCAGAATATAGTGCGGCGCATGAAGACAAATCGTCGGATTTTTTCTTTTTTGATACAATCATCATTAAATTGTGAATTAAATGATTACTTTTAACTACAGGAATATCAATTCATAAAAACTAAGTAATTTTAAACCTCATAAGGTGCAGATGCATAGTTAAACCGTGTATACTACTTTCGATTTCAATCAAATACTGTGTAAAGAATGACATATGTAAACACGTAAGCATGGAGGTTTAAAATCCGGTCAAAAGTTTCATTTAATGTGCATAGTTGGTTGGATAATAAAATTTTATTTAAGTAGACACAAAAAACATACTTTATTTATTCAATACAGTTGAACGGGGAATTATTAGAATGCAAACATTGCCACGTGTTTTTAGGTAAATGAACAGCGTGACATGCTCACAAAAAACGGTACAAATTCACGATCGTTAAGGTCACAAACCACTAAAAATATCCTTCTTTGTTGCATATAAAACGTCTCATTTTCAATGTCAAACCACAGTATGACCCAGGGGTGTTTGATACCCCAAACCATATATAGGCTGAAAGATCTGTCTATTCCACTCAAAACGATAAGTATTAGAAAATTTTTTTTATAAGAAAATGATTTTCTATTGAAAGTTCCTATCATGAAAACATCCATGTTTTTAAATCTTCACAAGCCGTACAGAGTTACCTTCCCTTTTTACCAGTTTTCGCGACCAAACAAAGCAGATCCATTGATTTTTTGCATACTTTCATAGAAAATACATTGCCAATGACAAAGATACTTTTCAATATTAAAAAGCACCCCAAATGAGGACTCCAGGCACTCCCAAAAATAAATAAGCTCCATGTTACACTTTCTACTTCCGGTTAATTAACACCTCCGGTGAACATTCAGTGATGTGTAACCTTTAGGCGGTGATAAATGTCGGGATGCGTTTTTTCGTAAACAGTTGGTCAAAGTAGACTGGTAAAGAGTTTTCGAAATGCAAGTAGTCCGGCAGTAAGCTCCGCCTACAATCTGTCTACTTTTTTTCAAACATACATTCACTCTACATGATATAGACAAACATAGCAAAATGATAAAATGTGTATTCGGGTGGTCATTCAGTAAAAGCCGCGGCGGGCCCCTATTTATGTGGTCTACTAATATCAAGGGACTCAGAGGACCCAACAACTAAATCAAAATCTGTTTTGTTTCGTGAGCAATGTTGAAACGCATGCAAAAGCTCGATACAGAATCGTACAAACATTGTGTTTGAAAGGACTGCATAAACAATTAATATATAACAAAATATGTTTAATCGTTGGAGTTTTAAGTCTTTCTGGGTCGAAAAAATTGATATGAATGGTACACAGGTATTGAATAAAGTTTTAAGTATAAAAATCAGAATAAAGACCTCGAATGCAGTGTATACAAAAACTCTTTACGAACTTGAACGGAAAATTGCAAATCTGCAATATTTTAGTAAAATTGGTAAAGAGTTTACGTTTGGCATAAAATAGAATAATTATGGAACTCAGGTTCTAAAAAAAACGATAAATATTAGAATGATGAGCTTGAATAAAGTGTATACAAAAACTCTTTACAAACTTGAACGGAAAATTGCAAATCTGCAATTATTCTAGTAAAATCGGTAAAGAGTTTTCAAATGGCATAAAATGAAATAATTATGGAACCCAGGAACGAAAAGAAAAACTTTCTAGATGAATATCTATAAATGATAAGAAACCAAACTAGATGTGTGCATAAATCCAATACAAAATTCAACAAAAATTGCAACCCCTTTAAGGTTAAAAGTTTTAAGTGGACATTTTTTTAGTTAAATGTATGGAACACGGGCACTTAAAATGGTTTGTTCATAAAAATCTGAACTTTGATGCCTAATGAACATGTATAAAAAAACTCTTTACCAATTTCAACTTTAATTGCAAAAAAAAGACCGCTTTAAGGTTAAATCTACAAAGAGTTTTTGTTCATGTCTATATAGTTATTTCAGTGGACAAAAACTTCGCCCTTGCGGGCCTTAAATTATATGTTTAAGACACGGGCACTCAAAAAAAAGAGGTTTTTACATAAAAATCAGAACAAATGAAGATGTATAAATCTCTTTACAAATTTCAACGGAAATTTCAAAAAACGACCGCTTTAAGGTAAAATCTACAAAGAGTTTGTATTCATGTATAAAGTGTTTTTCAGTGGGCAAAAAACTTTGAATCTTTTGAGTTTAATGTCTTTCTGGACCTAAAACAATTTTCTTTATAATAGACTCTTACTTAAGATGGGGTTCCCCATGAAATGTTCTTTTCCAATTTTTGTTTGTGTGATATTGAACAATTTGTATCTGAATATAATCGGACTTGGGCCATTTTATATTCTTTTCAAACTAATTGGTTTGTGAAATATTGTACAATGTGCATTGACTTGGGGCATGTTTTATGAATATTCTCTTTAACTGTTAGCTTGTGTAATGCTTCAAGAGATCCTGTCTGATTTAGGACAGGTTTTCATAAGGAATTCTCTTCAAACTTATAACATTATACAATGTGAATCTTACCTAGGTCATGTTACATGCAAATTTTTGTTCATGTAATGTTTCGTGGGAGCCTATTCTGGTCTAGGGATGGGTTTCCATGGAATATTTTCTTCAAACTTGTAATATTGTACAATGTTATATGAAACATTCTCTTCAAACTATTTTGTTCATGTTATGTTTCATAAGAGCCTCTTCTGGTTGTGGATAGGTTCTCATGAAATATTCTCAGCAACCTTGTAATATTGCACAATGTATATTTGACTAATGACATGTTATATGAAATATACTCTTCAAACTATTTTGTTCATGTAATGTTTCATGGGAGCCCCTTCTGGTTGTGGATAGGATCTCATGAAATATTCTCAGCAAACTTGTTATATTGTACTCCTTTAATTACTGAATTGAATAATGATTATTTTTCTCATTTGTAAGGACACACCCTGTATGTTTTTTGTTTTTTGTTATTTGGTCTGTTACTAATAAGTACCTTTTTCTTTCTCTTGATTCTCCTCTTGTATGTCTTCATGGAGCAATGATTAATTTTGTTTAGTTTTGCTGTGCTTTGTGCTGTGGGGGTGGGGGGGGCTAAGTGGTGTAGTAAGGGTCTCTTTTTAATATGACTGAACTGATTTCAATCGCATCAATGAATGTCCGAGGTTTAGGTGATCAGATGAAACGAAAAGACGCTTTAGGTATTTAAGAGAAAAAACGTTCAATGTTTATTTTTTACAAGATACACATTTTGTGGATAAAGATTACAAGATTATTAGAGGTCAATGGGGCTACAAATGTTATCTGAACAATTTCAGTAGTCAATCTAGAGGGGTTGCCATACTAATTAATAATAACTTTGACTTTAAATTTGTCTCTTCTGAAACTGATGAAAATGGGAATTTACTCATATTGCATTGTGAAATTTATTCAAGGAAGCTTTCTCTAGTGTGCATATATGGACCAAATAGAGATAATGCAAATTTCTATAACAATATTATTGAAAAATTGTCTTTAATAAATAATGAATGTATCACTGGAGGTGATTTTAATTTAATTTTAAATCCACTTATGGACTGTTTCAACTATGTCAACCTGAATAACCCTAGGGCCAGGGAAAAGGTGTTAGAACTTATGTTAGAACTCGGTTTTATAGACTGTTGGAGGGAAATGAACATCGAAACTCAAAAATATACTTGGTTCAAGAAAAACCCTGTTAAAAAGCCCGTCTTGATTTCTTTTTAATCTCAGCGCATTTATTTAATGATGTGATTTCAGCTAATATTGTACCAGGATATCGTACTGATCATTCATTAATTACGTTAACCTTGGACTTGATTAAATTTAAGAAAGGTAATTCATACTGGAAATTTAATAACTCTTTATTAAAAGACTTACAATATGTCAATGAAATAAATACTTTAATTGATGATGTTAAAAATCAATACTGCTCTATTGATCAAGATGATAATTTACCTATTGAACAAGTTCATGACAGAGATCTGTAGTTAAACATCAATGATAAACTTTTTTTTGAAACTCTACTCATGGAAATTAGGGGGAAAACTATAGCATATTGTTCATATAAGAAAAAACAGGAAAGTAATCGCGAAAAAACTTTGGAAGATGAAATAAGTCATATTCAAAATACACCAAATTCTCAAAATAATTTATTAGAAGAAAAGAAATCTGAATTGTTTGAAATAAGACAAAGGAAACTAACAGGTGCTTTATTACGTTCTAAAGCTAAATGGATACTTGAAGGGGAGAAACCGACTAATTATTTTTGCAATTTGGAAAATAGACATTTTTGCTTAAAACTTATGAACTCATTGTATGACAAAAATGGAACTCTCCTTCAAAGTCAAGATGATATCTTAAAAGAAACCCAAAGTCACTTTAAGTCGCTTTACTCTCATAGACATTGTGATGAAATTGATTTAAACTTGTTGTTTTCAGATAAATTAGTTCATAAACTCACTGATAAAGAAAAATCCCTTCTAGAAGGTCATCTCACGTATACTGAACTACTACAAAGCTTAAAGAAAATGTCAAACCAATCTTCTCCAGGTAGCTCAGGATTTACCGCAGAATTTTATACGTTTTTTTGGACAAAAATTGGTCATTTCTTAACTAGATCTGTTAATTATGCCTTCTTAACTGGGGAAATGTCAGTTTCCATGACTCAAGGGATCATTTCATGTATCCCCAAAGGGGATAAGGATAAACGTTTTTTAAAAAATTGGAGACCAATCTCCTTGTTAAATGTATCATACAAAATTGCTTCTTCTTCAATTGCTTCACGTATTAAAAGTGTTTTAGATAGTATCGTAAGCCATGATCAAATTTGTTTTACCAGGACGTTTTATTGGAGAGAATGTCAGACTTATTTATGATATCATGCATTATACAGAAAATAATCAAATACCTGGTATGCTTCTTCTAATAGACTTTGCTACAGCCTTCGATTCAATATCTTGGAGTTTCATGGAAAAGGCACTTACATTTTTTAATTTTGGGGAGAATTTAAAATATTGGATAAAAGTTTTTTTATAAAAACATTCAATCTTGTGTTATAGTCAACGGGCATCTGTCTGAGTGGTTCTATATCCAAAGAGGCTGTAGACAAGGTGATCCTTTGTCCCCTTATTTATTTATCATTTGTGCTGAGATTCTGTCTCTGCTCATAACACATAATGACAATATAAAGGGAATAAATATAAACAATCAGGAATTTCTTATCTCCCAATATGCAGATAATACTTCATTGTTGCTTGATGGTTCAGAAAAATCACTTGTTAATACATTCCAAGTTTTAAAATTCTATGAGAATATTTCAGGTTTATCTGTCAATATAGAGAAAACTAAAGCCGTCTGGATAGGGTCCATGAAAAACAGTAACAAAATTTTATGTCCTAATCTCAATTTAATGTGGGAAAATACGTCTTTTAAATTGCTGGGTGTAACATTTACACTTGATTTACATAATGTAGTAGATACCAATTATTATTCAAAAATCGAAGAAATCAAATCATTATTTTGTATTTGGTCAAGACGTCTTCTAACTCCCATAGGAAAAAATGTTGTAATTAAAACTTTGGCTTTACAAATTAAACCATTTGATTATAGGATTACCTAGTCCATCACTCCAGATTATAAAAAATATTCAAAATTTATTTTTTAAATTTTTATGGAATAACTCTATTGATAAAGTTAAACGTGATGTAATTACACAAGACTATAAGGATGGGGGTTTAAGGGTAGTTAATGTTCAAAACCTCATGTCAGCTTTGAAGTTAACATGGCTTAGAAGATGCCTGACATCAAACTTTAAGTATAGATACTTATTCGAAACTATATGTTTTTCAACAAAAGAGTTCCTTATGTTTGGTTCAGAATTTGTCAAGAATAAATTGAATGAGATAAATAACCCTTACTGGCAAAATGTATGGAGCAGCTATATTAATTTGATTGAGTCTCATACTGTGAAATCATGGGACGAATTCTTGTTGTTACCCGTTTGGTATAACAAAAATTTTAGAATTGGGGGTAAATCTTTCTGCGTTAGAAATTTTGTAAATAAGGGTATTATTTTTGTTAATGATTTTGTTGACAAAAATGGAAAATTTTATTCGTATGATGAATTTCAAAACATTTATTCAGTAAGAACAAATTTTTTACAGTATAACAATATTATTCATTCGATTAGATCTTATTTGAATAAATTTCAAAACTTTGAAAACTTACACAAATATGAATTTGGACTAATACAGTCAGTAGCTATTGCATTAATACACAAATCTAATAAAGGTGCTCGATTATTTTATGAAATACTCTCGGCAAAAGAGGTGATTCCAAAGTCTACAAATAAGTGGGCTAGAGATTTAAATACAGAATTTATTCATTGGAAAAGTATCTATAGATTACCATTTATCTGTACTGTAGACTCCCGACTTCAATGGCTTCAGTTTAAAATAAATCATAGAATCATTGGAACAAACTATCTCCTATCAAAATGGGTTTAAGTAACAATGCATTATGTAGCTTCTGTAATTCAGCCACAGAAACTATTTTGCATCTATTTTTTAACTGTGATGTATCACAAATTATTGGAATATTCTTAAAAACTTTATAAACAATGCATGTCCAAATTTAATTAACGATTGGAATGCAAATGATATTGTCCTTGGGAATATTCGTTTTAAAATTATCATTAACAAGATTATTCTAGCTGGTAAACAGTATTTATATTATTGTAAAATGAATTCTAGACTTCCAGACATTGATTCTTTTAAAAAGAAAATGATTTTTATGTACAAAACAGAAAAATATAATGCGATAAGAAATTTCAACATAAGTAAATTTAATAAATGCTGGGCTCCACTTGCCACTCTCACAGACACAGCCTAGGTAACTGATCTCCATTTATTGTATCCTTGTAAATTTAGGTTGGCTCCATTTGTTTCTTCTTTCTATCTCTCTATCTGTCTGTCCTGTTCCTACAATCTTCTTTCTACTCTCTATAATATCTTATAAGATAAACCATAGTTTTATCTATAAATATTCATCTACTCTTTAAACCACTCACTAAACGACTGAAGTCTTTTTTTATATTTATCTATAATTTAATATAATGAAGAAAACATGTTAGGGGTGCAGCCCCTAACTGAGAATAGGAGTTTGTACTCCTTAACAGAAATACAATTGAACAACTGTATTTATGCATATATGAATTTGTATATGTTTGTATGTAAGAATGTTAGTATGCATGTAGGTGAAGATGTGAGTGTATGGATGTGTGTTTGTGTGTATGCGTGTTATGGTGTGAGGAAAAATTTTCTATGTAAAGTTGTATTTCTATATGTTTGTAAAATTTAAAGAAATAAATAATTATAAAAAAAAGCTAGGGGATGTAGGAAAAATGTATGTATGATCTGTTAGAGGTAACCTACATCAAAAGTCTTCTAAAGCCGCGGCATTGGCGTAGTGGTTAGCATGTTTGACTTCGAATCCGGAGATCGCGGGTTCGAGCCCGGTCGCGGTAGGTCATATCCTATACATGAGTTGTCGGCCTCGTGGTACGGTAAGTTAGTACTGGTGATAGAAAAAGTGTCCAGGAAACCTATTGTAGGAAGAGCAGGCCGTCGTATAAATGACCTAAATATGTGTTGAATAGAATACGACGTTAAACCCAATAAGAAAGGGTATTCTAGTATTATGACTGAAAACATCCATGATACAGTAAGAAAAGTTTTGTAACTCACTTAAAATCACTATATCATGTAGGTATGCATTCAAGAGGCTGCAAACGTTGTGTACTTTTATAAAGCAAAGGTGCTTAAGAAACCTGAAACATCATAGATCAACGAACTAAGCCTGAAAAATGAACCATGTTAAGTCTGATAATATCAGAAACTGACAAACTAGTAAAATATAATTATGAAAAATGTGATATTCTTAGTCAATGGTTTTCCTACCATAGTTAATTATAAGTTTTAATGTTAAATAACGGTAGAGATAAAACTATATGATGAATATTTTCACGAGTCTGACAATGATTAAATACCTGTCAATCAAATGAGCGGTTAATAAAAGACTTCAAAAGCCATTTTCGGGATATGGTTCGTGTGAAAATTACCTTATATAGCAAGTCCTGACTTTTTTGCCTAACGCTCGTTGCATTTGTCAATCGCTCAACTCACCGTGAAATTACCTACGCTATTTTCAACGCAACATCATGTAAAAAGTTGCCAGTCAGTGATTATTTGCTTGTATTTTATTTATAACGCATGTTATTTTTATATTATTTTTAAAATGTTCAAAGTAATATATTTCTTTGATAATATCAAAACTCATCAATCATTCCATTAGTTGTAACTTTATACATTTTAATAAACAGTCTTCATTTATGTGTTCATATGACAACAACACTGGGAGGTATGGGTAAAGACGCGTACGTCTGCATCTAGTACACGCTCTGTGGTCTCCCAGAAATACGAGTTTGATGGGTTTGTGGTCGTATATTGATTCGATATTTGTTTTTGATCTTACAATGATTATATCCATACATACCTTTTATCAAAGACAGTAATTGTCGCTTGTTTCTTGCACATGTTTGTTGCTAAGATATATCCTGCAATATGGAGGACTTGAGGTGCATCATAATCAATTTATAACTTGTAAAACTTTATATTAGGATGTGTCTAATGTAAAATGGTTATTTGATATCCACTTTTGATCGCTTTTTTACGTTACATGTAGTATTGCTAGAATGTGTATGATCCCAACTCGATGTTAGGGGATGATCCACGACAAGTTTACTAGTACAAAAGAAAATGTATATACATGTATACTAAACTGAACGCAAACAATTCGAAATTTTCTTGAATAATAAATCGAACTTGGAAAATTAAAAAAAAAAATTCAACGGAAATTTCAAAAAACGACCGCTTTAAGGTAAAATCTACAAAGAGTTTTTATTCATGTATTAAGTGCTTTTCAGTTGGCAAAAAACTTTGATTTTTTTTAGTTTAATGTCTTTCTGGACCTAAAATGATGTGTTTGGGACACAGGTACTTAAAAAATTGTACTTAGAAACCTCAAGAAGATGTTTAAAAAAACTCTTTTCAAATTTACTCTGAAATGGCAAAAAACTAAGGTTAAATCTGTAAAGAGTTTTGTTCATGTCTTTTCAGTGGACAAAAAAACTTTTGATCCTTGAGATTAGCTTTATGGCGTCCTAGTAGTGTCCACTTATTATATGAGAGGTTGTGGGTTTGAATCTCAGTTTTGGACCATGGACTTTTATTGTAGGATACACTTGCATTAAGTTACTCGATATACTGTGTAATGCAATTCCATCTGCTTTTGTAACAGTATAAGCTAATTATAATCGCAAAGGAAACATAGTGGTACTGGTAAAGTTATTATTGTGTCATTGTAAATAAACATATGCAGAAAACTTGAGTATGTGACTAAAGCTCTATTTTCTTTATTATAACTCCAATGCATGGCCATTATATTCAGAATTGAATGTTTGCCATTATAATAGATGATGATGTATCATAGCTATTACTCCCATTGAAAAATTGAACTCTGGCAACACACACACACACTATGTGCTGTGTTAAAGGCCCAACATGTCAATGAAATAATCTCTTGTGTGATTTATAACTTCAATCATTACATAACTCAATGTCACAGGCTAGAAAAATAAACAGCCTGACCGGGACTAAAACCCAGGATCCTCCTCTTACAAGGCAAGTGCTTTCTCGACTTATCTATCCAGCCGCTTGCATATCTTTCTTTCTATAATGTGAACAGGTAAGTACCCTGACTTTAAGAAAAATTTAAGTGCCAGTATAGGGGTGTATCATTGATTCGTCCCAAATGATCTGTCCGCAGTCATAAACGCCCCAAGACAATCGGGCCCCCGAATTTGGGAAAGGATCTTCCAAGGACGAATGTGAATGGGGACAGATTACCGACATTACAGTAAAGGCGTGGTGTCTTATAGATCTCTAGTTTACCTTAGTCTTAGATTTCTGTCACAAAGGCCACCATTCTTTAATTAACTTTTAATATCGTTGGATGCTTTACATGACCAACATATTGGTTTTGTGGTTACACATACTTGATAACGTATGTCAGTGTTTGTAAACAGGTTGTAAAACAAATAATGATCAGTTAAATCAATCTCTGATCACTTGCAAACTTTCACTTTGCCGCTTACGAAATCAAAGCCTATACCAATGAAAAATTAAACTTGTCAAATAAAGTTGAAGCCAGAAATTCAGAATTGTCGCATATGGCGACAATAGAGATCGACTTGTTTTGTCTTGACCAGTGACCTACAGACTTTATGGTCATAAAATTAAAAAAGTTTGAGTTATGACTGTAAAAGCTTTTTTATGAATTGTTTTGCCAGGCCTAACATTTTATTCGTATCTAAAATGTTATGCTGGCTTAACAAAATACTTTCTCCGAGTTATGACTGTAAATCTTTATATTATGATTTGTTATGCCACGCTTAACTTTTTTTATTCGTTCCGAAAAATGTTATGTTGGCTTAACAAAATACTTTTCTGTAAGTTTGACAAGTTATGCTGAGTTATGATTGTAAATTGAAGCTTGTTTATTTGTTATGCCAGACCTAACATTATTTTTATTGGTATAACAAAATGTTATGCTGACTTAATAAAATATTTTGCTTTTAGTTATAACTGAAGAACTTTATTGGTGATTTGTTATGCCAGGCCTAACATTTGTTTAAATGTATAATAAAATGTTATGTTGGCTTAACAAAATACTTTTCTCTAAGTTGTGACTGTAAAAGTTTATATAATGATTTGTTATGCCAGACTTAACATTGTTTTTATTCGTATAACAAAATGTTATGCTGGCTTAACAAAATACTTTTCTCTGAGTTATGATTGTAAAAACTTATATAATGATTTGTTATGCCAGGCCTAACATTTGTTTAAATGTATAATAAAATGTTATGTTGGCTTAACAAAATACTTTTGTTCTGAGTTATGACTTCAAAATTTGTCCATGATTTGTTATGGCTGGCTTAACATTTTTTTATTGGTATAACAAAATGTTATGGTGGCTTAACAAAATATTTTGTTCTGAGTTATGACTTCAAAATTTGTCCATGATTTGTTATGGCTGGCTTAACATTTTTTTATTTGTATAACAAAATGTTATGCTGGCTTAACAAAATATTTTGCTTTGAGTTATGACTTAAAAATTTTTTATGATTTGTACTGTAATTGGGAATCAGTGGAAATTCCCTTTTTAAAATGGACAGCGTTTACAGTTAGTACAGATCGATAGACATTTAACTTATTTGTGTACGCCGTAATTATATAATTTCAATGTTCAACAATAAGTAAATGCCGCGAAATTGTTAGTTATCCTTCCGTCTCGAATGTAAACAGTCCATTAAAACTTTATTTTGAAGAGTATCCGGAACCATGCGATACGATTATGTGCGCATGTGTCAAAATCGCAGAGACGTACGATTTTACTGGAAGAGTACGATGGCGTTAGTAAGACGGTCATATAATCGTACCTAAGTCGTACATCTAAATCGTACGATAAAATCTTTGAAAATAATACGATGTTTAATAAGACGCCCCCCCCCCCAGAGTCTAGTAGGATTCTCGACCTATTAGTTAGATCGAGAATCTTGAAAACCGGGTTACGAGAATACTGATCTATATACAATGTACTTGTATTACTTTTTTTGTCGACAACAACTCAACAACTTGACAGGTCTATGCCAGTATAACAGACGCGTATCTAGGTCGTTTTTAGTTTACGCGCAAATGCTAGAGGCGTCCGGGGCATACCCCCCGTCAGATTTTTTTTTAGCTACATTGGCTAAGAGTAAGATGCATGGTGATAGTTTGGCCACCGGTTGTATGGTATTTGAACAGCAAAAATTCTCTTAGTTCTATCCTATTTTTATGAAATCTGCAATCCCATACGGGCAAATTAAAGTGCACATTTCGAATTTAATATAACACTGACATGATCGCATTTACAAACAATAGAAACTGTATCAAACATAACAACCTTAGACCGGCAAAGTTTAATATGCAGATGAATGACATAATCATGGTTTCGATCAACACATTATTTCCTTGTTGTAAACAGTCAAAGTAAGTAACTTTATTCATATTCTAAGACCATTTGGCCCATGAACAATATACATTATATAAATATGTGACATACAATTATCATTACAAATAATACAGTACAATGGCATACATATACAGTTATCATTACAGATTTTACAATACAATACAATACGTAACATACATACACAATTATCATCGCTACTTTAACAATACAGTAAAAAACATACAATATACAAATTACAAATCAATACAGTACAATACAATACAATGATATACTCGTACATATACAATTATCATACAAAGGAGTAGGTGCGTTTACCCCCAAATTTGGCCCTGTTGCCAAAAGTCAAATACTACTCAATATTCAAACATAAAAATTAGCGCAAGACGTCTCTCTTTTATTTGCAAGCGAAGGTATCAATCACTTTATCTGTCAATAGAAAGTTCCTGTGAATAGCCATAAGGGCCAAACCGTCTATACGCTCTCTTGTCATTGTAGACTTCAGGTATGTCTTGCATTCGGAACATCCTCGGCCATTCGCTACACGAATAACCTCGGACATATTTAGGCGCCATTTTGAAACTATGTAAACAAATACTCGATCGTTTAGGCGATGACTGAAGTTCCGTTTTTAATCCGTAAATCTAAAATTACACAGTTCAATGATACCAATGAACAATATTTGATTCAATTTAAAACAAATAAATATGTTTAGACAAAGATCTGTGTGTAAACTACAAGAACTATTTTGCGTAACCGTTACGTGCTTCGCCTCGCGTAGGTAGTAAAATCACCAAAATCCGGTGAAGACCCCCCACGAATCCTTCCGAGATTATTCATTCATGAAAGGTCGAGGGTGTTCCGAATGGTATGTCTTGAGCCGTCGCGTGTTACTAAAAGACCGCTCGGCGGTTGGCGTGATTACCGGCATGGCAAGACGAACATGCAGACATACGGCGGCGTTTGGGTACAAACAAGTGTTAACAGCAAGTGTACGTGTTAGTCGGAGCTTCTTCAGAGTTGCATCTTGTCTTCCAGCGATATATCTCGGCGTCAAATTCATTTCTGATTGATACTGGCAAATCATACACAAACGTGTTATAATTATTATTTATTTTTAATTTTTACTCAATTTATATTGCTTATCAGAATGATTTTAACTCGGTTGAAAATTATATTTTTTATGTGTACGGAACCAAGAATCAGGAAAAGAACCGAAGCATAACCAAACATAGAATGGATATAATGAACGGTTATAATGTTCCCCATAAGGGCCTTGGATCGTTGAGCAAGTGGCGATCCGATCCGAACCACTATTCATGTATAGCGATTCACGAATCGACCAACGAATCACTTGTTAATGGAGAAGCACACAGGAATTCATGTAATTACAAAAAAAGATTGTAAAGAATTACAGAAGCTTTTACTATATGGAAAACCATGCCCTCAAAACATTTCTATTATGGACATTTTCAGAGATAACATTGTTTGAATTAAATTTATTGAATTTTCGTAAGTAATGCGGCTCGTTTTCAGTATAACAGTATATTAGGTATAAACAAATACTTGTCTTTCTTCGAATTCTCACTATAATATTTCTATTTTACCATATATAATCGAGTATTTAAAGCAGCGGGGCACACGTATGAGCTACTGGCAGTTGAATATAAAATTACAAATAAAAACAGACTAATTTTGAGCGACGGCTTGGATTGTTAAAAGAAGTGTGACCAATTGGTTGGAACGAGTGTGTTGAAGTTATTTAACTCAACTAGATTCATTGACGACTCAAAGTAGAGTATAAGGTCGTTTGCGTTAATGTTGGATCCCTATTTGCCGTTAATATCTTTTAAACTATAATAGCGATTTTGCTAAAAAATTTAATACAATCTTATTTTAATTTTTCCTTCTAGGATTTAAATTTTCAGAATTTTTAATAGATAAATAAAAAAAATCCATAAGGTAAAATGCAAAATATTAGGAATTTTTTATAAAAATTTGGCGGGATGTAAAATAAGCTGTTCTGACTATAGCATTGTCCTACTTCCATACGAAGTCCCGTGCGTTTATTGTAAATTTGTCGCTTATATGAACACTCTACGGCCTACTGAATTGTAAAGCAGAGGCCCGTCTTTAAAACCGTACGTGTAGAATATGTATAGATTTTGACGATGAAGACGACAGTGATGATGATATTTGAGTTTGTATATACTGCTATACTTTGTTATCAAATAAAATTTCTAACCGGGCCTCATATTCAGCTATTATTTTAACACAAACGACCTGCACATAGAGCGTGAATCACGGGTTTTGTGTGCCTATACTAGCTGAATAACCTAAATCAAGTTGTGTTTAGTTATGTAGCTGTGGAAAACAACCGAATGGAATGGTGAGTTAAGATATTTCTTAATTATTCTTTAATTACTAATTTAATTGTTCATACTTAATATCTATTATAGGAAATATACATATATATATCGCATTATTAAATAGTCGTAGAATGAGCAAAATATAATGTGTATAGACCAGATTTGTTTTACAGGGTTAGACGACCACGTGCTAAAGTGTATAAGATTTGTGTTTTTATTCATATCACGCGAAATCTTCCATGTTTGTTGCCAGATTTAATATTATAATCTTGTTAACATGGCATGTTTTTGTATATTTTAATAACCCGGTCGGTGACGCAGTTGGTAAAGCGCCTGGATCTCGAATCTAGTGTCCTGAAGGGGGTACGGGTTTGAATCCCACCAGGGGATGTTATACCCTTCTGCAATAATTTGACAATGACGTCAATTTTCCTACATTAATAAGGTATATGGAAACGTTTCCGGCTTTATGGAAGGGTAGGTGAGTACTGGTTGTAGACAAGGATCCACGATAGACGCCGTAAAATAACCTAAACATTGTATTGACTAGGTGTAAGTCCACTATTACGTGATGCAGTTCCAGGGTTTTTATTCTTGTGAAAAACAAAATTTATAGTTTAGTATATATACATGTTGCTCAGTAGATAAGAGAGTAGATATTACTTACTTGTTTTTATATAAAGCCAGTCTTTGTAAGATTGACATACCAAGTCAACAAAATATTACTTAGAAGATCACCTGATTGAAGATGGTTTCGATCTACCCCAGATAATATTGTCAAACTACTCTAGAACTCAAGTGTAGTCTGTAGGGCTGCGGCGAGTGTCCGAGTACTCGGGCAATCGCGATCTCTACCAGAAAATCGAGTACGAATATTCGTCATGTTCCAAATCGTCGGATCGCGATCTATTTTTGGAGAAAAAATGAGAGAACATTCCAGCTTAATTATCACTGAAAACGAGTCGCACTACTGATGAAAACGTTAATATATGTAGGGACCAGATAATCTTGAGTCACAATTTTGATTTGAAAAAAAAATCTCTGAAAATGCCCATTAAACGTCTGATAGTAATGTTTGGAGTACATGGTTTCTCATTTAGTAAAAGCTTCAGTATTTTTTCTCTTTTTTATTATGTCATGAATTCCTGTATGCTTTTCCATTAATATGTGATTCGTTGATCGATTCGTGAATCGCTACAAATAAATCGTGGTTCGGATCGGATCGCCACTTGCTTAACGATCCACAGCCCTAGTAGTCTGTGTATCAGCCAGGTTGAGCATGTTTCACAGGTTGAGCATGTTTCACAATAAACCTGCCTGTCCTGTGTTTTAATTAACTGCTTTAACCATACTTCTTTTTATACTTTCATTATCTTTTACTAATCCTTTTACTAATATTCTTGTTGGTTGACTTGCCAAAAAGTCTAAAGCCTCACTTGTGGTTTGACTAAATGAAACTATAGGTATAAAATAGATAGATAATTAAGATTTATCATTATGTTATGAAAATGTGTCGATTTTCGCTAAATCTAATATTTTGTCCTTCCTATCGTTTATGTAATAAGTATATTCGTTTCATTGAAGGGTATAACTTAATGAGACTAGAACAAGTTATAAGTGTGGGCGCTAGATTTGAAATTATGTACGCAGCCTACTGTGTTATAGAACCAGGTTGCGATTTTCTGGTTATCTTTAAAAACATAGCTCACACTGGTAGCTCAGTTTGTAGCACACAAGTTTACCAATCGAGGTGTCCTAGGTTCGATTTCTGGACGCCGCATTCGTTCGTGAAGTTTTGTCATGAACAAATTTCAAAGGCAATTCTTCTTTTTACCTCTAATTCTAAAAAATGTAGGGCAGTTGTCAATCTCTGACGAAAGTGTGTGCCTAGTAACTGATTAGCAACTAAGTCCAGAGATTTAGCCTTTCCAGGAACGCTGAGTAGGTTGACTGTTCGCCGTGATATGCCATATACACAGTATGTTGCTATGGAGTTATACCCAGAGATATTTATTGCAAGTAAATATTCTACATTGCTAATATTAGTAATGTTTTAGTACAAGTAACATGAATCCATTGGAAAGGGTTAATGAGCAAACACTGATTAAGCAAATAAATGCTGCGTATTTTATAAAATGTAAATGTTAATTAAGGGGAGTTAATCATGACACGTTAGTACATTCGGAAAAGCATTCGGGTGATTCCGTAAACTGACGATCAGTGTGTTGTGCAGCAATCGCCGAGAAGTTCCGAATGGAGTGTGTAAAGCACGGAAATTTTAAATGCCACTATCACTGTTGATATAACACGCACGAGATTTAAATTCTTCTTATCGGTTTAAAACCAGTTTCAATGACAGGGATTATTTTCTAACCGCGCCTGTGTTTTTATAACGTGTGTTATAGTCATTGAAGGAGAAATTTAGACAAAATCTAATTATTACAGTTCGTTTTTAGTGCTCTCACAGTACGCTTTTATAATCTTTATTTATTTATCCAATTCAAATTAGAATGCGTTGTTCAGTGATATGCGACATTGATATAGAAAGACTGAATATATAATTTTTTCTGGAATTTAACAATTGTCAGTGAGTGTTTTCATTCTTTTTACTGTGCGTTCGCGTTATCTAACTTGGAATTACTTGTGTGCGTTACTTGTGTAACCGACCGGAAAGCTCATCTAAGCTCGGCGTCCCAGGTTCGGGTCCCAGTCAGGCTTATTTAATTATCACCCAGTAACAATGACATACAACTTTGGACCGAGACTAAATAGCTGAAAAATGCCTGTAATAAATTAATTGCTTTTTAAACTGTCTGGAATTCCGATTTTCTAATTTTGGGGCATATTCTCACAGTACGTACCTGTTAATATAATAGGGAGTAGTATTTAAAGACGACTCTTAAGCATAGACAGCACTGCAATCGCCATGTAAATGGAAAAGGGGTCCTGGGTTCGAGTCCCGGTCAGGCTGCATATTTTTCTCAGCCCGAGACTTACCGAATCATATAATATAAGATATAATGCAATCTTTATATTTTTTTTTGAATGTTTACCTCAGCAGTCCTAGCGAGGAGTTCCGTATGGTTGCAAACCAATGTTTAGTTATTGTAGGAGCTATTGCCTAAAAGTATATCGCAACGTAGCGCTTTTTTTGCCCTGGTACCCTACTTACACCAAAACAATGATATAAATTCGAGGGTACCAGGAGGCGAAGCGATACGTGGTGATAGGCTTAAGCCATTCGGAACATCCTCAGCCATTTGCTACAAAAAATATTCATTCATGGAAGGTCGAGGGTGTTCCGAATGAGGCTTAAGCAACTGATCAATAGACTCGAAAATTTAAAAAAAAAACATGTCGTCTGCTAAAGCCTATTTCACATCACGCTTGCGGCAGCCGTACGACAACATTATCTGAAAAATCGCAGAACTTCGTACGAACGCCGCAAGACAGTCGTGCATTTTTCAGGTGATCGCATCGTCGTAGACGTCGCAAGTCAAATTTTCAACATGTTTATTTTTCTTGCGATATCTATGCGATTTTGGACCCCGCAAGACAGTCGTGTGGCTGCCGTGCGACAGCCTTACGTCATTCTTGAGACAGTCGCACGTCAGTTATAGAATCTTTTTCGTACGTTTGTCTTGCTAAGATCGTGCGACAGCCGTACGGGCATCTTGCGACTGTCTTGCGACGCCCTCATTTCGGTCATGGTTTGTCGTGAGTCGGCTGCGAAACGTACGAAGAACGAAAGAACAACGTACGACAGTCTCACGGTTGCGAATAGCATTCGTATTGTTCGCGCCAAAAACGTCATTCAGATTTTTGATTACGAAGAGGAAGGTATTAATAAATAAGATTTTGTGATACGAGGACCAACACGAAGCAGTAGCTCAGCAAACATGTTGGAACTCATTCGGATGTATCCGACGTAATCACCATGACATTCTCTTTCTAACTCTTGAAAGAGCGTGTAATATTGGCCGAATAAACGACGTCGCTCGAGCCATGGTTTCACACACCAACGTCTCTGTCTGGATCTTTCTTGAAGTCGTCTGTGGATTAGAAGAATTACAATTTCGTCTTCCTGATTTTCAGAAGTAAGTGCTGCAATGTGCAATTTACTTGCCAAGTTAGCCTACAAGGAAATGAAACCTTTCCCCTGCAGACCCAGAATTTATACCAAAATTAAACAAGCGGAGATAACCCATTCTTTCGATCGCATGAACATCGTACGACTGTCGTACAAGTTTGCGTTTGTCGTGCGATTGACGTACGGGTGACGCACGAACTTTTTCGAAATCTTACGACGGTCTTACGACTGACGTGAGTGTTTTACGACAGCCTTTCGATCATCGCACGGCAGTCGTACGAAAACTAGGGCGTGTGTTGTCGTGCGATGAACGAGCGAAAAACGTACGGTTCGTGGGAGCGTCGTACGACCGCCTGACGACCGCCGTACGACGATTGCAAGATTGGAAATTTGAAGTATCTACGGCGGCTGCGATTCGTCTGCGATTTCGTTCGCAGGAAAATTCGTACGACAAAAAAATCGTACGGCTGATGTGAACTATGCTTTAGAGTACAGTCATTCGGAACACTTGGTTAATTCATTGAATGAATATCAATCCTAGTGAGTGGCCGAATATGATACAGTACGTCTATACTTTTGACCTATCTACGTTTGTCACCTATGAACTTTAACTCCTGGTTATTCTTATTCAAATCAACAACAATCTGAAATCCAATCAAACACGGCCAAAACATAACCGCCATTTTAAATTTGAAACGTATAATACACTGTAGTTGGAAACAAGGAATTATGAAATTGGAATATATTTTATTTTGTCATATAAGTCGAGCTAATTTGATATATTATATACTATTCAATTTACCATGCTACACAGTTCACTGTCTTTCTTCCAACACAGATCGTCTGCGTATTCAAATAAATCAAACATCTAGTTAGGACTTTGATTTCTGTGCACCAACCAACAAGAATATCATTAAACGATTGGATAATAATTAAATAAGGTTTGAAGGCAGTTAGGTTCAAAACTGGCTATAAATTTATATTGAAAAAAATAATTGCAGCATTATTTTACTGTTTGCTGTTATAAAGTGTGGTGATTGCTGGTCACTTCTAACTGCCTTCCTGTTGGGTTGACCCGACCTCTACGCGGTTTTGTGTCTTGCGTGGCACCCTGGAGAACCAAATTCGATTCCCAGTAAGGGCCTATTCTTTAATCTTCCAATTTACTTTAAAAATTAAGTACCGGTAGTCCATGCTTTATGTTGTTTGGAAACCAATGACTTAACATGCTCAGCCTTGTTACCCTGGTACCCGGACTATTGGGGGCGTTTCATAAACGATCTTAGCAGGTATCTTATCTTAAGTTTTCACGTAAGATTAACTTAAGCTTACTTAAGTAAGATATATTGCGTTTCATAAACGTTATTGTAAGTAAGATTTTCTTAAGATTTGTTAAAAAGTTACGTGAGGTCAAGTGCTCTCTTAAATACAAACAAAAATCGTAAATATGACAGCCCTATTAATTGACAACTATTATTGACTGAATAGAGATCAACTAAGAGTAAGAAAGGGAATAATTCTAAGAAAAATTTGGTTTAGATGACATGGGCGGTGTTGAAATATGTTCACATTTTATATTTAATAAATACTTGATATTTGAGCAAAACCCCTCTAACATAGATACTAGGGCTGCAACGATTCGATTCGATACATCGAAACTCGATTGCGAGGGTGCCGATTCGATTTCGATTCGGGACCTGCGAGTTTCGATTCGATAATGACTTTTAAACATGTTTACATAAGTTATAACTATAAAAGCAAAGGCGCGCCTAAAAGTCAAAGTATACGTTGACAGTGAAACTGGGTTTAACTTAGTAACATTTCTCTAAAGCTTCCAATACGATTTAACGAGCATGTAAACTCTGTTCCAAATATTTATTCATGCCCTAATTTGCCATGCAAATTGGGACGGTGTGATTGAATTTTACCTGTCAAGTTTCGATGTTTCGTACCGGTAAACTGCAGTCTAGCCTATATTTCGCAACAAAGCGTAGGTTTATGTTTAATGTACGGAAGTTTATCAAGAACTCATCTTTCTACAATTTAAGCTCCATGTTGTCTATACGTTAATGTATGCGCCACTGACAGTTAAGTAACATTAAAAAATATCTTTACATAAAAATCTGTCATTGATATTGATTTTTTCCTTATAACGTTGACTCCTTGTTGAAAGGTAAACAAATGATGGTAAATTATAGTCTATAAAAGCTGTTATTTGGTTGTTGTACATAACTTTTTCTAAAAAATGTTATTAAAATCATGAAAATCCTAACGAAAAGCCAAGCCATCTCTGTTTTATAATAGATTACATTTTGCAGTTTTTAGAATGTTTTGGGGCTGAAATTGCGCCCATTTGCTTTCCCGCAATAAGTTTTTGATAACCCCCATTTGTAATAACAAATTGTCCTGCCTTTTATGAATGCATTTTGCTGTTTTTATGGCATAATTGAGAAATCTTCAAGGTAGATATTAGTTCAATAGAAATATTTATTTAATAAAGATAGAAGTATTCATGTAAAAAAATATATCTCTGTTTGTGTTTTTTCATCTATAGTATCAAGAATATAAAAAATAATCTGTTATTGTTTTTGCCGTTTACCTACTTAAAGGGCCCTTTAACTTTCGATAGTTTGAACGATATGGCCAAAATCAGACGTCTTCACCAGTTTCCGTTGACTTAAGTCAGAACTTATTGTAGCTAAGATTTTCAAGTTACGACAGCGTCTTTGAAACCCTCTTATCGTAAACTTAACTTTAACTTAATTTTCTAAATTACGATAAATTTGCCATCTTACTTAAGATTCTTTATGAAACGATCCCTTGGATTCTAGCTCTCAATCTCGTTTTAAACCTGTTCTTCTTTTAATGTAATGTCGACAAGTATGTCTGTCACTTGGGCGGGCGGGAAAGCAGACTGGGGGTCCAGAGGGGTGTATGTTCCCCCGATGGATCCTGGGCAAACCCGAATTAGAGGCCTAGGGGGCGGCGGCCCTAAATGCTCCTGAGTTTTGGGCATTTCTAAGAAATTCAGGCACAGAACCTCAACCATCCTTTCACATGGTATATACAATATAAATCATCTATATTTATATCATATAATTTTCTAACAACCGTAAATTATTACACAAATGAGAAGGAATTGCTTTTGAATGATTGTAAATTAGGCAACAACAACTTAACAATGTGTTCTATGGAAATAGGAAAACCTAGCTAGCTTATCAAAATAACTTATTCAAGCCTAGTGAGTGTTGAATTCTTTAGAATTGCACATTATAGGCCATATTTCCTTGGCAGTTTCTTTTACTCGCTTACCTTTCCATGTGCTTAAGGATTTGACAACTTCTGGAGTAAAAATTGCCGTTTACATCGTCTCCGCTAATTTAACAGCCCACAATGGCATATTTAAGGTTCCGTTGCTGGTAGCTTTTCACTCAATCTCCGTAAACGAAAATCCTGTAGAGTATTGTCGTACAGGATCTCTACTGTCTCCATGGAAGGTCACGTCAAGATGAACTTTGTGTCGACCAATCAATGCGTAGCTTTCATTTAGACGAAAACACTATCAATCGCATTTGGATTTCGTAGACGATGTAAACAAGTTACATATCATAACAATTTCGTCATTAATATTATGATGAGAAAAGGTCACCTGAACGTGACCTTTGTTTGAAAAAGGCCAGACCTTAAATAGCGAGTAGGCGAGAGGAAATTTTAGATCGGGTTTTAATCAGATTGCTTTTCACTATTCAGCTAATTGAAGCAACAGCGGACAAATTTGATTGTATATTAAATAAATATAGTATCCTAAGTTGGGGCTCTCTGATCAATGACTGAGTGTCCTCCGTTAGTACTAATGTCATAGCTTTTATGTTTTATTTTAACGACTTATTGTTTTCAGATTGTATGACTTTATGGATTGGATCAACGATACGGAAACACTGCTGTGATAAAATTATCTGCTTGTTTATAGATTGGTTAGATGACACCGACTGATGACTTCACTAATATGACAAAGGAAGTATAGTTTCTAATATTTAACATTGAGCTCGTTAAAAGTTAAAGTTTTGTTTATAAGTTTGTTCGTAAGTCAAAAGCAAGATACATTAATAATACACGCATTTTTGGCTTATCAATTCTAAATATCATACAAATTGTGTAAAATTGCGTATACTTTTTTAATATTATACCATTGTAATGATTATTATCCGTCTGACTTTGAAGTGCTAATTTTATGAAACTGACTTACGGAGATTTTTTTCGTGAGAATTTTTGTGAAACGCGCATTGAGTCGGCTTAATATTCTCGACACCCTGTGGATCGAGTTTATCATCGTGTAAGTGACCGTTATAGTTACTTCCATGTGGATAAAGTGAAGTGTTCTTATATTTTTGTGTTAGAAAAAAAAGTTGAGGTCATAGCGCGATTTTGTTATGATAATTTCAGTACTGTAATGTGTAGTTTGTCGGCATAACTTTTTAGCAAGTTTTCTTTATACTTAATTAACTAGATTGAATAAAAATATTGTTTGTTTGTACTTTGTATTGGCAAAAAACTTATGTTTGTGCTAAATAAATAAATATTGAATTGAATTGAATCTAATTTAAGGTTATTAGTTTTTCATCTTTACTTGAACTTTTATATTTTTACTTACAACTTTTTCTTTCTTTTTCAGCTGATGTCAGTTTAGGCGCTTTTGTATTAAGTAATATGAAAGCAGATACATGTATACATGTATTTAAACCCTTACCATTGAAGGATTTCCGTAAGTTTGAGGTAAATATGAAACACTTTGGTTATGACTGACATGCTGGAAGACATTTCGACTAGGAATCGGTGAGTGTTAATTTACTTTTTATCTTCTAGATATGTCATTTGTTTGTAAACTTAAGTATTTGTTAATCGTTCATCAACGAGTTCAAGTCTCAAACTTAGTAGTGCTGATTTAGCAATCTGTAGACTACCCATCTTTGGCAACAACAAAATTGAGAATATTTTGGCAAATACTTAATTGACCTAAAATGAATTATATTAGGAATGTTCAAAATTTGACTCAATTTGGGCTCTAAATCTCTCTGTTATGAAAGAGTCACATTCCAGTGTTTGCCCATGATGCATCCTTATAAAATGGGCGGACCATTTTTATATCTATTTTCATTCATTTATAATTGTACATTATTCTTCCATTGGCTATTGAATAAGTCAGTTTCTCTTGCTGTGTGGGTGGGTGAGAAACATAAGTAGAGTGTGCGTGCATGCATGCGTGCGTGGGGTATGTGCGGGTGTGTGTACGTGCGTGCATGCGTTTGCGAGGATATATGCGGGTAAGTGTGCTTGCGCGTGTGAGCCAGGGTATGTTGGTGTGTGTGTGTGTGTGTGTGTGAGTGACCATGCGTGAGAGTATGTGCGGGCGAGTGTGCGTTTGTTTGTGAACAGTAACTGATTCATTCATTATCCAATTGATGTACGTGTATAGCACTTACTTTGTTTATCAACAAATGACATTTCTAGTTCAGTCAAATTTTAGATTTTTGTGGTTGCTTAATTTACTGTGATTCATGTAATTTATTATCAATTATGTTTTTTTCTTTGGTCTCCAGGTCGTCCGTGTCTGATCTGAGATTTGCACCGATATCTCAGGTCCCGCATGCATATCCCAACTGTCCCAACCCCGCCATGGAGAGGGTTCGGTCTGTTGGGGTTTTTAAGAGTCATTGGCTTCATATCCCCCAGCACCAGAGGTTCGAAATACTTTGGTCACCATTATTTGTATTCTTGCTGGCTTGTAGAATTTTCTATCAGTTTTACCTAGTTAAGACAAAGCTATGTCATAGGGGAGGTGGGGGTAGGCGATAAGGTCAATATAGGTAATGTAGGTTGGGGCTTACTTAATTTTGGGAGGGTTTGCATAGGACTCCACTTCGAAGAGAGGAAATTAGTTTGGAACTGTTTAGCAAATGGGGAATAAAATGGGGTATTTTTTTCTGTGAAGTTGAGGTGGGCTATTTTGTGGTATAGTTCGTTTTTTTCTCAAATGTCAAAACATGAATAATTTCACGGTGAATGCTTTTGACAAAATCATCGCCATGATACATTCATGAGTTTCCAAAAGTGTATGATCGAGTAAATCTCCATATGTCCAAAGATATGTTTTAGTCAAGATATATTTAATGACAATTAGGCCATCAGTACAGAAACAGTGCATTCAGTCCCCGTGAAATTATTCAAGCTTTGACAGTTGAGAAAAAAAACGGATACTAGTTCAAGAAATATTGCTTTAGCTATCATAGAAAAGGATTTGAATTTGGATAAAAATCATATTTTTGTTGTAATTTTATGGTTTAATCGCTTAATGCTGCTGCATAAAACGGGGACGTTTATAGATTTCTATGGGGGCTCTATCCAAATGTTTTTGTAACGGCCATGAGTAGTTTTTCTCTGACATACATGTATATGTTTTACAAACAATCTGTACAGTTTTAATCAAGTGTTTCTGTAATAATGAGCGTAAGACTTGGGCTTACATAATTTTATAAGAATTTGTATTTGTAATGTATACAGTGATTTAATTTTAATAAGAATTATTTATTATGACAACTAAATGTGGATTAAAATCTTTTATATTTAAATCATCTCGAAAGCGAGATAACAACTTAATCTATGTAGAAGTTTGCATCAAGTAAATTTATGCAGAAGTGAGCTTTGTATTGGAAATTGTCGGGATAATGACTTTATCATGACACTTATGTGGTATGAATAAATATTTACCGTTCACCGAATTGCGTGCTACTTATTAAGATCTTAAAAAATAGCTCTGATTATTGTGTTTCCAAAAATGTGATAGCAAAATATCATTTTAAGACAATAATAATTATTCGTTTTTAAGCCTAGTTTTTGGTTAGTAATCAGCTCAAATTAGAGAGTATTCTCAACACTGCCTCTTGTTTACTTAATGCCTTAAGTGTAAGATTTATGCACTGACTGATTTATTTGGGTAGTTTTAGTAATCAAATATAAACTTACACATGTACTCTAGAGTGGCTGAGGAAACACCATCATGTATGGGCGTACACTATTAACTAAGTTGCGACTTTGAGCCTGCCATCCATCAATTTTTGTATGACATATCAATTGCCAAATAGTCACCATAACCTGTCACATACTACAATGGCGAATTGTCGCTTTTTAGAACTTTTGTGTTTGTCTATCCTATTAAACATTACGATAAGCTAGAGCTGTAGCCCCGTTGGTATCGCGCTGGGGGGTTTAAGCTAGAATCCCGACCAGGCGGTTATGCACTTCCATGGAAATTTTATAATACTTGTAATGTCAATTTTCCTTCATTGATAATGTATTTGGAGAAGTAGCTGACCTTGTCAATAAAGGTCCTCTGTCTGCCGTGAAATAATCTTAATCAATTACCATCATTTTAAAAGGCTCAAATCGAGACCAACTCTGGTTCATATACGAATAGTACTTCGAAAATACAACTAAAGCAATTTAAATAGTAGCATATGTCATTTAATTTACATAGAGTCAAATTTCTATCAAGCAAGACTTAATCTTAATCAAAATCATTATCATATTTGTGCATTAAATAACATGGACATATCATTGACCAATGTTTATGAACTAACATAGAATAATGAGACATATTTTCTCACTATAAAACATATCGTTATTCCTAAGCTCATGTAAGTTTATGTTCTTCAATAAGATAAAAGACAAAATAAAACATCCTGTTTTTATAAATCATAAACGTTTCTGTCCTTCAGTAAGATAATAGACCCACCATAAGACTTGATAGTGTTCCTAAGCTCATGTAAGTTAATGTCCTTCAATAAGATAACAGACACAATAAAAATTGATGTTGTTTCCTAAGCTTATGTAAGTTTATGTCCTTAAATAAGATAACAGACCCACAATAAGACTGATTTGTTCCTAAGTTCATGTTAGCTTATGTCCTTCATAAAGATAATAGACCCACAATAAGACTTGATGTTGATCCTAAGCTCATGTTAGCTTATGTCCTTCATTAAGATAACAGACCCACAATAAGACTTGAAGACGTTCCTAAGCTCATGTAAGTTAATGTCCTTCAATAAGATAACAGACCAACAATAAGACTTGAAGACGTTCCTAAGCTCATGTAAGTTAATGTCCTTCAATAAGATAACAGACCCACAATAAGACTTGAAGACGTTCCTAAGCTCATGTAAGTTAATGTCCTTCAAAAAGATAACAGACCCACAATTAGACTGATGTTGTTTCAAAGCTCATGATAGCTTATGTCCTTCAATAAGATAACAGACACAATAAAACTCGATGCTGTTGACTAAGATCATGTTACTTTTATGTCCTTCAATAAGATAACAGATCAACAATTAGACTGATGTTGTTCCTAAGCTCATGTTAGCTTATGTCCTTCATTAAGATAACAAACCCACAATAAGACTTGATGCTGTTCCTAAGCTCATGTTAGCTTATGTCCTTCAATAAGATAACAGACCCACAATAAGACTTGATGACGTTCCTAAGCTCATGTAAGTTAATGTCCTTCAATAAGATAACAGACGCAATAAAACTTAATGTTGTTTACTAAGCTTATGTAATGTTATGTCTTTCAATAAGATAACAGACCCACAATAAGACTGATGTTGTTCCAAAGCTCATGAGAGCTTATGTCCTTCAATAAGATAACAGACACAATAAAACTTGATGTTGTTTACTAACATCATGATACTTAATGTCCTTCAATAAGATAACAGACCCACAATTGGACTGATGTTGTTCCTAAGCTCATGTTAGCTTATGTCTTTCAATTAGATAGCAGACCCACAATAAGACTGATGTTGTTCCTAAGCTCATGTTAGCTTATGTCCTTCAATAAGATAGCAGACCCATAATAAGACTGATGTTGTTCCTAAGCTCATGTAAGCTTATATCTTTCAATTCGATAACAGACACACGATAAGACATGATGTTGTTCCTAAACTCATGTTAGCTTATGTCCTTCAATAAGATAACAGACCCACAATAAGACTGATGTTGTTCCTAAGCTCATGTTAGCTATGTCCTTCAATAAGATAAAATACCCAAAATAAGACTGATGTTGTTCCTAAGCTCATGTTAGCTTATGTCCTTCATTAAGATAACAAACCCACAATAAGACTTGATGTTGTTCCTAAGTTCATGTTAGATTATGTCCTTCAATAAGATAACAGCCCCACAATAAGACATGATGTTGTTCCTACGCTCATGTTAGCTAATGTGCTTCAATAAGATAGCAGACCCACAATAAGACTAATGTTGTTCCTAAGCTCATGTTAGCTTATGTCTTTCAATAAGATAGCAGATCATCAATATGACTGATGTTGTTCCTAAGCTCATGTTAGCTTATGTCCTTCAATATTATAGCAGACCAACAATAAGACTGATGTTGTTCCTAAGCTCATGTTAACTATGTCCTTCAATAAGATAACAGACCCACAGCAAGACTGATGTTGTTACTTAGCTCATGTTATCTTATGTCCTTCATTTAGATAACAGACCCACAATAAGACTGATGTTGTTCCTTCGCTCATGTTAGCTTATGTCCTTCATTAAGATAACAGACCCACAATAAGACTGATGTTGTTCCTACGCTCATGTTAGCTTATGTCCTTCATTAAGATAACAGACCCACAATAAGACTGATGTTGTTCCTACGCTCATGTTAGCTAATGTCCTTCATTAAGATAACAGACCCACAATAAGACTGATGTTGTTCCTAATCTCATGTTAGCTTTTGTCCTTCAATAAGATAGCAGACCCACAGCAAGACTGATGTTGTTCCTACGCTCATGTTAGCTAATGTCCTTCATTAAGATAACAGACCCACAATAAGACTGATGTTGTTCCTACGCTCATGTTAGCTTATGTCCTTCATTAAGATAACAGACCCACAATAAGACTGATGTTGTTCCTACGCTCATGTTAGCTTATGTCCTTTAATAAGATAACAGACCCACAATAAGTGTGATGTTGTTCCTAAGCTCATGATAGCTTATGTCCTTCAATAAGATAGCAGACCCACAATAGGACTTGATGACGTTCCTAAGCTCATGTAAGTTAATGTCCTTCAATAAGATAACAGAAACAATAAAACTTAATGTTGTTTAAGCTTATGTAAGTTTATGTCCTTCAATACAATAACAGACCCACAATAAGACTGATGTTGTTCAAAAGCTCATGAGATCTTATGTCCTTCAATAAGATAACAGACATAATAAAACATGATGTTGTTTACTAAGATCATGATACTCTATGTCCTTCAATAAAATAACAGATCCAGAATTAGACTGATGTTGTTCCTAAGCTCATGTTAGCTTATGTCCTTCATTAAGATAGCAAATCCACAATAAGACTGATGTTGTTCCTAAACTCATCATAGCTTATGTCCTTCAAAAAGATAACGGACGCACAATAAGACTGATGTTGTTCCTAAGCTCATGTTAGCTTATGTCCTTCATTAAGATAGCAGATCCACAATAAGACTGATGTTGTTCCTTAACTCATGTTAGCTATGTCCTTCAATAAGATAACAGCCCCACAATAAGACATGATGTTGTTCCTAAGCTCATGTTAGCTTATGTCCTTCAATAAGATAGCAGACCCACAGCAAGACTGATGCTGTTCCTAAACTCATGTTAGCTATGTCCTTCAATAAGATAACAGCCCCACAATAAGACATGATGTTGTTCCTAAGCTCATGATAGCTTATGTCCTTCAATAAGATAGCAGACCCACAGCAAGACTGATGTTGTTCCTACGCTCATGTTAGCTAATGTGCTTCAATAAGATAGCAGACCCACATTAAGACTGATGTTGTTCCTAAGCTCATGTTAGCTTATGTCTTTCAATAAGATAGCAGATCATCAATAAAACTGATGTTGTTCCTAAGCTCATGTTAGCTTATGTCCTTCAATAAGATAGCAGACCAACAATAAAACTGATGTTGTTCCTAAGCTCATGTTAGCTTATATCCTTCAATAAGATAGCAGACCCACAATAAGACTGATGTTGTTCCTAAGCTCATGTTAGCTTATGTCCTTCAATAAGATAACAGACCCACAATAAATCTGATTTTGTTCCTAAGCTCATGATAGCTTATGTCCTTCAATAAGATAGCAGACCCACAATAAGACTTGATGACGTTCCTAAGCTCATGTAAGTTAATGTCCTTCAATAAGATAACAGACCCACAATAAGACTGATGTTGTTCCTAAGCTCATGTTAGCTATGTCCTTCAATAAGATAACAGATCAAGAATTAGACTGATGTTGTTCCTAAGCTCATGTTAGCTATGTCCTTCAATAAGATAGCAGATCCACAATAAGACTGATGTTGTTCCTAAGCTCATGTAAGCTTATATCTTTCAATTAGATAACAGACACACGATAAGACTTGATGTTGTTCCTAAACTCATGTTAGCTTATGTCCTTCAATAAGATAACAGACCCACAATAAGACTGATGTTGTTCCTAAGCTCATGTTAGCTTTGTCCTTCAATAAGATAAAAGACCCACAATAGGACTGATGTTGTTCATTAGCTCATGTTAGCTTATGTCCTTCATTAAGATAACAAACCCACAATAATACTTGATGTTGTTTCTAGGTTCATGTTAGCTTATGTCCTTTAATAAGACAACAGACCCACAATAACACTGATGTTGTTCCAACGCTCATGATAGCTTATGTCCTTCAATAAGATAACAGGCTCAATAAAACTTGATGTTGTTTACTATGATCATGTTAGTTTATGTCCTTCAATAAGATAACATATCCACGATAAGACTGATGTTGTTCCTTAGCTCATGTTAGCTTATGTCCTTCAATAAGATAGCAGACCCGCAATAAGACTGATGTTGTTCCTCAGCTCATCTAAGCTCATGTTCTTCAAAAAGATAGCAGACCCACAATCAGACTGATGTTGTTCCTAAGCTCATATTAGCTATGTCCTTCAATAAGATAACAGCCCCACAATAAGACATGATGTTGTTCCTAAGCTCATGTTAGCTTATGTCCTTCAATAAGATAGCAGACCCACAACAAGGCTGATGTTGTTCCTACGCTCATGTTAGCTAATGTGCTTCAATAAGATACCAGATCATCAATAAGACTGATGTTGTTCCTAAACTCATGTTAGCTATGTCCTTCAATACGATAACAGACCCACAATAAGACTGATGTTGTTCCTAAGCTCATGTTAGCTTATGTACTTCATTAAGATAACAGACCCACAATAAGACTTGATGTTGTTCCTAAGCTCATGTTAGCTTATGTCCTTTAATAAGATACCAGACCCACAATAAGATATGATGACGTTCCTAAGCTCATGTAAGTTAATGTCCTTCAATAAGATAACAGACCCACAATAAGACTGATGTTGTTCCTAAGCTCATGTTAGTTTATGTCTTTCAATAAGATAGCAAACCCACAATAAACTGATGTTGTTTCTAAGCTCATGTTAACTTATGTCCTTCAATAAGTTAACAGACCCACAGTAAGACTGATGTTGTTCCAAAGCTCATGATAGCTTATGTCCTTCAATAAGATAGCAGACCCACAATAAGACTTGATGATGTCACTTAGCTCATGTAAGTTAATGTCCTTCAATAAGATAACAGACACAATAAAACTTGATGTTGTTTACTAAGCTTATGTAAGTTTATGTCCTTCATTAAGATAACAGACCCACAATAAGAATGATGTTGTTCCAAAGCTCATGATAGCTTATGTCCTTCAATAAGATAACAGACACAATAAAACTTGATGTTGTTTACTAAGATCATGTTACTTTATGCCCTTCAATAAGATAACAGACCCACAATTAGACTGATGATGTTCCTCAGCTCATGTTAACTTATGTCCTTCAATAAGATAGCAGACCCCTTAAGACTGATGTTGTTCCTAAGCTCATTTAGCTTTGTCCTTCAATAAGATAACCAACCAACCCTAAGTCTGATGTTGTTCCTAAGCTCATGTTTGCTTATGTCCTTCAATAAGATAACAGACCCACAATAAGACTGATGTTGTTGCTAAGCCCATGTTAGCTATGTCCTTCAATGAGATAATAGACCCTAAATAAGACTGATGTTGTTCCTAAGCTCATGATAGCTTATGTCCATCAATAAGATAGCAGACCCACAATAAGACTTGATGACGTTCCTAAGCTCATTTAAGTTAATGTCCTTCAATTAGATAACAGACACAATAAAACTTGATGTTGTTTACTAAGATCATGTTACTTTATGTCCTTCAATAAGATAACAGACCCACAATTAGACTGATGTTGTTTACTAAGCTTATGTAAGTTCATGTCCTTCAATAATATAACAGACCCACAATAAGACTGATGTTGTTCTAAAGCTCATGATCAGACACAATAAAACTTGATGTTGTTTACTAAGATCATGTTACTTTATGTCCTTCAATAAGATAACAAACCCACAATTGGACTGATGTTGTTCCTAAGCTCATGTTAGCTAATGTGCTTCAATAAGATAGCTAACCCACAGTAAGACTGATGTTGTTCCTAAGCTCATGTTAGCTATGTCCTTCAATAAGATAAAAGACCCACAATAAGACTTGATGTTGTTCCTAAGCTCATGTTAGCTTATATCCTTCAATAATATAACAAACCCACAATAAGACTGATGTTGTTCCTAAGCTAATGTTAGCTTATGTCCTTCAATAAGATAACAGACCCACAATAAGTCTGATGTTGTTCCTAAACTCATTTAAGTTTATGTCATTCACTAAGATAGCAGACCCACAATAAGACTGATGTTGTTCCTAAGCTTATGTAAGTTTATGTCATTCAATAAGATAACAGACCCACAATAAGACTGATGATGTTCCTAAGCTCATGTAAGCTTATGTCCTTCAATAAGATAGCAGACCCACAATAAGACTAGATATTGTTACTTAGCTCATGTTATCTTATGTCCTTCATTTAGATAACAGACCCACAATAAGACTTGATGTTGTTCCTAAGCTCATGTTGGCTAATGTCCTTCAATAAGACAGCAGACCAACAATAAGACTGATGTTGTTCCTAAGCTCATGTTAGCTTATGTCCTTCAATAAGAAAACAGACCCACAATAAGACTGATGTTGTTCCTAAGCTCATGTTAGCTTTTGACCTTCAATAAGATAGCAGACCCACAATAAGACTTGATGTTGTTCTTAAGCTCATGTTAGCTTATGTACTCCAATAAGATAACAGACACACACTAAGACATCTTGTTTTATTCTTTGAATCATAAACGTTTCTGCCTTTTAAAAGATAACAGACCCACAATAAGATTTTTTGTGTTTTCCATGACACAGTTGTGTTAATGTCCTTAATTAGAAAACTAAGACAGAAAAGACATGATGTTGATTCTTACTTTTATGTACGTTTCTGACCTTGAAAACGATAAAAGACACATAATAAGCATGCCTTTTTTCAGTTTATTTTTACGTTTCTGACTTTGAAAACAATAACAGACACACAATAAGCATGCATTTTTTCCATTCATTATAATCGTTTTTGACCTTCAAAACTATAATAGACACACAATAAGTATGCCGTTTCTCCATACATTAAATACGTTTCTCACCTTCAAAACGATAATAGGCACACAATAAGCATACCGCTTTCCCATTCATTATGTACGTTTCAGACCTTGAAAACGATAACAGACTCACAATAAGCATGCCGTATTTCCAATTCATTATGTTGTTTCTGACCTTGAAAACGATAATAGACACACAATATGCATGCCGGTTTTTCAATTTATTATGTTGTTTCTGACCTTGAAAACGATAACAGAAACGCAATCAGCATGCGGTTTTTTCCATTCTTTATGTACGTTTCTGTCCTTCAAAACGATAACAGACACGCAATTAGCATGCCGTTTTTCCAATCATTATGAACGTTTCTGACCTTGAAAACGATAATAGACACAAAATAAGCATGCCTTTTTTCCATTCATTATAAACGTGTCTGACTTTTAAAAAGATAACCTACACACAATAAGCATGGCGTTTTCCATTCATTGAACGTTTTTAACCTTCAAACAGATAACAGACACACAATAAGCATGTCGTCTTTCCAGTCATTATGTTTGTTTCTGACCTTCAAAACAATAACAGACTCACAATGAGCTTGCCTTTTTTCCATTCATTATAAACGTTTCTTTCCTTCAAAACGAAAACAGGCACAGAATAATTATGCCGTTTTGCCATACATTATAAACTTTTCTTACCTTCATAACGATAACAGGTACACAATAAGCATGCCGTTGTTTTTCCATTCATTATAAACGTTTCCAATGCTTAAAACGATAACAGACACACAATAGACATGCCGGTTTTCCATTCATTATGAACGTTTCAGACCTTGAAATGATAACAGACTCACAATAAGGATGCCGATTTTTCCATTCATTATGAATGTTTCTGACCTTCAAAACGATAACAGACACATCATAATCATGCCGTTTTTTTTTCATGCATTATGTACGCTTCTGCCCTTGAAAACGACAACAGACACACAATAAGCATGCCATTTTTCCCATTCATTATGTTGTTTCTGACCTTCATAACAACAATAGACACACAATTAGCATGCCGTTTTTTCCGTTCATTATGTACGTTTCTGTCCTTCAATACAATAACAGACTCACACTGCCGCATGTTCCAAATCTCTTTTACCATTATGTCCTTCAATTAGATAGTAGACATTTGACATGACTTGTCATTCGGCCTTTTTTCTCACGTAGGTTTTTATATTTAAATGAAAAATCTTAAATACAGTTAAACATATCAATATGTCCTTATTTACAGGTATGTATCTGTCTAAAAAAAGAACACATATATGCATAATTGACATCTATTGTCTGTATTTTCATGTAGGTTCCTCTCTTTGAATTTTGAAACTTAAATACGCTATCAATCTGTCCTTATTCTCAGGTAGGCATTTGACATCTAAGGTCCATTCGCATGTAGATATCTTTAAAAAGGATAACTTAAGTTCGCTTCTATTTTGTTCTTTTTCTCAGGAAGTTATCTGTCCTAAAAAAGATAACATACTTACACTTTGCCATATCCGGTCCTTATTTTCATTTAGGTTTCTATCGTACGATAAAATTACATTGATACACATGTACTTAATAAACAAATTAGTATTTTATTCTTATTTGCTCACAAGTTTCTCTAGAATGTAGGTTGAAAATTACCAACTATCTTTTGTGGGTTTAATTGTCCAAAAGTATATGATGCTACAAGTCTAATGTAATTGTTAAACTTTTCTTATTACTGAACTTCTGTCTTAAAAGATATGCTATTCTATAATAAATAATTAAATGTAAAACAAGATACAACAGGACAAAATGTTTTTTTTTATTACATTTTGTATATAAATTAAATCCGTATGTCAATAAACTTCGAAAACTAAAATATAGCAGTATGATTCCATTTGCATAATAGTAATATCAATTTTGTATCTTAGCACATTTCATACATGAATTTAATACAAACACAGGTAATTTCAAGTGATTTCAAGGCTCCAGAAATGCAACAGTGCATACTCATTAAGATTCATCTAAAATAGTTATCATTATTCATTTAAAAAGTTATTAACGTTGTTATTATCAACTGCTTTGGGTGTGATATAACCCGTTTTGTTGATGCTATGTAAAATCCAAACAAACAAACATTTAAAAATTGTCTGAGTTATCAAGACAAAATATCACCATGCGGTTAAAACTAATGATTTTACTTCAAATTTCCATTCAAATTATCACATTCACAGTTTTTAATTCAGATAGAATGTCCAACAGCAAAGAGATTTTTTCCATTATGATATCACGATAACCATTTTCAATCTCAAAGCAGCGTTGTCAAAATCTAGCCTGTAAATCAACACAGACATTTGTTTCTTGCGTTGTTGAAAGTTACCCACTTCAAATTGTGCAATAAATGCAGCACGATTTCTCTCCTGTAACTTTAAGAACTTAATACGTTTCCATACATGAGGCTGAGTGAGAACATGCTTCAGACATAATTAGAAATAGAGTTTCAAGTTGTATGACGTACACAGTCGAGACTGTCATATGTGACCTTCAGTGGGACTTCGCAAAAAATGTCACATATGACAGGGAGTCTTTAAATCAAGTCTCAACTTTTTTTGACTGAACTTTTGTTTACATTAATTTAGCAGCATGAGTAAGACACAGAGATATTATAAGTTATATATCTATTACTTGATAAACAGTATACATCTAATATATTTAAGATGAATCTTAAGACTTATTTTGTAAAATATATACGTTTGATAATACTTTTTCTATTTTAAAAGAAAACTTTAAAAGATACTGCACATCTGTAATGAAATAATGGTGAATAATTACATGTATATGAAAAAATACAGAGTTAAAAAAATCATTTTATGCAAAAATTCTACATGATCAATTGTTTAAATGCTACTGAATATGTTCATGTTTATAATCTGCTAAAACTATATAAAAATGACTGCAAATGACTTAAGCTGTTTTTGTTAAAGAAAATTATTGCACATCGCTGGGGTCGTTCAAAAAAGTCAGTAATTTTTGTTTGCTTTTTGCTTTTGCTCACAAAAGAAGAAAGTTCATCATCAAGTTTTGATACTAAGTTAAGCACTGTGGATTGTCCTGAGTGAAGAGCAAATGTTTTAAACTGATTTATCATGTTTGATGCATCATCAATTGTGGGCACATTGGTTGAACTTAAATGATCGCTGTCATCAATGTCCTCATCACTATCACTTTCATAACATTGGTTTATATCATTTAAAATATCAATAGCTGGCCTTCCCAATCAGTTGTATTTGTGTCACATGTTTGTAAACCTTTATCTATGGTGGCAAGATCACAAAAAGAACATCCAAAAAAGTCATATGACAGTTTTAGTACAGCCAGAGGAATATCATCTGCTTCAGTATTGGGTACAACTTGTGAAACACAATTTTCCTCAGGTGATATCACACAAAACCTGCTTTTTGAAACATTTCTGGATTATGGATTCTTGTACTTCCTGCCACGAGTTGTTAATCCAGTAAATGGCATGTGAAATGTTTATCTGTTTTAATAGGTCCGATCCACACACTGCAGGTTGTCTGTCCATCTCTTTCACCATATGAATCATCTGTAAACAGAATTGAAATGATATAAAGATATTGAAATAAAAAAAATATTTTGTACAATTTAGTTTAATTAGGATATCAGACTTAATTCTAAGATTAGAAAGATGTTCCATGATTGCTAAGAATTTTTTGTAAGTAAATCCTTTAATGAATGATATATTTATAAAGAAAGAATAATTGTACAAACCTGGCGCTTTCAGAATTTCAACTTTACTGACTGAATTATTCCCAGGTCCATAGGTTGTGTAAAAGATGTAGTATTGGGTGGTAAGAATTTCACTGAAATATTGCTCAACTGTAGTTCAGGCTGTGATGGGGCATTACCCACAAACAGTTACACATGTCTGCGCTGTGATTTCATTTTTTGATTAAGTTTTTTTAGATAGTCCTCATAAATATGACTGTTCATCCAGGCTTTTGAATTATAATAGTAATGTACAGGCAAGTTTTCAGTTTTTGAAACATCTAGGGATTTTACTTTTTCCGGTAACCAGAGGTTTAAATTTCTCTCTCGAACAACTAGCACATAAAAGTACAGTAATTCTTTCCTTCGATCTCTTGCCTTCGGCACAATCATCACCCTTGAAATGAAATGTCTGACGGGATCTGTCTTTAAACAAAAGACCAGTCTCATCCATATTTAAAATATATTCTGCTTTATATCCAATGCACAGTTCATTTAATTTATTTTTCCAGTCTTCTACTTATTTATGTTTACATCCCCTCGTTCACCACTCATCGTTCCATAGACAAGATTATTTCTCCGTTTAAAACTTTCTAACCAGCCCTTCGAAGCTTTGAAATCTGGTTTATTCAAACTTTTTGCAAAATCAAGCGCCTTTGCCTGAATAAGTAGACCAGTAACATTTATTCGTCTTGATACAGCATCTAATACCCATTTCAAAGTCAGTTCATTTATTTCTTCATTTCCAGTAAGATAACGACGTCTTTTTGATTCTGCAGGAACATTATTTTCGTAATCAGTCATGAGCTCAGCCTTATGTTTCCGCAATGACTGTATCTGGGTTTTTCCAACCCCCATCTCTGATGCAATTTTATAGGCCGGAGTTCCTTGATTTTTCTTTAATCAGCTGTTAACTTCTCGCGAGAAAAAGTACTGGCGGTTGTTATGGCAATCGTTGTTACTTCCCTTGCTTAGGGATGTTCTCAACGATATTTTCAATGGGGGACCGTCACAAAAGTTGTTAAAAACATCTGACCGATAATTCGAAAGGTGTGAAAGTCGTTAAATACTGACAAAACAGCAAGTGGGGACGAGACAATTAGAGTCGCTTGTCACATATGACAGGGAGTCGTTTAAATCAGTCCATTTAGGAAATTGCGTTGGGCGGACTGAAACATGGTCAGATAAGACAGAGAGTCGTTGAAATTAGGGGGTCGCTAAGGCAGTACCGACTGTATATGTGGTACAGTGAAATCACCTTGAGAAACATGCATAGAAAATATATGACTTAATTGGGAAAGAACCTTAGCAAAAATACCGTCCATGGACCTCTAGTTTGGCTGTCTCAGTAATTTCAATTGTTGATTTGTTCCAAAAAACTAACACCCTTGATTTACTATCCACACCACTGTCATCAAACAAAAATGGTTCACCATTTAGGTTGTTGGCCCATTTTTCTTCTGCAGTTAGAAGTCTTAGATTCTCAGGTGCTTTTGGAAATTCCGTAATTATTCTATACATTATGGTTTTCTTATATGTACTAGCTGGTGGTAGTTTACCTAATGCAGCATTGTCAGCTTAAAGGATGCTGGTAGAATACACAGTGACTGAGTTTTCAGTAGTTTCGCTAACTCGTTTCATCATTAAAGCACGACATCTTTTATCTTTCTTACGCGTGTCTCTATATGTTATCCAATGCTTGAATACGGACACTTACTCTTACTTTCATAAGTTTGCGAATTGCATTTATGAAACTCAGATAAAGACACTTTCTGTTATCTATTTGTTGATTACATACGCTCCTTACTGTTTTTGTCGTTTGCATTTTTAGCTTTCAACTCATTTGGTGTGTGATTATGGTCTATACTTACTTTGATTCTTTTGTTATATCAGGATCAATACAAATTCTACCACAGAATACTAAAGATCGATTCATCGATTCATACAATTCCAAAAAATTTGATGACTTATCATCCTCATAACATATTTTAAGTCCACATCTATTACTGCGAATTATCATCATTCGAAAAACAATCATACATATAGCAATAGATTAAGTAAATTGCAGTATAGACTTAATGAAGTAAAGTTTAGTATCATTTCTTATATATGCGAAAATGCAGTTTTTACCTTCATTCACTGTAACAGGTCATTTTGTCATTATTCTCAGGTAGGCAGTTGTCTTAAAAACAAACATACATATAATATTCAATATTTGGTTCCAATATTGTAACACTAAAACATGTTATTCAGTCAATGTTCTCAGGTAAGTATTTGTCTAAACAAGAAAACATGCATACATATTGGCATATTCTCTCAAAATGTTCACGTAAGTTTCTTTCTTACAATAAGATCTCCTTAATACACATAAACATTAAATTATATCCTTATTCCTAGGTAGGTATCTGTGTTAAGAAGATCACTACCATACATAATTAACACATATTGTCCTTATTTTTATGTAGAATTCTCTCTTTGAATAAAAAAAAACTTAAATATACTACAGCTTTGCATTTTGTCATTATTCTTATTAAGGTATCTGTCTTCATACAAATTGACTTCCTCTGTCAAAATGCTCTTGTAGTTTTCTATCTCTGATAGGATTCAAGCAAGTTTCTGTCTTACAAAACAAAACTTGCATTTTCTGTCCAAATGTTCACGAAGCTTTCTGACTACATCATGTCATTCTGTCCTTGCTTTCTGGTAAGAATCTGTTTTAGAAAACAACAAATGTATACACCATGACATCCTCTGTTCATATGATCTTGTAGGTTTCTGTCTCTTTGAATAAAGCAACTTTGATTCACTAAAACATTCTGTCCTTATTATTAGATAAGTATCTGTCTCAAAAAAGAAAACATACAAACACTATGTTATCTTCTGTCGTAATGTTCATGATGGTTTCTTTAAATAAAACAACTTTGATTCTCTGAAACATCCTGTCCTTATTATCAGGTAAGTATTTGTCTCAAAAAGATAATATGCATACACTATGTTATCATCTATTCAATTTTGCATGTACGCTTCTATCTTATAATAAGATAACAGTAATACACTAAAACTTCATTTCGTCCATATTTTCATGTGTATCTCTGCCTTAAATTCAACCTTACATACAAATGGACGTCTTTTGTCTATTCATGTCGGTTTCTATCTTGATGATGAGCTAAATATGATACACTACAGCATGTCATTCTTTGAATAAGTTAATTCTGATAACCAAAACCATGTCTTTTTGTCCTTATTTTCAGGTAAGTATCAGTCCTTAAAAAAGAAAAAAATCGTACAAAATGGTATCATTGGTTATTATTTTCATGTAGTTTTTATCTTTGAATAAGATATCTTTTATACACGACAACATGTCAATTTGCCCTTATTCTTGGTAAGGTATATGTCTTTAAATCCAAACTTACATACAAATTGACACGTACTGTCCAAATGTACATGTAGGTTTATATCTTTATAAAGAGACAACTATAATACACTACAGCATATCATTCTGTCCTTATTCTTTGAAAGGTATCCGTCATAAAAGAAGAAAACACACGTACAAATTGTCACCATAGGTCCATAATTTTATGCAGCTTTTTATCTTTGAAAAAAAAACCGGATCGATAGCGCAGTGGGTAGCGCGTCGGGATTTGGATACTCGTGCCCGAGGGGGTGCGGGTTCGAATCCCACCCGGGGAGGTTATACCCTTCCATGAAAATTTGACAATAATGTCGATTTTCCTCCATTGATTAGATAATATGGAGAAGTTTGCGGCCTTGTGGAAGGGTAGGTGAGTACTGGTTATAGACAATGGTCCAGGAAAGCTAGGTTAGGTGCGCTGGACGCCGTGAAATGACCTAAATTGTGTTGATACGGCGTTAACTCCAATAAATAAATAAATCTTTGTAAAACACACACTTTAATACAATACATTACTTTGGGTCTTCTAGGTTCTTTTCTTATAATAATATAACTTTGATGCACGTCGTTCTGTCCTAATTTTCAGACATAAAAAAAGAAATCAAACAAGTATAATGACATATTCGGTCCTTATTGCCATAGGTCTCATTCTTTGAATAAGATGACTTTAATACACTTAGCATGTCTTTCTCTCGTAATTATCAAATGGTTCACTGTTTTTGATAAGATTTTTTAAACACACTTTTATGACTTGTCTAAAATTTGTCCTTATTTCTATGTTGATTTCTATCTTTTAGAAGTAAAATATCTTAATGTAAAATACAACGCATATCTACATAGCTATCAATGTATCAGTAAAAGATTGGAAAATGTTAAGAACTATATTAACCTCAAATAAATAGATCCGTGAAATGTTGAATATTTTTCAAATCACATCAGTAGGCATTTTATATTATACTATTTTTTTGGATCTATAGATAAAATATATTTATAAAATTGTTGTATTCAATGCATATTAAGATAATAGAAATAATCCAATATTCAGCATATCATGTTCATTGTAGTATTGCTTATTACATTCAATGACTATTTGATATTTAGATTATACATAAAAATATAGGAGTTTTGCACAATTGTAAATAAAGTCTTACTAAAATCACTAAGTCATTTAAGCTGTTGACTTTGTACCAAATGTACCAATCGTCTGCCACAATACTAACTATATAAACATTCTGTATAATGGTTACATGGTCAGATATTTTTTGAACGTACAGAAATGATCTATACTTATACCCACACACATGCAGTTTAAATAACATATTCATTGTATGTAGAGTATATTGATAACGTTTTCGATCCTTAAAAGAATATAAAAATCAATATTTAAATACATGTAATTAGTACTAATGATGCTTGATAACGATGTACTAAACGATAATCGGCTTGATGAAGGTAAAAGAGAGGAACTTGATAGCTCTCATTTGTAAAAAATAATGAAAAGTTCTATAATTCTGAGCAATCTAGTGAAGGACCCAGTTTACTGGGGGGATAGCTAGATCGGAATTATATGTTAAACATAATTCTGAGCAATCTAGTGAAGGGCCCATTTACGGGAGGATAACTAGATCGGAATTACTTTTTAAAGTTATAAATAAATACATAGTTCTGAGTAATCTAGCGAAGGACCCAATCTATGGGAGTATAGCTAGATCAGACTCTTAAACAAATCAGCAATGATGTACCAAATACTTAAGGTACTAGTTACTATATAGTCGTATGTAAAAAGTGTTCATAGTACTAAGTCTTGCTAGGGTGCTGCTTACATGTATATGTTTAAAACAAATTTAAATGAAATGCACTGTGTCCTTAAGTTTCTTTACTCATGTTTTTTTATATTTTCTCTTTCGTTTTTAAAAAACACATTTTGCTTAGTTTTTCCATATTATATTTGGACACCAGTGTATATGTAACATCGACAACCTTTTGTTTTATTGAATTTATTGGTTTTTTAAACAATCTCTATACATTGTATAATGAATTATGTTGTTGGTAACAAGGATGTGAAAGGTATTTTGGTATAGTTCATTTATGTATAAACTTTACTGAATGGTTTACAGATTATAATTAATTGAATCATTTTTATAAGTACCAGCATTGTGTTATAAATAGCATTGTGAACTGACATTGGTAATTGGTATAGAGCTATATGCTTAATAGCTGATGATTAGAAAGATTATTTACTGATATGATATTGTTATTATATCATACATTCCGAAAGTTTTGTAAATATTGTGTTATCATAATAAATTTGCAACGATATTGTTATATTTGAAATAGCCAGTTAATGTGTGCATTAACTCAGTGTAATTAATCATAAAATTATAGTACCTTTAATTATATTTTCTTTAAGTAAACAATATGAGGATCTTTAACTATTATATGCACTTTAGGTAAGTTCAATGATCCAATACTGTGTTTTGTTTAAAGTTGATAGGTACATGTACATTCAAGTGATAACGTTCTTATATTATTCCAATCTTTTCTGACTGATTTTTGCTCTAATTTTGATTACAGCTTTTATTGATGTTGTTTCCAACTGATGTTGCACAATTTGTTCAATATGCTGATAAAACTTCAAAAAGGCAAACTGGCCTCTGACATTCTGTCTGGTCACAGTTTTGCACCGTGATATAACCTGAGATTTCCTATGAGTCCAAGGATTTTTTTTATCTAACCAAGGGTTTCTCTCTTGGATGAATCTTCCCTAACTGATGTAGGGGATTCCAGATGGTGGTCCACATTGGTAGGTTTCACCAAGGACTTCTCACTTTTAGGTCTCACTTAACATGTGTTGGGGATTTCCGCCTCCTTGGGGTCGTTCCTCCTCACCTGATGATATTGAATATATATCTTGGTCTACATATGGTGGGTATATTTGATGTGAGCAACTACCGTTGCAGCGTCTTGCACAGACTTTGGGATACTTTTGGTCCTCATCCTCACATCCTGGCACATAGTAGTTGGAAGGCAATCCTGTACTGGCTTCACCTTAGGAACATGCACCCTATTTGTCCCTTGTCTCGGTGTGATATTAGTTCCAAGATCCAAGAGGCTTCAATATGGACTTTAATCTGTTCCTGCATGTTAATTACCCAACGCCAATTACGCTTAGATTTGGCGAGGGCATATTGGTGACATAAATAACTCTTGATGTCATCAGGTTTTAACCAAACTGATGACCCATTTTTGTCTTTGGGTCCATTGTTGCCCTTAAAGCTGCTCAATTGTGTTAGTCACTTTTTATTTTCCTGATGACTTCATCAATAGATCTTACAAACAGATTTGACACTTATAATGCTGCATCTTTATCGGGAATACCATGGGTGAACCTCCTTACAATGGATTCATCATGGAACTCTTCAGGTTTTACAGCTAAAGTTTCAACCCTTTCTGCAAACTCTTTCAAAGTTTCCCTATGGTGTTGTCGCATAGACAACAATTCGACCTTGTATGTTTCGGTTTCTTCTCTACTATTGAACCTCTTTTTCTTTTTTATCAACCAAGTCCATGAATTCTATGTTAGGATTCCGAAATATTTTTTTCTGGCAAACAATTGTAATTTGCTCATAAAAGCAAACCAGTTACTACTTTCATTGAATATCATAGTTTTTGGTATGTTACCCATAGATCTCCTCGGCAACGTTTCTTCTTCATAATCAAAATTAACGTATCCTCTACCCATTCTGTTTCTGGATCTGTCCATGGGCCTGTCGTTCACTAATTCCAAATATTCCGCCGCCCTTGCAGGTCTCCTAAAAACATTGTTCAATGTTTTTCTTTCACCATCTTCCACATATTTTTCGTTGGATCTTCTCCTTCTTGCTGCGTCCCTGTATTGTCTAACCAAGGTGTCCTCTTGTAGGTCCCTTCTTGTTTGATTTGAGTTGATGCAGTTACTGGTGAACTGCTTTGCATCTTACCGTCAATAATTTGTCAAAGACGATCTCTTACAATATAATCATCCATACCACCACAGGAACGCATTGATGTATCACAACTTATATAGTCCAGAGTTCATTGTATAATGTATAATTGTAATATGATATTTATATTGATGATGAAAATGACTATAACGGTATAACAATAATAGTAATGGTTATTGCCTGCACTTACCAGTCATCGCCTCAGCGTGTATTCACTTATTCCGTTTTCACGGCCACCACTCCTTCTTAGGTCTACAAGAATGATACAGATTATATGATAGATTTTATGCTTACTGATATATCACATTTTAATGCCCACTGCAAAGTAAAAAATCTGTCATTTAAAGTCAGAAGTAGCATGATTGTAATAGCAAGAACTGCGTTTTTGTTACCTTAGAAGCGACCTCAACAACATGAAACTCAAACAGTGCTCATTCATACATGTTATTATTTTGCTGTTTCAATTGTTTTAAAAGGAACCCCATATCTACGACTGTATTTACTTATTCTTTGATAAAAGTTAAAACGTGTTCTTTTTTAGTTCAGAATATGTTTTCAATTTCTGAAATTGGTCACCATGGCAACACAAATACTGACCATTCAAAAGAGTGTTTTCATCATGAGACAACATATAAAACTGAGTTTTAGGAAAACATTGTGTGGTTTTTTGTTCAGGCTCAGGTGACCATGTGTTTCTTTTATTTATGTTTTTGGTGTATTTCGGATTTAACTGAAGTCGATATTGCCGTAACAATAATCGATAACTATTATTTGCAATTAACTTTATGATGCATACATGATTCGTACTCACTCAGATTCACTCCACATCACTTCCGACAGTTTTGTAAAAATTGTACTACATGTATAACTACTATTGACTGTGTATCATATCTAACGTGTTTATGATTATTATTAATGTAAACAAACACTGAAAGTTGGTAAATAAGATTATATTGTTAGGTGTAATATTGCCTAGTTATATTGCAGTAGTAACTGTAATATTTCTTTTTCTTAAGAAGAGACGTAAAGTTAATTATAACTGTTTTCCGGGGTATTGAATATGAATAAAACTTGAATTCCCCAATGTGTTAAAAATCAAGTTCATGAAACCCTCCGACGAGTTTAATCTATTTCTCTATGTAAGATGGACACTTTGGGATGTTTAAAAAGGGTCTTTAAGTCCTGATTTGTTTGAGTTTATGTAAAATACACATTAAGAGGAATGCCTTTGTGCATTTTTATCAATGTTTCAAAACTAATAATTTCTCGGGTAAAACATAGGGTTTATTGCTAAGAAAACAGTGATTCATATTGGGTGGGTATAGGATTAGCAATCTCCGTAAACAGATATCTTGTACTGCATTGTCCTACAGAATCTCTACTGTCTCCGTGGAAAGTCACGTCGAGATGAACTTTGTGTCGACCAATCAATGCGTAGCTTTTATCTACATGTAGATAAAAACACTATTAATCACATTTTGCTTTCGTAATTTTTATTTTTAGACCAAGGTTGGTAAGCTAATTTAACAGCGGTATTATTCACATTCTTCGATTGGACGGCTCATTTCAAATTGCGTGACGTAGACGGTGCAAACAAGTTACGTATCATAACAATCTCGTCATGAATATTATGATGAGAAAAGGTCACCTGAACGTGACTTTCGTTTGAAAAAGGCCAGATCTAAACTTGCGAGTAGGCGAGCGGAAAATTTTAGATCAGGTTTTGATCAGATTGTAGGATTAGGGATAAACATTTTTGGATATTGATAAGTTTTGTCTTAACTGGGTAAAATAAGCTTTATTGCAAGTCAGCAATCTTGGAATAATGGTGATCAGAGACTTTCTATAGCCCTGGTGAATAGGTGGGAATGGTAGCGGAAATGACCGCCCTAAACAGACCAGTGAACCCCCATGGTGTAAAAATCCCTGCCCGTGCCCCTCCCTGTACCTTATGCATGCTTGTCCATGCTCCGTGTCCCATGCTAATTTGCTTCTCTTTTTCAGCACATCTTTTGTTATATCTTGTTAATTTCCTTTGGTATAATAAACATGCCAGTTTAAAATACATATTTCTTTCGGGTTTCTCTTGTCGTGTTTTGTCTATTTCAGATTCTGACTGATTTGTATGGATCAAGAAATGTGTACAAGACAATGATACGTGGTAATTTCCTAATAATCTACACTTTCACGAAAAAAGGACTTTGTCCTCAAGTTTATTTTGGACAATCATTTTGCTATTGTAATCAACGTTACAACAAATATATGTGTCATTAGGAAGTCAAATACAGTAGTTTTTTTAAACCATAATATACAAAATAAAACTGAAAACATGTTTGGATAAGATCTTATTCAATTTTTTAATTTCTGTCTGTTAAAAAACTGTTTAGTTTAGTCTCAAGTGAAATGTGAGTTTGTTGTTTTAAGTTCACACTAAAAACCCATGGTATTTTATCTTGAAACATTTTATGTATTTTCATTATTAAGATCATCGAATAACAGTCATTCCAACTGCAGTGAAACGATATCTATAGTAAAAAACGCTATAGTCTGTTATTGAGTTCCTTCTTCAGTTTGTTTGTGAAACTTTTGCCTGGTATTTATTTTAATATAGATACAATACAACCTCTCTTAAACAACACCCATAGAGAGGAACAAAATGTGTTGCTATTCAGAGGTTGTTGCTCTGCAGAGGTTAACTTCCATTAAAGTTGTATCTAACGTGATTGCAGAAAGCTTTTGTTGCACAGAAGATTTGTTCTGCTGAGGTTATACTATATTCAGCTTCTAATTGTATACATTTGTATCATAAAAAAACATTTTTGTATGGTTTTTATTTCCGTATGTTATATTTAAGGTTGCGATGAATGTCCATGGATTAAGCCGAGTAAGGAAAGACAAAATATGGCCATTTTGAGTTGGGTGGATGAGTAAATGGAAACATCACGTTATGATATAAGCTCCAGTGGTAAGTACTATGAAATTCTCCGAAATTTTATCAAACAATAATAATTTTGTTTATGAACATCAATGAAAATATCGTTGTTAGACTATTGTCGTCACTCTTCATATGAATAAATTTACAGGTATTGATCAGTTATCAGTAGCATCTTATAGTATACTTATTCTAACCCGGGTTGGTTGCGCAGCTTGTAGCGCACCGGGATTAGGAATCTCTGTGTGCCGAATGGGGTATTGTTTCGAGTCTCATTCGGATAAGTTATATCCTTCCTCGATTATTTGACAGTTATGACAATTTTCCTCCATTTATTAGGTATATAGAGAAGTTCCGGCGTGTAAATACTGGCTATAGACACGTGTCTAGGATAGCTAGGTTAGGTGCGCTGGACGCTGCAAAGTAACCAAAAAGTGTTGACACGGCTTTAAACCCAGTATAAAAAGTACTTATTCTAATGAGAATTTAATATATAGTTTCAGGCTTGTTGCTATGGACACTAAGATTCATGAAACATGTCAAGATATTTCGATGTCTTCAGTCAACTGCTGCAGAAGAACGAACGAATATCAAAATCCGTTTTCATGTTAAAATTTGGCCTGTTCATTTCTAACAAGTCATCTCGGACATTTTGTCCTTGAGATGTTTGTTGCCCAATTTCATGCCCTTGATATAACTTGGTCCACTGATAATTAACAAGTCGTCTCGGACATTTTGTCCTTGAGATGTTTGTTGTCCAAGTACAATTTTCGAATTTTCGGTGTTGAGTTTTACTTAGAACACATTCATAAGTATCACAACCATATTCCCTGGCAACATTTGTTGCACGGAGTCAAACGGCGGATATTTGTGACTACTTGTGCATCTTAGAGTACAGATGTTTGCATCGTCCATGGTTGAATTTTATTTTTCTGTCGGTGCCTCATACATGAACCCTACCTATTTAAATACTCGATAATATTCGTTCTTAATTACCGGTTTATTATTTGTTAACTATCGCAAGTATAGAAATGATTGGAATTCGGGATAAATGTATGCGCCACCGACAGTTGAATACAATTTAACTATGAACGATTCGTCAATATCTGAAGGGAGTTCAGTTACCACGAACGTTACAGAACGTTCCGTAACGATACATTCGGAACTCCACGGCCATTTGCTGCGAATAATCTCCATATTTAGACGCTATTTAGAAATTACCGGTGTTAAACAAATATATGATCGTATAGGGAATGAGTGATGTTTTGTCTTTAATCCATTAATTTTGAAACATCACTCATTGCCTTAACGATCGCATATTTGTGTATGAAATTAGATTATTAATGGCCGAGGAGGTCTGAATGTATCGTTATGTAACGTTCTGTAACGTTTTGTTTGATTGAACATGCTACTGGTTGTGTTTGAAAAGTAGTGGCATTCGGAACACTTCGACTGTTAATTAAATGTAAGAATGAACAGCCGAGGAGCTCCAAATGTAATTGACACAAGCTGCTGCCTCGGTAACTTTGATCTAGCGGGATCTAGAGTTATGGAAATTCTCTAATCCTAGCTAACTATATCAGGCGAGACTACAGCTACTGAACATGCTTTTTCGTACGCGCCCATCTGAGGCGAGGTTTTAGTCACGGAAGTTCCGTCATCCAACATAAATACATGAGACATCGCTTCAGTTGCTTCAGAACCTCCGTTATCCTAGACAACTCTTTATAGCTGGACTGGAGAAACGGAACTTCCGTTATCCTAGTCAGCTCTATATAGCAGGACTAGAGTTACGGAATTTCCGTTATCCTAGACAGTTCTATATAGCAGGACTAGAGTAACGGAATTTCCGTTATCCTAGACAGGTCTATATAGCAGGACTAGAGTTACGGAATTTTCGTTATCCTAGTCAGCTCTATAGATGCAGGACTAGAGTTACGGAATTTCCGTTATCCTTGACGGTTCTATATAGCAAGACTAGAGTTACGGAATTTCCGTTATCCTAGCCAGTTCTATATAGCAGGACTAGAGTAACGGGACTTCCGTTATCCTAGACAGTTCTATATAGCAGGACTAGAGTTACGGAATTTTCGTTATCCTAGTCAGCTCTATAAAGCAGGACTAGAGTTACGGAATTTCCGTTATCCTAGACAGTTCTATATAGCAGGACTAGAGATACGGAACTTCCGTTATCCTAGATAGCAGGACTAGAGTTACGGAATTTCCGTTATCCTAGACAGGTCTATATAGCAGGACTAGAGTTACGGAATTTTCGTTATCCTAGTCAGCTCTATATAGCAGGACTAGAGTTACGGAATTTCCGTTATCCTTGACGGTTCTATATAGCAAGACTAGAGTTACGGAATTTCCGTTATTTTAGCCAGTTCTATATAGCAGGACTAGAGTAACGGGACTTCCGTTATCCTAGACAGATCTACATAGCATGACTAGAGATACGGAACTTCCGTTATCCTAGTCAGCTCTATATAGCAGGACTAGAGTTACGGAACTTCCATAATCCTAGATAGCAAGACTAGAATTACGGAATTTCCGTTATCCTAGACAGTTCTATATAGCAGGACTAGAGATACGGAACTTCTGTTATCTTAGATAGCAGGACTAGAGTAACAGAATTTCCGTTATCCTAGACAGATCTACATAGCATGACTAGAGTTACGGAATTTTCGTTATCCTAGTCAGCTCTATATAGCAAGACTAGATTAACGGAGCTTCCGTTATCCTAGATAGCAGGACTAGAGTTACGGATTTCCGATATCCTAGACAGTTCTATATAGCAGGACTAGAGATACGGAACTTCCGTTATCCTAGTCAGCTCTAGATAGCAGGACTAGAGTTACGGAATTTCCGTTATCCTAGACAGGTCTATATAGCAGGACTAGAGTTACGAAATTTTCGTTATCCTAGTCAGCTCTATATAGCAGGACTAGAGTTACGGAATTTCGTTATCCTAGTCAGCTCTATATAGCAGGACTAGAGTTACGGAATTTCCGTTATCCTAGATAGATCTATATAGCAGGACTAGAGTAACGGAATTTTCGTTATCCTAGTCAGCTCTAGATAGCAGGACTAGAGTTACGGAATTTCCGTTATCCTAGACAGGTATATATAGCAGGACTAGAGTTACGAAATTTTCGTTATCCTAGTCAGCTCTATATAGCAGGACTAGAGTTACGGAATTTCGTTATCCTAGTCAGTTCTATATAGCAGGACTAGAGTTACGGAAATTCCGTTATCCTAGACAGTTCTATATAGCAGGACTAGAGTTACGGAATTTTCGTTATCCTAGTCAGCTCTATAAAGCAGGACTAGAGTTACGGAATTTCCGTTATCCTAGACAGTTCTATATAGCAGGACTAGAGATACGGAACTTCCGTTATCCTAGTTAGCAGGACTAGAGTTACGGAATTTCCGTTATCCTAGACAGGTCTATATAGCAGCACTAGAGTTACGGAATTTTCGTTATCCTAGTCAGCTCTATATAGCAGGACTAGAGTTACGGAATTTCCGTTATCCTTGACGGTTCTATATAGCAAGACTAGAGTTACGGAATTTCCGTTATTTTAGCCAGTTCTATATAGCAGGACTAGAGTAACGGGACTTCCGTTATCCTAGACAGATCTACATAGCATGACTAGAGATACGGAACTTCCGTTATCCTAGTCAGCTCTATATAGCAGGACTAGAGTAACGGAATTTTCGTTATCCTAGACAGTTCAATATAGCAGGACTAGAGATACGGAACTTCCATAATCCTAGATAGCAAGACTAGAGTTACGGAATTTCCGTTATCCTAGACAGTTCTATATAGCAGGACTAGAGATACGGAACTTCTGTTATCTTAGATAGCAGGACTAGAGTAACGGAATTTCCGTTATCCTAGACAGATCTACATAGCATGACTAGAGTTACGGAATTTTCGTTATCCTAGTCAGCTCTATATAGCAAGACTAGATTAACGGAGCTTCCGTTATCCTAGATAGCAGGACTAGAGTTACGGATTTCCGATATCCTAGACAGTTCTATATAGCAGGACTAGAGATACGGAACTTCCGTTATCCTAGTCAGCTCTAGATAGCAGGACTAGAGTTACGGAATTTCCGTTATCCTAGACAGGTCTATATAGCAGGACTAGAGTTACGAAATTTTCGTTATCCTAGTCAGCTCTATATAGCAGGACTAGAGTTACGGAATTTCGTTATCCTAGTCAGCTCTATATAGCAGGACTAGAGTTACGGAATTTCCGTTATCCTAGATAGATCTATATAGCAGGACTAGAGTAACGGAATTTTCGTTATCCTAGTCAGCTCTTTATAGCAGGACTATAGAAACGGAACTACCGTTATCCTAGTCAGTCATTTATAGCAGGATTAGAGTAACGGAACTTCCGTTATCCTAGATAGCAGGACTAGAGTTACGGAATTTCCGTTATCCTAGACAGTTCTATATAGCAGGACTAGAGTAACGGAATTTTTGTTATCCTAGTCAGCTCTATAAAGCAGGACTAGAGTTACGGAATTTCCGTTATCCTAGACAATTCTATATAGCAGGACTAGAGTTACGGAATTTTCGTTATCCTAGTCAGCTCTATATAGCAGGACTAGAGTAACGGGATTTCCGTTATCCTAGATATATCTATATAGCAGGACTAGAGTTACGGGATTTTCGTTATCCTAGTCAGCTTTATATAGCCGGACTAGAGAAACGGAATTTCCGTTATCTTAGACAGCTCTATATAGCAGTACTAGAGATACGGAACTTCCGTTATCCTAGTCAGCTCTATATAGCAGGACTAGAGTTATGGAACTTCCGTTATCCTAGTCAGCTCAGAATAGCAGGACTAGAGTTACGGAACTTCTCTTATCCCAGACAGATCTATATAGCAGGACTAGAGAAACGGAACTTCCGTTATCCTAGACAAAAATGTATGGCAGGACTAGAGTAAATGAACTTCTGTTATTCTAGACCGCTTTTTATAGCAGGACTAGAGTTACGGAACTTGCGTTATCCCAGACAGCTCTATACAGCAGGACTAGAGTTACAAAACTTCTGTTTTCCTAGACAGTTCTATATAGCAGGACAAGAGTTACGGAGGTCCGTTATCCTAGACAGCTGTGTATGGCAGGACAAGAGTTACGGAGCTCCGTTATCCTAGACAGCTGTGTATGGCAGGACTAGAGTTACGGAACCTCCGTTAATTTAGACAGCTCTAAACAGCAGGACTAGAGTTTTGTTCCGTTATCCTAGTCAGCTCTATATAACAGGACTAGAGTTACGGAACTTCTGTTATCCTAGACAGCTTTATATAGCAGGACTAGAGTAACGGAATTAACGTTGACCTAGACAGGTCTTAATAGCAGGTTTAGAGTTACGGAACTTCCGTTATCCTAGACAGATCTATATATCAGGACTAGAGTTACGAAACTTCCGTTATCCTAGACAGATCTATATAGCAAGATACGGAGTTATTCTAGTCAGCTCTATATAGCAGGACTAGAGTTACGGAACTTCTGTTATCCTAGACAGATCTAAATATCAAGACTAGAGAAACGGAACTTCCGTTATCCTAGACAGATCTATATAGCCGGACTAGAGAAACGGTATTTCCGTTATCCTAGACAGTTCTATATAGCAGGACTAGAATTACAGAATTTTCGTTATCCTAGTCAGCTCTATATAGCAGGACTAGAGTAACGGGTGCTACTGCACTTTACCGGTATGTTGTTATTCACCGGAAATATAAATATAACCCAAACCCTAAACCTGTTTGAATATAAGGCGACTTTATTTGAATTTCAAGATATTTTCTGTCTCTTATCAGGGGCTGCCGCTCCCGTAACCCCGATTGATAACGGTCACCGTCAGTACTGCTCGATGAAAAATGCAAATGACGCATGCGCAGTAGGCGCGTATCGGTAAAGTGCATTCTAGCCGAGTAACGGAAATCCCCTTACCCTAGACAGCTCTATGAAGCAGGACTAGAGTTACGGATTTTCCATTATTCTAGACAGTTATAAATTGCAGGACAAGAGTTACGGAACTTGCGTTATCCTAGTCAGCTCTATATAGCAGGACTAGAGTAACGGAATTTCCGTTATCCTAGTCAGCTCTATATAGCAGGACTAGAGTAACGGAACTTCCGTTATCCTAGACAGTTCTATATAGCAGGACTAGAGTAACGGAACGTCCGTTATCCTCGTCAGCTCTATATAGCAGGACTAGAGTTACGGAATTTTCGTTATCTTAGTCAGCTCTATATAGCAGGACTAGAGTTACGGAATTTTCGTTATCCTAGTCAGCTCTATAAAGCAGGACTAGAGTTACGGAATTTTCGTTATCCTAGTAAGCTCTATATAGCAGGACTAGAGTTACGGAACTTCCGTTATCCTAGACAGTTCTATATAGCAGGACTAGAGATACGGAACTTCCGTTATCCTAGTCAGCTCTATATAGCAGGACTAGAGTTACGGAACTTGCGTTATCCTAGATAGGTCTGTAAAGCAGGACTATAGTTACGGAAGTTCCATTATCCTAGACAGATCTATATAGCAGGATTAGAGTTATGGAACTTCTGTTATCCTAGACAGCTCTATATAGCAGGACTAGAGATATAGAACTTCCGTAACCCTAGACAGATCTATATAACATTCTAGAGTAACGGAACTTCCGTTATCCTACACAGATCTATATAACATGCTAGAGTAACGGAACTTCCGTTATCCGTTTTCCTCGATACATTTATATAGCAAGGCTAGAGTAACAGAATTTCCATTATCCTGGTCGAGTCTATGTAGCAAGGCTAAAGTAAAAATTTCCATAATCCTAGACAACTGTTTAGCAAGGCTTGAGTACCAGAATTTCCGTTATGCTAGAAAAGTTTAAGTAGCACGGCTAGAGTAACAGAACTTCCACTATCCTAGACAACTCAGCAACAAGGCTAGAGTAACGGAACTTCCGTTATCCGCTATATGTCTATATAGCAAGCCTAGAGTAACGGAACTCTCATTATCCGAGAAAACCCAGCAGCAAGGCTAAAGTAACGGAACTTCCGTTATCCGTATAAGTCTATATAGCAAGCCTAGAGTAACGGAAATTCCATTATCCTAAACAACTCTATATAGCAAGGCTAAAGTAACAGAACTTCCATTATCCCAGACAACTCTATAGCGAGGCTAGAGTAACGAAGCTTCCATTAGCCTTGACAACTCTATAGCAAGGATAGAGTAACGGAGCTTCCATTATCCTTGACAATTCTATAGCAAGGATAGAGTAACGAAGCTTCCATTAGCTTTGACAACTCTATAGCAAGGATAGAGTAACGGAACTTCCATTATCCTTGACAACTCTATAGCCTGGCTAAAGTTACAAAACTTCCACTTTCCTAGACAACTCTATATAGCAAGGCTAGAGTAACTGAGTTCCCGTTATCATATACGAGTCTATGTAGCAAGGCTACAGTAACAGATTTTCCATTATCCTAGTCAACTCTATAGCAAAGCCAGAGTAACATAACTTCGATTATCCCAGCTTGGGTAGAGGTATGAAACTTCCGTTACCCTCGATAAGTCTATATAGCAAGGCTAGAGTAACAGAACTTCAATTAGTCTAGACAACACTAAAGCAAAGCTTAAGAAACGGGTCTTCCGTTATCCTCGATAAGTCTATATAGCTAGACTAGAGTAACGGAACTTCCATTATCCTAGACAGATCTATATAGCTGGACTAGAGAAACGGAACTTCCGTTATCCTAGACAGCTCTATATAGCAGGACTAGAGATATGAAACTTCAGTTATCCTAGAAATGTCTATGTAGCAAGGCTAGAGTTACGGAGCTTCCATTATCCTGGACACATCAATAGAAAGGCTAGAGTAACGGAACTTCCATTTTAATTGACAACTCTAAAGCGAAGGTACAAAAACAAAACTTCCATTTTCCTAGACAACTCTATAAAAAGGCTAGACTAACGGTACTTTCATTTTCCTAGACAACTCTATAGCAAGGTTAGAATAACGGTACTTCCATTATCATAGACAACTCTATAGCAAGGTTAGAGTAACGGAACTTCCATTATCATAGACAAATCTATAGCAAGGCTTGAGTAACGGTACTTTCATTCTCCTAGACAAATCTATAACAAGACACATATCAACACATATGTATAGATCATATACACGACGGCCAGATCTTCCTACTATGGGTTTCTTGGACACTTATCTATCACCAGTACTAACTTACCCTACCACGAGGCCGACAACTCATGTATAGGGTATGACCTGCCGCGACTGGGTTCGAACCCGCGATCTCCGGATTCGAAGTCAGACATGCTAAGCACTACGCCACGGCCGCGGCTCTATCCGATCTTAAAACACGCTTTCGTAAAGTCACGGGTACATGTATTAGATAACGATACATTTAACAAACAAAGTCATTATAAAGTTATTTATGTTTTGATAGTGAAAGATAATTCCAAAAATACATTAATTAACGTATACACAATTAATTACTAATACACATTACCTTTAAAGGGAACAGCAGATCTATCCATAAATGTATCAAAACATCATCTTATTTTATCTAAATACTCCAGACAATACTTTGGAATAACCAGGTTTTTAAACACTTTAACTAAAAAAAAACGCATACAAAAATCGCTAGTAAGTGAGATAGGTGATCAATGATCATGTAATTCTATACTTCTTTTGAACAAAATTGTGTTATAGTCGATTGAGTACACACACCCTTTAATACGTATTGATCAAATTAAGGCCATGCCAAGAATATTCGCATTTAGTTTTCTTTTCGCAAGCGAGTATTGATATTCTTTTCAACTTTCTGTAACGCATACATTTACCCCGCTCATATAAATACTTGCTACATAATATATGTGCTAGATAACGATAATTGAGTATTCAAATCAGCGGGGTTAATGTATGCTCCACTGACAGTCGAATAAAATTACATGTACCGATATAACATCCAGCGTTTCAACAAAGCGCTCCGGGATTTCGAATCTTGCATTCCGGAGCGGGTACGGGTTCGAATCTCATCCGGGGAAGTTATACCCTTCCATGAAAATTTGACAATAATGTCAATTTTCCTCCATTAATTAAGAAATAACTTACAGTTGTCCATATTTTGTTGTCTAATAAAATATAGGCACGAGTTGTGATGCGCGTATGATTAAATCACGAGTGCTTTAGCACGAGTGATTTAATAAGCGCATCAAACGAGTGCCTATATTTTATTAGACAACAAAATATAGACAACTGTAAGTTATTTCGATTCTAACATCGTAAAATACATCCGTAGGAAAGATATATTTATAGAACTATTTTTAACTGTCAGAAACGTCATGCTGTTGAAATCCACCCCAGTGCAAAGGCCGAAAATAGCATTTATTTACACAATTTTCACAGATAGGTGTTTCTTATTCCGAACAAAAGATATCAAAATCTTAATTATAGAATAGAAACCAAATTGTAAAAGTCAACCCTTATAAACTCGGGCGCCATTTTCGGCTTTGCGCATTTAACGTGGGGAGTAAAATTTCAACAGCCGTCACGAGCACTGGCACTGGAGTCCTCACATTCTTTAAAATGCACGCACATATAATATTTTGTCAACAAACACAATTAAAAATCGCTCCCGTATTCATCACCGTGTACGAGTTATGACTATCATTATAATATTCACATGGTATTGAACCATTTTGACAGTAGGTACGGTCTGACAGATTTATTTTACCTTTACCAATATATTTGGATGCAAATATCGGTCTCGTTTTGTAGATTAAACATTTCCTTACAATTCTGACCATTCAAAAACTTTATATCTTAAACGGTTATTATGAAATTAATCGTAATTTCAATACTATCATTTTGCAGCGATTGAGAGTCACTGTTCACTTCCGGTTTAATCATGACGCGTTTACCGGCGTAAACTGATTGGTTGATAACCTCCTCGAGACTTTTCCTGTACCTTGTCAAACAAGCGCGCCAAATTTAAACCCAATCGGTGCGCATTGCCTAGGTAAATATTTACGTGTCCCAAGTTCTATAAATAGAATATACACGTAATCAATGATATATGCTGAGTCTGTGTACGTAATCATTAATATCCAGGGAACCAGGTTGAGTTAAACCGGAAGTCAGTAGTGACGTTGAATCGCTGCAAACTAGTAATTCTGAAATTAATATAATTTTCATGAAAACGGTATCAGATAAAAACTTGTAACTTTGCATGATGTTAGAGTAATGTTTAATCTTAAAATTGAGACCAACATTTTCTTTTAGATACAAGTCGAAATGAAGAAAAACGGTTTGGGCCGTATGCACTGTAGAAAACGTTCAATACCATGTTTATTATATATGTATGTAAAGAGAACTATATATAGTGACGTACGCATTATAATCATAAGATATGGACTCTGGTGCCAGTGGTCACGAGCTATATTTTGTTGAATAATAAAGCATAGATGACGTCACATTAAATAAAGAGTGAAAACGCACGTGCCTATGTTAGAATAAGATATATGATAGAAGTTATCCGGGCTTGTGGAAAAGAAGGTGAGTACTGGTTATTGACAAGGGTCAAGTAAAGCTAGGTTAGGTGCGCTGGTCCCCTTAAAATGACCTAAATTGTGTTGACACGGTGTTAAACACAATAAAAAACAAAGTAAACCCACTCTTATTGTACTATAACTCAAAATCATATATGATCTACATACAAAATAAAACTGTTTAAGTTAACAGTTCAATCATTATCGTTCCCAGAGGAGAATCTTGATAACCGCTAGGTACGAGAATTCAGTACAATAGACTTAACCACGACATGGGATGCTCAGGATGACAATAACATTTTATTACTTGACAACATTTAAAATGCACTTCATTATAATCCGTTTCATTTAACGGCTTAATTCTTGTACATTCGTCTAGTTTTGCCGCATCAATTAGTAACACTGTAAGGTACGGCTGTCACAATCAACCGGTATACCGGTATATTGTGATACGCAGCTGCGGCAATACGTACCGCGGTAGAATTTTAACGTACTGGTATTTTGCGATATTTTTTATTTCATTGGAAAATTCTTCCTTTGTCAAAATAAAGTAGAGAACCCTCAGGTTTTTTTCCATTGTTCATTTCATCTAACCTTAAATAACAAGAATTTAACAGATTGGGGCGCGTCACAATCCTAAATGACCGTATATACTTAGAGGCTAGATTCTATCAGTAGCTGCATGTTAGATGTGCAATGTTTCTGTTAAATACAGCGGAGGCACAATGAATCTAAAAGTCCAAAATATATCGCGGTACGTATCGCGATACGATGCCTGCGTATTGCAGTATATTGCGATACGCTTCTGGCGTATCGTGACAGCCTTACTGTAAGGTGAGGATGGAAAAGTAACGATGTTGTTATAACAAACGGTTTGTAGTGCAAAAGTAAAGTACTGACTTGTCCATAGAAATACACCGGGTTCGATTCCCGCCCATTTCCGTAACCTCTTGTTTGTGAGGTGGTACGTTTTACCACTACACCAAGTCCTTACATGCCTTTTCGTGTCATATTACTAAAACTTAAACTAATATATATTCGTAAATTTACAGAGATTTCACGCGGAAATTCACGATTATGCATACAGTGCATGTTTAATGTTGCAACATAATATACAGTAGTAATGTTAAAATGATTTTATGAGCGTATTGTTGATGTAATGGTAAAGCGAACTACCATTACAAGCATGATCGACTACAATCTCCGTAAACAGATATCCTGTAGACTGTTGTCGTACAGGATCTCTACTGTTCCAGTGGAAGGTCATGTCGAGATGACCTTTGTGTCACTGGCACTGGAGTCCTCACATTCTTTAAAATGCACGCACATATAATATTTTGTCAACAAACACAATTAAAAATCGCTCCCGTATTCATCACCGTGTACGAGTTATGACTATCATTATAATATTCACATGGTATTGAACCATTTTGACAGTAGGTACGGTCTGACAGATTTATTTTACCTTTACCAATATATTTGGATGCAAATATCGGTCTCGTTTTGTAGATTAAACATTTCCTTACAATTCTGACCATTCAAAAACTTTATATCTTAAACGGTTATTATGAAATTAATCGTAATTTCAATACTATCATTTTGCAGCGATTGAGAGTCACTGTTCACTTCCGGTTTAATCATGACGCGTTTACCGGCGTAAACTGATTGGTTGATAACCTCCTCGAGACTTTTCCTGTACCTTGTCAAACAAGCGCGCCAAATTTAAACCCAATCGGTGCGCATTGCCTAGGTAAATATTTACGTGTCCCAAGTTCTATAAATAGAATATACACGTAATCAATGATATATGCTGAGTCTGTGTACGTAATCATTAATATCCAGGGAACCAGGTTGAGTTAAACCGGAAGTCAGTAGTGACGTTGAATCGCTGCAAACTAGTAATTCTGAAATTAATATAATTTTCATGAAAACGGTATCAGATAAAAACTTGTAACTTTGCATGATGTTAGAGTAATGTTTAATCTTAAAATTGAGACCAACATTTTCTTTTAGATACAAGTCGAAATGAAGAAAAACGGTTTGGGCCGTATGCACTGTAGAAAACGTTCAATACCATGTTTATTATATATGTATGTAAAGAGAACTATATATAGTGACGTACGCATTATAATCATAAGATATGGACTCTGGTGCCAGTGCTTTGTGTCAACCAATCAATTCGTAGCTTGCATCTAGACGAAACACTATTGATAACATTTTGATTTCGTAATTTCAACTTTTTGATAAAGGTTTGCAAGCTAATTTAACAGCGGTATCATTCACAGTCTGCGATTGGACGGCTCATTTCAAATTGTGTGACGTAGACGATGTAAACAAGTTACGCATCGTAACAATTTCGTCAGGAATATTATGATGAGAAAAGGTCATCTGAACGTGACCTTCGTTTGGAAAAAGCCAGGTCTAAATGAGCGATTAAGCGAGGGGAAAATTTTAGATCGGGTTTTAATCAGATTGGATCAACTAAGGGTTGGTTGTCAATCCGCTACACTCATTTTGTTAAAATAAACTAAACAACCTTCAATACTGCCCTATCTGTAGATTGAATTGGTTTCTTTTCTATTGTTAAATGCTAACAAAAACACATAATGCTATTTTGTACAGTAGGGAATACTTCCCGTTCGGGAAACAAGGGGATTCCCCTTCAGTGCTTCCCGATCGGGCAGCAAATGTCAAAATGTTTCCCGATCGGGAAGGATTTTGGCCTTTTTTGACGTACCTTACCAAAAATGGCCGCTGCATAAAAGTATTTAACCTACAAAGATATGAAAAACACCATCTGATAAAGGAAAGATGTATCTAAAATCCTACCGAGTCGTTTTCTTTTAAAATGCCTACAATTAAAATAATCCGAAATTGAAATTCAGAAAAAAGTTGTTACCCGTTCTGGAAACATTGCTTCCCGATCAGGAAGCAAGTTATACTATTTGTATTACGAGTTTGTATGTAATGAAAAACTAATTTCAACAGTAGCCTATGCCCATTTTAACATAGCAAGCAGGGTGGAAATATGAAAACCATTTCTTCACTTAGTTAGCTTGTAAAAATAGTTTAACAATTCTGTTTAAACTTAGATTTTATAGCAAAAGATATACTTATGACCGCCAGGTGTCATTGCTTACTCCCTAATAGCCTAGTTTTACTGGAATTGCAATAATTTAAGTTAAATAAATGTATAATAATAGGAAATTGCAAGAAATGAATTGAACCACATTAAATTTTACAATTTTATGTAAGTGTTTATTGATAAATTTTTATCAGTTTATATTTGTATAAATCGTTAAGTATACCGCTGGTCTAGATTAGTTGGTAGCATACTAATCTACTCATTGAAGGTTGTGGAGCTTGGTCGTGAAATAATTTCTATGACTATTCTCCCTCTTACCACTGATTTTAAATCATGTAGAGCAGCTGTCAGTAACTGACCAAGTATGCGCTTAGTAACAGGTGATGGCTAAATTCAGAGATTTAGCCTTTCCAAAAACAGTGAGTATGGTGACTTACAGCTGTAATATGAAACATGACATAAACAATGTGTTGCTACAGTGTAAAACCCAACCAATAATACTTTAAATTTATACACAAATAAGTCAAACATTTGAATTTATAATAAGTAAACTTATTTGAATATCTTTTGGGATGTTATGATTATACATATAAAACTTGAACAATGTGATTAAATTTCTATACAATTCCCTTTAAGGAACAGCTAAATTACTATGAATGATGGTACTTGTGTAAAGTGTTTCTAACATATGTATTGGAATCAATGCAATATTTCTATTAACATAAATAGTATAACTTGCTTCCTGATCGGGAATCAATGTTTCCAGAACGGGAAACAACTTTTTGCTTGGAAGTCATATTTTTGTCTGAATTTCAATTTCAGATTATTTTAATTGTTGGCATTTTAAAAGAAAACGACTCGGTAAGATTTTAGATACATCTTTCCTGTATCAGATGGTGTTTTTCATATCTTTGTAGGTTAATTACTTTTATGCAGCGGCCATTTTTAGTAAGGTATGTCAAAAAAGGCCGAAATCCTTCCCGATCGGGAAACATTTTGACATTAATTTTGCTGCCCGATCGGGAAGCACTGAAGGGGAATCCCCTTGTTTCCCGAACGGGAAGTATTCCCTACTGTTGTACGAACTCTATGTGAAACTTATTTCTTGTTTATTCATTATCAGGTTAAACACAAAAGTGCCAATGAAACTAGGTTTTCAGCCGGATTTTTCAACGCATTTTAAACAATTGCTTTAAAGTGTTTTTTTTTCTTTTCCATATATCTCTGCCATTTATTGCAAGATCTTTATGAAACTTTATTCAATGAGAACAAACCATGTGATAAACAGAGTTAGAAAGTAACCACAACTCTACCTGGCTTTATTATGGATTATTTCCCTTTGTAAATTTTGCATTAAAGTTCTTAATATGTTGGTTATCTTTGTCAGAGCTTGAAAATCCGGCTTTAATGTGGTTTCCACATTACATTTCTTGTTTAAGATTTAGTTTAGTAGCAAGGTAAGCTGATTTAGATGTGAACAGTTTAATATCTTTATCGCTATAAAGTATGTCAACACCTATTTTCTAATGCATGCAAACAATTATCATGGCTGAGCTATAATGTGGTTTCCATCTTTATGGCTATAAAGTATGTCAAAACCTATTTTCCAATGCATACGAACAAATATCGTGGCCTAGCGGTTACGACGTTAAACTGGTAATCATTGGATAGCCAACCCCGCGTTGGTTCGAATCCCATCAAAAACCTACCCCGTTAATTCCTTAAGCAAGAAACATTATCCTACTAGCTCAGTAATGGGGGACCAGGAAGCGGACTCGAAAGTAATTAATCTAAGTTGTAAGGACTTGTTTCACAATCGTGCTAAAATAAATTAGTATAGTATACAAACACTTAACAAAAGAAGGGAACATTATTACATGGAAAATATACGTAAATGGAATGTTAATTTTGAAACATAAAATTCGTTTAATGGTATATATCTTTGTCAATGACATTGAAAAGAAGTTAAGAATAAACCCATTCACTGCTTCAGCTGTTTACTCGTATTTTTACTTCCTACTCCGGATAATTTATTCAAACTATGTTTTCACATTCAAGATAGGTAAATTGAATAGTAAAATGAATAATGAATTAAAGAATTCAATAGTAGCATAGTATGTAAATATTTACAGTGCCTTTAAAAAGTTGTTAAAGAAACGAATTTTAAAATACCTGATTATGAATGTAGTAGTTCACAGATTTGGTTATTCTTTTCTATAATTTCAAAATACCATTCAGTATCTGTTATTGTGTCAAAAGAACTAAGTCTTATTATTTTAAGACAAAATGACTTTGTGTCGCAGGAACTATAACAGTGTCGTCATACTGGGATTTTCTTACTTAAAATAGTAACCAACGCAAATGTTTATTTTCTAAAAAATGACAGCGCCATTTCATTGGCTAGTTTTCGGCAGTGGTTTCTTTGCGGAACCAATGAAACTGCCACATCAATTATTCATGAATACGATATTTTCCTAACCAAATGGCCCACGGTACATAACGCAGCAAAGCGGAGTATTATACATTGTATCGTAGAATAACCGACGATGCTTTCTTCATCACACCTTACACGCATTAAACGATATCTTGACAAGCTGATTAATATCGCTTATGTAATTTGCTTAGATGACTGCCTGGTTTTTTAATGGACAAATGGTAATCGGTTTATCCTAAATCAGGATTTGTCCCATGACTTATGCAGGGAACTGTATATATCAACTTTAACAAAAGGATCAACATTTTTAAAATTATACGTTGACATATAAACAGGAACGCTATTAACCGAGTTTAAATGATTTATCTCAAGACTACAACACCCAAACTCGTATAGAATATGCATTTTAACATTTTCTATTACTAGCGTATAAAAGCTTACTATAGAAGGTCTGTTTACGACTTATAAAATGTTATACAATTTGTTCGTATGAACAATATGGTTATAGGCATGAATGATTCCATAAAAATCAACATTTGAAGGTTTATTAAAGAATTTAATTGTTTAACGTGTTTAAGGTGGCACTATATAACATTAGATGGTACTTAAAAATACCACGAGCCTTGAATCTTAATTTAGTATCGTGTATTGTCCGTTTTTTTCTCAACTGTCAAAGCTTAAATAATTTCACGGTGCCTGAATGCATTGTTTTTGTAATGGTTGTCTAATTGATATTAAATATATCTTGACTAAAACAAATCATACGGCGTACGCAGCTTTACTCGATCATAATACACATTTTCGGAAACTCATGAATGTATCACGACGGTAATTTTAACAAACGCATTCACCGAGAAATTATTTCATGTTAAGACAGTTGAGAAAAAACCTTGGACAACGCGTGATCATTAATAAAAAACATAATAAAAGCAATTGAATCAATCTTCGTAAACATACAATGTAGAGCATTGTCATACAGGATCTCTACTATCTCAATGGAGGGTCATGTCGAGATGACCTTTATGTCGACTAATCAATGCGTAGTTTCATCTAGACGAAACACTACTAATAACATTTTGATTTCGTAATTTATATTTTTAGACCAAGGTTTGCAAGCTAATTTAGCAGCGGTATTATTCACACTCTGTGATTGGGCGGCTAATTTCAAATTGCGTGACGTAGACGATGTAAACAAGTTACGTATCATAAAAATTTCGTCATTAATATTATGATGAGAAAAGGTCGCCTGAACGTGATCCTAGTTTGAAAAAGTCCAGATCTAAATTAGCAAGTAGGCGAGCGGAAAAGTTTAGATCAGGTTTTAATCAGATTGCAATTGAGTGTTTGTAATTTTACAATAATTACCAGTATCGTATCGTATCGTAACGTATCGTATCGTATCGCATCGTAAATAATATTATTGTCTCTATTCGTATCGATACGCATCGTATCGTGTGATGACCTCATCCGTACACCCTGCTCCACAATCTAGATCTCTTGACAGTGATTGATTGGTAATCTTCCTTTGTATCATTATACATATAAGCATGTCTATTCACATATCCACGAAATATCAACAAGGGAAACCAAATAAATCTGACCACCTCGTAGTCTGGATTACCTGTCCCTTACCACTATCGTTATCGAGTGAGGCAAAGCAAGATCGTGGCTGCTCTCTCAATTATTTTTCAGGTAAACGTTTTCTTAATCTTACATGATCATTTGCTGACAATAGTAGCTTTAGTACTAGGAGTTCGGTACTATATAAGTCATTCCAAGTCGATTTTTACCTGTCAAAGTATGACTCATTCGGAAACTCCACGGCCATTCGCTACGAATTAATCATTCATGAAAGGTCGAGGTGTTCCTAATGAGTACGACTGGGAACAAGACAAACCACTCCTGGTATAACCCTTTGCAATAGAACATGGTGTCACAAGACCGAAATCCTGAGCAGGATTTGAGCATGTCGGTTTGGAAAGATATTAATGGACAAAAATCAGATTGTATAGCTTAAAAGATAAATTGTCTAGCAGAGAACTAGCCCATAGATTAGGCTGACTCACGTTCAGTTCTCGAATCTCTGGAACACTTGCAAGTACGACTATTTCAAATATCATTACGATCTATAATTCATTACATATATTAGCGATTTATGAGATTATTTGAGTACCCTGCATATAGCAATACAATGAAGAATACTAAATTTAACTGTAGTAAACAAATGCAATTATATTATACGAATGTAAAAATCGATTTAAAATAGTCAGGTATTGACAGCGTTGAACAAAACTCTGTGAACATTATAAATGGAACAGTTAAACCTGTATACTTATAATAATACAAAATGTTCACAGATGACTGGTCGTAATACATATATTAAGGCCATGGAATTCAAAAGAAACCTGGTTTAAATAGTGAAAGAGGTTTTCTGAGTACTTCCTGATTGACATTCAACTTGTAGTATTTATACGTAACTAACATAATTATATTTCTTCATTCTTTAAGTTGAAAGGATACATACTTGTCTTTTGGTTTAAAAATGGATGTTCTCGCTTTAGAGGTAAATCTTTTAATTATCTATTTTGTCCGTAATATATACTGACCTAGTTGTTAGTTATGTTTAAACTTTCCCAGGTCAATATGTATACACTGCAAACTTAATGTTTCTACGATAGTTGTGATATATACATGTACATCTCCGTCATGTATAGTTCGTAAAACCCTCTGTTTATATTTACGTAACAATGACGACAGAGTATGCTCGGGATGACAATAAAATATATGATTTTAATATGTTTTATGAGTGTCTTTTTTGAGTAATAGTAAAACGTTCTGCCATTATAAGTATGATTGACCAGGGGTGGTAGTTTATCCGGTGTACTAGTTATGATAAAAAGAATGATACAACTTTTATAGTCAATATTGCCTATATCTGGAATGCATTGGTGCATTTTTAATGTTTACACAAGAACGTTTTGTTATTTTGTACGCACTAACTTCTGACCCGATTGCTATAAATATGCAGAATGTTTCTACCCGTTCTCATTCGCGTTACGCTCTTCAAGCTGTGAGGAGACAATCGTGTAGTACCACTGTCACCATCATAGCCTCCAAAAAAGAACAGAGCCAGACAGACGGCGCGTGTTAAGACAATCGCTTCCAAACGATCCAAATCACCTGCTCAGAACAAGATCTCGACGACCAGTCTCAAGATAAGCCACATGTTGCTAAGCCTCCTGAGCCAGTTAATGAAAATGAGGGTGTTGTATCTCCTGCTTCTTCTAATGACTCAGACAGCCAGGTTTCGGGAGAAGATGTAGGGCAGAGTCAGATGCCAAAAAAGAAGAACACTAAGACATACACTATCTGACTAGGCAAGAGTTAACCGTTGTCAGTACGTTGTCACTTTGTCTAATTGCAGAACGGGGTGGCCGCAATTTTTTTGAGTCTACTCAAAGTTCGGTAACCCCGTTCCCGTTCAACCCCGTCCGAGCTCGTCCATTACCTTCATACACAGTCAGTATGTAGAATGTTGCTACTACGAGTACGTCCAGTCCGTTTGCACACAGTTGGAACTCGTTCGGTTCAATTTTTCAGAACGTAGTGAGAACGAGTGTTTCGTGTAACGGGGGCTTACATGAAGATAAGTCGTGAGTCTACATGGTGCATCCGTATTACGTTTCTTTTTTTTGTTAATCCAGTGCAAACGCATTTGAATTAGACAATGTAAAACAATATATTGATACTATGCGTATTTTTAATTTATCCATTCGATATGCTTCATGTTGTACAAATATATACACATGCAATTTATCTTTGATAAATTCGATATGCTTTATGTTTTACAAATATACAAATATACTAGGACGAAAAAGAAACGCCGGGTACATAAAATATGCAACACATGTCCAGCCGTGTTTCGCAAAACAAGAAGGGTCATCGTTAAAAGGGGGTATTTTTTCACATAATCAGCATCGAAAATCGATTGAAATTTCAACAGCTGGTTCCATACAGATGACATTTCATACAAAAATAAATATAATAATCCAATAATACAATTTATCCCTTAAAACAATCATTATAGGTTACCCGGCGTTTCTTTTTCGTCCTAGTATATATGCACAGGCATTCTTAAAAAAAATCCCCGATGTCAGTTTACAGTCATTTTTTTGTACTCAAAACAAAACTTTTTAAATGATTTGAAAACATAATAAAATAGTTTTCATTCACTACATAGTTTTAATCATTTTGTAAAGATAAGATTTACAAAAGCAGAATTACCCGGGTCGGTAGCGCAGTTAGTTGCTCGCCAGATTTCGGAAATAGTTTCCCGAAGGGAGGTTATACCCTTCCATGAAAAATTGACAATAATATCAATTTCCTTTAAAGGGTATATAGAGAAGTTTCCTTTCAAATCATATATTGGTGACTTTTTCTTTGCATTATGTACCGTAGGAGAGCTGTCACCAATTCTTATTTCCTGTTGGATTTAATGCCGTTTGAATTTGTCATTTTACGGCGGTCAGTCAACCTTCCTACCGTTTTTCGGTAGACTAAGTCTCTGGATTTAGCTGTTAACAAGTTACTAGGTACATACTTCCGTCTGTAATAACAGTTATACATGATTTAGAAACTATGAGTAGGAAGAATGACCGAATAAACTATTTTATGATTACGTTCCATCATGTAAGTATGTCCCGACTGGAAATAGTACAAACGACATCTCTGTTAGTAGAAATTGTGGGCTACCCAATTAGCTAGCCGGGCGGTTTATGATTGGTACTGGCGATTAGTATATATAGTTTCAAGATTAGATTTATTTAGGTTATAAAACATTGTTGCTAATGCACATTCATATGAAATTAGCTTAAATGATTTCCTTTTTATTCGCTTCGAATTTTCTATGTATGTGTTGAACATTTCCTTTTTTATGATTTCATGGTTTCATTATTTATTTAACATTAGATCGATTTCTATACGGAGCCCTTAACGTACCATTTTGAAATACTTTTTTATTTTCGCAACCATTTCGTTTAAACGTCATATTATTTCGTGTTGTTTTTTGGGTTTTTTTCGTAAAAATATCTTTTTTTTCCGAAATAATTATTTCGTATTTACGAAATATTATTTCGTTTTAAAGAAATATTATTTCGTTTAATTGTAATCTTAATATTTCGTAAATAGAAAAAATGTATTTCAAAATGTCACTTTAGGGGCTCCGTAGATTTCCAATTCTTAAATTCACGATTTAACAGTTAACTGCGACTAGCATTGATAGTGAGTATAATACTCCCGCACAATAATGTAAACAATTTTGACGTTTAAAACACGGTATAAAATTTCGTTTCAAATTTCAATGTCGTTCTTCTTTAACTGTGCAACGTATTGTTATAGTGTATTAATGCAAATCAATGCTTTTCAATGCATGTCGTGTTATGTAATGATTGAAGAGAAAATATTCATTATATCAATAATCTGTAGCCTGTTCAATTACCCTAAACGTTCCAAAACGTTCCATAACGATAATTTCGGACTCCTCGGTCATTCGCTGCGAATAATCTCGGACATATTTAGACGATATTTTGAAACTACCGGTGTTGAAGTAAACAAATATACGATCGTTAAGGCAATGAGTGATATTTCGTTTTTGTCCTTAAATTTTGAAACATCACTCATTGCCTTATCGATCGTATATTTGTTTATTAGATTAGATTTTTCGCAGCGAATGGCCGAGGAGTTCCGAATGTATCGTTACGGAACGTTTTGGAACGTTTAGGGTAATTGAACAGGCTACTGGTTATAAGAGATATATTAACAATAACAGGGGGTGTACGTGTGTGTGTGCATAAATTTGATCATTTATATGATAAAAATAATGCATAACCAGCTATTTGCCTAGACATTACCAAAACAAATATATCAAATAATTGAGCATGTGTACATTAAAAGACGTAGGGCGTAATATCGCAAATTCAAACTTATTAATACGTTTCAAATATTTTGAATAAAAATCACTGTATTTTCAAATAGAATGAATACGTATAAATGCTTCGCAAAATGAGGCTGGATTCTAACAGCAATATGCATTAATCTTCTTCAACATGCGAACCCGTAAAGTAGTTGATAGGGTACCGAGATTTCGAATCAGGTTTCCCAAAATTGGGCACGGGTTCGAACCTCATCCTGGGTTGTGATACCCTTCCATGAAATCCGGCAATGTTATCATTTTTTCTCCGTTAGAAAGGTATATGAAAAAGTTGCTAGCTTTGCGGAAGAATAGATGAGAACTTGTTATTAGGGGTGTAAAAATACGGTAAAAACCGTACAATAAGATTATTTCAAGTGTTCTACACATTTGAATATTTATTCAAACAATTAAATTTCAGATTCTTATAAAACAATCAGTAGGGCAAATAACTACAAAAACCGGTTTAGTGAAAAACGAACCGGTTAAAAACGCCAGAATTCGTATTGCAATATCAACAGGTATATCTGTAAACCGTTACACCCCTACTTGTTATAGACAAGGGCCTTAAAGTCCAGTGGTGCTTTTCACAAAACTTCTTACGAAAAAAATCTTCGTAACTCAGTTTCATATACTAAGCATTTTAAATTCAGACGGATAATAAGCATAACTATGATGTAATATTCAAAAGGTGTACACAATTCTACACAAATAGTATTATATTAAGAATTGATAAGCCAAAAAATGAGCGTAATATTAATGTTTCTAACTTTTGATTTACGAAGACTTTTTTCGTAAGAATTTTTGTGAAAAGCACCACAGGTTAGGTTCGCTGACCGCCGTAAACTAGTCATAGTTGTGCTAAAACGTTGTTACACCCATTATCAAAATTCATTCACTGCTTCAAAGCTTATTGTATTTAGTTGCTATCAAAGTTTAAACGATTTCAGAGCATGTTTAATGATGGTATAAAGAATGATGAATCAGAACAATCCAGTGTTAGTAGCAGTATGAAAGAACTCTCTACGGCAAATGAACATGGTCTTAGAACATCGTTTAGAGCAATCAGGGTACATATTAACATTAGGTTTTATAATAGTAGGCCTTCATTGTTTGGTTGGAATATAATAGAAAATTTGAATTCAAATTAGGAATCGCCACCGTGATTTGGATGTACATTTTGTGTAATACAATGTGTTAACATAATTATTGGTCATCTGGTACAAGTAAATATTGTTCCCGATAATTACTGATCATCTGGTACAAGTAAATATTGTTCCCGATAATTACTGATCATCTGGTACAAGTAAATATTGTTCCAGATAATTACTGATCATCTGGTACAAGTAAATATTGTTCCAGATAATTACTGATCATCTGGTACAAGTAAATATTGTTCCAGATAATTACTGGTCATCTGGTACAAGTACATATCGAGGGTTGCCTGCAAGACTGTAGTTAGTGCAATGCATTAAAGAGTGAGTTACTACAGTCTTGCTGGAAATCCTCGATTTTGTTCCAGATAATTACTAGTCAATGGATATAAAAGCATATTCTATGCACACTATATTGCTATATTTAGGCACATGAATTCGATCACATGATCCGGGGCTTTAGTAGCTGCATGAACATTATATAATACAGCTCCTTACTTCGCAGATTGTGGCAGAGAGGTAAGAGTCAGGACTGTAGAGTCAGTCCAGGCACGGTACCCGCCGCTGTGTTAAAGCTTTTTACATTGTCACTGTCATATACATAAGGATCCTATATTACATTTGTTACATAGGGTCCTTGATTTGCACCATAGAGTTAGAAAACACACACTCGGACTTTTATGTAACAACATTAGCTTTAGCATAGATTTCAATTTTGCTGCTTTGCTTAGGAAATGCAGTGTAGAAGTTTCAAATGGTCATAAACTATATAAAACCCATTTTCTTATTTCACAGAGAGATGTCACGACGCCAACTGATGTTAGAGTACATGTGTACTCTACACCTCGTGACGTCACTATGGAAACACCAGATTCAGTAAGTAAAGAAACTTTTATATTGTCCTTGACACTTGAACCTTGAACTTGAAGGTCAAAATAGAATATAATTTTACAAAAATATTTAACCACAGAACGCGCCAACTTGAACTTTTTATCGAGTGACTTGTATTTCCTTTTGGGGGACATTTTGCCAAATGATAAACAAACGAGTCATAGGGTAATTTTTTTCAACATAATATATTTATGCCTCAGTCCCATAAAATCGTGGCTTGTTGCGGACCCGTACGTGCTAGCAGCCGTAGGCCGTGGAAAGCCTTGCGTATGAACAGTGTGTCTACGTGTTTGAGGTCACATAAATTTAAGAACCGTAAGGTCAATGGACCTTTCCGAGTGCGACCTTTTTATTTGAATATCATTACATTTTCCAACAAATATATGCATGTGCTCTTATGTTAACACCTTGTTTGTGGGACAAAATATAACTGTAAACCTTTGTTAAATATGCTAATAGGTAAGGTCATGGAAAGGTCCATCCTAAGAGCGACTGTATGGGCATCGAAATGGCTATACAGATGTAAGAGGCTCTCGTGCGACCGCCGCAAGGAATATGGACGTGTACCTTTTAGAATTCAATAGATAAATTGTATCTTAATATTATATATTATGCTTTTAAATACCTCTGTATTGCAGGTTGTTAGTACAGGTTCTCGTGCTTTCATGCATTCCGATAATAAACCAACATTTTTCAACGCAGGGCATTTACAACAGGTATGGTATTTTGATTGGTTGATAAAGATATAAAGTTTAATATACGAATCCGGAAAGTATAAGGCCCTAGCGGCTTGTTTTGTTGTTATTGACGTGACATGAAAATACGCACATAGACCAATTCATATAGATTATGGCCATAATTCACATTGAACTAAACTTTAAATTCTTTATTCTAAGTAGATATTTTACTCTGTAATAATTTACTTACTGAAAACTAAATTCCCTTCGTAGTTAAAGAAGAGTTCGGTGCCATGGAGAAGTGCAAGCAAGAACTAGTTTAAGAAATGTAAAAAAAATAAGATAAGTGATGAGTCAGTCGTCGTGCATAACTTGATATCATGTGCTAATATATGCAACATAAAATCCAGTTTTAAAATCATTTGAATCAGGAAATATCTGAAAAAGACATTCGGCGCCATGCAGGGTTCATTTTGTTTGAAGTATAAATAGTAATATTCCCTGTTCAGTCTAACCACCAGGAGCTTACCACGTCGAATGTATATAATCAATTAGAATAGAGAGTTACCAATGATTCACAGAGTAAATAATCAGCAAATACTGTCCGTGGTATGCTCCTGTTTATCACAAATAACTAATCGTACCATAGTTTTATCCATTTCTCATTACTGGAATATAATTTTATTGGACAAACGCGTAAGGTAGAGCAAATTGTATTGGTTAAAATATAGGTCAAAACTTGGCTTAGACAGTTGTGCTGAAAAATATTCAATTCGTTCACCTACGTTATGTTTCAGCAATATAACCAAGCAAAGCATACAGCAACTACAAACAATGAACTCGCTGAGCTGCACACGAAGAATAGAAGCACAGCTGACAAATTTGCTAATAGTTTAGACGATGTGAAACAATCACAGGTAGGTGTAATACCTTCGTACAATGTAACAGTCCGAAAATATTGTTTTTACCTGTCTGGACCCTCTAAGAATGACTGCTAATTAGCATGAAATTGAAGTTTTTCACTCAATTTAACTTAGGAAAATTGCACCTATATTGACCTTTAGTGTGTGCTATTTAAAATGTTTCAGGGAAGTCCTAAACAGAGGACACGGCCACGAACAACAGAGTCAATGAGAAAAGAAGTCGGCGCAATATGGTGATACGTAAGCTTGTGTTCAGACTCTGTAAAGTAAAAGTACTAGCACCCCATTTTGGAACAATATAATTTAATGAAGCGTAAATGTTGAATTGTTAAAGATCAAACAGTGCATTGTTGTCCCCCTTTTCCTCGTCCAAAGCTTTGTCATGGTATTGCATAGCTGTCATTCCTGTATTGATGAAAAAAGAGCGTCTCCAATAAGCCAAATCAACTAAAAGTGAAACATGGTCAACTTTTGCTCATGTCCAGTCCATTGTCTAAGCAAGCACTCGTTATTTATGTATTTATACGGATATGCTAAAGATGCATGTGTTAAGCTTTTTATTCTGAAAAAAAAACCAATCAAATCGTAAAAAGTTACTTCACCTTACAATATTATGTCATGTGATTTCAGGCTGACACTAATTTCTCATTAAAGAAATCTATGCGGCATGTGATCAGGAAAGAGAACTCTGCAAGTGATGAGAAAGACAGGATGGCAACTTGGGTAACAACACCCTCAAAATTTGAGCTATCACAAAGTTATAATCAGTCCCTTAAATATGACAACTCGGATAAACTTTACCAAGAAAAAACAGAAAAGAACAATGTATGTATTATAGTGTGACAAAACAGCTATAATTCCTTAACGTATGATTTCAAGTAAATGTACATGTAAAAGACTACTGTAAGAATATGAAAATGATTGTACTAAATTATCCCACTAAGCTCTCAACATTATAGTTGAAAGTCGCTGAAGACGGCATTGCTCGCAAACTTTTAGTACACAATGTATTTGTCATTTGTGTATTAGTTCAAACGAGAACCCTGCTTACTTATTACTTTGAAGAATCGGGTCTCCTATTCTCGCAATTATCCGACCATATAGAATCGAATAGGAAAAAATGTATCTTTGGGTCTGGTAGTGTAATTAAATGACCAGTGGCCGTTTCCACAACATAACCTACGATTCAGGTCATCGTAAGTCAAAAGCAGGTAACATTGTTACATTATAGAGTAAATCTATGTTTGTCCAATTCATTCCAGATGGTCTAACACCATATCAATCTCCGTAAAAAGGCAGGAGCAGTAGTCTAGTGGTGGGACGCGCGCTTAGGGATCGAGAGGTCCTGGGTTCGAATCCCACCAGGGGCACTGCTAATTTCATTGAGCAAGAAATTTTCCTGTGATTGCTTCACTTCACCCAGGTTTAAATGGGTACCTGTAAGGTACTTGATTTGTATGCTGTGGCTGCAATCTGCGCCGTGTGTTAACAGTTGCAGTATGACTCGATGATCAGGGAAGTTAATATCAAGAGTCGACTGAATAGTGATACTAATTGTTGACTCCAAAAACCCTTGCTTTAGCTTTGCTTTAACCAGATATCCTATATAACGTTGTCATTTAGGATCTCTTAGAGTCGCTCGGAGGGTCAAGTCGAGATGACCTTTGTGTTGACCAATCAATGCGTAGCTTTCATCTAGACGAAACACTATTGATAGCATTTCGATTTCGTAATTTCTATTTTTAGACAAAGATTTGCGAGCTAATTTGACGATGGTGTTTTTCACATGCTGTGATTGGACGGCTCGTTTCAAATTGCTTGACATAGACAATTTAAGCAAGTTACTTAACATAATGATTGCGTTATGAATATAAGTGATTTCACTTCATTGGACCCTATTCGTGATAAGACCATGTAGTAGATACACTTAAACTAACATTCGTGGATGAACGGCATACTGTAAAATTATTTAAACCCTACATAGTAGTCCAATCAGACCTAAAACTTCTTTACAAAGAACACATTTCTGTTCCATTTTTTACCATTCGTACAATTGTCATTGTATGAGTTATACAATAACCTTTAAATTTCCAATCCAATGGCACATCCCTGTATCACTAACAATTTCTACTCTTAAACGTGTATCCATTGAAACTGTACGTCTATCATGGAACCGTTGCCTAGCAACAGCATAAGGTTTGAAACATTGGTCGCTCTTCTTGCTCTGGAACATGTAACTATGGTTGCAGGAATGATCTGTCTGATGCTTTCAAATTCTGTAAATTAGTGTTAGATAGAGGAACATAGTTTAGTATCAGAATTATGAAAATATCTCCAGACACGATGACTTTTTTAGATTATTTTTTCGGCGCGATAGGACCTTTCTGTGTCGGTGCGCCGTAAAACCCAAACAAACAAAACTATCTAGATTAAATTGAAAACAGAAAATGTTAGCGATGAATTTGAGCCAGTTATTCCAGTAGGTATCTGGTGCGAGGGGTTATACCGAATGCACGCAAGTTTTATTGCCTACTGAGCTAAATCGTCAATGAGAGCATAAGATAATCAAAAGTGTGTCACTACAAACACATGTCTATAGAACAGTAATCATTGATTCCATTTTAGGGTGTTGACCCAATTATGATAAAGCAAAACAAACAAAAGTAATGACCTAAAAATTAAAGGTACACATTCATAGATTTTAACTTAAACATTAACTTTTCCTGAAACTATCAAAATTGTATGGAAACATTTTAAGCAGGAAATACGTGATTTGATAACGACAATTTTAGTACAAATTAACATACTACTAAAAAAATAGTGTTTCAAGTAGTAAAATCTACCCCATATGTCACGGTATAGACAATTTTAGTGCATTTTTGTGACTTATATTGTATATTTTATGCAACCTATAGGCCAGTCTGTCCTAAAATATTAAAACATAATATTTTGACACAATTACAGACAATAAATGGTATTTTGAAAATATTGAAAAATCTTAACCAAATCTTTGAACTAGTACCTTTAAGTTTATTGTTCGCTTATGCATTGTTTAGTTTAAATAATGCCATAGATAACATTGTTAAGATCATGTTATGGCGGTCAGTCAACCTACTCTTTGTTCCTGAAAAAGCTAAATCTCTGGATTTAGCTATCAACCATGTAATAGGCGCATACTTCCGTCAGTAACTGTCCTACATGATTTAGAATCAGTAGTAGGAGGAAGTACGGCGGTAGAAATTATTTTATGACGACACTCAACGAAAGTCTATGTCACAAACGTACAGATAATATTTCCTGACCTGCATGGATTCAATCCAAATGTATGAGTAGAAATCCGTATGAATTTGCGTCTCATTTTCGATTAGCCCTGTGTGAATTTTAGCTATTTAAACCTACTTAAAGGTGCTAAAAAGATCACTACGGACGGTCGCACATTTGGTATCATTCGATCCTTTTATTTTTGGTAAGATTACACGCCGTAGCAATGCGTTGTATAGGTCATACGAGGGTGGTAAGTTAACTTACTTACGGTTCATGGAAAGGCTACATCTCTGGGTTTAGCTGCGGCATGGAAATATGCCCCTCCTAGGAACATGGAATGGAACCCACAACCCTTTTATAAAATGACTTGTGTGCTACCGACTGAGCTAGTCGGATGGGCTTTACCGTGTCAATCTGGTACAATCATGAGTGGTATAGGTATTACAAACTTATGTACAGCTACGATTAGGTTAACAGTAAACATTTACATGTTTCTTTACCATTTCAGCCAAGTTGTTTTCCTAAGCTGGCTTTATTCTGTGCCTTAATATTACTTCTGTTAGGTGGTATCGTTGCATTGATAATCTTTAAGAAGGAACCATCAGGAGATAGTAAGTTCTCATGTACCTGTATTGTATTATATCCAATATATTAGGTATATAACCTATCTATGGTATACAAGTTGTGTCATTTGAATTATGCACTTTAGTCAGTAATCTTTTCCTGATAAAATCTGAAGCGATCCAATATGTAAGTAGGTTCTTACACTTGGAATTCTCAGATTTTATCATTGAATTTCTTTGTAAGGATAACAAAATATTTCATCTAATATTTTTCTTGTTAATGAGATATTTAGAGAAGTGATGAAATTTAGATAGTTCTTTACCTTAAAAATACTTGGTTTAAATTTCAAACAAATTCAATGATTTACAAAAAGTTATTTAAGATTAATTTTGGCAAATTGACATTGAAAAGTAAGGGTAATCCAACTAATTGGACCTAACTATTTGAAGAGTATACAAGCGGAAATAACTGACTACGGTCCCTTATTGTATTCTGACCGCTATGCAGTCTTCGAGAATTTGACCAGTGGATCAAGGGCCGAGTCAACCGAAATTGCCGTTGGTCCAGTGACTTTAAGAATGTGAATTGTCCGACGGTCCTCCAACTTTTTACAGCATCTATTTTCGATACATAAATTCAATAAAAACATGCTTAGTCATTAGCTAAGATTGACTGCATATTTCAACATGTCAATACGCTTCTTTTTGGTCCAGTATACTTTAATTCGGTCTAGTAAAAACTTCAATATTGCTGGACCGTAAATCAAGCGCCAATTAAAGCTTTTCGTAAAAACTGCATCTATAATAATTCAAGCCTATTCCTTTTAAAGTTCATTTCACTTACCATTTCACCTTACGCTGAATCTGTATTAAATACTATAATTATAATGTATGTATTTAGTTTCCTCATATTGTGCTCAGTATGTTGTCCCAATAAATGAAACTATAATGGCTTACATAATTATTCGTGTCGTTAGTGCAAAATGGTGAAACATTCTTCTTTCTTGCTCTCTTGAATGTACATTTAAAAAAAGAAAAACATTTTTAAAATTATGTATTAGTTATTTAATGAGATGCACAATTTATTGAATAATTAGAGTTGACACTTAGGTACCTATCAATAGATTGTAGAGACGAATATCAATGAATATTCAAACATTATTTGTTTTATCTTTACTTGTAGGGCGACTTGGTAACATAATTATACCTTCAACAGGTTAGTGCATCTTTTTTATCTTATACATTATATATACTCATAGAATTTCAAAATACAATGTATCTAATTTGTTATTCAAACAGGATGTAAGATAGTTAAATAAAATGTCATAATGAAAAAGCGCTTGAACATGTTGTGATGCATACATTACATATGATGGAGTTCCAATGGGTACTGTACTAATTATTTTAATTTAAAGATGTCAATTAACGACTATTTTTGCCAGTACTTGCACCATATTGAAACGTATATTATACACAAGCATTTATTTATAGAACATTAGTTTCCAGGCTTCTCCACTACAAAGTTGCATGCAATGTGCTGCAAACAAGCACTACTGCCCTACCTCTGGAATGGATTGGCTTATTTTTATGCTTACACAAACACGTTGAGTTATTGTGTTCGAACTTTATGTTTTTGTAAGCTACAGTCCCATAAATATAAAAATAGCCGTGAGGGCACCGTACGGGCACCGTGCGATCAAGCTTCGCAAGGACCCGTACGAACTCTTGCGTACCCGTACGGGCTGTTACGTATTTACCAGGGTCCGTGAGATGAGCCCAGTATACACGTATCAGTTTCTGAGTGAAATCGTGAACAAAATCGTGGCCGAGTATGCATTAAACATGCATATCTTCCAGCTACGACTCCGTACAGGTGTGTTGTTTAGTGCCATGTGCGTACCGTCACCTTGATACGCAAGGCTTCCCACGGCCTACGACTGTCTGCACGTACGGGTCCGTAACAAGCCACGATTTTATGGGACTGAGGCATAACAATGTAGTGACTTTTAAATGGTTTATTTTTGTTTTTCAGAGAAGCCAAAGCCTGTTTTTAAAGGTATATTTTTATTTGATATCATACAGCAATAATATTTAATGTTTGAAGTCATTACTTCAACATTTTAAACCTTTCTGCTGTAACTTTATCCTATTGACGCGATAAAGACAGAGTTTTATGTTACAAATGATTATAATATGTGAAACTAATACGCTACATGCTCTGTCCCTGAAATGTGTGTTAAGAAATTTTAATTCACAATGGACCAAATACATACATGCAATCATCTAATACTACCCTTAAACTTAATTTAAGCATTATCGTATAAACAATCTACCGATATAAGCAGTACAAAGGTAGCATAAACTTATCATAACTTAAACTAATTCCATTTTCGTATAAACTTACCTACGGCGTCCAGCGCACCTAACCTAGCTTTCCTGGACCATTGTCAATAACCAGTACTCACCTACCCTTCCACAAGGCCGGAAACTTCTCCATATTATCTAATCAATGGAGGAAAATCGACATTATTGTCAAATTTTCATGGAAGGGTATAACCTCCCCGGGTGGGATTCGAACCCGCTCCCCCTCGGGCACGAGTATCCAAATCCCAGCGCGCTACCAACTGCGCTATCGACCCGGGTTTTGTGATCAAATAAATAATACAAATATAAAAACTTTTGTATTATTTTTCACTATAATAATTGTGTTTTATGTTAATTTTCAGAAATCTGTAAAGATGTAAAATTAAAACTACGAGAACAGATTATGTTTAGTTGTAGTCTTGTGAAAGCTGATGTTGCTCCTTATGAGATCACAGACTTGTTTATAACACCACCGATATACTACAATGAAGGAAAACGATTTCATGTCAGTTTAGAAAGCAAGGTATGAAATGAAATCAATAAAGTTACCCGCCAATCTCCGTAAACAGAGATCCTGTTCTACTCGCGTTGTCGTACTGGATCTCTACTATCTCAATGCAAGGTCACGTCGAGATGAACTTTGTGTCGACCAATCAATGCGTAGCTTTCATCTAGACGAAAACACTATTAATCTCATTTTGATTTCGTAATTTCTATTTTTAGACTAAGGTTCGCATGCTAATTTATCTGCGGTATTATTCACAGTCTGCGATTGGGTGGCTCATTTCAAATTGCGTGACGTAGACGATGTAAACAAGTTACGTATCATAACAATTTCGTCATTAATATTGTGATGAGAAAAGGTCACCTGAACGTGACCTTCGTTTGGAAAAGGCCAGATCTAAATTAGCGAGTATGCGAGCGGAAAATTTTTGATCGGGTTTTAATCAGATTGGTTACCCGCATGACTGTTTCATTAGAAATGGTGTATTCCCCTTGTTTGGCCAGCCCAAATAAGCAACAGTTTGTTGTCCGACACTTTAGATATTGGTTTGGTTGGTTAGATAAGTACATTTTAGCCTTCACACTTAAGAAAGTTTAACACACGTTGCAATTCTATTTGCAGTCTTTTGCTGTAACATATTTGACCACAGGCGGCCCGAACGGTCCCTAATCAAAAACCCCTATTATATACATATAGGTGTGTGTATATATAGAGCTTTTGATTCGGGACCGTGCCGATCGCCTGTGATTTTGACATTACATTGGAAAATGATTGTCATATTGTTTTAGACAAATTTAAGTCCATGCAAAATATGGCAATTTTTATGTCGTGCTGTTTTAGGCTGATACATGTAAATGTTACTATTTATAGACTGGCCAATGTAATTCTGACGGAATTTGTTAAATGTTACTATTTATAAACTGGCCAATGTAATTCTGACGGAATTTGTTACATGTTACTATTTATAAACTGGCCAATGTAATTCTAACGAAATTTGTCAAATGTTACTATTTATAGACTGACCAATGGGATACAGAGATTGATCAAATGTATCGCACCCTTATGATTAAAGGACCAGCGACTACATGTGCAACACAGGGTAGATTTCAACTTGAATTTTATGATAAGAAGAAAAGTCGATTTAATACTTCTATGCAGATAGAAGTTGTCAGTAAGTTGAAATCTTGAAAGTTTCATTTTAATTGCTGTCATAGCGATGTTATAAGGCTCATATAGGGACCAACGCACTATTTTATGATCGTATTTTATGATTGACTCTGGTTATGGCCATTCTAGTTGCCCATTTATGGAAATATACTCAATGCTTTAGTTTTATATATACATGCATATAAATAACGTTTGCATGTAAGACTATGCATGTTTTCTGATGATATTATTACACGAACATAGTCAAAGATGAAAGGTAATGTTCAACAAGTACTAACGTAGTTCCATCTAGGGGAGTAGGTTCGATTCCCGGGCGGGTCATACTTTCGTTGAGCTTGGTCATGAAGTAATTTCTACGGCCATTCTCTCTCCTTAACACTGACTCTAAATCATGTAGGGCAGTAGTCAGTCACTGACGGTAGTATGCGCTAGTAGTTGGATAACAGCTAAATCCTGAGAGTTATCCTTTCCAGGAACAGTGAGTAGGTTGACTGACCGCCGTGATACAACCTATACAAAGTGTTGCTACGGTGTTAAACCCAACAACAATAAGTTTCATCCAGCGTGTGCTCTTTATTGAACCAACTTCTATGTTGTCCCTGCATGCGGAACATTTTGGCCGTTATTGCCTGCGGTCATTGCTACACTTTTTTTCTCCAATATTCATGAGGATCGCCATTAAACATTTCTATCAAAATTGTTGCTCTTACAATTGTGTTTTCTTATACAGGCGAGGTCCTACGTGTAAATGTCAGTTTAAGTCAGGGCGGAGAAAACAACCCAGATGACTTCGTGCTAGGATGTTCAACTAACTCTGGTTGTGAATCGTCAACAGTTGATTTCTTTGCAGAAATAGAAAATGTAACACAACAACTGATGGGTAAATTGCTTGAACTTTTTGACATTTTGTTTTTGTCGTAGGACACCCAGCGCAGCCTTAAAACGTGAATGTGTCATCATTGGTTCCATTTTAAGTTGCATGATTTCGTGCATTCGTTTTTGTCTGTACCTTGATACATGTCTATAAATCCCATTATGTTAGCTATGTTGCTGCACACATGTATTCAGAGGTTGTCAGATTGACTCCTAGGCAGTTCCAACATATCTTCTTTGAGTGTTTCTAATCTTTGTATTGTGCGTTAGGTTTGACCCGACCTGACCTTTATGCAAATATATTCATCATATTGAATACGAATGTAAAATTAATGCTCGATTTCACCGTGGCCGTGAGGATTATGTGTTGAAATTTAACACATAAACATACTTCTATAATTTTACAATCGCTGCCGAAGTGTAAAATATGCGTGGTACTGATTTTCGTCGGGATTGAGAAAGGTCACATCGGGGTCAAACTTTACGCACTATACTACATGTAATGGGGAAGTTGTCACTCGTTAGCGAACGTATTTACTGAATACTAAGTTTAGAGATATAGGACATTCAAGGGACATGAAGTAGGACGACATGCCGCTGAGAAATAAGAAATTGTGATCAAATTTTTGCGTAAAGCACCATAAATCATATGTTTTGTATTGATGGTAGTAAGTGTATCGTAATCTCTAAAAAAATAAATAGACAGACATTGTATAAATTTAGTAAATGCATTGTTGTCATGAAACATCACATAAAATGCAATGGTTAGAACATGTTTCTCGTAGTTTTGTGTCCATTTGTATTTGACAAAATTGACTTATCTTATCTCATCTCATTTCATCGTATATCTTATCTCATCTTATCTTATCTACGTATAACAGGTGTCAACTTCACATGTATAGTAAAGTATGATGATTATAATGGATACAGTGTGGCATGTCTAGGAACTATACCAGATTTTTTGTTATCAAAGTTTGAGAAGATAACATGTAAACCTAAATCTTCTATACTGGATGTAGATGACGAAGATGAAAAATCTGTAGAAATAGAATTACCAGAATGTGACCTTACTAATCGTAAGTGTGTTGAACATTCTGTTTGTTTCGCAATACATGTATCACGACTTTAACCAATTGCTTCCATAAAAATTGAAAATAATATCGATTTTAGTATCATTTTTCTATATTAATAAGAAATTAAGTATTGGCTAGATCAGTGGGTAACGCACAAGAAGGTTCGATTCTCAGGTGGGCATTCTTTCTTGGAGCATGGTCATGAAATTATTTCTACGGCCATTCTCCCTCCTAATATGATGCTGTATCATATAGGGCAGTTGTCAGTCACTGATGAAATTAAAACTTTTCAGGACTGGTAACTTCGTTAACTGTTCGTCATTTTATAATACATGTATGTACAATGTCTCGTTATGGTGTTAAACCCAAATAATAACAACATAGTACATTTATGCATATAGTGCGTACAAAATAACAAAACGTGTTTGGGTAAGAATGAGACAATCGATTTCAAGGGTAGGCAGTATTGAAAATAAAATTATGAGTAATTCATTTTAACAAAATAATCATGGCGGATAAACCCCACTACTTAGTAAATTATGCTTGTAATAGTAGAACGCTTTTTCATTCGACCAATAACTAAGATACTCTTAAAACATATCACAATGGTTAATGTTATTGTCATCTTGAGCATCCCTTGTCGTGGATAAGTTCAATATATTGTTAATATAAACAGTGTTTTGTTTCATGTTCGAACTATACGTCTAATCATATTTTCCCTTTACTAACAGATTGTGGTTACAAATGTTTAGACGATACAGATTATTATGCTGTAAGCAGTGAACGTTGTGATATCTTCCACCGTTGCTATAAAAGCCAGCCGTTTACGTCATACTGTGCTCCGGGAACATTCTTTGATACCAACGTTTGTGCGTGTCGTCATACTTCAGAGTTGCCATGGTGTCAACAAAACGGTGCATTGAAACCTAACGCTAATGTGAAAGGCAAGACTTGTGAAGCCTCTGAAAATAACTAAAGTGATTCACTTAACTGGAAAATAAATGTATGGTGGAGAAATTGTGCCACCGGAGAACACAATGTAAACGCTATTTATGCGGTTACCTAGTAACGTAACTAGTTAATGGTGTCAACAAAACGGTGCATTGAAACTTAACTTATTGTGAAAGATATGCATTGTAAATCAGGCTATAACCAAGGAATTAGATATGTTATCTATGTCTCTGCTATAACTATAGTGTTTCCAGCTTAAATAAGTACAATAAATATAAAAATAACTATGGTGGGACATTTGTGCCATCGGATAACAAACTTAAAAAGTGATTAATATGGTGCACTATAGTTACATTACTAACTTTGCTGTGAAAAGCATGACTTTAGATGCTTAACACTCTAAATGAAGTGAGTCAAGCGAAAATATGTGATACAATGAAAGGTATGGTGGAGTATGTGTGCCACCAGATAACTACAGAATTTAGATGTTAATATTGCGAATATCTAGTTAAGTAATACGATAATTACTTACCACTTAAATTAAATCGCTACCTGGTCAGTACTTAATTAGTTACGTCGCTAGATAATCACCTAACTAACATTCAATTGTATTTGACTACGTACTACCATTGTTTCGAATGACCTATTAGAGTCCATTGCGGTAGCCCCTGATCTGTCATCTCTCAGACAGGGGCTGTCCTCTCTTACAAATTATTGCCGGGGATGACTGTCGGTACAACTAATGAAGGTTGAGGCCGTGACGGTCGGGTGAATTCCCAGATACCGCTTCGGTAGCTAAGAAGGCCTAACCTGAGGCACGAAAAACAGTCATCCAAAGTTTTGTTTTACATTTTATTTGTATCATTTAACTATCTACCTCTGTCTTTTCTATTTCCAATCTACTTTTTCTTATTCTTCCAAATACGCCAGAACATAATGGTCAGTTGTTGACAGTAGTTTCGTATCGATGTAGATGTAGGCGTAACTAGTTAAACTCTTAATATAGTATCCTCATAAACAACCAGAAACAAATTCTGAAATTCACATTGCAACTTGAATATGGCACTCACTGTTTTAATGCATTGGGAAGGGAGACAACAATGTGTCAAAAAACACTGACGAAGTTACTTCCCTTAGTATAAACAATACTGACCTCACTTGATAACTAAGACGTTGTAAATTGCACAGGGAATTGTCACGTTACCTCCCTTTGTTTTTTCAAACATACCTTTAATATACTTATATACAAGGGGTACAACTGCATTTACTTGACCACTTCATCTTGATTTATTATTTTGTGGCTCACAAAAAATACTGATACCCTAGTAGCACTTTAACCGCACGATTAAATCGACTAAACATACGTCTTCGAGCTATGAATGTTTAATGTTTCAAAGGGCAGATCATTAATACGATTAGATTATCAAAAACAGTACAAAAATCTCAACTCGGACAAGTTTGTGCACAGTTGAACAGAATGAAAATTGCAAAAATTTCAATGTTACGTCGATTCAAGCATGATTTACTCCGTGTTAGATTGTGTTTCTCGCTTCACTAGTTATAAAAATACAAAAACATCGTGCCAATTATAACCTGACATGAAACAAAACTAATATATGTACACTTTTTATCTGATTTAACCTTAAAAAATTATTCTCACAACCATTTTCACTAATACGTCACACACATAATAAACTAATTAGTTAAACAATTTCTGATTCGACGAACCGCACGGGGTTTTTCCTACTTTCAAACGAGACAACCAAAATACTACAAAAAGTCGAAATCTTCCAAATTTGATTCAGTCAATTAGTCGGAAGTCTTGGCGATTTTCGTTTACAAAATTAACCAATCAAAAAGTTTCTTACAAGTTTCTTGAATAAATTAAGGATACCGGCTACAACATTGATTATCGAATAGAGTTTGTTAATTTCGCTTTTTATGGCTCGCAAGTGTTTCTCTCAAGGTGGAGAGTTATATTTATTACATTTTTATTTAATAATATTGTTTTTCTGTTATATTTTCTTTGATTGGGGTACATATGTCATTTTGAAATATGAAAATAAAACGATTTTCCTCGAGAAATGTCGATTTCATCTGTGCACAAACTCGTCCGAGTTGAGATTTTTGTGCTGTTTTTATGTTTTTGACACTATATTCGTATTAATGGTCTGCCCTATGAAACATTTAATATTCATAGCTCGAAGAGTTATGTTTAATCAATTTAATCGTTCCGTTAAAGTGCCGCTAGGGTATCAGTACTTTATGTGATTCTCAAAATAATAAATCTAGATGAAGTGGTCAAGTAAACGCAGTTGTACCCCTTGTATATAAGTATATTAAAGGTATGTTTGAAAAATCAAAGGGAGGTAACTTGACAATTCCCTGTGGTAAATTGGCTTTTGAGTTGTGACTGTTAAAGAAAAACAGCATAGGATTACTGGAGTGATCTGTGATCTATCAAGTGATGACAATGAATGCATATTTCTTGTTGTTCAAGAATTCAAAAAAAAATACAAGACGTTTCAGCGACCATTAAATATTGTATCTATATTTTCACTGATAGACCATACCCCTCTTTATTCTACTTTCACGATCTTATGTCACTTTTTTGCTCCTTTGTTATATATCTATTCTTTAATTCAATATTTCTTATGTACTATCCATGTAATTCAAGCTTGTAACCACTCCTATTGTCCGACTGCTTTATTTTTTGCAGATGTTTATTGTATATACCTTAAGGGGAGAGCTGTAACTAAGTTACAGAACTTGTGGCTCAACCAGATTGCCGTATATACCTATAGTTATTTGTTATTATTATATTTGTTGTATTTCTGTAATTGTAACTATGTATTACGAGCAATAAAATAAGTTTAAACTACAAACTATCTGTGACCAATGTGCAGTTTTCAAATATTACAGTTTCGTCATATCATCTTTGAAAAGAGTTTGGAATTGTAATATCATGTATAAACATCAAACATTGACACATTCCAGTGAAGTTCCGCTGATACGACCACCTGGCGTTCTGAGAGAAAATGGTTTTATTAGCGAGTCGGTCTTAATAGCGAATCGGCTTACTTGTTTAATGAGTATGACAAAAAGTACCTGATTATTAATATTGCATTGAGTTTTCATATTATTAGTGTGTCTTGTTTATATACATGTGTATATAGTTCCATGTGTTTCAAAAATTAGTTCAGTATAGTACATATATGTATTCAAACAAAATTTTGATAATTAAGTCAAAGTATATTACATTAAAAAATTAAAAACATGTTGCTTTTTTATTAATATTACTATTATGCATTTGATATCACCCATTGATTTTTTAGATGTTTTAAGCACTACAGCACTTTGTATAACCAATTAACATTGACAGGATAAGATGCTTATCGTTAGCTTATCAGCGCACTCCATTTGGTCACGTGATACTATTGTATTTAGTCGCCATTTTCCTTGGACAAGCTGACTACATTTCGTATGATCAAAAACTGAGGAATAATTCTGATTTAAGTGAGAAAAATGCGAGAATGAAATTGCTAAAAGATGTCAGTGTGGTCTATGTGATTCAGATATTCGATATCCGTATCATTAGACAGGTGACATCGTTTTGTTTACACTTCAGCGGCGAAACGTACCTTGAACAATTGTAAAAAATGAACCGTGAACTTTTATGTCTGTTCTGTTGTTTGTGCCGGACCTTCTTACAAGATCGTTAGATGGAAAGAATTTACTATATAAATGAAAATAATATACACATAGCACCAATCTTCAAATTTAGCCCATGGACCATGGACCGAGTCCATCGAAATCGCTGTAGGTCCAGCAACTTTTACAATATTAGTGGCCCGACGAACAACCAATTTTTATAGTTCACATTTTCCATGTTCAATAAAAATGTTATTATAAGTTTTATTTTTATCTTATATCATACTTAACCATTAATATTAACAGCATTTTTAATATTTTGCCATTTGTTAAGATATAATTGATCCAGTGATCTCTCGTTCGATCCAGTAAAAATCGCATTTTGATGACCTGAATGTCCAATGCTGACCAAAGTTTTCATGAAGACTGCATAGCAATTTTAAATTGTAAAAACATAAAGTATTAATTCTGTAATTATAGTACATTCATTCTGTGAAGGACGTATTTTCATTTATTAAGAACAGCACAAAGAGTTTTTGTCGATCACTTATTAATTGTTTATATTATGGTTCCCTTAAATAAATGAATGAATAAATAAATGTCCTTGCAAGACAAACAATATCTACATCCTTAAACATAAGGCATTTAAAGACAATAATAAATAAAAAATAGGGGCTATAATACATTAAATTAGGGTAAACATTAACAGAACTGTCTTAAATTAATACAGAGTTGAATTAAAAATTTGTAAGATAATGTTTTTGGCGTTTTTTTATTTGTTGTTTTTTTTTACCAAAATTCAGAACTAAACGTGGTTTTATTATCTTGAACTGAACTGGCTGGAGTAAAATGTTCATGTATAATACGTTTTTTTTTCTTAACTGTCAAAGTTTAAATAATTCCACAGTAATTGAATACACAATATCACTATAGTGATATTGTGTATTCATTTACCATGGAAAAACAGAGAAAGAACACTATGTCACCGTGAAATTATTCATGTTTTGACAATTGAGAAAAAAACGAACTATGAATACAGAGATATTTCAGTAAATACATTAAATAAAATAGTTTAGAATACTGTGATTTTTTCAAGGTACAGTCCATTTTTTTCTCGACTATCGAAGTTTGAATAATTTCACGTTATTGAATACACATTATCACAAAATTGTACGTGTTAGACAAAGAGCACGAAGTCACCGTGCAATTATTAATGTTTTGACAGTTGAGAAAAAAAAACGAACTATAACTAATTCAATTCTGTACAAATGATCTTGAAAGAGATGTGTAAACTTGTCTGCAGTCTAACTTAAAAACAAATCTAACAATTTCATTTTAGGTAATTAAAACTCTATTCTTAAGAGTCTGTGAATACTGAAATACCAGACAGAACAAGCATGGTCCAAAATGACATTGTAAAATAGTCATAACCAAAAGCTTTTTAGCATACATAGATTTAATTTTACTTTTTCCGTGTAAAAATCTAAGCTTAGCATTGACTTTTCTTATAAGACTGATCGATAAGATGTCCAAGGTTATCAGATAATGGGTCACGTGACTCAGTGGGAGGAGCAATCTACTCGCTGGCGTAATGTTAATTAGATCAATATTTGTAAAAGGAACGATGTGATCACTGATCACTGTGTACACATAGTACACCGTTATCTATAGAAATGTTTATATTTGTAAATAAAACTATCAAGGTTAAGTGTGAGGTCAGTTATAGTCTGTTATTCCTCAGTCCCAATTAATCGTGGCTTGTAACGGACCCGTACGTGCAGACAGTCACAGGCCGTGGGAAACCTTGCGTATTTAGGTGACGGTACGCACATGGTACAAAACAACACACCCGTAGGGAGCTGTAGCTGGGGGATATGCATGTTTAATTCATACTTGGCCACGATTTTGTTCATGATTTGACTTTGAAACTGGTATGTGTATACTAGGCTTATTTCACCGACCATGATAAAAACGTAACAGGTACGTACGGGTAGGCAAGCTTTCGTGCGGACCCTTGCGGAGCTGGATCGCACGACGTCCGCACGGTACCCTCACTGCTATTTTTGGAACGTCTTTAAGACATCGTTCCAATGGTAACAAGAAAGTATAAGATTACTCTTTTCACGCTTCAACACTTTTCAACATAGACAAAGAGGCGTAGTTCAAGCGCGAAACTCATTAACATCTCATTATAATACATTACAACGCTGGCTTGTGTTGTCGTTCTTGAAACTCTTCAGGAAAAGGGAGGTTACTCTCAGGACATACAAACCTGCAATGGAGACGGGACAACTTAACCCGTAGACAACTCATACCGTGACAACTGCAATGATTACTTGTTGAAGTAAAAAGGGCCAACGATATTTTGGACAATGTATGTTATAGGCGTAGCATAATTACATCATTCGATAGTAATAAACTATATTAAATGATATATTATGTTACTTACGTTAATACACTTAAGGACGATTTTGGTAGTTTTTGTGCATCTAAAAAAACGACGTCAACGTTGAAATAATTATTATATTTTTATAAAAGGAGGTTATTTCGGCGATTTTCAGATTTAAAATCCGCAAAAAATATCCGCCCGATAACTAAAAGTTTCTTATAAACAAGGGAATTCACTCTATTTTCTTCCAAAGTATATTAATTCCCTTAGATTGGCGTACGCCATTTGCTTTCTGTTTGTATTTTTTCGGACATTAGATCTTATCAGGGACTTTACGAGTTGATATTTGTTAACTCATTCATTTTTAAATATGAATGCTGGTGGTTATTAAATTCTTTGACTGATTTATTTTGTTTGATGAAGTAAGATAAACCTTGCCACGAGCAAACCACTTAAAAAGTCTAGTGCTGTCCTCTTATTAAATTCTGTTAATTGATACTTAATACATTATTTTGTAGATAATATTTATATTTTCACATAATTATATATTCTTCAATCAATAAATAAGTTCAGGACATCGTTCCTCCAGCACTCCAGTGCTTTGATTATGTTTATGGGACGGTAGCTTTAGCTGGACAGGCAAGATTGGCCTGGAATACTCAGCAAGGTATAACACTGAATGTGGTTCAACCTGGCTTAGTACAAATATACAAAAATATTCATATAAGCAATTGAGCTGGCGGCGACAACAATACTTACAGACATACAACGTTACAAATTACAAGTTATGAGTATGAATTACGCTTTGGGCCATATATCTTCCTCAGTTTGACCAACCAGTCCGTAAACTTGCATATTGCCCGCAATGCCATGTATTATTTGTTAATTATACATGTATGAGCAAGCATGTATGAGTAGATGAAAATATGTAAATATTAATTTATCATTGAGAAGAGTAGGAGTACAGAAATGTGAATCATTAAAAGTTGCACTTACATGTTAACTTAGAAAAACGAAGAATTTTTAAAAAAATGGACCAAAAATAGACGCGTAAAACGCAACAAGTCGTCATTATTACGTCGATATGTCTTCATAATATCATGTTATGATGACAAAAATATGGTATGTATGGAAACTGATGATTCGTCCTACAAGAACACATCTCCACGTGAAATGACAGCATCAGGGTGTACCATATACGTTTCCATATTTCCATACTCCACTACTAACGGGTTGAGTTGTCCAATAAATATAGAAATATAATGGATATTTTATCAGTTTTTGTAGATTTAATTGAAATAATATACCTCGTAGTACAATTAAAGTCATTGAAAATTTATTTCGTCATATACTCGATACCGCGGCTTTAAGATATAATGAAAACCACTCCTAAACATATTTGATATCACATTTCAACTTCCTAGTTCATTGTTTGACTGTGTCGAACAATTATATATACCACTTTTGGAAAATCAGTATAGCTTAACTACAATCAAAGCACCGGAGTGCTGGAGGAACGATGTCCTGAACTTATTTTTTTGATTAAAGAATATATTATTATGTACATTATCTATAAAATAATGTATTAAGTATCAATTAACAGAATTTAACAAAAGGATAGCACTAGACTTCTCAAGTGGTTTGCTCATGGCAAGGTTTATCTTACTTTATCAAACAAAATAAAGCAGTCAAAGAATTAATTTTCATCAACACATTTAAGGGTCATGTACAGCAGCCATCTCACCAAACCAAAGATTATTTTGGACTATTTTCTTTAACCAAAAGGAGCTGACAACTTCTCATTTTTGGTTATAAATTGGTATTTTTTAACGAGATCGTTAATATTTTCGTTAAAATTTAAAGATTTGGTGTGGAATGACAAGCTGATTTTTTTCACAAAAACATCGACTTTCTAACAATTCATTTAAGGTTTTCCCCCAAGTACTAAGCTCTTTTGCATCAAGCTACATTCCCATTTTTTGTTCACGAATTTTAAGTCAAATTACTGTTTTGCACTAGCAATTTATTCACAATTAAAATTACTCTAAGAATCGTCTATTTCCTATAAATATTTGTTTAAAATTCCGTACACACTTATACATATTCATTCCAAATTATAATCAAACTCTATAACTTAAAATCGCTCAAGAAAACTTTTAATGTGACGCTTTGAAGACGACAACGTCATATCGCCGTATATTAAACATCCGGTAAGTGCTTTAGTCATATCCAAAATGGCGGTGTAATAACAATTGGATAAGTCACGCCGATTGTATGAACGTTGGTCAAATTAACCCTGGGTTAAATGCTAACCCTGGGTTATCTTTAACCAGACTGGGTTAGCTAACCAATTTGGTTATCCGATTGTATAGAGCAATATAACCAAAAGGTTACTTAACCAAAATGTATAAATTTAACCAGACTTTAACTGTCCCATAATGCATCATTTCTTTACTAGTTTTATACCATATTTTCTTATATTTTGTCCAGAGATCAATGTGATATAACTAATGACTTGTCTCAATAGGGAAACACAGTTAAGAGTCTAGTACTGCATTAGGCCTAAATAATAATAATAATTTATTATGCTTGTATGTGTATTATAAAATACAGATTTTCTATGCTGATACTAACCAACCTGGAAATCCCAAGCCAAACAACTTACATACATATAAGCATTAAATGACACCTTTCAACTTGCAACAAGAACTCTACTTTATTGACTTATGTTGTATAGGAGAGCTTACTAATCCTTAAACTCTTTGGTAAGATACCATTGTCTTGAATGGTTTTACTTGGTGTTGAATGGAAGAATTAACAACCGTCTTCACTTCAAGCTTAAGTTTCAGTCATGATTGCATGGTCAGCAACCAATTAGAACTGGAAACACCAGATTAATGCCACTTGAATGAGAATACTTTTTTGAGGATACCATCCTTTTCATAAAATCAGTACATCCTTCAGCTAAATCCGGAATTCATTTTGATTACTGTGTATATAATTTTTTTATTGTTTATCTATTACATGACAATTACAAATAAGAAAGACATTGTTGATGGCAGGAATTTTCTGAGAATCATCTATGTCTCTGTCTTGTGAGGCAAGGTTAGATCATTTCTTACACTTGATGACCAAGTACTAAAATATTAGATAAGAACTTGACCAGTCACTGAGTGATCATCTGCATCTATACACACTTTTCACTGAGCATCTCCTGAAAAACACAAACTACACATGTTCTTATTTTATAAAAAAATGTTATTCCAAATAGATAGATCTAGTCAAGTGTGAATAAATTAGGCTTATCACTATGCTTGATAGTGGAAATAAATATACACTTCATTTCTTTCTAAACAAATTGGAATTACTGATGACAATTGATGTTGCAAATATGGTATTTGATATTTTTCATTAAATTTCTTAATAAATCTTTAAGGTACATGTATGTATACATAGACCCCACATACCTTGGTATATAACAATAGCTCTGCACAATAAATTCTGATGTTATTTCATGACTCAGGTGACAGACCCAAATTTTCCTTATTAAAGTATATCATGACTATATATATAATAAGGAAAATTTGGGTCTGTCACCTGTGATTTATGATACATTTAATTACCATCTTTTTTTAATAACTGTTAGCCATAGTAACAACCAACTTCTTCATTTCATCTACACATGGTGGTAGCCAAATTCAATTGAATTCCATAGTGAATGTTCATGCCTCTTGGCTCTTGAAAACAGCATCCTGAAAAAAAAACCACCACAAATGTATCAGATTAATATGATGGTAAAGTCCAATGAAATAACAAGGCAACTTTCAAAGCAGACCATTGACACAAAGATGTTGATAAAATCTAATATTTAATTTAATAGTCTTGATAAAATGCGTTAGATTTATTATTACTTTAGACTTGATCTCTAGGTACGAAATGGTCTGGGGACGCTTGCTACCTTGTCGTAAATTCTCTTTTTAGCTCTTAATATTTAATATTTTATTATCTAAATAATCAAATAACATTTTAAAAACAAAAATCGGTTGGTGTTACGACGAATGTTTGATTTTTTCTATAAAATATGAATGTCAACAGTTGATCAGACGATCTGTCATATTCATGAACGCTGGTTACAAGGCCAAATTACTAGTCCCTCAAAATCGTTGGAATTTCAGTGCATTGCGATACACTTGCATTTATTTTGCAATAAAGTCAAAGAAGAATGATAGTCCACCTACCTTGTGAATGCATTCCTTAAATAATCCAAGCAATCCTGAGACAAATGATATAAAATTCTCTCAATTTTCTGTCAATGTCGTCGATATTGATTTTTACAAAGTGAAACTAGATGGGTGTGTTTATAGTCTGGTACATTCAAGGGACATTTATTACTTCCCCTGAGATAGCACTTCTAATTTATCCTGTATTTTGGGGTCTCCAACATATTCTTATGAGAAAATTCGCCAAAAATTTGATTATATCGAGCGAAATGGCGGCCATTTTGTTTCATTTTTATTTTGGTTAAATGCTTAACTCAGCTACTGGAGGTGGGTTAGATTAAACCCAAAAATCTCCTGGGTTAACTCTAACCAAACCTTTATACAATCACTAACCCAGTGTTTTACCAAAAGTTTTACCAATACATGATTTTAACCCTGCGGTTAAATTTAACCAACGTTTATACAATCGGTCGCAGGTAAGTGTATAAGTCATATCCAAAATGGCGGGTGTAATAACAATTAAATAAGTCACATCGGTAAATATTTGTTCATTTCAAGTAATAATGAATTTAAACAAGTTTTTCAACATTGAAAAGTTGAAACATACGCATGTAATTTGACTTCCGTAAGTCTAGCCAACCCTGTCAGGGTTGTCTACAGTTACAAAACTTCCGTAACTATAGAACTTTGGTCTAGAGTTACGGTACCGTAACTCAAGCCACTGCTTAAAATAATACGATCATTTAATATTGTTTATTACTATCGAATGATGTAATTATGTTACGCATATAACAGGCATTGTCAAAAACATCGTAGGCCCATTTTACTCCAACAAGTAATCATTGCAGTTGTCACGGGTTGAGTTGTCTACGGGTTGAGTTGTCCCGTCTCCATTGCAAGATTTGTATGTCCTGAGAGTAACCTCTCTTTCCTGAAGAGTTTCAATGAACGACAACACAAGCCAGCGTTGAATTACATTTAAATGAGATGTTAATGAGTTTCACGCTTGAACTACGCCTCTTTGTCTATGTTGAAAATTGTTGAAGCGTGAAAAGAGTAATCTTATACTTTCTTGTTACCATTGGAACGATGCTAAATTAGCATCGTTCCAAAAACTACTTTTTGAGGTACATGAAGGAACTTAACTCTTCAAGCATATGTATAACAGAGAAAAGTTTGATGAACGAGTATTGTAATAATCGCATAAAATCAGTGAAGATTCCCTGTGGTGAACCCCAATTTGAAAGGACGAGAAGCATTGCTCTCTCATCCTATACGTAGACGATAAAACATATCTTGGCTAAGACGCTTCACTCATTGCACAAATCGGCTTCGTACTGGAGGTAGTCCGGTGTGTGCACAAACATAGAGTCGTTGTAAGTTTTAATTAGTTATCATGATAAAATTGTAAGAAAATGCTGGCTAATAACTGTAGGAATCTACGTAACCTGGGTCTGTCTTGTTCTTGAAGACTATAATTAAGATTGCCGGACATTGTTACACCCTGTCTAAAATGTTGGTGTGCGGGTATTGCAATATCACTTTATTATAAATACTGGTTTCTCTACTAGTGCTGCAACGATTCACCGGAAAGTCGATTCGATGCGGTTCGATATATTTTTTTGATTCGATTTTTTTCGATTCGATTCTTTTATTAATACATTTTACTACAAATATGCATTTATACATATATTTGAGCTTTAAACTAAATAATATTAATTAAACGAAAATGTTACTTAAAATTGATAACACGAAATTCGAAAATCTGATAGTTAATATTTGCTTTATTCAAGTACGAAATGGATTGGGTACGAATGTAAAGGTCGCGAAAATGTATTATTAATGAAATATTGTCTCAAAACGTGAAGACAGCATGGATCATAAATTGTAGAAAGATGCAGTTCTTGGTATACTATTGTACATATTAGTTAAACATTCACTGTACATGCGAAACTATTTAAATTTGAATAAACTAACAACGAAACTTGGCTTGCTCATGCGGAGTCTAAAATTTTCCAGTTTGTCAGAACAGGTAAAATTCAATCACACCGAACCAATTGGCGGAGGATCGGGGCATAAACTATAGAATGTATATTTGGAACAGAGATTCCAATCATGCTACATAAAGTCGTAATGGAAATTTAAAAGAAATGTAACAAAGTGAAACTCAGTTTTTTTGGGGCGTGCCTTTGCTTTAATCGTTATAACTTATGTAGACACTTTTAACAGTCAGTATCGAATCGAAACTCGCGGGTCTCGAATCGAAATCGAATCGGCGACCTTGCCATCGAGTTCCGATGTATCGAATCGAATCGTTGCACCCCTTTTCTCTACTACAATTCCTAGTCCTCTATTGTAACCTTCGTTTCGTCTTGTATCTTGGCCTACCGTATTTCTACCATCCGTTACTACAGGCATTCTTCCATGTGATGTTACACGTTCTATATTTGTATTATGTGGTGAAAAGACTGGTATATCTAGTCTTCCGGGTATAAATTGGTGATGATATACTGCTTCCTGGTTCTCAACGTCCATTACTACTGGAATAATGTCACGTGGTGTACGGTCTTGTATATAAGATCTTGGTAGGTGTCTCGGTTGACGGTCACGTAATGGATTGGGTGTCATGTCATTGTCCTGAATCGATTCTACATTAAATATATCTGGAGGGTTATAAGCATTTTGTTCATTATTCCTCGACTGAATTAGTGAAGGCCTAGGTATTATTAGAGGTTCGTTTGGATTCCATCTAACCAACCGGCCACCATGTGATTGGAATAATTGTACCGGTTGTTGTTGAGAATTTGCTATTCCCAGATCTTCAAACATTATTTCATTATCATCGCCTATATTGGCAGTGTGAATACCATTGGGAGTAAGGTCTGTGTTAAGCAATCCATCTACATAAATTGACCCCGCGTCGCTATTTTCATCACTATTTCCACCTGATATAGTAAAACGTTCACTTTCATCAGTGGGAAGATTGTCACTCATATCATCACCTATATTGGCAGTGTGAATACCATAGGGAGTAAGGACTGTGTTATGCCGTCCAACTACATAAATTGACCTCGCGTCGCTATTTTCATCACTATTTCCACCTGATATAGTAAAACGTTCACTTTCATCAGTGGGAAGATTGTCACTCATATCATCACCTATATTGGCAGTGTGAATACTATAGGGAGTAAGGACTGTGTTATGCCGTCCAACTACATAAATTGACCTCGCGTCGCTATTTTCATCACTATTTCCACCTGATATAGTAAAACGTTCATCTTCATCAGTGGGAAGATTGTTACTCATATCATCAAATGAGCCTTCTGGTGATTCAACTAGAACAAAATGTAAAAGTGACGATAAGTTTTGGTCGCTTTTAGACAATTTTTCAGTCATAATGGGATAGCAAAGTCACACCTACATACTGTCTTGGACAGGCTTATGTTTCGGAACTGAAGCTTACCATCAGTTTTAATATGGAGGCTGACAACTATCTTACTTTATAAAGCAGAAGTAAAAAAGACTGTAGAACAAATAGGTAGTGGCAGACTTCCATATGAAGATTTTTTAGTCCTATAATGCCGGGTTTTAAACAAAACCTAATTTTCGAAAGAATGATTCAGAGGGTCGGGGAAAATTACCTTAATCATTCAAACAATGAGGTTGTATTTCTCGTAAAGAAGAGTTTATTTTTGGGGATTTTTGTTGCTTCTTTAACGTCGTATTTAACACATTTAGGTCATATATATGGCCGCCAGCTCTTCCTACTATAGCCTAGGTTTCCAGGACACTTTTCTATCACCAGTACTAACGTACCCTACCACGAGGCCGACAACTCATGTATAGGGTATGACCTACACCGACCGGGTTTCGAACCCGCTGTCTCCGGATTCGAAGTCAAATATGCTAACCACTACGCCACGGCCGCGGCGTAATGAAGATTAAAATAAAAAATATAAACAAATGCTAAGTTTAAATATAAAAAAAACAACATATTTTTACAACATAAGAATTTCGTGCGCGATTAAGCCGGAATTTCATATGTTTCACATCTGCAAGATTTTTACCCAACAAATTAAAAAAAAAACACAAAGTATTTACATAATTCTTCACTCACCTGCTGGTCTATTTTTCATTACATGTATTTTCCTATCTAAAGGACACTCAACAAAATGAAGCCCGTTGTTTTTACATATTGTTTTTACACAGTTCAAGCAGAACACGTGGCCACATGGTAATATAACAGGCTTGTGATTGATCTCATCATACTCATTAGCACATATTTCACAAGAATTACCATCTAAGTAAATACGTACATCATCACAGTCAGCGGTATCGTCTTCAAACGATATATTCACTTCATTCTCACCAATGAATTCATCTCTGAAATCATCAGAGAACTCGATATATGAAGCCCTGAGTTCATTTATTTCAATCGATCCAGAGTTATCATGAATTATTTGCACTTGATCAGTACCGACATTTCGAAGGCTGTCCCTTCGTCTTCTGTCAATTGTTTCATTAAATTCTTCATCTCCGGACTCGCTACGAATAGAAATACTAGGACTGATGTTGTATGTAGTTCTTGGTTTATTTCGATGTAAACAGTTCCCCATATTGGATTCCCTGATTCAGTTTGTATAGTCAATACAGTTAACCTGATTCTCAATATTTATTCAGAATAATTCCAAACCTTTGATAACAAGCCATTTTATTGTCATATATGACAATTGAACAATATTGAGTATTATATCACACGTTAAATTGTTTTATACCAATCATTGGTTTCACGGGCAGTTTCCTAACCTTTTTTCAGTAGTAACCGAACGGTTGTTATTGAATCTTACATGATACAAGATACAAACTTTTATTTATAGTCAGTATTATATACAACAATTAATATTAGCTATAAATAGCTATTAGCTATTCAAGAGTAGTTTGTGAATCTTGGGAATGGGGGGATATCCTTATTCCCAGACTCTGATGACTTAGTACTCTTGGATTTGGCTTTCCCGCGTCCTGACATTTTATTTTTAATGTTTGTATTTCTGCAAAATTTGACTACAATTTTTTCCACTTACGTGATGTTAATTAGTGTCCAAGTTTAATCCAACATAATATGATATGTACATTCCGTTTGAACTATTCTGAAAACTTCATTGAGCACTAAAACTGGTCGAACCGGTTTCCCACAAACTTGGCCACACCCTTTAAAAAGAAAAGTCCTTATAAGTCCATTTTTGAATATTTTTCTACCAAAAGAAAATCACTGATATGTAGTCCTATGTTAGTATAACAATTAGGGCATATTTTTAATGACCCTGATGTAGAATTGTAATTTTTTAGAAGAATTTTGTGAGACACGAAAAAATCACGTCTTGTCTCATCAAAACGACCTTGACCTTTTTTCGCTAATAAATATATCACACGTATAATTGTTTTACACCAATCATTGGTTTCACGGGCAGTTTCCTAACCTTTTTCAGTAGTAACCGAACGGTTGTTATTGAATTTTACAAGATAGAAGATACAAACTTTTATTTATAGTCAGTATTATATACAACAATTAATATTAGCTATAAATAGGTATTAGCCGAAAAAGTCTTAATTTAGTTGATCTTTATCAGAGCAATTAAACACATTAAACACTTTTTGTCTGTCAACAAAATCAGCACAAAGCAATAAGTATTATATCATCTCGTTGATTCGTCGCATTAGTTATGTTAGAATATCTTAATCAATACTTACAAGTCAAAAATAATTACTACTTGTAAAACTATCTAGTATTTTTACATTATTTTAACACAGTACCCTACGATTTGTTTTATCATCCTCAAATAATTTCAAATAATATCCATATCATACATCGATTCATAAGATTATTCATAATGTCTGTAATCCTAACCGTATAATTTATATACATATGCATATTCGTGAGATTGTTTCATAGAAATAACACGGAAGTATAGGAGTTTGTATAAAGTACATATAAAATGTCAACAACGCAGGTAAATGAAAATCAGCAATGCGTACAATATATCGTCATGTACTTGAAATAAAATATGGCACTTGCCATGGGTTTATGTTTAAAAGTATATAAGCATACAATAACAGCCGTGATTGTAACTTTATAGCTTAGATTAAGTAAATACCTATTCTTCAGCTCGATTACTAAAAAAGTTCGTACAACTTAGATTAATCACATTCAAGTCCACTTCCTGGTGCCCCAGTATTACAGCTTTCATAATGGATGCTCACATCTAAAACGTTCTTTCAGACGAACGTAATACACAATGTAAAAATACTTAACGAAAATTTTAAGATTTTAATGTTGTCAGAAATTTTCATTTTTCAACTTTTAAGTCCGATTATTAATGGATATGTGTTCGGGACTATAATGTCGTCTGCTTGCAAGGTGTTCTTGCTTCTTAATTGATGCAAAATTGGTTTTGTCGTTCATGTGCAGAAAAGCGGAAATACGCACGTGCTTATCGTGCAAAAATTGCACGTTGCCAGTTTTAGTGAAAATCATTAGTGTGTTGATATGCACAACGAAAAATCAAGACATTGCTCGAATTTCGCTTCAAGAATGAGAAATTGACGCAGGTCTATTGCCAGATGGTGCGTCACCTGCAGAATAAGACCTCTAATTGCTTATGTTCTGTTCAATTAAAACAATCAGAAAATCTTCCAATATCCACGCATGCGCGACAAAAAATGGTTAAGTATAATGGAAACCTGAAAGCAAAGGTCAGTATGGTCCAAAACAAATTTCCATCATCGATCAGACCTTTATGTTGAAAAATAAGACTTCCTACAATGCTGAAATCGGAGTACTTAGAAGTTTCGTTAAGTATATACATTACGCCATTGAACATCGATCCAAAAATGTGTTTGTAAACGAACGCCAAACGACTCACATAAGTCTACTTAGCTACTAAAAATACTTATTTTATTGCGACTCAATATTATAATGACATTGGTTTGCAACGAACATTTTCATCAGAATGACACACGTGGAGTTAATGTTTTGTTCTAGCTCTTGGTTACATATTCACTTTTTTCTCCACTTAACGTTTAGCTGTCTGAATAGCACAATGACATAATTTGCCCATCTTGTATTGAAATATTTCAGTCTCGGGTACAAGTGCACCCAAAAAACCTGTGTTTTCACTGGCTGGTAACACAATAAGCCAGAAAGGTGTACTTTCGATCAAACGAAAGCTGATAACTTCATATTCTTTTGAATATAAAAAATGCTGATTAAAAACTTACATCCATATACATTATGAGTCTGTGCGTCATTTGTATTTAAATAGTGCAATTTTATTCTTTAATTGTACATTGTATATTGGCATCGGTATTGTTTAAATACGTTAATCAAAGTCTCAATTTTTGTTAAAGAAGCTTAAAAAATGAAAATTCAGCTAAATATTGTGTAATTCAATCGCTGTAATTTTAATAAATATATTTTGAATACATGATATATACTACTAGCTAAATATATAAATATACTCAAAAATATGTCCATCTTCTTGTATAATTCACATCTATACGTTACAATATTGATTATTTGTAATTATGCTTATTTATAAATACAGTAAAACTCGGATATAACATACTCACTGGGCCATAGAAATAAGGTATGTAATAACTGAGGTATGTTATATCCATATAGAATACTAAGTATATTATATGAAAGGATGAAAAACGGGCCAGAAAAAATGGTATGTTGTTACCGAATGTATATTATAACCGAGTATGATATATCCGAGTTTTACTGTAAGTGTTTTTCCAAATAATATTTTCTTCTGTTCTGTATGGTTTCATTGATACAGGTTTTGTCATTAAAGGTATTCATCCCAACGTCAAATGAGTTCATGACAATAACGCCACAGGAGTCTTGCGTGCTCTTGAACTGAAAACATATTAAATTAATAAGATTAATACAAAACATATTTGTAAAGTATCGTTGTTTGGTGTGCTAGATGCGTTCGATTAATACTTTTAAATCTGCTGAGTAATTTACTTAACATTTGGATCAAAATCAAGTGTTTCAATAATTATTCCACGCACCTGTTGGTCAATTGCTAATTAAATGCATTTTTTTCTATCAAAAGGACACTAAACAAATTGAAACAAAATAAGGTTTTACAGAATGTTTTACTCACCTTTTCGTCCATTTTTCACGTAATGCCTGCTCCTATCCAAAGGGCACATAACAAGCACACGCCAGTTGTTTTTACATATTGTTTGTACACAATGTAAACAAAACACGTGGCCACATGGTAATATGACACGCGTATGATCAGTCTCATTATACTCGCTAGCACATATTTGACAAAATGTACTACCAACATAAACACGTAAATTATCAGTGTCTGCTGTATCGTATTCAAACGATATATCAAATTCTTTAGTGGCAATGTTATTATCACTGACCTCATCTGAGTTGTCATTAGACAAAGCTAAGACTCTATTTATTTCCATAGATGCAGGTATATCATGACTTCTTTGCATTTGATGTGCACTGACAATTTGAATGCTTCTGTAAATCATTTCTTCTCCAATTGATATTCTTCGGATATTGTGTGTAGTTCTTGTTTTATTTCTATGTACACAGTTCCCCATATTGGATTCACTGATTCAGTTTGTACAGTGAAAACAGTTTACCTGATTTTTAATCTTTATTCCGCCATTCTTATTATCATAAGACAGATTAACAGTTATAAAATATAATATCACTCGTCAAATTATCATATACCAATCATTGGTTGCTTGCGCAGTTTCATAACCTTTTTTCAGAAGTAGCTGAACGGTTGTTATGGAATCATTATTAAGTTGACCTGTACCAGGGCAATTTCACTCTTTAAAACACTATTCATATGTCAACAAAATCAGCAAATGAAATACATAAAAATAACTTGAACTATCTAATGGTTGTTGGTGATTTTACAATATTTTAACACAGTCCTCCATTTTTGTCTTATTCTTTGCAAATATTTTGAAATAATGTCCATATATCATATAGATCTACTGATTCATAAAAGTATTCCAAATGTCAACAGTATAGAGTATACACTTATTTGTATGATATTCGAAGACATAACACGGAAGTATAAGACTTCATATAAATTTAACATGAATGCCAATTACATAGGTAAATGAAAACCAGTCACGCGTTAAAAAACTGCATATCGATTCTATTAGAAACATAATACGGGCCTATTGTTCGTTTTATCTCAACTGTCAAAAGATGAATATAGTGCGCACAACAAAACAAAACACTGTTTATAATAGCAACACAATGAACTAACCCGCGAAGAGGGATGCCCAAGATGACTTTAAAATAAACAATTGTGATATGTTTTACTTGTGCCTTAGTTGTTGGCGTAATGGAAAGCGTGTTACTATAGCAAGCATGATTTACCAAGTGGTGGTGGTTTCAACAGTGTTAATTTTGTTAAAATGAATTACGCAAATTTTATTATCATTACTGCCTACCCCTGAAATGAACTGTCTCATTTCTAATGTTTACCAAAACACTTTTTGGTGTTTTTTTTGTACGCACAATAATTTCACGGTGACTTCGTGCTCTAAGTCTCACGCTCGAGATATTGAGATAGTGTGTAATCATTAACCGTGAAATTATTCAAACTTTGACATATTTAGACGCTATTTTTGAAACTAATGGTGTTGAAGTAAACAAATATACGATCGTTTGGGCAATAAGTGATGTTTCGTTTTTACTCCATATATTTTGAACATCCCTCATTGCCTTAACGATCGTGTATATTTGTTTATTAGACTAGATAATTCGCAGCGACTGGCCGAGCAGCAGAATGATTAATATGTCCCTAATTGACATCGATTTTTAGTTCGAGTTAAAAATAAAACTTTGATACATCTGAAGTGATTAAAGTGTTTAAATACAGACAGTGAGACATCGAATGCCAATCCCCATGTGATAACATGCTCTCATTTTCTTCCAAAAGCCGGACTAAACTGTTCAGTTTTACCGAGTTATATTAATCGCCATTTGTGACCCATATATTATTGGACAATTATGAATTGACAATTAATGCGTTTGGTAGCTAAGTTTTGCTCTGTGTCAGGAATATATATAACATATAAAATTATGTCTAACCCTTGACCAGCTAAAAAATTGTCGACTGCTCAATTAAATGTTGTCTGCTAAATTGATCTCCTACCAACTTTTAAAAATTTGGTTAACTTTTTGACTGCATTTCAACCTTTGAAACCTGATGCCAAGTTGCTCGGTGTTTGGTCTGGTTCCAAATTGTATGTAAAGACTGTTATCGTCGCAATGAGCATTAAATGCGTTAAAAAGACAAATGGCCATTCAGAAAACCTGGTTAATATGTATGCTGGGCGAGGACAGCTCTTGATCTGAATAATACCTGTTTTCCGAAATAAAAACATAAAATTATGTAAGAAACAATTTATTTACGTAATTCTGTAAAATATTTATTTATAAGAGTACAGTACTTGTAACATTATCAATGTACCTATGCGAGGCCTCAATACATTTCACTGTCAGCAACACGAGAAAGTCATGGAACTTGTAATAATTGAAATTGTCACCTCTATTACGACGTAACCACTATACTAAAATTTTCTTTAGATGTCCAGGATTTATAAGTTGTGTCGTTAACAGTTTTTTTCTGGAAAACGATAAAATCCACTGGAATTATAACATTTTTTGCTTCATTTAGCTTACTTAGTCGTGATTTCGCCACTTAAACGTCGAAGGACATTTTAATGGAGAACGATGAATCTTTTACCAAAAAATAGCCTTCCATTCCTTGAAAATCAGTAGTGAATTTACTCAAAATTGCTTCCTTGCAATATTGTATTTATGTTTGTGAATGTTTTAGTCTTACAAGTCTGAATCAGAAGACAAAAAACATACGCTTCTTTTGTGTAAGGATTTTTTGCCTTCTTACTTTTAAATTGACGTTCTTTTCCTTTCTAACTCATCAATTTGAAATGTTTTGGACATGATACTTTTGTCTACTATTTTTATCTTCTGTAGAAATCTTCTTAGGTTTGGTAGAAAGATCTCTTCTCTTCAGCTTTAGGCACATTTTTTCAGGTCCAATTGGTTTTGATGTTGATGGCTGTGGAGACTTTAGTAATGGATGTGAGCAGTCAGTCTGGACACCTGAAGATATTAGTTTGATACTTTGTATAGAACTTGATGATTAAGGTTGACTTGTATTAGTACTGACACTTGCTGTTGATCAGCTGATGAAACAGTTTGCGATTGTGAAACAGATTCATCAACAGTGGGACAATATCTCAATCATCAAAGTTTAAAATAGGTTGATCATGATCATTACTCCATGCATGAAATAATGGTTTAGGGTTGACGCTTTTGGGTCAAAGAGTAAATCTCTCGTACATTATGAGGAAGAGGGTGTCCAAATTGTGCATGACTCTAGATCTCCACATAACCTCTGCTAAGTGACTCACTTGCACCTGACATTTTGTTGAAAAGATGCTTGGCATGCCGCCTTGCACTCTCTTTTTAGTTTGTGTGAACAGTTTGAATATTTCCAGTACTTCCTTCTTTGAAATGAGAATCAAAGGTATACTTGTGTAAACTGCAACGTTCTTATAACCATTTTTAATATTAAGTTCAGAATAAACACCCCCGCCGTCAGTGTAATGGTGGAACCCCGCTCCACATGCCCCTAAATTATTGGTTTAAAGGTGTCAGAGGTTCTGTCCCGTTCTGGATGAGCAATGAGTGTGTTGGTTCGCCTTTCTATTAACCCTTTGGCCAACACTTTACTCCTTTCCTTGGATCACATCTATGAAACGTCTCTCTTCTGCCAAACAAAGACCCGTCAATTTCATTCACACTTGATTTTTTATGTGTCCATGAAAATATTCTTGAAATGTTTCACTTACTAAAATACCCAGTCTATCCCTTGCACTCTTGTATGACACACCACTCAATCTACTGCATGTCATTAAGCTTTGACCATCTAAGTAACTTTTAACAAGCATCATTACACCTGGAATAGTCAATTTTACATTTTCAAAGAAACTGTTTGTGGGAATAGAGTTTTGTCGTTTCTGTTTTCGTTACAACGTAGAGTAAATGCAAAATGGGTATTTGGGCGTTTCCATACCTTCTATTATCCATCGCAATCATTTTTACATTTGCAAGTTATCTCCTTTATCAGAAAATCCTGCTCAAAACACCAATAAACTAACAATAAGCTGCGGTCTGACCAGGGTCTTGTATGCAGTAGATCCAAGAACCGAGCCCTCGGGCACACCGGAAGATACTGGGATGGCTCATTTAAGTTTACAGCCTGGAGTATATCTTTAACGAGCATTAGGAGTTGGGTTAGGCATGACCTTTTTCCTCGGAATCTATGCTGTAAATCATAGAATGCATTTGACTTGGTAAAGTGTTTTGTAACATCAAATTATATGATGTGCTCCAGTGTCTTATACCAGATACAAGTTCGAGAGATTGGGCGATAGTTGGCTGGGTCTGACCTAGAGCCTTGTAATGAATATGGGGGATACATTTGCTTTCTTCCAGATATTTAGGCCAACAACTTATCCGAAGGGATTTTTTCGATGCCCTGTTCAGGAATGTCTATGTCAGGCATACGGTAGTGGGGACTTGACTGGGAATTTGTTATCTCTTTGTTCGTATCTCTGGTATCCTGTACTTTCATTTGAGTCAGAGATGAAAGTGAGATAGGGGATTTGGGGGTAAAAACAGATTTAAATTGTTGATATTTCCCTCCGTGGACTTACAACATACAAGACGTTAATATCGACTTATCAATTTTTCATGAATCTTTACTAGTCCAGAAGCATTTAGATCTGAATTCGTAAACGTGTTGGAAAAAATTGTACACATTTCTTTACTGACGGTTCTAAAGATGGAAACAAAGTTGGTTACGCTGCACACGGAACTTCTTTTGTGCGACTTCCTGACTAGGCATCTATACTTACTGCCGAAGTCAAAGCAATAGATCTAGCTTTAACGTACATTTCTTGTAATAATAATGACAAGTTTATCATTCTCTCAGATTCTTTATCTGTATTACTGGCCATAATAAAATCGTAGTTCAGACAATTATTATAAAAAATATCGAATTTAAAATTTATTTTACATGATTTTTAAAAAATCTAAAATAGTACACCTCTGCTGGATTTCAAGTCATATTGGAATACATGGAAATGAAAAGGTAAACATTTTAGCAAAATAATATTTTAACCTTCAACCTGTAGATATCAAATTACCAAGCAGATTTCAGGTGTTCGATCAATACGTTTATTAAGTCAAAATGGCAAACAATGTGGAATAATGCCATATTGAATAAGTTACATGACATAAAGCCAACCCTTGATTCAAGACGTCAATAATATTCGCTTATCGACGAGATCAAATAGTTATTAAGCGATATAATTTAATTGGTCGTACCAGATTAACACATTTATACCTTTTTAAGGCAGAACTCCCATAATAGCTGCTGTCAAACTTCGGGCGATGTCGGGTCATGTCGACAAATTACGTAAGCGGTTTTCGTCGGTGTCGTTATCAATCGATAAAGTTCGGATGTACTTTTTTATTGTGTAAATGCCTCATTTTTCAAATATTATTAATATTTTTATTGTATTACCTCACAAGAATATTAATTCTCTCAATTATTTGAGAAAATAGATAGAATTCGTGTAAAAAGTTTAAACCGGAAGTTTAAAAATCCAATTCAAACAATGGACGAAAAGATTCGTCCCCTGACAGATTCGTCCCCGAACAAATTCGTAATCAATAAGTTGTTGATGATTAATGCAATTAGACCGTAAAATACCATTATTTTATCTTTAAATTGTCAATAATGGCGTTTAAAAGTAAAATATATACTGTAAAGATGTGTTTACTTCATATTATGATGGTCACTAGAGTTTTGACATTTTTTCAAAAAGGGGTTTGATGTATTAAAATGGCATTTTGTTTAGTTATCTGTGGTAAAAGTTTTTGTTCTTTGTTTTATTCATTGCCATATGGTTTAAGGTAAATTATTAAATGTGTAACTAGGAGTGCAGAAACTCATAGTCAAAAAATAAGGATACGGACTTGTAGTTTTTATAGCTGGTGAAAATCGTCACATTTTCTGTTGGGTCTCCCTATTATTAACTTGGTATGTGTGTAAAAATACCAAGGTAAAGTTATTAAAGTTGATGTATTTGCATTCATTAAAGTATTGTGAATTTTATCAAACAAAATTTATGAAAATAATTTGATTATTTAATTCAATTTTACATTTTATAGACATATACCCCTTCAAATTTATAGTGTGATTCTTACTTATAACTCAATTTTCAAAAAAATGTTATAAAAATTTATTTGACGGTAAAAATTTAAAATATTTTGCCAGTGAATCTAGGTTGTGATCCTGATTATAAAGAAAGTAGCAAAAGTCTTATTCCTTGATATGTGTATTATGGGTATTCTACCTTAAAAGAGAGAAAGCACCGAAATGTGTATACCATGTGACGAGCATTTCAATGTAAAACACGTTCTCCTTGACTGTCATTTCAGTTCATTTTTTGGAATGTTAAAGCCTCCACCAACCCATGTGCTTACATTTGAGTTAGATGCCATGGAAATAGAATTGTTATACTCACTTAGACTATACATGTATGGGTCAATTTCCTTCAGAAGGGCTTGGTGCCTGTGGTGTAGTCTCTTTGGTACTGGTTAAATTCGAGGTTAATTGTTACTGATTAGACTTCATAAATATAGCTGGTTTTCTACATCCACATTAATATTTAACTAACACAAGTTGACACTTTACATTACTTTATTTAAAAAAAAATTTGTATAAACAAAGTTATAAAATTAAATCTAAATAACAACAAATTATATACGACATGTATCAAAAACTTAAGTTCGTCTAACCTTTGTCTAACCCCGTTTACACGGGTTACAGAGTTTTTATACCCAGAGGGATCCGTCGGATCCTATTCTATCGTATTCTGTTTTATTACCGGATCGGGATCCCCGATGAACTCTTAACCTAGAGTCCGGCACACCGGACTTAGTAAATAATCGCAATTTGCGACAGTGCCTTGAATTTCTATTTTAATCCATATAATTTCACAACCTGTATGAAGGTAGGTAGCTTCCAGAGCAATCAGACAGTTGTTAACCGCTATGAAAACCCCATCCCAGCTTGCTTCATTCTATCTCTTCTAAATGGTGTTTAACCAAGATCTGGGTTAAAGATTCCATTATCAAAATGGTATCTGGCTTAGTTGACATGATAATGTTTTTATATTCTAGTTTTTATCCACAATAGACCTATACATGTAGTTAACAATTAACACTTTAAGAGATCTTTTGATTTTTTGTTTAGATGCTTTTTAGTCTTTCGTGGTGTCCTGTGTCTGTATTTTGGTGTAGAATTGATTGGGACGGCTACTATGTCAGTCTGGGGTATTTGAATCATCGCTGGACTTGATGTTAGATGTTAGAGTGCATACTGTTACTTAGACAACTGAATTTGTTTGGAGACTCAAAAGTGCTGAGACAAGCAGAACTAGGCAATGTAATGTTCATGTTTTCACATTGGAGGCATTTCCATGCCCCGACGTGAGAATCGTATCCCAGTCTGTCATACATGTATCAACTATTAAAAATATTTTGACAGTAAGCATGGTACCACATGAAACAGAACTGACACTCCACTCCCTTGCAAGACTATGGTTACTGGTTGTACACAGGTACCACAGGGGACGACAGAGGATGAGTTTCCAACAACTTCTGATATGGTTGCGGGCCCTGCATTTTTGCACTATGTCCAAAGACAGAATCAGCGGGTGCATACTTGGCAATAATACAGTTTTATAAAAGCATGTGTGCATAGTTAGTGGTTTGAGAAATTTCTTGAGTTAAACACTGAAGCAGACCATTAAAATTGTGTTTCTTTCGCCATCCGTGCCTCGGTCCAGTGTCGACTTACAAGAGATACTAAAGTATATGCAATCACTGACTTTCGTGAAGCTAATGAAAGGATAATGGGTCCAACGTGACTTCAACTCAAAAATATATAAAAATATGACCTATCAAATGTTTTGACAGTTATTCCGGAAATAGGAATTTAAACAGGAAATTAATAATAAGGACGACCTTGACCTTGTCAAAATTGACAAGCACTATAGAAAACTGATTTATATCAACAGAATTTGGACTCAAATCACGAATGGGAAAAGTAAGCAGATAGAACAGGTTCGTAGAATGGACAAGTCTACCATAAACAGCCTTCTGAAATCAGGAGAATATAACGTTTTCAGAGGAGAGAATTTTAGATCAACGTTGGTGACATATGCGAACTTATCAGCTAATAATGGGTAGTAAAAATCGAGAAATATACAATTTATGGACTGACATTCAATATGTGATCGAAGATGCGCTTAAGTGGCCAGTATTAATTCGAAGATTTTTCTAGACGCCTAATCTGACACATTTTAACATGATTATTGTTTTTGCTTTTGTTTATGTTTACGGACTGAATCCTTACTTTAATATGGAATGGATTGATTTGCAAAATTAAGGAAGAGATCGTGCCGCATTGAACCACTTCAAAGCATTATTAAGACTTTTTCATGACGGGCATTACAGCCATTCTTTGTCCGCATATAATGTTACGAACTACAAGTGCGATTACCTAGATGGAACTGTTAGACGTTACGTTCAAAGGCACCTCAGACAAGTCAACAACTAATTGAATTTGTGTACCATATTTAATAGTATGTATCTGAAATAAACCCACTTTCTTGTTGACATTAATTGACTTGAATAGTTGTACAAATGAAGACAATATTGATAGATTATTATACCCAATCATTCCGTATAATAATGCGCTTTTCGGAGGAGAAGCCGGGATTTTAAATACAGGCGACGAATTTATACACTTATCAATGGATGTATGCATGCGTTATAAAGGTAACATGTGGATGTCACGTGACAGTGACAAAATATCTCATTGGTTGTAAAAATCAAGCATCTGAATGATCCAGACCATATTTTGTCGGAAACGAGCCTGAGAGGGAAGAAATCGAAATAATGCTGCCAATACTAAGTAGACAAAGACAATTAACAAGTTAAATGTTGACTCTACTGAGAAATGGAAAGTAAAAATATGCTGTGTGTTCAGTAACTACTGTTAGCTTACGTTACGCGTATGGGAGAACTCAACACTTAGACAGTTCAACCCGCGCAATACTCAACACAAAGTTGGGACAACTCAATCCGTTTGTAGGAGATTGAATTGTCTCGGGTTAAGTTGTCTATGGGTTTAGTAGGTCCGACACTTCCGTTACGGAACGTTTTGGAACGTCAAGGTAACTGACACCGTATATTGAATATAAAGCCATGTTACATAATTAAGCTCCAAAACCATTCTGGATCAGTTATATCAAAAATTAACGTATTAATGAAATACTTTGTAATGTGATTTTACTGAAGTATCCCAATTGTCAAATTTAAATTAAGACAGCAGAAAATGTAAACAATTTATTGTGTCCCTAATGCATGTTATATTCTAATAAATCAATTTAGTGATAACAAAAACACCTTTATAAAGTGATTTAAACCAATGTAAACCACGCATGGATAGAAATTAGTGAGATAGAATAATTAGAATAATATTAAATTAAAGTAAGTGTATCTTTGTCGGCTGATTTATGCCATGTCGTATTTTCGTTTCTTCGCGGTGAAGAAACAAAATAACGAAAACACGAAGACACGACAAACCAATAGTTTGTCGTATCTTCGTCTTTTCGTTTCTTTGTGGCGAAGAATATGTATCAGAAAGACCTGTGCAACAATTTATATTAATTAAATTTAACGTAACTCAAACAGTACGTTATAGAGCTGGACGCAGTTGTAAAATCGTTCATCAGTTTAAATGTCTGGGTTTTTTATCTTTAAGAAACCCCTATTGTGGGAAGTCCTTTGTTGAACAAAAATCATTTGAGGCCCACCAGAGAATACAACATGGCAAGGAAAAACTTAAATGTGACGTTTGTGATGAAAGATTTACTAGACCATACTCACTCAAGAGGCATATGAAAGGACATATAAAACCTGAAAATAGGTTTACATGTGGCACATGCAAGTGTAAATTTAGCAGGAAGGATGAACTGAGGGATCATATGAAAGAAGTTCACGAGAAGGTCAAACGCTTTGTTTGCCAAACATGTAGAAAGTACTATGCCTGGAGAACAAGTCTATGTAGACACATGTTTAGTGCTTATCATCAGTAAATACTGACCACACTTCATGTTTTTGTAATTCGGTTTATTATTTGCTTTATTTTCAAACCACAGTAATGTTTATGTTTAGTTAAAAACAAAAGAATTATGATTTGACATAAAATGCTGGATTTCAACAACCAACCAAGTCAAATTTAAAGCAACGCACGTTGAATCTTAGTATAGGCTACATGTATTACGATGCCATATTTCTGCCACTAACAGACGACATATTTAAAGAGTTTATTAAGTGGTTGTCTATATATATATTTCATGAAAAGTCATTATTCATTTAGATTAGCATACGTTCACTTGAAAAACTTACAGTATCTTTTTTCTTTTAAATCTGAGCCAGGTTCGTCTTCATGTGAAGCCCTTAGTTTGTGATATTATGTTGGAGTTTAATGCCCCAGAGATTGGCAGATTAATTATCAATATAATTTTTGTAACAGAGCAAAACAGTGTTGATTTATTCATTTAATAAAATCGTAGTGGAACCACACTACTAAATGCACCGTCATACTAATATTTTAGATTTTTTAATAAAATATCATTAGTCTGGATCTAGCCATCATCTTTCTGCCGACAAGATGTTTAGTTTCAGTTAGATTTATTTCTAGTAGTTCATATTAGCATGAGGCTTAAAAAGATCGGCAAAAGGTAAAATATACTCTTTCAGAACTGAAGCTATTTTTACATGACATATCGCTTGTTTAATCAAGTGTTCTTTACATTGCAGATCCGTCCTTACCAATCCGTGTGACAATTGGTACATGTCCGTAAAGATGACGATGAATTACCTATTTTAACCATTTGTGTTCTAATTAAAAGGTAAGATTTAAACCAAGATATCGTTTTTTTCGCAAAATTGTACTGCCTAAGTTTGTGAAACAGAAATCTATGATTGACTAGATCAAAGGCATTGCTAAAGTCAGGAAATAATGTTCCTACTTAAATTGCCATTGTCAATTTGTTCTGTCCAATCATCAACTAAGCGAATCAAAGCTGTCTGACAATAATGAGTTCTACGAGAACGTGATTGTTTTTTGTGAAGCATTTTTGAGCGATCAAAGAAACCGTGCATTTGATTCGAAATATTTGTCTCAAAAAATTTAGAAATAGTCGGCAGTATAGAGATAGGCCGATAGTTATTCGGGTCTTCGGGAGAACCGTGTTTGAAGAGAGGAATTACTCGTGCATGTTTAATTGTTCTGGGAATATACCTAAACGAATACTGTTGTTTATTATCGATTTGAGAGGAATGACTATTGCGTCTATGCTTAGTTTTTATAACTTAGGACTAGTTCCTAATATAATATAGTGAACTTGTTGATCCACCCTTACATGTAATGATAACTTGTCAATTTCAACATTGAATTATTATGAACTTTTTGAGCCATCCTTACAAGTAATCACGCTTTGTCAATGTAAACAATTAGTTATCATGACCCTATAATAACTGATATGATGTATTAACATCTATATTTATACTATATATATCTAACACATGATAATTTATGTAAACTTTTTTTAAGTATTTAAGTATTTGATATAAACATGGATGGAGACAGTCATACTTGGTTATATTTTATGTTACAGAACCGCCGTTCTGTCTGTGGTTGGGCGTCTGCTTACAAATCTCGATGTACTTATAGTTCGAATCTCATAAAGCGGATTTATTCCTTGAGTGAGAAATTTAACCTCAATTATTTCATTTTCAATCTTAAATTTAACATTACAATATGGTAGAGTTAATTGAGCATGTATAGTGATGCAGACTTTTAACATAACGACTTAACCATTTTCAGAGACAAAAGTACAATGCTTGTATAATTTGCATATTGAGCGAACAGCAACTCAGAAGTCACATATTTTTCAGTCTAGCAAACTAAGCAGTTATAAAATTCAGTTCACCATTCCCTTTCCGACCATTAAATTTGAAAAACATTTAATTTTATAACAAATATATTTCCCCGTTGTTAATTGCCACCGCCTTGCTTGTATGATACAATGTTACGTTGAACCTTTGTACGATAAGCATATAAAGTAGGCTATGGAAGGGGCCATGGAACGGATTATAAATGTACATAAAAATACACACAATGACCGGACAAAAAGTCACTCCGTATATAAATTTCATGATCTGTCCCAGATGTACATTGTACATGTATTATATCAGATAACTGACTAATTGTTAATTGTTGTGAAATATAATGATTGTTGTAATATCAACATTTGTGTTGCCATGGCTTAAAAAATGATATACAAATGTACGTGGTTTTAGGTGAACTTGTTGATTTTGTGTGTCAATTTATCAACAGAAGGATCTAGTTGTCAAAAAAGAACAGGAATAAATGAATATCTTTGGAAGTTTTCTATTGTCATCGAATTAAAACAAGTATTTATAAGATTAGATGTGTTATAGCGACGATAAGTATTGAAACTGTTATTTGTGTTCATAAATATTCAATACATTGAAACTGTACTATAATGCCATGGACTTGTGTGTTTCCCTTACAAACGTATGAGTCAATAATTAAAAGAACAAAACATGCCATGTTTACAAAATTGATTTATAAGAATGAGTTCAACTTATGTGGATAGATACTTTGATAACGAGGATTGTTCATGCTCCTTTAAATAATGGAAAGAACAGAACAGAATTTGTAAGTTGAATGAAAACTCGGTTATCGGTAATTTTATGTTCGAGTCTAACAGCTATTGGCACATGTTGACTCGACTCTAGGAAGGACTTTGAATACCAGTTATGGACTTGCAGATACGGATGCAGTTTTTTTTTAAAACTATTATCAATTAGAGTTAGTGATATGTAGTTTTATGCAATAGTTACTCACTTTGGTACATATACCACATGATTTACAAGGACGGTTGGAGCCAGGGTTTAATAGATGTTGGTTACATGTATAATCATTGTAACGTATATGTGTGAGATACATTTACTTATACATATATACTGAAATCATCATGTATTCTAAATATGACTTGTGAACAATAAGAATTCACCATAACAGAACAAAACAGATCAGAACACACGTTTATTAACTTGTACATCATAACATATAATATTAGATGTGTATAAAAATACACTTATACATTACATATATAGTGCATACAAAAAAACAAAACGTGTCTGGGTAAACATTAAAAAAAAGACAATCCATTTTTAGGGGTATGCAGTATTGAAAATAAAATGCGTGAAATTCATTTTAACAAAATTAGCATGATGGATACCAGCATTTCTTGGTAAATCATGCTTGTAATGTTAAAGATATTTTCCATTACACCAACAACTAAGACAATCGTAAAACATATCACATGTTTATGTTATTGTCATCCTGAGTGTCCCTCATCGTGAATTAGTTTATTGTATTGTTATCATAAATAGTGTTTTGGTTTTTTTTGTTCGAACTATACATGTATATAATGCATAATTGTTTTATATAGATAAAGGTGGACTATATTAACTGAGAAATACATAATTATTTACATATACGTACTGTTATATAATGTTACACTCAATGTAAATGATTGAATTTCAATGTTTATAGACATAAGAAATGATATACGTACAATTCGGTCCTGTGAGAATTTTTAAAGGATACTCGAATGTGAGATTTGACAGAGTGTTATTGAGTTTATCGGTTATACATATCTTGTACAGTGAATGTACAAAATTTACTATCAGCTATACTTGAGCTAAAGTAGTTTTGATTTTATATAAATGTTTGATTTTGTATAAACAATGTCTAATACAACAAGGAAGCTGTTATATTCTAGTGGTGAAAGTAGAACTAGTCCACGAGACTCTCCAAGTGACTTCCCACGTGACAGATGTACAAGCAGGGCTGGTTCCTGTTATTACTCCTGCGGGGAAACATCCGACGACGATGATGACCGGAACCGGTCAAAGACCTTCTATCATTCATTATCCTGGGAGCATGTTTCACATGATGACGTAGACATTTTATCACGTGATACTACACGTGACAACGAAACACCACGTGATATTGTATCACGTGATCAGCACCAAGAATATGGTCATTCTACAATATCCCATGAACGTTTTATTGATCCAGTGTCTACTGTATATAAGTTCATTTATCTTCTATTTCTATGTATGATACCCATAGGTAAGTAGATTCAGTTACCTCTTGTATATTCCTTAGTATAATAGCCACTTCATATTATTTCAAAAATTTTGACTAACGATCATAAATTTTGACTAATACACATATAGCAATGTAAACAAATGTATCAACCATAAGTTTTGATTTAGGCAATTCTACGGGACATTACCAGGGCCTACGAGGACATTGGCTATACCTCACATGTAGCCAAATTCGCATGGTCATTTGTATATATTTACTTATATTGTCAAGCTTTATCTTATCTTGTCAAGTATTATCTTATATTTAATTATTATACTATCTTATCTTATCTTATCTTATAATATCTTATCAAGCTTTGTCCTATCTTATTACACGCTGACTAATCAATGAAATACTATCTTACACAATACGATACTGACTTGTTTATTTTTTTCTTATATCATTTTATCTCATACAGACTTGTCTATTATAAGTATATTGTCTTGTACGGCCTAATATTGACTTATTAAATTACCTTGACTTATATAATATTATATTGCCGTGTATATCTTAACTTGTCTGATTTATTATCTTGACTTATATAATCTTATATTGCCGTGTCTATCTTAACTTGTCTGATTTATTATCTTGACTTATATAATCTTATATTGCCGTGTCTATCTTAACTTGTCTGATTTATTATCTTCACTTATATAATCTTTTATTGCCGTGTCTATCTTAACTTGTCTGATTTATTATCTTGACTTATATAATCTTTTATTGCCGTGTCTATCTTAACTTGTCTGATTTATTATCTTGACTTATATAATCTTTTATTGCCGTGTCTATCTTAACTTGTCTGATTTATTATCTTGACTTATATAATCTTATATTGCCGTGTATATCTTAACTTGTCTGATTTATTATCTTGACTTATATAATCTTATATTGCCGTGTCTATCTTAACTTGTCTGATTTATTATCTTGACTTATATAATCTTATATTGCCGTGTCTATCTTAACTTGTCTGATTATTATCTTGATTTATATAATCTTATATTGCCGTGTCTATCTTAACTTGTCTGATTTATAATCTTGACTTACATAATCTTATATTGTCGTGTCTATCTTAACGTGTACAGTATATTATCTTGACTTTTCTTGCCGTGTCTATCTTAACTTTTCAGATACATTATCTTAACTTATATTATCTTATAATGCCGTGTCTATCTTAACTTGTCTGATATATTATCTTGTCGTATCTTATCTTATATAGCCGTGTCTACATGTATCTTTTCCTGTGTGATATATTATCTTGCCGTATCTTATCTTATATTACCGTGTCTATCTTAAAGTGTGTGATATATTATATTGACTTATATTATCTTATATTGCCGTGTCTATCTTAGCTTGTGTGATATTTTATGTTAGCTTGTTTATCTTGTCCTGATCTTATCTTTTTTATCATAATTTGTCTTATATCATATCAAAAGCTGAACGAAACACTATTGCAACTCTCATTAGTTTCAAATGGCGTGTCAATAATCTTTCGCTCAGCCATCGGTATTGCCTTGCCTTTTACTTGTATTGCTTTATATTGTCTTACATAGTGAAGCAATGTATTAATATAATATAATTGCATTGTGTTATCTTAATTGTTACTATATTACCCTTTACTGTCTTATAATGCATTGTTTTATCTAAACTGTTCTTGTATTATTTTATCTTATCTTATCTTTGCATTGCCTTATCTAACAATGTTGTATCTTATCTTATATTTAAGGTGATTATTTTTGTAGAGATGTCATGGCAACTTTGCATGATTATATACAAGATGACCTTGACCTCAGTGATCTACAATACACAAAAGTTAATACCGCAGTACTATGGACAACTATAGGTGCATACATCATTGGTGGATATCTAATTGATAGATTTATTGGATATAGGAAAGGAGTTGTCATCTTGACTTTGATGCTAGTACTTTCGCAGGTACTGGTTTTTTTTGTAAAAGGTAAAATACATAAGGACCATGTAACAGCAAGAATCACAAGTATTGGTTGTTTTTGCTGTTTTGTTTTGTAAAAAAGGGTAACCTATGAGAAAGACCATGTAACAGCAAGAACTAAGAGACCTGACTCATTATTCACTTGTTGTACATCTTGTATTCCCAGTAAGGTTTCACATTCTGAAAATAAAGACAGATATGTTTTACAATTGTAATATAATCACTGTTCATTTGCTGTAAGTAAATACTATGTAGGTATTCAATAATTAGTAGCTCACATATCTGGGCAGGTGATCGTATAATCACTGACCACGTGATCAGGTTAGTATTTCTGCTGAATAAGTTTGTAATTGCCATATTTAGATACATGGATTTGATCACATGATACAGGGCCCCGGTAGCTGCATGGACCCTAAATAAGGTAAACGTCCTTACTGCGCAGGAGCGTCCACGCATAGTGCCAATCGCTGTGCTGACTTACACAAGTTGACCAGTATTGTTTGCACTATAATTGTTAGTTGAAATTAAGAAATTATATTTTAACAATAATACCATGCAGTTCTCACTCACCAATGGTAAAGTGTGTTTGTAGATCTAACATAGGGCTTTAATTACTATCACAGCAAGTCTTACTTTCAGAACAGAAAAAATCCGATTTTCAATCCCTATTGTTTTTGAAAGGGTGCTAATGTTGCCCCTTTAATTAATAACAACAATTTTGATGTGTTTAACTTACCTGTTACAATATTTATGTCAGAGACTTGACTCGTACACACAGGCGTCACTTGGACACCTAACGGCAACATACTAGTCGCTCAGAATAAGTACATCCATGATTTCCCACGGTCGCCAGCTGGAATAGAAAATGGGATAGGACGCGCGCTTAGGAACCATTAGGTCCATGTTAGAGCCACGCTTATGGCACTGTTAATTTCCTTTGAAAAAGACATTTACTTAAAATTGTTCCTCTCCCCGCAGGTGCAGGTGGGTTCTTTGGGAGTTCACCTTCCTTAAAATGATTTCAATGATAATGGATATCAAACATCAATTGAACTACTTAAATTTTTATCGCCAGCTGCATTTCAATATATTTGGTCCCTGTTTAGAATTATTGGTCTTTTGTGAGTGTTTATTTTGGCAGAATGTTATGTGCGAGTAGTAAAGTTGTGTATTCTTTTTACAGACACTTCTAGTTATTGGTGCCATGGCGGACAGTTATCATACAATGTTTTCGGCCAGAATTGTTTATGGGTAGGATATTCTATTGTTTGATCTATAAGAAAACCTGGGTCGATTGCGCAGTTGGTAGCGCACCGGGATTTGGAATCTCGTGCCCGAAGGGGTGCGGGATCGAATCCCACCCGGGCATGTTATACCCTTCCATGAAAATTTGACAAAAATGTCGATTTTCCTCCATTGATTAAATAATATGGAGAAGTTTCCTGCTATGTGGAAGGGTAGGTGAGTACTGGTTATAGACAATGGTCCAGGAAAGCTAGGTTAGGTGCGCTTGACGCCGTAAAATGACCTAAATTGTGTTGACACGGCATTAACTCCAATAAATAAATGGATCTATAAGAAAAACCATTATGGGAACTCCTCTGTCGATAGTTAACTCCGCCAAAACTTTATAAATCGCTTCTTGGACATTTTGATGTTTTATCTGATGCGGCACTAATCAGTTCATAAATCAATTATACTCGGGTACGTTGAAGACCTTAAGATTGTAGCTCGTCTCACTACGACCAATGGGTCTAGTATTCTATTTCTATGCATAGGTAGTATTGGGCTTATTTTCTACCACCATTCTCCAGCTTGTATTTAAATCAAGGAGGGAAGTTGTCAGCTCATTTTCTGGAACCGCTCCTTAATGCCGTGACGTAGGCATTTTACAAACGCTATATTTGGCATTAATCATGTTTTATATCCCTGGAATCGTTTGTTTTACACTCTATGCATATCTATGTCGACTCGTCTGGTAAGATTTGTCGGTAGCACGTTTGACTACGATTTGATTCACGGGATCCTTTTTTACCTTCGTAGAGATTGGTTATGAAATAGTTGCTACGACATTTTGTCCATCTACCTTTGACTTAAGGAGGGCAGTTATCACCCGTTGCCTAGGGTATGTGTTTAGTTCAAGGTATAAGCTAGGGTCTGTAGATCTTGGCAAATCCAGGGACCGTAAACAAGACAAATTAACTGACCGTCAGACTAAGATTGAAAAAAATATATTTAAAATGCGACAAAACGCACCTTATATTACTCATTTAGTTCTATGTTTTCATAGAATAACTTGCGGAATTCTAAGAACAACAGTGAGTGCATTGCTTGTTAAATGGTTTAGGACGGGATATTTAAGTACGGCTTATGGAATACAAGAATCTTTAAGTTTTATTGTAAGTATAATATTTACATTTCGATGGCTCCGTGCAAAAATAGAATATCAACCTTTTTAATAAAGATGAATATATACTTGTCTTGCATTGACAAATCGATATATTATATTAAATATCAATTTGATAAACTTTTACTATTGTGATTCTTATTTACTTCTGCAACTGCGGTCAATGCGCAGTGAATGAGCACTGGACTTCCAATCCGACTGTCCAATGTTCGATTCCAGGCTGCGGCAGTTACAATATATATCATTCTATGAAAATTTGATATTTAAAGGTAATAATTTATTATCAAGCGTCTTACGACATATTTTAGTCATAAATCCTTCTATAATGTTATGTTATATTGTCGTAAGATTTTTGTAAAATATGCTGCCCAGATTTTTTCATTCTTAAAATGTTCACCTACAGTTTCTTGCTTTAGAAAACAAATACAGTACAAAATCTTAGGCTCGAACACCACCGTCTCGAACAGCCCAGGTGGCTTGAACACTTAACCATGCACCAATCTAATCTAATCTGTTAGGTTTGATACAATACACTTCTTCAAAGTTCAGCGTCAAAGTTACAACATTTAGCGTCAAAGTTGCGACGTTTAACGTAATGCCAATTTCAACATTTAGCGTTGGTTGCGACATTCAGCGTTATTTTTGCAATGTTTAGTGTCAATTGCGACGTTGAGTGGCTTTGCGACATTTAGCAGCGGTACACACATGTATCGTTCATTTTATATTTTCAGAGTAGTTATGTCAGTATGAATGTATACCCTTTAATATATGATGCTATATCTAAAACAAAACATACTTATCAATGTTTAGGTTTTACTCTATTAGTAGGTGAGTTTATTTCCTATTCAATCATGGCTTAATGATTTTTGCACAAAGAACAATGTTTATTGGTACAATGACTTCGCTGATTTAAATACTTGATTATCAATAGTAATGCAACATTAACCTTAACATATAATTATTTAAAACAAATCTTTCATGATTGTTCGTTTTTATAAAGATTTTTTTTAATATTTCCAAAGTTTTAAAACATTTAAATGTCACAATTTACTTATTTTATATTGTCCGTTTCTATGTTCTATCGATCTCTTTTACATTTACTTGCACGTACTACTCGCAACAACTTACTCGCTGCAAGTGAAAACACATATCTATGACTTTACTAGAATGTTTTGACAGACAGTAGGCGTTCAAATTCAACTACTACAATCCATCGACACGTTTGAATGGACCAATAAAATAATTCGTACTAAACCACTTTAATTTGGAAGTTATTCCATTTTATTTGGAAAGTATCCCAGAATTATTAATTGGGTGCCAAAATGATGTCAGAAAGTTTATGAGATCTGTCATTTTCTTATTTAATGTACTTAAATATTGATACATATTTTGATGTCAGTCATCAATACATTAAAGGTCTCTCAAAACAACAAATGTTCTACATGTTTGAGTTAAAAGATCAATGTTTTGTTTCCCAGCCAAAAGGTGTATGTATGTTTAACTCGGTAAACTGCACAACTTATACTGTCTCCACATTCCAGTAATAAAATACGTATATCAAGTATATTATCCATTGTAAAACGGCTGAAAGTTTGGTGGGTAAGAATAATTTACGAATGCGATTTAGGCCTGAATGATACATTGCACATAACATCCACCAAAACGAAGTGCAAAGAATACTTTTCAGAAATATACACAATATTTTGGATAGTTCAATATATTTGGAATTATTTGGACAAAATTAGTGCTTAATGTATCCCACGTTTTGACTGTATTTGTTTATAATCGAAAATAAATTGTGAAAAATATCCATAGCTGCAGTTTACAAAAACATCTATTAGTTTAGACTGCGGTTTAGGCCTAAATGGTACATTGCACATAACGACCACTGAAACGATGTGAAATAGTTTTCAGAAAGGTACACAATCTTCTGCCTGTTTCACAACTTCACATACATTGAAAATTATTAGGACAAAATGATATAATAATGTTTATCCCTGCTTTTGACTGTACATGTATATCATCGAAAAAATAGTTAAACTATTCAAAGCAACAGTTTATATGATTTCATATATATCTTGTTTCCAAAAGGTGTTGGTATATGTTTGATTTCGTTGTTATCATCATGTCTTGTGAATGTATATGATAAAAGAACAGATGTATTAAACCGTAGATTTGGTATGACACCTCCAACATGTATGTATTCATTGTAGATCTTCATAAACATGAATTTCTTAACTTTTGATTGAGGTGGGACAATTAACGTAACTGCTTCGGACTTCGAACCTTTGGACTCGTTTGAATGTGCTAATCAAAACACTTGTGCTACGTATTTGCAATTCAAGTTCGATACATCAATGCTATTGTCTATATTTCACAATAGGACAGAACGACATTACATTTATAAGCCTTTCATCATTTCAAATAAATAACTGTAAAGTTATTACAAAATGTATGTATACTTGTATTACGAGTGGCATTCAAAATATATTGTTACCATATGATTGTTATATTTGAAACAGTTGTTTATTTCAACTAGTATTTGTATACCCTTGTAAAACTTATCTACAACTACCTTTCCTACATGCAAACACGTATTCATGAAAAGTGTTGGTCTAAAAATGAATTGTTACCTATCAACTAAAGAACGTCAAGTTCAGCACTTTTGTCGCGCTATCTCTGTTAATCATAGTAATGGAAATCAGTGTTGAGAATCACGTGACCTATATTCCTAACACGGCAAAAATGACGGTCAGATCAACAAATTAAGATGAAAAAGACAAGGAAATTGACATTTATACGTAAGCGATTTTTATCAGACCTAGTGCAGTCTAAGCAGCAAACGGTTCTCTTTCTAAAGGTAGTTCTCCCAAACCCACAATGGTGCTAGTATAATAGATTACCTTGAGGTTTTGAACGAGTCGAACGATTTTTGGAAGAACTTCGAGGTAATCTAGAAATTTAGAACCGTTGTGGGGTTGGCAGAACTACCGCTAAAAGGATAATTTTGTGCTGCTTAGACTGCACTCGGTCTGATAAAAATCGGTTACGTATACTGGTCTCATTTTTGTCGTGTTAGGAACCATATAGGTCACGTGATTCCCCATACTGGAAATAGTTTTTTGTATGCTCATATGCTTAAGTTCTAATAATGATTGTTCTAGCATAAGACACAATAACTTTAGTTTTTAGAATTACGACGTATATACAGTCCTATTACATATTCACAAACAAAATTAATATGCGCTGAACAAATTTATAATTTTATTTATATTTCAGATAGTGTTATAACATTTTCTAACATAAAACAATTCCCACAAAGTTATTGGTTACTGATAGTTATTGCTACATTATTTTATATATGGCTTCCATTTTTAACACAGTCATTGCAGTAAGTAAACATTCCTTATTGTAATAGTGGTATTATTTTGTTATTTTTTATTAAGCAATAGATTTGTTTGGTCTAACACATGCTAATGTCCCATAAACATAAAAATAGCCATGAGGGCACCGTACGAGCGCAGTGCGATCAAACTCCGCTAGGAGCCGTACGAACTCTTGCGTATCCGAACGGACTGTTTTTATTAGGGTCTGTGAGATTAGCCGTGGACACACGTATCAGTTCCAAAGAAAAATCGTGAAAAAAAATCGTGGCCGAGTAAGGTCTGTGAAGTTAGCTATCTATTGTCTATTCTCTATTCAAAAGTCTATTCGCACAATAGACAGCTATGTATTGAGAAATCTATTCATTCAGAAATCTATTCGCATTTACTGTATACATAGATATAGGTAAGTTCAAATATCTGTACAAATATCTGTTCACAAAAAGCCGAAAAGACAGCTATCTATTCGGAAGTCTATTCAGAAATCTATTCGAAAAAAGTCAGTATTGCAATCAAACAGATTTAAAAGTCTTTTCGTGGAATACTTAAAGAGACAAATGTCCATTCAAAAGTCTTTTCAGAAGTTTATTCGCAAATACATAGTAATGCAATCTGAATGAGCAAGGTTTCTATTCCAAGAATGCAAGCGACAAATGTCCATTCAAAAGTCTTTTCGGATCTCTATTCGCAAAATCATATGTATATTTTAAGAATGTGTCTGTAGTCTATTATAAAGTTTTGAATGGAGAGCTGTCCATTCAAATGTCTATTCAAAAGTCTATTCGCAAAATCATGTATATGCATTCAGAATGAGTCAGAAGTCTTTTATAGAGTTTCGAATAGAGAGCTGTCCATTCAAAAGTCTATTCAGAAATCTATTCGCAAAATCATATAAATGCATTAAGAATGGGTCAGAAGTCTTTTATAGAGTTTCGAATAGAGAGCTGTCCATTCAAAAGTCTATTCAGAAATCTATTTGCAAAATCATATATATGCATTAAGAATGGGTCAAAGTCTACCATAAAGTTGCGAATAGACAGATGTCCATTCAAATGTCTATTCAGAAGTCTATTCGCAAAATCATGTATATGCATTCAAAATGTGTCAGAAGTCTCTTATAGAGTTTCAAATAGAGAGCTGCCCATTCAAATGTCTATTCAGAAGTCTATTCGCAAAATCATGTTTATGCATTCAGAATGAGTCAGAAGTCTTTTATAGAGTTTCGAATAGAGAGCTATCCATTCAATAGTCTATTCAGAAATCTATTCGCAAAATCATATATATGCATTAAGAATGGGTCAAAGTCTACCATAAAGTTGCGAATAGACAGATGTCCATTCAAATGTCTATTCAGAAGTCTATTCGCAAAATCATGTATATGCCTTCAGAATGAGTTTGAAAAATTTATAGAAATCGAATAGAGAGCTATCCATTCAAAAGTCTATTCAGAAGTCTATTCGCAAAATCTGGTAAATGCGTTAAGAATGAGTAAGAAGTCTATAATACAGTAGCGCATACACAGCTGTCCATTCAAATGTCTATTCAGAAGTTTATTTGCAAAATCATATAAATGTATTTAGAATGTGTCAGATGTTTATTATAAAGTTGCGAATAGAGAGATGTCCATTCAAATGTCTATTTAGAAGTCTATTCCAAAAAAATTAGTAATGCAATCAAACAGATTTAAAAGTCTTTTCGTGGAATACGTAAAAAGACAAATGTCCATTCAAAAGTCTTTTCAGAAGTTTATTTGCAAATACATAGTAATGCAATCTGAATGAGCAAGGTTTCTATTCCAAGAATGCAAGCGACAAATGTCCATTCAAAAGTCTTTTCGGATCTCTATTCGCAAAATCATATATATGCTTTAAGAATGTGTCTGTAGTCTATTATAAAGTTTTGAATAGAGAGCTATCCATTCAAATGTCTATTCAGAAGTCTATTCGCAAAATCATGTATATGCATTCAGAATGAGTCAGAAGTCTTTTATAGAGTTTCGAATAGAGAGCTGTCCATTCAAAAGTCTATTCAGAAATCTATTCGCAAAATCATATAAATGCATTAAGAATGGGTCAGAAGTCTTTTATAGAGTTTCGAATAGAGAGCTGTCCATTCAAAAGTCTATTCAGAAATCTATTTGCAAAATCATATATATGCATTAAGAATGGGTCAAAGTCTACCATAAAGTTGCGAATAGACAGATGTCCATTCAAATGTCTATTCAGAAGTCTATTCGCAAAATCATATAAATGCATTAAGAATGAGTCAGAAGTCTTTTATAGAGTTTCGAATAGAGAGCTGTCCATTCAAAAGTCTATTCAGAAATCTATTCGCAAAATCACATATATGCATTAAGAATGGGTCAAAGTCTACCATAAAGTTGCGAATAGACAGATGTCTATTCAAATGTCTATTCAGAAGTCTATTCGCAAAATCATGTATATGCATTCAGAATGAGTTTGAAAAATTTATAGAAATCGAATAGAGAGCTATCCATTCAAAAGTCTATTCAGAAGTCTATTCGCAAAATCTGGTAAATGCGTTCAGAATGAGTTAGAAGTCTATAATACAGTAGCGCATACACAGCTGTCCATTCAAATGTCTATTCAGAAGTCTATTTGCAAAATCATATATATGTATTTAGAATGTGTCAGATGTTTATTATAAAGTTGCGAATAGAGAGATGTCCATTCAAAAGTCTATTTAGAAGTCTATTCCAAAAAAGTCAGTAATGCAATCAAACAGATTTAAAAGTCTTTTCGTGGAATACGTAAAAAGACAAATGTCCATTCGAAGTCTATTCAGAAGTCCATTCGCAAAATCATATATATGCATTAAAATGTGTCTAAAGTGTACTATAAATTTGCTAATAGACAGATGTCCACTCAAATGCCTATACAGAAGTCTATTCGCAAAATCATGTATATGAATTCAGAGTAAGTCAGTAGTCTTTCATAGAGTTTCGAATAGAGAGATGTCCATTCAAAAGTCTATTCAGAAGTCTATTGGCGAAATCTGGTAAATGCGTTCAGAATGAGTCAGAAGTATATTATACAGTTGCGAATGCACAGCTGTCCATTCAAAAGTCTATTCAGAAGTCTATTCGCAAAATCATATATATACATTAAGAATGTCTGAAGTTAATTATTAAGTAGCGAATAGACAGATGTCCATTCAAATGTCTATTCAGAAGTCTATTCGAAAATTACGTATATGCATTCAGAATGAGTTAGACGTCTTTACAAAGTAGCAAAAAGGCAGCTGTCCATTCAAAAGTCTATTCAGAAGTCTATTCGCCAAATCATATATATGCAGTTAAAATGTGCCAGAAGTCTATTTAAAGATTAGCGAATAGACAATTACTCTTGCAAATGTCTCTTCAGAAGTATATTCGCAAAATCATACATTTGCATTTAAAATGTGTCAAAAGTCTATTCAAAGAGTATCGAATAGACAGCTGTCTATTCAAATGTCTATTCAGAAGTCTATTCGCAAAATCATGTATATGCATTCAGAATGTGTCAGAAGTGTTTTTCAATGTCGCAAATAGATTGTTGTCCATTTAAATGTCTATTCAGAAGTCTATTCGCAAAATCTTTTGTATACATATAGAATGTATCACAAGTCTATTATAGAGTTGTGAATAGACAGATGTCCATTCAAATGTTTAATCAGAATTTTATTCGCAAAATCATGTATATGCATTCACAATGAGTCAGAAGTGTATTATAGACTTTCGAATAGACAGCTGTCCATTCAAAAGTCTTTTCAGAAGTTTATTCGCAAAACCTGGTAAATGCGTTCAGAATGAGTCAGAAGTCTATTATGAAGTTGCAAATAGACAGATGTCCATTCAAATGTCTATTCAGAAGTCCATTCGCAAAATCTGGTAAATGCGATCTGAATGAGTCAGAAGTCTATTATACAGTCGAGAATACACAGATGTCCATTCAAATGTCTACTCAGAAGTCTATTGGCAAAATCATTTATATGCATTCAGAATGAGTCAGAAGTCTTTTATAGAGTTTTGAATAGACAGATGTCCATTCAAATGTCTATTCAGAAGTCTATTCCAAAAGAGTCAGTAATGCAATCAAACACATTGAAAGTCTTTTCGTGGAATATGAAAAGAGGCAAATGTCCATTCAAAAGTCTATTCAGAAGTCTATTTGCAAATTATATATATGCATTAAAAATGTGTCCTAAGTCTATTATAAAGTTGCGAATAGACACCTGCCCATTTAAATGTCTTTTCAGAAGTCTATTTGGAATTTATGTTAATCGATTCAGAATGTGTCAGGTGTTATTGTAATAGACCTGCCATGTTTATTGAAGTTTACGTGCTTTGCCTGAATTAAGTAAGTTTCTTAACTCTCGTAAACATAAATGAATCTACCGAATATTTCGGCAATTGTAGGTGAAGGTCGATTTGCCTTTTCATATCGTCGTAATTTTGCCGATTCTGTAAACCAAATCGAGCCGGTAAATCTGGTTCAAACAAGGTCACTGGTACCGCAGATTACACAAGTGCAAATGCAAATTCGGTAACCAGTGCTGGTTTTATTCGAGGAAGCGCCATTGCTTGAGACATGCTAATATTTCGAAGTTTGTAGGTAGAAACATTTGAATTTCATATTAAATCGTAAACAAAGTGTTATTATCCACAAGAAAAATAAGCGCCAAAGTAACTACTTTAAATTTACATTTAAGTTATTGAGCCTGTAAAAATGTTATTTTTGTTTTATAAGAAACACAATTTTACGCCATTTTGTTAAGTTCTTTTGACGGTGCAACAGCGTGACGTAAATCGTGGTGTTTTCTCACAGGTCCGTGCTTGTTGTATATATATATATATATATATATATATATATATATATATATATATATATATATATATATATATATATATATATATATATATATATATATATATATATATATATATATATATATATATATATATATATATATATATATATATATATATATATATATATATATATATATATATATATAATGTCATTCGGAACTACCTCGGCGATTTTCCACGCAAATACACTTCGGATATCACGAGGAGCTAAAGTAGTTCCAACATAGAATCTAGCCTCGTTCCCGACGTTTACTCAATAAAACAGAGGCGCACACCATAAATGACGGACGAATATGGGCAGTTTAAAGCTCTTCAATGCCTGTAACTGATATCCACTCACATCGCACACAGATCTGCCATGTTGATTGTTTACATCGGCACTACTTAACCTGTGAGGTTAATCGCCTGATCTCATTACTTTGTTGATTTCTACCACGATTGATATCCGAGGTGTATCTTCGTAGATGATCGCCGAGGTCGTTCCGAATGATATAATGTTTTCATCTTGTAACCGAAATGAAAAGGGTAGACAAAAATCAATTAGAAGTATTAATCTCATGCAAATAGTTGTTTTTAAAAGTCCGTAAGACCTGATTACAAAAAAGAAGTAATTCAGCTGCCGAGAGAAGACTTACTACCAGGAGAAAAATAGAAATCTTGCTTTGAATAGAAAAAAGTAGACCTTCTTCAAAGAGCATGTCTATTAACAAACCCAGCAAATTATTCTGACACATTAAAATGCATATGAATGATTTTGCAAAGGACTTCTTACAAATAATTTGAATATGTCTATTTATCACTTTTCAAAAAGAAACTTCTGCTACATTCTGAATGCGAACTTTTGTTTGCAAATAGGACAGCAGTCTATTCCTAAACCTATAATTGATTTTGCAAATGGACTTCGGAATAGACATTTGAACGGACGACAATCTATTCACAACTTTTTTATAAACTTCAGACTCATTCTGGCATATTCTAACTGCATATATATGATTTTGCTAATAAACTTCCGAATAGACATTTGTATGGACAGCTCTCTATTCGCAACTTTATAATAGACTTCAGACTCATTCTGAATGCATATACATGATTTTGCGAATAGACTTCTGAATAGACATTTGAATGGACATCTGTCTATTCACGCAACTTTATAATAGACTTCTGTCACATTCTTTATGCATATATATAATTTTGCGAATAGTATTCTGAATAGACATTTGAATGGATAGCTCTCTATTCGAAACTATATTAAAGACTTCAGTCACATTCTTAATGCATATACAGTGAATCTTGCATAAGCGACCACGTCTCCTAAACGACCATTTGCACTAAGCGGCCACTCTGAGTTCCCACCAACTAGTTTTACTACTTAAATCTTTGTCTTAAGGGACTTTTGTCTAACGCGACCAGCGACCGCTCATTTTGGTCGAAACTGACTGACTTATTTGTGTTAAACGACCGGGTCAAATAAATCTAATTTGGCAAAAATCGTTAAAAATCGGTAATCAAAAATATACGTCGCCTCAATGTCTATCACCTAAACTCGTATGTCAGGCTCTAAAAATCAATAATTAACAGTCATAAATACTGTAAGATAAGGGGGTAGTGGGAACAATCAACAAAGTGACACTAATACTATCCAATTATAATGTAATTACATAATACACACCGAACAATTAGTCCCGTATCGGGGTCAATTAAAACATCCGTTCTGACCGTTCTATCACCGTAGAGAGTAATCATTTCCCAAAACATTTCTAGACACTGCTAATTTGACTTTTTATACGTGCATAGAACGTGTAAAATAATATTTATTTAAAAATACGAACACAGAAACAATTTGTTCATTTAAACAAAGAAAGGTCAATATTGAGGACATTATAAACACGTTTTCCGAAAATAGCGTCACGTTCTACTTTCAATTTTAACAAGGTCAACATTTTTACGCATGAATATTGCAGCGCTTGTTAGAACAAAGAAGTAGCTTATGTGTTGACGATTATCACTACTAATTATCATTAATTGTTTAAATTTCACTGTTTCAAATTTAACAGCCTTTACTCTGATGACCTAAATATATTGATTGTTATAATGGCGAAAATTCCGGAAAATGCCCGGATTTTAACATGTACGTAAACAAAAACGACTGTTTTGCAGTTTTACTTAATTAAATATATAATTGCAATTTGAACCTGAATTTAGGATGTTAAGAAGAAAGAAAATCTATATTCCCATCATTTGTATGTATTTGACGACATTTGAATGAAAATCCATCAGTCAAAATCGTCCCATTGACAGATTAATGTTCTACGAAAATGACGAATTTTAGAATGTCAGGACGGTTTCAACGTCGTAATCAACATTTGTCTTAAGAGACCATTGTCTTAAACGACCACTTTTTGTCTCTCCCTTGGATGGTCGCTTAACACAAGATCCACTGTATATGATTTTGCGAATAGACTTCTGAATAGACATTTGAATGGACAGCTCTCTATTTGGAACTCTATAAGAGACTTCTGACTCATTTTGAATGCATATACATGATTTTGCGAATAGACTTCTGAATAGACATTTGAATGGACCTCTGTCTATTCACGCACCTTTATAATAGACTTCAGTCACATTCTTTTTGCATATATATGATTTTGCGAATAGACTTCTGAATAGACTTTTAAATTGACAGATCTCTATACGCAACTAAATAATAGACTTCAGACTCATTCTGAATGCATATACATGATTTTGCGAATAGACTTCTGAATAGACATTTGAATGGACATCTGTCTATTCGCAACTTTATAATAGACTTTAGTCACATTCTTAGTGCATTTATATGATTTTGCAAAAAGACTTCTGAATAGAATTTCGAATGGACAGCTCTCTATTGGCAACTTGATAATAGACTTTAGTCACATTCTTAATGCATGTATATGATTTTGCGAATAGACTTCTTAATAGACTTTTGAATGGACAGCTCTCTATTCGAAACTCTATCAAAGACTTCTGACTCATTCTGAACGCATTTACCAGGTTTTGCGAATAGACTTCTGAATAGACTTTTGAATGGACATCTGTCTATTCGAAACTCTATAATAGACTTCAGACACATTCTAAATGCATATATATGATTTTGCGAATAGACTTCTGAATAGACATTTGAAAGGACATCTATCTATTTGAAACTATATAAAAGGCTTCTGACTCATTTTGAATGCATATATATGATTTAGCGAATCGACTTCTGAATAGACATTTGAATGGACAGCTCTCTATTCGCAACTTTATAATAGACTTCTGACTCATTTTGAATGCATATACATGATTTTGCGAATAGACTTCTGAATAGACATTTGAATGGACATCTGTCTATTCGCAACTTAATAATAGACTTCAGTCACATTCTTAATGCATGTATATGATTTTGCAAATAGACTTCTGAATAGACTTTCGAATGGACAGCTCTCTATTCGAAACACTATCAAAGAACTCTGACTCATTCTGAACGCATTTACCAGGTTTTGCGAATAGACTTCTGAATAGACTTTTGAATGGACCTCTGTCTATTCGCAACTTTATAATAGACTTCAGTCACATTCTGAATGCATATATATGACTTTGCGAATAGACTTCTGAATAGACATTTGAATGGACATCTGTCTATTTGCAACTTTATAATAGACTTCTGACTCATTTTGAATGCATATATATGATTTTGCGAATAGTCTTCTGAATAGACTTTTGAATGGACAGCTCTCTATTCGAAACTCTATAATAGGCTTAAGACTCATTTTGAAGGTATATACATGATTTTGCGAATAGTCAACTGAATAGACATTTGAATAGACATCTGTCTATTCGCAACTTTATCATAGACTTCAGTCACATTCTTAATGCATATATATGATTTTGCGAATAGACTTCTGAATAGACATTTGAATGGACAGCTCTCTATTCGCAACTTTATAATAGACTTCAGTCACATGCTTAATGCATATATATAATTTTGCGAATAGACTTCTGAATAGACTTTTGAATGGACAGCTCTCTATTCGAAACTCTATAAAAGACTTCTGACTCATTCTGAACGCATTTACCAGGTATTGCGAATAGACTTCTGAATAGACATTTGAATGGGCAGCTTTCTATTCGAAACTCTATAAAAGCATTCTGACTCAATCTGAATGCATATACATAATTTTGCGAATGGACTTCTGAATGGACATTTAAATAGACATCTTTTTATTTGCAACTTCATGATAGACTTCAGACACATTCTCAATGCAAACACATTATTTTTCGAATAGACTTCTGAATAGACATTTGAATGGACAGCTCTCTATTCGAAACTCTATAAAAGACTTCTGACTAATTCTGAATGCATATACATGATTTTGCGAATAGACTTCTGAATAGACTTCTGAATAGACATTTGAATGGACATTTGTCTATTCGCAACTTTATAATACACTTCAGACACATTCTTAATAATTTTGCGAATAGACTTCTAAATAGACTTTTGAATGGACAGCTCTCTATTCGAAACTCTATAAATGATATCAGACTCATTCTGCAGGCATATACATGATTTTGCGAATAGACTTCTGAATAGACATTTGAATGGACATCTGTCTATTTTCAACTTTACAATAGACTACAGACACATTCTTAATGCATATATATGATTTTGCGAATAAACTTCTGAATAGACTTTTGAATGGACATCTCTCTATTCCAAACTCTATAATAGACTTCTGCCTCATTCTGAACGCATTTTCGATTTTTTCGAATAGACTTTTGAATAGACTTTGAATGGACATCTTTCTATTCGCTACTTTAAAATAGACGTCAGACACATTCTAAATGCGTATTTGCATATGATGTTGCGAATAGACTTCTGAATAGACATTTGAATGGACAGCTGTGTATTTGCTACTGTTTGTTAGTTCTGACTCATTCTGAACGCATTCACCAAATTTTGCGAATAGATTTCTGAATAGACTTTTGAATGGACAGCTCTCTATTCAAACTCTATAATAGACTTCTGACCCATTCTGGACGCATTCACCAGATTTTGCGAATAGACTTCTGAATATACTTTTGAATGGACAGCTGTCTATTTGAAAATCTATTATAGAATTCTGACTCATTCCGAATGCATTCACCAGATATTTTAAATAGTCTTTTGAATAGACATTTGAATGGATATCTATCAATTCCCAACTTAATAATAGACTTCAGACACAGTCTTAAGGCACATATATGATTTTGCGAATAGATATCCGAAAAGACATTTGAATGGACATTTGTCCCTGGATTTTTGGGAATAGACATCTTGATCATTAAGATTTCATTACTATGTTTTTGCGAATAAACTTCTGAATAGACTTTTGAAAGGACATTTGTCTCTTTGCGTATTCCACGAAAAGACTTTTAAATCTGTTTGATTGCATTACTGTTTTTTTCGAATAGACTTCGGAATAGACTTTTGAATGGACATTTGTCTATTTATGTATTCTATGAAAAGACTTTTAAATATGTTTTATTGAACTGGTGCTTTTTTTCGAATAGACTTCTGAATAGATTTCCGAATAGACAGCTGTCTTTTCGGCATTTTGTGTACAGATTTTTGTACAGATATTTGAACTTTCCTATATTAATGTATACAGTAAATGCGAATAGATTTCTGCATGAATAGATTTCTCAATACATAGCTGTCCATTGAGCGAATAGACTTTTGAATAGAGAATAGACAATAGATCGCTAACTTCACAGACCTGGCCGAGTATGGATTAAACTTGCATATCTTCCAGCCACGGCTCCATACGGGTGTGTTGTTTTGTGCCATGTGCTTACCGTCACCTTAATACGCAAGGCTTCACACGTTCTACGACTGTCTGCACGTACGGGTCCGCAACAATCCACGATTTTATGGGACTGAGGCAAAAGGCGTCCCCATTTTACAATTAAAACAATAATATGGTTTTGTTTTTGTGACTGTATAAAACTTATAAATATTTAGATGAAAGGAATAAATAGAAAAAATGGTAGTAAATCGAAAAGGCTTTTTTATTTACAGTAGTCTCTGACTTCAAAGTAACTCGAAAATGGAAGAAAACACCATGAATAATGATGTGCATACATATTGAATCGAACCATAGCATTATAGTTTTAATCATTAATTGCTTGAAAACACGAGGGGGTATATTTCAGACCGGGTTTAGCATGTTCACCAACCCGGGTCGATAGCGCAGTTGGTAGCGCGCCGGGAATTGGATACTCGTGCCCGAGGGGGGTGCGGGTTCGAATCCCACCCGGGGAGGTTATACCCTTCCATGAAAATTTGACAATAATGTCGATTTTCCTCCATTAATTAGATACTATGGAGAAGTTTCCGGCCTTGTGGAAGGGTAGGTGAGTACTGGTTATAGACAATGGTCCAGGAAAGCTAGGTTAGGTGAGCTGGACGCCGTGAAATGACCTAAATTGTGTTGACACGGCGTTAAATCCAATAAATAAAATAAAAAATAAGCAAACTACCGACTTTACAAAGTTAAATTTATTACCCATTGTCTATTGGTTCTTACGACATGTACTGCGACAAACTCATCTCACTAGATTTCTAGCAGAAACTCTTTTACCAGCAAGTGTTACCCCTTCTACAAGGAGCTGAAAAAATCACAGTCAACGATTTAAACCTGATATTTGATATCAATTGTTAACGGAAAATATGGAATGTAGTCGCTGGGATTTCATCTTGGGACATCCAGTTTTGAAATTATACGCTCTACCTTTGTGCCGAGACAGTGGGGATGACAGAGTCCTTATAGCTCACGGGCTGACCAAAGTAACGGTCTGAGGAAAATGTAAAACATGTATTTGCTAAACTATTGATTTATTACAGATCAATCGTGGAAAATAAATACCTAATAAATGATCAACTAGCTGAAACCGTCCAAGGGTAATTTTCTCTTTTTTTTGTTTCATATATATGTTAAAAAACAGGCACTCTCACGACTTTTTCTTGCCAAAGTTTGGTCCATAACAGTGCAACACCTATGGCTGACGATTGCATGGCATGTTTTTTTTGTGCCAATTTAATATTTGCGATTGGACGGCATGTGTTTTGTGTCATGTTTATACATGTTTGTATCCGAATTATTGAATTGAATTTTCTGACGTCTAGCAACACTTTCAGTTAGGGGTTTGTGTGGCGGCTGCTAACCTGACAGGCTTTTCTACATACTTTATATTACCAATACTCCTTCCATTACGAGCTGACAGTTTCTCCACCAACAAATGTTCACACAATTAGGGACCACAATGGAAATAAGGGCTTGCCCTTTTTTGTGCTATCCCTGGTGTTGGTGTGCCTGTCATAGCTTATTACTTGTCGCATGATATGTAGTATGTTTATTGTAATTATGCTATGTGTACACTATTCCAAATAAATATAATAATAATAATATAATAATAATAATAATCCATATTTAATATCAAAGTTTCGTAGAATGGAACGACATGCTCTGTCGTGAATCGAACTCCGGATACAAAATCATGCGCTCTACTTCTGCGCTATAGTCCCGGCTATGTATATGTATTTTAATAAGTTCACTTTTTATTTGTATTTTTTACAACATGTTTCCTAATATCTGATGCTACTTTACAAATATTTTGTGTATTGACAGACAAAATGTGGTACAACAGTTCATATTTATATTTACAGCATGATATATCTAATATCCAGTTTAACATTACCAATATTTGGACTGTTGATAGACAAACTTGGTTACAGTTTATATTGGTTATCATCAGCTCTTATATTGTCAACTATTGGCCATCTACTTCTAGCTTTTACATTTTTACATCCATTTGTTTCTACAGTGAGTATATCTTTTAATTGTATTATTCTTAAATGTTTTGGTTTAAATGCGTAGCATATTATTAATGTTGGTATTCGAGCCGGTATGGTCGAGTGGTAATGATTCTGGTTTTCAACCGAGTGGTCTTAGTTCAACACGCAGCAACTTTTGAACGTTGAGCGGTAGTGACCGAGCTGTTACGACATTGAACTGATAATCATTGGATGGCCAGCTCTAAGTTTATTGAAATCCCATCCAATACCTATTCCGTCGTTTACTTGAACAAAAAACTTAAACTTTCTATTCAATACTGGTGGACCAGGAAGCAGACTTGAAAGGGATGAATTTAAGTTGTAAGAACTTGTTTCACAATCAAGCTAAATAAATTACATGTGGTATGAACATATATCTACATTTTTTTGGTACCTAGTTTACCAAGTAAACATTGGTTAATTCGCGATGACGTCGTTATATCTACTGACGAAATTTGCCTAATTATGTTTTAATTAAGTTTTAGTAAAATATGAAGAGCTGTTAACGTCTGCTTCCATATATGTGTTCAGCCGACTTTACAATATTATACGATAACTATTGATCAATGAGATCACCTTCAGACAGGTTATCCCTCAAGTACCCTTTTACTCCTGGATAGAGTGAATCAGCTGCACGTTACTTTCTATTCTCCTTTGCGTACCTCAAAAGTTTCACTGAGCTGCGAGGTGAGGGGAGCGTAGTTAATTTCTTGCTCAAGACATAAAGCAGTGTTCCTAGTGGGGATCAATCTCCGTAAACAGAGATCCTGTAGAGCGTTGTCTTACTGGATTTCTACTAAGTCAATGCAAGGTCACGTCGAGATGAACTTTGTGTCGTTCAATCAATGCGTAGCTTTCATCTAGACGGAAACACTATTAATCACATTTTGATTTTCGTAATTTCTATTTTAGACCTATGTTTGCATGCTAATTTAACAGCGGTATTATTCACAGTCTGCGATTGGGCGGCTCATTTCAAATTTCGTGACGTAGACGATATAAACAAGTTACGTATCATAACAATTTCGTCATGAATATTATGATGAGAAAAGGTCACCTGAACGTGACCTTCGTTTGGAAAAGGCCAGATCTACATTAGCGAGTATGCGAGCGATAAAATTGTAGATCGGGTTTTAATCAGATTGAGTGGGGATAGAACCCGGAATCTCCTACCACTGGAACACTGCTTTGAGATTAAAACTTTAGATAATCATAAACTGATTGCATGCCTGTGGTAAAGTATAAATGTTGAATAATTTCTCTCGAAGTTTAGAAAATGTATTCTCATATTACTAGGTAACCCTTGGTTTAAGTCATTCTATAGTAACAGTATCAATATGGCCAATGGTTGCTTATATTATAGATCTTCATCATATTGCAACAGCTTATGGAATGTAAGTTTATCTTTGTTTGTGTACATGACTTTCATAAACTGTTTTATATAACACACTAAAGAATAACGTTTGCGAATCTGGAAGTCATGCAAAATTATGTCTTTTTTTCTTCATTCGATTCGTTTCAAATGTTCAACAAATGTTCATATATCGCCTTTTTGGCATAAGACCAGCGCATTTTTGATCAAGATAGCTTACATGTAACTAAAATGTGTTTAATTTTACATCAAATGTAAAAGATTCCATGGGAAATCCCAAATAAAGAATTCTCCTATTCCCATAAATGGAGATTATATTATCTAAATCTCTTTTCCCCTCAATATTGCTGGGAACATCATTAACATTTCATATTATGCATGTACATCGTCACCGTGCTATGTGTACTAATCAATCATGACATTAGAAGCGGGAGAATTCTTCCGTGGTAAAAATGTCGTAGTAAGTTGGCAAAACATCCTGATTTGCACTCAGGAGTTCCGAGCGTTATATATAGGTATACATGGTTGGTGATCGCTTCGTATCCTTGTGGATTTGCAAACGTATTAATTTTTGCACTGTGTTTTACATTCGGATGGCAGGATTCCATATTTGAAATTTTCTTGAAATATATAATATTAACTAGTATTGTATGCCCACTTCTCAGGTGTTTCCCTGAATACCTTTTTTTTAAAAAAAGACAGCTATTCCACGATTTATGCCATATTCAAATAGCATGATGTTATAAGGTAATAACTACCTTGGGGCGGATCCAGGATTTTTTTCTAGGGGGGTCCAAACTTTAAAAACACAACCACATTTTACACTGTTTGCAGAATAATGCAACATGATAATAATAAAAACTACGTAACCATTAGATCTATGTTAAACAAAAAGGCGAGCACGAGAAATTGCTTCTTAAAAATGGCTTACATTGAAAAAATATTCTAACTGAATATTACATATTTACAGATTAAATGGTATAGTAATGTTAGGTAAAGTGAGTGTTAGTTATTTATCTGACTATATAATAAATACACATGGATTTATGTTTCTTGAGATCATCTTTATTATATCTACATTATGTAAGTAGTGATTCATCATTTTATAATTTAAAGGTACTAGTTCAAAGATTTGGTCAAGATTTTTCAATATTTTCAAAATACTATTCAGTATCTGTAATTGCGTCAAAAAATTAAGTTATAAAATTTTACGACAAACTGACCTATAGATTGCAAGAAATATACAATAAAAGTAATAAAAATGCACAAAAATTGTCTTAACCGTGACATACGGGGTAGATTTTAACTACTTGAAACACCATCATTTGTAGTTGTATGTCAATTTGCACTAAAATTGTCATTATCAAATCACTAATTTTCTGCTTAAAATTGTTTCCAAGCAGTTTTGATAGTTGCAGAAAAAGTTGATGTTTAAGTTGAAATCTGTGAATGAGTACCTTTAATTACATCACATGCATAAAGTTTTATTAGGAACCCAGGCCGTTAGCTCAATATGTAGCGCGTCTGCATGGATTAGTTGGATATGCGTTGAGTCATTCGGAACATCCTCGGTGATCTTCTAAACTATCTTCGTAGATGATCGCCGAGGTTGTTCCGACTGGGGTTGAGTTTAGTCATGAAGTATTTTCTACGGCCACTTTCCAAATTAACTCTGTACCAAGTATAGGTCAGTTTCAACCACAGGGAATGTTTGAAAATCAAAGGGAGGTAACTTGAAAATTCCCAGGGGTTTCAACCTCTGATGATGGTATTTGCTTAGTACTAGATGAAAAGCTTAGGTCCAGAGATCTGGGGAACTATTCCTTTTCAGCGTGCTGTGATGACTAGTCGTCGTGCTTTTTTGAATAGGGAAAAACGTTGTAATGTTTTCCAGGGTGTTAGCAAAAAGTATAAAACTGGCGATAGAGATATGATGCGTAGCAAATAGTATACACTTTTCTGTTAAGCCTGGAGTAGGTATCATTGAAATCTGATGAGAGTTTTTTAAATATCTACTGCTCTTTAAAACTTTGAGCCGAGGCGAATTTTACTGTTTCCTTCTTCAAACTGTAGCATTTGTGATGTCATAGTCACGTGGTATTGCCACCATGTAATAACGAGATGCACCATACTGAAGGTTTTGTACCTAAAGAAATGGTTTTAATTATTGTAGGAGCAGTCTTTACTTAAAATTATGTTATATTATATTATATTTTTATATTATTGTTTCAGTTACAATATTGTTTTCAACCACGTTGTTAAGAAAATCAAATACTGAAGGTAATAAGTAACATATTATAAATAATCTTTATTAGGTTAAAATCTGTGTTAACATAAATTTTGATCATTCTCCATTAAGGTATGTTAATCCTGCCCAGAATTCTAATTTACAACAAATTGCCCCGTAATCAAACTCGACACCGTCTTCGCTAATCTGAGGGACTCGCATAGCTCTTAATAATCGTTATTAAACCATTTCTTATGCGGAATAAGGGAGACAACTGGTATGTTCCAAGTTGTAAATATTTCAGTTTAAACTCTGAGTAACTTCCCTTTATACATTGGTCAAAATGATCACAACACGGGTTATTGGCGTTTGTTTCATGTATTACAAAATTGTGTCAATCTAATTGCTAGATTCAATAAGTAATTTCCATGTTTGCATTAAGTACCATATTATTCCATGATAAAAACTACACGATGAAAGATCTTACTTTGAAACTGCAAGATATTTTTTAATTTTGGAAAATTAAGATAGTTCTTTACTTCAACACCTGAGGTTTTCATTTGATTTCCTAGCAATGTCACTGTTGAGAACATATGCTTGCTTAGTTTGCTCAGTCAGGTAAAAATTAATCTTACACCAAAATGGTGTACATATTCTTTTTTATACAGGGTTTGACGACGTGTCATCGCAATTTTAGGTGATTTATATCGACTAAAGCATGTAAACTAGCTTTTATGGACCCTTGTCTATAAGCAGTACTCACCTACCCTTCCACTAGGTCGGCGTCGTCTTCATATTCTTTATTAACGAAAATGATAATATTGGTTTTTTTTTCAAGAAAGAGTATAACCTCCCAGGATGTGATTCGAACACGCACCCCCTTCGGGAATCTTGATTCGAAATCCCGGCGCGCTTCCAACTGCTCTTCAGGCCTGAGTTAATGTCATTTTCTTTCATCTTTGTTACAGATGATTGTATCAATTCTTACTCGTCAGAAAGAAGAGTGCTGTTATGACATTGATTACCTTTAAACAATTTCTTCTGAGTAGAAATTATATTGCTTGTTTTAAACATGAATGACTAAGCTCGATTATTGATCATTCAAGCTTAAAACTCTCTGTCTGCTACTCTTGACCTTCAGTAGCCATATCCAATAAAACATGAAAAGTTTGCTTGTGCAAGAACATTGTAGGTGTGATTTTGACTTAGCTTTGAAACAACGCATATGTTTAAGAGAAGGTGAAACAGTCTAAACACAACTACCGTGTTTTGACGCATAAAATACGCACTTTTTTACCTCCAAATCTGACTTGATTTTTTTGATGCGTGTTTTACGCGTAAACAACGAAAAATTGCCGTGTCGTTGACAAAAATCGTCAAAATTTGCATATGCGTATTTTGAAAAAGGGAGGTAATTTTGTAAATTCCGGACTGCGTACGGGTTAATGAAAAAAACTAGCGATCGCGCTATTTGACCTGCCGTTTATGTTTCTTTCATTGTAACGTTGTGAACGCAAAAATAAAGTCAGATTTGGAGGTAAAAAAGTGCGTATTTTATGCGTCAAAATACGGTAGTTAAATATTTATATAGAGTAAGGAAACTTCAAGCTGAGTCCAGATTTTAGCGTAGATGTGTAGTCTTTCAGTTAGCTTAATTTTTATCGTAGAATTTGGCTTCATTCAGCTGGTTTCATAATTTCTTATGCTGGCAATCTCGTATTATGAAAAATTGATATATTTGTAGCAATTTGACCTGAGGCAGATTACTTCAGTAAAGGCTTCTACTACTATATATCTTTCTTTCAACTGATTTAAAGGTACTCAGTTACAGATTTCAACTTAAATATCAACTTTTTCTAAAACTATAACAGTTGTATGGAGCCATTTTTGGAAGCAGGAAAGTAGTGTTCTGATAATGACAATTTTACTGCAAGTTGACATATAACTACAAATGTTGGTGTATCATGTCTTGTAAAAATCTACACCGTATGTAACGACAATATGCATGTAGTGCATTTTTGTGACTTTTATTGTGTATTCCTTGTTTGTCTTATAACATTAAGAATTAATGTTTTGACACAATTACTGACACTGATTGATATTCTGATTTTACAGAAAAAATTAACCAAATCTGATTTTTTAATGAAACGCAGCCCTGGGCTTTACTGAGTGCAACTTGTTTTTTTTCTCTCAGGTCTGTTTTGAAAAGCTACTCTATACATTAAGTACTCGAAACTCAAACTGTTATATTTCAAATGTTTATTTCTTAATACGTGTACAATCTACTGGTAATACAATAAAAACTACAAACATTATCATATTTCCATAGCAACAACAATAAATTATAGTCAAACCTCAATAATGCAAAAACTGATTGTAGTGAGAAAAATTTAAGGTTAACAACGATCGTAAGTCTCATACATAGCCTCGCACTAAACTAGGTGCTTCCAGAGCCAAATATACTTGTACTTATACACGAGTACATTAGTTAAAATTATATGTTGAAAATTAATCTATGTTGATTTTGGAATTGGCTAATATGCCTCTCTCATGTTTCTGTTCCTATATTGAATAATACATGAGAATCAGGTTTCCCTAAAAAACAAGGTTTTGTCCATTGACTTACAAAGATTATTGTTTGTAGACAATTAGTGCGAGAACTATCAAAAAACTATTATTGTCAGTTAACCTAATGAATCAACCAAACATAATTTTTCAATGCAATCAAAGTTCAATGCAATAAGTTATGTATTATCAAAGTCATACCAAGTATAGTTGTGCAGGAAAATGATGTGCCGATTATAGAAGTTATATCTAAATATACAATAATATGTTTATACAGTGTTAGTATATATTAGTACATATTTATACAAGTATAAGATACAAAAAACAACATATTATATTAAAGTCAGGATAAATTTTAAAATAAATTATCACAAGAAACATGTACATATAAAATCAGCAGCGTGTTCAATTTCCCCGAACGTTCCGTAACGTTCCGTAACGATAGTGTCGAGATAACTCAACCCATAGACAACTCAATCTGAGAAAACTCAATACCTCACCAACGGTTTGAGTTTTCCCAACTTTGGATTTGAGTTATCCATGGGTTGAGTTGTCTACGGGTTGAGTTGTTCCGTATCCGAAACGTTCGCTAACAGTCGTTACTGAACACGCTACTGGGTATATAGTCACGCGATCTACAATAACATCTTATACGATGAGCAAAATTTGCTTTTTACTAAGTTCTCTTTTCAGACTAACTGAAATGACAATTAATAGCGCATAAGATGACTACACTGGCACCAGAGTCCTCACACTCGTTAAATACCCACACATATATATTTTTTGTAAACAAACACAATTAAAAATCGGTCCAGTATATTAATACATAACCATGTACGAGTTATAACTAAACTTTCATTATAGTATGATAATTATATTTACGGTAGTGTACATGTACATATGCACAGGGAACTATATATAAGAACGTACGCATTATGTTATGATCATAAGATATGGACTCTGGTGCCAGTGGATAACTTGTGCTTTTCTTTCCAAAAAAAAAAACAATTGATCTTGTGTGCCTTTAACATCTACTTTACAGTCATAGCTTAAAATTAAACCGGGAAGTAAACCGGGTTATTTACAAAACTATTTTATGCAGAAGATATAGAAAAAATGAGTACAACTCACAGGGTTATGTACGTATTTCCGGACAAAGAAATAGCAATTATTGCTGTTTTAATCTTTCATATGTTTGACTGCTGCAATGACATGATAGAAAAAAAACAATTTTTTACATGTTGTTGGTCACGTGATGATATACCCAGAACCTAGTCCGTCTGTAGTTTTATTTGCTATTCTATCAACAACAACTCTGACATATTTCCGAGCAAAGTTTACTAATCATCAAAGAACCGCACTGAGTGTGTATTGTGACTATGCAAATAAATGTTCTCATGGAATTAAAGTTTAGCTCACTTTTGGGATCGGACCTCAAAGTATATTGAACCCAAAAAGTACGTTCACAACTTTGCTTCAAAATTTCAGGCAAACAATACAAAGATGTACGCATGGAAAAAGACCCAAGGAACACTAAACATTATCCTCAAAGCTTTCAAATTATTTAACTTATTGTGCTTTCTAAGCTTCTCCTAACACAGAGTTATACTGTTGACATAATACATACAAGGAAATATAATTCACAGGCGCATCACAAAAGTAGTCAAACTTGTTGTCTTTGTACAACGCAAATGTATAAAAAAGTACCCTATATGTGCACAAATCTGTCGAATTTGTCCCGAATGATCTATACAAAACAGTTAAAATTTGCTTTATTATTCGCCACACAAATAATGTCCATACCGGCATAACAATTTATTTTGGCTTAATTACGTAACACAGAATTATTAAAGCATGCCCTATATATGCCATAAAGAGCTCATGACGCCCTATTTTATACAAATTAATGTTTCAACGTGCCATATACTATAAGAAAAACACAGGATAGTACGTTTTATGAACCACACTAAGTAAATACCCAATATGGGCGACACAGAACGGTTGAAATACAAGTGTACTACTTTATCATTCGGTACACCACGGCGATGTTCCTGGAAGACAGTCTCGGATATCAGAAGTGGTATGAATACAACAAGTTATTAGGCCCGGCTGATAACTCGACGATAAATAGTTCCATCATTATTTACGCTACACTGGAAGTGGTAAGTCAACATAAACAACTTAGTAGCCTGTTTATCTGCTTATTAGCTACAATAAAACTTTGAGCAGTCTTCACAACTGTGAAGGGTATTATACATATTTATTGAAACACTACCAGCAGTCATTTTATTTATACACTTAGTAACTCAGACTTCAGTTAAATAGAAGTACTTTGTCTCACATGCCGTATTTCCGTGAAGTTAAGGTTATATAACATAAAAAACCAAAGTGCATTAAATTCACGTTTTCTATGGAATCCATGTTAGAACTATATTCACTTCCTATGATGTCTGAAGTGAAGCCATGTAGAAAATCGCCGGAGAGATAAAAATGTTGTTGCACATAACTTCAGAAACATGCCATGTGTACTCGAATGGACATCTCCTATTTTGAGAACTAGTCTATAGACGAAACTGCATTTACAAATGTATATACAACATTATGTTAATGAGAATTGCACCATGGCTTAGTTGGAATGGATTACTTCGATTCATGTTTTCTTAGCCCGGGAGTTTGTGCATCTCAAAGCGTGCATGTTGATTAGTATTGAGAAATCTTTCAAAATGAGGATCAGTTAACATGTCTTGGAGTCTTTGTAAGTAAATAACATCATTCTGTTCAAGGTAAAACTGACCACTCACTTCGATTGTATCCAATGGATATACTTTACTAGGCGTGTTGTCAGTGGGCTCAACAGCATACCTTGATGTATAACGCGAAACGCCTCTGAAATACATTAAAGTAAATGTACTTTATAGGCTAAGTTTCATGCTTACGAACGTTCACCGACTTTACAGATATTACCCCTGGTCATTGGGCTACTGGTATCTATCTATCAATCTCCCTGGGGTGTCTTTTTACTCCGCTTATAAGTGCAGCCGACAAAGTGGCACAACGGAATTATACCACCCTCGAATTCCCATTTACACCTGAGTGGAGTGAAACAATCGCAGTTAAATTTCTTGCTCAATGAAATTTGTAGTGCCCCTAGTGGGAATCGTACCCATGATTGCTCGATCACTAAGCGTGCGTCCTACCACTGGACTACTGTTCCTTTCTTACTTTTTAAATACGTTATTCTAAAATCTTCAGACTAGAAACGATATTCTCGATCGCATCGTGATATTACCAGGACGGAAGTTTGGTTAAATTCCTCGATTTCAAGTCACTTAAATGCGACACTGATATAGGTTCGTCTTTACGAGCTAAGCTAACAAACCATAGCTTGTTATATATTACTGTTAAGAAAGTGTAATTTAAGTGGGTTTAAACCCTACTTCCATATAAATGTTCAGCAGACTTTACAAATGTGTATGTTAACCTTTTATCATTGAATTTATTTATATTTATTGGAGTTAACGCCGTATCAACACAATTTAGGTCATTTCACGGCGTCCAGCGCACCTAACCTAGCTTTACTGAACCTTTGTCTATAACCAGTACTCACCTACCCTTCCACAAGGCCGGAAACTTCTCCATATTATCTAATCAATGGAGGAAAATCGACATTATTGTCAAATTTTCATGGAAGGGTATAACCTCCCCAGGTGGGATTCGAACCCGCACCCCCTCGGGCACGAGTATCCAAATCCTGACGCGCTACCAACTGCGCTATCGACCCGGGTTGTGATCATTGAAATCTCCTTCCTTCAAAGAATACACTTACACATATGTGGAGAGAAGCAACTGTAAGTAAATTTCTTGCCCAAGGAAAATAGCAGTGCTCCAAGTGCGGTTTAAACCTTAACCCTCTCCATCTCTAAACCGTTAAACTTTTACCACTGAACCACTTCTCTTACAGTTGTCTGATGCATACGGGAGACGATATATCTAACGCTGACGCAACAAAAACAAATGGTTGAGTGAACTGTCCGCTACATACTCTTTGAAAGAATGGAGGAAGAACCTTATTATCTGAGAGATGAGATTAACAACTCACCTATCATCTTGCGTCTTCCAAGTTGTGTCTAATACTTCGGGACTTGAACTTGTACTATTCGTTTTCATCAATGATATGCCTACAGCTGGGCTTATCAGTCTGTAAATAACCAGAACATGCCTCAATTATGTAAACATGACATGTTTTTTGTTGTTATATGCTCCCTTTTAGATGGAACATATTTGTATCGATTGTAACTGCATATGTTGTACTTATATGTATATTAAAAAAAACACGGTCAGAAGCAATCAAAATGACATGAGGCATGCGGATGTTTGTTGGGTTTTACGCCGTAGCAACACATTGTATATGTCATATGACGGCGGTTAGTCAACGTGCTCACTCCTCCTGGAAAGGCTTAATCTCTGGATTTAGCTGTTAACAAACTACTAAGCGCATATTTTCGTCAGTGACTGACAACTGTCCTACATAATTAAATATCATTGATAGGAGGGAGAATGGCCGTAGAAATAATTTTATGTCCAAGCTCCACGAAAGTAACCCCCGCAGGGGAATCGAACCCTCGATCAGTAGGCTCGCGTGCCAACTGAGTAAGCCGGGCGACTATGAGGTAGGCCTAAATATAGATAAGAATGTATAGTATGTCAACCATTTATAGTTTCCTCAGGGTTCCTAGCTAGTTATCTTTCAAGGTTGCAATTATTTCTTTTTTTATTTATTCTTAAAGAACGTCTGAAAATTAAATCTAAGCCGGAAAGTTGGAAAAAATACTGTATTCCAAATCTAGGCAAACTCGGTGTATTAGGTTTTTTTAGATAATTCGGTTTTTAAGGGTATTGGTTTATTTTATCATAGTTCGTTTTCTTCTCAGCTGTCAAAACATGAATAATTCACGGTGAATGCAATTGTGAAAATTTTCGTCGTAATACATTCATGAGTTTCCAAAAGTGTGTATTATGATTGAGTAAAAATGCTTATGCCAAATGATATGCTTTAGTCAAGACATATCTAATAACAATAAGGCCAGAGTACCAAACCAATGCATTTAGTTACCATGAAATAATTCAAGCTTTGACAGTTGAGAAAAAACGGACTATACATGTAAATGTAATGAACAAAACTTACGGTTCTAAAACACTAGGTCTCCGATTACCGTAGTCTCTACCATTTATTGCAACTTTAGCATGTATTCTGTACATTCCTGGATATAATATCTGTACTTCTTTAATGTACCCAAAATATTGAATAGTTCTAAAACCTGTTGAAGGAACCGAACCATTCCATGTAAACACCCCAGCTACAAATATATACATACATGTTTTAAAGCGAAATACCTACAATTGTTCCATATCTATAAATATATGAATAAATATGTACCTGTTTCTCGTATTCTCGTGGTTTCTCATATTCTCGTGACGTAATAAAAATGGTCCGAACCGACGCACGCGACGATTGGTAATATCCGAAAATACGTCAACTTTTTACTCTGATCAATATCAAACTCGCCCAAAGTACAAAAAACGACAAAAGACCGCTAGAAACCCTAAATATGAGTGAAAAAGTGTATTAAAATTAGCAATTTTATATGAAAAACTTCATATCCCCCCAGAATAACTGTTTTAACGACTCGTTTTTTGCAAACACCGTCAAAAGTAGGTCATGCATCATCTTTACATAGATGCTTTGTCACACAAAGGTTAAACCCCAATAAATTCTACATAGCAGTTCAGAAAGTGTGTTCCACACCAATTGAAAAAAAATTCAATTACACGATTATTGATATGCCTTATTTTGAATCAAAATTGAGCTGTGACCACTGAGTACCACTTTAGTTTGAGCACCTCAGCATGGGTTTTCAAGCTACACTGTGAGTTTCTGAAGGTCTGTTGTCAGTAAGAAGAATTTGTATGAAAATAGACCACAGTTCTACCATAGATTTTTATGATTATTGCACTTAAATTGCCATTTTTTCATGCATATGTTAAGCCTGATATCAATTTTTTTCCCTTATCAGTACCATAGCACAGTTAAATGTCCGTTAGAATATAAAAAACTCATTCCACAGATTGAAAAACTCGCCAAAATGTTTAGTTTAGAGTGAATTAGGATATCTGAACTGAATTGTAGAATAAATATGTCAAATAGTTACGAACCTTGACAGCCAATCAAAAACCACGAGAATATGAGAAAGCTCTTTAGTGATCCAGAGTAACAGGTTATCATTTTCATACGTCAAATTGACCTATTTATCCTTAAGTTTCGCTATTTTTGTTGCTTGTACTTTGTAGACGAAAGTTTTGTGTATTTTTTACAACAATATAAAACTAAGACATTTCCTTAATTGTGCCTGATACCCAAGTATAGTCTTAACCCCACGAGAATACGAGAACACAGGATATAACAGTAAATAGCTACAATTGTTTGATGCGTGCTAAAGCACTCGTGATTTAACCATACGCGCTTCAAAGCTCGTGTCTATATGTTTTAATAATCGGTAAAATATGGACAACTTACTGTTTCGGAAATAAATTGAAACTTAACTATTATAAGTTCAAAAAAATATTTTGTGCGGAGGATTCAACTCGCAGACTGATGTAGACTAATGTAACAATTATAGTACGCACTCCTTGAATATTTTCAATTGTTTTGATTTATTTAAACTCTGACGATCAAGTGACTATCTACATGAATATACATTAACCAAATGGTTGAACTTCAAGTTCACTAGCACCATGATTTTATGATCATAATATATAGTTCCCTGTGAATAGATACATGTACACTACCTTAATACACTATAACCGTTTAGAAATGGTTGTCCGAACGGGTCATTTAAGCAGCTAGCACAATACCTTGTGTAGAGAAATTTGGTTGCACAAAAGAAACTTTTGGTTGCCCGAACTAGAAAGTGGTTGTCCCTGGCAACCAGACACCCACTAATTTCATAAACTGTGATAATGAAAGTATAGTTGTAACTCGTACACGGTAATGTATAAGGGACCGATTTTTAATTGTTTTTGTTGACAGCATATTATATGTGTGCGTATGTGAGAGTGAGAGGACTCTGGTGCCAGTGTTCAAGTTAAACCAAACAATAGCAAACATGTTTGAGTATGTGTATATAAAACAGACTTACATGCACTTACTCCTGATCCTTTTAGTTCAAAATGTGGATAGAAACCATCAGCTGTAACAAGAAACAATGATGTTTATATATACTTAGTTCACACTATCCCGGTGTATAGACCCAGCATGTCCGAGTTTGGACATCGGATGCACGGTTGCGACGCCGTTAAGAGCCGCATTACATCGGGATAACTGTGTTATTTCGGCGATCACTACTGAGTAGTCCCAGTGGTGTTTTTAGTTGAAATACTACATATTCACAGGGCAGAGAAACTAATGTCGTCTCTCAGGGCATCACCGTAGCTTTTCTGGCATGATTTGTCTTTCCGCGTTAAGACTACTATGTGAATACGTAAAAAAACCTGGTATGAAATGTGTCCAAAGTGCAGATATGGTTACGCTTAGTTTGGACACTCGATTTTTTGCATAAATTTTCCCTGTTTTCCTGGTACACCGGCTATAATAACCCGGACACTCCATGCAGCGTATACACCGGGGCATTGTGGACTAGGTTTTAACAAATTAATGTATGTTCAGTTAGTTACATATATTACATTATTACGGTAGTCAATTGTCTTACACTCCCTGGATAGTTCTAGATCATTTGTCTCAAAAGTGTCACCCAGTACTTAGCACATAACATCGCCAGTGCAAACAATTGACCTTTATCTTTAGAATGTAGTACCCACGAAAACTTTGGAGACATTTTCACTTTGCAGACCTACTGAATACCTTTTATCTAAAATTTGATGACTGGTTATTTTAAAATGCCTTTAAATTAGCTTTATTATTACATTTATAACCGAGACAACAAAAATAACAAAAATGCTATGTTATGGAAAAAATACAATCAATATGGTTTTGGAGGCTTTAGAATGTCAGATGCTGAATCTTATAAATGAGTAGCATTAATGAAATCTATTTTCATTTTATCACAAACCATACTTCGATATATTTAAAATATTGATTCTACAAAAACACACATCAACATTCAAAAATTGTCGTAAATTTCTTTTGTCTCCGATCATTTGGTGGTAACTGTATATTTCATGACAAAAATCTATGAAAGAATCTATGAAAGAATGTAGATCGCTCCCAGGAAAGATGACCTAGAGCTCTTTTAGACGTGTTAAGTCAGGCACGGTAAAGACAGACTTTACCATGCGTATAAAATATTGTTATCAACTTTTGAATATGTATCAAAATATGTTTTAATAATTAATATTGCTTCTTAAATGCATATGTGTTTGTACCTTAGATAAAACCCCATAACTTTGAATTCCAGACGAATATATTCTGAAGTAACCTGGTACCCTTAGTATGATATGACATACATATTCCTACTGGTGTAAGAAGGGTACCAGGGCACAAAGCACTTGCTAGCGATATGCATGTATTGCTGGCTTCCGCTTTGCCCCATGGTACCCCTAATTTTTATATCACATACGTATGTTTGTCTTTGCCATAAAATATCTCGATAGCTAATGAACATAATACATCCCTTCTGTTGTAAGAAGGGTACCAGGACACAGAGCGCTTGCTAGCGATATGCTTAGGTAACTCAAGCCAATGTAGGATTACATTCGGAACTCCTCGGCGATATCCTACGTAAGTATACGTATAATATCATCGTCATGTATCAAATGGATGACTTACACTTATAAATATGAGTTATTTCCCTTGCAAAGAATTTAGAATAAGTATGAACTATAAACCACTTCTTTCAAGCACCTTAGCTCATGGATACTGTGTCATAATCTGGGTTTTCTTTCAATCGACACTTTGTGACAAACATTAACAGTTTTGATATAAAATAAACATGTAAGTGCAGTAGGCCAGCGGCAGAACATGTGCTTAGGTATCGAGATGTGCCGAGCTCACACTCCGTCATGGGCACTTCTTTTTTCCTTGAGCAAGAAATTTACATGTGATTGTGTCGTCACATAAATAGTTTCGTACGAGGGGGGTAGAATTCCTTTGCGCCAAATAATTCGCTGTACATAAGCGGAGTATAAGACTACCCAGGGAGAGTAATGATGGCTAAGGACGGTAGCCGTTACATAGGTGAGTATGAATCACAATAAAACGTTTTTATCTTGTAACAAACAAATATGGAGAGGATGTGTATAGGCATTATATGCCTGTTATCCAATCCAATTCATTGAATAAAATATGTATTAAATTAATTAACAAACAAATATCAAAAATGGTTATTTGGTATAATGGTTATCAATTTAGAGTTGATTTTCATCGGTGATGATAATGATATAATCGTATTCGTAAATGATGCCATGAAAAGTTATAATTATAAATATATTGATAACTGTCCTTTCTCGTATGTATGTATAAAGTGAATCATTATCATATCAACGGTTTAGTTAGTATATAAATCCAGACTCACCTGTTCTCTGTACTCTGGATTGTTTTTGTTCGCCGTCCTGTAACAAAAATAAACATTAAATAATTATCAAAAGTATATTCTACTGTTATAATAGTCACTGATCATTTGATGTAATAAATTTTGTATAATTATGTTTCCAATAACTAGTAGCACACTTATCTGGCATTCGGAACACCTCGACTTTTCATGAATGAATAATCTCGAAAGGATTTGTGGGGATCTACCCAGGCGTCTTGGGTTTTTACTACCTACGCGAGGCGAAGCACAGACGAAGCCCGTAACGGTTATGCAAAGTAGTTTTTGTTGTATACACCCAGATCTTGGTCAAAACATTTCTATGTCGTATGTTGAACCAAATATTGTTCAGCAATATCATTGAACTGTGTAATTTCAAATTTATTGACTAAAACGAAACATCACTCATCGCCTTTACGATCGTGTTTATGTTTACTTCAACACCGGTATTTCCAAAATGGCGTCTAAATATGTCCGAGGTTATTTGTAGCGGATGGCCGAGGAGTTCCGAATGACTTATCTGGACTGGTGATCGTTATGATCACTGGCCATCTGACACAAGTTAATATTGTATCAGATGATTACTGCTCACTGAGTATGAAAGCATACTCTATGTACACAACATTGACACATTTAGACACATGGGTTTGATCACATGATCCAGGACCCTGGTAGCTGCATGGAACCTATATAAGATAGTTCCTAATTGTGCAAGGCAGGCTGGGACAGGGAGTCGGGACTTGGAGGCAGTCCAGACACTGTACCAACCGCTTTGTTAACTCACACAAATTAACTAGATTATGTATGTACAATAAATTTTAGTACTAGAAGGAACAAGAGCTTTTGAACATATATTCAATATGTACAGATCGCTATACAAATTTGGTATATAATAATAATAATAAGGCTTGGGTTGTGTTATACCTAATTCAGGAGCGACATATCGTCATTTATCGTCATTTATTAAAAAGACGCTAGGAAAACGGTATAAAAGTGACCTATATCATTAGGTTATACAGTCAAATTCATTATCATCATAATTGCAATTTTTATTATTTAAAAAATCAATTTAATCTTAAGAAATTTTGTAGAAAAAAAACAGCATTCTTTTCAAACATGGGATCAATCATACTTAGTATATAGTCAAAACGGTCGGACAGAATGGCGTTAACCGTATTTTATAACCAGATATTTAACAATACAGGACAGACTTTTCAGTTGATTTACAATCTCATATTTCAAGAGAATTTCGAGATTATGTGTTACAATATTTCCAAGCAAATCACTGCGCGGAGTTTAAAGAAGAAATAAAGCTTTTACAGTTTACATGGTTTTTTTTTGGGGGGGGGGTACTTTCAGAGCATGTTAGTTTGTGAAATGAAATTACACACAAGTAATACATATATAATGTATAACATATAACAACAAATACATAATCTAGCATATTGTATGCATTCTAATATTAAAACAGAAAAGGAGCTCCGTATTTTACTTACAAATTAACAATGATATTCCAACTATTGACAAAACTACTGGCTCAAGTTTCACAAAATACATGTACATATAAACTGTCGTATTGATATCTCTCAATTATTTAAGAAATCTTACATGCAAAGTACATTAAAAATAATCTATTTTCAAGTATAAAAGTAATATTTAAAGTAAATGAGTTTTGTTAATATCTTATGAAACTACAAATAATTGCTGTAGGGTTAGAGAAAATGCCTGCTCTCATTGAAAACATTTCTTTATTTTGAATGCGAACGCTTGCTTATCATCAACTTTGATTTCCATATGACAGATTTTTATGACCAATCAGTATAATGAATTGTACAGTTTAACCTTTTTAAAATAGACACATTTGTCTCACATATTTTCGCCCAAAAACCATATTTCACAGATTTAAATTATTTTTACAAAGATCTTAAACAAGACCTACCATACAGTCGAATATCAACGTGGTAAATGTTAGATTGTTTGTTATTATTATCCAGGAATGGGATGCCACAACTAAACAGCACAATCTGATGACGTAAACCATGCACCAGAGTGCACAAACCTCACATCTGTCCCAAGAAGGTTTAAGACCAAACAACCACCCCCAGAAAAAAGACTTCAACCCATCCTTCACTCGACGATGTTGCTTGCAAACACACACATAAAACAAGAAAGCTTTGAGCATTGCCAATGTAAAAGGTTTAAAAGGCACGTACTCTATGATTATATATATGGTTTATTACATATAATTTCTTACGCTGATAAGCCCAAAAGAAAACAAGACATATACATATTTACATGTTACAAAATATATAGCAGCTGAAGTTAGATTGGCAAGAACACGATAACAGGAATAAAAGAAATATGTCGGATCTTTACGCTCCTTAAAGAAAATATCCACATATCCTCACATTCCTGTCACAGTCGCAACAAAGAGTTAAGCAAAGTGATCAATTATGTAATGGTACATTACCCAGCAACCCAGGTCGATAGCGCAGTTGGTAGCGCGCCGGGATTTGGAATCTCGTGTCCCGAAAGGGGTACGGGTTGGAATCCCACTCGGGGAGGTTATACCCTTCCATGAAAATTTGATAATAATGTCAATTTTCCTCCATTGATTAGATAATATGGAGAAGTTTTCGGCCTTGTGGAAGGGTACGTGAGTAATGGTTATAGACAAGAGTCCAGGAAAGCTAGGTTAGGTGCGCTGGACGACGTAAAATAACCTACATCGTGTTGACACGGCGTTAAACCCAATTTAAAAAATCTATTACCCAGCCCGTTAAACGCAGTAGACTTTCCAACCTTTCTGATTGAATTTGAAGATGGTTCCTTTGTTTTAGTCACTAAATTAAGCTTTCATTTAAGGACGTATATATACTCTAAATATAATTATAAATGTCAAATACCTCAACAATGAATGATAACAAAACTACTTCAGCAGCCTGTTCAATTACCCGAAACGTTCCAAAACGTTCCGTAACGATACATTCGGAAGTCCTCGACCATTCGCTGCGAATAATCTCGGACATATTTAGACGCTATTTTGAAACTACCGGTGTTGGAATAAACAAATATACGATCGTTTAAGCAATGAGTGATGTTTCATTTTAGTCCGTAAATTTTGAAACACCACTCATTGCCTTAACGATCATATATTTGTTTATTAGATTAGATTATTCGCAGCGAATGGTCGAGCAGTTCCGAATGTATCGTTACGGAACGTTTTGGAACGTTAATGGTAATTGAACAGGCTACTGATCACTATACTGTGTTTATCTGTAATTTTATCAACATGGTACTTACAATAAAATTTAAACATTATCATTTAACTCTCAATATTTTTTTACAAAACAGCAAAGTCATCGGGCAAGCTTTGAATAGGGAATATTTGACAATTGTGTGTAGGATAGATTTCAGGGTATATCACGTTATCTTCAAAATTTATTTTTGTCAAATTCTTGTAGCCTGCCAAAAAAAATATAAAAAAAATAAAAAAATCAAGTACCGCTTTCAGTCAATCACGCTAAATCTTAGGGGCAAATTAGATTTGCTGATGAACTAGTTCATCGCTCGACTCAATTTTCGTGGTTTAAAATTTCACTACAGTACATCTGTACCAATATAAATAGAAACAAATAAAATAGCAACCTTTATGCACGGCTTACTAACATCATTTCAATTTGGTGAAAAATAATTTGTTGAATTGGCTTGCATTTAGATATTTAAATAAAATATTCACAAAAATACCAACTTAAAAATATTTAAAGAAAACAAATAAATAGAAATATAAACGAATTAATGAATTAGATATAAAAAGTAACCGAAAATATGAAAGTACATCGCATTTTAATAATAATAATAATAATAATAATAATAATAATAATAATAATAATAATAATAATAATAATAATAATAATAATAATAATAATAATAATAATAATAATAATAATGATAATGATAATGATAACAATAATAACAATGATAATATTTATAATAATAGTTATAATAACAATAATAACAATGATAAAAATAATAATAATAATAACAATTATAAATAGTATTCATAATAATTATTATCAATATAAGGAAAATGATCATATTAATAATGAAAATAAAGATAAAAATAATAAGCATAATAATAGTTATGTTATTATGTTAATATTATTAATAATAAATAGTATTCATAATAATTATAATAAAAGTAATAATTATAATAAAAGTAATAATTATTATAATAGTTATAATTATAATAAATATGTTAATGATAATAATAATTATAATAATAATAAATTTTAATACTATAATAAAAAATAATTGTAATAATACACGTAATAATATTAATGCAATGTAATTATAATAACTAATATTATAATAATAAAAATAAAGTCCATTGCTCCAAAATACCGGAGAGCAATCAAAGAACCATTACAAAATACAAGTATCAAATAGCAAGAAAAAAACATTTATTGCATCACATATTCATGCATGTATATTACTAGTAACATTTATCAAAGCAGATGCGCTTGAAATATCTTTGATAAATATTCAAGGCCATTAGCTCATTTGCAAAAGTTTCATCATCGCAGAAGAATTTATGACTAAAATCCGTCAGCTTGATAAAAACGTGTCCCTGGGCTTTACGAGTAATCTAAACAATGCACACATGTTCCAGGATGAAGCAAATGTTGCACTTCAACGAGAAAGAAATATCATGCAAATGTTATGCAAAAGTATTATTAAAAACAAATATTAAAATGATTAATTTACCTTAAATATTTCATGTCTTGTGTCTTCGATATCATAATCCCTTATTGTTTCCACGGAGACTGCATTATAATTATCATTAAATTTTGTTTTTATTTGCAATAACTCTTTAAAATCACTTTTTAGTTGCTTCATTTCAAAATGCAAATATATATTAGAAAATAACGACAACAACAATAATCCATAAACAAGTATACGTTCAATGGCCTCCTTTCTTGTCCGTTGTTTACATAAATCAACGTTACCATTGTCAATGGGGTATTCTGCTTGTTTAGAAAATTCTGAATTTCTAAGAACTGTCACGACCTCCATGTTTGTCCTGACAGAAATAGTTCACAATAAATCTAAATCCAACACGATGTTACTGCTTCACCAATGTAAATCTCTGTAGCATTCTTATATATAAAACACTGTGTATTTGATCATTTAAATTACCTGATTTATTCAACCTAAGATTTATACAATATACTGCAAATACTGATTTGTAATGCTAACACAGTGTAAAAATTACCTACAGGTAGGTCTGCATAAACTTGAAGATATTCTATCCAATTTCCATGAACATAATAATCTATTTTTATATTTTGTTATTTTAAACATTTCATTTGCTTTTCTTAAGTATTTCGTCCAAAGTCTTTTTAAATTAATCCTCGAGTTTAGAAGTCAAGGCCAAACAAAGATAGGGTACATGGACGCAATGTTCTCTTTTTAATTTGGCACAAAAGCATTTCCAAAAGCTATTATTCAAAATATCTACGTTTGGAGGCTGTTAAAGAAGGTAAAATTACAGTCACGATAAAGAACACATTGTTAATGCAAAGTCATGCGAATGTTGACGAATTTTCGATCTCAAATTGTTAAGAACATATTAACAAGGTATTATCAAGGATCTTACGACCAATTTTAGTCTTAAGTTCTTCTTTAATGTATAGCTAAATTATCGTAAGACGTTTGATAACATGTTGCCTTAGAGCTTAAATTCAAGCCCTGGAATTCAAAACATTTCTAAAACACTGACGCCACCTTAAATGTGGTTCACTAGTTGCGCAAGTTGAAAATTGAAAAACATCAGAAACCAAATGATTGTTCCGCCTTTGAGATATTTGATTTTGATTGTTTTAATAATAGAACTAGCCGAAAAAGTATAATTGTTTTTAAAGCATCGCTCTTAACAAACCAGTCTTGCAATTAATGCTTAGTTCGAAAAACTAATGGAGATGGCTTTAAGTCTTGTAATTTTGGGTAAAAGCGGATTTAAAGTTTTGACTATCATATCTGTTAATGGAATTTTCCAAGAAATAAGCTATTGGCATCCTATGTTATTTAGCTACGGTTTACAATTAGCCATTTGGTATAAGGGTGGTATAATTCCGTTGCGCCAATTGTCGGCTGCACTAATATGCGGAGTAAAAAATCTCAAGGGAGATTGATAGATAGATACCAGTAGCACAATGACCAGGTATAAAAGCTGTAAAGTCGGTGAACATGTGTAAGCATGAAACTCAGACTATAAAATGCCAATACAATTTTTTACATGTATATACATTCATTACTTTACTCTGAATGGTCAAACTTCATGCGGAGTTCTTTAGCATTATTAGACGGATGAAATAGTTCATGATTATTCTTGAATAAATTCCCAGGCGTCCCATTGATCAAAGACATTTGTTTTATTACACATGTACATTTATGTAATACTATTATTGTACTTTTTTAATTCAAAATTGATTATTAGTCATTAAATGAACTTACAAATATGCAAATGTCATAACATAACAATGGTTTAAACAGTTTTGGTTTGAACTGTTTTATTTTACGTTCTTTTTTAAATGATAGATTAAAAAGCAAGGCGGACAAAGAAACTACCAAAGAACATTGCTGCCTTCGTTGTTACACTATGGATTGTAGCTGAGGTTAGGTTTAGGCTAAATTCAGTAGCACACAGGTCTACTGATCGAGGGGTCATGTGTTCGATTCAAGGACAGGGCATACTTTTGTAGAGTTTGATCAAGAAATAATTTATACGGCCATTCTCTCTCCCGCCATTAATCCTTAATCAAGTTGGTTAGTTGTCAGTCACAGACGAAAGTGTGTACCTGGTAACTGGTTAACAGTTAAATCCAGAGATTTAGCCAATTCAGAAACGATGACTAGGTGGGCTGACCGCCGTAATATGACCTTTACAATGTGTAGCTACGGCATTAAACCAAACTAAAAAAGAATTTCTGGTCTTATTTTACTTATTTAAAGAAACAATGACCTAAACAACTCGGTCATGTATGGAGTGTGACCATATTAGAATTACAGAACGTTACACCAGTTTCAATCTGATGAAAACCCGATCTAAAGTTTTCCGCTCGCCTACTCGCTAATTTTGATCTGGCCGTTTTAAAAAGAGGGTCATGTTCTGGTGACCTTTTCTCATCAAATTATTAATGACGAAATTGTTATGATACGTAACTTGTTTACATCGTCTACGTCACGCAATTTGAAATGAGCCGTCCAATCGCAGACTGTGAAAAATACCGCTGTTAAATTAGCTTGCAAACCTTGGTCTAAAAATAGAAATTACGAAATCAAAATGTTATTAATAGCGTTTCGTCTAGATGAAAGCTACGCATTGATTAGTCGACCTAAAGGTCATCTCGACGTGACCCTTTATTTAGATAGTAGAGATCCTGTACGACAATGCTCTACATGATATCTGTTTACGGAGATTGCACCAGTTTAAAACTATCTAACAAAAACTAACAAGTTCTGCAATGTTTGTTTTTAGAAACACAAGTGGCCAATTTTTTAGCATATCGCTAACAAGCACTTCGCTCTCTGGTACCCTCGATTAAATATCGCATACTTATTCCTTTTTGTGTAAGAAAGGGACCAAAGGACAAAGTGCTAAGCAGCTATATCCTTAGAAAATGGTTCAGTTTTTATACTAGGAATTTTAAATCAGTCACCATGCCAAGGTCAAAATAAGTAAACATTGTTTACTAAATATATTATATGGTTTTTACATAGAGAATTGACCTAACATTAACCTACTTAAGTTTGACAACAAATTTAATCAAAGTATGTGACACTGTACAGATAGTATGATACGTAGGTCATGCGTATGATACTTAGGTCATTTTGTACTTTAAAGATACTCATTCACAGATTTCAACTTAAATATCAACAATGTTTTTTTAAATATCAAAATTGCTTGGAAGCAACGAAGTAGTGTTCTGATAATTACAATTTTAATGCACATTGACATACAACTACAAATGATGGTGTTTTATGTAGAATAAATCTATCCCGTATGTCACGGTATAGACAATTTTAGTGCATTTTTGTTACGTTTATGTTACGTTTATTGTATATTTCTTGCAACTTATAGGTCTTTTTCATCCTTAAAATATTAAGAATTAATATTTTGACACAATTACAGACACTGAATAGTATTTTGAAAATACGGAGTTAACCAAATCAGTGAACTAGTAACTTTAAACAATGGACTTGCCTAATCACTAGGTAAATAAGCTGATGAGTGTACATTGAAACCCAATGAAATTCCACTAAATGATAGAAAGTGTTTAAATTGTGATACTTTAGAAGACGAATGTCATTTTGATTTGGAATGTGCTCTATACAGCAATCTAAGATAGCAATTTATACCTAAATTTTATTAGTTAAACGTGTTAGGAGTAATCATATGTATACATTTGTTAGGTTTCAATGTGCACGGAAGTCTTTCTGTATTTCGATACTTTGATTAGATAACTAAATTGCCTGACTCATTCCATATAAAAGCAGTTTGCTTCCTAATGAAATACTGCAAAATCTACAGTTATAGTGTTTGTTAAGTTTCTGTCATTTACTGGCTTTTTATTCAAGCGTTCTGGAAATAGATCCATGCATAGTCATGTTATATTCCTGAAATGCTACAAGATTGTTATCTCCCCGATTGTTCAAACTGTCAAATGTTTAGCAAGGGTAAGTAAGTAGCCGTTAGAGTAAAGTGCAGAAACTCTGGTTAGTCTAAACGATGGAAATATGCAAATGCTTTCTCTAAAAGCAGCATAAGTACAACAGCATTCGGAACCCCTCTACGATTTTCTACGCAAATATACCTCGGACATTATAAGAAAGTAAAGTAGTTCTTAGTACATGTATTCCGTAGTTAATTCAAATTTCAATGAATGAGGATTCTGTTGAAACATAAAGTCAGAACTACATTGAACCATGACCTTTCAGACATTGTACTTCAAGTAAGATACTTTTGATAAGGCTTTTAACAAGGTATATCTAAATTTTTAAGTGTATAAACAAAATGACAGCTGATTGTGTTTCAATGTATAAGTTGATAATCCTTGGCCATTTGCAGTGAGAAAGACGTTTTCAAGTTGTATTGTAGCAAATTAGAAGAAAACTCGTTTGGTAATATGGACAAAGCACGTCCATGCATAAACAATAATAGCACTACTTTCAGCGAGTTATTCGCCGAGCCTCATTACTTGTAATCCTACACCCCTTCTGATATCCGAGGTATATCTTCGTAGAAGATTTCTGAGGTGTTCCGAGTGGCACAACAGCAAAAGATGAGAGTTTGTTAAAAACAACAGACAACAACAAATAATCAGATTCAAGTTTTCTTCATACACAAAACCAACATGCAGATAAATATAAATGTAATAATTATACATATGAGTATACGAATTATATACACGTAAAATAGTAAAATGTCAACAAAAGATGGTATGGTTGGGTAAAACGTGATGTGTTAATGCATTTTATCATTTTAGTTTCCAACCCGAATAAGTCCTAACACAGCAGTGATACCCGAATAGTTCACACTTGAGTTTGTATCAATTTCCTCTATGTATAAATTGTCACCAGACTTTAAAGGAAGGACAGTCATTGTAGGACAAGATTTACTATCCGTGGTGGAATCACCATTAGAGAAGTTAAAACAAGAAGCCACAGAGATCTTGTCTGGTTCCTTCTTTATATAATATCCTCTCTTGTATTCACCCGTCAACGTCATCTGTAAAGAGGAGGATAATACCATTGTTAATGGTGAACTGGTAACACGAGTCACGTGATATGTTCGTTGCTTGGTTACGAACAAATTTATTCGAATTTAAGAATTCATTGGATTTCTTTTTGCTCGGGGAGTCACAAGGCAAGATACGCGGTTTGTTTGTAGTGCGGTTACGAACACATGTTGTGCAATTTCAAGACTTCTTTGTATTTCCTTTTGATAAGGGCGAGACATGGTACACGATTATGCCTAAAACGAGAGGTCCTTCGCAGTTCTTTATATATACGTTTTAGGGACATCACAGTTCATTTAACACCGTTGCTCTATACACCATAATTCATTAGATACACGTTGCTAAGAGCGATGCAGTTCATTAGAAACACGTTGCTAAGGAAGTCACATGACATTTTATTCCACGATTGCTAAGGAAGCCACATGACATTTTATTCCACGTAGTTTCCTATTTTGATGAGTCCTAAGTAATTAGATGTAGGCAGATATTGTATGCTACTGTTGGAGTCAATCTCACGGATGAATATTTCTGTATTTTGTCTTAAATTGACCACATTCATTGTAAAACATGTTTCACTGCGCGTGTTTGTAACAGTTCTGTTTCTTTTGCACACAGCTATGGTTTGTAAACGCGGTGTGGTTCGAGTACTGGACAAACTAGATTCTTGTTTTAATATTTCCATTCCAGCAATGGTTGGTCCCTGTAATTTCAACTGTAAATTAACAAAACAAAAAAGTAACACGTGACTTGGTAAAACTAGAAAGTGCATTTATAATTACATACATTATTTGAAAATAAACGTTTTCTAAGTTTATGAAATTATTTCTACGGCCTTTCTCCCTCCTACCAATGATTTTTAATTATGTAGGACAGTTGTCAGTCACGGACGAAAGTAAGCGTTTAGTAGTTGGTTAACAGCTAAATCCAAAGATTAAGCCTTTCCAGGAGTGAGTAGGTTGATTGACCGACGTGATATGACCTACACAATGTGTTGCTACGGCGTTAAACCCAACAAAAACAAAACAAACAAATCTTCTCTAACTTCTACGACTTCATTTCATGGTAAAATTTTATGTACACGTCATTTGCATTTATTATTTCTAAAAAAGCACATACGGCAGAGCAGGATGATAAGTTTTGTTAAATTTGCTTAAATTTTTGTGAAAAGGGTAGCAGACAAGCAACACGTAGTCACAACTACTAAAATATGTGAAACTGCTTGTAAGATAACCTTGAATCAAACCATGTCAATATCTTTACTTAGAAACTGTGAAATGTTTTCGGCAAGAAATGATAATTCAAAATGTATTCTCATTTACCTGTGCATAAAGTAAATAAAGACCGTCTTTAACAACCTTCAATTTTCCATCTTGATTAACTCTCTTTGTATCAAAAAATTTAGCCGTTGAATCTGACCATGTAGAGGCTTTCCAAAAGCCAGATAAATCTGCAATAATGGGGAAAATAGTTAAACTCCTTTTTTAGAGTTTTAAAGGAAAAAAAATGTAATTTATGAAAAAGTTTAATTAAAGATTCCGTGCTTATTGTTAAGACAATCAGTGCTTTGACGACTAATGCTTATGACAATCAGGGTGAAAAGTGATAAACGATTAATCCATCAGATTAATCTGTGCACCATATAATCGAATATCTTACACTTTGATTACATTATATTGTAGATGATTTACGATGAAATTTGATCGTAAGACCGTTTACAATATGGGTCCCTGGGCGCTTAATGGTTCTTATGGGTCCCGGGGCGCTTAGTGGTTCTTATGGGTCCCTGGGCGCTTAATGGTTCTTATGGGTCCCTGGGCGCTTAGTGGGTCTGATGAGTCCCTGGGCGCTTAATGGTTCGTATGAGTCCCTGGGTGCTTAATGGTTCTTATGGGTCCCGGGGCGCTTAGTGGTTCTTATGGGTCCCGGGGCGCTTAGTGGTTCTTATAGGTCCCTGGGCGCTTATAGGTTCTTATGGGTCCCTGGGCGCTTAGTGGTTCTTATATTAACAATCAGGGCGAAGAGGTTTTTTGATGATGCCTTTTCTGCCTTTGATAATTTTTTCAAATTTTTGGTATGACAATCGATCATATGATACTATTAAAATATCGAACTTGTTCAGGTGAACAGTATAAGTGTCAAGGACCGGTATATTCCATTTTAAAAATTTACAACTCAAGAAACTGGTCACTTTAATTTTGAATGTTACGTACAGAAACATGTGTAACACGTGGCACAGTGACAGAGAAGTGTTGATAATATTGCGATTATCGATGTATGAAATCTAAATCAATTTATAAAAGCAATAAATAATATTAAAAACGGTCGGCACGGACCCTGTCCACGAAAGATGCTACTTTTATACATATGCACAGAGCCTCAGATAAAACAAAGGCATGCTGACCGGCTTTGCTATCATCCTAATATCCTAAACAATGCGCGGCTGTATAATCAGTGTTGAGAATCACGTGACCTATGTTCCTAACACGGCAAAAATGACGACCAGATCAACAAATTTAGATGAAAAAGACATACTTAATGGCATTTATACATAACCGACTTTTATCAGACCTAGTGCAGTCTAAGCAGCACAAAATTTTCTTTCTTGCGGTGGCTCACCCAACCCCACAACGGTTCTAGTTTTCTAGATTACTTCGAGGTTATGTACGTGTCGAGAGATTTTTGGAAGAATTTAGAGGTAATCTAGAAAACTAGAACCATTGTGGGGTTGGGAGAGCTATCGCTAGAGAATTGTGTGCTGCTTAGACTGCACTATGTCTAATAAAAAATGTTTACCTATAAATGTCATTTATCTTGTCTTTTCATCTTAACTTGTTGATCTGGTCGTTTTTGTTGTGTTTGGAATCATATAGGTTACTTGATTTCCCACACAGATAATGTCTAGTTACAGAATATACAAGAATGTATGATATATAAAATAAAGTATAATTACCAGATTTGTCTTGTTTACTAAATCCACCGGTTCCTTCTATTTGAACAACAGGAAGACAATTCTAAAATCAACCAATATAAAACACACTGATGATAATGTAACACTTTGATTATACGAGATTAAGTGTTATGTAATATAAATGAAGTTGTCATCGATTCCAACGACATCGCTGTATTGTAGGGCTGTAACGATTCACCGATGCATCGTGAGATCGTATTCGCGACTGACCGATACGGATGTATCGAATCGCGTCCTAAAAAATCGCGATTCAGAAGACCCTTTATAAGAAATCAGTAAAAGACAAAATATACCATATATCTATAGCATTTAACTTGCAATTTCAATCTGTATTTACTTCTTATTCTCAATAGTCATTAAACAAAGATAACATTTGTTTTGTTGGTTTTATTTTGTGCCAAGTGAGGGTAATTACTAACTTTGTTAATTTTATGATTGTTTGATAAAAATATCACAATTTGTCAATGCATCCATACCAAATTTACAATTTACATCGTGTCGCAATTAATACCGTAATCGCGAGGCATATATCGTGATACGTATCGTATCGCGACCTTAATCAAGATACGCAGCCCTACTGTATTGTTGATATTTTTTCAAAACAATAGTCGATGTGCATTTTGAAACATCGGTAATTAAGCTTAAATAGGTAAATAAATAAAAGTGTAAATTTGCGAGACGATCCTTCTATCATGAGCGGTGCGTTGTCATAATATGAACGGATAGGTCTAAAACATTGACGGCATCCCTATTGACGAAACAGCCCTAATCAACAGATTGTACATTGTTGCATTTTTATGTCAAATATACATCTATTATGAGTTTATGACAACATAAATGGTCTGTATAGTATTGCAATGAATGTATCGATATATATATCAATGTGTCTTCTATATTTATTTGTCGATGTATCATCGATGCTTTTCGAGCCAAATAGATGACAGTGCTATACATATAAGGCCTTTAATAATCATTTTGCAAACCTTCTTATCGAGACAGTCGCCGTAAATTACATTCGTGTCATTCGGAACACCTCGACCTTTCATGAATGAATAATCTCGGAAGGATTCGTGGGGGTCTACCCTGGCGGCTTGGAATTTTACTACCAACGCGAGGCGAAGCACGTAACGGTTATGCAAAATAGCTCTTGAAGTATACACACAGATCTTTGTCAAAACATAATTCTTTGTAATATATTGAACCAAATATTGTTCAGCGATATCATTGAACTGCGTAATTTCAAATTTACGGGCTAAAAAATGAAAAATCACTCATCGCCTAAACTTGTTTACTTCAACACCGGTAGTTTCAAAATGGCGCCTAAATATGTCCGAGGTTATTCGTTGCGAATGGCCGAGGAGTTCCGAATGGTATTCGTGTACGCCACGGTAGTCGCAACGTTAGTCAGAGAATCTTGATCACTCTTGTCATTTTAGAATTGTCTACGAGTTATTAACATATATATATATATTTCTTTTTTTTCGCGTATGTGGAGAAAATAGCTTGAAAAAATCAGTATACATGAACGTGTTCAATACGTGAAGTTTTTTAATTCTGACACACCGATAGCTGTATGATTCTATGGTTTTGATATATATACCTTAATTTTTATTGCAATCTGCACAAACAATGCTTTTAGTCAAACAACATATTAATCATTATATTCACGAATAATATATATGATTAATTCCATTAATTATACAATTTTGTTTGGATGTTTAAGCTAATGAAAATAGCTTGATCCCTTTGGGATATGTGTCTATTTTTCAGACAAAAAATATTTGACTTGCATGTAACGCCGTGATGTAAAGTTTTCCAGTTTCTTTACATATTCATGTATTTCAAAATGTGCATTCGAAGTGTTTCTTGGTTTCCCATAACTTAAATAGCTCTAGTTAGGATTTATACCAAACTGTTTGAAGTAAAGAGTGGGCGACTACAGGGAATCCCCTTCTGTGTCCAAAACTACCAAAAATACTTATGTACATGTATATATATGAACAAAATCAGTTAAATATTGAAGTTAGTTGAGAAACGTAAAAGATTCAGTTTAGTTAACGGGGATATATATGTTTTTTAGTGATTTAATAGATTTGTGTTGAATTTTTCGTCATAGTACGTACGGTAGAGTTTTTAAATTAAACATTTATTATACATACATGGATATATATCAATTTACTTAATGGAAGATTGACTAAGTTTAATATTAAATCTGTATTGTGTTCAAAGTGCACGTATTCTAGGTATTGGGCAAAATCATACAATTATAATATATTACTTAAAACTCTAAACGTTAACTTTAAAATATTCAACTTTTTTTGTATATTATCAACTACCACCTAGATGTATTTCGTAGAAATAAACATTCAATTCTCATAAGGGAATAAAGATATTTCACTAAGATGGTAAACCGTAAATAATTTTAACGAAAAAAAAAACGATGGTATTTATTTTTTCAGATCGCATTAAGATTATGCGCTTTGTTCTACCGTTTTCAATTCTAAATAAAGGTTTTGTATATTGGGTTCATCGTCGAACATAACAGATTTAATTTACAAAGGTTTCATATTTCACATACTCTCCTAACCTATATAAATTAGGAAGTTTAGAACCAATATTTTCATTGGTTGATGAACCAACCTATGAAAATCCGTGTTCTCATGTATATTTCATATATCTATTATTATTAAATTTAGAGTTCAGACTACCCTGGCGACCCTGAACTCAGTGTACTCCAATTGTTGGGAGACTTGTTGTAAACAAACCGTCTGCCAAGTTGATTTATGTGGAACAATTTAAGGTCGAGGTTTTTTTGTGTGTTCAATTTACTGGTCGCAAATTGCCCTAGTCATTTATATTGTGGTATTTTTGGCAAACAGTTTGCTCAATGTCACTGTATACATGTATAGTGTACCCACGTGGTTGTTTGTAAAGTTGTTGTGTTTTATTTGTCGCAGATTGATCAGTTGACACATATTATTTACCGCCGGCCTCAAGGCCGGTGGTATGTTGGAGTCTTCAGAATCTGATGACCATGGTAGGAGCAGTTCATGTATTCTTTTACTTGCGTCCTCCTTTTTTTATTTACAAATGTTGACATTGCTAAATTGTATTAATGTTTACTTTTAAAGTACAGCAATAAAATTTAGTGATTGTTTTTTTTTTTGGGGGGGGGGGCATTTTAAAGAAATTTATCCTTAATTTACATATGAAGACATTGTAAAATATCTGCTCCCCTAAATTTAGGTTCAGGCTAAAAAAGCACGTACCGTACATATTTCACGCACGTCTCGGTGAACAGATTTGCAACGGACTCGCGCTTAATAAGCGAGTACGCGGGCTGAGAATTTTAGATCGGGTTTATTTTAAAATTTGCATTGTCAATTGACATTAATTATGCACAAAAAAAGGAACCCACACACAACCCCCCCCCATAGAAGTGCGGTGATTAGCGGGATTGGGGAGCCGGATTTTTTTACATAGTAGCTTTTCCCTCGCATTGGCGGACGACTGCAGGAGAATTGTTTTCATGCCAATAACAGCAATGAACATTGCCGTGGTCACTGCCGGATATAGCCTCTGTTGTCGATGTTTTTACTAGAATTAAAAGAGCTGCGTAGTGCCATATACATATGGGATCGGCACGGTTCTGAGACTAAAATACTATACATACATACAATGTACACTCATAAAAAAGGATAGATAATTATGGTGGCATATTTCTGCCATCAGATAACCACATAACTAACTAGTTAGTTATGTAGTTAACTAGTTACGGTAACTAGTTAATCTCTTAAGTTAAGTAGTTAACTAGTTACCGTATCTAGTTAACCACTTAACTTAATAAACTTAAGAGGTTAACTAGTTGCCGTAACTAATGAACTACTTAACTAACTAGTTAATTATGTGGTTAACTAGTTACGGTAACTAGTTAACCACATCACTTAATTAACTTCAGAGGTTAACTAGTTACCGTAATTAGTTAACCTCTTAATTGACAAGTTAGTTAATCTGATGGCAGAAATATGCCACCATAGATAATACTACAGTTAATCTTGCATAAGCGACCACGTCTCCTAAGCGACCATTTGCACTAAGCGACCACTCTGAGTTCCCACGGACCAATTTAACTCTTTTTAAAGAACTGTATTTTTAAATTGTTATGATTACAGGCGGAGGGCACGGTCCCGAATAAAAGACACTATACATTGTATATATAAGGTATATCACTCAAAAATAGTAGTTTTGTAATCAATGTCAATTAGAGACAATTCCACTACATGTATTATAAATAATTTATTTCACAGATGTTTACATACACGCGTAGCCAAGACTTAATTTTTTTTAATTTCACCAGCATCTTTGCATACGCCGAATAATAAAGCCATTGTCCGATCTAAAACATACAAGCTCATTTTCAAGCTGCTCTTTTCAGCAAGATAAGGATCATACTGTTTAAAGTACGCATCACTATGCAGAATAATGTTGTCTTTATTCGTATCTCAATTGCTTTGACTTGTATTGTGATTTGATTCTACGTTGCAATAAAGCCTTAAAGGTACTAGTTCACAGATTTGGTTTATTTTTTCCATAATTTCAAAATACCATTCAGTGTCTGTAATTGTGTCAAAAAATTAATTCTTATTATTTTAACACAAACTGACCTATATGTTGTTAGAAATATACAATAAAAGTCACAAAAATGCACTTAAAGCGTCTATACCGTGACATACGGGGTAGATATTTACTACATAAAATACCATCAATTGTAGTTTTAAGCTAGGTTAGGTGCGCTGGACGCCGTAAAATGACCTAAAAATTGTGTTGACACGGCGTTAACTCCAATAAATAAATAAATATGTAAGTCAATTTGCATTAAAATTGTTATTATCAGAACACTCCTTCTCTGCTTCTAAAATGTTTCCAAAAACATAATAGTTTTAGAAAAAGTTGATATTTAAAGTGAAATCTTTGAATGAGTACCTTTAAATCACTACATAAAGATGCATTCATGAGCTCCAAAGTTCTGTCCAGTCTTTAAACTATATCATGTGTTGTAGGCACTGTTTATATCAAAAAGCATTTTGTTTATTTGAAGTTTGACAAAGAGCCCGCTTAAAAAAAGAGAAATCCTTTCATAAGAAGGGCAATACATTCATTTCTTCATAAATGTTTCATTATAAATTATTTTATAAGTCTTAAGAGCTTTATTTCCTAAGATTGAAGACGTTTCTTGTGAATTGGGAAAATATACATAATGTACATAGTTTATTTGTTCATTTCTAGTTAACATTTTGTTTATCTGTTTAAATGTTTAAACATGTACATTGTATTTTGTATGTTTATAATAATGTTTATCACCCTAATGATGGAAATAAAGAGTATATGGTATTTAATAAGTCTTCAGAGCTTATTTATCAAAGTTTGAGGACGTTCCTTTCATCATGAACTTCATCTTGAATAGTTTAACAGATGGTGATCAAAACTATTGTTCTAGGTATTAACAGTCAAAGTCTATTTTCGGTTTGGTCTACTTTCACTTTGGCATGCATGAAGTTAACGGTATGAAAAATACATTTGATAAGGTTTCTAAATAACGAGTCATTTGAAATTTTATATGAATCATTTGTTCCTGTTAAATGCTTGATTTTATCTTGCAGTCCTGGGACACTGTTCGTGTTGATATACGGACTTTAAGTTCGATGATCTGATTTGATATGACTAAAAATTAAATGATTATTGCAATAATATAAAGAATAAGAACTTAACTCATTTTGTTGAGGCTTTTCGTGAATGTTGTAATTAAAAACAGTTTAAGCAATTTATAATTAAGATTTATGGAGAATTTTACAGAATTCATAATTTTACAAGCATCGACAATGTTTTGACAAACAAGAAGCAAAACAAGGCACAACTTTGTTAAACTGATAGTTAATGTTTTGACACACTATGACAAATATCACTCTGCATGTAGACTTGTAGACTATTATCTCTAAGGCTCACGATGACAGAACATTATTTTCAGAATCTTAGTTTTCACTGCAATGCACTTATACAGTCCTCTCCAAAAATCGTTGGACAAAATTCTATTTTCACAATTGTGACAAAAAGAAACAACGAGTCATTTAAACAATTTCCTAAATCATTAAATTTGCGATAGTATGTTAAAGGTACTAGTTCACAGATTTGGTTAATTTTTTCTATAATTTCAAAATATCATTCAGTGTTTGTTATTGTGTAATAAAAATAATTCACATTATTTTAAGACAAACTGGCCTATATGTAGCGAGAAATATACAATAAAAGTCACAAAAATGCACCACAATTGTCTATACCGTGACATACGGGGTAGATATTTACTACATGAAACACCATCATTTGTAGTTAAAAGTCAATTTGCACTAGCATGACTAAAATTGGCATAATCAGAACACAACTTTCTGGCTACCAATAGTATTTCCATACAAATTTGTTAGTTTTAGAAAAAGTTGAAATCTGTGAATGAGTATCTTTAAGGATATACGGCTAAGCCAAGATAAATGGGACCTTTTGATTTTGCCAATGTTACATTGAAATATTCTGATAAGTTCATTTTAAATTAAATGAAGAGTATTTTTTTCCAACACGTTATTTTGAGAGCTTTCTGATGATGTATAGTTTTATATATGTTCCATTACCATTTTTTGAATTATTTAGGATTATAATCCCTAAAAACCCTGTTTTTACCCTGTTTTTGAGTCTCACTGAGGTTTTGTTCTTTTTTCATCAGTTGTTTTGAAAAGTGTTTGTTGGTTACAGTTATTTTGATGTGTTTTCTATTTCTGACTGACATACAGGTATACGGTATTTATTACGAAATTTATTTATAATCAATATTTAAGAAAATATTCATGAAATAGTAAACATGTACCCTTGTAACGCAAGTTAGAGTTTTACGTTACCATCTTTGATAGACTTTAAAATAATGTTACTGCTTTATTTCACTTGTATCACCTTTTTACTATTACAGTTTATAATTATTTTTATCTAACCAAAATGAAGTTTTTAGAGCATATGCATTTTCTTTTTGGAAAATAACTACTGAACATTGTAAATTTTATGTAGAGTCCGTAGCCCCTGTTTTAAACTGTGTGCTGACTTAATATAAAGAAACATAGCTGCTGTTTTATTACGTTTTCTGTTTTTGATTGTGCCATGTAGGTAATGCAGGAAAGGAATTAAATCAGAAGAAGAACAAAAAAAATCTAAAGACAAATAGGTGCTGTCCGTAGCCCTGTAGAGTCCGTAGCCCCTGATATATTTATATCTTTTTTCACACAGGAAAATTATAAAACTTTTCTAATTTTCTTGGTTTCGTACTTGTGCTGACTAGCTATGCATCTAAATACTGTATGTCTTGACAATCTTCATTCTGTTGAAAAAAATGTTAAATTTGACGTAATTTATAAATTTTCTGATAGATTTCTTTAATGGTCAAACTGATACATTAGACATTTCAGAAGATACTTAAATATATATTTGTAGTGTTTGTAAGTTGAAGTTTATTGTTTTTTAAAGGATAATTACACTTAAAACAAAACAAAACAGCTTTAAATATGTGATAGAAACAGATACTGGTGTGGTGTAGAGTCCGTAGCCCCATGTTAATTTTCACATAATTCATTCTTTTGTATTTTTACTCCCAAACTTATATATGTATAGAGATAATTTATTTGATAGATTTTTGTTGTTGAAATATACATAGAAACAGGTTGAAAATTCAGGACTTTGTTTTGTTTTGACATTTTATGTTACTAAAAAACATACATTTTTCGTGTTTTCTCAAGTAAAGTAAAGGAATTATTTCTTCATATTATTGCTCATTTTTTCAAAAGTCAGAAAATTAATACTGTATCAAAAGAATATTATACCACAGGTCAATTTACATTAAACTACTTTCTTCAATCTACTAAATACAATCAAGTCAGTATGTAGAGTCCGTAGCCCCTGATAATTCCATTTTATGATTTTCTTTATTTGGTCAAGAAACATATTTTTATTCATATCAAACTTGTTCTAAATGTGTTGTCTACATCTTCGAATACTTTCAAATATAAAAAATCAGTTTTGTTTCTTTTTTCTCATTTAGATGTAAATTTAAACTTTACATTCCCTGTGTATTTTGGGTTTTTGCGCTTTTGACCATGGTAAATGTTGCAAACAATGAGAGTCAGTGTAGATTTACTTCTAAATTGATAAATACATAAATATCAAACTTATCATAAATCATATATAAGAAATATACGTCTATCTAATTTTTTCTAGTGGTGATATGAATTACCGTGTAGAGTCCGTAGCCCTGGTTTCCAATTATATATTTTTCTTTTTAAGGGTCAGCAAAACCATATTATTCATATCAAACATGTTCTAAATGTGTTGTCTACATCTTCGAATACTTTCAAATATAAAAAATCAGTTTCGTTTCTTTTTTTCCATCTATATGTAAATTGAAACTTAACATTTCCTGTGTATTTTGGGGTATTTGCACCTTTGACCTCGGTAAATGTTGCAGACAAGGAGAGAGTGGGCATGGATTCTCTTCAAAATTTTAAAGTACATGTTTATAAAACTAAATAACAAATTTTTTATAAGAAATAAACATCTTTCTAATTTTTCGTGTGGTGATATAAATTACCATGTAGAGTCCGTAGGCCCCTTGGGTACATCTATTCAACCGTTCTTAACTTTTTTGTTCTACATGTTCCATCCAAGATCTTTTGGAAATTAGTGCCTAATAGACATGTCTGTATATTACTTTAAAAGAATCTGCACTCTGATGGGGTCTGAAAATTGGCCTATGTGAGACTGAAGAGGTACCCTTTATCTTGGCTTAGCCGACAGTCAAATTGTCTCAATATATTGTGATAAATGTTTTAGTGTGACAAGGTATTTATATTAGAAGCAGTTCGCTAACAAAGATGAAGCAAGAAATCAAGAGAATGTCGTAACAAAACATATACAAATAAAGCTTAGATGTTCCCTGGCTACAATATCATTTACAAAGCAAGCTGAGGAAACAAGTGCAAGGCAGAAGTTCTGGACTCTGGAATTGATCGGCTTTACGAAACATGAAATTATTATATTTTGTAAAATCTTATTATATTGACAGTGTGACAGTTGTTACCAATTCCAAGTTATCACAGAATGTGTGCATTGTATTGATAATATTGACCAATCACATGCATGTATACATGCAGCAGCGAGTTTCATGCTGACGGTAGATTAAATGCCGGTCCCTCACCTCCCAGCAGCCAGCAACATACTGCTGATAGTGTGACTGATCTGCTCTAAAATCAGCAAGCCTAAAAGCTATTTGTGACAAGCAAGTTTGTGACCTCTAAATTTCTAGCGATGGGCTATTACATGATTAAGGAGAATTCATAATGGAATTAAATGGTAAAACAAAATTTGGCAGTTACCTTGCATCTCTTTTTTCTATTCTTATTCTTATGACGTTCTTTGTTTGCTTTACGTTTGTTTCTATGTAACAAGAGTTGTTGTAACGGTGCTGACATATTATCTTCCTCTGATGAATGGGTACCCGAGATCTGAAATGATAAACATGTTTTCTCAAGCTTCATATACTTAACGAAAATTCTAAGTACTCCAATTTCTTTATAGTAGGAAATACTTATTTTTCAACAAAAATGTCCAATCGATAATGGAAATGTGTATAGGACCATACTGTCGTCTGCTTGCATGGTTTTCATGCATCATTATCAATGCAATACTGGTTTTGACGTGCATATGCTGAAAAGCAGAAATGGGCACGTGCTTCTCATGCAAAAATCCCACATGGTCAGTTTTGGTGAAAATCATAAGTGTGTTGATATGCTTAACGAAAATTCAAGAAATGGCTCGAATGTCGCTACAAGAAGGAGTAATCGCCAAAGGTCTTTTGCACGGCCGTGCGTAAGAGATAAAAAGTTCTAATTGCTATATTTTCTGTTAAATCATAGCAATTAAATCGACCTATACACGACAAAACTGGTTTGGCAACCTTGTGGATGCAAGAAAACCATGCAAGCAGACGACAGTATGGTTTCGTATACAATTCCACTATCGATTGGACATAAATGTTGAAAAGTAAAGATTTCCTACAATGAAGTTTTACAGCAATAACGATGAATGTCATTCAAACACAGGAGTACTAAGTTCCGCTATTAAGATCATCAAATTCGATCTTTTAATACTGGAACGGTCCTCATATATAGGTCCAATTTTTAGTACTTGAAGCTTAACAATTCTCAAAAACGCATGATTTGCATAAATCAACGTGGTCTTAGAAGCGGAACTTAACTTACTGCCACGTACATCAACAGTAAAAGAGTTGAAAAGTGAGTGAGCATAAGTTATAAACCACTGCTTGTGTGTCACTCCTACCAAAGCCGTACTCGAATTAGTTGTCATATAAAACAATATTGCATTGCATTGCAACCACAGGCAGGCAGGGCCGCACGGTCCCAAAGCAAAAACAATATGCACTCGTATATAAAGTGTTTTTGCTTCGGCACCGCGCCGGCCTCCAGTGATTGCAACAGTTTACCGCTATTGTCCAAGATGCAAATTTATGGCAACTGTTATTTGATATAGCATATTTACTATATTTACTCAATAAGATAATTTTACATGTTTTGTCTTTGTGCGAGTCAATGCATTAAGGAGACATCATCTTGGCTTGCATGCATTGTTCTTCCAGAATACATGTAACATGCAAATAACCAAGGGATCCTCCTTATCAACACTTCAATGGCTTATTAATGTCGTAAATCCTTTTATATGTATAGTCATAGTAACGTAAGATCTTTGATAATTATTATGCTTCCCAGTTCTATATCTACCTAGTAAATATGTGAGCATCATTCTTTGGTACTTGCACTGGCATATTATTGAGCAAACTTACTTTTTGTTGATTTGATCAACAATTATAAGTTGTTGTCTTACAGCCTTCACTTTAGGCGACAACTTTGAATGAAAATGGAAAGTTTGAACAATTTTAAGATTCAAGAGGGACGCTCATTTCACTAATGTTTCAATGCTTACACCCGTCAACCAATATGAAGCTCAGTATTGCAATATGATAGACCAAGACGTTTAAAACACGGTTTGCAGAACCAGGTGGAGCATTGGCATCGCTAGCTAATGTTTTGGGGACGGGCTTGAATCTAGCAAAGGAATGTTCATTTCAGTCGAACAAAAGTTTTGCAGCACGTTCCAAATTGTTCTTCCTTGAAATTCTAAGAAATGCATTTCACGTGTGCATTCTTTCATACACCAAACATTGCTTTTGTGGACCTTGTCTAAAACCAGTACTAACCTACCTTTCAACAAGGCTAACGACCTCTCCACATACCTAATTGATGGTACTGCTGGAAATCGACTTTTTTGTCAAATGTTCATAGAATTGTATTACATGACTAGGTGAGGTTCGAACCAGCAGAGCAGCTAAAATACTACAGTGTGCATATGACCAATAACTACCGACTATAGTATTTCTACATCTACATAAGGATGACCTATTAAGATGAGTGCATGTTCGAGTTAACAAGGCATAAAACATAAAATAATTTTGGCAATATAGGGTACTCCAAAAGGCATTGGACAAAATCTGATTTTAGGATAAACCGTTTCGAATTTACCAATGCAAATACTAGTACAACAAAGATTCATATAAGTAAATTCTAAAATCAGCGTTATTTTAAAACTAAGCTCTAAAGTACATTGCATTTATGTAATTTTAAATGCATACATAGTAAAATTTCTTGTAGTATGCAATATCAGTTTTTTCTTAAAATTCGATTTGTCCAAGAACTTTTGGAGTGCACTGTATGACAATAGCACGTACCAGCTGTGTATCTGCTAGACCTTGTTGCTGCTGAACCAAAGCTACTAGATTCTCTAAATTCCTTGCAAGGTCATCAATACGTGATCTCAGTTCATTATTGTCATTAGATAAAGTATTCATTTTGTCCCATGCTGTGTAATTAAACAATACATTACTAATTAAACAAACAACGCCTACTACGATAGAACACACTGCAATGTTTTGAAATCGTTTAACTCTTAATTTGTTCTTCAAGCAACACGTGCATGCATTGTCTACAATTGCATCGTCACTTTTGTCACTATACGGAACTGATATCACACTCTCCTTCATTTTATTGCTTTTTCTTTAAATGTCTAAATATTAAAAATAGAATTATGCACAATAGTTATCACGCGCAGCAACGACAGGTGCACGACGTAAACAATTAAAACAACGTAAATTATTTATTCGCTGCATGCAAATTAAATCAAATTTAAATGCATGATGTATCCAAAATTAGTGTACATATAAGAATGCAATCACAATATTTGCTGTATTTAAAACACTTGCACAAACTAAGTCCCAGAAGAAAGCTTCCACAATATGTATGAATATTAAGCTAATATTACATACTCATTCAACGGGCATAAACTTAAGGTTTAATGTACCCAAACTATATAGGTCTTGGTTTATTTAAAAGCGACAAGTTTTGATCAATCTTGGAATAGGGCTACGACTACCGAGAAATACTCATATATGTACCTCATATTTATGTTTATTTATTTATGTAAATTATGTACTATTACAGGTAATGCAATATTTGCATGTTTGGAGTAAATTAATGCAGTGTGCACTTTTGATAATACATCCAGTCAAACAATGAGGTCAATAGTATTAAAGGTACTAGTTCACATATTCGGTAAAGATATTTCTACATTATCAAAAAGCCATTCAGTGCCTGTTATTGTGTCAAAAAATAATTCTTAATATTTTAAGACAAACTGATCCACAGGTTGCAAGAAATATACAATAAAAAATGCACTACAGTAAAGTTCCGCTATTAAGACCACTTTTGTTATTTCAAAATCATGCGATTTTTGACAATTTTAAAGACCCAAATGCTTAATTTGTGAACAAAATGGTCTCTATAATAAGACTGTTTCTCTATTTAAACCAACTATTTTGCTGGTCTTAATAGCGGAACTTTACTGTACAATTGTCTATACTGTGACATACGGGGTAGAGTTTTACTAATTGAAACACCAACAATTGTAGTTGTATGTCCATTTTCACTCAAATTATCATTATCAAAACATTAATTTCCTGCTTCAAATAATGTTTCCATACAATTTAGATAGTTTCAGAAAAAGTTGATATTTAAGCTGAAACCTGTGGATGAGTACCTTTAAGAATCTAGATATAAGATGAAACTAAAATTTATATATAGTATTAACGTAATATGATGTACATATAGCCTTGACCTTTAATTCATACTTCCTACTGCTAATGAAAAAGCGATGTAATGTCGCTACCCTCTGTTTATGTCACTTGAAATTCAGTATCTGCAATCTATTTCTATCTTTAAATTTAACTAGGTTAATAGAATAATAATATCATACTAATTAATATCAGTTATGTCTATACTTGAAAGATAATAATAAATATGTATTGTGATTTATTTAAGATCAGTTGAACAACTATTACGTTTTAACTATGTAAGTTAATATCAAGGCCGCTGTCTAGTGCTACGGTACTTAACAATTAGAATGGGGACACTTGTACAATGAAAACTAGATAATTTTTGGACTTGTTTCGAAACAATTAAAAAACTATCCAAACTATAGTAAGTGCATCGTTGTATTTGTTCAGCTTATCAACTGTCAGTGGCTCATACATTAACCCCACTGATTTAAATACTCACTTTAATGCTTATGAACTTAGGATCGATTAAAATCAGCGAGGTTAATGTACGCATCATTGAGAGATGAATAAAATTGTAATCCTATATGATTTATTAACTAGTGCATATTCACATTCAACAGAGGGTGGTAGAACGGAATGTTCACCCTTGACAAGTAATGTCAACCTTGGCTTTTATGCCTTCTTCAGAAATATGCATGTAAACTGTACCGTTTATAAAATAACTGCGATGACTTTAATCGCAAGAAACTATTCTAACTTAAACAGCTATGCATTGTTATCAATAATCTTTGCAAAACAACGATTAATAGTCCTATGTGAGTACTGGTGGCCTCGGTGGCAACCATAAATAATGACATAAATGGTTACAAAACTTGACGATGTGTCAAACATTTGTTGAATATAATCGTGAATAACTACCGTCTATTGATCAGTGTACATAAACAACGTACTGGGAGAAAACTTAAAAAGGTTTAATAGCATTAATACGGGCATTTTAAACTAACCATTCAGATTAATATCGCTTTCATATAATTTTACCTGTCAAACCCAGTATATACGCGTATTTTGTACCGATTATTGACCCAAACTGACCGTATTTTAATGCCTAGCGACAATAATGCACGGTTATTGTTTATAAATAACAAACTTAGCCCCAGGAAAGCCAAGTTAGGTACGCTGGACGCAATAAAATGACCTAAATTATGTTGACAAGGCGTTAAACTCAATAAAAAAACAAGAAACAAACAAACCTTGTAACCATGACTAGACAAAAAAGATCAGGTACCTCAAATATGTGTCTTTTGTTACCGATAACTCAAGCATTATCAAGCACTTTTATTATATGCTGCACCAAGAACGCACGGTCGTTACAATCTTCAAGAGCCTTCACAAATGAATGAACACTTACAGCAATATTATGGCGTCGTCTTGAAACTGCAACTGGTCTAAAACATGCAAAACTTAATAAATTAGCAATAGGGATATCTTCATGTTACATAATTGTTAGGGATGTAACAATACGGTAAAGAGCGTATTGCAATATATATTGCAATATTCAAAACCAGTATTGCAATATATTGCAATAGGTATCGGGTTTTTTTTGTTTTTAGTAGACGTGCGAAACATGAGTTAATGCACGTGCATTGCATTCTTTACAGGCAAGTGAGCTCTTATCCAAATATTAGACTTGTGAAAAATGGATTACATGTTAGAAAATAAATAATTTGAAAGGGACTTTCGAGGAGAATTATTCTCTCATTTGTCGAAATGTTTAACATTTAAAGCACGATCAGATTATTTCAAGTTTTCAACCAAATTAATAGCTGTAAAGTCAGTGAACGTGCGTAAGCATGAAACTAAGACTATAAAATGCCATTACATTTATTCAAATATTTAAATTTCATACTGTGATAAAACAATATAAACGGCACATAACTACAAAAACCGGTTCAGGAAAAAAACGAACCGGTTAAAAACCGTCAGAATTCGTATTGCAATATTAACCGGTATATCGGTTAACCGTTACACCTCTAATTATTTTGGCATTATTAAATCTGTATGTGCAATATGCCATTTGATGTGTCTGTGTTTACGGCATTGGTTAATGAATTATCTCCCTTGGTAAAGCCTATTTTCATCAAGTAATGTCTGACAAGCTTTTAAAAATTGTTTCAATGCTGCAACCGGTGATTTATGATGAATGCGATATTTTTCACTAGAAGTTTTGTTTGTGGACTTTATCATTTTTGGTCTGCTAGCTTGAAGCCATGCCGACGCACGTCAAATGACTAACCTACCGAAAAAAAGCTACATATATAGCGTCCCGTAAACGCAACGTGCTCAATATGTATATTAAAAGAGACTTTTTTGCGCAGCAGACTCTTTATGTGCATTTAACATTACAAAAACTTATTGTTGTCTCTATACGGAGTTATTGTCAAAGCAACCACACGTCCTTTAATATTGGTCATATATTTACATCATATAATGCTATACCATTGTAAGTTAACGCGACAAATAGACGCATGCATTGAACCTAATTAAAGACGCAATTTAAGGAAGATAATTTATCACAAACTGCCAAGAAATTATTATGTGATGTGATTATGATCAAAGACTAGCAATTCATATATGCATTAACCCTAACTTGCATTTTACACAGAAAAACAGAAAATGCAAACTTAACATTGTCATTGCAGTATACATATTGTCTCAAACCCTAAATAATGTTTCTACCCGAACCACTTTAAAATACATGTCCGTGAAACATGACATTTTTTATAAAGCTGCCCTAACTTTAATGGTGAAAGGGCGCCTGTTAACTTGTATGATATATTAACAAAACGAATAAAGTCCGATTGATTGTGTATCTACTGACTGACCTATTGACAAGACGTCATGTATGGAAGCCCTTGTACTAAATTTTAATATTTTGCAAAATAATCTCAGGGGGATTAAATAAATAGTCTATTTTTATACTGTTTTCGTGGAAGTTGGTAATCTTTCTAGGAATTTATGAAAGAAAAGTACTTAAGACCAATTTTAGTGATATAAATACATATTTAGGTCAAACCCCGGCGTATTTATATTGCATACTGCCAATATTTCATAGCTAAACTATAAATGTTTAGATGTTTCCATTATCTAGGTTATATACATTGAAAATTGTAGGTTAATATAATATTTCATTTGAAAATACAGTATCACCATGGGGGAAGATTAGGGTGCAATGATTCTTTATTCTTACCCTGTTGTAATTTTCTTTCATATTTTTGAAATTTTTGTAACATCCCTCTTTATTAGCATCAACTTGGCTCCAAGAGCTGACGATGAATGTCCATTATAAGGATGATATTATCTTCAACAACCCTTGGAGGACCTTCTCTTACAGATTGTTTACACGTCTACTTTGCATGGCTTACCGTGGGACCTGAAAACTCGAACAAACGAGAGCTCCATGATATTATATTATATAAATAGCAACAATCTTGATATTGAACTTATAAAATGTTTGCAAGCTTGGATGCACATATATTGTTATATAACGTACGTTGATCTATCATGACACACAAAAATTGTTGAAGGTTGCTTATGATTTAGCCTAGATTTTCATTTTCTAAAAACAGACATTGTTTAGTTAAAATACTTTGGACCATAATTGCTATGGGTGTGTCTCGAGATCTTAAAGAACTAAGTAACAAAGAACCTATCACAAGAAACCTGCATGTGATCTAGTTCCACCCCAAGTTATACATGTTAAGGCTGCTCAGTGTGCACAGTGATATATTTGCAAGCACTTCAAACCATGTCTTTAATTTATATTAGAAGTTTAACATGTGCAAATCTATTAAATACAAACCTGTACAAGTTATCTCCCTTTTCAAACCTCCAAACGAAAATATACAAGATAACTCCTGTGGTCTTTGGCTGACTTTTGTGAAAGTTGCTTCCCCTGAAATATGTTAAATATCTTTTCGAAATAGAGAATAACCATTCGGAACACCCTCGATCTTTCATAGATGAATAATAATAGTTATTCGTAGCGAATGGCCGAGGATGTTCCGAATGAGAGAATAACTACATAAATCAATGTTAATATGCATAATATTCAATACTGTATATTGTTAACTTGTATTTAACTGCCAGTGGTGCATAAATTAAAGGTACTCATTCACAGATTTCAACTTAAACATCAACTTTTTCTAAAACTATCAAAATTGTTTGGAAACATTTTAAAGCAGAAAATTAGTGATTTGATAATAACAATGTTGGTGCAAATTGACATACAACTCCAGAAGATGGTGTTTCAAGTAGTAAAACTCTACCCCGTATGTTACGGTATAGATATCTTTAGTGCATTTTTATGATTTTTATTGTATATTTCTTGTAACATATAGGTCGATTTGTCTTAAAGAATCAAGAATTACTTTTTGGCACAATTACAGACACTGAATAGTATTTTGGAAATATAGAAAACGCTTAACCAAATCTGTGAACTAGTACCTTTAACCTCAATGATTTAAAAATACACTACCGTACTTCTGTACTTAAAATCTATCAAATCATATTTAAATCAGCGGAGCTTATGTATGTGTCAGTGACAGTTGAATAAAATTGAACAATACCTGTGCACAATAATTAATATTCGATTAGGCCTCAACAAGTTGATCATATGTTCTATGAATTCGCTGCACCTTAATTTTGACGGTTTTTACACAAATTTGTTTTTTGTTTCCTCGCTCGTTCATAAAAATTTGGTTAATCTGCTATATAAAGCAACTAAACTAAAAAAAAATTTTATTTTTGTTTCCTCGCTCGCTCATAAAAATTTGGTTAATCTGCTATATAAAGTAACTAAACTAAGATTTTTTTTTATTTCTTCGCTCGCTCGCCCCATTCCCCCCCCCCCCCCGAAAAATCCATAGAACACATGATCAACTTGTTGTGGCCTTAGAATGTAACAATCTAGGGTTTACTTTCGCGGAATAGTATTTTCGAAGGAAAACCGTATATGCTCAAAGGGAACACAATGGATAGGTTAGTTGTTTCTGCCCGGTTATTAAGTGAATCTCTTGTCTACTGGTCACAGTTATGTTTTATACAACAATTATGTCAGTCAAATAATACACGTTTACCTTGACACAAAGCTGAAATATATATAAAACATATTTGTCATTGTTAAGCGTAAAATCTTATTTCACTTATTCAGCTCAGAAAATTTGTTTTCTTTTTATACAAACGTGACGTCAAAAGTATGTTTTCACTGCAATAAGATACATGTATTTGACTTTTCCCTTCCAACAGTGATCATACTTTGACCATTAAACTCAGGAATAGTTGGTAAAATGATGCATATTTTCCCGCATTTAAGTTAAACAAGTATTAGGTTTAGATCTGTAGCGTGTTCAATTACCCTAAACGTCCTAAACCGTTCCGTAACGATACATTTGGAACTCCTCGGTCATCCACTGCAAATAATCTCATTTAATACACAAATATGCGATCGTTTAGGCAATGAGTGATGTCTCAAAATTTACGGACTAAAAACGAAACATCACTAATTGCCTAAACGATCATATTTTTTTTTCTTCAACACCGGTAGTTTCAAAATAGCGTCTATATATGTCCGAGATTAATCGCAGTGAATGGCCAAGGAGTTCCGAATGTATCGTTACGGAATGTTCTATAACGTTTTGTGTAATTGAACAGGCTACAGGCTAATGGTCCGTTACAAAACCTTACGTGTCTATGTAAATATTAAAATAAACTTATACATTCAATAGGTAGGGTGGTTTTGAGAAATAAAAGTCGTATAGTGCGACAAAATTAACATGAGCTTGAACTACCTTATTATAATAATTACACTTGGGAGTTCAGTTACCGCGAACGTTCTGTAACGTTCTGTAACGTTACATTTGGAATTCCTCGGCCATTCGTTGCGATTAATCTCGGACATATTTAGACGCTATTTGGAAACTTCTGGTGTTGAAGTAAACAAATATATGATCATATAGGCAATTGATGATGTTTCGTTTTTTTAAACCGTAAATTTTGAAACATCACTCATTGTCTTAACGATCGCATATTTATGTATTAGATAAGATTATTCGCAGCGAATGGTCGAGGAGTTCCGAATGTATCGTTATGTAACGTTCTGTAACGTTTTGTGTGATTGAACACGCTACTGGTTTCACTTGCAATTAATCGTGAGTTTCCGTATACGTGTATACGATCATACACATGTATTTGACGATAGATCAATTTTGTAATCGTAGCAAATTTTTGTACTTTTAATTTTGGACTCGTTCTTTTGTGGGGAAACGCATAAGTCTGCAATATTGTGACACAGTTTCAAAGTATTTATTCTTAGGCAAATAGAATAGTTCAGTATGTGTATTTTGCCGAAAACTTCCGATAAAGCGCGATTTACAAACGAAGAAAAAATAGACAGTAAATACTGAGATTAATATATCGTCGTGGTCACTTGAAAGTGCCGGAACTACAAAAATCTAAGTTTTCAGGAGACGAAAAAAACATTATTTCTTAAAGCTGAACTATGAACCTCCGGTATTTTTAATAGTTACAATGTAACAGGTTAATATTGTCGGACTATAATATTCCATTTTAACAAAATTAGTGCAGTGGATAAACTATCACTCTTTTAGCACATCAGGAAGGCACTCGTAAAACAAATTGAATTTGATAATATATAATATTTCATTATCATTCTAAGCACCCCCTGTCGTGGATCAGGTGATAGTATTATTTACATAAACAACGTTTGTTTTTAACGTACTTTTGTTCAGTTTTAAATAACAAAATGTACACAATTTAAGGTGTGAACTAAACAACTCCCCTATCATCAGTGTTATACATGTAGGTACTCATTCACAGATTTCAACTTAAATATCAACTTTTATTAAAACTATCAAAACTGAATAGAAACATTTTTTGAAGCAGGAAAGTAGCGGTCTGATAATGACAATTTCAGTGCAAGTTGACATACAACTACAAATGATGGTGTTTCATGTAGTAAAAATCTATACCGTATGCAACGGTCTAGACAATTTAGTGCATTTTTGTGATTTTTATTGTATATTTCTTGCAACCTATAGATCAGTTTGTCTTATGATATTAAGAATTCTTTTGACACAAGTACAGACACTGAATGATATTCTGAAATTACAAAAAAAATTAACCAAATCTGTGAACTAGTACCTTTAGGAAGCAAGCTTTCATAATTCTATTAAGGAACAAACATTCAGACGAATGCTTTTAATATATTATATAAATGGATACCTGTACTGACAACTTACCATCGTCTTTAAGGTACGATATCTACATCTTGGCTATTTTACCAGACATCATATAAGGCGATAGAACTTTCAACTATTCATTGCAATTTTGTACTCTAAAAAATACCCTGTAAAATGTTGATATTAATAAAAATAAAAACAAAATGCGGTAAAAGTATTATTTCATTTACATGTTTGGCCGACTTTACAATATTGCTGTTGAACCCTTATCGTTGAAATCACCTTCAAGCAGGTGACTCTTATACAGGTCGTATTTTAGGTCATGCGTGTTTTTGTACTTTAAACAATGAAATTGCCCACTAAATGGGTGAATAAGCTGGTGCATGAACAGCATTTTTCTGATTCAAACATACCATTTTGATACTCAACATGTGTTTAAAATAGTGAATATGAAGATTGTAAATTTTACATGATATGTTTATGAAATAAGTGAAAAATAACTAAACTTTAAAATTGTATGAATAATTCACCCCTTAATATTGGCGTATAATAAAACTGGCTGATATGTTTATAAACGCGATGTTTACGTGGACGACCTGTAGTACCGATTCACACCTGAATGGAGGGTAACAGCTGTGGGTAGCTTTTAGAAATAAGCATTGCTCCTAGTGGGATTCAAAACCTGAGACCTTTTGAAACCTAAATGCGCGTCCTACGACTTGATCTTTGTTCCTACATACCATTTGTATCTCAAAGTTTACGAACAGTTCAATATCCCTTTTTATAAGATAATTGAAGCCTGACAGAACCCTTCACAAATGTTTGATTAAGGTCAAGTCGTCATCCTGTCTTATTAAGTAATGGTGCAAACCCTTTAGTAATACATTTAAGTCAACGTTTCATGTCGTTGCATGTACATCGACCTGTCAGTGACAACAAAAAGTTAGTCATCAGGTAGCTGGTATCTACCGTTTACACATGGAATATGAGTGGGCGTGGCCAAGCGGTTACAACGTTGGACTGGTAATCATTGGATAGCCAGCTCTGTGTTGGTTCAAATCCCATCCAAAACCTACCCCGTTGTTTCCTTGAACAAGAATCTTTATCCTACTAGCTCAGTACTGGGGGCAAGGAAGTGGCTTGAAAACTGATTTATATAAGTTGTAAGAACTTGTTTCAACAATCGAGCTGAAATCAATAAGTATAGTATAGCTTAACACAAGGATTTTCTTCACTCGGTATACTTAGAATAATAGCAAGAATCACTGACAGTGTATCGTCGGAAACCCATGGTACTCATACGTTATGACAAATAATAATACCCTGGCTTATGCATCAGTCCCATAAAATCGTGGCTTGTTGCGGACCCATACGTGCAAACAGTCGTAGGCCGTTGGAAGCCTTGCGTGCTAAGGTGACGGTACGCACATGGCACAAAACAACACACCCATACGGAGCCGTAGCTGGAAAATATGCAAGCTAAATTCATACTCGGCCAAGAGCGTGTTCACGATTTGACTTTGAAACTGATACGTGTATCCTGGGCTTATCTCACAGATCCTGGTAAAAACGTAACAGTACGTGGGGGTACTCAATAATTCGTTCGGGTCCTTGCGTTCGAGCTTGATCGCTCGGCGCCCTCACGGCTATTTTTATGCTTATGGGACTGTAACATTACTGAGTAAGCTGACAGTGATGATGTCGCTAAATGGCAAAATAATTGCGATATCATGGAAACTATAACTTCTAAAACGTTATTATTTGAATACGGAATGTATCATATAACATTGAATTCATTGAACTCATATAGTTTGTTTGTTTTGTTGGGGTTAACGCCGTAGCATAGGTTATATAACGGCGGTCAGTCAACCTACTCACAGTTCCTGGAAAGGCTAAGTCTCTGGATTAAGCTGTTAACTAACTACTAAGCACATACTTTCGTCAGTGACTGACAACTGCTCTACATAATCAGAAATCATTGGTAGGAGAATGGCCGTAGAAATAATTTCATTACCAAGCTCCATGAAAGTATGCGAACTCATACAATCTATTGTTTAACATAATGACAGTTCATAAGTCATAATCCCTTTACTAGATTTGCACATTGAAAAATCGTTGTATCATCACATTTAATAAGACACAGTGAGGAATTTCAAGTTGTTACAACTTGTCCACAGACAAGTCAAATTTAAAAAAACAACTTGCCAGGACTCAAAATGCACTTATCCAGATGTTTAATACTCAAAAAAGAAATATTGAGAACTATGATGTAAAATACATTCTATCATTATATCAATAATAATAATAGTTGATTAAAAAATAGTTCACTGTTGAAAATAATTGAAACATTGAGACATCTACATTATTAAGTATTTCTATGTTAGTATGCCTACAGTTAGAAATATTACTTGTTCACCGACTAGACGGAATGGAAATATTTACTTGTCCGCAGACATACATGTACGAGTCAGACAAGTCGGACATGGGAATTCCAATCTCCTGGTAATACATATATCGAGGGCTTGACGGAAAATTGTCGTAACTAGCATTTTTTTTTCAAAAATGTTTTTTTTATAAATTTGGCTTTAGAAGTGCCAAAAACATTTTACTACCAAATTTCATCAAAATATTCCATTTATAAAGTACATAAATTTACTTATTTCTATGTTCGGAGCCCCCAGTGGAAAACTGTTGTAAGTCAAAGAAAGCCCTCGATATATAGAATCACAATTACCAGAGCATCTAATCCTAGGATTCCAAACTATGAAATTTAAGCCTCAATTTGGAAGATCGACTTATAACTGAAGCCGCTCGGTTAGCTCAGTTGGTAGCATGCAAGTCTACTGATCGAGGGGTTGTGGGTTCAATTCCCTGGCGGAGCATACTTTCTTGGAGCTTGGTCATGAAATTATTTCTACGGTCATTCTCCCTTTTACCGATGGTTCCTAATTATGTAGGGCAGTTGTCAGTCACTGATGAAAGTATGCGCTTAGTAGTTGGTTAACAGCGTTAAATCCAACAAAAACAAGCAAAGACTTATAACTGGTACAATGAACTATGAATGTGACAATCGTTCATTTGTTAATATTGACAAAGATAAAAATCTAAGACCAACCATGCATAAAAACAAACTGTCGATATCCTACTAAGATAAACAGTGTAACAGTTATATTCAAGTCCAAGTTCAATATTTTATTTAGCACAAACATATTAGTTTTTTGCCAATACAATATATACAGTTTGAAAAAAAAGAGAAATCAACAAGCATTATTGTATGCTTTCCAGTGGAATACCGGAATTTATCGGTGAAATAAAGATAAATATTCCACCGTTTTGAAACAATGAAAATAAATGTGTTATTTTTTTACTGTTTGAATGGGTCGTTCTGATGACATATCATTAAAAAAGCCAGTTTGAAGTATATGATAAACAGAAAATTTGTTTATTTCAGTGTAGATCTATTCATTTTACTCGTGAGCTTATGATATTATATTTTCACTCGTGGTTACGCCACTCGTGAAAATATTGCATCTTTAGCTCACTCGTGAAATAAAAATCGATCTTACACCAAAATAAACAAATATCCTCTATAACAGACATAATATAGGGAAAAAAGAGAAACAAAGAAAAAAGGAAAAACATGTATAAGTTAAATAAAGGAAAAAATGATTTACATGGAAAAAAATAACAAGTTAAAAATACTTTTATATTTTTGTTTATACATTAGCCAAGTAAATAAATTTTGCAAGTGATTTTATAGTTTTGAAATTTTCATTAGAAAAATGATTTTGTTGATAGTTGGCTAAGAATAATAATAATGTGATGAGAAAAGTAAATCCATGTTATATGATACATTTCATATTCAAATAGTATGGCGTTTTTTTATTATAATATTTCCCGTATGGTCTTAGGTGTCAGTTGAGTTTATTTTGATTGGGTTCAACGCTCTTGTAACTTATTGTATAGGTCATATTCTGGTGGACAGTCGACCTACTCACGTCATTATTTGAATACGGAATGTCTAATATAACATTGGATTCACTGAACTCATTATGTTTTGTTTGTTGGTTGGTTTGTTTGTTAGTTGGGTTCAACGCCGTAGTATAGGTCATATAACGGCGGTCAGTCGACCTACTCACGGTTCCTGGAAAGGCTAAACCCTGGATTCAGCTGTTAACCAATTACTAAGCGCTCACTTAACCTAGCTTTCCTGGACCTTCTATAAGAATCAAGATCGACAACTTATCCATATTCCTTATTTATGAAGGAAAATCGACATTTGTTTCAAATTTTCATGAAAGATAGATATAACAAGCTCGGTGAGTTTCGAACCAGGGATCCCTTCGGGACTCAACATTCTAAATCCTGCCAGTAACCTGCTGCGCTACGGACTTGGATTCAACAGCTAAAATGTCCATTGCTAATTTCATTATATTTAAAGGTACTCATTCACAGATTTCAACTTAAAAATCAACTTTTTCTAAAACTATCAAAATTGTTTGGAAATACTTTTGAAGCAGGAAAGTAGTGATCTGATAATGACAATTTCAGTGCAAATTGACATACAACTACAAATGATAGTGTTTCGTGAAGTAAATATATACCGCGTATGTCACGGTATAGACAATTTAGTGCATTTTTGTGACTTTAATTGTATATTTCTTGCTACAAATAGGTCAGTTTGTCCTAAAATATTAATATATAATTTTTGGACACAATTATGGACTTCAGTCAGTTACTTCCCCTGATAAAATCTGAAGCATTCCAATTGGTAAGAAGGTTCTTGCAGTTGGAATCCTCGGATTTTATCATTGAATTCCTATGTAAGGATAACAAAATATTTGATCTAATATCTTTCTTGGTTATGAAGGAATTTACAGAAGTGATGAAATTTGGATAATTCTTTATCCTAAATATACTTAGTCTGAATTTCAAACAAATTAAATGATTTACAAAAAAGTTATTAAAGATTAATTTTGGCAAATTGACATTGAAAAGTAAGGGTAAAATCTGAGTAATCCAACTAAATAGACCTACCTTTTTGTAGAGTATACAAGGGGAAATAACTGACTAAAGTCCCTAATTACTGACACTGAATGGTATTTTGAAATTAAAGAAACAATAAACCAAACCTGTGAACAAGTACTTTTGATATTACTTAAAAAGGTATCATTACGGTAATCAGTGGCAACTTGGATTTACTAATACTAAAAAATGTAAATACTTAGTTTTGAAATTATCATGATTTTCAGATAATTATTGAATTGTTGAATACGTTTATTTACAGCGAATTCAAATGAAAAATATTGTTTCTCAAATAACCATATATTAAAGAAAACACTAAAAATGAAGTCTTACATATAAATACCGACCGACGCATAAAGTCAACTAATTCTATCCTTATCAGTGCACAAATAGACCACTTTATCCTTACTGTTTATGTCCAAAAATAATAGAAAATTAAACAAATAAATAATTTAACTCTTACCCTATTATAGAACTTCATATTTATGCCGCTACCAAGGGCGGAAATTAATGCGGATACTTCTTTTTTCTTGTACTAACGCCGACGTATGCAAGACTGGTAAAATTTAGGGTAATTCCCTTGGTTATATCAGTGAGTAAGAATAGATCACTAAAACTTGAGAGATTTAATGCTGAGTACGCAAATTTTACAAATATGTGTCACTGTGTCGATACATTGTACAATAACTATATTGAATAAAACAGTGAAAAAAATGAAATAACCCCAAACTATTATGTTACATGACTTCTTTCTTAGATGTTTTACATTTCATCCGTTTTGTAACAAACGCGTACTGTTTTCGTAGTTTGCTCAAATAATATGACTAACAGCATCGTGTTCAGTTACCTTGAACGCTACAAAGCGTTCCGTAACGAAAGTGTCGGTACAACTCATCCCATATACAACTCAACCCGAGACAACTCAATCCCCTACTAACGGATTGAGTTGTCCCAACTTTTGTCTTCGGATTGACTTCACTCGTACGCGTAACGTTAGCTACCAGTAGTTACTGAACATGGGACTGATACTTAGTTTTACTCAAAATATACTGTTATGTTTGGGCTAGTCTTTACAAAACGTTTAAAACTTACAATCAGTATTCGATTATTGGAGTAAATTGTAAGGTAATATACTAATGGACAAAAGTCTTGTCCGGTCTACAAAAACCATAATATCTTTTTTGTTTGTTATTGCACACTCATACAATTGGTATCGTTAGAAAGAGGATGATATTATGCATTGAATAAAAAAAAGAATTGTGAAATTTGAGTCAGTTATGTCGGTACAGTAATGTTTTGAAAATTGACATTGAGGATTTGCAAGTTACAAATGATTGCGTTGTGTCAGTTTTAAATGAAACATTTTTTTTTCAATAGTGTGTGTGACCCCCAATAACCCAAATGAGTTTTCTGGTCTTCCGGCTAGATTCCTTTGCAAACTTGTAGCATCGATGCGTAAAAGGAGCACCGAACTCATTCGGGTTAATTGGGGTCACACACACATTGAAAAAATGTTTCATTTAAAACTGACTTAACGCAATCGTTTGTTACTTGCAAATCCTCAATGTCAATTTTCAACACATTACTGTACCGACAGAACTGGCTTAAATTTCACAATTATTTTTTTATTTAATGCATAATAACATTTTCTTTCTAACGATACCAATTGTATGAGTGTGCAATAACAAACAAAAAAGATATTATGGTTTTTGTACACCGGACAAAACTTTTGTCCATTAGTATACTATGCTTATGCCAAACTTGTGCCACTCGAACATTCATATGTACGGACAGGTACATGTACATTGTACTTGTATTTTTACTCTTACGACCGTGGATGATTAATATGTTTCTATGTTAAAAATAGGATTAGAAACGGTACTAAATGACCAATATGTAAATTGTCGCCGTGGTTTTTGTGAACAGAAATTTGTTCATTAAGGCATACAATCCATAATGCAACTCACTGATTTGAAAGGTATATAGTACATGCATGCACTATACATGTACCTTTATGAAATAATATCATATTTTCATTCATTTCAATATGTTCATCATTGTGCGGATCAGATTCATTACATAGCTTGTGATTGCAAAATTATTTGATGCCATCTGCTTCAGTCATCCGAAATAAGTAATTACTTCAAATTCATGCGAAAAAATCAATTTTGAATATTTCCGTAAAATGCCTAGGTTTACTTTAAAGTTAAGATATCTCTTCAGGTGAAAACATAGTTTTACAGTGTAGTTAGGGGTTGTATGCCTTAAAAAAGATTTTTGAGGTTGGTGTATGCTTATAAGCATTTTTTCTCAAATTGTCTGGATTATATACTTGTTTAAATGCATGTTGAAGTTGAATGAAAATAAATATACATTAATAAAAATCCACTTTATTTTAGAATCGTAGTTAATTGAGTTTGACAGGCATACAATGTTATTATCTGTTACAAAAAAAAACAGAACAGGTAATTTGATTGAAAAGGGTAATTCATATTACATTATATTGGTAAAGTACATTTTAATGTCTGAGGCACATACCAGACATTAACCCTGCTGATTTAAATACTTCATTATTGATAACGTAAGTACAAAAGTACTGTTGTGAGTATTTAAATCAGCGGTGCCCATGTATGCGCAACCTACTAATAAAGTGTAACAATATATATAGAGACAAATTTATGAACTGTACATTAATATGTGGCAATCGAGATAAAATAACTTCTTATCTATGATTGGATATTAGTCAAATTATGTTATGTTTGACGTGATCTATGTACTTTACATGATTCATAAACAGGTACAGATCTTGAGAATGCTTTCAGGTTGGGTTTCAGTCACGATTTAAAGAACAGAAATATAAAACCCTATTATCAATATTGTTAGAATCCGACACAAAATTCGCCATTACGGAGGTTAAGTAACAATTATCTTTTAACACTGTATATGATTTCAATGAAAATGCACTTTCAAGAACACTTAATTTATAAATTAAAAGCTCGCCAAAACCCCCATTGATAAAATAGTTATAGAAATAGGGGGTTGAGTTTATTTTTAACAAAATAATCAGAACAAAAACATAACCCTGAAGATGACATTCTGGTTGTTACAACAAGTTAATTAAGAATTTTATACATTCAAGTACAAATTAATAAGATGTAAAATGAATAGTCAAAGCATCAAACTGCATATGTGCTCATCGACAAACAGTAGCGTGTTCAATTACACTAAACGTTACAGAACGTTACATAACGATACATTCGGAACTCCTCGACCATTCGCTGCGAATAATCTAATCTAATACACAAATATGCGATCGTTTAGGCAATGAGTGATGTTTCAAAATTTACGGACTAAAAACGAAACATCACTCAATGCCTAAACGATCATATATTTGTTTACTTCAACATTGGTAGTTTCAAAATAGCGTCTAAATATGTCCGAGATTATTCGCAGCTAATGGCTGATGAGTTCCGAATGTCTCGTTACGGAACGTTTTGTAACGTTCGCGGTAACTGAACGCAGGGCTGATATAAAGCATTATTTTACCATAAAACATTGAACAAATATCTTAAACAATTACATTGTATAGTTAAATTATATTCAACTGTCATGTGCGCATACATTAACCCAATTTATTTAAATATTCAGTACAATACTCGATTGACATCAGCAGGGTTAGATTACAAATTAATACTGAAACTCAAATACATGTATTGGGTTTTTCCACCTGCACTCATGGGGCATAAACACACTTAACCCATTATTCACTCAAAATAACGTGTTTCAAACGTACTTCTATTGTTTTTGTACGCATTACATTTCATTGTAATGACACTTGATGTTTGAATGGAAAACTAATAGATTTTATAGGATAAGGTCTATTGATAGAGTAACTAGTGCATAAATATCATGCTACATTTGTATATACTTCATATTAGGTTTTTTACGGCGTCCAGCACACCTAACCTAGCTTTCCTGGACACTTGTCAACAACCAGTACTCACCTACTCAGTCTTCCTTACGGCCGGAAACTTCTCCATATACCTTATTAATGGAGGAAAATTGACATTTTTTTCAAACTTTCTTGGAAGGGTATAACCTCCCCGGGTGAGATTTGAACATATTCTTCATAAAATAATTCAATTTGAGACTAGTTCACTTATATTAAATTTTCTCAAATCTCTGTAGGCCAGTTCTTTTGTTCAATGTTTAGTTAATTTAATTCAACAGTCAGCGTGGCATTCTTCAACTCTGCCGTTTTAAATCCTTTTTTACCTATCATGGGTATAGAAGTATTGTAGTGAGTATTTAAAGCAGTTGGATTGTATGAACAATTGACAGTATAATAAAAATAAACATATAAATGTACACGATAAGTGAATACAGTCGTAGCGATGTCTGAATGAATGTGGTTGTTAAATTGAATCAATCAACAGACACAAATGGTCAACACTGCAAAAGCTAATCATCGAACGAAATTACTCGTGCAATTTTCTGAATGGCTTTTAATTAATCAAACATTTTTAACAATAAATATGGGCCGATGTGATATCATATGTACAATATTAAATTATTAAAATCAGGATTTCAGAGCACACCATATTCGGAAGCATAGGCGGCCGGTATGATTCCGAGACAAAAATACCAAATAAACATACGTATATACATTGTATTGTTAAAGCGGAACAGAGCTCACCGCCTAAACATGTATTTGAAAGGTAATGTTAAACTCTAAGAGTTTTTTTGACTGGCGATGTTCCATTCAATCTTGGGTCAGTAAAATATACACATACTTAACACTGATAATTCATAGAGCTATACTCTATAATTATTTACAACTTGTCCATATTGTCCACTGATTTAAATATTTACTTGAGTACTCTTGTATTCACAATCTATATTGATATATTTAAATCAGTGGAGTTAATGTTTTCGACACCGATAGATGTATGAAATTGAAAACACGAACCAGATTGTATATTACATTAAAAGCTCTGTTTCAGGTCAAGTGAACGAGCTATGCATGTAAATGGACCAGTTATGTTATAAGACTGTGCACCTTTTTCACAAAAATTCTTACGATAAAAGATATCGTAAGTCAATTTAATAAATTTGTTATTTAGAATTAGAAGGATAATAAACATAACTAATGTATGATACTCAAAGAGTATACAAATATTTTACATAATTCAATAATATTTCGAATTGATTAGCCAAAAAATGATCGTATATTAAAAGTTTCTTGCTTTGACTTACGATGATTTTTGTCGTAAAATATTTTGTGAAAAGCGCCACAGTGGTTTTCAGTCTATCAACACTGCACCAATAAATGTATTATTATAACTGCGATAATTTATATGTACTTCCGGTAAGTAATTCTCCATGGAAACTACGTCGTTTTTCTCTAGATGGAATAAAACAGTTATAGAACATGTATTGTTATATTTTATATTAGATTGTTTGACTCCTGTCACACAGAAATGTTCCTGTATTGTTACATCATTTCTTTTCTGTTGTAAAATCATGACTTGAGACTCTCTGCAGTCTTCAAAGATAATCTGGAATAATAAGATTTAAATAAGGAACATTAGTCAGTTATTTCCCCTTGTAGACTCTTTATATAGGTAGGTCCTATCCGTTGGATTACTCCGATTTTACCCTTACTTTTCAATGTCAATTTGCCACAATTAATCTTATATATCTTTTTTGTTAATATTTTATTTTGTTTGAAAATCAAGCAAAGTATTGTCTTGGTGAAGAAATATCTCAATTTCACTAATACTGGTAATAATATCTTAACAAGAAAGATATTAGATGAAATATTTTGGTATCCTTACATAGAGCTTCAATGATAAAATCCGAGGATTCCAGCTGATAGGAACTACTTACCAATCGGGTTGCTTCAGATTTTTTAAGGAAAGATAATTCTCTTAAGTCCCTCGTTGAGTCCATAGGCGATTTGTTGATTCATGGGGAATAAATGGTTCAAATATGATTAACTGGTTGATGGTTATTGGCAGACACTAGAATCAATGGTTAAGATGTGCCTTGTGCGACTCGGTGGTAAGAGTCGCTGTATCGCAGTGAATAGGGTTATAGTTCCAACTCAATCTTTCGACAATTGCTTTTATGATAAAAGTAGATAATTGCTTTTGGAAGATAAGAGACTAATGCTGGTGAATTCCAGGAACGATGGTTATTTGACTGTTTCTCTGACACTAGCTAAACTGTTGAAACAACCACCGACCATTATTTCTAGTCATGATGAAAAACGATTAATTAATTTTGCTCCACCACACTGGTACTGCAATATCCTATACAATGCTCTCAGAGACGCAGATTGGTTACATTTGCAGTAAATTAAAATCACAAACAACATGAACACCAAGTTCTGTATGAAATGCCATTATACATGTACATTGTGTATAGTAACGTTTTATTAGTTCTGTACAATTAACATAGTAAACATTATATCTGCATACAACAAAACTGGTATGTATATAAACATTTTATGCAAATTTTGTGTTCACAACTAGATATAAAAATAAAATGTTGAAAATTAAATTTAAGATATTTTACTTTACATTCTCTGTGACGTTTTCCTTATCAATTCACCGAGTATCGATGCTAGCATAAAGAGGCAACTTTGAAAGACCAACGAACTGTGTCCAAAACAGTCAGACAGACTAGAATATTTAATTTTGTTGTAAGTTTGAATTTAAGTACATGTAATTTCGTAACAGGTTGAAAATAGAAAAGCCAATATTTTTTAATTGATTTTTAACGTCGTATTCAGCACATATTTAGGTTATATATACGACGGCCAGCTCTTTCTATAATAAGCTTCCTGGACACTTTTCTATCACCAGAACTAGTTTACCCTACTACGAGACCAACAAATCATGTATAGGGTATGACCTACCGCGACCGGGCTCGAACCCGCGATCTCCGGATTCAGACAAGAAGTCAGACATGCAAACCACTACGCCACGGCCGCGGCTTCCCATTACTGAAATATACGTATTTAGTCGAACATGAATGATAATATATATATAACTACATTACCTGGGCATATACCAGATATAATCCTTTATTTTTTACAATAAACAATCCATTGGAGTGTAAGAATGGATTTGTTTTTTCTTGAACAAATGGTGCCGCAGTGAAGCGTTTTAAATGATACACTGTGAAATAGACAAAACATGTTTTAAAATTTTAATCAATTTTAAAATTATACATCTCCAAAATTACCATTTGACATCATTTTACTTATAGATGATATTAACTTGTTTTTCCATGTTTCTATAGTTTGACAGTTACTAAAAAGATGTATTTTGTCCTCACTCAATATGTTTTATGGAATGATATTGCATTTCTCCAAGCTTAAGAGAATTGAATTACTTGTTCTAACATTTACAAAAAGAAAAAAAAAACAGTATATTTTTTATGAATGTTCTTTCTCTCTGTCTCAGGCTTCTCCCCGACCCCCCTCTCTCTGTCCCCTCTCCCTCTCTTTCTTCAATCACCATCTTTGTATTTTATGTTTAATCCCTAGTTTTTTACTTTGAAACGTTGCATATTTATAATTATAAAAGGGAGATAATTCACTCATCTGCCATGTCATGATGTGTTCAAATAGAAGTTAATGATATATAAAAATGTAGGTCTTTTCACAAGAATTCTTATGAAAAAAAATTTATCGTAAGTCAATTTCATAATTTTGCAGCACAAAGTAAGAAGGCTTATAAAAATAACTATGATAATTATATGATATTCAATATATATACAATATAGGTATACAATATTTTATATAATGCAGTGATATTTTGGAATTGATTTACCAAAAAAATGAGCGTATTATAACTGATTCTTGCTTTTGAAGATTCTTTTTTAAACGAGCCACTAAGCATTATTTTATAAGCATTAAAAACTCTAGAAATAGAGAACTTACAGTTTGGTGTTTTTGAAGTTTCTGGTTTTTGTATTGGACAAACAACTCCAGGATCTGGAATGTCACTCTGTAGTGTATAGTGTGCGACCATCGTCTGTAAACATATCATAATACTTATAATGTATTGATATTCATTAACCCCGCTGATTTAGATACACACTACAGTATTTCTGTACTTACTTTAGTTAACAAGTATTTAAATCAGCGGGGCTGATAAATGTTCCACTGACAAAGTATATCAAAGCCGCACGGCTAGCTCAGTCGGTAGCACGCAAGTCTACAGATCGAGGGGTCGTGGGTTCGATTCCCGGGCGGGGCATACTTTCGTGGAGCTTGGTCATGAAGTTATTTCTACGGCCATTCTCCCTCCTACCAATGATTTTTAATTATGTCTGGCAGTTGTCAGTCACTGACGAAAGTATGCGCTTAGTAGTTGGTTAACAGCTTAATCCAGCGATTTAGCCTTTCCAGGAGGAGTGAGTAGGTTGACTGACCGCCGTGAGATAACCTATACAATGTGTTGTTACGGCGTTAAACCCAACACACAAACAAACAAAGTATAGCAATATTGCGTAGAGAACACAGACTCGGTTGTTTAACTAATTTTCACTTAGAAGTCTCAAGTTAACCACATCCATGGAGATAGAGACACGAGTCTTTCGCAGACAGCTTATATTTACTTGACCTATTCAAGCCTACAACAAGGTATAGAATACGCAGAAGGCTATTTCATTAGACTTTCTACTATTAATAACATCCGGTGCGTCAGATGACCCTTTTCTACTAAGAACTAAGACGAGCTTGATCGAAATACTTGAGACCCAAAGTCAAACCTCGCGAAATCATGTTACAATAAACTTTTTGGCAATTAATCATCAAATAAACATTAATTGGCCAATAATCCTACATGTATTTATTTGTGATGTTTTTTATACTAAAATCATGAAGTTAAAAGAAATCGAACTTGGGTGTCAAATGATATCAAATAGTATAACCATAATGTAATGAAATTTATATTGATTGCTGGGTATTTTCAGAAAACAGGAAGCGATTTCCTTACGTTTATTGTAGCGCATTTTTACTATAAAATATGCAAACATCGTGTTATATTGCATATTTATTCATGATAATCATTCATGTACTTATCTATACTTATTCTTTTCACTCGTAGGTAATATCCTTTTGAATTCATTCAGACGATGTGTAAACATAACATAATATATTCTTTATTTAACAAAACAGTTGTATCACACTCCATATAGATTAACTAAAATTCTGAATCAATAAAGCCAAGGACGATAAGCTGCACTCCGATTATAAATTCATAATTGTAATGTAATTAATGTATCTTTACGCCACATTTCAAAGTTGTTTAGTCATACCGCGGCAGTCAGTCGTTATTCTCTTCACCTGTACGGTCCTCGATCTCTAGACACAAGTGTTTCAATTATTCCTTTTCAGTGACAGACAAAATTGTAAAGTCGGCTGAATATTAACATGAAAGCAGACTTTTAAACGCACTTATACTTCAATTTTGACAACTATCCTACTTAATACAAAACATGAGGAGGGGAATTATTTGAAAATGTTCCGTAACTTTAATCCGCAAAGGCATTTTAGTCGTGCACTTTATATAATGATAACATTTACACAAATCTTAGTATTAGGGACATTTTAGCAAATATTAGTAGATTAGTAAATAGTTTTATTTCAATTACGTCGATCCTTCAACGAATTGCTTTTTAATAAGACAAATTCATTTTTAACATACAGGACGGACAATACTCATAAAATGTTTATTTCGTACATGGTCTTATAAGAACAAACTATAGTTATAAGTTTACCAACCTTTTTTCTGCGTTTACTTTTCTTTTTTCTGTTTCTACGTGTTTTAGTATTGTCTCCTTTTTCATTCAATTTATTTCTATTTTCTGAACTCTCAGATTCTTGTTTTACTTCCGTATGCCTGGTTCCCTTATCTCTCTTGACTCTTGTCTCTTCATAATACTTTAAATCACCGGACTGCTAAATATAACAAAATGTATACAGAGTTACTTGAGAAGTCTCATCAAATCTGGGAACCAACAAAATGTTTAACTCTTGTAGCAGTTTACGAAATTAGTGTCTGGTTGCCCGGGACAACCACTTTCTGTTCTGGCAACCAAAAGTTTCTTTTGGGTAACCAAATTTCTACCCACAAGATAGAGTGCTAGCTGCTAAAATTACCTGTTCGGACAACCATTTCTATATCCTAATTTCGTAGACTGCTTGTAGAAATTTGTATTTGAATGTTTAAATTGGTACCAGATTATCTTTCGACACTATGCTTGACATATCTACGTAAGAAAATTCAGTACATGCAATTCATATACACTTTTGTAATTTTGTTTTTCATACTTAACTCATATCTTTTGTTAATTTTCTTAAACTGGTTTCTATTAGCCTTATTAATATATTGGCACTATGGCTCATTAGCCAATGTGTCTTCTAGTTTTAACTCGGGTCTGTAGCGCAGTTGGTAGCGTGTCTGGATTTCCTATCCCGAAAGGGGTACGGGTTCGAATTGCACCCGGGGAGGTTATACCCTTCCATGAAATTTTTACTATATTGTCAATTTCCCTCCATTAGTAAGGTATATGGAGAAGTTTCCGGCCTTGTGGAAGGTAAGGTGAGTACTGGTTATACACAAGGGTCCAGTAAAATTAAGTTAGGTGCGCTAGACGCCGTAAATAACCTAACCAATTATGTTGACACGGCGTTTTAAACCCAGTATAAATAAATGATACCTTTTACTTCTAAGAGAGTACAACAAAATTACAAAAAATGTAATTAACACAAACAACGAATAAAGGGAACTAACTCATATATGGAAACTTGCTTAAATTGTAATTCGTTTGATAACAGAACGATAGTTTTTGTTACGTATTTTCTATTGAGGTTTAAGTCAACAGGAATATGACCGTGATCAAGATGTAAGGGCATCCTTTGATATTGGATGACCTTAGCAGAACATTAAATCATATATACGTGTAGGCTGTAGGACAATTTAAAGTTGCTTCTTCACAGTTTCAACTACCTAAAACTCCAAATTATACACATTTTTGAATGAACATTTTGATAGCAGTTAGGCGGTCTAATTATGATGACGTTTCAGAGCAAATTTGCATACAACTGTAAGGTATGCGCTAAATATGCCAGAAGTAAAAATGCCATGCCCTAAGTGGTAAAATGGCATAGGTCAAAATGTCATTTTTACCTGCATACAACTCTTTATTATGTCTACGATCCTACTGTGTTAGTAGCTAAATAGCTGCTGACTTAAGTGCGGTTTTGTTTTACTTTTGTTTTATACCTCAAATCTCAGTTTGCCAAATATATTTAGAATTATTTTTGGCACCCATAAACAGGCTCCGACTGCTAATTTTAAATTAGTAAAAATTACATAGTCTGTAAGTGAGTAGATTTAATGAAGAACTGGTAATAAAGACATTTTGTTTTGTATGTCAATGTCTGGGGATAACCTATTTATAGAGATGTAGATGAAAAAGAATCAAATAAAAAATACAAAAAAAACTCACGTCGGTTATGTCACGTGTTGTGATTTTCTATAAAGGGACGTAACCTGTGCGTGAAGTTTGATCATCCTGCTTTCAGTTAACAAAATTGGGTCAGAAATCAAGTAGCTCTACTGAACTGTCAACCAGACCGTGACTTGTGAATATGTTTATCTTACTTATCTATTGTTAACATTTGTGCGTGAATAATATATATATTTTACATAACCGCCTAGTTTAATTTCATAAAAAATATTATCAAAACGAGCCCGTACATACATTTACTTCATTTAGAACCCGGAAGTTTACCTTACCCAAACTAGTTTCATATATAAACAAATACGTCTACAATTATGATTTTGATAATATCAATAGATAATTATATTGTTATTATATATTTATGTCAACCTCTTCGACCTTGTTTTGTATCGTATAAGCACACGCCTGGTATCATATTACATTTTGTATGTTTTTGTCGTCTATAAATTGTTAGTTCCAAGCCAAATTGAATATCTAATATAAACAATGGGACATGTTTTATCTTTGTCTTAGGTGACCCAGATCTACAAACGTATGATCCCTTGAACTCACTAATAAACATATCTAACATTAAGTCCTACAATCTTGTTTGAAACAAAACAAACCATGGGATGCATATGGCCAAGCGTAATATTATTCTAATATACTGCCGAGTCAAAAAGTAGTACACTAAAATGCCAAAAATATTTGTCTGTGACAGACTTGATTAGAGCATGCCAAATTGGAATTCTGTTAAGCGTCAACTTAAATTTGTCAAACCTAGGTACCTATTCACAAAAAAACACACAAACCGAAAACAAAAACACAAATGTTTTTTACGGCAAAAATAATGGATTATATATATTTTTCAACGGAGTAACATCCAAATAATAAGAACAATGGTCTGAATTAAATATTAAATGACTAGTGGTTTTTTACGTTATATATATATTGTATCAATGACGCGGTTATGATAAATTGCTTACGATGAATAACGTTATGTAAATGCAATAAGGCCATGCCATATCGGAATTTTGTTAAGCGCCCGCGTGCGCGTAGGTTTTAGAGTCCTCAATCAAAATAAAAAAACAAAATGGTAAGTAAAATGTTCCAGAATTCGCTACGGCAATTTAATTCAGGGAAAATGTGTTCAGCCAGGTCATTCTTCTTCTACCACAAATTAAGATATTCTGTAAACAAAGGCCACTTTTCTATTTTTCCATTTTTGGCCTTTGTTCACAAGTTTGACTGTACCAGGCAACAGTCCATTGAAATACCTAGCGCCATATTTCAACCATTACTTCAGAAATAAATCATACCTACCTGTTCACGTGGACTAGCATCTTGGGTAGATGGTTTGTTCGTATCACAATTGTTTGAACTGACTGACGTATCAATTGTTTGTAGTGAGCTCACTTTGTATATACAATATCCACAACACGTGAGTACAAATAAACAAGTAAACAAACAAACTATACATGTATAATTGAATAATTTATAACAATTACATCCATTGCACTTACAAGCAGAAATCACCATGATTTATATTATTTAAGAGTTATTGTTCTTAAATAAAAAGCAAAAATCCGAGTAGTTTTGTATCATCCCTCAAATGTCGATGAACGTAAACAGTCAATAATTCACATGGAAATATACATGTGATCCATGTTTTAAATTATGATTATCCATCGAGGTCTGAGTTCAAGGCTTTGATGAAAACCGCAAAAGTTAGAGTTATTGCACTAAAACGGTATCGATATAAAATGATTTTAAATCCTGCTAAAAACACCTTGACATTTGTAAAATGAATTGGGTATGAAGATAATTTTCTTTACATTGTGTATTTAGGTTATAATAGTCTATTTATAATTTAATATTTATAACCAATAAAAGGTATGTTTTCTTTCAAGAGGTTATACCCCTTATACCAAGGCTTACACTATCCTTGGACGGCATGGAAAATAGACCTTTATCTGGAATATATATTGTTAAGAACACTTCTAGTTAAAGTTTTTTATACATGTATATGAAACTTTCGCTAAAATACTCATATGTTTATGTTGTTTTTTGCATTTCAACGTGGAAGTACGAGTAGACCGAAACCGAAAGTAGAATTTGGTTTGTCAGTGCTTTTAACAATATGTTTGATAACAACATGCTTAAGATGAATAATTGTGATAGTAACAAACATACTCAAAATAACATTATAACGCTCTAAAACAAGTTTGAACCATGTATGCCAATATTTACCAGAAATGAATATAATGTATAAAAGACACAATTAACACCCACTCTATTAATAAGGTATATGGAGAAGCCTGCGGTCTTGTTGCAGGGTATGTTAGTACTGGATATAGACAAGGGCGCATGAAAGCTGGGTTTGGTGCTTTGGCCGCAAAAAAATAACCTTAACAATGTTGTCATGTCGTTTAACCCAGTATCAGATACTTCATTGTGGCTAACTTATTTAATTTATGCTAGTAATATCTAAATCATAGTCCTTTTAGTAATTATGTCCTTATTTGATCTTAGTATTTTAAGACAAACTGGCCTATAAATTGCAAGAAAGACACAATATTAGTCACATAAATGCACTAAAATTGTCTTCACCGTGACATACGGGGTAGTTTTTTTACTACTTGAAACACCACCATTTGTTGTTGTATGTCAGTTTGCACTGAACTTGTCTTTATTAAAACACTAATTTCTTACTTCAGAAAATGTTTCCATACAAAAGTTTCCATACGAACACCTTATTCGGAACTCAAACTTGTGGGGTTTTCGTCCGTGCACAGGCGGTACAAACTAAGTTTGGCACACAAATACTGAAAACAGCGAAATAAGGATTATATCCAATCGTTCTTTGTAAGTCAGTGAAAGTTTGTTTGTACTGAAGTGAAAAAAAACCCAATATTCGAATTCCTGATATAGTATAGTCACTTATCATTGACATGATTACTATACCAGCTAGTATATTTATAAAAGGTTGTGGACAATTGCAAAAAGTCGTAAAGTCGAATCTTAACAACGACCCTTGTTATTTCACAGGGATACGTGCACTAGCTTCATACCAATATCTCCCCGTCTCTTACTTTCTCATAATCTCAACTCAAGAAGATCTAGACCAATGGTTACATCTGAATGACTGAATGATTTAGCGTCTCAGTCTATAATTATAACGTTCATGTCCGTCAAAGCATCACCGGAAATATCAATGGTGACGATCTGGCAGGCGGAATAGCCCCGCATCAACTCTCTGACATTAGCAGATATTGGTAACAAAAGAAGAAGATCAATGGCCAATCAATTCATTTCGGTACTTGTGTCGTTGCTTATAGAGACCACGGGTGCTTGCATTCTTCGAGATTTTACGTACTTAACACCTTATAAATACATGTACACTGTGCTGCATATATGGGTAACAAAAATGAACAATGGCCAATCGATTCATTTATGGTACACGTGTCGTTGCTCATAGAAATCAAGCGCAAAGATCATTCGTTCATGGTATAATTTATTTATGTGAAATGCATAATGCTTAAAACAGTAGGAAATCTTTTTAACCACAATTTTCCACACGCGTTTCCTGGCTTGTATAGATTACATGCGGTTTATAGCTGATAACCTCCGATTTTTCATGTGACACAACTGTATTGACATAATCATGTTTTTCAAACACTTGCACTTTGAGATATACAATATTACGAACCGTTCAAATATAGATCATGCTTATTCATTCGTTAGTTGGAGCATCACCATTGAACTACAGACTAAAGTGAGAGGTTTGGCAATTTTCAATTTAGAATCTATAAAAATGTAAGGTCATTATACGGTGACCAGCTTACCTCATATAGCTTTGTTAGACCTTTGTCTTCAACCGATACCTTCCACAGACCGACATAGTCGGATCCAGCGGGGGGGTCAGGGGGGTCCGGACCCCCCCCCCCCTTAGAATTTGGAAAATGTACCTGTCCATTAGTGTATTTCTTGCCTGTAAGTCAATTTAAAGTAGCATGAAGCATTTTCTTCTGGTGCTTGACATAGATTTGATGGTTATGTAGTTTTTATTATCAATATGTTGCATATTTTCTGCAAAATGTGTATGTGGTTGTGGTTCGAGGTTCGGACCCCCCCTAGAAAAGTTCGGACCCCCCCCCCCCCGGAAAAAATCCTGGATCCGCCCCTGACCGACTAGTTTTCCATATACCTTATCTATGATGGAACTTGGCATTAATTACAAGTTTTTATCGTGTGGTATAATACTCTCGGGTACTGTTTGAACCAGCAACCCCTCGAGACACTAGATTTGCAATCCTGAGAGTAGCCTACTCTAAAACAGGTACTCGTGTATTTTTTGACGCAGCATTTGTAGCCAATCACATTTTACCATTTGAAAATATGCTTGGGGAATAATAAGTCTTTATTTAAAATCATGATATTTTTATTAGATGAAGATAACACATTAAGATAACAACGTTTTATAAACAATGTGGTTTCACAATAACAATAAAAATAATTATCAACAAATGAATCACATCAAACACGGTTATAATGATGTTGATGGCGTTTATGTTGATGATGATGTTGATAATGATGATATTGGTAATGATGATGATGATGATGACCTTTATGTTGATGATGGTGATGATGATGATGGTGGTGGTGATGATGATGATGATGATGATGATGATGATGATGGCGGTGGTGATGATGATGATGATGATGATGATGATGATGGCGGTGGTGATGATTATGATGATGGTGATGATGGTGATGATTATGATGATGGTGATGATGATGATGATGATGGTAATGATGATTTACATCCTAATCCAATAGATTAACAAAAGATTAGAATGGTGAACATTTAAAACCTGTTTTAATGTTACTTCAAAGTTGATCACACCTTCTAATAGATGAAATCTACTTCCTGATGAGCATGTGGAGAACTTATAATCCACTGACAACAGACAATCATCTAGAGACTAACAGCCTTGTTCATGGTAGATATGTTCACAAAGGTTTATATAACTATCATGTAGACTAACAGCCTTATTCATGGTAGATATGTTCACAAAGGTTTATATAACTATCATGTAGCCATTTACATTCATATGTTAATGAACAGAATGTTCATACAAAAACCTTCATATAACGTATTTATTAAGTATTAAGATCGTACATGTATTGTATTAATAAACTGTACATGTATACAGCAGTATGACTTTTTTTAAAACAGTCACATATGTGCACGTGTTCTGTATAAAAGTAGTTACACTATTTTAAATAAAATGATCATAAAATCATTGTTGAAACAATATGACCACTTTATCAATGTTTTGAACTAAATGATAACTTCATTCGAAGTTTTGAATAAAATGATCATTTTAGCAAAATTTTGTATTAATAATCATTTAAAACATTGTCTTAAATAATATGATCACCTTAAAAGGATTGCACCAAAATAAGTGTTTACTTTTAAGAGATTCAGTTTCTGATTAACATCCCCAAGTTCAATTCTTATATAATCATTCTTCTGTAGATAGAATAAACTCATTAAAGAGCATGTGTTTTTCTCAGGTTCAATCATCCTTGGTGTAAGACCTCTACAGCAGGAGTAGGACGTCTGTATTTCAGTTTGTCGTCTGTGGACAAGTTTTACTTCTTGATTTACAATTTTGTCATCAAATGAAACCTGAAAGATGACAAGAATGAAGTGGTGTTTTTTTTACTAACGAAAGACAATTGATTACTCCCAACTTAAGTATTTAGAAATATACTCGTAATGAATAGCGTAGACGACCGGTACGGTTACAAGTCAAAAACACTAAATATTATAGGTTATTATACATTTTACTGTACAATACGGATATATATTTGGACAAGTACATAGCTTGAAAAGTCATATTGGACGAGCCAATAGGCGAGTCCAAATATATACCGTATTGTACAGCAAAATGTATAATAACCTTTTTATTATATATCTTTAGTTTATTTTGAAATAATCATTATCGCTATCATTCCTAATTAAGCAATCCCAGCCATTCTTGTCACATCGTTTAGTGCACATGTACCCAACCGTCCAATATGAAAATAATACGGGAATATATTGGACGGTCGCGTGGTACAAATGTAGATTGTTGATTGGTTAGATTTAATAGATATATAATAAATAAGCGTATGAGATATATTACTAAATTGTAAGTTTTTTACTTAACTTCAATAAGGTGTTAATGTCTCCATTATAACTTATTCTTTTTCACATATTTATATATATGGGTAATCAAGGCTTTACTTCTCCGGATGGAAGCAACATTTTACATTATAGAGGAATAAATTCATGGGTAGATTTAAAAACACACACTTAATGTAGATTTTGCTTCGTTGTCACAAATGTCTCAAAATCAATATTTGCTACAAACTTTTGTTAATTTAATGTAGTCTTCATTACCTGTACGTATATGAGATAGTTTCCACTTTTCTTGGCTACAAATCTTCCATCAGACTTTAATGGTTTAAATGGACTAGATTTTTCCTTCCAACCTTCAGCTAGTTGAAATATCTTTAGATGATAATCTGTAAGAGATATCATCACCAATTAGGGACTTTAGCCAGTTATGTCCCCTTGTATACTCTTCAAATAGGTAGGCCCAATTAGTTGGATTACTCGGATTTTACCCTTACTTTTCAATGTCAATTTGTCAAAATTAATCATTGATAACTTTTTTGTTAATCATTTATTTTATTTTTCTTGAAATTCAAGCTAAGTATTTTAAGGGTAAAGAACTATCTAAATTTCACCACTTCTGTTAATATCTTCATTAACAAGAAAGATATTGGATGAAATATTTTGTTACCCTTACATAGGACTTCAATGATAAAATCCTAGGATTCCAACTGTTAGGACCTACTTACCAAGTGGATTGTTTCAGATTTTATCAGGGGAAGATAACTGACAAAAGACCCTTATTTAATATGCATGATATAGTTGTTATTAAAGCTTTTATTATAGTATTACATAATAGCAAATATTTTCTATGAAATAAGTTATTTCTGCGATAGATACGTGATGCCAGCACAAATCCCCACCCAGCAAGTATTGGGTTGTATCTCAATGATTAGGTTATAAATGCGGGTTCAGAATAGGGAGGTTTTAGCATAGTTAAATGTTACACTATTTTCTCTAGATCTGATTTTGTTAGAAAATACAGATAATATTTTGGAAGAGATGTCTAATATAACTTTATTTAGATTTTGTAATAAGCAACAGTTAAATGATTGAAAAAATCAGTTGTCCTGTATATATATATGTCTATTACTGAGTGGTGATTTAGTAAGATTTCAAGTAATGGTATTTTATAGTTTAAGTTTCATGATTATGAACGTTCACCGACTTTACAGCTATTTCCCCTAGTCATAGGGCTATCGGTATCTTTCTATCAATATTCCTGGGGAGTCTTTTACTCCGCTAATACAGTCAACAAATTGGCACAACGGAATTATACCGCCCTCGCAGGTACCCATTTACACCTGGGTGGAGTGAAGCAATCGTAGGTTAATTTCTCACTCAAGGAAATTAGCTTAGCTTCTGGTAGGGTTCTAACCCAGGACATCTCGTTCTCTAAGCGCGCGTCTTACATGTACCACTGAAATACTGCTCCAACGTTGTAACTTGATATCAACCATTAATTCAAAGTATATCATATTACCTGTAGAGAGAAAGTCACCGTCTGAAGATATAAGTCCACCATAACTATCGTCGTATTTGGAAGCATCTACAATATAAAATAAATGGTTTATAATCTATTGCAATTGACACTTATTCACTAATTATCTTTGCAAACCCTATGGAAACAATCCTGCAGCGAGCCTAGCAATCCTTACGGGACACATCTAGTTTAGCGGATCCCGGAAGTAAATATAAATATGCATGCGCAGCGTTCTGTTTCTATGAGCAGACGCGCGAAGATAAATGCGGCTAATTTTCTGTTATTATGGGGGCTGCCGCCCCCACACCCCGCCGATATTTAAAATGGATAATAAAAAAGCATTTTTAAAAAGTTATTATTTAATAATTCATTTAAATAATGAATAAAAAACTGCATCGGTCAAACAAAAATGCGTCCAAAATTTGTAAACAACGCAACGTCCGAGCATGCGCAATAGCGGGGTCCGCTAAACTAGATTCTATCCATCCTTACAATATCGCGGTTGTTTCACTACCACCATCATCGGTAACCCTGGGTATGATTTGTCAATCTGTGATGCTTTTGACAAAAAGTCTTACAAAAAAAATCTTTGATAGTCAAAAGCAAGAAACATTAATAATACGCTATTTTTTATGGCTTATCAATTCTAAATATTATAGAATTGTGTATACCTTTTAATATCATATCATAGTTATGCTTATTATCCGTCTGACTTTGAAGTGCTAATTATTTGAAACTGACTTACAAAGATTTTTTTCGTAAGAATTTTTGTGAAAAGCACCACTGCGCCGTGTGTTAACAGTTGGTGTGTGACTCGATGATTGGGAAAGTTAACGTCAAGAGTCGACTGAATAATGTTAGTAGTAGTGGACTTAAAAAACCTTGCTTTAACTTTAACTTTGATAGTATTTTTTATACTGTGGGTTTCCGACAATGGCGACAATCTGTTATTGTGTATTTTCTTTTTCTTTTTAAATATGGTACACACCCTTCACTGTACGTTCTAGTTCTGTTTATATCCCTCGGGTACAACTATACATGTATTACCTTGGCACCCATATACAAATTACATGGTGTAACAATTCTCTTATTTTAAAAAAAAGTTAAAGCTTGATAGTAAAGAAAAAAACTAGAAAAAAACCCATATAAATTGTCCATGATAAGGACTTAACCTTATACAACAAAAAGGTGACTTTAAAAAAATAGTGATATTAAGTGACTACATACTCAGGTTTTGGCTATGACTGTAGGATGGAAAATATTTTTTATAAAATTCTGGTTTAAATACTTGTTCATAGTGACCAGCTAAAGTCTGAAAAAGAAACAAAATAAAATATTTAAACTGAAGGCAATTTTGAAAGAAATCGACTCATCAAAAGTTTTTATGCATTTTCAGTGTTTGGGTTTGAATATTTTAACAGCGGTCATTTCCCAACTTTGCATTTATTCATCAAGTACCCTAAACTTTCAAACCCAAAGAACAAATTTAAAATAAAATACTGAACTATTATCAAATGAATTACAATGTTAAGTTACTTCAAAGTAAGTCATACATCACATGTTTTGGTAACTTCACTTCATCTAATGCCTCAGTCCCATAAAATCGTGGCTTTTTACGGACCTGTACGTGCAAACAGTCGTAGGCCGTGGGATGCCTTGCGTTTCAAGGTGACGGTACACGCATGGTACAAAACAACACACTCATACGGAGCCGTAGCTGGAAGGTATACGTGTTTAATCCTTACTCTGCCACGATTTTGTTCACGATTTGACTCTGAAACTGATACGTGTATCCTGGGCTCATCTCCCAAACACTGGTTAAAACGTAACAGACCGTACGAGTACGCAAGAGTTCGTACGGGTCCTTGCGGAGCTTGATCGCACGGCGCCCGTACGGTGCCCTCACGGCTATTTTTATGTTTATGGGACTGTAGCTTGACTGATTTAATATATGCAAACTATATTTAAACTTGTATTTGAATTGTCTCATGTCAATTTTTAAGGCTGTATCAGCCAAAACGTATTTTAATATAACATTTAACTATACTTGCCTTAGGACATTTACATTTATTATGTCTTTTTGCTCTCTTGGTTCTACTGAGTACTTTGACGTCATCGATGACGTCATTATTATCATCATCGTCGTCGTCATCATCATCATCATCATCATCGTTATCATTATATGACCGGTTAACATCAGTCTAGAAAATAAAACATGTAATGTCTTAGATAAAGACATAGTTTATATATTTTTATGTTTAAATATGTATGTATGTTATATAGACAACAGTACTATGTACTGACATGTTGTTGAAATATACTGTATATAAAAAAGATAGACTTTCCAAAGAAGAAACAACATTATTAGCCCCATTGCCGGGTTGAGGAATAGTGAGGTCGATCAACACGACAGTTAGAATTACAGTCCAGTGTTAGAAAAGGGTTTTCTCATTGAAAAAAGAATGACTTAAAGACGCAAAGCTTGTTTGAGTCAGGTTCTAGTCTGGATCTGTATATAATATATCTATGGAATGGGCGGTACCCAGGTAATAATCTTTTCTAAGCAAACTTTAAATGACAGTTTCACTTTGGCATTCATTGTACTACTTGCATGGATAAAAGTGCATGGATATTTATATCTTTTTCTTATTCACGGTAGTCAGGTAAACTATTATGGCTTATACAGTACCCTTAAAAAGTTTGGAGACATTTTCACTTTGTAAGCCTACTGAATAGCTTTTATCTAAAAGATGACGACTGTTTATTTTGAAATGCTTTGTAGTTTTGATTTATTTTTTGGTTATCATAATTATTGTATCCTAGACTACAAAAATATCATTAACGATTTGTTATGGAAATAATTACAATATATAATCATAGATTTGGAGGTTTTAGGATATCAGATGCTAAAGTTTATAGATATGTTGCATTCCTGAAATTTGTTTCCATTTTATCATAAAGCATACTTAAATACATTTAAAACAATGATTCAACAAACAAAAATCATCAAAAATAAGTAAATTTTTTCTGTCTTCAAACTTTTGGTGGTTACTGTACATGTACATTTACACACGCATTAATAATCTGAGAATAAATATGGAAGTAAATTTCATTGGTTCCTTATTTTGCAAACGATTTCATTTTCATCGAATATTCAAACAACTTCTAAGAAGTTTACACCAACGTTTCTTAGTTTCCGAAAAGCGTTTTGTTTAAAAGATATAATACACCTAACTTCCTCTTTCACAATGAGATTATACAAGTAATATTTACGACAGGTAGTAAATCATACAAGGTTTACTGATTTAAATAATTTTGTAGTGATTGTAATAAGATGTCCCAAAGTTAACGATAAATAAAAGTCTTCGTATTGTTAATAAATGTATACAGTGAAATTCTAACTTAGCCGTAACCAAATCATGCTGTTGCTGACAATTGTCTCTAAGTCACTAAGGCTTAATTTGAGAAAAAAAGTTTTATTTTATTAAGACCACTCGACGACTAAAAGCATCGATTTTGATTGTCTTGATATTCCTAAAAGTGGAACAGAACTCTATAATTAGGTCAAAACTTTGTACAATACCGACAAATTGTTTGTTGGCAATAAACTGAGTCTACATGTTTGACAATACAATATTTTGATAATAAGATTAGAATATCTTCAATTAATGTTTAAAGGGAGGCAACAAGTAATGAACTTTGTCTGTGCCGTATATTGAAATAAAAATACAGGGTCTGCATAAAATCTTGCTTGTGGACTCATACTTGTACCAACTATAAAATATATTTTGTTCAACATATACTCTCCTTTGCATCCCTCAAAATTTCACTCTTTCACTTTCTCATGGGCGTAGTCCATTTGCTGAGCTGCGAGGGGAGCGTACTCAACAAACAACATATCGACATTTCACCATTTATATTGCCTAAACTTGGTTTTAGATTAATCATCTATGGTATGAACAGACATCGCAACACAGTGGGTATCAAACATCTAACCACAGGATTCAAAACTATGAAAATCAGCTCTGAGCATTGTTTATTATCTTCAACAAGAAATTTACCCACACTATTTAAACTGAGCATGTATATAAAAACTGACATTCAATCACACGTAGATATTCAATACTCATAACTAATTATTGAAAACTGTTATAAAATGCATACTGAACGAATTGATAAATTATTGGCAAATATATAGATAGTTCAATGATGCATTGAGACATCCACATTATTAAGTTCAGCTATGATAAATGTACAATATAATATATTTAGCTAACAAATATTACTAGTCCAGGGACATGTGGGATGGGAATATTGACTTGTCCGCAGACATAAATGTACGAGTCGGGCATTGGAATTTTGCACCCCTGATATGGTGTTTAAAGGTACTAGTTCACAGATTTGGTTAAGATTTTTCTATATTTTTAAAATACCATTCCGTGTCTGTAATTGCGTCAAAAATTGAGTCTTAATATTATAAGACACAGTGACCTATTGATTGCAAGAAATGTACAATAAAAGTCACAAAAATGCACTTAAATTGGCTATACCGTGACATACGGGCTAGATATTAACTACTTGAAACACTATCTTTTGTAGTTGTATGTCAATTTGCACTCAAATCACTAATTTTCTGCTTAAAAATTGTTTCCAAGCAGTTTTGATAGTTCCAAGAAAAGTTGATGTTTAAGTTGAAATCTGTGAAGGAGTACCTTTAAGATAAATCACTGGATAAAACTTTCATATGAAATATAGATTATATATTACTAGGAAGAATAAAATATGATTTGATAATGTATCTTCACCTTTTTGTTTTGTTGTACCTTGCCAATTAAGATAACAAGGCAGTCAACAAACTTACTGATATTTTAACATTTTAACTACCAATACAATATGTTTTCCTGCCTCCTCTTGATTACAATTAAATTAGAGCAGACTTATATTAACTCAATCATTGTTTAAACTGATGCTCCAGCATTAGGACAGCTCTTGGTTGACTGATTGACAATCATACACCATCACACATTTTAAAAACATTTTAGTGTCGATTGTGCTTCCTGTTTTGATCGTGATTTCGTCCCGGTTAGCAATATGCCATATGTTTGCGCTTGCAACAATTGCGCTTCGTTTTAAAGATTAAAAAACTATCTTCCTTCAAGAAATTCTATTAACCAACATGTACATGTATGAATGAATTAAGAAAATTAAGATATGACATATGATTTGTAATATATTTACCTGTACAGATCTCTTCTGTCTTGAAGATGTAAAAACTGAGTATTGGTCCTCTGTGAGCATAGTATCTCGTGCTGGAACGGTATCACGTGTTTGCATGGTATCACGTGCATGCATGGTATCACGTGCTGGAACTGTATCACGTGGTTGAGTTGCATCGCGTGATTGAATTGTAGCACGTGCCTGCATAGTATCACTTGCTTGCATGGTATCACGTGCTGGAACTATATCACGTGTTGGAACGGCATCAGGGGCTGAATCAGTTTCAAATGCAAGAATGGTACCCTGTACGGTTTCATGTGCTGGAATTATATCTCGATTAAGGACTGCATCACGTGTTGGAAAGCTCTCGCTAGATGAGACCATTTCACGGTTTATAACGGTATCACGACTAGCCATGCATTCAGCATGTACACTAGAAGTCAGCGCTGAGATATAAGTACAATATATACATGTACATGCACACATTATACATGTAATAAAACATATAATCACCACACGATTTGGTGTCAGTAGTCTTGTAATCCTAGAATCTTCCATAATGGCACGTATATCCAGAGTTTATACCATTCCTTGAAAATACAACATGTATCATTCACTGACTGCTCTCATAGAAACAGTATGGCAAACTATCTTGTCCTTAAATATTCAGTAACAAATTTCTTTAAACTAGATAGTCCAACGTGTTTTCATCAATTTACTTCCCCATGTAAGTATCCTTCTATTTTTATTGTGTCTATTTATATTATCAATTTTGGAAGCCCTGGCGTTCTCACTGGGAATAGTTTATTATTATGATTCACGGATATAAACATACCTTATATGTACATGTATATATGTATGAACGGTGTATCTACCTTTTCATACCCTTATTTTTAATCCCTACGATATCAAGCATGTTGGGCATGATGTATGGTGGCATATATCTGCCATCAGATTACCACTTAACTAACTAGTTACCGTAACTAGTTAACCTCTTAATTAACTAGTTAGTTATGTGGTTATCTGATGGCAGAAATATGCCACCATAATGATGTTATGAAATAAAGATATGTAATATAAACTGCCTTTTAAATTTTTTCAAGTTTGCAGACGTACTGATTTTATACTCATTATTTCTTATTGGAGTCTAATATTGATTTTGTATTGTCACCTCATATTGCAAAAGTAAATTTATTAAATATGTAAGCATTTTTGGTTATATTATTAAATTGTATGCAGACTTATTACAACATAACATAGTTAGAAAATTTAATTGCTGGTATAAGGATAAACGATAAGTTATGTGGTGCTTTACACAAAAATTCTTACGAAACAAAACTTCGTAAGTCAGTTTCATATAATTAGCACTTCAAAGTCAGACGAATAATAAGAATAACTATGATATGATATTCAAAAGATATACACAATTCTACACAAATTGTATAATATTTAGAATTGAAAAGCCAAAAAAATGAGCGTATTATTAATGTTTCTTGCTTTTGACTTACGAAGATTTTTTTCGTAAGAATGTTTGTGAAAAGCACCTCATAATATTGTCCACCGACGTTTGGAGAACACTGTATTGTACAGTGCGAAATAAGATATGGTACCTATTACATAGGACAAATGAGTGGGCGTGTCGAAGTTAGAAAGAACAATGAACCCACTTTTCGTAAAATTAGACAGACTAACAGTCATCAAATAGGAAATCTATTGTTTTATTTGTTTATTACAAATTTGACAAAAAAGGCGGGAATGTTTCCAATTACAAGTGTTCCAATATTATTTGGAACACTTCCGCAAACTTCTACGCATATGTATTTTGATATACTTTGGTATACTGCGGCGATCATATACGCAAATTAATTGCGTACTAAATGCGTAATAAGTACCAAAAGCATTGATATAAGGTTAAAAATGGAGAAAACATATTTCCTGTACACCGAATAAAAAAACATAACGCCTTGCATTGTTAACAAAACATTTATTGCTTCATATTTAACAAAATAATGGTAACATTTAGATAGAGCTATGGTGGCATATTTCTGCCACCAGATTACAACATAAATAACAAGTTGGTCATATGAAAATCTAGTTAATACGTAACTAGTTCGTCACTTTCCATTGATATATATACTCGCTGTATAGTAAGTAGTTATACAGTTACGTCACCAGACAATCTCACGACAATCAGGTTAAATATGGAAGTATTTGGTGGCAGGAATATGTCATCGTACATAGCATTAAAATCATAACAAATTCAGGCAAACATAAAAAGAAACAGGTGCACTATAGAGGGTTGTAACATGTGGTGTCTAATACCGTTGGCAAGTTTGCTTCATTTTAGACTGGCTGCTGCCCTAATCCCCCTACTGTTAGATTAAGTGTTTTAAATTTATCACAGGCGGGTCGGTCCCAATCAACCAAAGGGATTTGATATAAATACAAACTGTCGTTTTAATATCAGGACCAAACAGACAGTTTTTAGACTTTAGACTTATCATATCATGCTTAAATAATGACTGGGCTTTACCATTTCAAGCGAAATAGTTGGTTTAGCGCCTGTTGTTCTGCAAACAAACTATAAACGCAATATACAATTTACAAGTGAAGTAATAAAAATTCAAATCAGACTCTGTGTCTGAGACCGGCTCTTGAATTTAACGTATGGAATGATGAAATAAATGTCAATGTTTATATACAACTTTTATGTACAATATGAATAATTTTAGACCAAAATATTTGACCAGTTGTCTTTCGGAATGTTCCATTATGTACGATAATTCTTAAATTGATCTTATTAATTGCAAACTATCATTTTTTCATATAGCATTATCATATCGTATACTTCTTCTGAATTGAGTTAATTTGTAATAATTTCACTCGTTTATTCCACATGTTCTGGTCGTAAAATTACAATGTAGTAATAATTAACAGTTTTATACATGTATGTACAATCAATGAAACAATGTAAGACTTACGTCTCGTATATACAATGTAATATTTACAATAAAATGATGGAAATAATTACATGAGTAATGATTATGCTGCCATTGAGGTATGAAATAATGTACACAAAACTGAATAAAGCTATATCTAAAAATTACATTGTTTAACAAAATAAGTATTCATATATTAATTAGAAAGAACCATTTTAACATGTCTAAATCCGGACAAATACACTCACACACATACTTAAATTAAACAGTAAACTCCGAATTGTTTACTCACACATTTTAAGTGTGTATGATATTTAATGTCATTTTAGTTATAGTAAAGTCGTTTTGGACAGTGTTTTATTTTAATGCCATGGTCAACTGTGAGTATAAAATCACAGAATCATGTTGTTGTTTTTTTTCAAAATTTCTTAACATTTTGATCATAAGTAAACGGGACCAATAAAGCTTTGTACATCATGAAAATTTGTGGGTAAATCTGTAATTCTTCAGATATAACTCTATACATTTTACATTAAATGTTTTCGATCAATTTGATAAATAAAACATAATATTTTAATGACGTCAATATGTGAACATTCCCTTTCTCGCTACAAGCGACGAGAGAGAAAATATACTGATATAATGAACCCACAGGTGCCAGTCACGAAATTTCCTTATTCTACGAGTAGAATACATATACTACAATGAGGAAAATTTGTGACTGGCACATGTGGATGAATCTTATCATTGAACGTTTTACCAGGCTTCATACATATTCCTGATACTTTCCACGTAGCAATCCACAAAACAATCGTAAAACATGGTCATGATTGATGAGTGAGATTTTTCGTACTGGATTTCTAATCAAATGTTTAGTTAGTAATATAAACATTATTTAGCTTTGAAATTAGTGAACACGTCTAACCCACAAAACAGATAACAATTTGGTATCTTATCCTAATAAAGGGAAATATACAAATGAAGTTTGGTTGGTTAAAGATTAAGTTAATTATGTCTTTTCTTAGACGTCTGATCTTTGCTGTTTGTGTCGAACTTGCTAACTTGAACCAGACCAAAGTAAGTCATGTGGTTGTTTAAAGTGATTTGTTCAGTAGGTGTTGATGTTTGTACCTCGAGAGTGTCTGAATTTTCTAGATTCATCAATCCAGTAATAGAACATGACTGTTGCTGTGTGCTATCGTTGTCGCTGTTTACCCCATTGACACATCGCAGACTTCCTATAATTTCATCATTTCTTTTATGTACCAACATTATAGACTTTGAAGTTGATCTTCCACCGATATAAGCCTGGAATATATACATTTAGTCTTAAACTACAGCCTTGTAGAGAAAAAATATTATATTGAGCATGCTTAACTAATCATTCAAAAATTACTGTATCATATCTGTCTATTTCCCCGTATCCAAACTCGTCGGAGCTGAAATTTTGTACCGTGTTTGATACTTTTGATAAATAAATCATACATGTACTTATGATCTGCGCTTTGAAACTTGAACCTTCGTAGATTAAAGAATTATATTTATTTTATTCAATGATATGGTTCAAGTGTCATCATGGTGTTAGTATTTTGTGTCAAAAAAGTGATAAATCTACATTAAGTGGTCTACTAAACGTGCAATGAAAGGTCATATGACATTTCCCTGTGGTGGCAGCGTTTGTAGGGTATACTTATAACATTGAACGAAAACTGCCAATAAACATTAAGTATGGCGTTCGGTTTTGTAGAAACTCCCAGCAGCGGTTATTTCCCTTTCTCAAATCAATAAGCATGACGTAAGCACTGTGAGGAGTTTGAGTTTTGTAATGCAGGAATAGCTAGTTATCTGTCAAACTCCTCACAGTGCTTATGCCACGCTTTCCTACTATTTGACTCAATAAAGGGAAATAACCGCTGCGGGGAGTTTGGTTATCTGTATCTAAAATAGCGTCAATTTTAAAAGGAAGATTTTTGTCCAAGTATGTGAATGCAAACAAGAGGTACATACTATCAAGTGTTTTACGATCTATTTAAGTCTTAAATCCTTCTATAATGTTTTGTTGAATTATCGTAAGATTTTGTTATAATATGCTGACCAGTAGTGGTCTTATGTTCTAGTCAGATTATAGTGAAATCTTAATTACAAAGTGTATTTATTTCGTACGTTAATAGTAGCAGGGATTCAGTGGTAGGACGAGCGTTTAGGAATCGTAAGGTTACGGGTTTAACCTCACATGCTAATGGGGCACATGGGGGCACTGCTAATTTTCTTAAACAAGAAATTGATCTATAGTGTTGTTCCACACTAACAAGGTGTAAATGAGTAAAGCAATGGTAACCTGTTTGAAGATGATTTAATAATCAAGGACAATTGTTCAAAAAGTATTGATAAGTCGGCTGAACAGTAAATGGAAGCAAACCACATTTTAACTTGACTTTTTTCTTGCAAGTCCAATCAGTTGTTTGACCTAGATATTCCTAAACACGTGTTGTATTATCATAGTGTATCAAGTATTTGTTATCACACAATTATTGTGTCATATCACAAAGTCACTCTTCCTGTAACCTTAGTTTTGAAAGTTTAGATTTCGTGGAAACTTGAAAACCTCTCCTACATCAGCAGTGTGTTCAGTTACCTTGAACGTTCCATAACGTTCCGTAACGGATGAGTCGGAACAACTCAACCCATATACAACTTAACCAGAGACAACTCAATCTCCTACTGACGGATTGAGTTGTCCCAACTTTTAGTTGAGTATTGCACGGGTTAAGTTGTCTTCGGGTTGAGTTCTTCAGGACCCGTAACGTTAGCTAAAAGTAGTAACTGAACACGGGGCAGAGTTTTTTCTTACGAAAATGTTTTAAAAATAACGATGTTTTTCTTAAGTGCCCTTGGAGAAAAAAACAGAACCCTTTCTCTGAAAATTTTGAAAGTTTTTTTCGAAGAATTTCTTTACGTGACCTGGCGATAAAATTTTAGATAACCTGTCAATTGTTATATGACATTTAATCTATGCATCAAGTATGCTTCAATGATGATAAGGTATCACTTGTATATATAATCAGTTATTTCAATATAATAACTAACGCACAATGACTATAGCTCATTTAAGATAACACGAGACGTTGATTACGTAGAATATAGTTTCGTTTTTGTCACAAGTTATCCTAAATGACCCATACAGGTGACTGCCTATCTAATCAATGTCAAACAAAGATCATTACAAATGGTTTCATTTGTTTTTTGTTTACACTTCTTATTTGAGGCCACAACAAGTTGATCATATGTTCTATGGATTCGCTTGCACCTTAATTTTGACGGTTTTTACCCCCCAAAAAATACTTTTATTTCCTCGCTCGCTCATAAAAATGTGGTCAAACCGCTATATAAAGCAACTGAATTAAGATTTTACTTATTTTTCCCCCATTTTTCCCAGAAAAATCTGTAGAACACATGATCAACTTGTAGTGGCCTGACTGGGAAATGAAATTTGACTATTCACCAATCTATTTTAGTATGGTTACATATTCTGCTCCGAGATAGCTTTTAGAGTATTTAGCGAATATTTATAAAGTTTCTAAAACAGTTCTATTCTCATAGTATTTCATTTCGCTCTTGGATTTTGTCCACGAGCCGCATGAACTAAATTGGCTAGTCCTTATTTAAACTGGTATATAATAAACAACAAATAGATTTTATCCTTTATTCCATATCGGTCAATAGTTTACCTATGCAGGTCAACAGTCATATTCCATGAAAAAATATAGCTACATTTTGCATTAAAGGTCATGTGTGTGTATGTAAATAATGGACTTGCCCATTTAATAATAAGGTAAATCAGGTGATGCAAAAAGCTAATCATGGTGCTATTCTTAGAAAAATAACTTCGCAATGTGCATCTTGTACAGGACTGTGTGATACATGTGTGTAAATTGTGCGCCCCTTATTTACAGCCTCTAATTACAGTCTTTTTATAAAGAAACATAATCACTCTACTCTGAATGTGTTGACATACTCTGGAACTACGATTATAAGGATATCTCCAAAGTAATCCGAATGATATTGTGCAGTATTTTGATTCGGACTGGTTCGGTTTTGTTCCTTAGAGCCAATGCAAATAGCTAAAACTACAGATTGTTGACTCTGTCGACCAAAAACATGTCTATTGCCCTGGGCAGAATATTATAAAAAATTTTGCGACAATTTAAATTAACAATATATCGAAGGATTTACGACTAAAGTTAGTCGTAAGACGCTTGATAATAGGGGCCCCTAGTACAGAGTACTTAGATAGGAGTATACATACCTGAGCGTAAACTAGAAATATTCCACTAGATTTCACTGTTGCTATCGAATTATCAAACGTCACTGGTGATCTTTCCTCGTCATACCAACTGGATTTTGAAAATATTCTTAAAGGTTCATGGCCTGAAATAATATATAATATACAAAATGTATTATATACATAACGTGTATTTTAAAGTTACACGTAAAAAAAAATCAAATACATGTAACATGTATTGTAATGGTTCATGTCAGATATATTTCCATTAACGACACACATTGAGCGATACGAATTACAAAACTTGTGCTGGTTTCGTATAACGCCAACAACTGGAAACATGGAAACGTATTTTCCTTTTATTTTGTGTGCGTCCATCGTTCAAATATGGTACCATACACATGTACCTTTCCCATGTTTCATAAAATTATTGTACGTCTTTTATGTTTGTTTAGTAAAATGTAAATATGTATATGTCTTGTTTTCTTTTGGGCTTATCAGTCTAAGAAATTATATGTAATAAACAAAACAAAAATATATATATATATATTTCCATTAACATCTAATTAAAGGCACATGCTTATTTTTCAGATAACATGCGTTTTAAAGGTGCATGCCAAATATACATCAAATAACATGAATCTTAAAGGTCCATGTCAAAATATTTTTCAAATAACATTTTTCTTAAAGGCGCATGCCTGATATGTTACAAATAACATGTATATATTATGTTCATGCCAAATGTTTTAAATAGCATGTTATATAAAGATCAATGCTATTTTTTCCAAACAAATATGTAATTAAATGTTCAAGTTCAAACCAATTAGGAACTTTGGTCAGTTATCTTCCCCTGATAAAATCTGAAGCAATCCAATTGGTAAGTAGGTCCTTACAGTTGGAATCCTCGGATCTTATCATTGAATTCCTATGTAAGGATCACAAAATATTTCATCTAATATCTTTCTTGTAAATGTAGATATTAACAGAAGTGATGAAATTTAGATAGGTCTTTACCCTATCAATACTTAGATTGAATTTCAAACAAAATAAATGATTTACAAAAAAGTTATTAAAAATTAATTTTGGCAAATTGACATTGAAAAGTAAGGGTAAAATCCGAGTACTCCAACTAATTGGACCTACCTTTTTGAATAGTATACAAAGGGAAATAACTGACTAAAGTCCCTTATTATCTTTAAAAATCACACTTCATTATTATACTACTAAAAAACCTGGTTGTGCAACGTAAGTTCTGTAAAACAAAATATTTTGTACTTTTGATTCAGTGGCTAACTAGTTATGTAACAAGTTAATCATTTATCAATTATCTAAAATCTCTAATTGGTAAATAATTAGTTAGTTACTAGTTTATAGCAGTTAGTGGTGTTGTTATCTGATGGCAGAGATAGACCACCTTACTTACGAAACTAAAGCTCTTTAAAGTAGATGACCAAACTTCAACAATATGGGGCACGTTCTGCAAGACGATCGCTAGCTAGCGCTTTTTGAAAGCGATTTTTGTAGCATAAGAGGTGTACGAAACGGTTTGCTTCAAGCTAGCTAATGCAAGTTGACGACTTTCTCAAACAAAAAGTTCAGAATTGTAACAAATGGAAAATATTCATATTATCCCCATGATTATTCTATTTAATCGATTTCACTAAATATAAGCATGAAATAAAATATATATCAGTATTCTTGGATAAGAAACACGTTCCTACAGAGGCAGCCAATTTGTTTTTAAAAAGCAAAAGTGTTCCTAATAAAATGGCCAGCAAGAAAAAAACTTGCTACGTATCGCTAGCTAGAGATTCAATTTGCTTGATCGTAGCAGGCCGTTCCGTAGGAAATCCTTAGGTAGCCATACAAAGCGCTCACTTAGCAGAACGTGTCCTTAATGTGAATAAGTTACAAAAGTAAGTTATTTGTTTTATCTATGGTAGAGTTCTTTTTTTTTCTTAACTGTCAAAACATGAATAATTACTTGGTGGCTTCGTGCTCTTTGTCTAACATTCGTTACAATGTGAAAGTGTGTATTCAATCATCGTGAAATTATTAAAACTTTGACAGTTGAGGAAACAGTGAACTATAGAGAAGGTTATGCTACTTGCAGTAAAGATGAAGGAAGCTGGCGTGAAGCAATATTTTATTGGTTTGAACTTTGCGTATTTCCCTTGAAGGAAATTTTAAACAATTAAGCACATAGGTAAGCAGGTTGGCGAATTTGTGAAGTGCGAAGCATTCTATTAGAAGCGTTTGGTTAAAGTCAGAATGGTTCTAGAATAAAGCAGTTTCATTTATGACACAAAAAGCACATATATTTGTATTTACTTTTTTTAGGAATGAAAGTCCTGTTTAAACATAGTGTGCCTTCCAACTTGTCTAAATATTTGCATAATTCTGTAAAAAAAGCATGCATTATTAATATTCATCTTTAGTTTCAAAAGTTAAGTAACAAAAAGTTTGAAATCAAGATTTATTTGTGAAAATAAAGTAAAGAACAAATTGAATAAATTGAGTAAGAATTTAGAATAAAAAAAAAATCTCAGTATACAGAAATGGAAACAGAAATTCCCTTCTTAAAATATATAAAATAGGTCATGCCTATCAATTTTATCTCAAATTCTATAAATGCTATCTCGATAGCGACAATACAGTGGAGCATAGTCTAAGACTAAGGTCATGCTGGACTAAGACAAATGATGTACCATATGAAATGAGAGTGAACAACTAAAAAAATTGAGAACAAGAAATTATGGTCCTATTTATTAAACAATTAAACACAGGCTATGTTGGAGCGGCTAAATTAAAAAAAAACGCCATTTTGAAAATGGTTGCATCCATTTAGAATACTGGAATTAAAAGATTTGATAAACATTTCCTGCCTTTAATCAATAAAACCACATGTACACTCGATATAAAATTTATAATTTAAGCATTAGAGTCAAACAACATTAAATGCCGCCATTTTGCTTTGTGGCAGCCATTTTGAAAATGGCGGAATCGTTGATGATTTTTGGAAAAAAGTAATACATCATAATATATTGAATATGAGAAACATTCAACACATTTGAGTTGTTTGTATTCGGAAGTGTAATATTTCCCGCCATCCGCTCCAGTACCTGTTTAAAATGCATGCCAGGCTTACAGAATTAATATTTTGTTATGATAAGTAAACCATGGACTCCATATATTTTGTGTCACTAAACTACCTATTATAGTATATGATTATACACCGTACGTGATCGTTGCGTTAAAAAGGACGGTATACAAAGTTTCATTAAAATTGAAATATAGATTATTTACCCGTACGTCCAAATTGATTGTATTGACCGCCAACTGAATTTTGTACTTCGGCATCAGACATCGAGGCTTCAAAATGAGCCGCTTGTAACTGAATCTGTACCTGTAATGTATTCATCAATGTTTGAAGATAGTTGATAAATGTGATCCAAATCCAACCAATTGTTATCCGTAATTACCTTTTACACATTATTGAATGTGAGACTTGTGTTTGCATTGTTATCAATAGTTATGAAATTGTAAGACATCTCTAAATACTTCCAAACCACCATACGTTGTAATCAAACAAGTATCACACAGTGAACATAGTACATAGCTTGCGTTCATTTGTGTTATACATATTGTGCGTAAAGTTTGACCCCGACCTGACCTTTATGCAAGAATATTCATTACATTGATACGAATGTAGTATTAATGCTCGATTACACCATGGTCGTGAGGATTATGAGTTAAAATTGAACACACAAACATACTTCTATAATTTTACAATCGCTTCCGAAGTGTAGAATATGCGTGGTACTGATTTTCGTCGGGATATGCGTAGATAATTATTAGATGCAAATGTGAAAGGTCAGATCGGGGTCAATTTTTACGCACTATACAATGTATATATAAATATATCAAGGAATAAGTCAATAAGTTTTTCATTGAATGATGAATTAAAACATATCACGATAAAAGACATACAAACAACTTGCAATAGCATCAAATGCTCATCAGTCACATTTTAGTTCTACCCGCTGTTCGTGTACAATAGGAGGTACATTGTATTTGCGGACAGAGTCGAATACAAGAACGGCAATTTACCTCATAATTTATTATCATTACTATGGTTGAGGTAAAAAAAAAACTAATTAGTAAAAAATCATCTCACCGGCTTTGGTGCAGCTTTTTCTTTTAGTTTGTTTTGACCTCTAGTTTTTCTATTAATACATTTTTTAACACACTTAGCTCGGCGATTTTCTTTCTTCTTTTGACACATTGATTGACATTTTTCAGTATTAGTGGATCGTTTACTTCTCTTGTTAGATTGTGTCGTCTGACTAGAATCCTGAAATAGATCAACGACTTGATAAAATACAATACAGTACAAAAATTTTTATTCTCTCATTTCATATAGACATGAACAAATGAGGAACATAAATAGATATATATATTTTACGATGCACATAATAAGGAAAGAAGTACATACATAATTCAACAATGTCACATAATAATAAAGAACAAATAAGTGACATTGAATAGGGTTGCAATCAGGAAATATTTTTTTCAAGTTATGTATTAATGTATTGCTGTTCATATAAGAGCACCAGAGCAATCAGGAACTATTTTTTCAAGTTATGTATTAATGTATTGGTGTCCATATAAGAGCACCAGAGCAATCAGGAACTATTTTTTTCAAGTTATGTATTAATGTATTGGTGTCCATATAAGAGCACCAGAGCAATCAGGAACTATTTTTTTCAAGTTATGTATTAATGTATTGGTGTCCTTATAAGAGCACCAGAGCAATCAGGAACTATTTTTTTCAAGTAATGTATATTAATGTTTTGGTGTCCTCTTAAGAGCACCAGAGAGTCATAATTATATAAAAAATTAAATAATATTAAAATATATGAATAATATTAACAAAGGGGATTTAAATTTTAAACAGAACCGAACTCATGTACTATTTTAGAGGAACGTACAGTTTAAGATCGAAGCCTGCAATTCGACCAACTCAAACTATCAGGATGAGTCAAACATTACATATACAATGTATACATGTTGACTATAGTGCGTACAAAAAAACAAAACACTGTTTATAATAACAATAGAATAAACTAATCCACTACGAGGGACGCTCAGGATGACAATAACATAAACATGTGATATGTTTTACGATTGTCTTAGTTGTTAGTGTAATGGAACAGATTTTTACCAACATAAGCACGATTTACCAACAAGTGGTGGTATCCATCATGCTAATTTTGTTACATGTATATCAGATACAAAGATTATCTTATTTAATTTCATAAGTTATAATAATATAAAGAGTAAACTCATAACACATGTGAACTTCAATAGATCTATATACATGAATGGTTTGCATGTTTCTTTTGAAAGTACATGTACAATGTATGCACTGACATGTTGAAACACCACATTATTTGAATATTAAATTGGTCATATAACATTTAATTCACTAGACTCTCTATATATTATTTTTTCAACACGTAATAGTATCAATACTTTAATTTGAATTACATGGTGGCATATTTCTGCCATCAAATAACCACACAACTAACTAGATAATTAAGGGGTTAATTAGTTACGGTAACTAGTCAACCACTTAACTTAATTAACTTAAGTGGTTAACTAACTACCGTAAATAGTTAACCTCTCACTTAACTAGTTAGTTATGTGGTTATCTGGTGGCAGAAATATGCCACCATAGTATTAGATGTCTCAAATTTGTTACCATACGGAGCCATGAAGAAAATTCCCATTCATAGTTTTTATACAAGCTAATTGTAAATAGAGACTGAATGGAAATTAGAGTTGATTTTCATTGTTTTGAATATTGTGGTTAGATGTTCACACCCCCTATGATTCACTTCCGGTATTATAAAAATGATGATAAAATGATAGTTCAATAAAAAAAAGTCCAGGAAAGATAATATTATTGCTAGCTATCGGTGTACTGACAAATTAGAGTCAAGTGCGTAAAGTGAACTCGATGTGAATGTGTCTGTACTGATTGAATATTTACTCGGTTCATGATTATGAACAACTATAGAGTAAAGTATTCTAGATTTGAGTAAAAACAGTTTAATTTAAAATCCCTTTAAGCGGTAACTAAGTGGAGACTTCCATGTTTGAGAGGGAACTCACATAGATAAAAATTCACTCTAATATTAAAGTCGTTAGGTTTTCTTTGAGTTTTCCCTGACATATACGGTGTTAATTATTGGGTTTATTTGTGAGTACAGAAACTAAACGTTTTCTAACAACAAAGTATATAGAATCAGCGCCGTAAATCTTGATTTATACCCTTTGATAGACAACACCCGGAATGCAAATGAATGGGCTTTTACCTCCGGTAAAACAAAAACAAAAAAAACGTTAATTGTACCTCGTAAATTGGAGTAGAAAACCCCAATATTTTGATTTCCGGGTATCATCTATTGTAAAATATATTAAAGCTAACTTACATCTAATTCAGTGTCGTTTTCCAAGTCACGGTTGCCATCTCCTGATGCGTCAGTTGACATTAAACTGTCATTAGGAATATTCGCACTGTCGTCATCATTATCATCATCATTATCACCGTTATAATCGTCATGTTCATTATCACGGTAATCATTATCGTCATCATCGATATTATCACTATTATCGTCATCATCGTCACTATAATCATCATCACCATCACTATAATCATCATCATCACTACTGTCGTAGTAATCATCATCATCATCATCAGAATCATAATATTCCAAATAGTCGTCATCAATCACAACATATTCTTTAAAATGTTCATGTTCATGTCCAGGTATGATTGGAGCAGCAGTAGTTATCACTGACGCTGCTAATGCTTCTGCTGTTGCTGATGCTGCTCCTGATGATGATGATGGTGGTGGTGATGATGGTGTAACACTATTAATAACATTAATTTTATGATAGCAATACCCGGCACATACACATGCTATTATACATGTTGTAAAGTTTATGATTGTTAGACCGATCATGAACAATCGCCATCCATATATTAAACGAGCTTTAATATTTGTACCGTAAGCAGTGTATTCAAGATTCTCCACTTGAATTAAACTTTCTTTCACAGATTTCCCCATACTTAGTTTTATTATATGTTCAGTCAGTTGACCAGAACAAATATTGATAATTAAATTTTGATTAAAAAATCGTATTTTCTAACTGTAAGCTGTGAGATTCAGATCTAGTCTGATGAACTTGTAGTAGGGTACCGAGGCTTTTTATTCTGTTCGTTGACTAATTCTGGTTAGTCCAGAAGATCCAATACGTTGTAAGCCTGTCTTCCATTCACCAGGAAACCCTAACAGAAACACAAAGAGAAACAGAAATTATGGAAATGAATGTTGAAACTTAAGTACTCGGAAATAACGCCCGACTCATTCGTGGGATAATTACGAGCAGTATGCATGTTCACTACTTTATAAATGTACTCTGTTCTAGTTTAATCATGGTTCGCCCCCTTCTTTCTCTGACATTTTGTTATTGGTTAATACTGAGTTAGATAATTATGCTGATGTCAACAGTCAACTACGAAACTTGGTTTTTTATCACTCTATTTTCAAAGCCTGCATTGAGTTTACATATTATGGAGAAGACTAATGTATAAGTGTCTATTGATCTAGCTCATTGCCCGTGAACATACATTAAATGTAACATATAAATAGATGGAGGCATTACTAGTTTAACTACATATAAACAAAGAAGAATGTACAGTAGTTATGCACTGAACTATTCATAAAGAAAATATACGTAGTAAGGAAGATATTTATGATTGGTCGACTAACAGTGGTATAATGAAACGGAATGAAACTTCGGTTTAATCCAATGTAAAATCTTCGTCTCGGTATTTTTGTACTTCATTTAAATAAAATGTTTAAACTATAAAAACATGCATGATTCTTCTCCGAGGCAGGCTTTCGTGAACCTTGGTCATGAAATAATTTCTACGGTCATTCTCTATCTGAAATAAACTAATTATAAGACAGTGGACGTGTTGCTATAAATAAGAACGATTTGTCCATAGATATGCTGAATTTAGACATTCAATATGATTAAATAAATGTTAGCCAAAATTATTATGATTGATTTCTACAATATTTATACAGCACTGTTTTCATAAATAAATACGTTCTAAAGTGTTTTATATTGACCAGACAAAACATGGCCATACATAGAACATTAGAGTACAAAATTAATTCAACAATAATGTTTTATCTGCATAGGTGGTCCTAAGAAATAAACGTTGATAAGAAATACACACACATTTGGCGTAAATCAAAGCACAATTTAAAAATCCAGAAAGTTTAAGAACTTTAAAATGGTCCAATCATTGGCCAAAATGGCTATTTAAGTTTACCCCCACCCCTACACCCCCCCCCCCACACACACACTTGGAATGATGATGGGACAGCATTTTAAAGATTTATAAAACTCGAATCAGAGCCGTAGTGTAATATTATATACATTGCGTTGTAACAATTATTTTTAGGCGAAACAATATTACCACAACAGAACAGATTTATTTCTAGCATCAAAACGCTATGTATAATTTTGTTATTGTCAATACACAATACAATTGGAAACAGCAGTGAATTTAGAAAGCATATGAATACAAATATAGTCACCTCTTTTTTAGTTCAACGTAACAACTTTTCTGGTGCTTGAGCCTTCTAAGCAAAAACTATGTAATGACCAATCAATGGAACTTTTACTTTACCGCGAAAAGTAAATTAATCACTTTTGTAAGATATGAAGATATTTTATAATCTAGCAAAGACCTCACAAATTCTAAGACTACCGTTTTGCCTTTTGTGAGACATTTTTATATCATGATGCACCGGAACTTATGAATGTAAACACGTGTAAAAAATAATAAATAAACTAATATATTCCTTAAAATAAACGCAATTCTGACTTGTGTTCGTTAATTCTCATTGTTCATGCATTAGGAAATAGGAAATTATTTAATGTATATTATCTTTATTATTAATAAGACGGACATTCAACTATGAGTATTATAGTGTAATTTCTATGTTTGGAGTATGACTTCAGTAAGTAGGCAATCATATTTCTGGAAATTATATTATTGGTGTATTGCTAATTACAAGGATTCTTATTCGTCTATGAACAACCCAGTTATAATAATTTAAAAATCCGATACCCAGTGACTAAGAATCAATTGTTCATATATAATAATGATTACTAGTAGTTTAGTTTAAACTTATTTTATTGCTCGTAAATACATTTTTCAATTACATAAATACAACAAATATAATGATAATACATAACTTAATGCATATACGGCAATCGGGTTGAGCCACAAGTTCTTAAACTTAGTTACGACTCTCCCCTATTACTAGTAATATATACTCAATACTTGGATAGACATCATATCAACACAATTTTGGATATCTTACGGAAACCAGCGCACCTAACCTAGCTTGCCTGGACCATTGTCTATATCCAGTACTCACTAACTCTTCCGCAAGACCAGAAACTTGTCCTATTACATTATCCAACCTAGAGCGTTTATGCCTAAAAAACTCTTGTACGGTATAAACATATATAGGGTATAGTAATTGTCTTTTGTCTTATACTATGTAAATAATGTTTGTAATATTTTGATTTTGTTGTGTAGCTCTCCAATACTGGAGGAAATAAAGTTATATGATATTTATTTGACATTTAACCATTTTATAAGAATATAAAAGCCAAAATGCGGACAAACATCTTTAATACACACTATTTCATTTTACTTTAATAATCAAACATTTAAACATGGGGTACATATATAATGTCATTCTATTCATGTTCAATACACTGGCACCAGAGTCCTCACACTCGTTAAACACGTACTATAAGCACATGGAACTATATACAAATGTATAGGGACGTGCGCATTATTTTATGATAATAAGATATGGACTCTGGTGTCAGTGGTTCAATATTCTGTTGACAAATATTTCATTATTATGTCATGATCAGTTTATGGAGAAATTAAAGACAAATTAAAATATCAAATGTTTAATATAATTAAATGACTTCAAGAATATTGCGACTGTTTTCAAATCTGTTGTAAATTAATGTTTTTTGGTATAGGGCCGTAACTACAAAAAGAATTTACTAGCAAATCCAAAAACATTCCCCTTGTAGTTTGCTTATTTAAATCCAATAGATAAGACATCCGTAAAAATACCCTCAAAATATCTCACATCTGTTAGTGAGACTTTACATATTGTACGTAAAATTAAATCATAAACATGACAGTCCATGGTGCTATAGTAACAAGTCATATTTCTTTGTTTCCTACTGCGCAAAACAATATGGCACATGTCGTGGTTAAGAAATGAAATAAAATAAAACATAACCATTTTAACCCCTAGTGTTGACCCAAATAAACGGATGTTAAATATCTACAATCGATTCAGGAAACGATTTACATGAAACGCATTCGCGCTACCCCAACTTATTTTGAATATTACAATATTGGCGATTGGCTGGAATATTGCATCATACATGTTTTACTTCCAGCAAGACGAAATAGGCTAACGATAATTTATTCTTATGTCATATGTGATATAATCTTACATAATGGTGCCTAACGTCGCTTTTCAATATTTTTATCAGTCATATCACGACTACAAGTCGTCCTACTCACGTTTCGTGGACATGCTTTATTACCTCTTTACATTAATCTTTCAACATACATTGTACATGTATTGTACTAAAAACATACCCTCGCCTATGTCTGATAATTTTGTTAGGCGAGAGAATAATCATTGAAAATATTTCAGGATTATAATCCCACTTTTTTGTATATTCCGCCTCGGAAACGAACCCACTGCTCACTGATCCTAGATTTGTATTTGATATTTGTAAAGCAGGCATATTGTGTCATACAATAACAAAAACATAAAAGATAAAACACTCGGTTGATTAGTAATAGAAATAATGAGTCATTATGGAATAGCTGTGTCTAAAGTTGTGAACCTAACCTTTCAGTTTCATGAAAATTTTTGATGGAAAGGTTCAACACCGTAGCAACGAATTTATAGATTTTATCACGGTGGTCAGTCAACCCACTCATCATTCATTGATTTCAAGGCTAAATCACTGGATGTAGCTGTTAACCAGTCGTAAGTGACATATAACTGCCCTTCATAATTAAGATTGAATGATAGGAGGGAGAATGGCTGTAGAAGTTATTTCATGACCAAGCTCCACTAAAGTATGCCCTGTCCGGGAAACGAACCTACAAACCCTCCATCTAGAATTGTGTGGTCCTAACTGAGCTAACAAACAATAATCATTAAGAATAATTTATCCATTCAGTTTACATAAATATAATTATATAGCCGCCCGGCTAGCTCAGTTGGTAGCACGCAAGTCTACTGATCGAGGGGTCGTGGATTCGATTCCCGGGCGAAGCATACTTTCGTGGAGCTTGGTCATGAAATTATTTCTACGGCCATTCTCCCTCCTACCAATGATTTACAATTATGTAGGGCAGTTGTCAGTCATTGACGAAAGTATGTGCTTAGTAGTTGGTTAACAGCTTAATCCAGAGATTTAGCCTTTCCAGGAACAGTGAGTAGGTTGAATGACCGTCGTTATATGACCTATATAATGTGTTGCTACGGCGTTAAATCCAACAAAAACAAACAAAAAAATAATATAATTATAACGGACAATGACCAAATCAGTTACCTAGTCGGTTTTTTTTTTCAAAAGGTTCGGGGTGTGAATCCCTTTAGGGTATTTTGCTAATTTCCTTGATAGGATAACTTGATATCAGAGTAAATGGGAACTCTTTCAGGTGGCATTATTCCTCATTTGTTGGCTGCAGTATATACATATGTAAAAGTCTCTCAATTAATGTTGATACATACAAGTATATGCTAGTAGCCAGATGACCAGAGACCGAAACAGTAAAGAAGTTGAAAAGTGTGTCTCCATGAAAACTAGACTAGATATGTTAAACATCTTTCAATATTATCATCATTATTATTATTCTTATTAATACTCCAGTTTGCTGCTTGATGCTATTTCTTGTGTGTGGGTGTGTGTGTGGCTGTGTGTTTGTGGTGTGTGTGGGGTGTGTGCGGGGATTGGGTGTGCGTGTGTGAGTGTAGGGGTGTGGGGGGAGAGTGTGTGTGTTTAATTCATTAATGTGTGTGAATTTCTTTAATGCTTTTACATGTATATATGTTGTTTACATTGTTTTGCATTGTTGTTAGATGACCTTCTGGTAGATAAGCCTTGCGCTTAAGGAGTTCTCATCTTTAAATAAAGACATTTTTATTATTATTATATTATTATTATTTAAAGGTAAAGCTTTAAACTTGAACGTAGATCTTCAATAAAATACGCCAAAAAAGTGGTCTCATATTGTTATATATGTCACAGGGTTTCCAAAGCACTTTCTATATTTAGAAATATTTGGGATCCTTTCAGTTTTAAACCAGTTTTTGTGTCACATCTGAGGAGATTTCATTGGTTACCTGTCAGTTATTTGTAAATCTTGGTCATTAGTGGTAGGAGCATTAGTTTGTTAAAACTTCAAAATTGTGAAATTGAGGTAGAAATAGAAGTTGTACAGTCTCAATTAGTTATTCACTGCTTGGGAATACATTGTATTGTTAGAATTGATTAGTGGAAATTATATATTTGTTTCAATACAGAGTGAAGGAATATAAATCTCTTAAAGTGATTGTTGAGGAAATTATTAAGTAAACTTTTGTGTGAAAAACGTCCAAGTGTATTGTAGTATTATACTGGATATAGTTTCCTTATACGTGATACAGGACAGTGAAATCATCTCACTTAGTGATTAGAAATGATACTAAGTTTAGTATATGTGTAATAATATCGATATATCTATAGTTCGAACAAACAAACAAAACACTGTTCATAATAACAATAGAATAAACTAATCCACGATGACGAGAGACGCTCAGGATGACAATAACATAAACAAGTGCTATGTTTTACAAGTGTCTTAGTTGTTGGTGTAATGGGGGAAAATACCATTACAAGCATGATTTACCAACAAATGGTGGTATCCATCATGCTAATTTTGTTAAAATGAATTACACACATATTATTTTCATTACTGCCTACCCAAGAAATGGATTGTCTCATTTCTAATGTTTACCCAAACACGTTTTGGTTTTTTTTGTACGCACTATAGGTGAAACATATAGTGCGTACAAAAAAAACAAAACGTGTTTTGGTAAACATTAAAAATGAGACAATTCATTTCAGGGGTAGGCATTAATGAAAATAAATTTTGTGTAATTCATTTTAACAAAATTATCATGGTTGATAAACCACCACCACTTGGTAAATCATGCTTGTTATGGTAGAACGCTTTCAATTACACCAACAACTAAGACACAAATAAAACATATCGCAAATGTTTATTTTAAAGTCATCCTGGACATCCCTCGTCGCGGGTTAGTTCATTGTATTGTTATTGTAAACAGTGTTTTTTTTTTGTACGCACTATAGTCATAGTGTGTATCAACATAATCATTGTTTGTTTGTTGGGTTTCACGCCATAGCAACACATTGTATAGGTCATATAACGGCGGTCAGTCAACCTAATCACTGTTCCTGGAAAGGCTAAATCTCTTGATTTAGCTGTTAACCCACTACTAAGCGCATACTTTCGTCAGTGACTGAGAACTGCCCTACATAATTACAAATCATTGGTAGGAGGGAGAATGGTCGTAGAAATAATTTCATGACAAAGCTCCACGAAAGTATGCTCCGCCCGGGAATCAAATCCACGACCCCTCGACCAGTAGACTTGCGTGTTACTAATTGAGCTAGTAGCCGGGCGGCTTCAAACATAATTAAGAAAGATAGAAGATTGGAAATATCTCAGTTAAACTCCGTCGATGTCGTTTTCAAGCTTGGGTCAAAATAGATGGATGACATCATCGAAACTATTCTAAATACCCAAGAGATATTAAGATTCTCTATCCTTTGTTTCGTTAGGTGAGGAATTAGATAATATCTGGGAACGAGGATGCGCTGTAACAAGAAAAAACTGCGGAAGAAATTTATATCTTCGGTTTTGTTATCTTAAGAATCACGAATTAGTGTAAAGTTCTAGCTGGAATCTGTACATTATGCATTTAGAGCAGAATGACCAATGGTGACTAATAGAGCTCGTACCAATTTGATATAAGTTAGTTTGTGAGTTTGAGTTTCTATCGTTAGAACATATGTATATGTATAACTGCTTAGTTACACTATTAGAACAGTTATAATAGATGGTCTTTATAGCGGGAGGGTCTAAATAGTCATATCAGCTTATATTATAAAAGTATATGTCATTAAAACTAATCTAAATAGATAAAACTTGAAAGAAACTAAAGACATCGTGAGTAACAACCGGGATACTACGGTGCTTTTCTTCAAAGACTTGAGAAAAAAGCCGAGGAGTTCCGAATGGACTAACACCTGCAGCGTGTACAATTACCTCGAACGTTCCAAAACGTTACGTAACGTTAGATTCGGAACAACTCAACCCAAAGACAACTCAACCCGAGACAACTCAATCCCCTACTAGCGGGTTGAGTTGTCCTCGGGTTGAGTTCCCCCATACCCGTAACGTTCGCTAACACTCGTTACTGAACACGCTGCTGACTGATTCAAAATCTTTATCATGATCCATCGGGATCCAGTCTTAATCGCAAATAATGAATCCTTATGGACATAATGGACCTTCACATTAACTCATATAAAATTCATATTTTTTCATTCAACTGTCAGTGGTACATAAATTAACCCTACTGATATAAATCGATCGTGTATGCTGAAGTACTGTAGTGAGTATTTAAATCAGTGGGGTAAAAGTATGCGCCACTGCTAGTTGATTAAAGTTTGACAATACAAGTACTGTATTTCTAACAAACAGACAAACAAATCATACCAGGTCAATGTCTTCAAAATAAACTTAGTCACTTTTAAAGGTACTCATTCAGAGATATCAACTTAAACATCAACTTTTCTAAAACTATCAAAATTGTTTGGAAATACTGTTGAAGCAGGAAATTAGTGTTCTGATAATGACAATTTTAGTGCTATGTTGTGACTTGCATTGTATAATTCTTGCAATCTATAGGTCAGTTTGTCCGAAATTATTAAGAATTAATTTTTGACACAATTACAGACACTAAATGGTATTTTGAAAATATATAAAAATCTTGACCAAATCAATGAACTAGTATCTTTAAGTTAAACAATTAACACTGATAAATAAGTTGATTTATACAAAACATATATCAAATGGGACATTTGAGGTATCGTCATACATTTTCTGTTTAAAGCTAAACTACACTAACTATAATTATTTCAAAACTTTTTATTAGGTCTAAAACTGACCTATATGTGTTTAACACTTTTCTGTTAGAACCAAAATCCCAATTGACCCATTTAGCCCCTAGATTGTCAAATCTGATTTTTTGCATGTACATGTATGTTATGATTTTTTCTTGAATGCAAAAAAGTTCAAATTCTAAAACATGAGTTGGAGCAGAGTTGCATTAAGCCAATGACATGTAAGTTAAATGGATTTATTGTATACAGATATGTTTACTTTCCCCCATGACTTGTTTGATGTTCTATCGTAGACATAACATCTTGAATTTAAATAGTTTATGATTATGTTTAGGTTGTTATGTTACAGAAGTATTTATGACTTTGTTCAAGGCTGAAAATGTGTAAAATAGGATAGACGCGGTTTGCTGTTTTAAAACACAAAAGATGCTAAAACTTTTTTATTTCAAATCTCTCCTCTTAGGATTACTTTTTTCAATTTAAATGAAGTATTAATAAGTAATGAATTCAAAGCTGTGCTAACAAACTTGGTCAATGTTTTAGTACGATTCAATTGTTTCTTGCTGCACGATATTCGTCCTTTACAACTACATATATTAGTTCTTCTTTTACCTTCTGTGCCGGTAACCTAATTGGCATTTCCTTTACTTCCACTTGCAGCATTTAGGGGGGTTTTTGCCGTAGCAACACATTGTATTGGTCATATCACGGCGGTCAGTCAACATACTCGTTGTTCCTTGAAAGCTAAATATATTGACTTTGCTTTCAACCAGTTATTATGCGCATACTTCCGTCAGTGATTGACCACAGTCCTATGTGATTTAAAATCAGGAATAGGGGGATGATGGCCGTAATATTTTTTTCATAACACAGTTGAGGGCTGACTGCCGTGGAAAGGTTACTGTTGTAGAGAAGTGTATTTTGCCGAAAAAGGCTGTTTTTGAAAGGGTATGTTGTTGAAAGTTGAATGTTGTGGAAAGGTTGTTGTTATTGATGAGTGTTTGTTATCAAGATGTGTTTGCTGTTGAAAGGTGGCTGCTGTTGAGAGGTGTATTTTGTTGAAAGGTAGATTTTGCCGAGAATTGACTGTAATTAAGAGGATATCGTTGGTGTGAATTTCTTGTTAAGAAGTGACTGTTGTTAAGAGGCGGATGTTGCTGACAGATGACAGTGGAGAGTTGAAGCTTTGATGATACATTGTTGTATGTGGTTATTGTTGAGAGGTTGTTATTGTTGAAAGATAATTGTAAATCGATTTTAATTGAACCCATATACATGTATATTTGTATCACATGGGCCAAATGGCCTGATTGATTTGAAAATAAACTATATATGAATGTATTTCGTGATACAAATTTTAACGTGTCATATATGTATAGATAACATGATCTGTTATCAATACGATTTAGATATCCTGAGCCAAATACGATTACATGTACGTTTATAATCTCCTTGTTAATTTCAAGGAATTCGCCGGGCTATTTTTAGAACCGAAAGTCTAAAATTTAGAACATTTAGCTTTATGCAAATTAGCGTATTATTGGATGCTATATTTAGAATACATTCTGTTACTATATATAGTTTGCTACTTCGTGAACTGTATAGGCTGTATAGTATATTTGTATACATTTGGAGATATGACAAAACCACGAAGATGTTTACAAACACTGGATAGTTAGTAGGTAAATAGATCAGGGTCACATTAGAACTGTTGTACTTTGGTTATTCAAGGATTCAAGGATATAGGGTCTTTGGGTTATTGTAACCTTTGATAAACTTAATGTCTGACACAAAAATATGAAAGACTGCCATAAAAAATGTCTTGCACGAAGAGGGTATATTAAATTAATATTTATACTTATAAACGTTCTGCTACGTGTGTGAGATTTCTATATTATACGATTTGAGAACTTTTATATTGATTAATAATTGTAAAGTTCATAGTCTAGGAGATAAAAAAACGAATGTTTGTTGGTATTCGTGAATTTCATTCGCATGACAGTTGTGCATATATTAAAGGTACTAGTTCACAGATTTGGTTTATTTTTTTCTATAATTTCAAAATTACATTCAGTGTCTGTAATTGGGACCAAAAAAATGATTATTATTTTAAGACAAACTTACCTATATGTTGCAAGAAAAATACAATTTAAATCACAAAAATGCTCTAAAAGTATCTATACCGTGACATACGGGGTTGATATTTACTACATGAAAAACTATCATTTGTAGTTGTATGTCAATTTGCACTACAAGTGTCATTAACAGAACACTACTTTCCTGCTTCAGATAATGATTCCATACAAGTTTGATATTTTTAGAAAAGTTGATGTTTAAGTTGAAATATGTGAATAAGTACCTTTAACTCCGCTGATTTATATACTCACAACAGCATTTCTGTATTCTAAATCGATAATCGAGTATTTAAATCAATGGGGTTAATGCATGCGATACTTATTTACGATATAACATGCAGTTGTCTATATTTTGTTGTTTTACTAAAACATAGAAACGAGATTTATGTGCTTTAATTTGATATAGTGTGCTTTAGCACGAGTTATTTAATAAGCATATCATGTCTGCATTTATTCAAGTTGTTGAATCATTCTCGAAAAAATGATCTGCTAACGTTTAGCTAAATAAACCTAAGTACATATAGTGGTTTGATTTCACGTGTTTCATATTACAGTAAAACCCCTCTAAACCGGAAGTGCTCCGGACCGGGCAAAAATTCCGGTTTGGAGAGGTTTCCGGAATAGAGGGGTTTTACATTCTGACTATAATATTTAACATGTGTGTTCTTTGGCACTCTGTATTTGTCTTGTATTAAGTGTTTGTGATATTTAACTATTGATACAAGTTCAATGTACATGTATTCCAAGATGTAGTATTGTGTTGTAGTTATATTCGTAGATTAATATGTCTTATATGCATGCTAGAAATCTTTGTAGACATGACTGAGTCAGTGAATATTTGACTATTTTTCATTGGAAAGCCATCTACAGAGTGGTTTACATCCTTGCCATAATAGGCATCATTGTTTCAATTAAAAACAACCTATATTCTATCTTATTGCTTAGTACTGAGAGACAAGGTGCTGGCTGGAAGGTTGTAAGTTTTTACAACAACTTTTGAATAATCAAGCTATACAAGTATAGCACCATAAACTATAGCTCTTTATCATTATGCTGATAACAACTTCGTAGAACTCATTGTTATTGTACCATTCCACATTGCATCATTATATGCAAGTTATAGTGAGTAAATCTGGATACATCAATATAGAATATGATAAAAAGAAAGATAACAGAAAACGGATATAAATACACAAAGCTTTAATTATGACTAATACATGATAATTTTACTCAAACCTGTAAATTCGTGAATAAATATGTTTCCTTGGTCATTTTTACGACTCAAACATAGAACAATTAATTTGGGTCAATCGTATATCAATTAAACACCGCCGTAATTGATCGATTACATACGTCTTTCAAATCATTTTCTACAATCAATGTTTACCACAGGTTGGTTCATTTTAGATCAAAATGCAATTAGTTAACGAATTAAATCCTTAATTATCAATTAAATGTTCCATCCACCAGCGTAATTATCGCTAAAAACATACAAACCCCTACCTTACATTTGATAGCTTTCACACCCATTCAATAAGATATCTTTCAATGTTTACATAGCGATTATCACGAATAGTCAATTTCACGCACACCTGTTAAACAAAGGAAACAATCATCTTCTCGAGAGTCGTATATCCAGCTCGCCGTTATCAATTCTCACCTTTCGACTTCCGATATACAGGGGTCATTTTGCGTGACGAAATATGAAGTTTAGGCTAAAACTCGTCCGGTTTCCGGAATACAGGGTTTTCCGGAATAGAGGAGGTTTTTTATATGAACAAAGAGGAGAAATATTCCGGACTTGAAAAAAATTCCGGTTTGGAGAGAATTCCGGTTTGGAGGGTTTCCGATTTAGAGGGGTTCCATTGTAATATGTAATTTGTTATTTAATATTTTTTATATAAAAAGTTCAAGACGTTATCTGGGCTGTAATAAACTTAATGTCTGTAGACGGCCTTTACGTCTATTGTTAGTTTATTCAACTTAAAGCGATGCATACATTAATGCCTCAGTCCCATAAAATCGTGGCTTGTTGCGGACCCGTACGTGCAGACAGTCGTAGGCCGTGGGAAGCCTTGCGTATTAAGATGACGGTACGCACATGGTACAAAACATCACACCCGTATAGAGTCGTAGCTGGAACATATGCATGTTTAATCCATATTCGGCCACGATTTTGTTCACGATTTGACTTTGAAACTGATACGTGTATCCTGGGCTCATCTCACGGACCCTGGTAAAAACGCAACAGTCCGCACGGGTACGCAAGTGTTCGTACGGGTCCTTGCGGAGCTTGATCGCACGGCTCCCGTACGGTGCCTTCACGGCTATTTAAATGTTTATGGGACTGTAGCATTACATCACAGTCTTACATGCTCGATAGCTGTTCGATGATCTCCGTACATACGGAAATTCCCTTTTTTATCGATCGTAAGAAAGAAGTACTGTATTGCGTATTTAAATAACCTGGGTTTTATGTATGCACCACTATGAGTTAAATAAAATATAACAATTTGTTAATATGTTTTTGTTTTTCAAGATAATGTTTATATACAAAGTTTAACATTGCATCTAGGCTGCAATAAAACCTTATGTCTGAATACGACCCTATCATGTAGCAGAACAAAACTTTTTAAAAGTAACTATTTATAGCATTATTTTTGAAAATAGTTTACGAATTAGCATTACAATATGCATTTTATAATTATTGCTTTGCTTCATTTAAATGCGTTTTGCAAGTTGATACATTTCTAACAGTTGACTGACATAATGATAAGAAGATATAACTATACTCATAATTTTGACCAGACAATGACCCCGAGGTGAGGAGCTTTTTTATGGCAACCTCATCATGCGTGTATACAGACACGCTATGTAAAGAAACATAATAATAAACATAATAAAATGTATGATTTTGTTTTATATGATAAAATACATTTTATTGCAACAAATGTCTCAAAAAAGCATAAAAATAATGTAATTTTAATAAAGGAAGTAAAAATATACTGAACTAGTAAAAGTTTGCAAAAAGTATGTCAAATTTATTGCAACCCTGAAAAATATAATATGGAGAAAATTACCTGCGATATAGTTGATGCTACATTATAAACAAATAACGTGAAATCACTCCTTATCCAACGAGGGTCAAACTAATAAAATCCTTTTCAATTAATATTGTTATCCATATTGCAAATAGCTATCAATGATTATTCAAAACACTATCTAGACCTAACTATGCTTGTTAAACAAGTAGATAAATTTATGTTAAAGTTAATTTTAAATCACAAAAACTGTTCATGTTAATGTTATGATCCTTTCATAGTTAAGTTATACAGCTAGGCGGTATATACATTTACGATACGATCCGATATAAAATTATACATGCATGTATGTATGTGGAATAGAGAAAGTGTACAAATAAAAATGTAGCAGAGCTGTAATACGGCACTTGTACTCCCTTGCATTCAATGTAGCTTTAATGGCAACGTGGTAGAGTGTCCCTTTACGACTCGAGTGGTTCGAATCTTAGCTCCGACCATGGACTTTTAGCGGGTTAAAAAAATAAGTTTTTCGGTAATGAGTACAGAAGCAATAGTCTAAGGGTAGGTAGTGCTTAGTGTGAGGAGGTCTCGGGTACGAACCCCTGTCACGATATACGGGTATACCAGTATATTGCAATATGCAGCAGTGGCAATACATACCTCGGTACGAATTTAACGTACCGGTATTTAGCGATATTTGAAATCTTCATTGAAAAATTCTTTCCTTCGCCAAATGAAAAATGCGAAACGTCAATTTTCCATGTTCATTCGATGAAAGCTTAAGTTCAAAGAATTTGGGCGCGTTTGGAATGTTCACATTACTCTAAAATGCCCAGTTTTTTCAGTCCAGTCTACTGCAGGCACTTTCCCCACTAAGTCCTATAACATTCTTCAATACTGAAGAGTTGCATAAGTTCTTTAAGACATAAGTATTATGCCGTCGTGTCTTTGGTTTGCAAAGCAATATATCGTGGTACGTATCGCGGTACGGTTCTAGCGCATCGCAATATACCGCGATACGCTCCTGCCATATCGTGACAGCCCTACCCGCTAGGGTCATTGCTATTTTATAATCAAAAATGTCCGCCCGGTATAACGTCAGTCGGAATGACTCAAGTCTACTGATTGAAGTGTCGTAGATTCGATTCCCAGGCATGTTTTGGTCATGAAATATTTTCTACGGTCATTCTTCCTCCTTCCACTGATTCTAAATCATGTAAGGCAGTTATCAGTCACTAATGAAAGTACGTTTGTGCATAGTTAAACAGCATAAATCAGAGATTTTGGGTTTCTTGCTCAAAATTATATTTTATTTAGTTACTGTATTAAAAACGTTGTGTACTTATTCTTGAAACCTTTATTACTGTATTTCAATATTATTTTTTTAAAGATACATAATTTTATATATGGTACTAAAAGTGTTGTTTGAAGTCTTCGTGAATGGAAGAATGGAGAATGCTCTCAAATTGTATACCCTCGAACCAATGTGAATAACTGTCGAAGTATACTCTAAAAGAGCATACTGGATATTTCATGTGATAAATTTTGTGATTATCAACTAAACTGTGATACTTTCTTTTAAAATTTCTGTGATTAATTTAGTGATACAGTATAACAACTATCTGGTGCATAGTATACATCTAACATCTATATTCAATTATCTGTTATTAGAAGTTTTATAATCTTTTTTCGCTGTATTGGTCTAAATCATATTTATTTCATTGTTATTTTATCATTGCCTCTCTATGTCACGCCACCCTTACTCAAAGGGACTACAATGGAAATAGGGGCTTGCATTTTTGTGCTATCCTTGGTGTTGCAGTGCTTGTTAGGAGTGTCACGGTTAACCGATATACCGGTTAATATTGCAATACGAATTCCAGCGGTTTTTAACCGGTTCGTTTTTCCTTGAACCGGTTTTTGTAATTATGTGTCGTACTGTTTGTTTTATCATAATCTGGAAGTTAAATGTTTAAATAAATGTTAATTTGTATTAAAAACTTGAAATAATCTTATTGTGCTTAAAAAGGTTAAACATTTAGACAACTGAGAGAAAACAATATCTTCAGAAGTCCGTTTCAAAACACGCATTTTCCAAAATTATAAATCATTTTTGCACAAGAGATCGTTTGAAAATACACATATGTATGTATAGACGTGTTGTGCTGTTGTTTATGCTTTGCATGTCTTCGCAAAAACCGGTACGTATTGCAATATATTGCAATACAGGTTTTGCATATTGCAATATATTGCAATACGGTTTTCACCGTATTGTTACACCCCTAGTGCTTGTCATAGTAAATCACAACGTGCTGTGATATATGTAATCGTATGTTATTGTAATTATGCTATGTGTACACTATGCTAAATAAATATTATCATTATACGTTTGTATTGTTACTTAATTATTTAGCACTTCATTTAAGCCCCTTTTTCAAGACTTACACTGTCAATGGGCTTCAACAAAAATCAAAATTGATTTAAAACAGATATTTACGGTGGCATAGAGGTGACATGGAGAAATATTTAAAATTTACGTGCGCACGCAATAACGTTTACGTGGCCACGCAGTAGCTATTACTTGCGCACACAATAACGTTTATGTGGCCACGCAATAGCTGTACGTGCGCACACACAACAAAATGGCCGCCAATTTCGACAACTCTAATTGGTCAAATATAACGTGCGCACGTAAAGCTATTTACCTTATTATATCCTTATGTTTAGAAATGAGCTCTTTGTCAAACCCAATCAAAATGACTTGACAAGTTGATAATGTCTCTAATGCATATTATATTCTATAACTTCACGGTTGTAACACAATTATCTTCATATAGTATACATATTTCAAAGAAATCGTCGAAGATTCAGTGTTGACTAAAACTATTGGTGAATTTTATTAAACTATCAATAGCACTTACATTAACCCTACTTATTTGAATACTCGATGTTTATTTGAAAATCCCCGTACACAGATACGGGTATATTTTGATCGATTACGAGTACAGACGTACTGTAGTGAGTATTTCATTCAGGGGAGATAATGTATGCGACACTGACACTTAAATAAAATTTAACAAATTATCAGTGCTCAATTAACAGGTAATCGTGATTAAACGAAACGTAGTACAGTGAAACTTGAGAGACTTGAACATCTTTAGAAAGCAAGAAACAATTTCGTATTTTACTGGTTTCTCGAATTTCAGTTTATTATTATCCTGTGAATTTAGATTATGAACTGTGAATCCTCGGCACAAAATATATTTGCAAATGATCTATTTCACCTCTTGATTCAAATTTTAAGCACATCATTAAGAGTTACTAAAGAATTAACAAAATATTAAAAGGAAACCGATGTTTGTATTATAAGTTATTTGTGTGGATTACATGACTAAAGACACTCATCAGTATCGTCATTTGAGTCCGATCTCTGACTTTCAGTTTACTGAGCAGTTTTAATCTCGAATTTCTTACAAAAGGAAACATCGAGGCGACTCTAGAGTTCTAACTAACTACCTGTCCATTATTAATCGGTCAAACACCCAACACCGACCGTTCATGTTATGACGTTCTTGTTTTAATAAAGTTGGAACTAGCTAAAGGTCACACAAAAATCGCCTGACGCAAAATGTCGCAAAACGTCACACCAATACAGAACAAATATGACTTCACAGCAACCACACTTAGACCCATAGCAACCATCCACATATCCCTAGCAACTATCATTAGGTCCATAGCAGCCCCTCTAACGCTCTAAGTATATCTACTTCGTGACCATAGCATCCACTCTTCTCTCTATAGCAACCACATTGGGATCCATTGCAACCAGTATAACAGGCGATTTTTGTCTAGAAAGCATAAATTAGTCAGGAACATTAACCATTTTTTAAAAATACAATTGAGTAAAACTTCATGCATACTTATATACAACAATGTTCAAACTAAGTATTCTGCCCTAAGTTTGCTTTCCAAGAAACGAAGATACGACAGATGTAAGGCAAAAACACGACACATTTATCTGTCGTATTGTTGCTTTTATTTTGCCGTGTGTTCGTTAATGGTATGATACAGCAATTGTGCTTCTTTGCTTTAAGGAAGTCGTGGGTTTGATCAAAGTTTTAACTATGTGTTATCGGGTTATACTTTTAAAAGGCTTTGCACTTAAGGGTCGAGTGGTCCTAACTAAATGATCCGTAAATATGAAGGTATTATGACAGATTAACAAACTTATGTCACAGTGTGTCTAATCGTTCGTATGATGTAGGCACGATTGAATCTTGTGTAAAGAACGTTTATTCAGATGCCATGAACTGTCGATGTACGTTTAAAGGGAGGTAATTACATTCAATCATGACTATTTATGTTCAAGAGTTATTTCACCACTGACAATTGATTAAAATTAAACAATACTCTCGCATCCTAATGGTCTTAGAAACTATGAACCTTTTATCGTCCCGATCGTATAGTCCGTTTTATCTCAACATTCTCGTTCCCAGAGGTTACTAAGACTATCAATACCTTGGGGTACGAGAATGTATCTCAACTGCCATAGCTTGAATAATTTCACGGTGACTGAATGCATTATTTTTATACTCGGCCTCATTGTTATTGAAATATCTTTACTAAAAATGCTACATGTATCATGATGCAGCAGTCGGAGTAGGACACTTTCGGAAAATCATGAATGTATCACAACGATGATTTTAAGATACGAATTTACCGAGAAATTATCCATGTTATGATAGTTGTGAAAAAACTATGACAACTGAGTCAAATCACTTAAGAGATGGGATGCGCTAATCGAAATTAACAAACAAGTTTTCTGTCATTCTGTTAATTAGTAACAATGTGACGTTAAGAAGTCTTCACACATCAAATTTGTCTGGTTCCAAGTCGTACTTTGACAGATAAAAGTACGTCAGACAAAGCATGATAATGGCCGCGCCTTATGTAATGAATTAGGTATTGGTTAATTACGTTTTCAAATGAACATTTTTCACTACACAGGCTTTATCAAATGATCATAGTACAAGAATTACAGAGGATATGTTTTTAGTTGTTCAGTCACATTTATGCTAAATAAATTATCCGAAATTCTTTGAGACTAATCTACGTCCGAATTGTGTTCATTTCGAGACATGGACTTTGAATAATAGTTCGCTTAACATACGAGCAATCAGAAAAATCGACTTAGAATGACTTATATAGTACCGAACTCCTACTAAAGTAACTATTGTCAGCAAATGATCATGCAAAATTAAAAAATAACGAAAATTGTGTTACCTGATTTATAGATGAGGGGGCAGCTATGATCGTGCTTTGCCTGACCCGATAACGATAGTGGACAGGGGCAGGTAATCCAGACTAACAGCAAATGGCCAAGGATTGTATACACGTACGTTTAAACATACAACCAGCAATCAGAACTACCTCGGCGATCTTCTAATGCACATAGAATGCACACCTTGTGTGGATAAAGTGCACTCCGAGTGCACTTAGTGTAAACTTCAGGGGGAATTCAACTGTACTTGCCAATTGGATCGCTCCACACATGTTGTGCATTTTATATGCACTAGAAGTGCAGTGAAGTTTAGTTTTAATCAGGTTGAATATTGCTGTAGGTGGTTTACATTGAATGTGAAATTAGATTTATATGATTTGTTTAGTTTATCGTGATTTTAAGACAAATTAAGATAGGAGTGTGTTTCATTGGTAAGACTTTAAAAACGTAGAAAATTTAAGTAATGAATGGAAAAATGTTTAAATAATCATTTTTTTTTCAAAAGAAAAATTTGAAAGAGTTTTGTAGTGATTGGCCCACACAATTGGTAACTGTTATATATGAAAACCTTGATAAATATAATAGAAGTGTTCATTTGTCAAAAGAAATGGATTATTAATGTTGTAGAGTCTTAGATGTTTTATATTTGTTCTGAAATAATGAAAATAATTACATAGCTTGTTCAAACCTACTCCACATGACAGTAATGTGAGCAAAAATATGGTCATGCATTGAATATCTTCTACTTATAAATGAAAGACATGAATAAAAATAGATTTAAAAAACAGCATTTCCAATCAATGAATGTCTTTGGAAAGAATTAATGTTTGTATGTTGTGGTTTTACATTGCACTGGTACAATACACTTTGTATTGTTTAATGTTTGTCTTTCTATAATATTGTCTGTATTAAAACCACTGAATGTCTTAGGGGTTACTCTACATTTAGTTGGGCGGACTGGCGTTAAAAAGTCATGGCATGGCAAAGCTAATACCAGCCCCTCAACCACCTTATAGAAGAACGTCAATCTGTTTGCTTTCCTTCTATCTTGAAGTGACGGAATCTTCATGATCTTGTTTGAAAAAAATAGTGTACATGTAACACCTCGAGACGTCAAGTTGTCGCGGAAATTGACGTAAAATGTATTTTTTTCATTTGAAATTTGTTGTGGAAGAAAAATAATTATCCTATTTATTGTCATTCATCTATATTTGAACGTTTTCACAAGGTACATGTATGTACGTTTGCCCTCAGGCTGCCGGCGCGTTGGCCCAACCAGTAAAATTGTACAAGATTGTAAATTCGGCTGAACATGTATATGGAAGCAGACTTAAAACCGCACTTAAACACTTTAACTTTAAAATAATAATCAAATGACATATTTTTTCAAATGGATAATGGAAATATGAACATTGGTATTCATTTTTTATCCCAACAAATTTCCAAATTATATATAGATATAATGCCGTAGTATATGTAAATAAATAAAAATGAACTGCTAATTGGCATGTTTGCGAAGTTTTGCAAATAATACAGTGGGCCCATACTGTAAATAATTTTTCTGTAAGGGGAAGTAACCGTAGCCACAGTATTTTTTCTATATTTTTTTAAGAATATTTGTATTCTTATTTTTTATTTAATTTCAAATGTGCTAAATCAACATTATGCTATTCTATCCCCCCAAATTTGTGTAAAAATGCATTTTTCTTCTTCTCTCGTTCAAACGAGATTTCGTTGAGATGGTGATTCCAAAAGCTTCAAAATGGCGTGTAAATCTCCTTGGTTGAACGAGCACGGTGCTCTTGTTGAGTTTTCTGATACAGCCACTGCTCCTTGCAAAGATTTTTATCATGTATTTGTTACACCAAAAGAGGTTTGTACATTTTCAATATAAAAAATAACTGTCATTGTGGTTCACGGTCCTATTCCGCTCAATTTGGACAAGACGGAGTTTGGACTTGTTCGCACTTTTTGTTCGAAATTTTTGTCAACAAGTTGAATGCATTTCTTGCGTCTGAACACATTATCCATTGTATTTACGTGGAATTTGCAATGCAAAACTTATTCCAACATTTTGATCAAAACTATCCAAACTGTCATTGGTTTTTTTTTTGTTCATCAACAGTAATATTGTTCAGATTCAAAGGGAGATAATCAGGTTGTCTCCCTTTGACTAATGTTGACTGTTAACAATAATCATACACAGAGTCACTGACATGTATTATCTATGTTACAATTTACCTTTATGTTACACTGTTTACACTTTTACCTTTGCATGAGAGGAGGGTAGATTTCAACAGTACTATTTCACTCCATCATTGCTTAGATTGGTTATAAAATAGTTCTTCTAAATTTATTTCTCTTGTGATATATTTTGCAATGTTAGAATAAAAATAGCTTACAATTGTTTATCATATATACTAGGGAGACCATATTTCGTCACCTTAAGGAAATGAATGAATACAATGTTAAATTTGTAATTTTTAACTGATTTTTTATTTGTAAAATATGTAAATGAATCATAAAGCTATTATTTTATTGACTTTTCTAGGGTTTATTCTGTCAATTAACGTTAGTAAACACAAAGTTATGGGGCTGGGTATAAATGCAGACGACAGTTGAAACAGGTCCTAAAGTCAACAATGCAAAATAAAAATAAGTGTTTCTTCATTTATGTGAACCAAATCTCTGTTGTTTTTATTTATATGCAATATTTAGATCTTTTACCTCCAATCTGTGTTGTTTCTTCAACAATTTTTTGACAAAAATCATCGAAATTCCGCCATTTTAAATATTGACATGTTTACCAGTAGTGTAAAATAACAATCATTGCAGGTTTGGCTCCGCCCACAATGTAGCTCCGCCCTACGTTTAGATTTCGAGCAAAAAACGTGAATATAAGTTTATTTTAGTGAATTATATCCTAGATTTTATTACTGCTACATGCCTTATGTATTTAAGGTGGGGTGACAAAATTAGGACATAGACGAAATTAGGACCTCGGAGGATATAAATAAAATATAGATGTATGTTAATTGGTTGATGCACTTAATATGACTAAGGCAAAGCCTCAAAGCAAGCTCGATGAATCAAAACTTATATGTGGAGACGTTACCACATTTTTTTACTTGTTAGCTTGTAGACCCATAAAAGTCTGAAATTAATGGAGATTAAAAAGAGAGAAAAGAACCTTCTAAAGGAAATCAATTTTCAAGACCAATCATCCAATAATTATACACTATGATCACTCTATGTGTTTTGCTGTACTTAAAAGCGTCACATCACAGAGAAATGGAAGGTAGGACTACGCCTGCATCCTCACAAAAATATCATGTTCTCCAAGATGCAAATAAAACATTTGATTAGACTATATATACGGCTTCAACCCACAAAACATATCCCCTGTTTCTATTGTATTTTTTTTTACTTTTAAAAATTACTTTTATGAACTTGCAGATCCACGCTTGTAAACATGGTCTTATTGTAGTTGCTTCAGTGATATATTTATTTGAGGGCCTATTAATCAAACAAGCTAGGGGAGATAACTGCGTAATTAATTGTATTCAAAAAAATCTGACAGCATCTCATTCTTTTATGTCAGAATCATATTTCAATTCTGAAAGAAATGTATTGTACATTATTATTTATCTTTTGAATAGATGAAAAAAACGCAATAAAACATTTATTTTTTAAGATAGATATTTTTTTCCTCTTTAAACAATGCCCGGTACCGGCGTTAAGTTACGGAAACGTGCTGGTTTTATCATAAACGTCTCTTAGCGACGTCATAAACGGTGCGTTGGTAAGTATATTCGATGTAAAAAAAGTCATTAATAAATAGAGTAAAAGAACGAATAAAAGGACGAAATATATTTTGAATTGTTATTATGGAATAAGCATCGTAAAAAAACACTTTTGAAATTATTCTGTAAGTGAAAAAGGCCATGAGGCAGCTGTTAATCTTTTAAGCCAATGAAAAGACGCCACTTGCTTTGCCGCGTTGACTCTCTTCCGGATGCGCAGGGCGGGTTCAAAAATCAACTTCCGGTACATTGTCAAAATACGATACTGTATAGAAACATATTCGCGTTACTGTAAAGCTTGCTTTTCGAGCTCGCTATTACACATTCTCATACCCGAGGTATCAAGATTATCGATCTAACCTCTGGCACAAGACGGTTAATTTCGAGTGCGTGCGTGCGCATTCGATATTTTTTACACACCAATGAAAAAACATGTCTCAAAAATTCGGCAAAACGGCACCATTTTAAAATAAGGCTGTTGACAAAATGGCTGACGGTAGGCCTATCATACTGCTACTGCATGTGTAAATGTCATTGAAAAATCTGATGTGAGTCAAGAAGTAAATAAAAAAAATTATGGATTTTCGATACGTTTAATTGAAAGAAATTGTTGGAGAGACATAATATGACTAAGGCAAAGCCTCAAAGCGAGCTCGACGAATCCAAACTTATATGCGGAGACGTAACCAACTTTTTTGACTTGTTAACTTGTAGACCCATAAAAGTCTGAAATTAATGGAGATTAAAAAGAGAAAAAAGAACCTTCTAAAGGAAATCAATTTTCAAGACCAATCAGTAAATGACATTGATTTTGATATAAACACACCAGGATACTTTACTATATAAAACTTAGACAAATTGTTTAAAAATGTTAAAATTTGTAGCTTAGCGTGAATTATCTATGGTTGTTATTTTTCAGATCATTTTTCGATATTGGAAAATTGTTCCTCCTACTAGAGCAGATTCAGGAAAACCACCAGAGGAAATTAGAAATTCATATGAGGATTTCTTATATGATGAAAGAACTCACAGTAAGTTGGATCATTTTTTAAAAATAAAATAGAGTAAATAAACTTTCCCTTTGAATAGAAAAAATTAACTCCGTTTCAGTCATGATTTTGACTTAATTTAAATACATGTGTTTGTAGAAGTTCTAAACTTCTCAATGAAGAATTGTTGATTTTTTATATGAATATAGAACAAAATACCCCTGCTTTTCACAACTTGGGCAAACAAACACTTTGTTTTGAATTCTTGATTTGACCAAAAATAGAAAAGATTCATATTGCTCTTGAAATAATTAGTACTTTTCTTTCCTGAAAATAATCACATTAGCCTGTAAATTGTATTTTTATACCCTGAATCCTCTGCACACAATGTTCTTGCATTTGACCTACTTTATTGTTCTATTGATCTTTCATAGAGTTTAGAGGTACAATGGACTTTTTCATATCATTAATAAGGTTTAGATACATTTGGGTGTTAAATGTAGTTAACTTTTTAGCCGATTTTTCAACAAAAAAAATTCAGCTAATAGTTAAGCGAAACATGGGCGGGCGGACGGGCATCCGGTGTTGTTAACAATTAAGTTAAAGTTTTCAATTTAGCATATATTTCTGCCATTTATTTCAGATCTTTATGAAACTTCATACCATAATGAACAGAATTAGAAAGTAACCACAACTCTACCTGGCTTTATTATGGATTATTTCCCTTTGTAATTTTTGTGTTAAAGTTTTTAAATGCGGCTTAAATGTGGTTTCCACATTTCATTTCTTGTTTGTTTTATTTTACAGGTGAGATAGTTAGACTTGCTGGTGAGAATACTCTTCAATTTTTAATGAGAGTTGCTGAAGGTCACTTAGATTATTTATCAAGAATGCCAGAAAATGTGTTAAAGAAAATTATTCTTGACTTAGAACTTACAGATATTGTCAGATTGGGTGCTACTTGTCACAAATTTAAACATGTAAGTTTGTAGTTTTGTTTATTTTAAATTATCTTAACTCATTTACTTGTTAGCTGGCTTTCTTGCAGAATCGTTAAAATATTTACGTTTTACATAACATCTTTTAAAACCTTTTTGTTTTCCGGAAATCTTTTAAAAATGAGTAACCCTCTGTTATTTATATGAAACTGTTTTTTATAGTGCGTAAAGTTTGACCCCGACCTGACCTTTATGCAAGAATATTCATGACATTGAATACAAATGTAGTATTAATACACAATGGCCAAGAGGATTATGTGTTGAAATTTAACACACAAACATACTTCTATTTATAATCGCTGTAAATCGGTTGCTCATTTTGAATTTGTTACTTGCCGAAGTGAAGAATAGGCGAGGTACTGCTTTTCGTCCGGATATTTATAGATAGTTATCAGATGCAAATGTCAAAGGTCAGATGGGGTTAAACTTTTTGCTCAATACTTCAAAATTAAACAGCCATTCAAAATTGAAGTTTTTAAGCATATAAAATTATTGTAAACTGTAAATTATTTGTTGAACTTGAAGTTTATTGTTTAAGTATTTCAAAGCTGACTGTTGAGTGTTTCATAATGCTGCTATAGTCACCTGATCTGACAGATTAAATTTGAAACCTGAAGATTACAATCTTTATTCCTATGATTGAAAATGCTTAATGTTTTTTCATGTATAAAAGTACATCGATTGCATTTTTTTTAAGAATTCACACTAAAAGTCCTTTATTGTATTTTTGAAAGACAGAGATCTTACTTATAACTATTTTAATGGAAGCGTGATAAGTTCTTATTGATTAAATATTAAACTTTAATTGATGTACTGTAAAATGGTATTCATGCATTGCCTCGTTAACCTATCAAATGGGAGCCGCCTTGCTAGCTCAGTCGGTAGCACGCAAGTCTACTGATTGAGAGGTCTTGGATTCGATTCCAGGGTGTGGCATACATTCGAGAAGTTTGGTCATGAAATTATTTCTACGGCCATTCTCTCTCTTAACAATGACTTAATCATGTAGGACAGTTGTCAGTCACTGACAAAAGTATGTGCTTAGTAGTTGGTTAACAGCCTAATGCAGAGATTTAGCCTTTCCAGGAGGAGCGAGTAAGTTGACTGAACGCGGTTATATGACCTTTGCAATGTGTTGCTACGGTGTTAAACCCTACAAAAACAAACCTATCAAATGGATGAGTTCTTTTTAAGTACATAAATAAGCATGACCTATTATCTGTACTGTTATATTTCAGATGTGTTGTGACAACGATATTTGGGAAGGCATATTTCGTCGTGAATATGAAACAGCTGTCACACCTGAACTGGAAGCTCTTGCTGAACGTGAAGGATGGAAACGATTGTTTTATACCAATAAACTTCAGTTACAGGTAACTTTGTATTTTATGTTTGATTCTTGAATACTCTCTGTACCTGGTATGCTTATATGTAAATACGACAACTTTAAGGTCATATTCAACACATATTAAGGTTATATTTACGACGGCCAGTTCTTCCTTCTATAGGTTTCCTGGACACTTTTCCATCACCAGTACTAAATTACCCTACCACGAGGCCGACAACTCATGTATAGGGTATGACCTACAGCAACCCCTGTTCAAACCTGCTATCTCCGGATTCGAAGTCAGACATGCTAACCACTAGGCTGCAGCCGTGGCTAAATATGACTGAAGGGGTCAATCTTTTCTGCAAAACTTGTCTTTATGGGTCACTTTTTACACTAATTGAATGAATTAAAAAAATTAAGATGGCTGAGAAAGGCAGAATGACTTGATACTTGGTATTGGCATTAGTAGAATTATAGTGCTTCAAAACCATAATTCTAGCTTGTCTGTAAAATTGAAGAGAGTAGCTGTACTCTTGCTAGTAAGATAAATCTATTTAAATCACTTTATACCGGTATTCAGGCTTCCCAGCGTTCCTAGTTTTTACTAGTTTTCCAACTTTTTCCTAGTTTTTATTGTGGGTTCCTACTTTTTCCTAGTATCTGCCAAAAGGCTCCTAGTATTCCTAGTTTTTATATTATTAAGGTCCTTTTTTGCAAAATACTGATACCTCATTTGTTTTTCTGTAAGATATATTTGTTCACCCAAATTGCTTCATGTTCTGTAATTTTTAGAATGTGAGAGATCTGATGGTCCATCAACTTTTTATGGCCATCGGTTTCCTAATTTAATAAAAAATACAGAATTAATGAACAAAAAGAATACAGTAATACATTGAAATTTTGTTTACTTCCCATATTTTTCCACATGTTTATTGTTTATTCAATTTTACTTTATTTTTTGCATGAAAAAAGAACAGCATATTTTTACTAATATCTGAGAATTATTTTGGTCTAGCAAACTTTTTTTGGCCTAGTAAAATCTACCATTTTACTGGAGATTCATTCCCGCTTAGAATGTACATTTGATGTCTCCAACGTTTATCATGTTTCCAGGAATTTAACTTACAGAATTTATGTAAATGAAATGCATATTTACAAGTGATAATGCTATAGTAAAAGTATAAACGACATATTTCGTGAGGAAAACTTCGATTTTTTCAAAATATTGTCTCTTAATTAAGCTAGGGTGTAGAAAATCCCTATGTCTCTAATGACAAATTCTTAAAGTAAGCTTCAAATTGTTAAAAAAATCAGACAGATTTCCAATAAAATATATATTTAATATGTCAATTTTAACTAAATCCTTCAGAAAAACACATATTATAATGTAAATTCAAAAATAATTTTTCGCACCTCATACAACAAACGTTGTCTCCAAACTCCGATAACGTACGGGACATTCATTTAAAGGCTTCATTAATCTCACAGCTTTGCACTCTTTACACTCTTTTTCTGCGTAAGTAAAGTTCATAAAGTTATATCCTAATGATAAGATATTCATTTAAGCTGACATTTGATTGGTATCGGTAATTTATGAGCTCGTTTATTAAAAAATGAATCGTAATTTTCACCACGTAACGAACGGGACAATTAGTAAAATCAAATTATCTGACAAACCTTTTCAAATAGATATACAAATTCTTCTTTGAACTGATCTTCAATGATTAAATAAAAAGTTTATAAAGTGTTTTTATAAATTATTTAAGGTGTATATTTGTGACACACAAAAAAACAGTAAATACAAAATGAAAAATAACGTACGAGTCCGTAACGTACGGGACAAAATGTGACACAATAATTGATAATTATCTGAATATTTATGATAAATTGCTTTTGTAAGGTTCCTTAACATGCATTTAATCTTCACAGACGAAAATATTATGGGAACGACAATTATAATGAAATTGATGATGTTCAAAATTAAGTAACAAGAGTGACGGGAAAATAAGTTATAGTACATATTATTTGCCATAAATGATGAATAGTTTGCATAGTTCTTAATTGAATACCATCTAACTTTGAAATGATAAATTAAAACAATGCCTCGTTTGATCAAATTATAACTTTAGAATCATTTTAGCGCACACTGCAATAATTTGATTAGGTTCATACATTATCTTACTTATTTACTAACGTACGGGACACTGTAAAATTGTCTAAACACGCATTTGCCTGATGATTTGATGGTTGTAAGTCACATGTTACCCCACTACTAAATAGCTTTTATTAGTTTATACGTTAGTCTGCTATGTGTCTTTGTTAAACTTGTCTCAAAATTGTTGAATGTTGTTCTCTTGGAAAAATGATAATGGTTCGCGTAACCATTGTAATTGAGAGATATTATTGTAGTTTTATATGTAAAACACAAGTACATTGAATTGTAAAACAAATTACGCAACAATGTAAGTTGTATTCTTGCAGTTTAACTTAGTTATCAATAGTTCCGATGACCAAACTGAAGTATATAACGTACGAGCCAATTTTGCTAACGTACGGGACAACAATTATACTCTTTATTGGTTGCTTTGTGGTAGTTCACATGCACACAACGTTTTGTTATAACACTAAGACAGTGGTATCTAACTATTTTAAACAGTTTCATTCTATATTAAACTTGTTTGTATCGTTCTGGAACAATTGATATGAATGACATTTTTAAAACAAATAAAACTAATGAAAATAGCGTATTCAATATTTATGTTTTTCTGAAAGTATCTGTCTTACTCTTCAGTCTTCAACATTTATTCTAAAACATAATACGTTACAGAATGCAACCGTATTGAATTTCTCAACAGTTTGACCATTACTACTTTTAAATAAGTGAAATTTACAGCACATGTTCGATTTTCATAAGCAAATTTATTAATGCTAGGTGTGACCTTTCACCAGCCGATATCTAAAAAAGTATACTAGCCCAGCTGGAAAGATTTTTATACTGTGTACAGAACATGTCTACAATGCCTTTAATTGATTTAAAACTCATATTTGACGACATGAAAAAAATGAAAAAAAAATATGCCCATATGTCCACCTTAATTGGGATTGAGTCTGGACAGATTGTCCAGTGCTAATGAAAGTATGTCTTAAAGACGTCACCTTTTAAATTAATTGCTATTATGTTACGCTCATGTCATCTAAGCATCTTTGTATGTTTAAGCAGTTTATTAGCCGGATTTTTCAACGAAATAATTCGGCTAATCGTTTGGCAAAACACAGGCGGGTGAGTGGGCTGACCGCCCACTCACCGGCCTGTGTTTTGCCAAACGATTAGCCGAATTTTTTCGTTGAAAAATCCGGCTAATAAACTGCTTAAACATAGGCGGGCTTACATTGCAATTACAATTGCATTAAAGTTTCGAATTTTGCATATATTTTTGCCATTTATGGTCAGACCTTTACAAAACTTCATACAATGTTGACATACCATAATGGTATGATGAACAGAATTAGAAAGTAACCACAACTCTACCTGCCCTTATTATGGATTATTTCCCTTTGTAATTTTTGGGTTAAAGTTTTTAAATCTGGTTTTAATGTGGTTTTCATATTACATTTCTCTTATTATTTTGTTACAGATGCAGTTGAGAAGACAAAGACGTCATGAGCATGGCCATGAACAGGGCCATGAACAGCAGGAGTGTATGGATGCTTACTAGATGATAACAGAATGATAATTAGATGATCACTAACAGATAATTAGCTGATTGATAACAAATTGATAATTTTGCTGATAACAGAATGATAACTTGTTGAAAACAGTGTGAAAAAAACTGTGTGATAATTCGCTTATAACAGTTTTTTGTGATGTTAAACTTCCATGATATTTCATCGACTTAATGTGCCTTAAAAAAAATTGTGTTTCGGTTTATGTTTTCAGATTTATGTATGTACCTGTGTAGAGTTTGTATTCATTTGTATTGTTAGATGTTTGGTTTTCAGTATTAATTGTTGTCTGTTGAACAAAGACTTAGAATGAAGACCTTGTGATTTTATTGAGCAATTATAAAGTAAAATAAAATTTAAGAATTTAAAGGAAGTTATGACCATTTACCTCAATCAATTTGTCAAAAATCTAGTGTTCAGTTTTTATTGGATAAAATTTGAATTATTACTTCAGTAAGAACATAATAAAAGGGAGATAATTGATAATTTTGTATTGATGTTAGAGTGATTTCCCCTTAATTTAAACTTTATGTCAATATGAAGATGCATTTCGTCAGAGACATACATGTAGTATCTAATTCCCTGATTTCGTAAACTAAACTTATTTAAAGTTTTATGATGTATTGCCTTATGTTAGAGACTCAAAAAACTAATTTTTTCAAAGCACCTGGTCTAAAACTTGTATTTGTTTCAGTTAATACAGATTTCTGTGTACTTATATATGTATGGGACCAAATTATTACAAATAGTCTGTGGATTAAAATGTCAGTATATACATGTATATATGTTTGTTTTATTTAATTAAGTTAACAAGTTATTTTTGCAGCATTTAAAGTTCTATTTTTTATATTATTAATTTACTTATTAATTAACGAAGCCAGCATGCTATGCCAAATTTGTAAGATACTTGTATCTATGTGCATTTATAATTGTGTAACATCTATTTGTTCTTAGGTTTATTAGTCTTGTAGTTTTAGTACAAATAATAATAATATGCATATTAATAATATTTATATTAATGATACTAACTGTGGAGAATTTGAGTGAAATATTTTGGTATTATCATAAAATTTGCTCATTATTTAAACTCTTCTCAGAGTAAATAAGAAATATTTTTCATGATACCTTTAGTATGCTATTCTGATTTCATTCCCTTTGGGTGATCATGTTCTTGAATTGAATTGTAATTAAATTGTTATCGTATTTAGATGTAAAACAAGCTTGTGCCATGCATTATAAATGACTTTATATCAATATGTTATCACTTTATAATTTTAAAGATCAGTAGGTATTGTATGAACTTTTCTATGACCAAACTTATTAGAATGTTTAACAAAATTCTTAACGTACATTCTGTTTCACAAATGATTATTTTACTAAAGAGCACATATGTTATGTTTTAGAACAAACTTAATGTTATTCAAATTTAAGTTCAGATTGTCAATTTGATACTAATGGGTTAGTACAAAATCAAAGCACTAAAAGCGCTGCCCTGACATGGGTTCAACAGGGCAAAACATTACTACTATCTGATAGTGTTATTAAAGAGACTATTTTATCATATATATACACATGTATATAGGTGTTAACGTAACTTCATATTGTTACGCTTAATCTACTGGGCATGACTGAATGTTATACATTTGTGACACGTTTCAAAGTTAGAGTTTCTCAGACATGAGATTCAAGCAACCCATGGTAACCAGTCTACATCCTTTTTTATTTAAATGAAGTTAGACAACGAAACTCTACAGTTTATTACTGGACAGTAGGTCCTGAGAAGATCAAAATTTTACAGGACCAAACCAAGTCTTACAGGACCGGAGTCATTTTACATATTTGATGAATAGAAAATTTAGCATATTTACCTATTTAAATGTATGTGAATGAGTTTTATCTTAAGGTTTTTCATTTCAAATTTGACCATTCATGTGTTGATTTATAACAAAACTCTCTTTTAAGTCTTTAAGAAAAATTTCAAAAATTTATGTGGTCAAATTTTTTGCAGGACAGTCGGTCCTGTAAACCTGCAGATCTAGATGGACCTTCTATATTTTTACAGGATTTGTCCGTCGGTCCGCCATGTTTCGCGGTGACTGAGTTAGACAACTGTTGTATTGACCCTTGACATCTATCCTTATATGACATACAATGTTTCACTGTTAATGTAATGACTGAAGTCACTTAAATGTTTGGTTTGCTTCACGTAATCGTTTAATTTATATATATTTTTTTATTTTTGTAGATATATTAATGCATAATATATAATATATATTGTAAGAAGTATTAATTACTTGGTTGCCTTATTTATATTGTTGATACAATCAGTTTGTGATTAGTTGTTATTTTTTTTAGTTTTACAAGTTTTCCGTCCAGTTTATGTTTTTGTTGCTGTATAGTATTTAAGAATTCATGTACAGTTTATGTTTTGTGTGTAAAATATTTCGAAACTTTAATGCAAAAAAATTTGAATTGTTTCCCCATTAAACGACATATTTTTGTCGATTTTTTATTTCAAAGGAAGACTAGATCTTGTGATAAATTTACATAACATAGATTCTACAATAAAACTAGTTGAGTTAATATAGTTGATTAGTTGATTATAAAGTTATGTTTTGTTCAATAAAATCAGATAGATTGTAGCACCTCCCCCACCCCCCACTCCGTATCATAGCAAGTTAGGGTAAAACATCATTTATGCTCCATAAATGTATTGTAAATATATAAATATATCCAAAGTGCCTTAAATGAAATATGCCTTGACTGCAGGGCTCGAATTTAAGCTCTCATACTCGCAAAATGCGAGTGGATTTTGTAAATTGCAAGTAACATTTATTTTAACTCGCAAATTTTCGCAAGTTAAAATCGCCAAAAAGTCAACTGTATAAACTTATGACGTTCAAATTAGCATCTAAAAAGGCAAGATAGACTGATAGTATTAAGTAAGATTCACAGTAAAACATGTTCTATATTAAGTAAGATTCACAGTAAAACATGTTCTATATTCAGTTTCAATTCCACAATAACGCTCTGGTTTTATCTATGGTTAATTACGGTTTAACAGCATGTAAAAATGCATGTAGATACTATGAGTACTATTAAAGTTTTTAGAGAAAAATTGCAAGGGCTTTTTTATTTTGAAAGTTGACATAAAATAAACTCACAAAAATTTGCAAGTTCAATATTTTGTTCAATTCAAGCCCTGCTTGACTGTTTCACTTCTTAAGAGTTATAACGATTCCTTCAATAGTTTGCCATCTCCTGTACAAAGATATTAATAAACAAGGTTGAAATTGCCCTTAATGGATATTTGTTTTCAATTGTGTGCTACACTCAGCTAACTACTTGTAAACCATTCACTAGGTTTATTATTTAAACAGAAAAAAAATATTCTAAAATTCATTCGTTTGGCAAGTTTATCCCATAACTGATATGAAAGTTAATCAAGGTCAAGTTCAATATTGTTTATTAATACATGTTCACACAATATCTTTATATTTATAGATGCTATTTTCAACTGTTATTTAAGTCACTTTAAATCTCCCAATATTTTACGGGTATAACAAAATTGGTGTGCTAGTGTGCTTCGAATATACAGGTCTTGAATTAAAAAAAGTGATTTTCATTAGCGCCATATTTTTCCTACTGTTTAATTTAAATTTTTTGTATTCTGGTTGTCTTATTTGAAGCTTTATCTGTTTCTTGTCTTTGATAGTTCTTGGCTACCAAATATCTGCTGATTTCATGCCGTACCTTATAACACAAATATTGGACTGAACTTAATAAAGTTATCCTAGTTTAATCCTAGTTTTATACTTGTAAGAGGTATCTACTAAAATAGTTGCTTCACTTTTATGTCTTCTAAAATGGTTGCTTTATGTTAACACATAGTTTATTGTGACACAATATTTTGTGTTAAATGTCAAGTGTGATTATTACACATAGGTTTATAAAATATAACATTCCAACATAAAACTCATATTGTTTTTTTATATTCTTTGATACATGTATTATATTATACTCATGTCTTCAGAAAGTATATTATTCAGATACATGTGTATTTTGTATTCCCGTGGCAAAATGTTCTTGTTATATAAGACAAGAAATATCTTTGAAAAGATATTCAGCGCTTTGCATGTGTATATCTACACTCCAATTTTGTCCAAGGTATGAATATGAGGTAAAATCTCTGAGAGTTATTTACATATATTTGTATAGCTATATTCATGGTTCAGGGCTAGCTAAGCTCAACTTCAAATTTGGTGATGAGATTTCAATTCCAAGCCACAACATGTCTTATCTATTCATTTAAATCAGTAACAAGCCTTACAAACATAATACATTGGTGCTCTGTGCTCTATTGGGCTGTCGGTACTGTGCCAGAATCAAATTCCGACTCTCACAGTATCTGCCAAACCAGTGAAATTGGATCAAAAGGCAATATCTGTAGCAAATATACTTGCTTCTTACTTTATTTATCACAAATAGTTAAATTGTTATTATAAACAATCAGGCAAAAGTATAATTTTAACAACATTCGCTTTTAAAACACTAAACTCATTGTTTGCAGTGATGCCGCCGCCATCTTGGGTATGAATAAACTGCTATCAATTCCGTTTACACCTCCTATTTTGTTGGAAAGGGTTGAATGCTGCCAGAACACAGCTCCGACAGTTCGATTGGAGTTCTCCCAGTTCTAACAATCGGAATTTCCAATCAGAGCACGCCCTATATGTCATAACACATAGTAAACTGTTAAAATTCTGTTCAACTTTCAGTGGCACATAGATTAACTCAGCTGATTTAAATACTCAATATTCCTTCAATATTCCCTGTACATAGATACAGATAACTATATTATTGCACAAAAATTCTGTAGTGAGAAATTAAATCAGTGGGGTTAATGTATGAGCCACTAACAGTTAAATAAATAAACTATAATTATGATATAGTACATGTATAATGAAACTCTTTTGCCTTCTACCTATGTATTATGGTTGCATGGTGGAGTGTCTGCAGTTTGCGTAGGACTTGAAAGGTTGTAAGTTCAATTCTAGATTGGCCCATGTCAGGTTAGACATATAAATCAAAACAACTTAATATTACAAAATCTTTACATATAATATTTATAATATACCATTGTGTATTGGGCTCTTATAATATAAAAATATGTTTAAAAGCACTTCACAATCTTGTGCATAATTTATAAATAAATGATATAGTATAATTAAAAGATGTTTTTAAATACATGTGTAAGGAATTATGTATTATATAAGGATAATATATTTATAAATAAATAATAAGTATAATTAAAAGATGTTTTGAAATACATGTATATAAGGAATTATGTATTATATAAGGATAATAAATACATGTAGATTCTTTTTTCCTCCACACATAGGGAGCAAAATGTATGTACACATCATATATGTAAATATGATAAAAAACAAGTAGCTAAAACACTGTTTACGTAAACAAAACAATGAACTAATCCACGATAGGGGATGCTCAGGATGACAATAAAATATGAAATTTTGATATGCTTTATGAGTGTTTTGTTGTTGTGGTAATGGTACCATTACTAGCATGATTGACTAATGGGTGGTGGTTTATCCGCTGCACTAATTTTGTAAAAATGAATAATAGAACTTTTATTTTCAATACGGTCTACCTCTGGAATGGATTGGTTCATTTTTTATGTTTACACAAACACGTTTTGTTGTTTTGTTCGCACTATATAAGTGAATTTTTAACTTGGCGTGCCAATTTAACAAAAGAATAGTCTAATTGTCAAAAAGGAATGGATGAATATATTTAAAAAAAAATACTTTCTGTATAAAACAATTGTGAAATATAAACACTCTTATTCACAGAGCCACACATACTGAATAATCAATTGTTTTCACGAGAATATATACTTTGAAACTGCTACACAATAGCGTGGACTCATGTGATACCCCATAAACGCACAAATCCAAAATTAAAATGAAAATAACATGCCATGTTTTGAAAATTGATGTAAAGATACATAAATGACTATTTCAACATACACAGTTTCAGTACACCATTTTCACAGAAAGTATATATTATTCAATGTGAGATAGAATATAACTACTCTTTTTTCCTTAAGAAAACTTTCTCTATTTTTCTGGTTGGAATTTCTATCAGTAGTGATATGATCAAAGCTGCACCAAATGAAAGAATGGTATTTCCTATACATAAATATACCTGTAAAGAAACAAAGTTATATGGCATATTTAATACAGTGCCATCCATAAATGTGTGATTTTCCCACTCAGGGTAGTTATACCCTTCCATGAAAATTTAGCAAAAATATAATTTTCCTCCATTAATAAGTACATTGTAATATTGAGATATTGTAATTTTGCTTTGGGCCTTGTTGAAGGGTAAATAAGTACTGGTTATAGGCAAGGGTCTAGGTAAAGCTAAGTTATGTTCACTAGATGCTATAAAATAACCTAAATTGTGTTGATACAGCATTAATTTACATGTAGTAGGAAAAAATGTGAGATTTTGTTCTGAAATTTATAACAATACGTGAGAAATAAAACGCGTAACATTAGATACACCAGGGATTCTATATAAAAATCCCTGGATACAGGTACATGTATAACAATTCCAATTGCATAGGGTATTATTAGTCCCCATTCAAATGTTACAATCTATTATAAAATATCATAATGTGTAAATTCATGTGAAATAAAATGCCATTACGATATATTAATAAGAAAACACCTTCAATAGAAGTGTAAACATAATTTTGGATGGCACAGTATAAAATTTTGTCAAACGATAGCATTTGTATACATTTTTTTCACGAACTGTCAAAGCTTGATAAACTCCACATGAATAAATGTCTTATACTAAGACTTGTGCTCTCCGTTATTTCTCGAAAACATGGTTTTCAACATCAGTCTTCAACAAAACTAGACTGGCTATGTGGAATGATAATATCACAATGTACAACAAGTATGTGTAATCATTGTACTGGTTTGAATACTGATGTGGTTATAATAATTTTATTTCGGTATCAATGACATGACACAAGGCATACAAATAGTGAATTACACACTTAAGTATAATGCCATATGTTATGCACATCAATACCAGTGATGACACAAATAAAGAGATAAATCTCTTATTTCCATTATGGTACCCATCATTGATGGCATGACATTGACATGGATGCATTTCCCATTAGTGGTATGTTTTTATTTCATTTTTATTTTGAATGATCCTACAAAGCATAGAACCACCTGTGTATGTTGGGCCATAGGCTACGAGTAGGATTAGTATCTAGTTTACAGAAGGGGTCGCTGATTTCAGTTTCATTAAAGAAGAAGAAACCGATTCTGGTAATAAAGGTCTAGGAAAGCTAGATAAGAAGAGATAACCAGCATGGAATATCCATGATTTGTGTTCACATGACATTAAACCTAATATAAAAAAGAAAATACTTACAACTTCATATGTAGTATAACGTATTTCTGACTGCCTAGAAAATGCATATGCTGATATAATCAATGGATGTACAAGATAGGTAGTATATGTAAGACGTCCAAATGATGTAAGGAGTCTACATGATAATATCTTGTTGATTAATCCTGAAATAGAACAATAGTGGTGATGATGATGATGATGATGATGATGATGATGTTGTTGATGATGATGATGATGATGATGATGATGATGATGACGACGACGACGACGACGATGATGATGATGACAATGGTAATGATGACGATTATGATGATGATGACGGTGATGATGATGATGACGATGATGATGGTGACGACGACGATGATGATGATGACAATGGTAATGATGACGATTATGATGATGATGACGGTGATGATGATGATGGCGGTGATGATGATGATGATGATGACAATGATAAATGCAATGATGGTGCTGCTGATGATTATAGTGGTGTTGTTGTTGATGATAGTGCAAAAGACGGGAGTAATAATGATGATGATAATGGTGGCTAGACAGTGATGGTTATGATGATGATGATGGCGATGGCGATAATGATGAGAAGGAGGATAGTAATGATGATGATGATGATGATGGTGATGATGATAATACTGCAAAATCTGTTTAATAAAACTGAAAAGGCCAAAATCTGTTATAGGGCCAATATGACTTATAATGGCCCTGGGCTAATAACAAATTTCTGCGCTTAAATTAGTTGATAAAACAGGGCCAATATCAAAGTCTGGTCCCTAAGTAGTTACTTAATGAAATTGTCATTAAATAAGTGATAAGTGATTTGGTCTTGGGCCAATACGAATGCCCTTGGAAAAAGTACAGCACTTAAATTTACTCATTCAACTTAAATATCAACTTTTTCTGAAACTGTCTAAATTGTATGGAAACATTTTTTGAAGCAGAAAATTAGTATTTTAATAGTGACAATTTTAGTGCAAATGAATACAGACACTGAATGGGTATTTTGAAAATATAGAAAAATCTTAACCAAATCTTTGAACTAGAACCTTTAAATCACTTATTTAATAACATACACACTAACATACCTGCATGGTTAGTGGCACACGCAACTGCTACCCATGAGATAGCCAGACTGAAGGCACTTCTAGAGAGAGCATAGTAAGCTGAAGATTCTTCTCTGGTAAATAAATGTTTACCATAGTCAGGATATATAGAGTAGACACATAATGTTGTCAATACAACACATAGAAACCAACATAATACATTTATTATCTGTAAAAAATAAAATACTGTGATTTATTATATGCTTCCCAATGGAATACCAGGATTTATTGGTGAAATAAAAATCGATATTCCACTGTTTTGAAACAATGAAAATATATTTGTTACTTTTCACTGTTTGGATGCGCCGTTCTGATGACATGTCATACTTAAACTTAAAAAACCTGCCAGTTTGAAGCATATAAGAAACAGAAAATTTGTTAATTTCGATGTAAGATCTATTTATTTCACTTGTGAGCTAATGATATCATATTTTCACTTGTGGTTACACCACTCGTGAAATTATTGCATCCTTAGCTCAGTCGTGAAATAAAAATCGAACTTTCACCGTAGAAAAAAACAAATATCCTCTATATCACACAATTTATTTCATTGTTTATAAACCAGATGAAGGCGATATATTATAATATGATTACAGTTTACAAAATTAGTGGGTACCCGGTCGCCGGGGACAATCCCTTTTTAGTTTGGGCAACCAAAACTTTCTCTTGGGTAACCAAAATTCTACAAACAATAGATAGTGCTTAATTGACTTGTTCAGGCAATCAATTTCACATCCTAATTGCGTCAACTAAGATTACAATAAAATATGCTGAATTTTAAATTCTTTCTATCATTTTAATCAACATGCTTTAAGTCATATTGTGACAAGCATTCTTCCTTCTCTCAGTTCTGGTTTTAACATTAATACATCTTTAAGAATTCTACTTTTTATTTTTAAACAACCATCATATAGTTTTAATGTAGTCTCCCAATCCGATATAACGTTACATTTGTACTATTATTTTTATTATAGAATCATCTATAATAAATATTTTATTCATGTTTGAAAAATGATATTTTTAATTTGAAAAATGAAATTTTAAATAAATAAAAAAATATAAAAAAAATAGAGAAATTAAACCGAATTTTATTGGGTCGTCAAAAATATTATTTTATTCCAGGATTACAAGACATGCATGTTTCATGGTCAAGAACAATTGAGAAAAATGAATATATTTTGAAGCGACCGTCTTGACGTTTACATAGAGGAAATCAATAAAATAGCCTTAAGTGCCCAAGAGGATAAAAGATATATACTTCCTGACCAAATACACATCCTAGCCTTAGGTCATTTTAATATTTAAATAAACTTATGTAACGTATGTTACATCAAAATGGAAAATACACCTATAGCCCCCTTTTATACTACTGAACAAGATTGGAAATACTATAATTATTACATTATTATTAAATATAACAATCAATTATTGATACTTACCCTGGGTATTGTAATGTTTAATTCAGTTTTATAAAAGATATATCCAGTTAGTAGACCGATGATGTATGGTCCTACCCTTGTATAACTTCTCATGTAAAAAGTCTCCATTTCTTTTAATTCCATACGCTCTGTACTGATTCTGTAATTTACAATATAATATACCGGCTGGCTTAGTTGCTAGCACGCAAATCTACTGATCGAGGGGTCGTGGGTTCGAATCCCAGGCAGGGCATACTTTCGTGAAGCTTGGTCATGAAATTATTTCTACGGGTATTCTCTCTTCTTCTAATGATTTTTAATTATGTAGGACAGATGTCAGTCACTGATGAAAGTATGCGCCTAGTAGTTGGTTAACATCAAAATCCAGAGATTTAGCCTTTCCAGGAGGAGTGAGTATAGGTTGACTGACCGCCGTTATATGACCAATTGATGTGTTGCTACGGCGTCAAACCCAACAAAAACAAACGAACAAACAAACGAACATAACTGTATACGCCTCATTATTGGTGTCTGATTAATATTTGTGTGTTTTTGTGGTAAGCATCACACAGCCAAATATTGAACTTGCCATTATAAAACGTCACTCGTAAGACACTACCGAGCCTCTGAAGGAACGTTTTAAATACTTTTAAAATACTTTTTTATTGTCGCAACTGTTCAGTTAAAAAACTCTTGGTACATGGTCAAAACTTGGTATTGTATGGGACCACAAAACTGTATCCATAGCGAGATTTGAAAGTTAAGTCTCAATTGATTTGGACTATCATTTCAAAAGTCGCCCATGTAAATGATTGAGGGAGCTAGTCTTAATTAGGGGCATAACCTCATCTGCGTCTACTATAACTTATAGAAATAAAAAGGTCTAAAAAGCCACCCTGCTAGCCCAGGTGGTAGCACGCGAGTCTACTGATTGAGGGGTCGTGGGTTCGATTCCTGGGCAGGACATACTTTCGTGGAGCTAGGTCATAAAATTATTTCTACGGCCGTTATCCCTGTAAACAACGACTCTTAATCATGTAGGACAGCTGTCAGTCACTGATGAAAGTGTGTGCCTAGTAAATGGTTAACAGCTAAACCCAGAGATTTAGCCTTTCCATGAACAGTGAGTAAGTTGACTGACCGCCATTATATGACCTATACAATCGGTTGCCCCGGCGTTAAGCTCAACAAAAAAAAAATAATAGAAGTCTAAAAATAGAAATATTACTTGTTTATACTGTAATGTTGAGCAGGATAATCTCTATCAAAAGCAACAACACCATTAGTTATACTTGATGCTGACCAGAAGATAAAACAAATCACAGATCCTATGTATACATTACTGAAAATACATTACATGTCAATCAATAATATACATAATGGTATTTATGTACATTTATTTTTTTTTTAATTTTGTGTCTTGATGTAGCGACCTTGGAAGGCAATGGCTTTCTTGGATTCTTCTCAATTCATAAGAAGTTGACATTTATTCTTGTGACATGTCTTAATTGCAAATCGGCCAACAAGTCAGAGCAAAGCACACTAAATTAATAATTGCCATGACCGCTCATTTGCTCTGAAATGTAAGACTTTGCGCCCTACCAATTGAGCTAGCCGGGCGGCTCCCCATTCCAGTGATAATACAAGCTCTTATAAATATGTTTTAACTTACTAAAATAGGGGAACAATCATTAAAGTACTAATCCAAAACATCTTCATATCATTGCCTAGATACCATGTCCAGCCCATACACTGAAAGTTAAAATATTCAATTTCATTTTAGCATTTAAATATCGGCAGCCAATCAAATAAATGTTGGTTAGATTTAACAATTTCCGTTACCTAACCTTTTCCTTTTCTAATGTTTTAAACAATCAGACAACCGAATAGGTAAGCCAATCTGAATGATGATAACAAAGGGTTAGCATTAAACCCAGGGTTCATTTAAACAGCATTTAAAAATTATACATTGTAGTTATATCATATGTTGTTTAAATTAACCCTGGGTTACTTTATTTTTATTTGTGTGTATATACACATGTATATATCTACCACAAGTAAAATAAAAAACCAGACAAGTAATGGAGTGACATGGGTCCAGTTCATAGTAGAATTTCAATTTTAGAAATGAGATTTGAAATGATAATTTTGGTCTCAGTAGACCCTACCTCTTTCCCTTATAATTACCCTTTCGAGTTCCAAACCATTTTTGGAGCCACTGTAGTATCACTGAGCAAATAGGATTCAGAGCTTGGCCTGTTATAACTACAACATTGTACCCAGCTCTGTCAGTCTCACTCAATGGAAAAAAAAGAAACTTTCTTGCAATACCATTGGCATCGAATAATTTAATTAACCATTATGAGATAAATCAAGTATGAATATTAACTCTGAAAATTCCCCTGAAACTGTCACTCTTAAAGTTTGTAAATACTCTCCTTAAGGTTAAAGGGTGTAAGTCTGTATCTTTTAATTATCCAACTGACAAAATTACTATTATATTGTATGTGTGCCGTGTAAAATTCAATCGTAGAGATATAAATCGTACCATAAATAGTAAAAATGCACTTTAAAATTATTTGATACTAAAATGGAAAATATTCCGTTTCGTACATTGTTATTCGAAAGCAACTAAGAAAACATAATTTGTCGAACTATCACAGAGATTGATGGAATAAGTCGAATACTGAACATGTGGACAATTATCTATTTCACGCGTTTTTATGCCTACGTGTTGAGTAAAAGCATGTCAGTAATATTGTAATACTAATAAGGGATTTTAGTCAGTTATTTCCCCTTGTATACTCATTTAATAGGTAGGTCCTATCAGTTGGATTACTCGGATTTTACCCTTACTTTTTTATGTTAATTTGCCAAAATTAATCTTTAGTAACTTTTTTGTAAATCATTTAATTTGTTTGAAATTCAATCTTAGCATTTTTAGGGTAAAGAACTATCTAAATTTTATCACTACTGTTAATATCTTTATTTAACAAGAATGATATTAGATGAAATATTTTGTTATCCTTACATAGGACTTCAAGATAAAATCCGAGGATTCCAACTGTAAGGACCTACTTACCAATTAGATTGCTTCTGATTTTACCAGGGAAAGATAACTGACTAAAGTCCCTAAATAAAATGTATTAAAGAATGAAATTTAGTTAGATTCACATAAAGACATATACTAACTACGGTTTCTTCAAAGAATTCAGAAATGTAGAGTAAAGATCTCCACCATGTAATTTTACACTGATTAAGTCCAAGAGCGTAACGCGCAGAGCCGCCCAATGGTCCTTTTACTATATTCAAATATAAACATGTTGAAATCATCATCACAAATGCATAGGTTGGTGTCAACCTGAAACAAACAGACAAACTGGTGGATTTTGGTACTTAACAAAATTTATCAACATATCACAAGGCTACAGTGAACCAACTCATCTTACAAGTTTTCCTAAGGCATTTTTAAAGCGTTTTAAAGTCTGCTTCCATATACATGTTCAGCCGACTTTACAATCTTATACGGTAACTCCTGATCACTGATCACACTCAGGCAGGTGATCCCTCACAGTACCCATTTACACCTGGGTAGAGTGGAAAAATTGTAGGCTAATTTCTTGCTCCAGGAAATTAGCAGTGCCCCTAGCGGTGATCGGACCCGGGACCTCTCGACCCCTAAGTGCGCGTCCTACCACTTGACCACTACTCCTAGGCATTTACCAGTGCTAGTTTGACACTGTCTTGTTTTATTTGATTAATGCGTGTAGCAGAGGTTTAATACGGCACTTGTACTACCTTGCCTTCAAACTAACTTTTATGGCGACGTGGTTGGGTGTCCGCTTACGACTCGAGAGGTTGTGGGTTCGATTTTCAGTTCGGACCAATAGATTTTTATAGGGTTACATGCATATATCAGTTAAAAGCGCCTTTACTGAACACTTTTAGCTAAATAAATAATTGAAACAGTACATAGCAAGTAATATTAGACAGTAATAAAACTATACACAACTAAAATAAGATATTTAATTAAAATGTTCACAGTGGTGATAAATATGAATGAAATAGTACACAATTAAGGTTTAACAATAATTGAAAACGCACATGTATAGTCCGATTTTATCCGGTGAGCCGTGACTGCACTTTTGTATTTATAGATTTTTGGAACATTCCTACAAAAAGGTAACACAGCTTATTTAACAAACCAACTGATTACTGTCTTTATTATAATTATTCAACATTGATTTAAGTGACTCAGTAGTCGTGGCGGTAAGACACTTGGATTGTTAGACATTGCTTTTGTTTCCCCGGGTTCGAATCCTGTTAGGTATCCGTTATTCTTTTATTTGTTTTTATTTTTGCCATCATGGAAACGAACAACTTGAAATCTCTGTGCAGCACAAAGCCAAAAGTATATAAAATAGAATATGCATATATGCCTGAGTTTGTGCTTAGTTATCACTTCGATATCATACACGAAACTGTCTCGACCGTGTCTTATAGAAATGATTCTATGTACATGCATTTTATAAGAAAGAGAAGCGAAATGGGATGCATCTAACTTTGGCACATTCGTTAAATAGTATCATAGTCTGATTTGTATTCAGCCACTGCATTTGAAGCCAAATGTATAATACATAATGTATTATTTTTAGGTTCAATGTAAATAACTGGATATAAAATATAAAGAACCAAGGAAATAAAACAAATAGAAATTAAACTATGTATGAATTTAAGAATGATTTTTTAAAAAAATATGGAGGCGATGAGGTTCGAACCACTGTAATTATATTTATGCATTAGCCATATGTTTCCGACTTGTTACCGACTGCGCTATTTTGAAGAATGATTTTGAATTATTATATCATGCATATATACTTATATAGATATTATAGTTTGTATTGATTTTCAGTGTAGTATTTACTTGTTATACCTATCGTCATGGTTAGGATTAGACTCATCCAACCTGTCACGGCTCACCGAATAAAATCAGTCTATACAAATTTATAGTACACATGATAATGCTAGATCTTTAATAACAGATTATAAAACTAGCTATTGACGAGAGACCTTCAGAATTGGGGATTTTTCAGAAAATACTGAAAGTTTCGTGAACAAGAGGTACTCCAAATATAGGATAGAGCATGAGTAGCAGTTTGATATGGGATTTATCAACGAGCGAAGCGAGTTTATAAATCCCATATCAAACTGCTACGAGCATTCTATCCGACTTAGACAACGGGTATGAAATTATAAGTTTATAATGTCCATTTTCATTTATTTTATCACGTGTTTATACTACATGTATTGCCATCTTTTAGCCACATAAAACTCAGAATAATATAGTGGGCCTTAAACTTAAACAAACGATATTAAATTTTGTGTCGTGAATTTCGTGCGAAAGCTAATTAGAACTCATAAACACAATTAGACAGTGTTATTCATAAATGTAAATAATATTAATGTGCCCATGTACATAATGTGCAGTTAAATAATTTTAAAGGATTCAAATTAACAATCAATTTGATAAATAATCACAGTGGTGATTCGTCATAGGAATAATTCTTTATCACAGAACTGAATACTGTTTTGGCTAATCAGGAGCACATTTAAGCTGTAAGTACATGTTATTGTTTTATATATTTCACTTTTTAACATTGTTATAACTAGTAAACGTGTGAACATTCAATTTAGACCATATTTCTCATAAAAAATAATGTAAGACAAAAAGTACAAAAAGAAAAATATAGAAAAAGAAAGAAAGTAGAACGGTCAAGATTTAAAAAGCATATAATTCTTACTATTTGTTATTAAAAACTACATTAAATTGGCACAAAGGGAGGCAACAATGGCAAGTGCTTAGATCCTATTTAACTCCCTTGCCTATGTAAATCGTATTAGATAATATTAAATATACGCCCCGGGGGCATGTTTATGATTTTAAACAAAGGGTATAGAAATATACAAAATATAACGTGTGACTGTATAATTTTGTTTTTGATTAATTTGATAAGTCTTTAATATATTTTTGTAATAATATTTAAATATCTAGTTAAATAATAAACAAAGGATCTGCAAGCTTAAGTAAGACAGGATTAGAGACCAATTGAATTTAATTGACATACTAAACTGCTTACTTAGACAACCCATTCGTTAGTATTTAACTTGTAATAGAAAACATCACAGTTTCAATGTGAATGTCGTTATTTTGACTTAAATGTCATACATATAGCCAAGCGTTTGCCTCCTTTAAGCGAAGCATTTGACTGGCTCTGGTCGTTCCTAAACACCATGCCATTCCTTTTTCATAGAAAATGGAAATAAGGCTTGGTTACCAGAGCTGTTAATGTTTTGCTAGGAGTTAGTTTACGCTGTTGATTTTGGTGTTTGTCTCCGAATGGAGACGAACCGATCTGCATGAGTCGTGCATGTGGTCGCACGATCATGGCGCTTTATTTCCTGTCTCATTTAATTCCCCTCAAAACATTTAAAGTTAGAAAGTATACTAAATTCAACTATCAGTTAAATAAAATTAGATTCTAATTTATTGTAATTGACTGAAGTAACTAACTGTTACAAAATTTCTATAGATCTTTAATTTATTAAGTTGGGATTTTCCCAAAATAATCGCCCATTCTACATTTCGAGTTCCTTTCCACAAATGAGTAACAATCATATCACGAGGGGTTTAATAGAAAGGAAATGGTGCCAATGCAGTTTCACATTTATATATATCACATAATCTGCAAAATAACGTAGTTATACGTATGCAAATTTCAAACCAGTACGGTACGTGTACAAAATAACATTACGACGTGTAAGTGTTAACGTTAAAATAAAACAATCCAGTCCATTTCATTAATTTTCAAAACATCGCACATGAGTCCATACTATTGTGGTATGTAGTGACATTAATTCTTGTGAGGACTTTAATTAAAATAAATTAACAGTTAATTTCTCAAAACTTTGGTTGGCTTTCAAATTAATACAGATAAGCTTATTGAAACATTTCACCTTGGGAATCTACATGTATATACTCAGCAGTTGATTGAATTTAAACTGATAATGGGGTGGATCTAGACTTTTTACAATCGACTGTACTATTCCATGACTTATGCTAGTCGACAAATGAGATCATGAATAAAAACTTTTCAATTTTCATTGCCGCTTTAATACAAACTATAACATTGCGTTTTGTTCTTAGTGCGCACCTAACTTTAAAAGTCTGGATCCACCCCATACTTTCACGCACTGTTTTCTCGGGTTTTAAGCACGGAGAAAACGGTTTGATAATATCAAACATTTAACCGTGTGGTATGAGATTTATCAAACACTTTTTAAGCAATTTGATTGGCTGAGAGGGAGCACCGTTGTCTAAATGTAAATTAACATCAAAGTACTGATAGTACTGATGGATTATGGAAATAGTACAGTAAAACTCGGATATAACATACTCGGTTATAACATACACTCAGTTACAACTTACCAATTTTTCTGGCCTGTTTTTCATCGTTATATATAATATACTTAGTATTCTATTTGGATATAACATACCTCGGTTATAACATACCTTATTTCTATGGCCCAGTGAGTATGTTATATCCGAGTTTTACGGTAAAATAATCTGATAATAAGCCTACACTCTTGCTAAAACTTTGCTAAGGTTTTTTTTTAAGATTAAGCAGTTTTTGCACGAGTGTGCAATAAATCATGTGACCTTTATGTTCAACTACTGATATATTTGTAGCAGAGGTATAATACGGCACTTGTACTCCCTTGCCTTCAAGCGAGCTTTTATGGCGACATATATAGTAGAGTGTCCGCTTACGGATCTAGAGGTCGTGGGTTCGAATCTCAGTTTGGACCATGGATTTTTATAGGGTTACATTTGGCACCCAACGTAAATAACCCGCTAGGAATTGTGTGATTGCATCCTAAGATAGCCCCACAGACAATCAAGCTCCAAAAATTCGAGGATGAATTCTGTAAAGGAGGGGGTGTGTGTAGCAGTGTTATAATACGGCACTTGTACTTCAAGCTAGCTATTATGGCAACGTGGTAGAGTGTCAGCTTACGACTCTAGAGGTCGTGGGTTCGAATCTCAGTTCGGACCAATGGATTTTTATCTGGTTACATATCTATAGTCTGCTAAAGTTTACATTAACAAACAAAATCACATGCTGCATGATGATGCTCTTCGATCGAACAATATTGCCCAAGGAATCCGCATGCGATTTTGCAGTAATTAGAATTGGATTGACTCGGTTTTCTTCATAAGAGCCAATGGTTATAGCTTAAACTATTGATTAGTAACTCTATCTGGTACCCTGGTAGGGGACCATCTAACTAGACAGTGGGGTTAAATGTTTACCTTATAAAACGATGTAGGTAAAAATAGATCCAATTAAAACTTTTAACTCCTCCTGCTTTATGTAATTCTTTCAAGACAAAATATGACACTAATATACCACTGTGAAATAAATAGGAAATATTATACATGTATTTATTTATTTATTGGAGTTAACGCCGTATCAACACAATTTAGGTCCTTTCACGGCGTCCAGCGCACCTAACCTTGCTTTCCTGGACCATTGTCTATAACCAGTACTCACCTAACCTTCCACAAGGCCGGAAACTTCTCCATATTATCTAATCAATGGAGGAAAATCGACATTATTGTCAAATTTTCATGGAAGGGTATAACCTCCCCGGGTGGGATTCGAACCCGCACCCCCTCGGGCACGAGTATCCAAACCCCGGCGCGCTATCAACTGCGCTATCGACCCGGGTTATATTATACATGTACATGTAGTTTGAATATGAATGTTATTATTCACAATTTTGCGGGTTGTGTCATCGTGTTCATACAAAGGTTAACCCGTGGTTGAAATACAAAAATATAAGTGCTTGCTTTGTAAAACTGCATACTTCTTGTTTGAAATAGGTTTGTTTTGCAGGATTACTTGAATCATTCATAAGTACCCATTTACTGGCAAACGATGACACATCTGGAATGGTATCGGCGTATGCAAATCATTCTGCTCCTATATGTAGCAAAAAACAATAGGTTATAAATAATCACCTAATGCACATTAATGTGTATACAGTAGGCGCTGAGAATTCCGCATGCAGTGAATTAGCGGGAAGTTGAGAAAATACACGAAATGATTGTTCTGGAAAATATTTTCTAAGTTATAAATACAATGTAAGTCACATTAAAATAAACTGGACAATATTGTCAGTACTGGCACTATGTGATATTCTAAGCTTTTACTGTAAATCTTTATACCTGGTAAGCAAATTGGTACCAGAGTCCTTAAGGTAGTGTTCATGTATACACGGGGGACTACATATAAGACGTACGCATTATTTATGATCAAAAGTAATGGACTCTGGTGCATGCCAGTGATCGAACAGTAGTTTCAACAGGAATCATTTTTCAGTGACAATGTTTTATATCCATACCAATCTTACTTATGCCAGAAATTTACAGTGTATGTAAAGTATTTTAAGGTGATATACAATAATGCCATGCCATATCGGAATTTTGTTTATGGTTCGCGTGCGCGTCGGTTTTAGAGTTCTCACTCAAAATAAAAAACAAAATTGTAGGTATTCTTTTTTTAATAATTCCGATTATTCGGGATTCGATACGACAATTTAATTCAGGGAAAATTGTGTTCGGCAACGAAGTTATTTATCGTAAGCAATTTATCCTAACCGCGTCATTAATACATTTATAAATTTTACTTGAAAAAAAAACTAGTAATTTAATATCAAATTCAGACCATTGTTTCCTATTATGAGGATGTTAATCCATAGAAAAAATGTAATTGCATTGTTTTTCACCGTTAAAATATTTGTGTTTTCGTTTTCAGTTTGTATGTTTTTGTGAACAGGTACCTAGGTTTGTCAAATTTGAGTTGACGCTTAAACAGTAATCCAATTTGGCATGGCCTAATACCACATTGTAAACACCACAGTTGAATAGAATGTTACAATAGTCAATACCTCAATGTAAAGAAAGTATCAACAGCAAGTTCACCTCCTGGTACCACCATAAAATCATAAGTATTTAATTTGTCATAACTAAATGATACAGGATTGTCTGAAAATACATGAAGGTAAAATATCGAAGAAGCTACTTAATTAATCTCTAAACTTTCTCATGCATGATGATATAAAATTAAATGTATTATCATATCTATACTATTAAATTTGCGAGTTTCCTGTTTTGTGGAAGAAACTGCGCAGCTTTAAATAAATATTTTGTTTGTCGCTGGAACACCTATATACCGGCATATCAAGTTGACAATTCTTTTTTGACAAAGCCTCTTGATATTTGCAAAAACTGCCAAAAATCAACAAAAATAGTGGGGTTTTTTTGTGTCTAAAAATAGTTCTAGATAAAACTAAAAATAGACCAAACTCCCCGCAGCGGTTATTTCCCTTTATTATTATAATCAATAACCATGCCTGTTTCGAGGAACAGTTTCATGAACTGTCATTACCTAAAGCCCGTGCTTGCACGGGCTCCCATCTAGTCTAATTAATACGAGAGAACAATTGCGAACAAAAATTTAGCGCAATTCAAATAGGGTAGCGTTTTGTGAAGTTGTACATATAGGTTAACGTGTGTACGATAAGTCACTTTTAGATAAAAGTCATGTGACAACAACAATTTATAAAGTTATAGAGGATATTCGTTTATTTCTGTGTTAGATCGATTTTTATTTCACGAGTGAGCTAACTTAAGAATGCAATATTTTTTCACGAGTGGCATAGCCACAAGTGTAAATATAATATCATTAGCCCACGAGTGAAATAAATAGATCTTACACTGAATCTGTTTATTATATGCTTCAAACTGTCTTTTTTAAAGTTTAAGTATGATATGCAATCAGAACTGGAAAGCATATAATAAATTTTAATGCCAGATTGGTCAAATAATTGAATTACATCATGTAGGTCATAAGTACTAAGCATACGTTTCTTTCTCTAAAAATCCTAAATGACCCTCTGGGTTTTGATCGTTAGCTCCAATTTCCCTGCACAAAAATTAAATCGACCATTAAACTATATCATATAAATTAACAGTTTGAGCTTAGGAATCAGAGCAAACAATTACAATTTGGACATTTTCAGCAGATAAAGAAATGTAATAATTATGAAATGCACTCCATGAATTTGAATCTTTCATATATTTGGATAGCCGCGTGCAAGATTGACGAAATATGGATCAGTAGTCCAGTGGTAGGATGCGCGCTCAGGGATCGAAAGGTCCTGGGTCCGAATCCCACTAGGGGCACTGCTAATTTCCTTGAGCAAGAAATTTACCTGCTATTGCTTCACTCCACCTAGGTGTAATTGGGTACCTGCGAGGGTGGTATAATTCTGTTGCGCCAGTGTAATAAGCGGAGTAAGAAGACTCCCCAGGGAGATTGATAGATAGATACCAGTAGCCCAAATGACCAGGGGTAATAGCTGTAAGGTCAGTGAACGTGCGTAAGCAAGAAACTTAAACTATAAAATGCAAATACTTTACTTTTTACTAAAATATAAGTTTTGTTTACATTCTGAAGATCATATGATAAATATGTTTATTAATGTCTCACTTTACATGTACAATATAATAAAACAATTTTTATACACAATTTCTTAAAACATGTAAACCTTTTTTTTTTTTTTAAATATGAGAGACAAATTTAAAACATTATTATCAGTAGTATAGTATGATCATGTACGATAGGGAAAATGATCACTTTTGAATATTTCTAGTTTTCAAGCTAAAAATGGTTTTAGGTCAATTCTCTACTATCACGTGTATGTACAAAGATTGAAACAGAAGATATTACACGAATATGTTGAATGATAATACAGTTTTTGGTGAGATTCTAAAGATAACCAACAAACATCTGAATGAAACTTGCGTTATCTGTAGATAAATTGCTTGAGGAAACTTCTAAAGGTAAATATATACAAATGTAATAGGTAAAATGTGAAATTGTTCTAGAACTATAAAATAAGGTTGATACAATGAGAATAGAAATATTTATATAGTTTTTAAGTTTCATTTTTTTATTTTAATAGTCTACGAAATAAGTGGGTGTCCAGTGGCCCTGAACAACAACTTTTTAGTTCGGGCAACCAATTACATGTATTTCTTTTGGGCAACAAAAATTCTACAAATAAGAGATAGTGATTGCTGCTAAAATGACCTGTTATAGCAGTTTTCTTTCATATCCTAATTTCGTAGACTGGTCATTCAGTACCCACAAGTCGGATTTCTGGGTAGTTAAAATAACATTTCCATATTAAATAATGTTTTCCTTTGTTACTGGATCAATGTTATATAGAAGATATTTGTTTATTTCGATGTTTGGTCGATTTTTATTTCACGAGTATGACAAGGATTAATTAATTTTTACTAGTGCCGTAGTCACGAATGAAAATATAATATCATAAGCTCACCAGTGAAATAAATAGATCTTACACTGAAATAAACACATTTTCTGTTTATTATATGCTTCAAACCGACTTTAGTATGATATTTCATCAGAACAGCGCACCCAACAGTGAAAAATAACAAATTTATTTTCATTGTTTCAAAACAGTTGCTTATCGTTTTTTATTTCACCGATAAATCCCGGTATTCCACTGGAAAGCATATAATAAAAATACTTTCAAAAAATCTGGACATATTGAACAAATCGATATTGTTGGGTATGGTGAGTAAAACCTCATCACAAACATATGTATGCTCACACTAGAACCAGTATATTAGAACAATAAAGTGGATACCGTACTAAACATTTTATTGAAAGTATACATCAAGAACTTTTAACAAAAATATATAAATATTAATTTTATACAATAACTCATCATAATAATTCAACATCGTATTAACATATTATTCAGTAATATGTAACATGTATTATCAATAATTGGATTAATAGAATAAATATAATATTACTTATATTTCTGTGTTTATTTCTGTTTTTTTTCCTTTGTCTTATTTTATTATTTGTCAACATGATGAATAAGCAAAATTTAGTCGTTATTATCCCTCTCAATAACGTCAACTCTCTACAAAAGACAAATTACTTGTCATGATTTACCTCCCCTCCCTTTTTACTAATCATAAAGTAATCAAGTTATCGCATGGATTGTTTTCCTACTTACGACTAATGAAACAATCGAATCGTATAGATACAGTGGAAAAAGCACACCCAGGATTGTAAAATTGATCACTTTTGTGCAAAAGTGATCATTGGTTATATTGCTTCAGGGAAAATGATTATATTGATAAATATCCCAAACACATTATATATATATATTAAAACATTTGGTGACCTCAACGGAGTGAGAGTTTATTTTGAAAAATGCTTAAGGTAATGAATCAAATTAAAATGATGCAGTGGTTTGATAAAAACTAGTCAATACACTATAGTGTCTTTTATCTTAGCCTATTATCTTTTGCTTCAGGGAAAATGATTATATTGATAAATATCCCAAACACATTTTATATATATTAAAAAAATGGTCACTCCAATAGAGCGAGAGTTTATTTTTGAAAATGCTTGAGGTAATGAAACAAAACTAAAATGATGCAGTGGTTTGATAAAAACTAGTCAATACACTATATTGTCTTTTATGTTAGTTTGATATCTTTCAAGAAAACAAGATTGGTCTACTGATACCAAAATAGTAGAGATCTTTCTTTCATGTATGGATGACAATACACTATGATTACATCTATTACTTAATTTATAATTAGAAAATGATATGAAATTAAGCCAGTTTTGTGTGAAGTTTTAAACAGAATGTATTCATGCAAACAAGTTACAGAAAAACAAATGCCTTCCAGCACAAACAAAGAAAATTTTTGTGATTGCAATTTAGATAAATAAATCTGCTTATTATCACCTTGGAATCATCATCACTATAAAACTCAGTAGAATTCAGTATTCAATATTACTAAAAATATTGTGGTAAACTGGAAAACCATCAACCAACACAATGGATGTACAAAAATCAGGAAACTGTTTTAACTGTGATAAACCCTGTTACATAGAATGCTACAAGTGCTATGTAATATTAAGTGCACAGAACAATCAGCATAACTGTCCAGTCGAAGAAGATGAGGGTTTTCATGAACTAGATCTTCAATATTGTGATGAGTGTGAGGAGAAGTGCAACCTTTAGGTTAAAAATACTTCAACATTGAATGATAACTAGGGCTTTTAAAAGACGTTTACCAGCTCCTTTATGGATTGGTTGAAACTAATTTCCTTGTCCAGCTTACGGATGAGACTGATACAAACATGTAGTTACTTGAATGTAGAGCAATTGAAACTTTTTTTTGAAAAGACACCTGTCTCAATCCTTCTCCAGATAAGATCATCATTTTTTGGTAATAATTGGTTCAAAATTTTACAATTGATAATTCGTTCTAAAGATCCAAATTTCCATCTAAATTCTTTTTAGAATGGCTTATACTTTGAGAATCAATGACAACATCAACTTAGAGTTAGAATTTGAAGCTCTGCTGTCACAAAAGATAGTATACCTGACAAAAGATGGTGTGAAACCACAGAAAATTGGTCTCAACATTGAGGACATACAAAAGATAGTTGATTTAAGTGGTGAAATTTGTCAAATTATAGAAAGGTAAATATTTTACTCATATCTTACTTTCAAACAATCTTTAAAATTCTTCCATCTTAATTAATAAAGAACAAAAAAAAAAAAAGAATATAACATTTGGGTTTTATTAGTTAATACATTTTTCTTAATTTTGTTCATGCTTTTTCAGATTCAGTGATGGATCAGTTGTTATTTGTAAAAGATATCAACTTTCAAAAGATATCTATTTACAATTAAGTACTTGCGGGAATGGGATGACAGTGGATGTCCGAAGGTACTGTTGCATAAATGAGGAATTGATTCCAATGAGAGTTGGTGTGAACATAAACAGCAATGATTTTAGACCCCTGATGAATGGATTTATTGAGATGTTAGAGGTAATAAATTCACTAAAAATAAATTTATTTTGAAATATAATTAAATGTATATGTAGTATACCTGAATAATCAAATTACTCTGCTTTTAGTATTATGATTATTATTATATGCTTTCTTTTTAGCTTATGGAGTATGTTTAGATGTTTTAAAAATCCTTTACAATTTATTTATTTTCATTGGAGGAAGATGAAAGCATGTTCATCCCTTGGAAGATAAAACCTATACTTAATCATGCATATGAATGTAAAGTTCTGAATGAGTTCTCCAGTCTATAAATTTCTATTACTTAATGTGTTTGGTTAATTCGAATCTTTGTATTTATGATTATCATTTATTGACTGTATTCTCTCTTTTTTGTAGGAAGCAGAATCACTGTAAAAAGAAAGTTCTCCCAGCATTTACATGTACATTATTAGCTTACTTGCTTTTTTTGTATGCAGGGATAAATTGAATAAAAATGTGAATGTTGAATAACAACTGTTGAGTTCTTTTTTCTTGAATTTATCAAACAATGAGGATTGTCAAATTTCTCAAGATTCTTACCTTTGGCCACAATAAATTAATAACTTGTTCCATGGATTAGCTCTTATTTCCTAGCTTGCTCATATAAATATATTCAAACCAGCATATAAAACAACTGGCTTATGTATTTCTTTGTTTGCTTGTCTCATTAGCTTTCCAATCAAAATAAATCCATAGAACATGTAATCAATTTGTTGTGACTTTAGTGTTTAAGTAAGCGTAAGATCTATGAATAAAACTGAAAAAATGCCTGCACACTGATAACCAGTACTATCTTCATTATTTTATCTACAACTGATACATGCTTCATAATCAGTGATAGCAGAGGGATTATATTATAGTTTACATAGGGTATTCATCTTAATTACTGACATTTATTCACATGATGCGAGTTATTTAAAATTTCAAGTCGAAAACAAGAAGATAAGATAAATATCTACGAAGTCAAAGATCTCTTGGATGAACCAGTGAAAGGAAGCTTTTATGAACAAGAAATTCAATACGTTGATAAACAGTCAAATGACTTATATATAGTAGAAAAAATACTTAAACGAAGAAAAAGAGCTGGCATTGTGGAATATTTAGTGAAATTCGAGGGTTATGGTGACAAATTTAACTCTTGGGTTAAACAAAAGGATATTGAAACTATAAACAAAAAGCAATAATGGATTTTTACATAATAGTAAATAGTGATCAGAATAGTCGATTCTACCCTGACAACACATCATACAAGTTTCAATGTAAACTTGGACAACGTTTACACTTGAATAAATCCACCAGAGTCGCGTTGACAGAAGTAACATTAAATGAAAAAACAAGTAATGAAAAGGAATGTTTATTCATTTACTCTAATTTATGTGGAGAAGTCATGATCGACGGAGAGAACACTCCTTTACTTAGACGATTGGTTGTACATAAAAATGAAAATACTATTTGTTTCCCATATTATTATGTCCCAGTTGTAAAAACTCACGTTAGTGAAATCGAGTTTGAAATCAGAACTGATAAAAAATCATTGGCAAGATATTTATCTAAGCCTGTAACTTTAGTACTTCACTTCAAAAGCGATACGTGAATGATGTATTATGGAGAGTAAAAAGTTGTATATTCCGAATACGGAAAAATGGGTAGAATATTTTCAGAGAGGTGACAAAAAGCCAGTTAGAATTACGACAAACGATAATGAAATAAAATCAGATTTCAACAGTGATGGAGATTTTAGTAAATTATATATCATTCCTATTTCAAAAGAGGAAACTTCGAAAATCGAACATATATCATGTATTATCAATAATTGGATTAATAGAATAAATATAATATTACTTATATTTCTGTGTTTATTTCTGGTTTTTTTTCCTTTGTCTTATTTTATTATTTGTCAATATGATGAATAAGCAAAATTTAGTCGTTATTACCCCTCTCAATAACGTCAACTCTACAAAAGACAAATTACTTGTCATGATTTACCTCCCCTCCCTTTTTACTAATCATAAAGTAATCAAGTTATCGCATGGATTGTTTTCCTACTTACGACTAATGAAACAATCGAATCGTATAGATACGGGGTATGACTTGTTGGTAACACCATGTTTATATTGAAGTCATAAAAATGTTGTCACACACATACATGTATGTGAATTCAGGCTTCTAATTATGATCTAGTACGACATAACAATATATCTATCAGTGGTCTACTAAATGTTTTTGTACCTGTTATCATTCGAAGTGTGAGCACACATTGTAAAACAAGCGTTTTTGTTTCGTTTTGGGTCCAATCAAATTATTCTAGAACGATCTAAAATTATTTCCTGTCTCGGGTTTTACATTTTATAACATTCTAACGTTGTTTGTTTTTTGTATGTGTGTCAAAAAAGCAATGTTTTAAAACTACCTAAAATTTCAGACTCAGGTGTAACATTTAAGAACATTAAAGTGTTATGTCTCAAGTCTATAAGAAATCTTTGAACGTTCTGAATCTTCTGCCTTGAGTATTACAATTTTAGAACGTTCTAAAGTTGTTGTTTTTTCCTCCAGTTTTACTTTTGTTTTAATGTTTAATATTTCAAGTCTATTGAGAAATTTAAGTACGTTTTAAGACTTTCTGTGGCGGCATTACATTTTATAACATTCTAAAGTGTTTTTTTTCCTTTAGAACGAACTAAAATGTTTGGTTACGGGTATTACATTTTAGAACATTCTAACGTTGTTTTTGTGTGCCAAGTAAGCAATGTTTAAAAATTTAAAATCGATTAAAATGATCAGCCTCGGGTAAAACATTGAAGAACATTTTGCAGGTTTTTTTTGAGTCCGGTTAAATTTTTTTACAACTTTCTAAAATTTTCTGTCACTGGTATTACATTTTAGAACATCCTGAAATTATTTTGTATGAGCGAGATTTTTATAACGTTCTAAAGTTTTAAGTCTCAAGTCTATAAGAAATCTTTGAACGTTCTGAAGCTGGTTTTTTGTGTGTCTTTTGTGTCTATGTTAATACCAGCGACAGAAAACTTTAGATAATTCTAAAAACTTAAACTGGACTCAAACAAAACTGAAAAATGTTCTTAAATGTAATACCCAAGACTGAAAAGTTTGATCGTTTTAAAATAATTTAAGTCGACACGAAACAAGAAAAAAAAAACACTTTAGAATGTTATATATATGAAATATTAAACATAAACAAAATTGAAACTGGAGAAGAAAACAACAACTTTAGAAAGTTCTAAAATTGTAATACCCGAGACAGAAGATTCGAACGTGCAAAGATTTCTTATAGACTTGAGACATAACATTTTAATGTTCTTAAATGTAATATCTGAGACATAAATTTTAGATGACCCAAGTGTATTAAAAATTTATATCCAAAATGTTTTACTAGACACAAAGACACAAAAAACAACTTCAGAACTTTCAAAGATTTCTTATAGACTTGAGACGTAAAACTTTGGAACGTTACAAAAATCTAACACATACAAAATAGTTTTAGGATGTTCTAAGATGTAATGCCAGCGACAGAAATTTTTAGAAAGTTGTAAAAATTTCAACTGGACTCAAACAAAACTGCAAAATGTTCTTAATTGTAATACCCGAGACTGAAAAGTTTGATCGTTTTAAAATAATTTAAGTCGACACGAAACAAGAAAAGAAAACACTTTAGAATGTTATAAAATGTAAAACCGCCACAGAAAGTTTTAAAACGATCTTAAATTTCTCAAAAGACTTGAAATATTTTACATTTAAACAAAATTGAAACTGGAGAAAAAACAACAACTTTAGAAAGTTCTAAAATTGTAATACCCGAGACAGAAGATTCGAACGTGCAAAGATTTCTTATAGACTTGAGACATAACATTTTAATGTTCTTAAATGTAATATCTGAGACATAATTTTAGATGTCCCAAGTGTAATACCCGAGACTGAAAAATCAAATTATTCTAGAACGATCTAAAATTATTTCCTGTCTCGGGTTTTACATTTTATAACATTCTAACGTTGTTTGTTTTTTGTATGTGTGTCAAAAAAGCAATGTTTTAAAACTACCTAAAATTTCAGACTCAGGTGTAACATTTAAGAACATTAAAGTGTTATGTCTCAAGTCTATAAGAAATCTTTGAACGTTCTGAATCTTCTGCCTTGAGTATTACAATTTTAGAACGTTCTAAAGTTGTTGTTTTTTCCTCCAGTTTTACTTTTGTTTTAATGTTTAATATTTCAAGTCTATTGAGAAATTTAAGTACGTTTTAAGACTTTCTGTGGCGGCATTACATTTTATAACATTCTAAAGTGGTTTTTTTTCCTTTAGAACGAACTAAAATGTTTGGTTACGGGTATTACATTTTAGAACATTTTAACGTTGTTTTTGTGTGCCAAGTAAGCAATGTTTAAAAATTTAAAATCGATTAAAATGATCAGCCTCGGGTAAAACATTGAAGAACATTTTGCAGGTTTTTTTTGAGTCCGGTTAAATTTTTTTACAACTTTCTAAAATTTTCTGTCACTGGTATTACATTTTAGAACATCCTGAAATTATTTTGTATGAGCGAGATTTTTATAACGTTCTAAAGTTTTAAGTCTCAAGTCTATAAGAAATCTTTGAACGTTCTGAAGCTGGTTTTTTTTTGTGTGTCTTTTGTGTCTATGTTAATACCAGCGACAGAAAACTTTAGATAATTCTAAAAACTTAAACTGGACTCAAACAAAACTGCAAAATGTTCTTAAATGTAATACCCAAGACTGAAAAGTTTGATCGTTTTAAAATAATTTAAGTCGACACGAAACAAGAAAAAAAAAACACTTTAGAATGTTATATATATGAAATATTAAACATAAACAAAATTGAAACTGGAGAAGAAAACAACAACTTTAGAAAGTTCTAAAATTGTAATACCCGAGACAGATGATTCGAACGTGCAAAGATTTCTTATAGACTTGAGACATAACATTTTAATGTTCTTAAATGTAATATCTGAGACATAAATTTTAGATGACCCAAGTGTATTAAAAATTTATATCCAAAATGTTTTACTAGACACAAAGACACAAAAAACAACTTCAGAACTTTCAAAGATTTCTTATAGACTTGAGACGTAAAACTTTGGAACGTTACAAAAATCTAACACATACAAAATAGTTTTAGGATGTTCTAAGATGTAATGCCAGCGACAGAAATTTTTAGAAAGTTGTAAAAATTTCAACTGGACTCAAACAAAACTGCAAAATGTTCTTAATTGTAATACCCGAGACTGAAAAGTTTGATCGTTTTAAAATAATTTAAGTCGACACGAAACAAGAAAAGAAAACACTTTAGAATGTTATAAAATGTAAAACCGCCACAGAAAGTTTTAAAACGATCTTAAATTTCTCAAAAGACTTGAAATATTTTACATTTAAACAAAATTGAAACTGGAGAAAAAACAACAACTTTAGAAAGTTCTAAAATTGTAATACCCGAGACAGAAGATTCGAACGTGCAAAGATTTCTTATAGACTTGAGACATAACATTTTAATGTTCTTAAATGTAATATCTGAGACATAATTTTAGATGTCCCAAGTGTAATACCCGAGACTGAAAAATCAAATTATTCTAGAACGATCTAAAATTATTTCCTGTCTCGGGTTTTACATTTTATAACATTCTAACGTTGTTTGTTTTTTGTATGTGTGTCAAAAAAGCAATGTTTTAAAACTACCTAAAATTTCAGACTCAGGTGTAACATTTAAGAACATTAAAGTGTTATGTCTCAAGTCTATAAGAAATCTTTGAACGTTCTGAATCTTCTGCCTTGAGTATTACAATTTTAGAACGTTCTAAAGTTGTTGTTTTTTCCTCCAGTTTTACTTTTGTTTTAATGTTTAATATTTCAAGTCTATTGAGAAATTTAAGTACGTTTTAAGACTTTCTGTGGCGGCATTACATTTTATAACATTCTAAAGTGTTTTTTTTTCCTTTAGAACGAACTAAAATGTTTGGTTACGGGTATTACATTTTAGAACATTCTAACGTTGTTTTTGTGTGCCAAGTAAGCAATGTTTAAAAATTTAAAATCGATTAAAATGATCAGCCTCGGGTAAAACATTGAAGAACATTTTGCAGGTTTTTTTTGAGTCCGGTTAAATTTTTTTACAACTTTCTAAAATTTTCTGTCACTGGTATTACATTTTAGAACATCCTGAAATTATTTTGTATGAGCGAGATTTTTATAACGTTCTAAAGTTTTAAGTCTCAAGTCTATAAGAAATCTTTGAACGTTCTGAAGCTGGTTTTTTTGTGTGTCTTTTGTGTCTATGTTAATACCAGCGACAGAAAACTTTAGATAATTCTAAAAACTTAAACTGGACTCAAACAAAACTGAAAAATGTTCTTAAATGTAATACCCAAGACTGAAAAGTTTGATCGTTTTAAAATAATTTAAGTCGACACGAAACAAGAAAAAAAACACTTTAGAATGTTATATATATGAAATATTAAACATAAACAAAATTGAAACTGGAGAAGAAAACAACAACTTTAGAAAGTTCTAAAATTGTAATACCCGAGACAGAAGATTCGAACGTGCAAAGATTTCTTATAGACTTGAGACATAACATTTTAATGTTCTTAAATGTAATATCTGAGACATAAATTTTAGATGACCCAAGTGTATTAAAAATTTATATCCAAAATGTTTTACTAGACACAAAGACACAAAAAACAACTTCAGAACTTTCAAAGATTTCTTATAGACTTGAGACGTAAAACTTTGGAACGTTACAAAAATCTAACACATACAAAATAGTTTTAGGATGTTCTAAGATGTAATGCCAGCGACAGAAATTTTTAGAAAGTTGTAAAAATTTCAACTGGACTCAAACAAAACTGCAAAATGTTCTTAATTGTAATACCCGAGACTGAAAAGTTTGATCGTTTTAAAATAATTTAAGTCGTCACGAAACAAGAAAAAAAAACACTTTAGAATGTTATAAAATGTAAAACCGCCACAGAAAGTTTTAAAACGATCTTAAATTTCTCAAAAGACTTGAAATATTTTACATTTAAACAAAATTGAAACTGGAGAAAAAACAACAACTTTAGAAAGTTCTAAAATTGTAATACCCGAGACAGAAGATTCGAACGTGCAAAGATTTCTTATAGACTTGAGACATAACATTTTAATGTTCTTAAATGTAATATCTGAGACATAATTTTAGATGTCCCAAGTGTAATACCCGAGACTGAAAAGTTTGATCGTTTTAAAATAATTTAAGTCGACACAAAACAAGAAAAAAAAACACTTTAGAATGTTATAAAATGTAATACCGCCACAGAAAGTTTTAAAACGATCTTAAATTTCTCAATAGACTTGAAATATTAAACATTAAAACAAAATTAAAACTGGAGGAAAATAACAGCAACTTTAGAACGTTCTAGAATAATTTAATTGGACACAAAATAAAAACAAGAAGAAAAAAACGCTCTTTAGAATGTTATACAACTTTCTTAAATATCTGAAAAGACATAAAATATTAAACAACAATTAAACTGGAGAAAAAAACCTTTAGAATGTTCTACATGTAACATTGTAATACACGAGACAGAATTTTAGAACTTTTAAAAAATTATAGACAAGTTCTAACTGGACTTAAAAATCTAGAATTCACTATACTGTAATACCGAGACAAAAAATGTAGATCATTCTAAAATTTCTATCTGGACACAAAAACAACAACTTTAGAATGTTCTGAAATGTCATACATGAGACAGAAAATTTTAGAACTTTCTCGAATTCCTAATTGGAGATAAAAACAACCTTTTAGAATGTTCTAAAATTGTAATACCAGAGACAAAATAAAATTTAGAACGTTTAAACATTTCTGATTGGCGATGGAAAACTTTACAGTGTTTTAAAAATGAAATATCGGAGATAGAACGTTTTAAAACATTTCACAATTACTAACTGGGACAGTAACTTTCTAAATTACCCCATATTTTTCTATCTGTACACAGAAAACGTTAGAATGTTCTAAATAATGTAATGCACGCGACAGCGTATTCTAGAACGTTCAGAAATCTCTAACTGGACAAAATAAACCCTTAGAATGTTCTAAACTTGTAAAACAAGAGACAAAATAAAATTGAGAAGGTGAGGTTTTTCTCACCATACCCAACAATATCGATTTGTTCAATATGACCAGATTTTTATTGATAAAACTGTTTTGGGATATTTATCAATACGATCATAAACCCCTAAAGCAAAATATCCGATGATCGAAATTTGTACAGCTTTACGAATATTTACCAATATAATGATTTTCCCTGAAGCAATTTATCCAATGATCGTATTTGTACAAAAGTGATCAATTTTACAATAATGTTTTACCCGAGGCTGATCATTTTAATCGATTTTAAATTTTTAAACATTGCTTACTTGGCACACAAAAACAACGTTAGAATGTTCTAAAATGTAATACCCGTAACCAAACATTTTAGTTCGTTCTAAAGGAAAAAAAAACACTTTAGAATGTTATAAAATGTAATGCCGCCACAGAAAGTCTTAAAACGTACTTAAATTTCTCAATAGACTTGAAATATTAAACATTAAAACAAAAGTAAAACTGGAGGAAAAAACAACAACTTTAGAACGTTCTAAAATTGTAATACTCAAGGCAGAAGATTCAGAACGTTCAAAGATTTCTTATAGACTTGAGACATAACACTTTAATGTTCTTAAATGTTACACCTGAGTCTGAAATTTTAGGTAGTTTTAAAACATTGCTTTTTTGACACACATACAAAAAACAAACAACGTTAGAATGTTATAAAATGTAAAACCCGAGACAGGAAATAATTTTAGATCGTTCTAGAATAATTTGATTGGACCCAAAACGAAACAAAAACGCTTGTTTTACAATGTGTGCTCACACTTCGAATGATAACAGGTACAAAAACATTTAGTAGACCACTGATAGATATATTGTTATGTCGTACTAGATCATAATTAGAAGCCTGAATTCACATACATGTATGTGTGTGACAACATTTTTATGACTTCAATATAAACATGGTGTTACCAACAAGTCATACCCCGTATCTATACGATTCGATTGTTTCATTAGTCGTAAGTAGGAAAACAATCCATGCGATAACTTGATTACTTTATGATTAGTAAAAAGGGAGGGGAGGTAAATCATGACAAGTAATTTGTCTTTTGTAGAGAGTTGACGTTATTGAGAGGGATAATAACGACTAAATTTTGCTTATTCATCATGTTGACAAATAATAAAATAAGACAAAGGAAAAAAAACAGAAATAAACACAGAAATATAAGTAATATTATATTTATTCTATTAATCCAATTATTGATAATACATGTTACATATTACTGAATAATATGTTAATATGATGTTGAATTATTATGATGAGTTATTGTATAAAATTAATATTTATATATTTTTGTTAAAAGTTCTTGATGTATACTTTCAATAAAATGTTTAGTACGGTATCCACTTTATTGTTCTAATATACTGGTTCTAGTGTGAGCATACATATGTTTGTGATGAGGTTTTACTCACCATACCCAACAATATCGATTTGTTCAATATGTCCAGATTTTTTGAAAGTATTTTTATTATATGCTTTCCAGTGGAATACCGGGATTTATCGGTGAAATAAAAAACGATAAGCAACTGTTTTGAAACAATGAAAATAAATTTGTTATTTTTCACTGTTGGGTGCGCTGTTCTGATGAAATATCATACTAAAGTCGGTTTGAAGCATATAATAAACAGAAAATGTGTTTATTTCAGTGTAAGATCTATTTATTTCACTGGTGAGCTTATGATATTATATTTTCATTCGTGACTACGGCACTAGTAAAAATTAATTAATCCTTGTCATACTCGTGAAATAAAAATCGACCAAACATCGAAATAAACAAATATCTTCTATATAACATTGATCCAGTAACAAAGGAAAACATTATTTAATATGGAAATGTTATTTTAACTACCCAGAAATCCGACTTGTGGGTACTGAATGACCAGTCTACGAAATTAGGATATGAAAGAAAACTGCTATAACAGGTCATTTTAGCAGCAATCACTATCTCTTATTTGTAGAATTTTTGTTGCCCAAAAGAAATACATGTAATTGGTTGCCTGAACTAAAAAGTTGTTGTTCAGGGCCACTGGACACCCACTTATTTCGTAGACTATTAAAATAAAAAAATGAAACTTAAAAACTATATAAATATTTCTATTCTCATTGTATCAACCTTATTTTATAGTTCTAGAACAATTTCACATTTTACCTATTACATTTGTATATATTTACCTTTAGAAGTTTCCTCAAGCAATTTATCTACAGATAACGCAAGTTTCATTCAGATGTTTGTTGGTTATCTTTAGAATCTCACCAAAAACTGTATTATCATTCAACATATTCGTGTAATATCTTCTGTTTCAATCTTTGTACATACACGTGATAGTAGAGAATTGACCTAAAACCATTTTTAGCTTGAAAACTAGAAATATTCAAAAGTGATCATTTTCCCTATCGTACATGATCATACTATACTACTATTATCTTAAACTGTGTTATACAATTAGAAACAATTATCATATAATAATACACCCTCATTAGAACGTACCTGATGCGTTAAATGTATAAACAAATGTATGAGCCACAATAATCCAACATATAGTCAGACATCTTACACCATTCATGAAACTTAAACAATTCTCTTGTCTGTCATTTGTACCAAATATTAGCTGTATATTACTGTAGGCAGAAAATGATCGTAGAATTTCACCCAGCCTTCCTGAAATACAGAATGTCCAAGATTGTTTATTTATCTATCATCTCCTATGATAGGTCATAGATTGTTTGAAAACATTAGTTTATAGTATTGGCAACATGTGTACCCACTCACGGATGTTACCATCAATTTAGGGGATCACAGTGAAAATATGAGATATTGACCCTTTTTCGTGTCATTCTTATCAATTTAGGGAATCACAATGGAAATAAGAGATATTGACCCCTTTTCGTGTCATCCTTATCAATTTAGGGAATCACAATGGAAATAAGAGATATTGACCCCTTTTCGTGTCATCCTTATCAATTTAGGGAATCACAACGGAAATAAGAGATATTGACCCCTTTTCGTGTCACCCTTAGCATTGATATACGTGTGTTTCATTGATCACGAATATCACTAGATCAACGTCCGACATACTTACCATTGGACAAAAGTGACTACATGTATATGGTATGGATAGTCTTACAAAGTAAAGGGTTGTACATAACCTGCTTAACACAGTTGAAGGATCAAATAAGTCAAGGTGTTAAATGAGAGAAGGCACTAGACTCAGTTGGTAGCAAATAAGTTGAAGGACTCCTGGCGCTGAGTACTTTCGTAGATCTTAGTTCTTAAATAAATTCTACGGCCAATCTCTCTCCTACAACTGAGTATAAATCATATGCGACAGTTGTCATTTACTGACAGCAGTATTCACTTACTCACACGTTGACCGCTGAATTTAGGGATTTAACCTCTCCATGCACAGGGAGTGAGTTGAATGACCACTGTGGTATGACCTGTATAATGTGTTTCTTTGGCTTTAACCCTAAGGCCTATATTAAAATTAAGTTTGTTTGCCCTTTACCGACCCCGAAAAAATGCCGCCGACTCAACAAAATTTATTCGAAAAATATATGTAGGTGTTTTTTATTGGCCATGATCATTCATCGTATCACTTTCCGGTAGTTTCTTTACACTTAAGATTCTGCTTTAGGCAAAGAAAGTTTTTGCCTTCCTACCGACCCAACCCAAAACTTTAGGGTCGGTAAAGGGCAAACAGAGTATCTTTCGTTTAGGCCTAACCCAAACATTTTGAATTAGATATAAATAAATACCTAAACATGATATTGTTCCATCTCCTTTAATGACTTCATTGTTTGAAGTATCAACAGATGTGTTTGTTTGTGTTTGTTGACTGTCTTTTTTGTAACAACATGTATAAATATCATATATGGTTCCCATGACGACCAGCATCACAAATATACATAATACACAACTGGTAGAATGAATAAGAAATATCATTAGTTATAGTTCATACAATGTATAAGTAATTTAATTAGCGCCATATCAAAACATTGAGTATTCTTGTAGGCTTACTTTAACTAATGCATGGTGGCTGATTTACACCATGTCACATTTTTATCGCTATACGATACGATACGATACGATACGATACGATACGATTCGATTCGATTCGATACGATACGATACGATACGATACGATACGATACGATACGATACGATACGATACGATACGATACGATACGATACGATACGATACGATACAATACAATACAATACAATACAATACAATACAATACAATACAATACAATACAATACAATACAATACAATACAATACAATACAATACAATACACACTTTAATTATTGTCGGAGATATTGTAACTAATACAGTTTAACATTAGCTATGAATAGCTATTCATACAGACTCAACTTAAAACTCGAAAGTACGACGAAATGTTTGTATCGTATATTCGCTCTGCCTAGCACCATGCAAAAACACAATCATATGACATTTTATCATTTGTTTTGCTTGTGTCCGAGGAAAACCATTTAAAGTAAAACTTATTTGTACGACACATTTCCAGTCAACGAAATTATGATATGAAAGTGGTTACCCGAGCTGGTCAATTTAGCATCAAGCACTATCTCTTGTTTGTAGAATTTTGGTTGCCCCCAAAAAATATTTGGTTGCCCGAAGTAAAAAGTAGTTGTCCCGGGCAACCGGACACCCACTAATTTCGTTCCTTGAAAATATCAAGGTTATTTTTGCTCAAATCTATCACACTTTGCTTTCAGGTTGGGCCTCGCGAGATTAAGATACAATATGGCATAAATCAACCATCATAAACATGTGTATTCATGACTTAAATCATAATTAATTTCTTCAAATACTTTGTTCCAGTTTTCAAGTTTATGTTTTTATCAGCAGTACCAAAACAACAGAATAAATTTTGTATCATATGATCTAGATAAATAATGTTTAAAAACGCTGTTTATAATATTTTGAGTTCCGGAATACATCAATGAGAAATATGTCATTATTAGAGTAAAACATTTCATTCAAACATTTCTCCAAGTGGGAACAGTACTAAAGCAAGTATGGAAGCAGGATTCTAAATAAACACATTTCCGAACACAAAAATGTGGAATGCACAAAATATTTTGAAATGATTGCCCGACTAACAATGGAAAATGGGATCAGATGCATTTAAAACATAGTACTGCCTGATATTTTGTTTTCAATTCAGATATCTATTCGTTTTGGGGTGAAACAAACAGAACGCAAATAATATATATTGACCATGGGAAAAATGTTGATAAAACAAATTCAGCATTAGAATTCAAAAGTATTGATATCATTTTTACGATCAAAAACCTAATACATTATTTCAGTTGTACAAGTGTTGAGTCACAAGTATTTTTGAATGCAACATGCGTAAGTACATGCGTAAGTAGCAATAATGCGAAAATAGCCAAACTTTGGCTCTATAATGGGAGTAGGTCCCAACGCCCTTCTTATACTATACAGGTAGCTCAGTTTTCATGGAAGATATCGTCCAATATTTTCGTGTATGTTTTTTTATGAAAAAAAGGAAATACGGTTTCAATGCATGTATTTACTGACATTTTGAATGCAATCATGTCCTCAGTTCTGATTCATACTCTTTAATTACTTACATACAAACTATGGCTTCAGGCGGTAGAGGTTTATCATCACTACAGTAAGTATAGACGTTACTGTCTTCATTGTTTAGAATAACTGCAAGTAAACCAAATAATTTCATTCAACATGGTTCATATACATGTACATGTAAATCAAAATATGTATAACATGTATATGAACCATGTTAAAGTTACTCATTCACAGATTTCAACTTAAATATCAACTTTTTCTGGAACTATCAAACTTGTTTGTAAACATATTTTGAAGTAGCAAATTAGTGATTTGAGGTATCCGGACATTTGCCCCCCCGGACATTCCCCCCCTGGACATTTGCCCCTTTTTTGACAGGGCGGACATTTGCCTCCCTCAGTTTGTTTGATAACGATTTGATAATGACAATTTTAGTGCAAATCAACATACAAGTATACAGATGAAGGTGTTTCAAGTAGTAAAACTCTACCCCGTATGGCACGGTATAGACAATTTTAGGGCATTTCTGGTGACTTTATTGTATATTTCTAGCAATCTATAGGTCATTTTGTCCTAAAATATCAAGAAATAATTTTTTGACACAATTACAGACACAGAATGGTTAATTTGAAAATTTTGAAAAATCTTAACCAATTCTGTGAACTAGTACCTTTAAATAAAATTTAAAATCTATTAACATGAAAAACAACTATAATACTTACATGTACATTATGATTATCTGAAATACTAGGCCTACTTAAAAGCCTACTTTAAACAACTAAGAGTCTCATTGTATGTACAGGAATTCGCTGCTGAAACTCTGGGCTTAAATGACTTTCAATGACCTCTACACTGGGACAGGTCTAAAATGCTCTAACATAGGACCAAAACAAGCGTTTTCCAAATTTCACAAGATATCGTTTTTTAATACAAATGTATAGATTTTCTATTGATCATTTTAAAGACTCTTTATGTGAGGGATATAAGCTATTAAAATTAAAGAAATCCTTGTAACACGACAGTATAATTTTTTATCGTCACCAAAATACTCAAAAAGTTTCTTTCCTGACATATATCGAATTCTCGGAAAATATGAACTTACTTAACATTTTTAACCAATATGTGCAAACTGGAACATTTCCTAAATTGTTGTCATGGAAGAACCACGTGAAAAAAGCCATTGGTCGTGTTGTTCGGTTTGAGATGCGAGAAAGAGTTTCACGTGATACTAGTTTATCAAAATACTTTGACGTTAATCCAGCGTATGAAATTTGTATATTATACCACTATAGTAAACTGTATAATAAACTACAAATACACTGTACGTCAGCATGATGTGTAAATACTTTGGACGTAAACATGACGTTTGATGCCCAAAGTGCTCACTGATTACAAGTGAAATTAGCAAGCAACTTATTCGATTCTGCTCAGCATTTGATATGATAAGGCGCAAAATGTGGTCAAGTTTTATAAAACTCTTTGATAATCATGGATTACAAACATTCTTTTGTCAGGATGCTGACAGCCAAATTATTGAGATGTTTTCAGGTTTCCCGTTACTAAATCTCTCCGACAATGATAGAAGTGCTCTATTTGAAACATTTGTAAAAACATAGAACAACATGTGTTAAGAAAACTATAGACAGCCTCTACTCAACAAACAATGACATTAAATAAATCTATGTAATACTGTTACCGAAATTCGGAAAGTTATTATGAACTCTTATTATGGGTGTAATTCGTAGTATACCCCAATGTACATATTTCATGTTTTCTTTGACGTTCTATTATCTCTTATATGCATTTTATTCATATTGTTTGTATCTAAATTTCATGTACTTTGTATGTTATTTTCACTTATAACTAAACAAATATTATTTTACAACACATAATTTTTTTACAACACAAATAAAAAAAGTTTTACAACATATATATTTTTATACGAAACAAATATTTTTTGTAACACGTAAATTTGTCAGTTTAGAATATTGCAACGTTTGTCATGCCATATATATATCAGGGATTTTATATAACATGGATTTGTAACCACATATATTTACATCAAATTTCACTGTCATGGCTATTATTTCGGCTCATACGGATAACAAGTATTTCAAGTTTAAATAAAGATATTCACATGAAATTTTGTACCAGTACCATTAAAAATTAATATAAAGGTTAGGAAAAATGTGTTTCTATATTATTTTGATGTAAATTATGCTCACAGACTGTTTTACTAAATTATGATTTTTACCGCCTTCTAAATCCCTGGTATATATATACACTGCCCTCTAGGGATTAAACGATTATCGATTATAATCGATAATCGTTCGTTTCATCTAAAGTGGGAGACAATCGATTATGAAATTTGATAATCGATTATAATCGGCAACATGGAATTTGCTATTATTTGACAATATATAGCGCTTTTTCTATACTGTATGGCTACTGAAAATGTCCGAAAAAATTTTTTGTTAAACATAAACAACAACTTAACTACTAGTTATAGGTTTATTGTGCATGATTTATTTAATATTCTATTATATGAAACAAAATCTCTCAAACCATTGCAACGTATTGTCATATATTTTTTGATTATTCTGAATGAAAACCCTGAGTAAATGTTTCGATTATATCATCAATGGTTGATCGAAAAGGGTTGTCCGATTATTCCGATGATCGATTATGATTTTTTTCCGATTTTGAAACCCTACTGCCCTCCGAAAGTTTCTTCATAGTACACTTAATTTAATTGCTACGATTTCTATGTTCAAATTCAAAAAAATAATTACAAATGTATATAATAGTTTATTTCATTCACTATTTATGCAAACATAATTTCTATTGGTACATTTCAGTTTTGAGTTTCAGCTTAAGTTATCTATCAGCTTACGAAACTATGTAAATGTATCTCTATGAACCAATATCAAGTTAAAGATATTTTTGTTATTTCATATCCATAAGACAAATGTTCTGTAGGAAAAAGCAAAATTTGATATTATTTAACAATAAACTGCCTTTACAACTTTTTTGAAATTCAATTTAGTAAATTGTGAATGTGCGAAGGAACTTTTGGAGAGCAGTGTATCTATGTTCCAGTTTGGTCTAATAAGAGAAAACTTCACCTTTTTTCAGTAACTTGTTGATATCTCCCTTTGTACAGCTTGATGCCACACATGTACCGACTGTTATTGTGATCAAACTTTGCTAGAAAAAACAATAATTCCATTGTGTTAATGTTAACAAAAAGTTAAAGTGCGGTTTAAAGTTTGCTTCCATATACATGTTCAGCCGACTTTACAATCTTGTACAATAACTCTTGATCACTGAAATTACCATCAGGCAGACGATCCCCCACAGTACCCATTTACACCCGGATGTAGGGGAACAATTGTAGGTTAATTTCTTGCTCAAGGAAATTAGCAGTGCCTCTAGTGAGGATCTAACCCGGGACCTCACGATCCCTAAACGCGCATCCTACCACTGATTCACTGCTCCTACGTTAAATTGTTTTCAACAGCCAGTGGCGCATATATTAACCTCGCTGCAATATATACTCAACTTTTGTTTAATAATCCTCGTACATAAATATGGATATGCCATGTACGAATCTGTGTATATCTGTTTTTATCGATAGTGAATACAAAAGAACTAGTAGTTTACAAATTGTGTATTTAAATCAGCGGGGGAAATGTATGTTCGACTGACAGTTGAACAAAATTTAACAATACGATACTTAAAAATAGTTCAATTTAGTCAATACCATAGTAAAACATGTATACTTAAGCTTGATTGTAAAACAAGTCCTGAAAGCATTGTGGTTGAGCATGGAAGGTCGTGAGTTTGATCCCTGGGTGCGTTATACTAGAGACAATAAAATGGTACCAGCAGCTCTGGTACCAGCAGCTCCCTTGATCAGCATTTAACATTAAATATGGTAGAGCCAGGAAAGAACAGACCTTGTCAGTTGAACGATAGCTTAATATAGCTATAATAAGATATTTGCTGATTATATGCAACATTGAATTAAGTTGCTTAGAAAATCTATATAACAAGTTCTTACAACTTAGAATAATCATTCTCGAGACTGTTTCCTGATTTTCCTGTGCTAAACAAGTAGAATAAAGTTTCTTGATCGAGGACGAAGATCGAAACAACGAGGTAGAATTAAGTTCTAATTTATAAAGCAACAAGGAACTGGCTATCTAATGATTATATGGGTCACGGAAATGTAGAATGAAGTGATGAAAAATAGCTATGACCCATCAAAACTGGACTCCAATCTTCAGTAAAATATATAGAGGATATTTGTTTATTTCGGTGTAAGATCGATTTTTATTTCACGAGTGAGCTTAGGATGCAATATTTTCACGAGTAGCGTCGCCAGGAGTAAGTAAAGGATATTAACTGAGTGTGAGGGTTGTATAGGATAGAGCATGAGTAGCAGTTTGATATGGGATTTATCAACGAGCGAAGCGAGTTTATAAATCCCATATCAAACTGCTACGAGCATTCTATCCGACTTAGACAACGGGTATGAAATTATAAGTTTATAATGTCCATTTGCATTTATTTTGTCACGTGTTTATACTATTGCCATCTTTTAGCCACATAAAACTCAGAATAATATAGTGGGCCTTAAACTTAAACAAACGATATTAAATTTTGTGTCGTGAATTTCATGCGAAAGCTAATTAGAACTCATAAACACAATTAGATAGTGTTATTCATGAATGTAAATAATATTAATGTGCCCATGTACATAATGTGAAGTTAAATAATTATAAAGGATTCAAATTAACAATCAATTTGATAAATAATCACAGTGGTGATTCGTCATAGGAATAATTCTTTATCACAGAACTGAATACTGTTTTGGCTAACCAGGAGCACAATTAAGCTGTAAGTACATGTTATTGTTTTATATATTTCATCACTTTTTAACATTGTTATAACTAGTAAACGTGTGAACATTCAATTTAGACCATATTTCTCATAAAAAATAATGTAAGATAAAAAGTACAAAAAGAAAAATATAGAAAAAGAAAGAAAATAGAACGGTCAAGATTTAAAAAGCATATAATTCTTACTATTTGTTATTAAAAACTACATTAAATTGGCACAAAGGGAGGCAACAATGGCAAGTGCTTTGACCCCATTTAACTCCATTGCCTATGTAAATCGTATTAGATAATATTGAACATACGCCCCGGGGGCATGTTTATGATTTTAAACACAGGGTATAGAAATATACAAAATATAACGCGTGACTGTATAAATTTTGTTTTTGATTAATTTGATAAGTCTTCAATATATTTTTGTAATATATTTAAATATCTAGTTAAATAATAAACAAAGGATCTGCAAGCTTAAGTAAGACAGGATTAGAGACCAATTGAATTTAATAGACATACTAAACTGCTTACTTAGACAACCCATTCGTTAGTATTTAACTTGTAATAGAAAATATCACAGTTTCAATGTGTATGTCGTTATTTTGACTTAAATGTCATACATATAGCCAAGCGTTTGCCTCCTTTAAGCGAAGCATTTGACTGGCTCTGGTCGTTCCTAAACACCATGCCATTCCTTTTTCAAAGAGAATGGAAATAAGGCTTGGTTACCAGAGCTGTTAATGTTTTGCTAGGAGTTAGCTTACGCTGTTGATTTTGGTGTTTGTCTCCGAATGGAGACGAACCGATCTGCATGAGTCGTGCATGTGGTCGCACGATCATGGCGCTTTTTTCCTGTCTCATTTAATTCCCCTCAAAATATTTAAAGTAAGAAGGCATACTGAATTTAACTATCAGTTAAATAAAATTAGATCCTATTTTATTGTAATCGACTGAAGTAACTAATCTGATTCAAAATTTCTATAGGTCTTTAATTTATTTAGTTGGGATTTTCCCAAAATAATCGCCCATTCTACATTTCGAATTCCTTTCCACTTCTAACAATCATATCACGAGGGGTTTAATAGATAGGAAACGGTGCCAATGCAGTTTCACATGTATATATATTACATAATCTGCAAAATTACGTAGTTATACGTATGCAAATTTCAAACCAGTACGGTACGTGTACAAAATAACATTACGTGTAAGTGTTAACGTTAAAATAAAACAATCCAGTCCACTTCATCAATTTTCAAAACATGGCACATGAGTCCATACTATTGTGGTGCAGTGACATTAATTCTTGTGAGGACTTAAATTAAAATAAATTAACAGTTAATTTCTCAAAACTTTGGTTGGCTTTCAAATAATACCAGGGAATTAGATACACTTTGCCTCTGTATTTAGTATTGTAGTAATATTGTAAGTCAACGAGCCAGAATTTGAAGTATTTTAGATGGTTAACGTCGCGTTTTAATCATAACATGAATAAATACAACATATTCATTTTTTTCTTGTGTACATATTTCCGAAGAGATTGAAGTTTTGTGATAAACATTTCATGAAAATACAATAATTTTATTAGGAAAAGACAAATTTTCAAAATTAAACAAATTCTAAATTAACACGAAATCTGCGCTCCATTGAATACACGACTTAAAATTTCACGAGAGCGGGTTATTTTTTTCACGTGGCCGGGTTGATATCTAAATATCAAGTCGCTCACGTGAAAAAGAACAACTCGCTCATGTGAAATCTTTGGATTTACTAGGTGGTTCCGAAATATATTAACCTATGTTAAACAAAAGAAGCGGTGTGTAAGAAACAATATCATTAGCTCACGAGTGAAATAAATAGATCTTACACTGAAATAAACAAATTTTCTGTTTATTATATGCTCCAAACTGTCTTTTTTAAAGTTTAAGTATGATATGTCATTAGAACGGCACATCCAAACAGTGAAAATAACAAATATATTTTCATTGTTTCAAAATAGTTGCTTGTCGATTTTTATTTCTCCGATAAATCCCGGTATTCCACTGGAAAGCATATAACATTAATTATTGACTTACCTACAAGACTCTCATTCTCAGTTCAGCGACTAGCTTCTTAATTACTCACAGACATGGTTTGCCGCTGGAGGCAAACAAACCAATAGCACTTTAAGGAAAACAGGCGAAGCACAGGCGGCCGGCACGGTTCCTGAATAAAAAAACTAAAAAGTTCCGGGAACTTTTTCAGTGTATTTAGATATACCATTTTTTACTTATACATATATGTATACATATTTATTAGGTGCATTTGATTTGGGACCGTGTCGTCCGCCTGTGGTCTGAATTCAGTGATGTAAAACACTCGAGCATGGTATCATACATTGTATTCGTATACTTACCTTTGAATTAAATGTACAATATTTCCCTTGTAAACGTGTACCATTGTCTGGATCATACACATTACCCCTACAGTCATCAAAGCTTCCAAGTAACATATGGTTACCTTCAAACAAACCACTCTCTAATTGTCCAAACGAGGCAATCCCTGTTATCAACGAGAGAACATAAATATTATGTATTGTATTTTATATTGTATTGAACCAATATCAGGTTCTCATAGTGTCAAATGTCTTACATTGAACTATTTACCTTTCCATGACCTTTACGACGGTTTGAACCGTCATCGCAAGTTTCTGAGCCGCGAACAAAACCCAAAGTTTTGAACCATTTATAGTCTCGCGGTACACCGCGGCAGATTATATATTCGCAACCCAACTTGGATTTTTTTACCTATTGAACTGTACAATTAGATCGGTCAATGTTCATGTCTTCAAATATTTTGTAGTAGCTTGACAAGTAGCAATACACATCTACAGATCATATGTTTGAACACCCAAAGAGAAACTGCTATTTCCCTTGAGCAAGAAATTTAACTATGATTCTTGGTTCATTCCACTTAGGTGTAAATGGTTACTGTGTGTCAGTGTGTGAGTAACCTACCTGAAGGTGATTTTAATAATCATGTTTATAGTGCAAGCTTGTAAAGTCATCTAAACATATATCTGTATTTGTCATTGTCTTAACCCAAAAGCCAGGAGCCAGCAAGTAGTGCTCAAGAAAATAAAAAGGGGGTCAAGAAAACATATAAAAAGTGTTAAAAGTGCGGTTTAAAGTCTGCTTCCAAAAACATGTTCAGCCAATTTTACAATGTTGTAAGATAACTCCTGATCATTGAAATCACCCTCAGGCAGGCGATCCCTGACAGTACCAATTTACACCTGGGTAGAGTGGAACAATTGTATGTTTCTTGTTCAAGGAAATAAGCAGTGCCTCTAGTGGGGATCGAGCCCAGCGAAGAGGCAAATCGATCATAGCTTTAGGTCTTCAGCGAACACGTGTGTATACTGTTAGCGAACGATATAATGCTGCTTAGACTGATGAAAATCAAAATGTTAAAAAGGCGATTTATACAGTTTTGTTAGCCCGAAGTAAAGCGATAACTGATAATGTACAAGTAGATCTAGTACTATTAAAATACTTACATTGCATAGCCCATGGTGATTGCTTTAAAATATTGAAGATAACAACACCTATATCCACACTGCATTGTTGACTTATATCATTCATTCGTAGAAGTATACTATATAACAATGAATATGTTCGTTTAGTCATCACAGTTGAGTTAATTACAGAATTCTTCATTTCCTTGTCTAGCGTACCGTTGATTATACCATTAAATACATTATGAATGTTCTGTACATCAAGTCCGATAAATAACTCACTATCAGTAACAGTAGTTTTCAAGTCTGATACAATACCATCGATATACTCTACGGAATTATTGTGCTTTGTTAGTTTTTGACGAAGCACATCGTACAGTAGGTTAATGTCAGTGTTATGTTGAACGTAGTTGGTTAAAGTTTTAGCAAGGATTTTCATATCACTTTCGAAATCAAGTAGTTTAGTAACATTTTCTTGCGTAACTCCATCTTGGACCATCAAAAGCATTAAATAAACCATCAACAATCTCTGTCTTGAAATCCATGGAAAATTCATTTTTTATCCTTTCCAAATATCTTTTTTCAACTCTTCTTGTTCTCATTTGCGTGCAAAAAAACTGAACTCAGCAAAGTTTGCCGTATATATGAGCTTTTTAAAGTGATAGTATACAGTACAGTACTAATGATTGCATAGGGGCATAACAAATATTTTATTTATTTATACATGTTAATTTATGTACTTATGTTAATATATAATGTATAAATGATTTAAGCTTGTATAAATTGTTATTTTTATTAGTATAAATGATGGATTATACTGCAATATTAAAAAAAAATATAAATTTATATTTTTGTTTTATATTTAAATGATAACAGTGTAAAAAGAGGTTGGTTTTTTGTAAAAATATGTTTCTTTGATTTAATGCACAGAGTTAATAATGAACAATAATGAATTAATGGTTCAACTGAAATTCATCTAAGGAGTGACATCAATAAATATCTTTAACTTGTTAAAAACTGGTTTAAAGGTACTCATTCACAGATTTCAACTTAAACATCAACTTTTTCTGAAACTATTAGAATTGTTTGAAAACATTTTTGAAGCAGCAAATTAGTGATTTGATAATGACAATTTTAGTGCTTATTGACATACAACTACAAATGATGGCATTTCAAATAATAAAAATCTACCCTGTATGTCACGGTATAAATAATTTTAGTGCTTTTTGTGACTTTTATTGTATATTTCTTGAAACATATAGGTCATTTTGTCTTAAAATAATAATTAATTTTTGACACAATTACAAATACTGAATGGTATTTTAAAAATATAGAAAAAATAAACCCAATCTGTGAACTAGTATCTTTTTAAAACTATCTGCTTTATATGTAACCATCAATTGTTTATATGTGATTTAATTGACTAAAACTTGAATCATATGTATGTTGTGTACATAAGGATCGTGTTAAAAATGCAACATGTTTATATTTTTGCCACTAAAATGATTAGGTGTTTGCATTTGATTGAGACATGGAATGCCATATACTGTTTCAATGTGGCCTAATGACACCAAGTGACCAACATCCCAAAATTACAACTAAGGTAATACTCAACACCTACCTTATACAACAAGAATAACTTCTTTCAAATGGCGATCAACTCATGAAACAACTTACCAGTCACTGTTACTGAGGTCTATGACTTTCATACTATTCAAATAGAGGCTTTCTGTCCTCTCATTTTGAGGGACTCAGGTCCAGAGTAAGAAAGCCATAATGATTCCTAAATCTGAACTGACAGTGGCCACCTTAACTGTTGGTATAAGGGGTCAAACAAGCTTGAACCAAAACTTCCCTATTTTTCTCTTCTTTCAACTATCAAACTTCTTTTATCTGTTTAACATTTCCTTCAACTTTAATACTCTTTATCTTGACTTATATACACTACAGATCATGGTCAATCCTGACTAATTTTGACTTATCTATTATATGTATAGTAAGATTTCTTTCACCTTACGAAGGTCACGGCGCTTACCTTTGTAAATATGGGCTAAACCATTATGAAAGAGGTTGTTACACCCGATTTAAAAGAATTTAGCAACATTATAAATAATGTCTTTACAGTTTTGACAATTTTTCGCGTGCTTACACGTTTCAGACATGATGACCTAACTAACACTATAAAGACATATGGGTCGTTACATACACTCTGTTTGCACGAGATTCACGAGGGAGAAAATATTTGATAAATTATATAGTACTGACACCATGTTATAAATAAGATGAAAAACACGTAGCAAGGTTTAAGTGTGAAAAAAGTTTACTACTGGGTTTTGAACCTTAAACCTTTAGGTCTGACGGCCGACGCGTTACCAATGGGCTAAGGATATCAGTAAGTGAGTTGCGTCAAAGTATATGTAATTAACGCTTGCAAGTATTGTATTGCACACCTGTTCAACGCATTGGGATCTTCTTCATGAATATTCAATGCACTTTGACCTTCGTAAGGTGAAAGAAATCTTACTATAGATTATATCCCTTAGGTCATTCGTTTACTACCTCATTAGGTTTTCTAGTTGATCTTCATTTCTATTATCTAACAATGATACATAATCTAATAGTGGTACAAGAAAGAATAACTATTATACATTCATTTTTTGGGGTTTGTAACACATTTTTTTAAGTCATATCACAATAGTCGATCAACCTACTCACTGTTCCTGGAAAGGCTAAATCTCTAAGATTTAATCCAAGTACAGAATCCGGTTGGATACAAAATAAATATACACTCTGTAAAGGAGAATAACTCTAAGATTTAGTTGTTAACCCAGTTAATCGGTTCTTTCTTCAGGCAGTGTTCAACATGATTAAGAATCTGTGGTAGGAGAAATTATATCATGACAAAACTCCATGAAAGTATGCCCTGTCTGGGAATCAAACCCACAAACCATTGATCAGTAGACTTGGATGCTACCCACTGGGCTAGCTGGGCAAGCAAACTAATGTTCGAACAAATAAAAAGCAACACAAACACATTTTAACATGAAAATACAATTTTTAATGTAAAAATACAAAAGCATGAAAATACTAAAATTGACATGCAAACAGATGTTTTACATGAATCTAAAGTTTTGCATGTGTTAAACATGAATATTCCAGTTCAAATGCATAAAAAACAATGTGATATATTCTGTCAGCACCAACCAACCTTTCAAAAGTTAACAAATATAACAACTACAGATCTTACATTACATTATCTTCCAACCAAATTGATAAGGTCTGGCCTAAATTAAAGTCAAGTTTGTTTGCCCTTTACCGATCGACCCGATAAAAAACCGCCAACTCAAAGAAATTTCATTCGAAAAATATAAGTAGTGTTTTTTATTGGTCACCACCATTCATCGTATTAATTTCTGGTAATTCCTTTATGCTAATAATAAAAAAATAAAATATTTTTCCTACTGACCAACCAAAACTTAAAAATTTAGAGTCAGTTAAGGGCAAACCAAGTATTTTTTAGGCCTCAGCACAAGTCTACATCCTTCTAAGGTTTCTTTATCTAAATGAAGTTAAGACCAATTTCCAGGTAACCAATAAATTGCTATATTTAATTTCTCAGCACTACCATTACTTACTTAGCTTAATTAGACTATATATAAGAATTTAAAAATGCCTACTTATCAACAATGTGTTGCATTATATTTCCTAATTACCATCTGTGAATTTTACCCACTAATTCATAGCAATTCTGGCCATAGTAATGACTCTAGGCAATGTAAAATGGCAGATCAACAATAAATGCAAACTATTGTAAAACACTCTTAAAAGGGCAATTAAAAATAAAAGTCATCAATTTTATGAACTTTAAGTAAACTTGAAAACTCTTATTCTAAACAATCTCATATTAATTGCTTGAACTTAACTTTTCATACTTGATATCAGACATATGCTAAAGTGTATGCCACAGTATTGACATTTTATATATTTACATGCATACATTGTTAATGTAACAAATCTCTGTATATATTAACTCATGAATGTTACAAGAAGATAAAAAACAAGAGCTGTCAGAGGAGACAGCATGCTCGACTTAGTTAGTGTTTGTCACAGGAGTAAAAAATATGTATAAGGAGTTATAAACCTAGTCACATGAGATGTGGTTGATAATAAGAAACATATATTTAAAGTTTGAAGTCAATACCTTAAGAAATAAAACAGTTGCAGTAAAAACAAACATTTTTTAAAGAAAACTCTAAGTTCAAGGGGAGATAATTCTGAAAAAATATATTTGGAGTTATACACCTTGTCACATGAGATGTGGTTGATAATAAGGAATGTACATTTAAAGTTTGAAGTCAATACCTATAGAAATAAAACAGTTGCAGTAAAAACAAACACTTTTTAAAGAAAACTCTAAGTTCAAGGGGAGATAATTCTAAAAAAAAAAAATTTGGAGTTATACACCTTGTCACATGAGATGTGGTTGATAATAAGGAATGTACATTTAAAGTTTGAAGTCAATACCTAAAGGAATAAAACAGTTGCAGTAAAAACAAACATTTTTTAAAGAAAACTCTAAGTTCAAGGGGAGATAATTCTAAAAAAAATAAATTTGGAGTTATACACCTTGTCACATGAGATGTGGTTGATAATAAGGAATGTACATTTAAAGTTTGAAGTCAATACCTATAGAAATAAAACAGTTGCAGTAAAAACAAACACTTTTTAAAGAAAACTCTAAGTTCAAGGGGAGATAATTCTGAAAAAAATATATTTGGAGTTATGGACCTTGTCACATGAGATGTGGTTGATAATAAGAAGCATATATTTAAAGTTTGAAGTTAATATCTTAAGAAATAACAAAGATATAGGAGAAAGTATTTTACTGCACAAAAACTTTAATCTGTGCACAAAAACTTTAATCAGTTCAAGGGGAGATAATTCTGAAAGAAATGTGTTTGGAGTTATATACCTTGTCACATGAGATGTGGTTGATAGTAAGGAACATATATTTAAAGTTTGAAGTTAATATCTTAAGAAATAACAAAGATATAGAAGAAAGTATTTTACTGCACAAAAACTTTAATCAGAAAGGTGGACGCGGACGCCGACGCCGGGGCGAGTAGGAGAGCTCTACATTACTACGTAAAGTCGAGCTAAAAAACTATGATAAAGTATAGAGATAAGCAGCACCTATCAGCCTCCCTACAGGCAGATTTTATAACAAATTATCACAGTTAACTAATTTAAATTGTCCCATGTTCATAAATAATTCATTAATTGATTTGATTAATAATTCATACTCCATTATTAATGAATGAATAATGCATTTATATAGCGCAAAAATTATGTAGACATATTCTATAGCCCTTTACTAAAGTCCTTCCAATGTCAAGTAGTATTAAAAACACAGCACTATGTACACAGTGAAAAAATACAGTTTTTAAACACAGTGAGACTTGGAATGTCACAATTAACAGATCAATTATGAAACTGACAGAACAGATAAGTTTTGAGTTGAGATTTAAATGTGGCTTCACATTGAATGTTTTTTAGAGAAGTTGGAAGATCATTCCACAATTTAGCACCAACTACAGCCAAAGACCGGTCTGCAAGTTTTGTTTGGCCTCTAAGAATAGTGAAGTTGATATCACTCAGTGATAGCAATCTATATCAACTTATAATCTCATTAACTAACATTTCCTTGATATAAATTGGAGCTCATTAATGGAAATGATGACACAAAGTCTTAAGTCATGTAATTTACCAACAAAATCAAAGCTTAAAGAGCTTTTACTGTTAAAAGAAAATATCACTTTTCAGGTCTTTAAAATCATTCAAAACCAAAATTAACAACTTTCACAAACAGTAAAACAACAATAACACAATCTTCATATTCCAATCATCCTGATACAAACTGTATGTGATTTATAAACATGGGACGTTATTATAATATCATATCAATTCATAATATAATCTGATCTACATTTCAGTAGGTCATATTCGAAACTCGAAATTATGGGTTTTCCAGCCAAATAAGGTCTGTTTGTACCGGGTGCATCCATGCAGAACAAAGTTGTTTAACATTTTATTGCTAACAAGAAATGTAATGTGGGACTCTCATAAAAGCCAGATTTAAAAACTTTAATGCAAAAATTACAAAGGGAAATAATAAAGGCATGAAGAGTTGTGGTTACTTTATATTGCTGTTAATGGCATGGTATGTTATCATTGTATGAAGTTCCATAAAGATCTGACAATAAATGGCAGAAATATATATATTAAAGAAAAAAATTAAAGCAATTGTTAACGACACCGGACACCTGACCGGCCGCATGCCCACCCGCCGACTGTGTTTCGTCAAACTATTAGCTGAATTTTTACGTTGAAAAATCCGGCTAAAAATTAACATATTATTGCTGAAAAGTATGCAACACAGATTAAATCTTTTGTAGTGTATGCACCTTTTCTTTCAACTTTGTTCCACATGGGTACATCCAATACAAAACTTTCAGCAGGAAGAATCCATCAACTTGAGTTTCAAATCAAATCAATTAAGCAAAGTTTTGTTCATATAACATACATACTGGCTTAGTTACTTGAGGTATAACACAAGTAATGAGTGGAAATAAAAACAATCAAAATGAATAACAGGAAAATGTATAAGACTTTACTTCAGTACTGTTACTGCGTTACAGTTTATATTATTACCTGATTCTTATATAAATGTAATTTGATACTGACCGGGAATTTTGACTTTTTTCTGAAATCCCCAAAAAAACTGTTGACTGGTCAATAGTTTTAACTGCTTTCCCCATTTTCTCTGACGTCACACTATGTTACTCAAACTGTTACTGTGATGATAAACAGGAAAGTAACTGCTGCCGAGAGAGTTTGCGTTTTGACAGGTTCTTATAATATCCATAGGGACATATAATCAATGGAAGATAAATTCAGACCTTATCTTTTCTCAAAATTTCAAACATTTAACTGCCATTTCATGGTATATTTTTGTGATTCAGTGTGATGTGCAACAAAATAAACAGAAAACAAACATGTATGGTGTTACATAAACAGACTGGTGCAAGAACAAATTTTATTTCAATGAAAGAGTTTTGAAAGCACGATTTTATGAGTGGCATAGCAACAAGTTTTCTGAGCTCAAAAATTAAATTAAAAATATCTTATACCAAAAATGACAAAATTAATATTCTTTTTCATTCATGCCTAGTTCTGTGTTTTATGGAAAAAAACTATCACATTATGATTATATTTACAACAATCAAAACATTAAGAGCAAATTCTACAGACGATCGCTAGCTATTTCCTATAGAACGGTCCACTACATTGCAATTTGAATCGTTAGCTAACGATACGCTTGATATAGTCCCAATGAATAAGTATACCAATTGAATTATATTAATTATCTTTCAATCCCTCTGCCAACATTTACAAAAATATGACAAAAACAACTCTTATTCTCAACAAAAAGACAAGCTAAAATATAGTCAATAAATGATAAACAAAACTTCACAACAACTAATACACTCGGGATACAATGTAACAATAATGACAGTAGACAAGTAAGACAACATGATTACAGTATGACATCACTAGTCATGTGACCTACTGAATAGGGGTGTAACAATATGGTAAAACCTGTATTGCAATATATTGCAATACTTACCGCTTTTTTAGTAGACATGCAAAGCATGAATGAATGCATGTGCATTGCATTCGTACACGCATAAGTGTATTTTCAAATAATCTCTTATCCCAATATTCGAATGGCTTCAGTGACTATATGTTAGAAAAGATGCATATTTTGAAACAGACTTTCGAAGAGAATTAAACATTTTAAAGCACAATATGATTATTCCAAGTTTTCAACACATACTTAACTTTTATTCAGATAAAAACAATCAGTGTGGCACATAACTAAAATAACCGGTTCAGGGAAAAACGACCCGTTAAAACCATCAGAATTTGTATAGCAATATTAACCGGTATATTGGTAAACCATTACACCTATACTACTGTATGACATCACTAGTCACATGACCTACTGTATGACATCACAAGTCACATGACCTGTTTTATGACATCACATGCGTCATATGACAGTTTGTTGAGAAGGCACCAGGGGGTACAAAGGTAGAACTTTACTACTTATTTTCTTCATGTTTTCTTTTACTTTCAAAAATTGTCTTTTAAATTCCAGACCATCTCCCTGTAAAGTAGAAAACATCATATAAAATAGAGAGAAACTCCAATCACTGTCATCTACACATTGCAGAAGCAAGTATGACTAACTAGGGTGACAAAGCTTTACAGACAGCTGGATAAAAGTTCTAACTCCACCTAAGCTTTAAGATAAACAGCATGGACAGTTAATGTCTATATAACTACAAAGATATCATGCACTTATGAATGATTTGATACAAATATTTCTCACATTGAAATTATAAAAAATTCCAGTTCATATGCTGTTGGCATGGTTCCAAGTCAAAAACATATCATATTCTTATAAGGTATATTACACAAAACAAAATTTACATTCATTAGTGCATAATGATATTGCGACTTCTGTGTCAACTAAACAAAATCTGCAACAATGTGGTGTTTGAAACTGGCCTATGAAATTTATTTGTTGGTGTTAGCAAAATATATTGGGTAACTTTCAAAAGAGCAAAGCATGCATGAATAAATGTGAGAAAAAAATCATAATGGAGAAACTGGCCAATAACTGAACTTGGATAAAAAAAATCTACCATTTTATATATATACTTTATATGTGTACATAGTTTTTTTGTCTAAGAACAATGTCGGACGGCTTTAATCCAGTCAATGAATATTTCTTTTTCATCTTTTTTATTGGGTTTTACGCTGTGTCAACACAATTTAGGTCATTTTTCTGGACCCTTGTCTATAACCAGTACTCACCTACCCTTCCACAAGGCCGGAAACTTCTCCATATTATCTAATCAATGGAGAAAAATCGAAATTTTTGTCAAATTTTCATGGAAGGGTATAACCTTCCCGGGTGGGATTCCAACCCGTACCCCCTTCAGGACAGGAGATTCCGAATCCCAGCACGCTACAAACTGTGCTATTGACCCAGGTTTATTCAAAGCCAAGAATCTAACAATTTCTTTTCATGGATTTATGTAATTGTGACAAAGTAAACTGCTCACCTTAGATAATCTAAAATCCAATAATAAATTCTCTCCCATCTCCATTAAACATGCTTTAAATACAAGTGGCATACCACGTTTATCTTTACACGTAACTGTAGTCTGAAATGATAACAACACTTTGAGTAAATTGACATATGTTTTATTATGTAACTTTGGATTATTTGAAGGATATAAATCTGTGGAATATAAAATCTTAACACTCTCATTGTTGTGAAAATGGAAGCACAAAATGCTTATTGAGAAATGTCTTGATAATAGTGTATACAATGTACAGAATAACCTCCATGAATGGCCACCTGCTATCAGCAGCCATCTCCTGATAGTCAGATTGGCTTCCTTCAGATGAAAATTATTATATTTTAAGAATTCCTCTACACCAAACTAGGCTTACAGGACATTACTGATGCCCTCTGTACAAGAAGGCCAAGATGGTATGGTCATGTCATGCGCTCTACCTGATGCATCAACTCTATTACAAGTCTGAGAATACCTTCCTCTGGCAAACGTTGGCGACCAAGAAAGTCCTGGTCAGGGTGCAGACATGAAGACATACAAGATGCAAAACAGCTATTCTCTGGACAGGGTTACATGGAGGACAGACATTAGAAGATCTAGCCGGCTTCTGGGACACTGGCAGCAGATGACAAATAAACTATCGGATTTGATTGATTGATGATTGACTTGCACCTGTAATAAGTGGCAACTGCTGTATGTGGCCAGAAGCCACCTTTTCCTTAAAAAATCATCAGTTTACCAGCATTCAGCAGCTACAGTCTGACAGATATCTAATATAATAAAATCATTTGCATTAAGAATAGAACAAAATGATTGTAAATTAACAGATTTCATTATTTTGTTCGTTTGTTTGTTTTGTTGGATTTAATGCCAAAGCAACATATTGTAAAGGTCATATAATGGCAGTCAGTCAACCTTCTCAATATCTGGATTTAGCGCTTAACCAACTACTAAGCGCATACTTTCGTCAGTGACTGACAACTGCCCTACATAATTAAAATCATTGGTAAGAGGGATAATGGCCGTAGAAATAATTTCATTACCAAGCTCTATGAAAGTATATCCCGCCCGGGAATTGAACCCACAACCCCTGGATCAGTAGACTTGCGTGCTACCAACTGAGCTAGCCGGGCGGCTCCAAAATGGTTGTGAATGAACAGATTTCATTATTTTGTAATCCAGACAGTCTGAACTCCTAACATAGAACATTATGTAACATACCATTCCAGGACTGCTACATTTATAACTATAACCCATTGTTTCACAAACACGATTTAATTCATCAGTAGTCTTTACTTTATCTGTTTTAACAAAGAATCTTGTCATACGTCGTACAAGTTTCTGCATTGGTGTCTACAAATATATAAAATACATCATTTAACTTCAAAACATGTACAGCCAACAGGTGGTTCAAACAATGTAATACAGTTAAGTTACGCTATATTTTGATTATAGCAAATTCATGTAAATTTTAACGAAACAGAGCTTGAATTTAAGCTCGTATATTCGCAAAATGCGAGTAGATTTTGAAAATTGCGAGTAACTTTTATTCTTACTTGCAATTTTATACGAGTTGAAATCAATGCAATAATATTACTTTCATAATTAATGAGGCTAGAATCGATAGTATCAATTAAATATTCACCATAAAAACATGTTTGATATTCTTTGTATATCAATAAAATCAACTCGCAAAAATTTGCAAGTTCAAGTTTTTGTTAAATTCCAGCCCTGTGAACAAATTTTCTTAATGCTTAGTTTGAAAAGAAAAAGGTTCCTGTATTATGACCATTCAGCTATTAAAACTATCACTTTTAGATTATTTTTATAGAGGAATTTCATAGTACATGTAAATTATTATAAAGTCCAATAATATTAACTTGAGCCTGACCTATATCCAAGAATATTTTAACCTCAGTATTTACTGTCTATTTTTGTCTTTGTTTGCCAAGCGCACTTTATCAGAAGTTTTTGGCTAAATACACATACTAAACAATTAATTTTGTTTTCATAAGAATAAATACTTTGAAACTGTGTCACAAGTTTGTGGACTAACATGTTTTCCCATAAACTAATGAGTTCAAAATTAAAGTATGAATTATAATAATATGCCATGTTTATAAAATTGATTGATAGGTTGTTATAAACATGTGTACAATTGTATACAAGCGTACAGAAAACCATGATTTAATGTAAGTGAAGTGTGTAATTATTATACACTGGGATCCAAAAGTTTCTTTACACATGTATTTTTTTCATATTATCATTCTATTTCTTTAATGGCAAAACTATTGCTGACACATTATGTTTTATATGTTTATTGTATATTTAAACAATTCTAAAGCATAAATGACGATTAATGGTAAACTGCACATTAGTTTTGAAACTATTAACAACATTTTAAATACATCGAAATAATTTTCCAATAACATCAAAATTTAAAATGTGTAAAGAAACTTTTGGACCCCAGTGTATATCGTTGTATCTTCTTGATAAAATTTTGTCTATGTCTTTATACTAAAAGAAGTAATACCTGAGAACTACCAGGTGTACCCTGGAATTGTGAAGATAGTAACATATGATCTGGATGTAATGGTTGTGAGAAACTGATGACTGGTGCTAGATCATCATTGATAGGTATAACATTACTTCTAGATACTTGATGAGTTGGTGGCATCTCTGGTTGGGAACTACAGATCCGAGATATTTCACTACAATATAAACAATGTTAAACAAGAAATGAAAAGTGGAAACCACATTAAAGCCAGATTTAATAACTTAACACAAAAATTACAAAGGGACATAATCCATAACAAGTAAATCTGTGAGCTAATGCTCACTAGTGATACCCCCGCCTAAATCTAAAAATATGCGACAAACAGGAAGTAGATGAGCAAGGAGCATGAAATCGCTTTACACCATATGGGACTATGGGATGAAGCAATATGCAAAGTATTAGGCTGCTGCATGATATAGTTGCTGAGAAAACTGCGACGGAAATTTTGTAACGGACGGACAGACGGACGGACGGACGGACGCACGGACAAGGGTAAAACAGTATACCCCCCTCTTCTTCGAAGCGGGGTATAACAAGGGTAAAACAGTATACCCCCCTCTTCTTCGAAGCGGGGGTATAATAAAGACTGGTAGAGCTGTGGTTACTTTCTAATTCTGTTCATCACATGGTATGTTATCATTGTATGAAGTTTCATAAAGATCTGACAATAAATGGCAGAAATAAATGGTAAAGAAAAAACTTAACGCAATTGTTAACGACACATGACCGCCCGCCGGGGTTTCGCTAAACTCTAAGCCGAATTTTGTTGTTGAAAAATTCGTCTAAAAATAGTGCTATAAAAGTCTACTTCCATTTACATGTTCAGCCAACTTTATATTTTTGCACGATAACCCCTGATCATTGAAATCACCTCAGGCATATGATCCCTTACAGTACCCATTATCACCTGGGTGGAGTGGAACAAGTGTAGGTTATTTTCTAGCTCAAGGAAATTAGCAATGTCCCAAGTGGGGTTAGACATCTCTATCCCTATGGGTGTGTCCTACCACTGGATCACTGCTCCTACATTATTTTATGATAGTGATTACAAACACACAGTGAACTATAAAGCAATGAATCAGAAAGGTGTGGTTGTGCCTTTTCTGGCATAACTTTGTCACCTAGTCTTACTATGACTTGATTTTTCATATGGATGTTTCTTGAAATGACTCATAATAAGTACTGCATGAGAACTTTTCGTAAAGTTTATAAGTTATTACTCTATGAATAACTATATATATGCAAGAAAAGACTCAATTGTACCTCACTGCAACATCCTATTCAAGTACTACCCGTTTGGGTGCCTGATGAATAGGGCCATCATGATATACCGGTATTTGGCAATTTTTTTATTTCATTGGAAAATATTTCCCTTGGCGAAATGAAAGAAGTGAAGCGTCAGTTTTTCCATCGTTCATTCAATCTAAGCTTAAGTTACAAGATTTTTAACTGAATGGAGTGCATTGGATTGGTTATCACAGTCCTATATGACAGTAAAGACTTAAAGAAGCTAGATTCTATCAGTCACTGCATGTAAGATTTGCAATGTTTCTGTTAGATACAGTGGAGGCATAACAAACCTAAAAACCAACAATATAATATTGTTGTACATATCACAATACAGTGCTAGCGTATATTGCAATATATTGGGATACGTTTCTGACGTATCGTGGCGTAGCGCTACTGATGAAATCACATACAAGTTTTAACATGAACTATAAACCTACCTATCACCATCTGAAGGTGATCCGATACATAATCTTTTAAATGTATTAGATGTACAAGGTGAATCTGATGGTGAGTTTGTGACATTTTTACCTGAAATAGAAATCAGACATAATGAAGTGAGATAGAAAACAGAGGCAGAGTGCATTGAATGGTTGATGGAGTAGCAATGGATAGGCTGGGAGTAGAAATAAAGCATAAATAAGACCTATTGTGGGCATGATAAACCTTTTGTGCTTCTTATCAATAATAAGAGCTATCTCCATAAACAGATATCCTGTAGAGCGTAGCCGTACGGGATCTCTAAGGTTCACATGGAGGGTCACATTGAGATGACCTTTGTGTAGATCATTCAACGGGTAGCTTTCATCTAGACAAAACACTATTAAATTTAATAGCATTTTGATTTCGTAATTTCTATTTTTAGACCAAGGTTTGCAAGCTAATTGACAGCGTTATTATTCACAGTCTGTGATTTGACGTCTCATTTCAAATTGCGTGACGTAGACGATGTAAACAAGTTACTAAACATAACAATTTGGTCATGAATAATTATTGAGAAAAGGTCAGCTGAATGTGATCCTCATAACAAAACAGCCAGGTCTAAATTAGCGAGTAGGCAAGCGGAGAATTTTAGATCAGGTTTTAATTAGATTGGTTAAGACATCAGGTACATGCAACAATAAAAAAACACAGACATACCACACAACTGAAAACCAAAGAGGGTATTTCTTTTTATTTTTAAACTTTTGTAATATATGGAACACCACAAACAAATAAAGAAAACCAGAATTTAAGGGGATTCCACCTTGAAAGACATATATCTATGTACATACCTCGACTTTTATTGTAATTCTTATTATACCATTGATGTTTCTGTATTTGTTCAATTGTACGTCTTTTACTGGCATTCTCTACCAATACTTTACGTAATAAAGCTATCAAATATAGGCAAATAAATATAAGAATACAATATAAAAATAAAGGTCCTTAGTCAGTTATTTCCCCTTGTATACTCTTCGGGTAGGTCCAATTAGTTGGATTACTCGGATTTTCCTTTATTTTTCAAAGTTAATTTGCCAATAATTAAACTTAAATAACTTTTTTTGTAAATCATACTTTTTGTTTGAAATTCAAGCTAAGTATTTTTAGGGCAAAGAACCATCTAAATTTCCTCACTTCTGTAAACATCTTCTTTAACAAGAAAGATACTAGATGAAATATTTTGTTATCCTTACATAGGAACTCAATGATAAAATCCAAGGATTCCAACTGTTAGGACCTACTTGCCAATTGGATTGCTTCAGATTTTATCAGGGAAAAATAACTGACTAAAGTCCCTAATTAATAATCACTCATCCTTTTGTTTGTCGGGTTAATTGCCTTAGCAACACATTGTGCATGTCACATCATACCGGCCACTTAACCTACTCACTGTTCTTGGAGAGGCTAAATCTCTGGACTTAGCATTTACCCAGTCACAAGGCCATACTTCTGTCAGTGACTGACAATTGACTGACATGAATTAGGGACTTTAGTCAGTTATCTAAGGATTCCAACTGATGGGACATACCTAACAATTGGATTGCTTCAGATTTTATCAAGGAAAGATAACTGACTGAAGTCGCTCATTTCCAAAACTATATTTTAAGTAGAACAGCATATGTAAACACCAGAACATGCCAGAAAATTGAATAAAAGGCCTTAGCTGATGAACTTTATTATATATAAGATTGTAACAGAAAGGGGTTTGTTTAACGAAGCTGATGGTAAAAGAATGTGGATGTTATGAGGTTAATGTCACATGTTCATAGAATAATAAAGAAAAATATCAAACACAAGAAAAATCTTACACAAGGCTAAAGTATCTATTTTATTCCATGGACTTAATGTTATTTTACAGTCTTTCCAATTACAATATTCTTGACATCCATATGTTGGTTCATCCCATGGTAACTCTATAAATAAAATAGATAAATAATTCATTTTTCAATTTTTTTTTTTTATTGAGTTTAATGCTGTGTCAACACAATTAATGTCATTTTATGGCATCCAGTGCACCTAACCTAGCTTTCCTGGACCCTTATCAATAACCAGTACTCACCTAACCTTCCACAAGGCTAAAACTTCTCCGTATACCTTATTAATGGAGAAAATTTGACATTTTTTGTCAAATTTTCATGGAAGGGTATAACCTCCCTGGGTGGGATTCGAACCCGTACCCCTTCGAGTCACAAGATTCCAAACCCTGGCACGATACCAACTGCCCCTACAACCATGGTTCAAAACTTATAAAATGTATGTGGACATTACTTAGTATGTTACACATATAATGATCAAATGTAACTTATAGAAATCCAATGTTTTCAACTTAACTTATTACATGTCTATATTATTATTAACAATATAATAAATAAGAAACAGAAAGGAGAAGGTCGCGATAACATATCATATTAAAAAAAAAAAGTTCAAATATATAGATCAAATATAAAGAGTAAAACATACATATACAATATTAAAGAGACTAATTAATACTAGTTTCTGAACAAAATTTCCTTTCTTTCATCAAAAGCTTTGTCAATAAAAATGCAAGGATTTCTAAAATTTAAAATAAGAAATGTAATGTGGAAACCACAGTTAAACTGGATTTAAAAACTTTAACCCAAAAATTAAAAAGGGAAATAATCTATAATAAAGGCAGATAGAGTTGTGGTTACTTTCTAATTCTGTTCATCACATGGTATGTTATCAAGGAGAGTTACAAAAATGACACAACATAACCATATATCTTACCTCCAGCAAGGAGAGCTACAAGAATGATTCCACATGACCATATATCTTACCTCCAGCAAGGAGAGCTACAAGAATGATTCCACATGACCATATATCTTACCTCCAGCAAGGAGAGCTACAAGAATGATACCACATGACCATATATCTTACCTCCAGCAAGGAGAGCTACAAGAATGATTCCACATGACCATATATCTTACCTCCAGCAAGGAGAGCTACAAGAATGATACCACATGACCATATATCTTACCTCCAGCAAGGAGAGCTACAAGAATGATTCCACATGACCATATATCTTACCTCCAGCAAGGAGAGCTACAAGAATGATACCACATGACCATATATCTTACCTCCAGCAAGGAGAGCTACAAGTATGATACCACATGACCATATGTCAGCAGGTTCGGCATGATAAGGTTTCCGTGAGATAACTTCTGGGGCTACATAAGGAACAGTACCACAGCATTTTTCAAGCATTCTTTCTCTTCCCTGGTAACGAAACACTGTAGACAGACCAAAATCTGATATCTTTAAGTTATCTGAAATTGAACAAAAACATAATAAAGAGTCTTTTTCTTCATCTTCTCCCTGGTAAGAGGTTGGATCTGACAGATGGTTTTTAGCTCTGTTAGACTGAGCATTCACAATGGCAATCTGTCTCCAAATTGTCAAAGTTTTAAAATATATAGTTTAAAATTATTTACACCGTTGTCAGTCTGGATAGTTTTGTCAGATCAGCTCCAATGTTGGAGCTGCAACAACGAATTACGGGAGATTATTCCATTCTCTAGCCTCAGGCGAGTCAAAATGATACAAGTTCTGTTCACCACTTTATAATTTATTCAAGGGATGTAACTCTAGCACCTCTTAGGTTTTTTGGGGGTTTTAAGCCATAGCAACACATTGTTACTTTTGGGATTACATGTAGTAAACATATTTTGTTAAAAGCATTAATAAAATTAGTATATAAAAGTGAGCATTAAGATAAACATGTATAAGTCTAAGATTGGAAAGTTTCTACACAAAGAGCTAGAGATAGATCTTATACATTTGTATTTAAAATAGTTGTCAATGTTCAACCACTCATAGAATCAGCATTCAGACTCAGCTGACATACCTGACATAATATAACTTGCCTGAACCACATCTTTAGTAACAGGTAGCCTTAACCAAAATATCGGCCGCCAGGGGCAATAGCATGACCATTAATGTCAAGCCCCACAAATTTCTAGCTACTACTGATTTTAAACATAAAACAGATTCTAAACTTATCAATGTTATAAAAGATAATGGACTAACCAAAGTCATCTAGTAGAAGATTTTCAGGTTTTAAATCACGATGTGTTACACCACGAGAATGTAAATATTCCTGAAATATAGTACAAGTTGAGTATATCTGGATTTCTTTTTTTATTTTCATTTATTTGGTGATACATACAATCATCAAGATTTGACCATTTTGTAGTCCATATCGGTTGCCTTAAGCAAACCAAAACAATTCATTTTAGGTCAAATGATAAGAAAATGGCCGTCATAAAGTATATGGCTGTGGATCTTTGAGCAAGTGGCGATCCGATCCACACCACGATTCATGTGTAGCGATTCACGAATCGAACCACCAATCACATGTTAATGCTAATGTTAATTCATGTAATAACTAAAATAAGTGAAAAATTACAGAAGATTTTACTATATGGAAAAACCATGTACTCCAAACATTACTATCAGAAGTTTTATAAGCAATTTCAGTGATAACACTTTTGATCAAATGTGTATCAATCGAAATTTTAACACAAGATAATTTGGTCCCTACTTAAATTAAAGTTTTCATTACTAGTACGACTCGTTTTCAGTGGTAATTGAGCTGAAGATGTTCTTTCATTTTTTTCCAAATCAAAATCGCGATCGGACAACTTCAGACGTGACGACTATTCATACTTGATTTTCTGGTCGAGATCGCGAATATCCAAGTACTTGGATACTCGCCGCAGCCCTAATAAAGTAAAAAAGGGGTGCATGAATTGACTGGTATAGGCCATGTTTTTGTCAGGTTACCTGTTTGTATTGCTAGAAAATACCATAATCATTATATGCATAGTACCAGTTTGAAGCAATAAAAGTACAGACAATTACAAAACTAATTGTTAAATGTCATTTCTTTAAGAGAATGGTTCCTTGATTGTATTTTATGTTTTCTTATTAAATCTCGCACTTCATTGAAAAAATGCATACAAATTTTCGAGTGAATCTCTTAAAAAATATTTTTTAAGAAGTTTTACAAGTTGTTGACTGAAATCAAGCTGGCGCACAGTAAGTAGTGGGCATGCAGCAGACGTTATATTAGGCTACACACCACTAAATAATTCAGCGTATATTAACATTTCACGCCACTATTTTCAATAGAAAAAAGTAAATATCATATGTTCAAAGATAGGCAATTAATTGTGCATCTATAGGTAGAATATCATAAAGTTAGTAAAATACTTACTACACCACAAATTAATTGTTTAAAGTATCTACTAGCATCAACCTCACTCATACCAATATCTGGCTCTGTAATATATCAATAATTATATTGATAGGTCAGCACAAAGATAGTCTTACTGTATTGGTCATGGCCTATATAGTGGGACAATATTAACCTGAGCTTGACCTTTATGCAAGAATATATATAACTCAGTATTTACCTTCAGTTCCATTTTTGTCTTCGTTTGTAAATCACGCTTTATCGGAAGCTTTCAGCAAAATAAATGTACTAGACCATTAATTTTGTTTTCATAAGAATAAATACTTTGAAACTGTGCCACAATATTGCGGGCTTAAGTGTTTCCCAAAAAACAATAATGTTTATGAAATCGATTAATAGTCACATTTTATAAATTAAACATGTGTGTAATCATATACTCTCATATGGAAACTCAGGATTTAATTTAATTGAAGAGTGCAATTATTACAATCAGGTAGTTCAAGCTCAGGTTAATATTGTCGCACTATACTCACTAGGCACTAAACCAACCCAGAACTAGTAAAAATTGATTCAGGCTTGTGAAAAATACACATTTTATAAAGTCTGGCTGGTTGATATTAAATGCTTTCCTTTGCTATACAACATAATGAATTCAGAGGTCCCCATAAAAGATTAGATTAATCCAAATGTGTAGCCTCATTAAATTAAGTCATTATTATTATTATTATTATGAATCAGGCTAGTGTCAATCTCCCAAAAACAGACTACTGTGGTATAGGATCTATTCATATTGCACAGGGGGGTCACATTGAGATGACCTTTTATGTTGACCGATCTATCTTCTATGCCTAGCTATCATCTAATCAAAACACTATTAAAAGCATCATGATTTCATATTAGCATTTCTAGACTTTTTCTGAGAGATAACTTCACAGTAGTGTTATTCACAGGCTGTGATTACAAGTAAATGACCACAAGATAGTGTCAATGAAAAACCGCCTTTTTACAAACGCCAAACAAACGGTTATTCTGGATGGCATTGTATTTTAACTTGGATTTTGTAAGTAAAGATACTTGTTGTCTACCAGAGACCATGTTAACTAATTAATGGATTTAGTACAAAAATCCATATATGAAATAGAACGTACCTATTCTATCAAACAATTCACCACCACTAGCATATTCTAGGAAGATATATTGTGTAACTTACCTATTCTATCAAACAATTCACCACCACTAGCATATTCTAGGAAGATATATTGTGTAACTTACCTATTCTATCAAACAATTCGCCACCACTAGCATATTCTAGGAAGATGTACTGTATTTTATCATCTTTACGGGATCCATAGAACTTTATAACACTGTCATGATTTAACATTTTATGTACACATACCTAAAATACACATATAATAACATAAAATACACAGGGCTTGACAAATCCACTTGTCCGCTCGCAATTACAAGTTGATCTTCTAACAAAGGCAGTCCTGCAGGACAAGTGAAATTTCTAGCTAAAATAATCAAATACATTTGTTATCAGTTTTAAATACATGTTGCTACATGTTGTTACTGTAAGAATGTTGCCTGTTGCACCAATTTCTGCATATAAATAACATAATAAAATTGGCTATCATGAAATCAATTTGACTGGGTGCTAGATTGCCAAGGTTCTGCCACTTTCCCTTAAAAAGAAATTAAAGCTGGAAACATTTTACATAATTATTTTGTTAGTTGGAATTCTAGTATTATTCACTTGTTTGTTGGGTTTAACGCCATAGCAACACATCGTATATTTCAAATAACGGTGGTCAGTCAACCTACTCACTCCTCCTGGAAAGGCTAAATCTTTAGATTTAGCTGTTAACCAACTACTTTTGTCAGTGACTGACAACTGCCCCACATCATTAAAAATCATTGGTAGGAGGGAGAATGGCCATAGAAATAATTTCATGACCAAGCTCTACCAAAGTATGCTCCTCCCAGTAATCGAACCCACGATCCCTCGATCAGTAGACTTGCATGCTACTAACAGAGCTAGCCAGGCAGCTTTTGTATAATTCAACTGTTGACAAAAGTTTTTCCTTTCACTTCAAAATTTGAGGGTCAATTCATATACAAGGTTAAATGTCTAGGGGTAAAATTTTTCTAGGGAGTAAAGAGTAAACAAGCACAACATTTACTCAGACAATTTTTTTTTGCCATGTTTTTGCATATCTCATTCAACAACTTATACATGCCTTATTCAGGGTTAAAGTCAGATAAAATTTTTTGGAATACATGTGACGATGATGTCGCTGATTCTGACCCAGTATTATCAAAATGTTTTATTTATTTATTTGTTGGGTTTAACACCATAGCAACAAATTGTATATGTTATATAAAGATGACAGCATATCTTACCTAGCTTTCCTGGACCCTTGTCCATAACCAGTACTCACCTACCCTTCTACAAGGCCAGCAACTTCCCCATATACTTATTAAGGTATGACCATCCTAATAGTGATGTTCTAGGAAATAAGTTTGACCAATACAGGATGTTAGTGTATTGTATGATACATAAGATTATGCAATATAAAACAATTTTACCGTTTCGTTTTCAAAATATTTCATTTTTAGTGACCCCACCCCATTTTTCTAAAATTTCCAAAATGGCCGCCACTCCTCGAAACTATAAATGCTTTTTTTTTCACTAAAAATAATAAAACTGTAGTTATTTTACATTTTTATTACTATTCACACATTAGTTACCATAAATAAATAACAAATGGATGTATTTCAGAAGATATATATGAATTATAAGTATTTAAACATGGACACTTAGCAGATTAAATGGGACAATTTCCAAAAGGCCGAGGCATGTGTGTTATAAGAAAACTGCTCTTTTGACCTTATTTTTCAAATGCCACTCTTAAATCATACATCAAAATTTTCCTTGATACATTCTGCATCAGAAACAATGAGAAAAAATTAACTTCACCGTCATATTAGAAAAATATTTCAGACCAAAAACATGAGACCCAGAAATTTCAAATGACCTGTTTTCATTGGTAGTAATTATGGGAAGTCCAAAGTTGCAAGACTTCTTTATTTTTACACAAATATCTTGTAATTTTACAGTAAACAAAGTAAATAGATACTCATAAAAGGCAAACCTAACACTATTTTACACAATTAGGGTTAAAAATTGTAACATCTTTACAAAGGGAGAAGGAAATATTGAGTCATAGTTACTATCTACCCATGTGCAACATGAGATAAAACATATAATAAAAATTCAAAGTCATATTTCCTGGATTCTTACTACAATTGTGTACATAACTGTGTATTTTACCTTGTTTTATATATCAAATAACCATATATCAGACCTATAGGCAAATCATGAAGTATCAGAAATAAGTAGTGGTAGACCATCCATGATGAATTGGACTGATGTCAGGATCAACAGATTTGCGATGGTTCAATTTCCATTCAACAACAATGTTCACAAACCCTTAAACATGAAACTTTAACCTATTTGAATATTACATAGGACCTGTGTCAGATAATACTTAACCTTTTATGGTCTGAGTTCAAAATATTGCTAATGAGATATCCATTTTATTCAGTATTAAACTTTACCCGAATCAAGTTCCAAAATGCTTATATTTATAGGGCTTGAAATTTGGTTACATATAGGTTCATCACTCATATGAGTTTTGAGCTAAGAACAAAAAATCTTGACATTGACTGATCAAAGAAATGTAATGCATGTATAAATGTGTAAGATAGTATATTCTGATAAATGTGTTGAACTTGTTTCACAACTGACTCAATTAAATTTGTGAAGACTTATTCAGGTTATCCTCTAAGATTTTCAAAGGAGTAATAAGTAAGTAAAAGTAACTCTTGGATGACCAAAGCAACTTTTCATAAGAAATTCAATGTAGAGTCAATTCTCTTTATTACGGTTATACCTAGTTTTTGTGGTTGTAATTTAAACCTGAACATGCAATATTTTCTGCAGTGTAATATACACAGTTCTGTACACAGTACCACACATTTTGAAAACTCTGCCACTTGTTTAATTTAGTAAGCTGGGAAAGTTTTTTTCCTTATGAGCCTTCTATTGTCAGATGAACACCATAAAATGGAAGAAAGCTCTTCCGTATAACACTTATTATATTAACTTGTAAGATATATAAATAATGCTGTAAGACTTGACACATCATCTTCTGCTTTGTGAGAATTAGATTTTTAGATTGAATGAATTTCTAGTCCTCTGGTTTATAACTGTCCTGATGTTTTACAACTGTCCTGATGTTTATAAATTGTCCTGATGTTTTACCAAACAATAAGAGCACACACAGTAGAAACTTATTTATCAGCTGAAGAAGGCACAACAGAATCTAGTCTTCGACCAAAGTGAGCCAAAACTAAAATATTGTTTTCAGAGCTTAGTCAACTCAAATATAAAATAAGCACTTAGTAAATATCAACACTTTCAACACCATTGACCATCATTTCTGTTTTATTCTACATGCAGATCTTTGTTACCCTCTCAGCAGATGGTGCAATAGGTAATAATGGTATCATATATTTAACTTGGCTCCTTATAGTACTTTCTTGGCGGCTATTTGTGTTACACAAGATACTTGATCTCTTCAGACTGAAATAATATAAATATGATACATTAGAATTTAAAATATGTAGGTTTCAATTCAAAACAAAAATATCTTAACTACCAGACTGAACAATGGGTTAATTCTCTACCAGAATAAAATATCAATTCATGGAACTACAGCAATAGCTTCATATAACAGTATCACATATAAAATTTGATACATGCATATACACTGGTATAAAAATCTACAGAGCAAAACAAAATTTACAATAAACATTTCACCCCAGCATTAAACTAAAATGTATCTATGAAGGTATAGCCAGGATTCCAACCTGTACCTCTTTGCAATTTCATGCCATGCTAAATTCCCTAGACCACTGGGACAGGAGCACTAATGTAATATTTATAGTTTACTTACTCAAATCTGTAGTTTCTAAATATATAACCACATAATCATGTTAGAGTGTCATCTATAGTCACCAGCTTGAATAACACTTGTTGTACAGGAATTGGAATGGTTTCTATGTTGGCATCATTGTTGTGACCAATTCCTGAATAATGAAATTGATACATAAATAACAAAATATTGACCAGCATTGTAGGCAGAACATTGTAGCCTTCACATAAAATCAAAACATTTCAATATCTGCAGGTTCACCCAAAAAATCCCAAACAAAAATATAATATATATTGGGTAAATCCACATTTTTATTTGTTTGAAAAAGTCAATCACATTTTACCAAAAAATATCAATTTTTTGTCTAAATTGTATTTTTCAACCTATTCTGAAGATCATATTTACACATTTCACTTCCAGGAGTTAAAACGCCCCCTGTATCGAATTTACTTACTTGTTGTCAAGCAAGACAGTAGCCTATTGTACATGTAGTAATGAACTATTTGATATAGAATGATACAAGTATGTTGAAGTGATTCACAGTGATGGCAGAATTGGAAATTTGCTCAGGGTTATTTGCATTGTAATTTGTAAGAAAATCCAGAGTGCTGCATATTATCAATTCAAATGATTTATTAATATTTACAATAAATGTATTTACATCAAATATAAATATACTTAGCTAAGTAATAACTGTAATACTCACAGCTATGCTTTTTTTTAAAAATCCTTCTTTGTCAGCTTCTGGCATAGATGAATTCACAGCAAATTCAGCAAACTGACCAGCATCATTCCATCATATGGAGATTAACTAAGGGAATTGGTTTGATATTCAAAGTTGCAATAAGGTTGTTCAATTTCCCAGATCCACCAATACTGTCATTCATTGCTAGAATAGAAATGTAATGATGGTATAAATAAATAATAACTTGTGCCAGTTGATAATGAAAAGAATAAAAAATACTTTAAAATACAGTGTATGATCTTACCAGGAATCTATAAAACTGTTTACAATTTACTTGCCCTGAATGGATTGATTGATCTCGTCACACATGATAATATGTTGAAATTATCAACTGCTGGCATATTTTATGGAAGCAAGGATGATGAGGACATAGTAACAATTCCACTTTGTGTTGAATTTTCAAATGAAAATAACAAAACTCATCATCTGCATATTGACATGAAATTCTGTTTCCAGTACTTCATGGTTCATTGTGCTATGGACAATGTATACTCATACTAACCTGGCTTTCTGGGACCCTTGTCAATAATCAGTACTCCCCTACTCTTCCAAAAGACCCATATCTTATAAATGGAGGAAAATTTAATATTGTCAAATTTTCATGGAAGGGAATAACCTTCCTGGGCGGTATTTGAACCTGTTCCCCCTTCCGACACAAAATTCTAAATCCTGGCCCACTACAAACTGTGCTACCACCCGGGTAAAAACTCTGTTTAAAATTCAAAAGTGTTCATTATATTCATTTTTTCCTTCGGCTAAGGGTGACAAACTAGGACCTCTCAGTACATTAGTATCAGAATTTATTTCTTTAAGTTAGACCTTGTCATTTTGTTCATAAGAATTTGAGTCTATACATTTACACAAAAGATAAAAAATTACCTACCTGCACTATGCAAAGTGTTTGCAGCAACACACAACCATCCATGTCTCATAACAATATGGCCCTGTGTTTTTTTTCCATCTAAAAATGACCCTTGATATGAAGCTATGTTTACACATGTACACTCACTCATTGTTCTAAACGAACGTAAAATAGACACACAATCATTTTCTAGGCTCTCAAGTTATGTTGAATTGTGTCAATGGAATAGGTCCTGAGCTTCACATATTGCAAATCTTTTTATTCTCGAAGAGAACACCTAGCTGAATTTCAGCGAACTGTCACGAGTAGCATAATTTGGAATAAATACATGATAATAAGTGTCACACTGCTTCGTACGGTTTAAATCGACGCAGTTATTTGTAATCACATCATAATTACGCTAAAAGCTTAAATAACAGGCTAAATAAGGCTTCTGTTGACATTTTTCCTTGGCGTAATCTGTCTCTGCCGTCTAGAGCCGCCATTTTGATTATTACGTTAGACTGTGTATCGATTTTCTGCGCGGCTGTACCACACCTTTATCGACAGCAGTATACCAGTCAAGTTTACGAATGATAACGAATAGCTTTACGAACGGAAGCGGAAAATACCGAGATATGACGGTGAATCCCGAGATCTCGGAGCTTTATTAGGATGGCCATACCTTAATGGAGGAAAATTGACATTACAAATTTTAATGGAAAGTTTAAACATCCCAGGTAGGATTCAAACCCGTACCCCCCTTGAGACACTAGATTCGAAATCCAGACATGCTAACAACTGCTATACCGACCTGGGTATCAAAATGTTTAATTTAGATCAAGAGACTGGAAAATGCTGTGAATGGTACCTTGTTTGTGTACTCTTTATGATTTTCTGGATCTCTGAATGGGTATGGGGACAGAAAATGACAAATGGCGGAATGGCCGAGTACCCCAGAGTGATGCTGGTCTCCACACATTACTTCTAAATAGTTTTTAGTCAATCTCTTGTATATCTGATTATCTCCAGTACTAGTAAGTCTAGTATGTTGTGTGATAACAGTAAGAAAATTGACAAACCTCTTTTCTGACACTTTCAGCCGCTTGAGGTATTCTTGATAAATCAATTATTTTCACGGCTACAGCTTCCTGTGTCTCATTGTTTACAGCTAACTTTACCCTGTTAAATATGATGATAAGATTATTAGTCAGTCATAGCAAAACTAAACAACAGTTTATTACCGGACAGTAGGTCCAGTGAAGATCAAAATTTACAAGACCAAACAAAGTCTTACAGGAGCATACAGTAGACATTTTACATATTTCAAATGGTGAATTGAAAACTATGTAGATGAGATCCACAGAAAGTCCTCTTAACCTGCAGATCTAGACAGATCTTTTTAGTAAGTGGTAAAAGCTTACATAAGCTTATGTTTATTGTTATATTATCTTGCCAACTTAAAATGAAATTAAATAAAAAGTAAAAATCTTCTATTTTTTTACAGGATTTGTCCGTGGGTCTGCCATGTTCCATGGTGACTGGTATTAGTTATCATTTATGCTACAATAAAACTATAAGTAATTATCAATCCAAAGTTAGTAAGTGCATTACGCTAAGGAGCAAGTTACTACATTCTTGCGGTCAACCCTCTATAAATATATGTGCATATTCTTGGTTGTCTTGACTCATCAGGGCTAGTTCAAAATGTATGATTCAATTAAAATAAATCAAATAAAACAAGTAAATAACTTACTCTCCGTATGTACCTTCACCAAGTGTTTGTACAAAATCCCAACCTTCAACAAAAGCTGTTACATTTGACATTATTTCATCATTCCATATACAACCCAGATACTATCTAGTACAGATGTCTCATAGATCAAAGATCTAGCTCCTATCTTTGACGCCAATCATCAACTCATAAAATTCATACTGAAATAACAGAAATATTATATCTTATTAATTATTAATTTATTATTAATCAATATCATATGTAACATTAAAACACTATGATATGAACTCATGCAGGATTTAAATAACAGGGTTGGCGCTGGGTCATAAGAAGTTGTCGCCAACATTTTCGCCAAATGAAAAAAGTTGTCGCCACTTTGGGGCCATTGGAGCCAACAAAATTTGTTACGGTTTAACAAGTTTATCAGTGTATCAACGCAAATTATTGTTGTATTAAGACAGCAAGCACACCTTCATTGTAGTCTAGCTCTCCTGAACTCTTGTTTGTATCTTAATTATTGTTTTATTTTTTAATTTGCAGATTTTTCATTTTTTACATAAATAAAGCAAGAGCAGTCAATGTCACGTAAATGCATATGCCGAAATGATAGAATAGATTCGTATAGAATGTCAGAAGCACCAATTATTTCACACACAAATGTAGAATTTCTTATGTTTCACTTCTGATTAAACCCTTTAATTGTGTCATAAATCGCTATCATCTTATCATGACTGACAATTAAAGTCGAATAACTCAGAATTCCAACAAAACAAAACTCAAAATAATTAGAATTTGAATGTAAACTAATTAATTCATTTAATTTACATTAAATATTAATTAATACACCCGTAATGTTTGGTTACTCAGTTAAATTACTTTACACAAATTCCTCAGAACATTGTGATTTTGTATCAAACTGTAACCTAAAATAATCTTTTCATCATTTCAATAGAAAATGTCTCCTTTCTGGTTGAGTCTAAATGATTGCAGGTATGTCTTCTTGGAAAATATCAATGTCCTCAATTTTGACCTTTCTTTGTTAAAATATGTTTTATCATATTGGTTGGCTATCATACTTTTTCCTTAAATATTACTTTTCATGTAGCAATGCATACTTAATATTTATTTTTAGAGTCTGTTACGCGACTTTAGTTGATTATGTGACTAAAACTTATTATTATTTTCACAAATTCAATTTGTCGAAACCAACCTGTGTTTATTCTTAAGATAGAAAAATAGAGGGGATTTCTTTTTTACTTTTGCTAAATTATGAAGAACTGTTACTCAAAATAATAGTATTATTAAATTACAAACGTAGATTTAACAATGAATCGCCCGAATTGGCGATAGCGTCGGTCGCGAAATTACGTGACATAATGACATGATGATTGAAGGGATTTCATTTTTACGAAATAAAATTAATAAGTATAATAATTAACTATATTACAATGTACTAAGTATAATTATTAACTATATTTGTTATCAAAAGTGAAAACAAAAAAAGTTTTTACGATAATTTTCTTATGGAATTTAAAAATTTTGATTATTCAACCAGAGATTATTGTTATTGTCACCTTTTATTGACTTAAAAACCTGCCAATTACGCCTATTTACAACACGCTCTAATTTAATACAATTATCTTCTCTAAACAGTTTAAACCACTGAAATTAATGCAATATCACAGTTTGTCACAAGTTTGTTAATTGCAACCGTTTGATTACGTAAGCAATGTTATCGAGCCGACGTGTTACACTATTGATTTTTTAGCGGACACCAATTGGTTGATAATGCATATCACTAAGCTTAAGCTCCGCCTATTAATTGAATATACGTAATTGTCAATAATTGTTTGACGCATGGCTGAGCATTTAACATCAGGGGCCATCGATGTCATATACAGCGAGACACTAATTATCGGCCTATGAAGCATGTGTACTAACAGCACCTCCCGCTGAGCGGATTTGTCAATTACATCAAAAGGTAAACATCACAAACGCTCCGTCTGTTGTTATCAATTAAATCAATATCTTATCACTTGCGAATATGAACTTGGCCACTTAGGATATCGAAACTTACATCAAAGAAAATTTATGCCGGCCGATTTTTTTGTCGCCGCGAAATTCGCCATTTTTTCAAAATTGGCGCCAGAAATTAAATTTTATCGCATTTGGCGAATTTGGCGATCGGCAGCGCAAACCCTGAAATAACATTAAAAATTTGATCTTAGAATAGAGTGTAACACGCATCAAGCAGTAAAAGTAAACTGTAAAACCCATGTGACAAGACTACCATAAATCTAGCCTTCCCATGGCAGGGTTGTCAACAGTTACAGCACTTCCATAATAAGTCTTCCATAACTCTAAACCCCTGGATAAGAGGTAAGATAATGTAACTCTAGCCGCTGCCTAACTAATTTAATTGTAAGAAAGTAATTAATATGTTAAGCTCAGTTGGTAGCATGCAAGTCAACTGAATGAGGGGTTGTGGGTTTGATTCCTGGGTGGGGCATACTTTTTGAGATTGGTCATGAAATTATTTCTGCCGTCATTCTCCCTCCTACCAATGATTCTTAATCATGTAGGGCAGTTGTCAGTCACTAAGGAAAGTATGGGCATAGTAGTTGGTTAAATCCAGAGATTTAGCTATTCAAGAAACAGTGAGTAGGTTGACTGACCGCAGCTATATGTAATGTACAATATGCTGACGCAACCCAACAAAAAAAGAAATTTGTTTGAATGATCCAACAAGACATCAAATATGTTACATGTATAAATTAACAACTTTTTTACTTCATTAAACACCTTTATATTATAATTCCACAATAACTCAATAGCCTTTTAGAATATAATCTCCCCCCCCCCCCTCTATTACTATACTAAATATGAGGGATCACCTAAAACCTGTGACGTTTAGAAATCCTGTGATGACAAAAAGGCGTGATAGTCACATAAAACTCTAAAAAGATACTTGCAATTGTCCGTGACAGCTGAATTATCTGTCATACAAAACAATATACTAAAATCCAAATTAACAAAATCTGTGATGATACAGTACACTGTTATTAACCACAGTTGTAACAGGTTTTAACTTTTAGTAGATCTGTAAATATGATTTTTCTTCTTAGTCTTATGTGGTGATTGTAGGTGAATATATAGTCACTTACAACAGCCTTGCTGTTGGGTTAACCCTTTAGCGACGCGGTTGAGTGTCTCGCCTACCACCCGAGAGAACAAGGTTCGATTCCCAGTCTTGGCATGTATGGTTTTTATTCCCCCAATTTACTTTACTTATTTAGGGTGACACGAAAAACCACACACCACAATTTAATTTATACCATAATTAGACTTTAAAACAGGTAAACAATCGAAAATAAGCCTCATATCAAGTTATACAAAGAGGTGTGTGTGGTGTGTGGTTTTTCGTGAGGCCGTCTTATTTACAATTTGATGTGGGCTATGTATATATGCCTCTTTCTCATTACTTCGTGCCTTCTCATTCTATTCGTGCCTTAGTAAAAACGGTATATCAACATGTGCGTACATCGCACATGTCCGAATTCTATGCAAGTTTGTAGCGTTGACCTGCTCAATCAGTTTACAGAAAAATATTCAGAACTAACATGTACTATTGCTTGAAGAACAAAAATCAATATGTTCTCATCACTATTTTGCCAAAAATTGATAAAAAAATAACCACATTTCGCTAATTTGATGCAAAATCTAGCCTGACCTACTTGTATTAAATTTTCTTTTACACATGGCGGCCATTGTTTTTTTGTGTGCAAGTACGACTCGTTTCATTGGTTGACCTATTTTGCCTAGCTAGGGATTCAGTGCAGGGTATTGATTTGCACTCACTATTCAATTAGCGCTTTAAGTTGGCATTAATTAGGTCTAATTTAACTTATTAAAATCAGTTGCAACGGATAATCCAAACATTTTTTGTGGTTTTATAAAAAGTCCATTAAATTCCTTGTTTATTGTTGACTGTTTTTGGACCTCTCAATATATTTTAGTTCTAGAATTTACGTTTTAAAAATAGTTATACATCAGGGCCAAAACACCATTTTCAGGGAAGGGGCCTCAGCCCTTTATTATGGGAAAAATAGCACGGTTTTCACTTAATTGGGGAAAATGAACCCACTATATTGCCAGTAAAATAGGAATAGATGTATTTAATCACAGGTGTTACAAATCAATTAGATATTAAATTTATGTGGTAAAAAAAACAATATAGACTGCATTGTGAAGAAATCTTGAATATTTTCCCTAAATGTATGTCACAAATTATGGTTCAACATTTCTTTCGGATTTTTTTATGGGATTTTATGGGGAGTTTTGAGGATCAAACTGGGGGGGAAGTGTTAGTTTTGTTTGGGGAAGCAGCCTGTATTCGGCTTCTGCATAGAAGAGTGTTTTGGCCCTGCACATAGTTACAAATATACCTGTGATTGTCTAAATTCTAATTAAAGTGAAAAAAACGATATTAAACTTTAAATTAAACTTTTCTCTAGTTATAAGTTTTAAACATTAAAATCTGCTCTAAGCACCGTTGAAACAAAGTTACTTCTAGATATACAATAGCTTCAACACTAACATATTTCAAGAGTAAGAAAAATAATACATCCCCCCCCCTGTGGAGCCCCAGTATGTATAGACCAATGTCAAGGACACGAATCCATTGAGAAACAAACAGCTGATTGACATGGACTATAAGCAGCATTGAAAGAAGGTGAAAAAGTTAGTTAAAGTGATAGTTATACAAGTTTTTTTTTTGCTCAAATTGTTGATTTAGATGTTGGTACACAATATATTTATATTTGTGACCCGATTTCCTAATCCATCTACCGCGCATGCGCAAAAATAAAGGTTAAGAGGCACGAACTAACGAGAAGAGAGCATAATCTGACTGGAGACATCTTTTAGCCGTAAGCATGGTTCATTTCGACTATTCAGAACAAAATTTATATTAAATAATAATACAATTTACACAATCATAACAATTCTCAAAGGAAAGTTAGAGTTTAAACGATTGTACGTTTCTGGGTACGAAAAGGTCTGAGTACGAAAGATTAAAACTGACGTGTGTTCCATTTTTATGATGCATAAAACAAGTAGAAAGGATGATCAAATTAATTTGAACACTTTGAATGTTAAAAAATACTAACATTTTTTTTTAATATAACTTATTTACCTTAATCTACACGAAAATGTTTTTCTTGCATGTTTAGCAATATTTACATTTGGCGCTTTCTCTTTTATGAAGAGTACTCAATTCAAGTAAAAGCAGAGTTATCGTTCGTTTCCCTCCTAATCGATGTCATCTTTGTAATTGGCCCGTGAAAAGGCTCATGTTAAAAACATATAGAAACTTTAATTATTCTATGATTAAGAATTTGGAATTTAATATGAGGACTAAGATAAATATTTTTAAAATGAATTTGTAATAAATTTCCGACAATGAATAGATTATCTAATAAAGGGGTGCAATTATGTTCTTAACTGACCAGTTAAATAAAGAAGGGATTAAAAATGACTGTAATGCTTGAGTATTTTGTTGATATTGTTAGATATTTTTTTATATTTTATGATGATGCTGTGATATATTACCAAATTCAATAATGTCATTATAAGAAATAATAATTAGTTAAAAAATGAAAAAAATAATTGCCCCATATTTTACTCGTCAGTTAAGCGCACTATATTTAACTCGTCAGTTAAGCGGTCAGTGTTTTAGGAAGACCCATATTATTCAAAATTAATTTAAAGTGGTTATAAAAACATCATTTTATGATAATATATCCTAAAAAGTGTCTTTATGCATATATCCACTGTCTTTGTGTGTCTTTTGATGCAAGCGTACGATATTCACTTAGGCTGGTCTGAATCCTTAATTTGACCTTCGAATAAAAGCATAAAAATATAAAAATATTATTCAAAATTAATTTAAAGTGGTATAAAAAACATTATTTTATGATAATATATAATAAAAAGTGTCTTTGTGCATATATCCACTGTCTTTGTGTGTCTTTTGATGTGTTTTGATGTCTGTGGCAGTATTTAGAAGGACCCGATATTGAATCTGATGAAAGCCTATACCATACAGTACAATTTCAACTTTCAAATGTTCTATTTATCGCTCGAATGCCTGCATATACATGTACATTTGTAGCAGTATAAATTAAAAATACTATCCACAAAAAAATATTATAATGAGATGCAGACTTTTTCAATTTTTCTGTAAGTTTATTTTTTTTAAAAGTAAACGAGATTTTTATAGATGCGAACATTATGATGTACCGCCCATAATAAGAAATTTTGTCTGTAAATACATTATTATTGTGGCCTACAGTATATACATAGTATAGGCCTACAGATATCAATTAAATCATGTTCATACACGCACGCTACCATTTGTATTGTATATAATATACGGATTTAATGTAGGTCGTTCAGATATGCTAGTAAAATATTATTTGAAGTATGTCAACTTCTCAAATTATGAAGAAACGACCCAAAGTTCGTCACAAATAAAGTTAATCTTGGTTGCATTTTACTTGGGAAAAGGAAAGGAACCACAGCAGGAGAAGGCCTGTATGCTCTTCCCGACGGACATCTTGAATTTGGGTATTTTAAGTACATGTTTATCATCTTCAAATGTATAGTCTTATAACAAGAATACTCAATTTATAAAAAATATTGAAATGTAACAGAAAAGATGAAAAAAGTCGGTTCCCTGAGGAACGAATTTACTAATGGTGGCAGTGGTTACTGATTTAATAAAGGGAAATAACCCCTGCGAGGAGATTGGCGCATCTGACCGAATATTGGTTGCGCAACTTCCGGTTTAGTAAAATTAGGTCAGTTGCGTAGAAAAAGGATATTTAAAACATGACATGAGGTAGGTTTGTTTTCTTTGCAAATTTTAGCGCCAAATAGTTGTTGAACAGAATTTCAGCGTTTAGATAGACGCTGTTTGTCCATTACGTATGCCTTTCGCGGTTATTAACCGTGAGCTGACCGAAAATTGGTTGTACCGGGATATATCCATTGATAGAGTGATTTCAACGCAAATCCCGTGTTTTACATTCCTGAGTAATCACGTGGTTTATATGAGTTTATCTGATTGGCTGGTATTTTGTCGCTCAATAAACATAGCCCGAGGTGTTGAAGACGTAGCGTTGTCGCGTGGTCGATTAAACATTTAAATTCTAAATATTGTTATTATGTCTTTGTGCTTGGATAAAAGTTTTGGAATTTTGGTAAGTTTTTTAGTGTTTTATCCAATAAATATATCTCTATGACTTTATATTTCTGCAAATTTGCATTTTATTTTTACCATGCCAGAGACCTAGATAATTCTTAAACTTAAACTTAAACTTTTTCATTTGATTAAACGCCTATTTCTATGTTACATATTCAATGGCGTTGTACAAAAATGTTATAAAGAAAATAATAATAAATACATGTAAGTAAAAACCCTCCACCATAAAAACATATGTATATACAATAACACAAATAAATAAAAAGCCTTTATAATTCATATTTTTTGGACATACATCCTTCACAGTTCATGATTCCACCTAAGTTTACATTTTTTATCACTAATTTCTTATTTATTTCTATTTATTTTACATTGAAAATTGGTGTCCTGAACAGTATAACATAATGCTACTGTTAACCGGACATGTCCTGAACAGTGTAACATAATGCCACTGTTAACCAGACAATTCCCCAAAGGTGTCGAAACATCACCTTTAAAGGGCCCTTAATATATCCCCAAAGGTGTCGAAACATCACCCTTAAAGGGACAATTTATTTAGGTTGTCATTGCAGTCATATGAAACAAGGTATTAAATGACCGAGAGCGAGGCAATCCTCATTCCCATGTCACAATGCACTCACTCAATCACTTAGTATGTTTACCGTAATTGTAAGGTGAGGCATTAGCAAGCCATGTCAGTTTTAGAATAGATCATAGAAAGTAGAGAAATAATGAGTTTTCAATTGTTTTTTGAATACATCCAAAGTAGGTGATAATTTGATATCATCTGGTAGCTTATTCCATAGCATGGGACCAACTGTACTGAAGCTTCTGTCACTGAATGTTTTTTCTTATTTATTGGTATCAAATAATTGAGGTCTTTGGATTTTGCAGATCTAAGACCAGATCTGCTTTGTACAGGCTTTTGAAGAATTTCAGTCAGGTATGCAGGTGCAGTTCCAGAAAAACAGTTGTACATGAAAGTACATATTTTAAAGTTGATTCTTGCTTTGACTGGTAACCAGTGCAGTGAGTACAAAGCATCCTTTGAACTGTCTGATTTTTTTAGCCTTAATACCAGTTTAGCACACATGTTTTGAATTCGCTGCAATTTGTTAAGATCACATTTTGAGATTCCATACAAGATTAGATTACAGTAATCAATGTGGGACATGACCAAAGATAGGACTAGTGTTTCTGTTGCTTCTTTGTCCAAATATTTTCTAATACTTTTGATACGTAAATAGTTGAACATAGCAGTTCTACTTTTTGTTTTGATGTGATCTTTAAAGCTTAAGTTTTCATCAAGAAAGGCCCCTAAATAGCGAATTGTCTTCACAGATTTTACAGTTTCACCAGCAATATTGATTGACTGGGTTAAGCATTTTTTCAACTGTGCTCTGCTTCCAAACATTATAAACTCCGTCTTTGAGTTGTTCATTTTTAATTTATTTTCATTCATCCACAAATTTATTGTTAGAGCACAATCTTCAAGATCAGAAATGGCATTTGATTCTTCATTCTGATTATTAGGACAGAATCTTTTATTAGCAGTGTGGTCATCAGCAAAACCATGCACTGATATATCAGATGGTATAACATCAAATAAGGTCCCTGCATAAGTTAGATATAGCCACGGACCTAAACAACTACCTTGTGGAACACTGCAATCTAATGAACGTACAGATGATGAACTAGTATTGACGTTGACTCGACATGCCCGTGGGCGAAGATATGAATCAATCCAGCGGAGTGTACTATTCTGTAGTCCATATTGATTATTAAGTACTTCTAGTAAAATATCATGATCAACAGTGTCAAATGCTGCACTCAGATCAATAGCTATTAATGCAGTTACCTCTAATTTCTCCATACCACACAGTAGATCATTTACCAATCTAAGGAGGGCTGACTCACATGAGTGAAAACGTCTATATGCAGACTGATTTTTTGGAAGAAGATTATTTTTATCAACATGAGTATTCAATCTATTTAAGGCAGCCTTTTCTATTACCTTAGATAAGAAGGACAAATTGCTAACTGGTCTATAATTAGCATATTCCAGATCCAGACCCACCTTCTTAAGAAGAGGCTTAACAATTGCCTCTTTCCACTTGGAAGGGAATACACCATGTTTCAATGATATATTTATTAAATGAGTAACTAGAGGTAGTAATTCTTTTAGATAACATTTTAGCACTTTTGTTGGCAATATGTCTAACTCAGACGATTTGGTATTCAAGTCACTTATAAGATCTCTGACCTCTTCTATTGTAAAATTATCAAAATGATCAAGACTAGGTACATCCTTTTGTTGCGGTGAATAAGTTGGAAATTGAGACAAGGATTCCCTAATTTTTGAAATTTTATTTAAGAAATAATCAGCAAAATTTTCAGCTATGGAGTGATCAGAATCGCCTTTCGGCATTGGATTCTCAGATCTTACTCCAGTCATTTCGGCAACAAATTTATACAATTGTTTTGTATCATTCCCTGACCATGCTGTGTAATCTCATCTTTCCATCAATGCTATTAGCTTCGATCCTCTCTCGTTGGGAAGAGCTGCGTCAGTGGGCCTTGAGCCCCAATGAATTGGTCTCACCCTGATGGACGAAACGTGATTGGAGCATCTTTTCTATTATTTCTTCCTTTTTCTATAGCATTGCATACATTTATCTGTGTGGGTCTATTTTCTCTTATCCTTTCCAACTTTATTCTTGCGCACCATTGAAGAAATGTCAATCTGTACATGGGTACTTGACAGCTCAATGTATTAATGTAGATGTTGCATACATGCTGAATGGTAACTGCAGTGTAGTGTACATGCATATCTTGATTCAGAGAGAGAGAGGTAGACTATGGGACTGGTAGAACTCAACCCGTGGTAAAGTCAACCAGTGGACAACTCAGTCAATTCGAAGTTGGGACAACTCAACCCGTAAGTTGAGACAACTCAACCTGTGGAAAACTCAAACTGTATCATGTAAATTAGTTATTCACCATAAAAAATGAGTTTAAAGAATTAAAAGTGACATTTAATGTATTTTTCTAATGGAATGTATTAGTGAATGAAATAAAAGTAATGTTTTGTGCTTAGAGATTGTTTTAATCAGATGGACAACAAAAGTGAAGATTGTGTAAATACAGTGTCAAATGTGTTGCATGTACTGCATATTGAATATGTAACATTAATATAATTTTTATATTGAATTAACTGTTTATTGGATAAACTTCGACATTACTATCTAGTTATTAAGTTTCATATTGACGTAAAAAAGTGGTTTACAGTCAACTCGTCAAACGTACGAATTGTCAAACTTAATTTAACGCACAACCATTAGACCAACTCGTCAAACAGATAATATAGAGTGAAAAAAATGTGTGAAAACTAAGGACAATTATATAAATTATATTTGATTGATTTGAATACGATACTGTTATGGAAATGTTACTTTTATCAGAAAAGTATGATATTTTGATAATAAATCGTTGTTTTTCTATTGAAATAGATGTTATTTTGTAAAGAAATAAAGTGTATTTATACTGCTTTTTAGTACTATATTGTGAGAGTATATATTATTTTTGTATCAATTATTCAATTTATTATGTTTAAAAAAATGCAGTTATAAAAACTTTGATAGTAGTTAAGTGTAATATAATTAAATAAATTAATTGATTTTCAAATATTTTTCTTGCTTAAACAGTATGTTTGGAAAGAGTTTTAGTTTGTTATTAGTGATTTATTAGTTTGATTAATATCAGAGTGATGATTCGAATCTCATAAAATGGTATTTGTGGTGCTATTCAATATATGATTAAATATAACAGTATAATTTTACAATCAATTATTACAACAAATGGAAAATCAGCATAATCAAATTGATTATTGCAATTTGTGAAAACTCTATTGATCTTTTTAATTTGTTTGTAATATAATATAAAAGTGTAAACCAAACCTCTGTTCATATTTTTTATGTAACTATCTTAAGGACTATGTAATTTACGAATGTCCTTCATGACTTTAAAATAGGTGTGGTTGCAATAATTGAAATTTAGTACTGCTTAAAATGTAATGATAATTTACCAAATTTTAGCTTCATTTTATCCTTTTAAAGTGTGTTCTAAAGTGCTCAGATTTACACCTTTGACATGCAAAAATTCAAAAAATTTCCACATCTTCGGGAGGGGATACCCCTCCCGTACCCACCCACACCGTACTCCCCAATAACGACTCCTCTGTATCAGGCCCTGTGATCTAACTCACACGAATGCATATTTTCTTTATTTATGAATATTTATAAGAAGCTAATCAATCACATGAATCTGAATTGTTACGCATTGCATCACTTTTCTACAGAAAAAAAAAGATAATTAACCTAGTTTTAGCTTCATTCAATTTGTTTAAAAGAGCATTTTAAAGTACTAAGATTTGCCCCTTTGACATGTGAAAAACTCAAAAATTTCTATACCGTCGGGAGGGGATACCCCTCCCCCCACTTACGACCCTTCTGGATCCGGCCCTGTTTATGTAGTCGGTGTAAAGCTCAACAGAGCTTATGTTATCTGTTATATTAGTCCAGTCAATACAGCTTTTGACCTAGACAAAATTGCAACAGAATATATAATTATACTATGCGAAAGACCATCAATACAATAACACACACCAAAAAGTTGCACTCCAAATAAAGAGGGGAAAGTGATGAAAAATGAATTTTAAATAATGCATTTTCTACTTATATTACAAGGCGCTGCAACGCTTCCGTACTTCTGTCCCGCAGTGAATATAGCTTTTGGGTCACAAAAAGTAATGGATGCCGGTAGTATTTTGCTTCTGAGTTGACTTTCCGATGTGAACATATACACCTATATTTGATATATTTTATATATGACAGTAAATTAATAAAAAATACCGTTTTTGGTGACGACCTTGACAAATAGAAATATTTTACTACGGTAGCGCATTAGGACCAAAATTGATAATGTTTAGTGTTAAATTTGTGTCACGATATTTTTGTTGTCTGAGTGCTGAGTACGAAACTTTAAACTCCACAAATTAATGTTATCTCATAAAATTGTTTTAAAAAACGAGATGATAACCAAGTTAAGCTTAATTCACTTGATATATCATTTGTTTCATTTACTCATGAAAATAGCATCACACTATATATTTGAGCTTAAACGATTTTTTACTTTTTTGTGTATGAGTTACGTATAGCTTTTCCTCCGTCATTATTTAAAATTATAAACTGTTGTTGGTTTTGTTGTGCCACCATACTAACCTGTTTGACTAAAACATTGTCTTCAGGTCTGACAAAGTAAGGAAAGTCGAGAACGGGACTTGGCTAAATTAAAAAGTCCCATGCTGTGTTTACTTCTCTATCTTTCATGCATACCTTAATTGGATGCCTGACAGCTTTAACATCATTTACATTGTAAAATCAGTAATTTTAAAACTTCCCAGAACTTACACCGAGTTCAAAGAAGCCGTTCAAATATATATAGACATCACAAAGGATGTAGACATCAAAACTGGCGAGAGATCATAATGCTCTATTGTTCATTATGAATTGGCCACACGAACAACCTCCCTTTGCAATAGTTTGCTACTAAAGTAGTCAATGCAACATCGTGCGTGCAAAATTAAAAGCTTGTTTTAAACATTTGACGCAATATGAAAGGACAACACAGTATTAAATCCATGTGAGTAGGGATGTGAGTCTGTTAATGGAAATGTTCAGCCTGTAAAGACTAAGTTATAGTCTGTCCCTGAAGATATCTTAAAGTTATTCGATGACGGACTTGTGTGTTCAATCATTTGCGCAGTGTTAAGATCTAGTTAAGCCTCTGATAGCGAAAATACCGACAGTGACAATGATCAAAAGCTAAACCTCAGGTAATAAAAAACAGAACGTAACTAAGTACATTCCGTAACAAATGTATACTGTTACAACATTTCATGTGTAAAAACAGTTACAAAAGTAACAAATGATATTTTAAATATTTATTTATGTAATACCTATTATTCATCTGTATTACATACGTGTAGTAGCATGAACTACAACACTTGTTTGGAAGCATTTGTTGACTATTAAATCTGATTTGTAATCGATACACGAGAAGCTGATTCCAAAAATTCATAGTTTCAGGTATTGTGTTGGTACTTAAATCACATAAGTTCATTAAATGATAATTACATTCATATCAATGACATTTAAACCCTTTTTAGACACATTTGTAGTAAACTGAAAGTTATTATCAATTATGATTTTTGAAAATTGTATACGATTTGATTCCAAAAATTCGCACTTATAGATATTATTTTAGTACTTTTATCCCAAAACTGAACAATTATGTCTCTTATTTATTATTGTTATACTAATTATAGTACAAGCACTAGTTATGTAACACAATGGCACGCTGCCAGAACAATAGAGAGTTCTGTAGTGGTTATTTGACCAATGAGAGCGTGACTGATCACCACGTGATTATTGATACGGTCTGGTGGCCCGCAGCGTGAGTTAGTTCGGAGAGTTGCTTTCTAGCTCCGAGAGAGAGCGGACGTGGTTTTGTAGATATGTTAAATCTCTATAAATAATAAGTTATAAACCTATGATGAGTGTTTGTCGTTATGTTCTGGTTGAGTTTAAGATACAGAGTTAGTTTAGTATGTGGACGGTGGACATGTAGTGCCACAGTTATAGTACAAACGCATGAAAGATACATGTAAAGCAGATTCCAGATAAATGACTCGTTTTAAAATCTCTTTTGACACATTTATAAAAAAAATCAAATGACCTTTTTGAATTTTGTATTTAAAAAGAATTTGAATAATAAGTTATATTTTTACAATTGTTTTCATTCGTAAATGATAATAGATAGTTATAAAGGGAGCTAATCCAAAATGATTTTTCATTTGTATATGATAAAAGATAGTTGTAAAGGGAGCTAATCCACATTTTTGTTCATGTTTAACGTTTTTGTCCAAAAAAGGACTTTCCCCTCGAATTTTTGAGTGCAACTTTTTGGAACGATGCTAATTTAGCATCGTTCCAATGGTAACAAGAAAGTATAAGATGACTCTTTTCACGCTTCAACAATTTTCAACATAGAGAAAGAGGCGTAGTTCAAGCGTGAAACTCATTAACATCTCATTTAAATGTAATACAACGCTGGCTTGTGTTGTCGTTCTTGAAACTCTTCAGGAAAAGGGAGGTTACTCTCAGGACATATAAATCTTGCAATGGAGATAGCACAACTCAACCCGTAGACAAATCAACCCGTGACAACTGCAATAATTACTTGTTGGAGTAAAAAGAGCCTACGATGTTTTTACCAATGCCTGTTTTATATGCGTAACATAATTACATCATTCGATAGTAATAAACAATATTAAAGCCCCTTTACTAAATAGAACGCTGATAATTGTCAAGTATCATGCTTTTGCTTAAAACTCATGCAAAAATTCAATGAATATATAAAACGCATCTAAGATACAAAAAACACAAGTATTTGCTCCAGAATTCATACTAATATTATTTTGAAATTAGGGATAAAACCCATCGGAACATCCCGTCGTGGCTAAAAATAGCCACAACTTTAAATCTTAAATCAACATATTTTCTGCTTTGATAAATACACGTTTTGTATAGTGAATTTCGTGCGAAAGCCAATTAAAACTCACGAAATCATGTAAATAGTTTCATACATGAACATATATTGACGGAAAAAAGAAACGAACCCATTAAGTCTTACGTTACACAAAAAACGTTTGCTGATAGGCCACGTTCAGGTAGAATGAGTGTAATGTCGGTAAGCCAAGACAACTAGATAATTTATATTTACGCCAACGACATTCGCGTGACAGATTTTCATGGCAGTATCTACATCATGTGTGGTGAAAGATAACCGTGTATGTCAAATAAGTCGACAAACAGCGTAAAGAGTTCTTAAGATATGCCACCGTCATCAACGTTTATCTCTCTGCTCGTATCATCGCGGCCGTGGTGTTGAAATAATGAAGAGCTCTGTAAGGATTCGCGTCTTGGCTTATGTAACGCCCTCAGATTTATCAATGTTTCAAGATGAGTTTAGGCCACAACTTGTTGTTGGCTAAGGTAATCTAGAGGACACATCACATATACTAGCTTTTATGCTCTGTGAGTGTCTCTATATTCGGGCAACGTTATGACTGTGTCTATCAGCATAGTAACGACATACCTCACGTTGCACATGTCACCAAGGACTTCTTACTGAGTGACAACATTAATGTTTCCTTATATTATTCTTAATCACGAAAATTATGTACCTAGTTGAAATGAGGCGTTTCTTTTTAGCATCAGTTTAGATGTTTGCGTACTCAAAATTTGCACGCACTGATTTCTCGAGTAAATCACTGGAAAAACGATATGACATATCCAACACTTTACAATTTTGTGTAAGTTTTATCAAACACCTTTTAAGCAACTTGATTGGCTGAGAGGATATCTCCGTAATCTAATTTGCATGTTATAAAAGTACCCTACTTTTATAAGAAATTGATATTTTGAATAACTTGACTCCTAAAAGGGAACCCGCTAGAGAGAGTTATTATAATCCAAAGGCAGTTATATTCTATTTTCTTTTTGATGGTTTTACTTGTTTTTAAATAGATGATAAAGATTTTGTCTTCGTTTAGTGGCTTTAAATGATCGTATTATATAAAGCAGTGGCTACAGTTACGGTACCGTACTGGGACGGATCGTCAAGGGGGCGAATAATCTTGGGGACGTATCGTCTGTATACCTTGGATATGACTAATACACTTACCGGATGTTTAATATACGGCGATACGACGTTGTCGTCTTCAAAGTGTCACATTTAAAGCCCCTTTACTAAATAGAACGCTGATAATTGTCAAGTATCACGTGTTTGCTTAAAACTCTTGCAAACATTAAATAAATATATAAAACGCACCCAAGGCACAAAAAACTCAAGTATTTTCTCCAGAATTTATACTAATACTATTTCAAAATTAGCAATAAAACCCAAGGTAATGACTCTACGGACAATCACGGAACTCAACGAACGAGATCGGAACATCCCGTCGTGGCTAAAAATAACCACAACTTCAAATCGGAAGAAAACAAATTTTCTTCTTTGATAAATACACTTTTGTATAGTGAATTTCGTGCGAAAGCCAATTAAAACTCACGAAATCATGTAAATAGTTTTATACATAAAAATGTACTGACGGGAAAAAGAAACGAACCAATTAACGTCATATGTGGTGAAAGGGTGACCGTTCATGCCAAATGAGTGTGAAATCTTCTTGTTTGGCGTAAACGATTCTAAAGTCACCGTCACCAACGTCTATCTCTCCGCTCGTATCATCGCGATCATGTACTTGAGTTGGGAGAATGTATAGTTCAGTGAGGATTCGCGTTTCGGCTAATGTAACGCCCTCAGATTAATCAATGTTTCAAAACGAGTTTAAGTCACAACTCGTTGTTTGCCAAGGTTGGACATACACATAGACCAGCTTTTATGCTCGGTGAGTGTCTCTATATTTGGCAACGTCATGACTGTATCTATCAGCATAGTAACGACAGACTTTACGTTGAGCATGTCACCAAGGACTTCTTACAGGGTGAAAACATTAATGTTTCCTTATATTATTCTGAATCACGAAAATTGTGTACCTAGTTGAAATGAGGCGTTTCTTTTTAGCATCAGTTTAAATGTTTGCGTACTCAATATTTGCACGCACTGATTTCTCGAGTAAACCACTGGAAAAACGATATGACATATCCATCACTTTACAATTTTGTGTAAGTTTAACCAAACACCTTTTAAGCAACTTGATTGGCTGAGAGAGTATCTCCGTAATCTAATTTGCATGTTATAAAAGTACCCCACTTTTATAAGAAATTGATATTTTGAATAACTTGACCCCTAAAAGGGAGCCCGCTACAGAGAGTTATTATAATCCAAAGGCAGTTATATTCTATTGTCTTTTTGATAGTTTTACTTGTTTTTAAATTAATGATAAAGATTTTGTCTTCGTTTAGTGGCTTTAAAGTTTACTTGAGCGAATTTAAGTTATAGAGTTTTGGTTATAATTTGGAATGAATATGTGTAAGTGTGTATGGAACTTTATTCAAATATTTATAGGAAATAGACGATTCTTAGAGTAATTTTTATTGTGAATAAATTGCAAGTGCAAAACGTTAATTTGACTTACAATTCGTGAACAAAAATGGGAATGTAGCTTGATGCAAAAGAGCTTAGTACTTGGGGGAAAACCTTAAATGAATTGTTAGAAAGTCGATTTTTTGTGAAAAAATTCAGCTTGTCATTTCACACCAAATCTTCAAAGTTTTAACGAAAATATCAACGTTCTCGTTAAAAAATACCCATTGATAACCAAAAATGAGAAGTTGTCAGTTCTTTTGGTTAAAGAAATTGTCCAGAACAATCTTGGTGAGATCGCTGCTGTACATGACCCTAAAATGTGATGATGAAAATTAATTCTTTGACTGGTTTATTTTGTTTGATAAAGTAAGATAAACATTGCCATGAGCAAACCACTTAAGAAGTCTAGTGCTATCCTTTTGTTAAATTCTGTTAATTGATATTTAATACATTATTTTATAGATAATATACATAATAATATATTCTTAAATCAAAAAATAAGTTCAGGACATCGTTCCTTCAGCACTCCAGTGCTTTGATTTTTTCGGATATTACTATGAATACGAACTTTCACATGGTACAAAAATAAATTCTGTTGCAATTTTGTCTAGGTTAGCCTATTTTTTTAGCTGTATTGGCTGGACTATATATATCCGACTTATAAATAAAATTTACTTGACTTGACTTGACATAATATATACTTAAACGAACGTACTGTTAAAAGTCTAATCAAAACTGTACGCGAACTCAATCAGTGGGCGTTTACATTCAATAGTAGGCGTTAACTTAACGATGTAAAAGAAAAAGTAGTTCGATAATGAAAAACTCATATTCGTCGACAAAAGCAATATTTTTGTCAATATGAGTTAAATAAATCAAAATAGTTACTAATATAATTGACTGGAGTAAAAATGTACATGTTTTATGCATGAAATTGAACCTCAATTAATTTCAATACTTTACACTTGCATACAATATCTAGATGTTATGGTGGCTGATTTATGCCATGTCGCATTGTTGTCCCGCGGGGCGCCACACGAAATCACGAAAGTACAACAAAATGGTCTTTTGTCGTATCATCGTCCCGCGAGGCGCCATGCAAAAACACAATCATACGACATTTTAATCATTTGTCGTGGTCTCGCCTGTGAAAGCACAATGCAACAATGTATTTTTACGACAAAACTTTTACAAAGATACGACACATTTTCGTGTCGTGTAATTGCCTTTATTTTGTCGCATCTTTGTGTTTTCGTCTCACAACCCGCGGGACGATGATACGACAAACAGACATTTGTCGTATGATTGTGTTTTCGTGTGGCGCCTCGCGGGACAAAGATACGACAGATTCATCTGTCGTATAATTGTATTTTCGCTCTTTCGCCTTCCGCTCACACATGCGCAGAAGACTATTGAAGATGTACGCATGTGTGAGCGGAAGGCGAAAGAGCGAAAATACAATTATACGACAGATCTACTCACAAAAACCCGACACGAAAATGTGTCGTACCTTTGTAAAAGTTTTGTCGTAAAAAAACATTGTTTCTTTGTGCTTCCTCAGGCGAAAACACGACAAATGATTAAAATGTCGTATGATTGTGTATTTGCATGGCGCCTCGCGGGACGATGATACGACAAAAAGACCATTTTGTCGTACTTTCGTGTTTTCGTGTGGCGCCCCGCGGGACAACAATACGACATGGCATAAATCAGCCACCATAAGATGTAGCACAAACTGGATGTAAATAAACGCCTCCCGCAGCGATAGGCTAGAATGCTCTTTACCGGTACGCGCCTACTGTGCATGCGTCATTTTGCAAGTGCGCGTCCGTTGCTAACTTAGCAATGATGTAAACAAATATCGCGTCACCATTCTTCATTGAGTCGGTACTGACGGTGACCGTAAAAAAGCAGGGGTTCGGGGGCGGCAGCCCCTGATAAAAGACAGAAAATATCATGAAATTAAAATGAAATCACTTATTTTTCTATTCAAACAGGTCAAAACTGTTTTCTGTTATCATATTTCTACTTCCGGTGAATTACTACGTACCGGTAAAGTGCAGTAGCCCCGATAAGCTACATAACTGTGTAACACATGATCTAGATGTCTAAAATGATTTCGTAAAATTTTGTCATAATTTACAGAATGGATCGTTTGTTTAAAGATGTGGTGGATCAATTTACATTATCGGTATGTATACAGTAAAGTTGTATTCACAACTGAGCTTTGTTTTGTTATTCATTTTTGTATTTACAAGACATTTTGTAAAAAAATGTTTTTATGATTGAGTAGTAGGGTCTCACTTTTGGCAATTTATCAAACATTTTTATCAAACAATCTTATTTTTGGTATGAGAAAATTAAATTTAACATTTAAACTGTTAGTCCTTTATTGTAGGCCCTATCGTTTTTGGATCGCTACATAAATATACAGTCGATTTAAATGAGAAATATGCCAAATGTACGATTATGTTCACAATATATTCGGCACAAATAGCCGATCCCCGTGTTATTGGCTTTTGAATAGATAATTTAAGAATGACTTGTAGTACATATTTATAATGAACGTTGAATTAATGTGTATTTTCTTGTGATATTTGGCAATCTGTCACTATGCCTTACACTGTATTGATTGTAATTTTAATGACATGTTTCTCATTTTTAGTTTGTTTGTTTGATTTTTATTGGATATTCTTGTTTTGTCGGACAATAGCTTTAAGCTAGTGTTATACATGTATGAAGTTGACTATAACCGACTTTAAATAAAGATTATCTTATCTTATCTTATCTTACTAAAAATGAACGTTGTACCTGTATTATCTTATACTTTACACCTAAATTAAACTTTGTATATGTAATTTCTTGTGATATTTCCCGTGGCAATCTGTCACTACACCTAAAAACCTAAAATGAGCGTTGTACAGTTGAGTTCACAATAAAATGTTTACACCCTAGTGCACTTCAAGTGCACTTCATCCAAACTTGAAGTGCACCAGGCTATATGACCAGACTGAGAGGCATGATATATAATATAATATTGGCTTATCAATGTTTACAATCGGATCAGTGCTGATTCAAGTATTGATAAACCATACTGCTTAAATGTACATGATAGGACAGTATTTTTTACAGGCAGTAGACAGTTTAACTACCATTTTTGTTAGTTTTGATTATTTAAATCATATGATGATACACAGGACCGTATCCAGAAGGGTCGTAAGTGGGGGGCACAGGGGGTGGGTTCTGGAGGGGTACCCCTCCCATCCGACGGTATAGAAATTTTTGAGTTTTTTACATGTCAAAGGTGCAATCTGAGCACTTTAAAATGCTCTTTTAAACAAATTGAATGAAGCTAAAACTAGGTTAATTATCTTTTTTTTCTTTAGAAAAGTGATGCAATGCGTAACAATTTCAGATTCATGTGATTGATTAGCTTTTTATAAATATTCATGGATAAAGAAAATGCATTCATGTGAGTTAGATCACAGGGCCTGATACAGAGGAGTCGTTATTGGGGAGTACGGTTGGGGTGGGTAGGGGAGGGGTATCCCCTCCCGAAGATGTGGAAAAATTTTGAATTTTTGCATGTCAAAGGTGTAAATCTGGGCACTTTTGAACACACTTTAAAAGGATAAAATGAAGCTAAAATTTGGTAAATTATCATTACATTTTAAGCACTTTTGGGCACTACCCATATAGAGCGCTATAATTGAGGTATACTTCATGCTTGTACCCGTTTTGTTCGTTTAGATTTAATTTGTTGGCTTATTAAATCTTATTCTCGTACCCCGAAGTTTTCAAGGAACGAGAATGGATAAAATCCTGATTTACAAAAAAATCAGCAATTTCGTCATGTAAATGCCGAGAATTTATAAAAAATACACTTGGTAACTTGTATAGACTCACCGAATGCAATGAGAAAATTCTCCGATTTAAAATAAAAAAGCCGGTTTATGATACGTTTTTTTTTTAATAAGAGGCTTAGTTTATTATGTTGAAATTCAGCGTTGTTGTGAGTTTTTCGGACGTTTCAGTGGATTTACAAGAATGGTTGTTGGGACGATCCAAAACGTGAAAATCCTTCGAAGAATCACATTTTTCGATTCCTTTGGAAAAAATCATTAGGAATACAAGTATTTTAAACACGTAAAATGATATAAAATAAAAGCAACGATTTAACGATTAACGAAACACAAGCCTATTAATGTATGATTGGATGAAAAAAATGTTTAACCACTGATTAATTTTTGTCTTCTTTTTCGTTAGAAAACTTGTTGTAGGGTAGGTCACTCTTGAAAAGTTACTTGAAAGTTTAATTCATTTACCTACATTTTCTAAAAAAAACAGCAACAACATAAAACGCTCGCTTTTTTCCGATTTTAACTAACTTTTAATTAACTCATTTTAATGACAAACATTCATTCGACTATACTCGGCTTTTCTCAGTCTATTACTTGATATGAAAAACGCCGATGTCCTCCATAAATACTTAATTTATGTTTAGGCTCGGTCACTTTTTAAAAGTCATTCGGAATTTTAATACCATAAAAAATCATCAGACGATCGTGCATGTTTTCGAAATTAACTAAGTTCGAGTGTCATAGTAGTGACGTATAAAATGCACTTGGCTAGCTGTCCTCGTCTTTTCTCTGTCTAACTTGCTATGAAAACGCCGATGATATCCACTAGTAAATAAGATTAGAGAGTGCACAATAACCAAGTTGAGGCCTCGTAAGCTAGTTACCATGGTGATTTCACTGGTGACGGTCTTAAATATACTGTTGAGGTATGTGTAATATAGACAATAAACAATTGGTATCTATGTGCCTGTATAGAGGGACCATACACTTGCACGATCAATGTTTTGAACGCTTGATAAGGCCCGATCTGGGTACCCTGAGATGCTTGAATGTATCAATTTAGATCATTATCTTTTTTAATAGCTCGGATGGATGATTGCATATTAAAAGTAATCTAAAAGTCAAATTGATATTGCTTTGATGGTGCCGATTTTGTGCCCTTTTCTTTGTATGAGAGTCAATATCTGTGAGGCCAGGTGGGGGGGGGGCACGTGCCCCCTGTGCCCCCCGGTAAATCCGGGCCTGATACATATTATAGTTGATGGACATGTATAGTTTATATTATGTCTGAAAGCAAATTAATGCAATTATGCTACTTACGACATACATAATAAATTTAATATTTGCACTAAAATAGTCAGGATTTGATTACTTTATTTTTAAGCTATTAATATAAAAAGGAATGAAACGGTTAAGATTATTTCTTCTGTTTGACTATGATTTATTGAAAAATTAGGCAGAATAAGTTAATTTAATATGAATAATGTACATTTTGATAACAGTTTTAAAATGTTTAACTTAGCTCTTTATTATTAAATGTATAATAATTTCACGATGGTCTATCTAACTTTTAGCTTAGGGTTGTTCACTAAATTTAAGTTCATATTCTTGCAAGAAATTTTATTGCTGAACAGATCATACTCTTTAGTTAACTTGGCTGTGTACAGATTGTAATTAATAAGATATAAATTTTATAAACATCATCAAATTCATAACATAATTAAAATAAACTGGATACAGGGAATATTACAGTTTGTTGTATTATGACCCTATCATATCTTGTTATCAGTCAACCATGAACATTTACATACCCCGAGGTTATCAAGATTCTCGATCTAATGCTAGTATCAAGAATCTACTAGACTCTGGGTAAGAGAATGACCATGAATAGCAGTTGTATACTAGATTATTATCTTTGGTAAAAGTGATATCATAATATCAGAAAATACTATTTTATATTATTTACTATTTTTGTCCAGATTACAACTCAGACATTCAGATCAGTCATGGGCAAACACATGCATTACAAAATTGATCTGACTAGGAAAGTCTACAAATTGAAGAGATAACTTAAAACTGTCATGATATTCAATTATATAACCAAATTTGTTCATTCGATCTTAAATGACTAAAATATACGTTTTTTCAATTTTATGTATTCTTTTCTGTTGATCATTGAAAGTGAACATCACTTAAGTTTATAAGAATTATGTTTGCACTAGAAATAATTCATTTAGAACTAAGAAGTTTTTATTTAAAACGCTCTTAACTGCGCTCATACGTATGAATAACATATACATTTTTAAAGATAATTTTTGATTTCTAAAATATACAAGTTCAAGTTGTTATTTCTAAAAGTAAAAAACAAATTGTTCTGGTCTAACATTAAGTTCTAAATTTGCCAAAGAACATATCTGCACATAATATTGCCTTCAGGAGAATAAACTTATAAATGTCAACCTGTTAATTCGCATTTAGGTGTTAATTTGCTGATAAGTTGGACCCCTAATTAAGAACTATTATACAACTCCTACAATCACCACATGGGGTCATACTTTTTACATTGATACATGTTGTATGTTTAGAGCAATAAAAGTTGTCGTTGTTGTTGATATTGAAGTAATTACTTATGTAGGATTATAACAATTAAATTAATTAATTTATGTGATGTTCAATTTTACATTCTAAAATTAATTTTATTAAAAAATATTTTTAACAATCGTTTTAGGCACTTACTGTTTTTTTCTTCAAAATATCTTGTATATCATATAATCATTTCTTTCAAAAAAGATCTCATCTGACTTTTTAAAGTTACATACTGCATCATATGCTGTACAAACAAAATGAAGATTATGTTCTGTAAACGAAAATCTATCATGTTGCCCCAAGGGAATTATTAATCCCATCAAAATCAAATGTTAATTGGAAATTTGTTATACTCAGCTGTGCATGCACCAGAGTAACAATTATTAAAATTACGCAATCCCAACAAGGGGTCTTATTTTCCTATGAATACTGACGCATTTTTATCTTATTGTAATTAGGGCTCTATACCGGTATACGATATATATCGAATACCGGTATTGTAGGTTCGATAGATATATCGGATCGAACGTTTCCATATCGAACAAAATATCGATCAATGGCGGTCATACAAATAAAATACATGGTCTGCAAATCATTTGATATTTTGCATCGCCAAATCAACATTCTACTGCTTCCAATTCGGTATGTAATAATATGTGGACGAACAATATCATAATTTGACATTCCTTTAAGCAAATGTCTTACATCACATACGCTATGTTATGTCCCTTTTCAATCAAAGGGAAGTAACTGTTGCGGTTTGAATGTACGTTCATTTTCAATTAGTCTGGGAATCATTAAAGATCAGTATTTTAAATACAGATCAATTTTGGCAGCCAGAAGTCTTTGTTCGAGTAGATCGGCTATGTAAATAGAACTTTAATGACCAGAAACAATATTCTTGTTAACAGCTGAAGTTCTGAAAGTGCATGCTTTTCCTTTTGTCGATCTTTGTTTAGTGTTTTGTAAATATGAATTACTGGAGATAAATATTACTAAAACCAAGCATCAACAAAATTATTTCATTTTATGTAAATCCTGCACACAAGTACATAAACGATCGATTATCTAACGCACTTAATCAATGTTGATGTTAATACACAGACTTTTCGTGTCACAAAAACTCGCCTGCAACATAACATTTGTCCGAGAATATGCTGCCTCCGAAAAAATAAGTTTGGGGTTATCAAGTTGTCCAAACAATGGACGGGCCAGAGTGTATTATATGTTGCAAAAATGCTGTAAGCAAAGGACGCAATACAACAAACTTGGCCGTATATGTCACCCTGTCAGCAGACAGATCATGTCTAGTCACAGACCCACTCATTCTCATACCCAGAGGCTATCAAGATTTTCGAGTAAGATCGAGAAGATAACCTCTGGGTACGAGAATGAGACTCAATAGATGCAATGGTATTTCTTAAAAATGCAAACCTCAAAGACTTTAACATTTAAATTATTAATAAGACAGTGCATTTAGTAGTATGGTGTTACAACAATCAAAATAAATGAACTAAATATCACTGTTTTGCAGTTTTATTAATCAATTATTAAAATATCATATGATATATCGAATATCGATCATTTTGTATCGATACGAATATCGTATCGATCAATCTGACCGATATAGAGCCCTAATTGTAATAAACTAAAGCTATTGTTTAAACACAATAGCTAAAATAGAATTGTCAAGACGCATGCATGAATTGAAATAAAACTTTTTGAAAATCATTATTTGTAGACACTTGTTAGATTCTGAAGAATATGACATTTTGTATAAAGATATATTTCACACAAATATATATGTATAACTAAAGTTTAATTTTCGAAAATCATTTTTAATACATGTTTATATCTTTATGTGTAAGCAGAAAAAAAACAAGTATTTAATTCATGACCATATTTTTGCTCACATATATGTCAGCAGCATGTAAAATAGGGTTGAAAAAAGTATTGTAATTCATTTCATTGTTTTAGAATAAATATGAAACGTTTAAGAATCCAAAAACATAAATAACTCATATCTTTTTACAAATGAACACTACTATTATATTTGTCAATTTATAACATACATAATAGTTATCAATTGGGTAGGCTAATCATAATTACAAATTAAATTAAAAAAAAATATTACGACAGAATACATATTTTTTAAATAACTTCTTATTCATTTTTAAATTTTCTAGGGGTTTTAAAGTCATAAGTGATATTTTCCGTGGCAATCTGTTACTTTACCTAAAACCAAAAATGAACGCTGTACTTGATTATCTTAAGACATTTTCTTTGGCAATCTGTTACTGTACTTTACACCTAAATTGAACAGATTGCCTCGGAAAATATCACAAGAAAATACGTTTATAACGTTCATTGCAGGTGTGAGGTATTGTAAAACAGATTGCCACGGAAAAATCACAAGAAAATACATATATAACGTTTAATTTAGGTGTAAGGTATAGTAACAGATTGCCACGGAAAATAACACAAGATAATATATATACAACGCTCATTTTTTAGGTGTAGTGACGGATTGCCACGGGAAATATCACAAGAAATTACATATACAAAGTACAATTTAGGTGTAAAGTATAGTAACAGATTGCCAAGGAAAATGTCTTAAGATAATACAGGTACAACGTTCACTTTTGGTGTAAGGCATAGTGACAGATTGCCACGGAAAATATCACAAGAAAATACACAATCAACGTTCATTATAAATATGTACAAAAGTCATTCTTAAATTATCTATTCAAAAGCCAATAACACGGGGATCGGCTATTTGTGCCGAATATATAGTGAACATAATCGTACACTTGGCATTTTTCACATTTAAATCGACTGTATATTTATGTAGCGATCCAAAAACAATAGGACCTACAATAAAGGACGAACAGTTTGAAATGTTAAATTTAGTGTCCTCATACCAAAAACAAGATTGACACGAAATTGTTTATGAGGATTGCCATAAGTGAGACCCTGAGTAAATGGGCTGATGCTGTCTATGACAGATGCTGGTGTATATTGTATAGTATATGTACAATGCAGTGGGATAGCTACATCATGGAACACTGTGGTACCTACCCATGTGTATGGTTGAGCAGCATATGAAATTACAAATGTGGGTGTAAATTTTAAAGAAAGATCTAGGTCTCATCTAAGTCCCCCTTACACCTCTGAGAAATGTTTTGCCCCACCCTCCTTACTGGAAATAATAAACTAAAACAATCGGTAAGTTTGATCATGTACTGTAGGTTGATAATTATCTTTTATATAATAATTATTAACATAATTTTCATGTCATTTTATACTTAATATTAGGGCTCTATATCGGTCAGAATGATCGATACGATATTCGTATCGATACAAAATGATCGATATTCGATATATCATATGATATTTTAATAATTGATTAATAAACTGCAAAACAGTGATATTTAGTTCATTTATTTTGATTGTTGTAACACCATACTACTAAATGCACTGTCTTATTAATAATTTAAATGTTAAAGTCTTTGAGGTTTGCATTTTTAAGAAATACCATTGCATCTATTGAGTCTCATTCTCGTACCCAGAGGTTACCTTCTCGATCTTACTCGAAAATCTTGATAGCCTCTGGGTATGAGAATGAGTGGGTCTGTGACTAGACATGATCTGTCTGCTGACAGGGTGACATATACGGCCAAGTTTGTTGTATTGCGTCCTTTGCTTACAGCATTTTTGCAACATATAATACACTCTGGCCCGTCCATTGTTTGGACAACTTGATAACTCCAAACTTAATTTTTCGGAGGCAGCATATTCTCGGACAAATGTTATGTTGCAGACGAGTTTTTGTGACACGAAAAGTCTGTGTATTAACATCAACATTGATTAAGTGCGTTAGATAATCGATCGTTTATGTACTTGTGTGCAGGATTTACATAAAATGAAATAATTTTGTTGATGCTTGGTTTTAGTAATATTTATCTCCAGTAATTCATATTTACAAAACACTAAACAAAGATCGGCAAAAGGAAAAGCATGCACTTTCAGAACTTCAGCTGTTAACAAGAATATTGTTTCTGGTCATTAAAGTTCTATTTACATAGCCGATCTACTCGAACAAAGACTTCTGGCTGCTAAAATTGATCTGTATTTAAAATACTGATCTTTAATGATTCCCAGACTAATTGAAAATGAACGTACATTCAAACCGCAACAGTTACTTCCCTTTGATTGAAAAGGGACATAACATAGCGTATCTGATGTAAGACATTTGCTTAAAGGAATGTCAAATTATGATATTGTTCGTCCACATATTATTACATACCGAATTGGAAGCAGTAGAATGTTGATTTGGCGATGCAAAATATCAAATGATTTGCAGACCATGTATTTTATTTGTATGACCGCCATTGGTCGATATTTTGTTCGATATGGAAACGTTCGATCCGATATATCTATCGAACCTACAATACCGGTATTCGATATATATCGTATACCGGTGTAGAGCCCTACATAAAGGAGGTTCCAGTTGGGGGGGTACAGGGTGACTTGAACCCCGCCATTAAATACCCAGACTAGAACCCTTTGGGAATACTTCACATCCCCTGTGTCTACATGTACTTAATTTGGCTGTGGATCGATGAGCTACATGCAGTTGCGATCCTATCTGAACCATGATTCATGTGTAGCGATTCATGAATTGAACCAAAAATCATTTGTGAACGGAAAATTAAGCATTCAAGAATTGGTGTAATAACAAAAATAAGTGAAGAATTACAGAAGTTTTACTATATATGGAAAACCATGTACTCCAAACACAGACGTTGGCGAGCATTTTCAGTGATAACATTTATATTGTTAAAATGTATATCAGTCAAAATTTTGACAAAAGATAATTCGTTCCTACAAACATGTTTACATTAGTAATGCGGCTCGTTTTCAGTGGTAATCATTTTTTTCCAAAAATATATCGTGATCCGTCGATTTCGAACATGACAAATATTCGTACCCGATTTTCTAGTCGAGATCGCGAATATCCGAGTACTCAGATACTCTCAGCAGCCTTAGTACTTAAGGTGGGTCGGTACCTTACTCGGAGAAAAAATCGAAAAAAATATTATGTACACCGATTATGAAATAAGTTGGCAGGCATATACTTTCATGCTTCTTGTTTGTTTTTCTGGTAACCTTAGTGACGTTGTCGTTCCTTTCACGACGTCATGGACGTCACAATGGTTCGGGATATAAACAGGCATGCAAGTACATTAAACCCACATATTTAAAATAATGGATGTCCGAGCCCAATGATAAATATACCAAAATGTTTCTGAAATGTTGTTGCATACAATGAATTTGTTCCGATTATCTAAATATCCCGTCAGTCGTAAAGATTCTACATTTCATCACTGAATTCAGTATTTTCACGTCTATTGGTTTCTTCAAATGCCGAGTTATAACGTTTATTTTCATATTTACGCAGAACGATGGCATAAATGAGGTAATGCAGGTACATGGTGATCCATTGATTATGATAGCATAAATAATGTTATTAGTATGTTAAATATTTTACTGGTTTAACTTGATATATCATTGAAGCATTTAAAGGTTTTTATGAATGAAAATATTCTGAATTTTGCTTACTTTTTTTCGTAAAAGATGTTCAATATGTCCACCTCTTTATCTAGCCACCAGAGTGATGCAATGAAAATGTCTAGTTGTGTCTTTACGCATTCTAACTTTGATGCTACAGTTACTCATGTGTTGATATAAGTTTGTTAATGAGGTTGGTTCCTTGATATATACATTATCTTTCAAGTGTTCTCACAAAAAAGAAATCACATGTATGGAATTAAATCTGGAGAATGTGGGGGACACTCATACTAGGTTTTAACAGAAGTTTTCAACTGTCAAGAATTGTTTGTAACAACTTCAAAAGTCTGTTGGTAGAAGGAGAGACTGTAAACATTCCGTCTTGTTGAAATCATGAACTATGGATTGGTTGTCCTCTTTAAGTTCTGGAATAAATTGTTTTACTTTCAATTTCATATAATTTTCATAAACATTGGCCTGATCAAACCATGTGTGCTGATGGCTGACCATATCGTCCCTTTATCACAGTGCAAGGATTTTTTGTCATATAATACAGGCTTTTTGCTCCTGTATCTTAGAATTTGTTTGCTGACTGATCCTTTAAAATACATATGATATTCATCACTAAACTGAATATCTTTGTTTATGTTATTATGCCAACTGCTCAAATCTGAATTTTAAAGCCATTACATGAAGATATATTTATCAATAGTGGAATTGAAAACTGTTTAACTAATATGGATTTTTCATAGTATAATATACACTAGAGACACAATAATTTGTTCAAACCACTCTGCTTTCTAAATTTGAATTTGACTGAGTGTCCATTTCTTAAAAAAAATTGGGATACCTTTATAAAAAATACATTATATTCACTTATAGCCAATTTTCTATATACATGTATATCTGATCCAAAATTGTTTTATATCTTAAGTTTGTAAATTTGAGCAGTTTTTTTTCTTAAACAAGACCTCAATTTATACTGTGATAAAATCTATTGTTGCATGTATTGACAACCAAATTCTACTTCCGTTTTGATCAACTTACACTTTGAAATGCAATAAATCAAACTCATCACAGCGGTTACGTCACGCATTGCTACTTTAACCACTGCCTTCATATGAATCACGTGACGTAAGTAGTACCATGTGACAAATGTTTAAATTTAAACGAGCAATAACGGTTAGCCTAAAATGCGTTAGGCGTAATGTAGCGAAAAATAACATTGAATGATAAAAAATGTGGTTGATTTACAAGTACTGCCAAAGAAAAAAGATAAATTAAATAGAAATATATCATTATGTACCAACATTGTTTAATTCATGAATAAATTACACCGGAAAGTGAGCATGGTCGGGAATGAGCTGCGTTTAGGGTCCTTGGTCCACCTCACACTACTTATATGATGCTTTTGGTGAGAAATCTTAAGTATTTATGATAAAATTATATGTAAATGATACTGAGTGATATAACATTTGACGCGCGTCATGACAAAACCTGCATTAATGACGTTGATGACGTTGTCGGGAAAATCCACTTAAAAAGTTACGTCATATAATTTTCGTCACGCATGTTTACGAGCTGACAGTTTTAATTAAATCGGCGTAGATTTGAATTTCTACCTTCATAGAGTTTATAGTTTACTCGTACTCGATGGATTGTTTTTAAAATGGGAGAGGAACTTGTCGTTAAGTTAGTCCCAGTATATTATGTTATATGTTAGAGTTAAAATAATTACTTTGATAGGATTATTACAGTACTCCTCACAATCCATTACCGGTCATTTTTGAACATTTTCAGTGGTAACATTTTTGTTATTTTCATGTAACAAACAAAATTTTGTAACTTGTATTTCGATCCCTGCTTAATCAATGCATACATAAAAAAGGGATAATAAACTCAAAGTTTTGTGCTCCAAATACGTGTCTTTAACGCAAGAGGAAATTGTCCAAAACAAAACGGACGAGCATTCATTTGTCGTATCTTCGTTTTTTTTCCGTTTCATCGCCACGAAGTATAACCACATTATATATGACGTCATTTTCGGTGAAATCAGAATTTGGTAAACTTTCCTTGGTCGTTTAAAGGTTCAAAGTAGAGGACAATATCATAAATCTACACGTTTTAAGGCAGCGGGTGAATGTAATGTATTCACTGAGCTGCGAGGGGAACGAACATCAAGCCGAATTCGGCGAACAATAAACAATATCAAACATTATCAAGTGTTTCGTAATATATTGCATTATAATTTATGAACACTTAGACAAAACGTATGTAGCTATTTACAAGTGAAGTATCAATATAACAATATATCTAAACCATCGAAGTTAGATCTAATTTTATTCATAGTCATAAATTAATAGCTGACACGTACCATTGTTGAACTTCATTTTTCACAACCCGTGTTTTTCACAACTTGTGAAAAACGCGTACGCATTTTTCACAACTTGTGTGAAAAACACGTTGGCATACAAATTTCATACGAGCATAGAAACGCATTTTTCACAACTTCAAATGTGACGTAAAAAGTTTTGAAAAATTTGAGTTTTTTGGTACCAACGCATTTTTCACTCTTGTGATTTTTTAGTTGCTAGCTGTAAGTTAGTAAGTAAGTAAGTATTTTTTTTTATTTTCGTGACACGTTTTATGACAATATTACAAACATGAAAACAACACGAAAAGTATTTACAGATGAACACGAGACCAAGTGGGTGTAAGAACCACACTTGCAAAAGGAATTTTTGTGAAAAACGAGGTTTAAAGTTTGTTACAACCCGTTTTGTAATAAAAGACGGAATTGTTTTAATTATTACAAAACGGGTTATTACAAAAGTAATTGAACATACAAATGCAATTTGTAATCAAATCCCGAAATGTAATAAAATGTCTAGTTATATCAATTTTATCATAAAATATAGTACGATACTTTGAATTATTGGTAAGGAAAGAATAAATGTTTAACAAGCAAACAATAATGTTCAAATAGACAAATTACTTGCATTCGTCATATTAATTTGAAGATTTCGTCAGAAAAACAAGTTGTCATATTATATTGAAAAACGAGTATTTAAAAAAGTGGTTGAACTTACCAACCCGTTTATTATAAATAATTATTACAATTCGGGGTATTATCACAAAACGGACCAACGTTGAAAAAAAAACCACGAGCGTAATTTTTACAGGTTGTGAAAAACACGGTGTGTGAAAAATGAGGTTCAACGTTTGAACCTCATTTTCACAGAACGCGTTTTTCACAACCTATGAAGAGCACGTTTGTGAAAAACGAGGATCAACATGGCAAACTTGCTCAATACCGGAATATGTTGTCGGCCTCGAGGTTTTATCGGCACCCTTTCTCAGCAATTTTGTTACGAATTCCAATATTGAGCGACGGTAAAAAATCTGACAATTAAATCTGCACCTCTGAAATTGACCACTGTGTAACAATTCACAAAATATAAATTACGATTATCAAAAGTTTAAAAAAATAGATGTCCTTTACTTTTATATATCAATTGTATTAGCTATAACCATATTTATTTAAGTTTAATATTCATGCATCTTCCCAATATGTAAACCTTTCTTACCAAAATATGAAATAATTTAGAATCTTCACGTTGCCAGCTATGCACAATACATGTATATAAATATTAGTGTCAGGGTGGATAATGGGTTATGTGCTTCATGCCCCAAGAGTCGCTAGTTTGAACTTAAACGACTAAAGCTAGATAGAAGTTGCTATGGACATAAATGTTACCATGGATATTTGTGCTGTTTCTAGGGACCGTAACATAGGATGCTAGGACCTAAATGTTTGCTAGAAACATTAACGTAATTACTATGGGCAATGAAAATGTTGCAATGAGAGTGTGCTTGAGCAGCTGCTATGGATCTCGAGGCGGTCGCTTTGGATGCGAATCTTGTTAATACGAACATTTTAACAGTACCATGGGGCATGTGTGCTTACTATGTACCATAAGATGGTTTCTCTATGCGCGTAAGTGGTTGCTTGCACGTAAAGGTGGTTAAATAAGGCACAAATCTGGCTGGTGGAAGACCTTGGGTGATTGCGACATCTTGCTTCCATGTGCGACATTAACCATCAAAATGATATATTAAAAAAAACTGAAACATTAATTTTGTTTATCATAATATACTTTTAAATTTACTTTGATATTGACTCATGTTGTGAAAATTGCGTTAGGACTAAAAATCGAAAAATATGTCTAACGTAATTTTCACATTGCTCATTTGTGAAAAACGCGTACGCAATTTTCACAAGTTGTGAAAAATGCGTACGCGTTTTCACAAGTTGTGAAAAACACGGGTTGTGAAAAATGAGGTTCAACATACCATAGTCTCTGATTTAATCTTTCAGTGCTTTACAAGTATATTTTGTGGTTTCAAAAGTTTGTTGGCGTTCTTATTTCTATTCTGATCGGAAAGTATTTCTATAATCGATAATCGATATTAAAGATACGTACTCTCATGCACCTCGGTTGAATGTTTCACTCTAACGGTATCGAAAAACTTGATAGCCTCTGGGTATTGCTGGCGTCACATTGTCCCGAAATTGACACTAGATGTGCATACGAATGTGAATTTTCGAATCGCGCACGTATTTCGATCCCTGCTTAATCAATGCATATATAACTAGGACGAAAAAGAAACGCCGGGTACATAAAATATGCAACACATGTCCGGCCGTGTTTCGCAAAACAAAAAGGGTCATCGTTAAAAGGAGGTATTTTTTCACATAATCAGCATCGGAAATCGATTGAAACTTCAACAGCTGGTTACATACAGATGACATTTCATTCAAAAATAAATATAATAATCCAATAATACAATTTATCCCTTAAAACAATCATTATAGGTTACCCGGCGTTTCTTTTTCGTCCTAGTATATAAAGAAAAGGGATAATAAGTTTTGTGCTCCAAATACGTGTCTCAAACGCAAGAAGATGTTGTCCAAAATAAAACAGACGAGCGACATATAAACCGAACGTTTGAGTCGGCGGGAATAAGAATCAAAATCCTTCCTTTATCAACACAATGCACCTTAAATCATTCAGCAAATGATGATATAGTAACAACATATCGTTAAATGTGCAAAATTGAGTTAAAAATAACTATCACTCACTTCAAAATCTAAAAGTTTTTCCTCCCAGTTGTGGTGAATGTACATGATATAAAAGCAGACATTTTTGTAACATCATCATGACGTAAATAAGCTAATGATGAATATACGACTTTTCGATAGTTAAGAGCCATGAGTGATTAAAACAAGATGTATTCAGTTAATGTATATGTATAATTTGATTTTGTTTCATAATGTTAATGTTTTCTTGTTGCTATTACATGCTTTAATTTGAGAGTCTACGTGTACGTAGCTTTAATGAACTCTAGATCTATAACCTACGCAGATCAAGATTTATGACAACATTAATTTATGTTTACACTTTCAATCAAGAATCATGAATGATAAGAAAGATCTATTGACAACTGTTTCTTTTTTTCTAAATTCTGATTTCCACAACACTATTTTCAATATTATTTAACAAAATATGATGAAAAATTAAAGCGTAACTATCTTCAAATCTAACAATAAGGCAACCAATTTACTTAAAAATGTGTTAATTATGCATGATTCAATGCTCTAGTTTGTATAACGAAATTGTTTGAACCATATTGATGTCGTGTCATACATTTTCACGTTCCACGCTAGATCTTAAATTCACATGAGACACTTTTAAATGTACGTTTGTAAACAAAAACATGTTATTTGTTAATATTTTGCGTCTTAATTTAGCTAACAATGCCCAAAGAAGCGACTCATCAAAAATTTTGAACCCGTTTCTTTGCGCTTCCATAGTTTAAATAAATCCCCCGAATGACAAAGAATTTCATTTTGTAAACAATGTAAAAACTGGTCCAATTTTAAGTATTTACATAGCATGGAAATCGTTGTTAATACATTTTGCCACCACTGAATGTATCTGAATAACTGAAATACAAAAAGAAAAGCGAGCAGCAACCTTCGACGAGCGGCATATTAGAACCCTCCCCCCCCCCGTTGATTTTGCTCTATGTTTTACCTTTAACGAACGGCACATCAGCAGAGTGGTAAACGGCCGATATGATAATTCTTCTTTGTTCATAATTTACCTCCGTACAGCGACACTAAGGTATTTTTATCAATCATCGATGATTTTCTTAGACCGGAAGATTTTAACAATAAGCGATACCCTTAATCGCATAATACTACCCTAAGGTGTTATGTTATCAAATCATTTGACTAACAGGGGTAAATAAACAAGTGACACATGGTTTCCATGCAGCCAACGATCGAATTAAGATGAAGAGCGCATTGTTTGGTAGGCTGACGCTTTAAAATATCAGTCGTACACACGCCTAGCTAGTTGACGATAAGAAATGAAAACTGATTTGTTATTGTACTGATAATAAATTATAATAAGCTTGTTTTCTGAATTCAACTGAAAAACTTTGGCTTCAGAGATTGGCTGATTGAAGATTGATTGATGTAAACAACATAAATATAATACGTACATTTATGAAAGTGTGACATTTTCTTGTTTAGAATTCCCATAATACACATATCAAGTAGTAAGCTTTTTGTTATTTTTATCACCAGAGTAACCGTCTAAATCACTAGCAACTAAGTGATTACGAATTTGTTTGTGAACGAATTTTTAGGGGACGAATCTATACCTCCATCGATAAGATTAGATTAATAAATTTTCGGTTTAAAATTTAAACACGAATTCTATCAATTATCTCAAATAATTGTGAGAATTAATAATCTTTTTAGTTCATATAAAATACGTAATAACAAATTTGAATAAGGAAGCATTTACATTTTACATAATAAAATGACCGTTCGATTTTTATCAATTTTAACGACGTCGACGAAAACTGCTCACGAAATTTGTGGACATGACCCGATATTGCCCAAAGTTTGACAGCAGCTATTATGGAAATTGTATATATGATTATAGAATTAATTGAATATTTTGGTTGCTGAGGGAACAACGAAAATTATCATTAACACAGTAAAATGTAATACCCATATAACTATGCATGTATAAATATCATTAGTGGTCTTTTTTTAAAGAACTGTATGACGTAACGTTATTATATTCATTTTGACATTATTCTGAGGAATACCATGGGTACTTTAGATTACTATAGCGTCAAATGTAAGCTGTATTTCCGAAAGCGATTTTCGACTTCAAAAACTACAAACCTTTTCCTATGTGAAAATTCAAAAACATAAAAAAAATCGAAAATTTTGTCATTAAGGCAGGTTTTTCCATGACGCGGCTTATTTATATATTGAATGACTAAAATAAGTACAATTATCCATTTAATATTTACTTTGCGTAACATTTTGCTATTCATGCAATTTTACGCTCTTTAGGTAATCGGTGTCAGGGTAAAATTTATCTTGTTTTTTTACAAATTATTTATTCTTACTATTTATTTTTTCCCTTTATGTACTTTAAACATCATATTTTACTAAACGAAGGCTAAATTAATTGAAAATATTGAAAAATAAAAGAAAAGACGAAAAAAGTTTTTCGGCTCTCTGAGGGACGAATTTACTTGTGGTGGCTGTGGTTATTGATTTGATAAAGGGACATAACCGCTGCTGGGAGTTTGGCAATAAATAACACATACATGTTTGAGCAATATTTGCATTTGATTAAATATTCTTGTGCATTAGAGTTGTTTGAAATAGACAATTGTCTATTTTTATTGCAGTCCAAAAACAGCGTTACTTTTGATAATGGGGCATAAAGATGTTGCATAACAGTTTTTTATGTTTTTTAGACTAAACTGATCCAAGACTAAAATTACCTTGCTCACTGTTGGTTATGTTTTTCATTAAAGTTCAAGTAGATTTCCTAGGTGCTTTCTCAATTTCGTCTTTGACCATGTTAATGACATATTCAGAACGAGACTGTCAGGCTCTGTCTTTGTCGAACCATCTACAAACTAATAAAGTGCATTTTCCAATTTGTAATATGATTAAATTATTTCTTGCTTTTCCACCATTATAATAAACCAAATATGACGCCTTGATGTCACATGACAACATTGAATGATTCTATCAAAAATATGTGCAAATTTATAACATGTCAACTGCCTATCGACCTTAACTTTTGACAAAGTTATTGTAGTTCCTTTCGCTGTCATAATCGTTGTATATGCTCCAATTTTTTGCGTAAATTTTCCTACTTTTTTCCCACTATTAGGCGCAAAAAAGTTCTTACTTTTTTACACTTTTTGATGAAAGGCCACTTGACAGCCTGTGTATGGCACTAACATGTGGAACCTGAATCTCTTAATCTAATATGGATTCTAATATATATTGTGCTCTGAGTCAGCTGTAATCAATGTGATTAAATACTTATTTCAGCAAGCCAAAAGAAATTTTGAAGAAAATGAAAATGAAGATACTATATTACATTATGGTTCATGTCTTGTACGAAGTGGATCATCCAGTATTATACGTTATGGTATTGAACTCTTAGAAGGTTAGATTTGAACTGGAATTTTATATGTATCACAAGACTAGCTTCCTTAGACTTAAATTGACGTTGAGGATTAAAATTGTGACACCCAATGAAAGAAGCAGGCCGATGGCTAAAAAATCGCAAATTTAGATATTAATATTTTCTGAATCTATAACTTTTCAAACATAAGTTATGCAAACTTCAGATGATTTTGACCAATAGTTAAAAGTTACAGGGTTCTAAGGAATGCATGATGCGCAAAAATATTTTAGGGCATCGAGGACAAAGCAGCATCAGTTTTCATGATTACTACAGATATATTATACACAAAAACAAGATATCTAAGACGTGAAATTCCTTTTAGTCAACATTTACTTAATATCTTAAGACAATTGACAAAAAACCCATATTTTTCAAATACACCAAGTTTACAATGTTTCCATGGCAACCATTTATTAGTGGTTCAGTGGCTTTATTTATGTCAAGTTTGCATTATTTGCTGTGTCAGATCGTCATCATACTCTTTTCCACAATTCTTGTGATTTGCAACAAAATTGGGACATTTGATTCATCGGTGCTTGCAGAGTAGACCGGAGTATTCGGAGTAGACTGAATCAAACACGCCCCTAGGCAACTATTGATCTTAGTGTGTGAGTGTGATTCAAAGCAGTGTGACACACACACACACACACCGTGTTTTTGATGTCAACTTATGTAGTTGATTGTTTTTCACTTAGATATTCATGTATTAAGGATACTGTATAACATTTTATCTATATCTATATATTTGTATTTGGTACTTCTCAGGTTACAGGGCTCGACATTAAAGCACATCTAATAGACCTTGACAACCTAAACTTGGTTTCAGGCAACATGTTACTGCTTCTCAAGATGTTGCTCTGGTAAGTAAATGTATACATGGTTGTCCAACCGGGCAACCTTCTTTAAAATTAGTCGGGAGCCCTGCGTAACACTTTAACTAATACACTGTATTTATTTACTATTCTTTCATATTAGATCTACAATCAAAGACATCAAACAGGTTTATAGAAGATGATTGCTTGAAGTATTTATCTGTTGGATATTACAAACTAAAGGTATATATATATATATTTTTAAAAAATTAGATTAGTCATTCATGAAGCAAAATTGACATATCCTCTAAATGTTTATTCATATGCAAATATTGCATTTTCAAGTGTGAATCACTTATTTATTAGGCATCAAATACAAAAGAAAATCATATATGAGTTCATCTTTCAGATATCTCTCAAATAAGACGAATAAAAACCTCCTTTAACTTAGTTTTAGTTTAAGATTCAAATTGCATTGATACCTAACACCACATCTATCAGTTTGTTTGATAATGGATATTTATCTTCATTTTCATTGTCTATATCTTATACTTATTTTATTACCTGGTACTATTTTTGTATTATACATACCGATATAGTCAATATATCAGAAGCAGGTAAAATTAACAAGTTACTTGAACATTTTTGCTGGCTTTGTCCCCATACTCCCCAATTAGGGGAGATCACTAAGACACCCTTTCTACTTTTTGTAATCTTCTACTTGAAAACAGAATTGCACCCCTGATTCATAACATCTACAAGAATCCATAGGTGGATCCAGCGGGGGGTCACGGGGGTCCGACCCCCCCCCCCCTACAATTTTGAAAATGTACAAATTTATTAGTGTATTTCTTGATTGTAAGTCACATAATGGTTATGTAGTTTTTATAATTAATGTGTTGCATTTTCTGCAAATGTGTTTTATGTAGTTGTGGTTTGATAGTTCGGACCCCCCCCCAGAAAAGTTCGGACCCCCCTAGAAAAAAAATCCTAGATCCGCCCCTGGAATCTGTCGAAGATAAAGATAATTGTTAATGTAGGATGTAAATTGAGGAGCTTTATGTCATCTGTGAGTGATCTTACTCACGTTACCAGCCTAGATAGCTTGACCAAATGCTTTCATGCCTGTGGGTGACAACTCCCCCTAGTAGGTGAGAGAATGACCATAGAAATTAGAATGGCTGGAAAATTAATCCACAATCCCTATATTCATTGTCAGATGAACTAATACCTAGCTAATAGGCCAAGTCCTAAAATGTTAATAAATCATGTTATTGTATTTCTATATTGTATCACAGAAATATGATGAATCTTTGAAGTTTGTTAATGAATGGTCTATTTATAATTCAAATACTGCAGATGCGATGAAAAATTATATCAAAGCACAAAAACTTAATGCAGGTAGGTTCCTGAATACATGCATATTCTTCTTACATGTTTAACGCTTCCACTCATTTTGTTGTAGGCAGCCGTTCTCCAGAAATGGTTACCATTTTGAAAAACACGTGTCTCCAGGTTATATACGACTATATACACAACGTGAAACAACACTTATGGTTTTAATCATTTGGAAATGTTAACTTAAATTGTTGTTGCTAAAGTGGTACAAAAGAAACATTGAAAACTTGCGCTTTTTGGCAAAAGTTTGCTAAGCAAAAACTTCAATAAGTAGAAAAAGACCGTGTCTCCAGCTCTATTTTTAATATTTGCTTTGAAAAATAATTAATCTAAGGTTTGTTATTGCTTGTAATATGTATTTATAATTTATTTTCCATATATGGGTAGTGAATTGTATGATTTTAAAGATATTCTACTGATACGAATATGAAATTCTAAGATTTTCTACTTTTTAGGGTTGTCTCCAAAACAGTCCTATGTTACCGTAACTATTTTTGCATGGTTAAATTACTTTCCAAAAGGTGTTGTTGTTAATTGTTAAACCGTTTACTAATACTACAATGAGTCAAATATCGTGGGAAACAAAGTTTGAATCTTATCTGTCCTAAGGAGAATGAACAAATTAACCCCAAACTCAAATTTTTAAATGTCGCATTAAGAAACTATGCTTCCATAACGAGCGTAGCACAGTTGCTAGCGACAATATAGGTGTTTTTACATTGAATTGTGGTTTGCCACTGTACATTGGTGTGATCAAGTGCAATGAACGCGTACATTTATTGTTACTTCTATATTTATTGAGGGAAACTTTAACGGAACACAGGGATTCCGTAACGACTATTCTCCGTAACAAGTATTTGACCTGCTATATGATATAATTTATGGACGAAACAAGCTGTTATTGTTTTCGATATTCCTCGTTTGATCATTTGATCATGTTAAAAGCAAAATTAGGCCTTAGCACTAACAATTACGGCACATGTGTAAGAAAACATATTTTAGTGCAGGTACAGGATGAAGGATAAATATGAAATCTGTGTAATGGATGATTGTCATAGTATTAATATTACAATATTAATATACAATATATTACAATTATTACAATTATTAATACATTCATTGACATATTTCTTTAAGTGGAAAGAAAAAATGTTGATGTCTCTTTAATTGAGAATGAAAATTCATTTCGTTACGGAGTATAGAGGGCTTGTTACGGAACATAGATTGTAATAATAACGATTTATGCGATCATTGAATTAAATTGAATGCATTTAACATTATCACAGTACGTTTACTACGTAAACAGACTAACTGAACGTTTTCCAGTCTTATATGATGAAAATTGATTAAAATAGTTGCGTCCTTGGAGATCTTCATATTTGACACACCTGTATGTGTTTCAAATTTGTAACAAAAACAATATTTGTTTAACCAATTTATGCAAAATTATGGTCATAACAACAATAAAGAATATTTAACAATTTGGCAATGTCTGAATTGAATTAACAATGATTCTTACACATTAAAACAATGACCTAAAAATCATCATGTCTAAAGATTTGAGAATGTTGATATCATTCAAAAGTTTCATTTTATCTTGTGCGTTATCAGTTGAAATTTCCAGTTATTGCTTCGAAAAAATGTCTTCACCACTGATGACCAATATCAACATGAGCACCCATCAGAGCACAAATACAATTTTAAACGTCTCTTGCACCTACGACACATATATTCAAAATCCGAATAAAACAGCTAGGAATTTCGGAACGCATAAAATATGATGGAATATCTTATCAAATTTCTTTAAGGACCACATCTGCTAAGATAACTTTAGATACCATACTATTTATTATTATTTAATGATATTCTTACTTTATTAACTTTTATCATGGGGTAAGAAACAAGTAAATACTTTAATAAGTGATTTCAGTATTTTAATGAAAATAAAATATATTACAAAATAAATTTAGCAGTACCAAAGTGTTTGCCAGTTCAATTTTAGAAATACTTTGTAATTACACATATGACAAAACAGTTACCTTTCATTTTAGGTATATATATCAAATGCAATGTTTGACCAAAGTTAAATTTAAGCTAAACTATGCATAACATTTATAAAAAATATTTCTGGATTTGAATTCATTCCAAAATGTGATTGTTAATATAAAAATGTTTCTCACTAGTTTTAGTCTGATCGCGTCCTCGAGTTTTAATTCGCCCGGATTTAAAATTACCTATTTTACTGCATAATAGTTATTTGGCCTACACGGTCACCAAAAATTATTATGTCAAACCCAAACGAATGGGTTGTGAATATAATCATTTCCCATCGCGGTGCTTAGCATATGTTCCGTAACGCCGCTTAGCGTAGTAATTTTTCGCAAATAGCTAATTTACTGACTATTTATAATGTTCATCACGATCAGTGTCGTATATTTCATATGTCTACATGGTAAACACACTAGAACATATCAGTAAAAGTGTATTTTAGTTAGGTTAATACCATCATACTACTTCATATGTCTCATTTGTTATATTCAAAGCTCAGTATTATTGTAATTTTGTAATATGGCAACACTTAAACTTAAATTTTGTTAAAAACATAAGGAAATACTGTATAGCGGGTATTATCTGCGGGGGGTTTATTTTGGCTTTATTGGCGGAAAATGAAAATGCGCCAAATATAAATACCGCGAATACAAACCACCGCAGTATTAAGTCGCCGCCATATTTTTTACAAAGGGACATTACTCTTAATAAATTTTGTATTCATTAAAATGTGCATGTATTAACTCCCTTAAAACAAGAATTATGTAGTGAATTAGGTGAGATTTATTGTGTGAATGAACAAAATTTGGTATTTTGAATAACACAAAAGAATTGATTCAAGTTATGTATGTAGCAAACGAAAATACAGACAGACAACACAGTCATTCTAACAATTAGACGACAGTTTCCATTACAACTCGGTTACGAAACTCGACGACGCTGCCGCCATTTTGTTTACTTTATAAACCCGTATGTCGGTCATTTCCGAATCTTCACGAGTTTGGATTAAACACTTATTTGATTGTCGTAAGAAACAAAGTCATCTTTAGTATTGCAATTAATTTAATTGCTTGCTATCAAACCGAAGACAAACTTCTCATCACCGAATTTAACAAGTGTTTATGTAGCTTATTATTTATTGATATTCAAAAGAGAACTATTGTCAAATTTTGTCATGTGACAACGCTGTATAATTGATTTTGTCTCCACTAGGTGGTTTGATTGTATATTGTTTGTGACAAGCAGAAAATTTTAAAATTTGTTGGACTTTGACAAATGGATTCAGGTAAATTGGCGATTTTTAAGGAGTGTGTGGCTGCAAACTTTAATACTGATAATTTTCAACAAAGACAAAGGCGTTATTCACGACTATAAATAAACACGCGAAAATTTTGATTGTTCGTTAGAACAAATTGTTATTATTATAAGACTCTCGCGAGTTGGGCTTACTTATGCAATTTGTCGATCGATCAATCAAACTTAGCGGCACCCAGGTAATTTTTTTAACAAAAACATTCACATTTAATGGCGATCGTCTTGAACTCAGTACAGATTTCACTCTATTTAGACGCTGTCACTTACAATTATGTGAATATACCCTATGGACCTTTGCTAGGAATAACCCACATTGTCTTTCTTCAGTTAAATTCTTGGTGTCTGTTTTATGCAGTCGTCCGTCAAATAATACTTGTCTTCGTTGTTTACAGCCATGCAGTATCGAGGTTGAGCATAAGTTACTATATTGCCCATATACAAATGCAAAAACCTTGTTAGTAAAATATTTTGAGGACATTAGTGCTTTAAGCTGTTCCTTATCAACTCTGCTGCGTGGTTGTAGCAAGGAAGATATCTTTGCTTATATGCTTGGAAAATTAGACTGTAACTTTTGTAACTGTATTGACATTAACCTGTACCCAAGATACCTGTCATTATGTCATGTTCTTATTAGATCTGTTCTTAATGAAGATATTTAATTTTTCTGTAACTATCATGTAAACTGATTTCCTTTGCGAATGGATTCGTTTTCGTTTCGTGCTATCCATTTGCTTCCTGGATTTATTCATTTACAGCTGTATTTGTTACATTTTCAATTTATTGTACATAACATATTCTGTTTTTCTACTTACATACATGTACTTTTCTCTTATACTCTATTTATTGACTATGTCTATATGTTTGTAATTACTATGTAAATCTCCAGAAAATGGAGGCAATAAAGATATATATATCGTCATAGAAATAGATATTCTGCTGTGTAAGAATGGGTTTTTCACACGTCCGCTAAGATAATGCTACTTTGGTGACACTAAGTTAATTAAAAAATTTGAAAAGTCGCGGTCGGTAGTGACCGCTTATACAGGTAAATTGACCTTTTTAGTGGAAATGACATAGTTATGTACCTTTGACAATCTTTCACCGGTAGGTTTAAAATTGGCGCCCAGAGTAATTTCCGCCAATATTTAGCATCGCCAATACAAAACTCTCTTGTTTACGCGAAATTTTTGCCCCGCAGAAATAACCCGCTATACAGTACTCTGTGCTGTTAATAAATCATACTTTTGTATTGTTTAATCGATATCAAAATGCAGTTTTGTTCGAGTTGGCATGACTTTCTAATTTTTACTATGTTCCGTAACTCCATGGCACATCAAATATGTCATTATGTATGAGCATACAGTGTCATGTTTCAAACTAATTAACATTTTATTTTGTGCCTTATATGTTGTAGTTTTCATCAATTTGGAAAAGAATGGTCCACATGTCTGTATGTGACAAATACACATGTTGACATAATTGTGTTACGTTATCTTATCTTAACAACAAAAAATGATGATGACTTCTACATGCGCTATTCTGACAATCATGCGAAGTAGTTTAATCATGATAGTGTGTCAAAATTTCTCTTGCGGTCATGCTTGGGTGCACAGCATCGGCAAACTTTTTACGTAGTTTCATGAATCCTGTGCAACACGCTAGTGTCTAGACAAACAATTAAAGTTTCTTTCCTGAGAACTCTAGAGACCGCGTGACATTGTAGCACTCGTCATCTTGGAAACAAGTCAGTAAATATCCCAATATTGAGCATTGAAAACCTGGGATAAGCCGTTTGACTGACGCCCCATTAACAATTGCCATCAGCGTGTTCAGTAACTGCCGTTATTTAACGTTACGGGTACTGGAAAACTCAACCCAAAGACAACTCAATCAGTGGATAACTCAACTCAAAGTTGTGACAACTCAATCCGTTAGTTGGGGATTGAGTTGTCTCGGGTTGAGTTGTCTTTGCGTGAAGTTGTTGTGACTCTTACGTTACGGACATTTACGGAACGTTCGGGTTAAGTTAAAAAAGTTAGAGGTCATGGAGCAAAATTCAAACAGTTAATTGTGGAGTGATATTGACCATTATGGCAAGCTGGGTTTTGTAGTGATAAATGGGGACCACATCGCCCAACGCTACCAGGGTGAAGTTAACGTCATTGTTTAAGACGCCATCGGACGTCCAGGTCTTGTTCTCTAACAAGATAACGCCAGACCACATTCAGCCCAGACAATAATTTAATTTTTCAGGGCTTATAACATTAAGATTTTAGACTTGTCGTTATTTTAGAAGACAGAAATCTAAATGAACGTGTTTGGGACGTGTTTGACAGACGCATGTATACGTCAACGTCTTTTACAGTATGTGACGTTACCGGCTCTAATCATTGCTTTATATGAGGAATGGATAGGCATCCCACTACGTTTTGTACGACGTTCTATTGGTTTTTAAGATTCAGGATATTAGCAGTCGTGAATTAAAATTAGATGAACGCTCATTATCAAATCTTATTAACTCTTTTTCTTCTGATGGGCTTTTGATTCTGTTAATATTTTCTTGTCAAAAATCGTTACATATTGTTGTGCTGTTGAATACTCATGACAAATGGTTGTTTTATCTTCATGCTAAATTTTATATTATTAACATAAAAACTTTGGATGATATTTACGTTTTTCTACCTATTTGCGTTATAACTTTTGCTTAGTATATATGTTTATACTCATAGATGTTGATGCTCATGCGTAAGAAATTTACATTTTAGTTCTCATAGCTCCTATATTTGGTATAATGCAGATAAAAGACTACCTTGTCATTGTTGACGAGTAGTGGTTGTTATTCACAAGTAGATAATCTCATGAAATATTAGTAGTCAATGTTTGTTCCGTTCCGTAGACACCTAATTGTAGACAATAGCTGGTATAATTATCAGCTTATGATCTTCAAAAGATTCTAATCATGAAATTTTAATTGTTTGATTTTATCATTACTTTTGCTATTTCATTATAAAGACAAAAGGTTAAAATCCGTCCAAACCGGTTTTAATATAAATAAATACAATTAAAATTATGTTCTGTTCTGTTCTAATTTATGAGAAAATGTTTAAACATAATGATCGCAAAATAACATCTTTTCATTGACAGTTAATTCACAATGGTCACTGTTACTATAGTAACAAATAATCAACCTTCCTGTCTTGACACTTGTATATTCACAATATATTGATAACAGGATATACAGTAAATTATTTAACAATGATTGGTGATGACACTTAATAAATGTACACTGGGTATACAAAATTTCACTGGCTGTTCGAGAGGTTTATACCTATCGCTGAGATGTTATAGACTGGCTGTTGACCGGAGTAGGGAGGTGACCGTTATTGGGAGGTTCATTACTGTTGAAAAATACACGGGGAATTTGAAATGGCTGTTGTGAGAAGGTGGTTGTTGTTGAGAGGTGGCTGTTAAGAGAGGTTATACTGTATTTTAAAGTCTTACTAGAGTAACAAGTCAGGAAAAGATGATGAGAAAAGATTTGCTTTGGGCGTAGGAAATACTTCCAAATGGAACTTAATAAAGTTTAAAGTAGACATACAGTTTCTCACGCAGTTAAGTAGCAAGTTGATTGTTACAAGTAGAACATAAGGCATTGAAGAGCCAAAGCTACACTTTACTAAATGTTTTGTTTCCTTGCCAGTTTCATGTCTGAACTATGATGTATTTTAGATATACTAGAAGGTATTGTTGTTGGTTTGGTTGCACTGGCGGTTGGTTATGGTTTAAGTAAGCTAGATATACTAGGAGGTATCGTTGGTGGGGTTGCACTGGTGATTGGTTATGGTTTAAGTAAGCTATTTAAATGGGCTACAAGTAGCAGTGAAGAAAGGTAAATTTATCACTCTACATACATGTACTTTATTATCTTGTTTTCATTACTGTGTATGACTTTTTTACTATGTCAATATTTTGTGTTGAATAACTTTACATTGGGTTTCCCCATGTTTAGAAGCCAACTGTAGCAAGTCCTCATTTAAAATTGTCGAGGATGATATCATTAGTATGGGCAATCAAAGGGGTAATAACCACTTCAATTACGTGTTAACAAGCAAACAATATGCTCTTTGTGCAATTTAAGCAGCATGTCCTATCTGGTTTATGTAAGATGAAATTTCCTTGTTTCCCTTCCCATTGTTATATAATCCCATGTTTATAATATATTATATCCTGTATCTCAACTTCTCAAGCAATAGTCTAATTGGAAATGAATTAAATCAATGGCAACAACCTCTTACTTATTATGGTGAATGTGAACTGGAGTGGTTACAACAAATGAAATCACCCCCACACACTGGTGAGTATCATCATGCAGTTATGGTGAAAAAATTAAAGAAGGTCCATCTAGATCTGCAGGTTTACAGAACCCACTGTCAGACAAACAATTTGATCTAATCCACACGGTTTTCAATTCATCAAAATATGTAAAATGTCCCCGGTCTTGTAAGACTTGGTTTGGTCCTGTAAAATTTTGATAGCGGCCCGGCTAGCTCAGTTGGTAGCATGCAAGTCTACTGATCGAGGGGTCGTAGGTTCGATTCCCAGGCCGGACATCCTTACTTGGAGCTTGGTCATGAAACTATTTCTACGGCCATTCTCCCTCCTACTAATGGTTTTTAGTTATGTAGGGCAGTTGTTAATCTCTGATGATAGTAAGCCCTTAGTAGTTGGTTAACAGCTAAATCCAGAGATTTAGCCTTTCCAGGAGAGTGAGTAGGTTGGCTGACCGCCGTTATATGACCTTTACAATGTGTTGCTAGGCGTAAAACCAACCAAACAAACAAACACAATTTTATCTCCTCCGGACCTACTGTCCAGTAATAAACTGTTGAGTTTCACAATAACTGAGTTATGTGAAAGTCTAGCTTAGATTAACTCTTTCGAGATAACCATTTTTCATTTCTGAGGCATAGCAAAATTGCGGATTAAATCCTTCTTAACATAAATAACATAGTTTGTGAATTAAGAGTTTTGATCATTTGTATGTTTTGATCAACTATAATTCTCCTCTCTCTTTAGATGTTATTGATTTTGGGAGGCGGGAATAGGCAAGAGCACAAACATCGGTCAATAAAGTATTGGACAAATTTTAAAGAAGAATTGAGATCTAAAGCAGAAGAAAAATACAAAGGGCTAAGAATTGATTCATATATACTTCAAGGTAGCTCTAGAGATGGCCTAAAAGTCATCGCTCCAGATGAGTTTGATGTTGGAATTGAGTTTCATATTGAAGGTGTACGTCTTAAAGAATGTCCAATTCAAAAGAATGGTCGTAAAGTACATGGACTTTGTTACTTGAAAGTTACAGATTCAGAGAGTACCGTTCAAACGAAATGTGAGCAACTGTGGAAGAAAGATGTATTCATTAGAGATGACCGTGGGGAGCTTTATTTAAGCTCTAAGAAGCTTCACCAGGGGGTATTTACGTCTTTAATGGATCAGTGTTTCATAACAGTTGAGAAGAAAATCAAAAAGAAGGGTGATTTGAGTATTTCACGCAGCAGCCATCCTCCAGCAATAACCATTACCATAGAGCTGAGTGATGAAGCATATGAATCACTGTGTCAACTAGAAAGTGCTAGAAGAATAGAGTTAAAGTACCCTAATATCATTGATGTTGATATTATACCAGCACTGCGTATTAAAACCAATAACAGCACAGAATGCTGTGGGAAAATGGTACAAGCTCCCATTCATGCTATATGTAAATGGAAAGAAGAGGAATCTGCAAAGGCACTTGAATTTGCAAATCAGAAAATGATTTGTCTTCTCAATTCTGTTGCATATGAGCGGTTTGTATTTGATGTTGCAAGAAATGTTGCCAAACAAGTGAAACAACAGTATATTTTGACTGCTCTACGGTTACTGAAAACGTATTTGACCAACGTTAAGAAGAGTAATCGAAGTAACATCCCACCTCTTCAAGTAAGCACAGTCTTACAGTCGTACCACCTGAAACAGCTAACATGTTATCTTATAATGTATACTTGTTACAAGTATAAGTACATTAAGATTGAAGGTGCACAGAAGGCTTTGACGTACCTTGTAAAGATGCTAGAAAAATGTCTGACCATTGGAAAGTTGCCACATTTCTTCTATTCTAATTCATCTGTAGGAGAAATGTTTAAGAATTACCCGAATGAACCACAAGATGGTCTTGCATATCGGTATTGCATGCTACGGTCAGTGTCTAAAGAATCTAAACTTCAAGCTCTGTTATCACTAAAGCAACTGAGGAAGGATCTTGGCTTGTCTAGCTGTGTAGAAGTTGAATTTTTTTCTGTTATAAATGACTTTAAAGAGGAAATTAATCATGGAGAATATATATAAAATGTGAGAAAATTATTGACTAATTATATTGCCAATCTCCCTATACAGATATCCTGTAGAGCATTGTCGTACAGGATCTCTACTATCTCAATTGAGGGTGACGTCGAGATGACCTTTATGTCAACTAATCAATGCCTAGCTTTCATCTACATGACACACTTTTAATAAAATTTTGATTTCGTGAGATAACCAACGGCAGCAATAACTTTGATGAAAAACTCCAGCATAAAACCATCTATAGAATAATTGCAATTTCACCTGATATTGACTTCAGAATTAAGGCAATTAGAGACACAAAGAATTTTTGGATTTGCATTTGCCTACTTCTGTGTACAGTTTTTCAATTTTTTGTTCTTGGATGCTTTTCATGTCTTTGAATATGCTTCTATATATTTAATAATTTATTACTGATTGAATCAAATTCTACTTGTATATATGTTATTTTATGAGCCACTGTTTTTTTTTTATTTGCTCTATGAATCAAATTCTACCAGTGTAAACGTTATAATGGTTTATTAAATTATTAACCTAAATAATTAAATAAAATTTGTCTTGTTAATTGTTCTTATAAATTATCATATCACAGAATTAATCCCATTATTTTGAATCCACTTTTTACTGGGTTTCATGCTGTGTCAACACAAATAGAGGCTATTTTTCGGCAACTAGCTCACCTGTTCTTAGATTTCATGAACCCTCGTCAATAATCAGTAATAACAAAACACTTCCTACTGAGCTTGTACGATCTTGATATACATATTCATGCAGTGTCAACACAAATAGAGATTTTTTTTTGACAACTAGCTCACATGTTCTTAGCTTTCATGGACCCTCGTTAATAATCAGTTTGTACTGGTAAATAAAAATATACGCGTACAAGAAATCTAAATTAGCGAGTTGACCTCTACAAAAATAATTTTAGTAAACTGTATTGTTTCAGTTCCCCAATATGCCAGCAGTATGATCAATACAAAAACGATTGTGACATAGTTATGAGTTTAGACATAGATACTACTGTATTAATGTCCAAGATGGGTTTTGCTATGGCAATTGATCTAACTTAAGTACAAAAATCCATTTCAGCCTTTCTAACATATTTGGTATGGCAATTGACCTAACTCTGAGTACAAAAATATTTACAAACTCGCGGTTCGTCTGTATTTGATTTTCGGAAAATGTTAATAGGTCGAACGAATAATCACGACAATAACTCATTCTCGTATGTAACCGTGATAGGCTGATTAAAACAATCCGATGTGAAACGATAATTGTTTCGTTGTACTTCGTGTTCATTAAAAAAGACGATAAGCTTAGAATGCTACATGACTGTGTACAGTATATACTACATGATGAAGATATCTGATTATCTCGTTCACAGAGTCTAGTAGGATTCTCAATAATAGCCTCTGGTGCCACACGGCTAATCTTAGGAGTAAAACGTAATAGTTTTGGCCGATATCGAACAATCAGAATGCTTTCGCGAAAATTTCGCGAAAAACGTCATCTGGCGCTTAACCTATCAACCAATCCAATCAGATACTTTAGTCAGTTATCTTTCCTTGATAAAATCTGAAGCAATCCAATTGGTAAATAGGTCCTTGCGTTTGAAATCCTCTGATTTTATCATTGAATTCCCATGTAAGGATAACAAAATATTCCATCTGATATCTTTCTTGTTAATAAAGATATTAACAGAAGTGATAAAATTTAGATAGTACTTTACCCTAAAAATACTTAGCTTGAATTTCAAACAAATTAGATGATTTACAAAAAAGTTATTTAAGATTAATCTTGGCAAATTAACATTGAAAAGTAAGTGTAAAATCCGAGTAATCCAACTAATAGGACCTACCTATTTGAACAGTATACAAAGGGAAATAACTGACTAAAGTCTCTTATTGTCGCTTACATAGCGCCTACGTCTAAGGTTTAGGATAAATTTAAGTTAGTTATTTCTGTAACCAAGGTGACACATAATCTAGGGTCTGTCTACATAAACATGACAGTTAACTTGATGTTTTATGGCTTTAATCCTTTGAAGGTCCAATGCAGTGCGCAGTAGCAATATACAGCAATGAAGAAAATATCTAATTAATGATATTATCAGGCGATTATTATACGGGATGACAGTATTAACAGTGGCTGTACTTGTAAACTATGTCAGGACTGAAACTTTTAATTGACCAGTGTTAAATAGCAATTGATAATGATCTTTGAAATTCGCCGACTTTGAGCTCGGGACTACAGAGTCGTTGATAAGGGATGAGGGTTGGGAGAATATTGCGTACTGAAGTGCATAAATATGTTAATTATATACAGATAAAATATTTTTTTATAAAAATGAACAGAATGTAAAGACGATACATCATTCAAAAACATTATATATAATGTTTTCTATTTTTGATGCTTGTTGCAATCCTAAGAAACATTAACTCATATAAACCATATAAGATGAAAAATATGTAAGTAATATTTTGATAAAAAAGTTATCTAATTTAAAAGTATTTCATTCGGTAATTTGAAAAGTGACGAATAGCCTCTTTTTAATAAAATGCATTGTTATAAGTTTATGTAAGTTTAAATAGAAATTTTAAATGGTTTAATTATTTTCGAAAGCAGTTTAAAATTATACGAAAATGAACAGACATTAGCTTAACTGTAAAAATAGTTTTATTAAAAGTATGTTGTATGTAGATTATGTATTTAATTGCTGCTCAATCCACATTACAATCAAGCTAGCTTCAATGCAAATTAATAAAAATGTGTTGCTTTTATATGTCTCTCTGACAATTTCTTTCAATAAACGTATCGAAAATCCATATTTTTACTTCTTTACTCACAGCAGATTTTCAATGACATTTTACACATGCAGTAGCAGTATGATAGGCCTACCGTCAGCTTGTTTGTCTACAGCCTTTTTTAAAATGACGCCGTTTCGCGGAAATTTTGAGACGCATTTTTTCATTGCTGTGTAAAAATATCGAATGCGCATGCGCGACTCAAAATTAACCATGTGGTGCCTGAGGTCAGTATTGAGAATCCTACTAGACTCGGGTAACGAGAATGATGTCTGATAAGATTTTGTAAAATTTTGTCATAATTTACAGAATGGATCGTTTGTTTAAAGATGTGGTGGATCAATATACATTATCGGTATGTATACAGTAAAGGTGTATTCACAACTGAGCTTTGTTTTGTTATTCATTTTTGTATTTACAAGACATTTTGTAAAAAATGTTTTTATGATAGAGTAATGGGCTGATGCTGTCAATGACGGATGCTGGTGTACATTGTATAGTATATGTACAATGCAGTGGGATAGCTACATCATGGAACACTGTGGTACCTACCCATGTAATTTTGAGCAGCATATGAAAGTACAAATGTGGGTGTAAATTTTAAAGAAAGATCTAGGTCTCATCTAAGTCCCCCTTACACCTCTGAGAAATGTTTTGCCCCCCCCCCTCCTAACCAACCAGTTAAGTTGATCATGTACTCTAGGTAGATAATTATCTTTTATATAATAATTATTAACATGATTTTCATGTCATTTTATACTTAATATAAATGGTACATGTATACATGTCATATACATAGGCTCCGGTTTAGGGGTACATAGTGACTTGCCCCACCCCCAATTAAATACCCAAACTGGAACCCTTTGGAAATACTTCAATTCCCTGTGTCTACATGTACTTAAGTACTTGTACCATGTATGGCACTAACAGGTTATTGGTCCTAAATATAATAAGACCCTACATAACTTTTTTATCTTACGGGCGTTTCTTCCTACGAAACAGAAAATTGTCCAAATAGAAAATTGACCAAATGATAAAAAGTTACGTAGGGTCTTATTTTTAGGACTAACAGGTCAAGTGGTACATGAATCTCTTATTCTAATATGATAATTAATGTGCTCTGAGTCAGCTATAATCAATGTGATTAAATACTTATTTCAGCAAACCAAAAGAAATTTTGAAGAAAATGAAAATGAAGATACTATATTACATTATGGTTCATGTCTTGTACGAAGTAGATCATCCAGTAATATAAGTTATGGTATTAAACTCTTAAAAGGTTAGAACTGAGCTGGAATATTATTTGTATCACAAGACTAGCTTCCTTCAACTTAAATTGACGTTTAGGATTAAAATTAAATTTTCATATATATACTGACCCAAAAAAGGAAACCTGACAGTATGTTATTTATTAAATTTCTGAACATGTAATCGGGATAGAGTCAAACCAAAGATGAGACCTTATACTGCAATGTCTTCCTGGAGAATTTATGCAATGTGATTTTTCTAGGGCATGTGTCAAAATGTTAAATGACGTCGGGTGTAAGGTAGGGGTCAAAACACATTTTGGCATATTAAAGCTTTTGCCATTAAGTTTATTTTATAACTTGAAATTTCTTTGTAGTTTGTCTGATAATCGAAGTTCTAATGCTCCATAGTACCTGTTATGACCACCTCTGGCTCGCGAGAATTTGCCGGCCAATGCATGACGTTTACGTTAGCCGCTTCACGGCGAGCTTGCGTAATCCTTGCAACATGCGGGCGTGCATTGTCCTGCTGAAACATAACTGGTATTTGCATGAGAAGAATGGCTTCTGCATTCAAAACTTCATTTATATACTTTTGAGCACTTAAGTTGTTTCGAATGACTAAGTGTCTAGTTTTTCGTCCCCCCATAATACCACCCAAGCCATAACTCCCCCACCCCCGAAACGATCATGTTCTCTGACACAAACAGGCGTAAATATTTCACCCTGTTTACGATAGACACGTTGACGAACATCAGCGTTACTCAAATTGAATTTGGATTCATCTGAAAACAAGACTCTATTCCAGTCTCGTCTACGCCAACGACGACGTAAACGCGCCCAGCGTAAACGTGCCTGCCGATGACTTTATTTCAAAATACTGCTTGTGTATGGACGCCACGCTCTAATCGGCGGTTTTGTTCACGTAGCCGATTTATAATTGTTTGTTATACATTGTACGCTGGTGCCGTCAACGTCGCAGGTTGAAATCTGCGACGTAAGTGCGATAAAACGATGTACCGATCGTCCCGTTGGCTAGTTGCTCTTGGTCTAGCCAACCTAGGACGATCATGCACATCACATGTCGTCCTAAAGCGCCTGACAAGTTCATGCACTGTGTTGCGACTGCAGTTAAATGCCCTGCTAACGTCAACGACAGATACGCTAGCTTGAAGCATACCGTTAGCCCGATTTCTTTCGGTGTCTGATAAACGTGGCATTTTGTAACCATCAAATATCAATGGTGATTTATACTGTGTAATCTCTTGGTAAATGTATAGCGCTTTTGTTCAGATTTAATTGCGTTCCATTCATTGAGCACGGGCGTCACGTGAGAAATCGGCTATTTGAAGATTACCCAATTTCGGTTATTATCAAGCTAGATAGAGTTTACATACATATTGTGTATCGAAAATCTACTGATAATAGATAAATATGTTTTTATTAGATGCCCATTTTAAAAAGATATTGCAACAATAAAAGTGTCTGGTTTCTTTTTTGGTCGAGTATATATACAATTTTAATGTTAAGTAATGACACCAAAACTCTATCTGCTGTTAAAGAACATTAGCAAACTGCACTTTTTTGGTGGGGGACGGGGAATACAATGTATTTATAAGGCATAGGCGGATCCAGCGGGGGGGGGGGGTCAGGAGGGTCCAGACCCCCTAGAATTTCCAAAATGTACCTGTCCATTAGTGTCTTTCTTGACTGTTAGACATTTTTAAGTAGCATGAAGCAATTTTTCTTGGTGCTTAACATAGATTTAATGGTTATTTAGTTTGTATTATAAATATTTTGCATTATTCTGCAAATTGTATATAATTTGGTTGTGGTGCGAAATATTGGACACCCCCTAGAAAAAGTTTGGCCCCCCTTAGAAAAAGTTCAGAAGCCCCTCCCCTAAAAATTCCTGGATCCGCCCCTGTAAGGCATGTGATCTAGACAACTTTTTGATGTCAACTTGTGTACACAACGGCGCACGAATAACTCAAAAATGTATTATGGTCCTGATACGAAATCCGTACGTGCGTTATACGCAAGTCATAATACGATCTATACGATACGATATGCTTTTTTACGCAGTGCTTACGACATGTGTTATACGTTTTATGCGATAAGTTCGATATCTGTTATACTTTCATTACGAAGTGTACGATAATGCCGGTTAATATTATTGCGTATTAGTTTGCGCTTTTCTTTTTAATAAGATTTTAAATTGTTATATTCAATCCGTTAATTATAATTGGGCAGCCTCAAAGTCAAATGGGCGTGCCCACGTTCATAAGTTAGTCTATTACTCCTCTTATCTACTGACAAAACTTAGTTCATAACAAACCGGAAGCAAAATAAATTTACAGTTCGTAAAACACGTTTCTCACCTGTCCTAAGTCGTTCTACATCGGCAGGAATATACACCAACGTATTAGAAGTTGATACCGACTCGATTTGTTTGCGTTATTTAATGTAAATAGAAATTAGTGGATTGACAACGTATTTTGGATTCTTGAATTGATGATTGAACTAGAAATAAGCTGGTCCATTTTAAAAAGAAAACTTGGCATAATTCTTAAATCAGGCATGGTGTGTTGTTTGATTTACTGATACATCTGTCTAGATTTATGAGTCAAACCATATTAGCTGCAAAACCTGCACTTCACTAGGACCCTACTACTTTCAGTAGATCTCGGATCAAGCAATAGACTCCATTTTCCAAGCAATGACATCTTGCAATGATGAACTCAAAATGTTATGGTGACCAAGATAATTAGTACTTCAATGAGATAAACGTTCATATAAAATCTCAGATCAAATTCACCCTCTGCAGATTGGGTAAGTGGAATTCTGACAAGTCAAGACAATTCAACCTGAGACAACCTTTATAACTAAAAAGTAACGATAACTCGATCGGCCCAGATATATTCTTACTTTCTTTCTTTAGTAATTGTGATCACGCCTAATCATTGTGGTCACATGGGTTAAAGAAACAAAGTGTATATACAATAAAATATCAGAAATATAATTTGGAAACAAAAATGCTCTCAGAACATATTTTACTAATTAAAAGCTGCTCCACTAGCTCAGTTAGTAGCACGCAAGTCTTCTGATTAAGGGATCGTCGATTTGATTCCCGGACGGGGCATACTTTCATAGAGCTTGGTCATGAAATTATTTCTATGGCAATTCTCCCCCTACCAATGATTTTTTATTATGTAGGGCAGTTGTCAGTCACTAAAGAAAGTATGCGCTTAGTAGTTAGTTAACAACTTAATCCAGAGAGTTTAGCTTTTCAAGGTTATATGACCTATGCACTGTGTTGCTTTGGCATTAAACCAAACAAAAGCAAACTAACAAAAACAAATTAAAAGGTAGATGGCATAGCCTGTTTAAACCAGAGACTAATTCTCCAGTTGAAAATATGTACAAAGTCATTATACATTATATTGACAAAACATCCTGCTTAAAAGAGTCCACTGTACTAGTAGTAGACAGTCAACATAGTCAGGCTATTCCATAATGGTGTTAATGTAGAAAAGTATAAATATTTGAAACAGTCTGTTTGTAAGGGATAGCATATTTTAGGTGTCTCTTCTGACAGCTTGAATTGTCCCTGCTCCGAGTTGAGAGCCAGTACAGTCACAATATTTTAATGTTTTTTTCAATGTGAGTTCTGACTTTATCATTGTGTCATTTTAATATAAAGTTTGCTACATGTAGAATGGTTTGAAATATTTAATATTTCTCACTAACGAGAAATTCAAATCTTAAAAATAGGGTTATTTAAAACACCTATCCAGAATGTTTTTCTATTTCTGTTTTGAATTTTGACTATCAATCTGATATACATTTAGTAGTCACATGTGATATAACTTATACTAATGATTTTCAGGATTTGCAAACATATGAGTTTACATACCTCATAGTTAAGTTTCTTCATTTAGATATGATAGGCCCTAAATGGTAGATGGAATTTTTTCTCAGTAGTCTTGTAAAACAGTTCTCGATGATTTTGCTTAAGAAAGTTTTTTTAATATTACATGTTGGGCTTTATGAAACCTTATTGATTTTGTATTGCTTGTATGCAACATTGTTGCCAAGATGTGAAGATGTGAGTTCAAGTCTGACAATATTTGATACCAGATTTCTATTTAAGAGCTAGCTAGAACTTAACACCAACATTGATATAATTTAGTTCCTAAAAAAATATTGCTCAAATAGTTTCATCCTTTTATAATTTAACTCTTTGTCAGAACTCTGTGAGACATCATGCCAACACCATGGATATTTGCAAATGCTGAAAACTGTACTGTAGTTTTCATATCAAGTTTCATATCAAGTGTTGTCCGCAAGTCTGTAGTAAGTGCATTGTATTAAAGAGCGAGTTACTATAGTCTTGCTGGCAACCCTCGATATGCAAAGATTACTTTTTTATGTGCCCATAAATAAAACATAAGGTTAAGCGGCACATACAGAGCTTGTGACTATCGAGTCTCTATTCCCTGGACTTTGACCCTTAGTTTTGCACTCAAGACCCACTTTTGTATATGTGCATGAAACAGCACCCCATATTGTCACATTGCAGTAAAAAATATATATGTAAGTTAAGTAACCATGAATGTTCTCTTCCTTCACATTCTTTTAACCATACTGGTTTTTACAATATTGGTACCATAAATAAGATTAGTACCCAGATTTTTTCAGCATTTTCAGACTTTCTTCGTAATCAAATAAACTTAATTATTTTTGCTTCATTGTTGTGACTCTTTGGGTTTTCTGTTTGTAACCTAGAAAATGTGCTATGTTATATTGAATCTCATCCTCAGTTGACAGCATTTACATGTAGTTGTCATTTTTACTGTTACTTTTGTTCAGTTATAGTTGTTAATGGATCCGTATATTAGTTTGAAGACCGCGTACCACACAATATCGGTCGAACGAGTTTACAAAATACCTTAAAAACGTTATTTATGAATTAAGAAGAGATGTAACGGTAATTCTTTTGCATATACCATGAATGTTTACCGTTATTTTGGGCAGAAATGTAACTAGAACCCATATTGTTTTCAAAAATTCATATAAGAGTCAGTTAAAGAAAGTCGTCTCGTCAAACGGATTCGCACGGAGATTGTCGTTGATAGTTGAATAAAAAAGATTAATTCTTTAGATTGCTATGACATTTTAGTTTGTCAGAACAAAAAAATCCACTGAATATAAGTCGGTTATTATTACGTATTTTGTCATTTGTCTGTCCGTTTTTCTTAAACGGCATCACTATAAGCGTATGGTTTCCGACAGTCCCCTTCACTCTTTGATAGTATTAGCATACGATTCGTACGATTGATACGAATGGTCGGTTTTTTACGTACCATGCGATGCGATATACGAACGATGTGCAAATCGGATGTTTTTTATACGATACGATCGCACGATATTCGTTCGAAATACGTACAGATACGCAGATTTTTTCAATTAATTCGTGCGCCGTAGTGCAGTTGATTGTTTTCACTTAGATATTCATATATTAAGGATACTGTATAACATTTATCTATATACATGTATTTGTATTTGGTACTTCTCAGGTTACAGGGCTCGACATTAAAGCACATCTAATAGACCTTGACAACCTAAACTTGGTTTCTGGCAACATGTTACTGCTTCTAAAGATGCTGCTCTGGTAAGTAAATGTATACATGGTTGTCCAACCGGGCAACCTTCTTTAAAATTAGTCGGGAGCCCTGCGTAACACTTTAACTAATACACTGTATTTATTTACTATTCTTTCATATTAGATCTACAATCAAAGACATCACACAGGTTGATAGAAGATGATTGCTTGAAGTATTTATCTGTTGGATATTACAAACTAAAGGTATATATATATATATATATCTTAAAAAAATTAGATTAGTCATTCATGAAGCAAAATTGACATATCGTCTAAATTTTTATTCATATGCAAATATTGCATTTTCAAGTGTGAATCACTTATTTATTAGGCATCAAATTCAAAAGAAAATCATATATGAGTTCATCTTTCAGATATCTCTCAAATAAGACGATTGAAAACTTCCTTTAACTTGGTTTAAATTTAAGATTCTAATTGCATTGGTAACTTACACCACATATCTATCAGTTTGTTTGAAAATGGATATTATCTTTATTGTCATTTTCTATACCTTATACTTATTTAGTTATCTGGTACTAATTTTGTATTATACATACCGATATAGTCAATATATCAGGTTGTAAAAATTAACCAGAAGCAGGTAAAATTAACAAGCTACTTGAACATTTTCACTGGCTCCTTTGTCTCCATACTCCCCAATGTGGAAGATAACCCATACACCCCTTCTACTTTTTATAACCTTTCATCTACTTGAAAACAAAATTTCTCCCCTGATATATAACATCTACATGAAACTGTTGAAGATAAAAATAATTGTATATGTAGAATGTAAAATGTGGTAGTTAGCAAGTATAGTTTCTCGCCATTGGGTGACAACTCCCCTAGTACGTGAGAGAATGCCCATAGAATGGCTGGAAATTTAATCCATGATCACTAGATTCTTACTCAGATGCACTAGCTAATAGGCCAAGTCCTAAATCGTTAATAAATCATGTTATTGTATTTCTATATTGTATCACAGAAATATGATGAATCTTTGAAGTTTGTTAATGAATGGTCTATTTATAATTCAAATACTGCAGATGAGATGAAAAATTATATCAAAGCACAAAAACTTAGTGAAGGTAGGTTCCTGAATACATATATATTCTTCTGACAAATCACAGGTTTAAAGCTAAACAGTTGTAACTCACTCTTTTCTTTGTTGAGATATGACTGTTTTGCACTAAACCCGCAAAATGTGTTATGTTAAATGCCTCCTGACATTTTGTTGTAGGATCTCTCATAAAGTACAAAGCTGTAATGCATGATCTTAAGTATCAACACAGATATTGCACGTAATAATTGACCAATGAGAGTTGTCGAAATTGGCGGCCATTTGCGACAACTCTTATTGGTCAATTATAACGTGCGCACGTAAAGCTATTGCGTGGCCACGTAAAGCTATTACGTGGCCATGTAAACGTTATTGCGTGCGCACGTAACGCTATTACGTGGCCACGTAAACGTTATTGCGTGCGCACGTAATAGCTACTGCGTGGCCACGTAAAGCTTTTACGTGGCCACGTAAAAAAATAAAATATATCTCCATGTCACCTCTATGCCACCGTACACAACAGTTTTTTCCAACCTGACCTTTATGCAAGAATATTCATTACATTGAATACGAAGGTAGTATTAATGTTCGAAAACAATCGGATTATACCGTCAAGGCTCGAATGTAATTATAACACAGGGATTAATTTTAAAGTACATTTAAAGTGTACAATGAGTCTCTATTACACATAGGCCGGACCAGAATATTATACGATGAGGCTAGCTACCAATTCAAAAGTTGTAGGTTTTAGCCCCACAACCGCCATTCCCGCCCATTTTATTATAATTTGTAATTACAAATGTAAGAAAACAAGTTTCACGTTTGAATGCACATATATACTCTATACATGTCTTGTTAAACTTATAATGTAAGCCATGGCCGACATTACACCCTCAAAACCTACAAGCCCCATGCAACCCTACAAAGTACCCGCCGATGCTATTTCAATCAATGTAAATCGACTGCTTATTTTAAAGACGTAACGAGCCGAAGTCTAGATTATGCGTGGTATTGATTTTCGCCGGGATATGTGTATCTGATAATAAGATGCAAATGAGAAAGGTAAGGTCGGGGTCAATATGTCCGCACTATACATTTAATATTATTTAAAAATCTTACAAGTGTTACAAACAGGGAAAAGATGATGTGAAAATAATTGATTTGTTGCAAATAACAAATAAACTGGATAATCTGAATTTGATTGATTGATATGATATACATGTGTAATTTAAAGTAGACAGACAGTTTCTCGGGCAGTTGAGTTGCAAGTTGATTGTTACGAGTAGAATAAAAGGCAGTGAAAAGCTAATGCAATACTTTTGTTTGTTTCCTTGCCAGTTTCATGTCTGAACTATGATGTATTTTAGATATACTAGAAGGTATTGTTGTTGGTTTGGTTGCACTGGCGGTTGGTTATGGTTTAAGTAAGCTAGATATACTAGGAGGTATCGTTGGTGGGGTTGCACTGGTGGTTGGTTATGGTTTAAGTAAGCTATATATACTAGGAGGAATTGTCGTTGGTGGGGTTGCACTGGCGGTTGGTTATGGTTTAAGTAAGCAAGATATACCAGGAGTTATTGTTGTTGGTGGGGTTGCACTGGTGGTTGGTTATGGTTTAAGTAAGCTATTTAAAGAGGCTACAAGTGGCAGTAAAGAAAGGTAAATTTATCACTCTATATACTTTATTCTCTTGTTGACATTACTGTGTAGCACTTTTTTACGATGTCAATATTTTTTGTCGAATAACTTTTACATGGGGTTTCCCCATGCTTAAAAGCCAACTGTAGCAAGTCCTCATTTAAATTTGTTGAGGATAATTACATTAGGCTGAGTATGGGCAATCAAAGGGGTAATTACTACATGTACTTCAATCAATTAAAGAAGTCCCCAATACGTGTTAACAAGCAAACAATATGCTCTTTGTGCAATTGAAGCGGCATGTACAGTTCTATCTGGTTTATGTAAGATGAAATTTCCTTGTTTTACTTCCCATTGTTATATAATCCCATGTCTATAATGTATTATATTCTATCATATCTCATGTCCGACAGAACTATCAGAACTTTGATTATCATTTTGCCAAAGGTCAACAATCGCTGTCTATAAGTACAGGGACACAATTTTATTCAAGGATATATGCAGTCTAATTATCTTACAATAAGTAATTTTTGTTGAAATAAATGTAAGGCCACAACAAATTGGTCATATGTTCGTCGGATTTTCCGCACCTAAAAATCCGAAAATGGAAAAAAAATAGTTTTATTTTGCTTCCGCACCTTGAAATATTTACCGATCAAATATTTCGGAAAGGTACAAATATTTTGGCACTATTAAGTTTACTATTAAGGTTAAAGCAGAAATGTATTCTTTTAATATACGCCTTTAGAAATTACAACGACACAATCCTTTGTTCAGAAATATTATAACTACTACTCTGTTTTAGTCCTTAAAATAATATCTTAAATTTTTTTACAATTTTTAAATACGTCAATGAATATTTTTTATATATTTTTATACACGCGGGCTACGCTTCTTAAAGTAGAACTCAACACGCTGTCAAACATGCCTATGTTTTTTGCTAATTCAATAAAAATGACAATTCTAAGATATATGACGCATGCATTTTGGTCAGGAAACGTTTGGTAACGACACATGGGGCCGTTAAAAGTCGTTCTTTTAGCGTTGCTAGGTGTGTTACCTGCCCTTGATTTTGGAGTTAACTCCCTTTGCACGTACAACCCGTGCTTTCCCATAATGCACATCGGTAACTCGTCTCGGCCACGTTGTTGTTCGTCCTCATTTTGTACGAAAATCACGCTTGCATGAAATGCATTTTATTAGCTACTGCATCCGCGGATTTTATCAAAATAAAATTTGAATACCTTTTTTTTCTTTTAAATGACCGCAAATTTTACCTTGAAAAGAAAACTTTTGCTAAACGCCAAGGGAAATAATCAATATTACTCCTCGTGAAGTTATAGTGGTGTCTGTCCTGCATGACCTAATTTACGTTTTCCAAAAATAACTTCTACAATGATGACGACATTTTGCTTTTGTTTGTAAACATCACTTTCTGGTGAAGAAATTCAGTCATTCATGGTTAGTATAGTAATTCTTTGTCATTTTTATAGTAAGATAAAGCTTATCAAACGAATGGAAACGCCATTATTTGACAGAAAGCGTGCTTTATTTTCACTGACTTCAACTAGCTTGCATTTCGTCATGTCAGCGTCTGTTCCCAGACCCGGTATTCATTCGGAATGTAGAATAGGAAATTTCGGAAAATTGAAGCCTTGTGAATGATACTTGTTTCTGAGGAATAACTAGCTTAACATACACATTGGGTCATACTATGCTTTTGTACTTATATTGTATTTTATTGTGCTAACACTGAACCATTACCTTTGGAAAATCAACGGGGTGTCCCGCTACTAAATTACGAGAAACATTTCAAGGGCGGATCCTTCAGGTAGACAAACATCCGTGTTCCCCCTCTTGTTTATTTTATTTTCAAGAAAATTGAAATGAAAGTAAATGTGATACTTTCGCTTTCCAACTACCAGAATAAAGCAGTTATAAGAGTATTTCACAGGATATTTAGTTATTTTTTCTGGTTTTTTTTTCAGAATTCCTGACAGAAACTAGATCTAATACAATTTGTGTACCATAATGCAATGCCAAGTATGACAAAAAATCTGCTTCAGCTCAATCAGGTAAATCTATGTTTTTGATGTTAAAAACTAAATTTTAGACTTCTTCAAAACACTTCTCTGTCATACATTGAAAGCCCACTTTACTTACCAAGTATCATTTTTTGAATTTTAACATGTTATTGTTGCACAATAAGTTGAATATTGACCAGATCTACTTGCAGGGAAATCATATTGTAATTCTTTTTTACATATGTCAAGGAACTTATGACTGGAAAGCAACCTCAGCTTTCAGAGTCAAAAGTCATAAGATCTATACCTCCCAGTAGTAGTAGAAGGCTTTCTATGTTAAGTGCATTGAATACATGTCAAGGATGAGTAATAAATGTAACTTGAATAACTTGGAATTACAATGTAGTTCCAAGGGCTGTTATTTTCAAACATTTCACTAATTTTAGGCAATCTTATGTTGTATTTGTTGACTTAATTAATAAAAATGCATATATGCATATTATTAAAAGAAAACACAAGTACAAAACAAAACAAAAAGCTTCATATTAGTATTTTAATATCAAAATAATAAATGACACATGTAGGATTATAATAAACATGGTTTTGCTTGGACAGTTGGAAGAATAATCTGTTCTAAGTTGAATGAAAGTTAATGAAAATACAAAAAAGACTCCAGCAGAACTCTGATCTTTTAAATCTTTTTTTATATGAATGCTGTGCCTTCTTTATATAATTTTCTTACTGTAACACGAAGTATCTGATATTTGTTGAATATGCATATCCTGAAATGACATGAAATATAAATTATTCTTAATATGATATGATATTACATAGTGAAAATAAAGTTTATGTTCATTTTCTATTTTCAGGCATACTATTTTCAAACAAGTAAAATGAGCTGATAGAGTAAAAAATAACATTTGGGACAAACAGTTCTCTTCAAATCAAGTAACAACTTTTTGGTGACAAAAACAATGATGTACATGTAGTATAAACTGATTCTGGAATGTTAGTCAACTTCAAGTGATGATAAAATATCATATATGTGTGAATTATTTCAATTATAATTTGTATGAAGTATTGTAAGAATTTGTGTAACCAAATACATTTTTCAAAACTTATTTGTGTTTTTCATATTTAAAGTTAATAAATGACGTTAAAATTGATTTTGTCTTGTGATTAAGAGGGTCCATTAGTTTGTCATTTCTTTTATCATTGAAGAGATATCAAAGTTCCTCATTATATTTAGAAAAAAGCACATATATGTGCCTCACACATATTTTACATGGACTTAACTTGATTGAAAGCAAACAAGATAAACATGTTCAGACTAAAAAAATTCAGTATGTATCTGGACCAATGGTTAATCAATCTTAATGCTGAAATTACCTGTTAGATAGATGCAACACTGCTCTTAACTTTTTTTCAACAAAAATAACTCATGCATTTAAATGTTAGTTCCATGGTAAAGATAAAATTGAAGGGGTTTATTGTTAACTGACAATGCTACCTGATTTATTTTAAATCAAGATCAAAATGTAAAAACATAGTGCATATTTTTCAAGCCTCTTGAATAATTTTGTCAATTTTTTAGAGCAGTGTTGCATAGATCAGACAATAATACTTACATGAATGAAAAATGCAGCTGAACATAAACCCCACAAACTGTTACACAAGATGAGCTGTATCTTGCTGCCAGGATTATGCATTCTATTGACATCATCCTTCTCCTACAAAAGTAACAATGAACAAAATTAACAAATTATTCAATCATTCTTACAACCATATAAACTTGATGAAATTTTATCATTGAACCTGTATGGAAATGAAATGTCACTTTCAAAGAGAATGCACTAATAATGACGTTTAGAAATGTGTGCAAGTTTGGTTCATGAAAGTCCCACCACCCCCTTGTTGTTACTTAATGAGAGATAGAGCTATAAACATCAGTGACAGTTTACTATTTTGTACAGTGATAAAAACCAAAGATGTCTAGATCAGATGATCTTGACTTCAAATAAACTCATTATTGTTAAAATCAAATAAAGTATGTTTCATAAAAAAATCATAACAGACAGTACCCCTCCAGGCTCCACCCCATCAGTATGAACGTGATTCATACGGATCAATCGAGGTATCAATCATGTGAAACATCAATATTATGGTCAAATTTCATAACTACTTTTACTAATATTACTGCAAATCACAAATAAAACAGACTGCACTACAGAAGGTTCAGTAACTTCACTTCTAGGTCTGACCAACCATGACAAGATGGGCGGAATTATTTGGGACGAATCCAACGTGGTTTGGTGAATAAACAAAACACTCATTTACTCAATACTACATGAAATCGTTACTTACAGTGTTCAAAAATACTGACACATCTTTAACTTTACTTCTTTACAACCAATCATCTGGTTCTTAAAGTTGAACAACATTGCAAGGTTTACAATTCGTCTATCGAGAGTATCGTTGAATCTGACTAAGTCCAATCTAGTCTCTTGAGTTCATCAGCGATCATTAATGTTTTTTTATTTAGCAGGTTAAACACAACTAAAACCTGGAGTCAACTCAACTATGAAATGAAACTACTAAAGGGTCCCAATTCGAAAAAATTGAACTTAGAAGAGACGTTTACAAATCAAACAATGCCGCCATGTTTACTCACAACAGATTCGGGCGAGAGTTTCCTCCCTTGCTTTGTTAGCAACGGACGCCGTATTCAGGGGAGATCAGTCATGTCGACCCTTTGAAAATCGGGGTTTTGATGAAGAAATAAGGTACCAGACCCCTTTTGGAAGTGTCAACTTTAAAGGTCCATGATCTAATTACATATTATTCTTTCAAATGAGTAAGAGAAACACATACTTTTAGACCCCCTGTTGAGTTCTACTTTAAACTGATTTCACATCAGTTTAATATGACGTAGACTCTCTACACAGCTTATGTGTGACGTCATAAATGTCCTCGCAGAGTTAAACTTATACAAGCCGATCCATTACTTCGAGAGCAGGTAGGAATGAGAGAAAATTTTGCATTCTTAAAATTTTGATGCCCAAAATTAATCTTTCAGGCTCAATAAATTATGGTGGATTTTAGACACTGGATCTAAACAAAATTGTATGATTTACCAAAGTTTTGAAAATATGATTAAACTTAAAATGTGAATAGGTTTGGTCCAATACAATTTCAGAGGGATGCTAATCAAAATATTTTTTTCATGACAACTTGAGAATAATTGTGCATTGTTTATTTCTAAGCATGACTTACCCAATAATGATACTTTATTCATACATAAATGTTATTAGATAGAGTTGGTCCATTTAAGTTTTATAGGGGTGCTGATCTTGAAATTCTCCTACAATCTAACTTAAGTTTAGCTGAATGTTGAATGTCCATAGCCTATTTTACCCAATTATCAAGACTAAATTTATTCACCCAAAGTCAACAGGTTTGGTCCATTATAAATTTAGAGGGGTTCTGAACCTGTTTATTTCAGACTTATTCAATTTTTGCAGAATTCATATTGAAATATGCATGATTATGACACACAAAGACAGTATAAATGACTATTGTGACTAATTTACACTATAAATTGATGTCTTATGCTCTTACAAATAACCTTCAGCTGTGTTTCTATTAGAAAGTCCATATTTTCTATGCTATTTTTAGCTAAAAAAGTAAATAGAAACCTATAACATATATCCAGTCCATTATTCTTATACATTTGTATTGATCGATTATGACGTCATCCAGTCTTTTTTAACGCGACTTTTACGGCAGCAAAAACAGACGAAATGGCCAAGTTGATTAACAAAAAAAGGAAATATAAGATGAAGATCATGTTATCTTGCTGCATCGCTTGAAAATGAAAGTCAGACTGGGGTTTGAGATACTTGACATATTGAAGAATAAATTTATTAATTGAAAACACATTATTATAGTAAAATGAGCGCAACAAGAGTGGTGAAAGGATTCAATTTCGGTATAATAAAACAAATAACACATGGCCTTGCGCTTCGGGCCATATACCTTCCTCAGTCTGACCAAACAATCCATAAACGTGCATATTGCCTGCAAAACTAAGTGTTATTTGTTGAATATCATTTAAAATGTGTCTGATGCTATTATATAATTAAAGTAGCTAATACAGTTCAGTATTATGTAATAATTATGCAATAAGGGACTTTAGTCAGTTATCTTTCTCTGATAAAATCTGGAGCAATCTAATCGGTAAGTAGGTCCTTACAGTTGGAATTCTCAGATTTTATCATTGAATTCCTATGTAAGGATAACGAAATATTTCATCTATTATCTTTCTTGTTCATGAAGATATTTACAGAAGTGAGGAAATTTAGATAGTTCTTTACCCTAAAATTACTTGCTAGAATTTCAAACAAATTTAATGATTTACAAAAAAAAGTTATTTAAGATTAATTTTGGAAAATTGGCATTGAAAAGCAAGGGTAAAATCCGAGAAATCCAACTAATTGGACCTACCTTTTTGAGTATACAGATAAAATAACTGACTAAAGTCCCTACAATAACATATAAAAAGTTATTATATTTTCCCTATTATTTAGGCAAGAATCTTCACAACCAGTCTCATCATGGGGTAGTAGTGCTTGTGGCATTACCCATAGTTATGAATCTAGAAGAGATGATGTATTTAATTATTCTGGTGACTATTCCAATTCAGGTTCTTATGAAAGCCTGCCTGAGGTAATTAGTTGATAATTAATTTTATTAATAACCTCAAATACAGAGTATATATAAATATATACATTTTATGTAGCAAATAGCAATATTGGTTAAGGCTAGTTTTCCAAAGGTTCGTGCTTTGTCGTCCGTGCCCGTGGATCCGACTGCATCCGTATCGTTCACGTCTGTGAGGGTTATTCCATATTTTCGTTAAAGTCCTACGTAAATAATGCGTAAAAGTTAATTTAGTGTTCTTTTGCAGTTGTTAGAGATTCATGCACAGTTTTTTTATAGAAAGTCACCACTAGCTAATATTAGGAACTGTGATTGCTTTACAAAATAGACAATTCTGTCCATCTTCAGTGATTTTCCGATGAATTAAATATATTCCTGTTTATCAGCACGCCTTTGTGGTCACTATTTGTGACATCATTGTCTGATTTTTTTCTGAACAGTTTCAATTACTTTTTCTCAAGTATCTTTAGCAATTTACTTATTTTCTGCGTTTGAGTCGTGTTTTCTAATCAATATACATCTGCGAACTATCTGTGTACCTGAAATTTCGCTCTCTGAGTGAAACGATGGGGACACGGAAGCGGACACGGATCGGACGTATGGAATAGACCCAACGACTTTCTTGTTAAACGAAATATCGCAGACACGGACACATACGCAGACACAGACGTGGAAGACGGAGCAAAGAACTATGGAATGCTAGCCTAAGTCCGGTATACCGGATTCAAAGTCAAGAAGTTCACCGGATCCCGATCTGTTGAAATAGAATCTTAAGGAATAGGATCCGCGGGATCCAACTGAGTATATATACTCGATAACCCCTGTGAACGGGGTTAGACAGGTTTAACAAATTTTGGCTTAAGACATTTTGTAGATATTTTGTTTTATAATTTGTTGAATATTTATTAATGTTAAAACACTGAAGGACTTAAATAAAGTAGTGTAAATTGTCAACTTGTGTTTGATTAAGATGTAGAAAAACCAGTGATAAATATGAGAGGTCTAACCAGTCCCAACTTAGAAGTCTAACCAGTGACGACTTAGAAGTCTAACCGATACAAACTTAGCAGTCTAACCAGTAACAACTTTAAGAAACTACACCACATTTTTGTGTACAAACATAAACACATTTAAGATGTTCCAGGCCTAAGGCTTTTAGGTTTACAAAGACTGGGTTGATTTGGCACAACATTGTTTAATTATTAAAAACATATCTTTAATGCAAGACGAATAGCATGTGTTTAAATTTCTAAAATATTTGATTTATACAGAAACTGATTAATAACTAATTGCTTAATCTCATAATTAACTTTTAACAAAATCATGCATGATTCCTACACAAAAACACATCTGTACGAGAACACTGTTGAAATAATATCTAAGCTAACAATTCAACTATTTGCGAACACTGATGTATATTGACTTTACAAATTGGCAAGGTATTCAAATAATGTAATCAGTTACTAGCCATTATATATAAGACATGTTGTGTTCAAACAAATCTGGGCTCCCAAAAAATCAACCACCTGCCTCATATCTGAAAATGGTTTTTCCAATGCCTACCAATCATCTACATGTATATTCCTGTTAAAAGACTTATTGAATTGAGTGTTTATATGTTGAATCTCAAGCAATTTTAATGTAAGTGAATTTATACACTAACATAGATGAAAGTTCTATATTTATGGTTTTAGCTCGACTTTTCGAAGAAAATGAGAGCTATTGCTATCACTTTTGCGTCGGCGTTGGCGTTGGTTTTCAGGTTAAAGTTTTTTAAAACTCTTATATCTTCAACACTATCCAAGTTATTTTATTGAAAGTTGATATACTTATTTAGTGGGCCTATATTAACCATGCTGTGAAGGGGATAACTCTGGATGAGTTGTTTTTGAGTTATTGCCCTTTTGTACTTAAAAAATTGCAAAATATGAGGTTAAAGTTTTTCCTGTGTAGAATATCTTCAATACTGATCAAGATATTTGACTTTAAGTTTGTATACTTGTTTGTCGGTACGATATCTTCACGACTACGAAGGGACGTAACTGTGGATGAATTATTTTTGGAGTAGTTGCCCTTATATACTTAAAAGCTTGCAAAATAGGAGGTTGAAGTTTTTCCTATGTAGAATATCTTCAATACTGATCAAGATATTTGACTCAAAGTTTGTATACTTTTTTGTCGGTACGCTATCTACACGTCTATGAAGGAACGTAACTGTGGATGAACTATTTTGGAGTAATTGCCCTTTTATACTTAAAAACGGTAAACTATAAGGTTAAAATTGTTCCTATATGGAATATTTTTAAATCTAATCATGAAATTTTACATTTAGTTTGTATACACATGTACTTAAAGTTTTTCCTATGGAGAATATCTTCAATACTGATCAAGATATTTGACTTTAAGTTTGTATACTTATTTGTCGTTTCTATAGCTACACAACTATAAAGGGAGGTAAATTATTTTAGATTAATTATGTTTGGAGTTATGTCCCTTTATACTTGAACATTTAAGATTAAAAGTTGTTCTATTGGGATATTTTTAGTAAGTTCAAATATATTTGAATGAAAGTTGGAATGCTTTTTCATCAGTTCTTCATCTATCGGACTCTAAAGGGACATAACTCTGGATAAATTACTTTCCGAGTTATTTCCCTTTATACTTTAATATTTAAGATTAAAGTTTGCTCAAACTGAATATATTTTGTTTGATAGAAAGTTAGTATGCTTTTTCATCAGTACTACATCTACTCGACTACTAAGGAATGTAACTTTTTTGGAGTTGTGCCCCTTTTTAACTTTTAAATTAGGATTCAAGTACTTTAAACTGAAATATTTATAATACTCATCAAGATATTTAAATGACAGTTAGTATGCTTATTCATCAGTTCTACAACTACACGACTACCAAGGGACATAACTCTTAATTATTTTTGGAGTTATTCCCCTTTACTTTTATGTTGAAATTTGTTTAAATTGAAGTATTAATAGTTCCTAATAAAGATATTTAAATAAAAGTAGGTATGCTTATTCATTGATACTAATTCTACTTAACTTTGAAGGGACATTACTATAAATGCATGTTTTAGGAGTTATGCCCCTTTTATATTTTACAAATATGAATTGGTAATTATCGTTTGACTGATTTATTTCCTTTCAAAAATTAAGTCCTGTCTTGAAATCATTTTTGTTCAAAGATAAGCCTTGCCATGAACAAATTCCCCGAAAAATCGAGCGCTTTCCTTGGACTGCTCTTGTTATATAAGCTTGTACTAGAACAATATTTGATTTGATATGTTTCGGGTTATTTATGCATTGATTTATACTACAATGTATATTGTGTCATAGGAATACCGTAGAAAACTGAGTGGAGAATGAGTCCTTTATCATTATTGTATATACTAAAATTATTTGGTTTTAGAACAGTCTTTGCAATGAGCTTGCTGGTATACACATTGGAAGTGAATTAAATCAATGGCAACAACCTCTTACTAATTATGGTGAATGTGAACTGAAGTGGTTACAACAAATGAAATCACCCCCACACACTGGTGAGTATCATCAGGCAGTTATGGTGGACTGGTGGAAAATCATGTAAAAATTATATCTTATTATAATATAGATCTGCAGGTTTACAAAAGCCACTGTCTGGCAAACAATTTGATCTAATCCTCACAGTTTTCAATTCATCAAATTACGTTAAATGCCTCAGGTCCTGTAAGACTTGGTTTGGTCCTGTAAAATTTTGATAGCCGCCTGGCTAGCTCAGTTGGTACCACGCAAGTCTACTGATCAAGGGGTCTTGGGTTCGATTCCCGGGCGGGGCATACTTTAGTGGAGCTTGGTCATGAAATTATTTCTACGGCCACTTTCCTTCCTACTAATGGTTTTAGTTATGTAGGGCAGTTGTCAGTCACTGACAAATGTATGCCCTTAATAGTTGGTTAACAGCAAAATCCAGAGATTTAGCCTTTCCTTTCCAGGAGGAGTGAGTAAGTTGACTGACCGCCGTTATATGACCTATACAATGTGTTGCTATCGCGTAAAAACAAACAAACGAACAAAATTTTGATCTCCACCGGTCCTACTGTCCAGGAATAAACTGCTGAGTTTAACAATGATCGAGTTATGTGAAAGTCAAGCTTAGATTATCACTCTCTAGATAAACATTTTACATTTCCTTACAAAATTGCGGATTAAATCCTTCTTAACATAAATTACATAGTTTGTGAATTAAAAGTTTGTTTCTTGTGCATATTGAAAACTTTATGTAAATAACGCTGTAACCCTGTTGGCTTTCATGCCTGAAAATACATAGGCGGATCTAGCGGAGGGGATTCAGGGGGTTCAGAACTTCAGACCCATCCTAGAATTTCAAAAATGTACCTGTCCATTAGTGTTTTTCTCGACTGTAATTCATTTTTAAGTAGCATGAAGCAATTTTTCTCGGTTTTTAACATTGATTTAATGGTTATGTAGTATGTATTTTTATTGCCTTGCATTATTCTGCAAAATGTGTATAATGTGGTTGTGGTTCGAAAGTTTGGACACCCCCCCCCCCCCTAGAAAATTTTCAGACCCCCCCCCTGGAAGAAAACCCCGGATCGGCCCCTGAAATAAAATTCATTGTAATTTGTGTTCAACTACAATTCTCCTCTCTCATTCAGATGATATGGATTTTGGAAGGCGGGAATGGGCAAGGGCACAAACCGCGGTCAATGAAGTATTGGACATTTTAAAAGAAGAATTGACATCTAAAGCAGAAGAAAAATACAAAGGGCTAAGAATTGATTCATATATACTTCAAGGTAGCTCTAGAGATGGCCTTAAAGTCATCGCTCCAGATGAGTTTGATGTTGGAATTGAGTTTCATATTGAAGGTATACATCTTAAAGAATGTCCAATACAAAAGAATGGTCGTAAAGTACCTGGGCTTTGTTACTTGAAAGTTACAGATTTAGAGGGTACCGTTCAAAAGAAATGTGAGCAACTGTGGAAGAAAGATGTATTCATTAGAGATGACCGTGGGGAGCTTTATTTAAGCTCTAAGAAGCTTCATCAGGGGGTATTTACGTCTTTAATGGATCAGTGTTTCATAACAGTTGAGAAGAAAATCAAAAAGAAGGGTGATTTGAGTATTTCACGCAGCAGCCATCCTCCAGCAATAACCTTTACCATAGAGCTGAGTGATGAAGCATATGAATCACTGTTTCAACTAGAAAGTGCTAGAAGAAGAGAGTTAAAGTACCCTAATAAAATTGATGTTGATATTATACCAGCACTGCGTATTAAAACCGACAACAGCACAGAATGTTGTGGGAAAATGGTGAAAGGTCCCATTCATGCTATATGTAAATGGAAAGAAGAGGAATCTGCAAAGGCACTTGAATTTGCCAATCAGAATATGATTTGTCTTCTTAATTCTGTTGCATATGAGCGGTTTGTATTTGATGTTGCAAGAAATGTTACCAAACAAGTGAAACAACAGTATATTTTGACTGCTCTACGGTTACTGAAAACGTATTTGACCAACGTTAAGAAGATTAGTCGAAGTAACAATCCACCTCTTCAAGTAAGCACAGTCTTACAGTCGTACCACCTGAAACAGCTAACATGTTATCTTATAATGTATACTTGTTACAAGTATAAGTACATTAAGATTGAAGGTGCACAGAAGGCTTTGAAGTACCTTGTAAAGATGCTAGAAACATGTCTGACCATTGGAAAGTTGCCACATTTCTTCTATTCTAATTCATCTGTAGGAGAAATGTTTAAGAATTACCCGAATAAACCACAAGATAGTCTTGCATATCGGTATTGCATGCTACGGTCAGTGTCTAAAGAATCTAAACTTCAAGCTCTGTTATCACTAAATAAACTAAGGAAGGATCTTGGCTTGTCTAGCTGTGTAGAATTTGAATTTGTTTCTGTTATAAATGACTTTAAAGAGGAAATAAATCATGGAGAATATATATAAACGTGAGAAAATTATTGACTAATTATATTGTCAATCTCCGTATACAGATATCCTGTAGAGCATTGTCGTACAGGATCTCTACTATATCAATGGAGGGTCACGTCGAGATTACCTTTATGTCAACTAATCAATGCCTAGCTTTCATCTAGATGAAACACTATTAAAACATTTTGATTTCGTAATTTCTATTTTTAGACCAAGGTTTGCAAGCTAATTTAACAGCGGTATTGTTCACAGTCTGCGTTTTGACGGCTCATTTCAAATTATGTGACGTAGACTTTGTAAATAAGTTACGAATCATAACAATTTCGTCATTAATATCATGATGAGAAAGGGTCACCTGAACGTGACCCTCGTTTCGAAAAGGACAGATCTAAATTAGCGAGTAGGCGAGCGGAATGTTTTTGATCAGGTTTTAATCAGATTGATTATTTTGTATACCATATGATTCTATTATTACATGTGTAAAAGTTGATAGAAAACCAACACTAGTGTCAAATTAAATTATTATAACTAAATGACTAACCCCATTTGCTTAATGTGAGATAACCAACGGCAGCAATAACTTTGATGAAAAACTCCAGCATAAAACCATCTATAGAATAATTGCAATTTCACCTGAATTTGACTTGAGAATTAAGGCAATTAGAGACACAAATAATTTATGGATTTGCAGTTGCCTACTCCTGTGTACAGTTTTTCAAAATTTTGTTCTTGGATGCTTGTCTTTTCATATATTTGAATATGCTTATATATATTTAATAATTTATTACTGAGTGAATCAAATTCTACTTGTATATATGTAATTATGAGCCACTGTTTTTTTTAATTGCTCAATGAATCAAATTCTACCCATGTAAAAGTTATAATGGTTTATTAAATTGTTAAATTAATGATTAAATAAAATTTGTCTTGTTTAAATGTTCTTATAAATTATCATATCACAGAATTAATCTCATTATTCTGATTCTACTTTTTTACTGAGTTTCATGCAATGTCAACACAAAGAGAGGCTATTTTCGGCAACTAGCTCTCCTGTTCTTGGATTTTATGAACCCTCGTCAATAATCAGCACTAACATACTTTTCCACAAGGCTGGCAACATTGTCCATATACTTTACTATAAACAATAAGTTATGGTGGAAAATTTGCATTATTGTTAATTTTTTGTAGAAGGTTATTGGATTCAAACTCACTTCGGGAAACTAGTTTTGACATCTTGGGACACTTCCTACAGCCGCCCGGCTAACTCAGAGGTTATTTTTCGGCAACTAGCTCACCTATGCTTAGCTTTCATGGATTGTCGTCAATAATCAGTTTGTACTGGTAAATAAAAACCGCGTACAAGAAGTCTTAATTAGCGAGTTGACCTTTACAAAAAATAATTTAATTAATTTATTGTACAAAAATCCATTTCAGCCTTTCTAACACATTTGGTATGGCAATTGACCTAACTCTGAGTACAAAAATCTATTTCAGCCTTTCTAGCACATTTAGTTTGGCAATCGACTAAGCTCTGAGTACAGTTCTATAAGACACATCGTCTGAGCAGTGGTTACAGTACTATAAGGCACCTCGTCACAGTGGTAACAGTTCTATAAGACACCTCGTCTCAGTGGTTACAGTACTATAATACACCTCGTATTTGTGGATAAAGTTCTATAATACACCTTGTCTCAGTGGATACAGTATTATAAGACACCTCGCCTCAGTGGATACAGTATAATAGGACACCTCGTCTCAGTGGATGCAGTATAATAAGGCACCTCGTCTCAGTGGATACAGTATGATAAGACACCTCGTCTCAGTGGTTACAGTACTATAAGGCACCTCGTCTCAGTGGATACAGTATAATAAGACACCTCGCCTCAGTGGATACAGTATGATAAGACACCTCGCCTCAGTGGATGCAGTATAATAAGACACCTCGCCTCAGTGGATACAGTATAATAAGACACCTCGCCTCAGTGGATGCAGTATAATAAGACACCTCGCCTCAGTGGATACAGTATGATAAGACACCTCGTCTCAGTGGATGCAGTATAATAAGGCACCTCGCCTCAGTGGATACAGTATGATAAGACACCTCGCCTCAGTGGATGCAGTATAATAAGGCACCTCGCCTCAGTGGATACAGTACATGTATAATAAGACACCTCGTCTCAGTGGTTACAGTATAATAAGACACCTCGCCTCAGTGGATACAGTACATGTATGATAAGACACCTCGTCTCAGTGGTTACAGTATAATAAGACACCTCGCCTCAGTGGATACAGTACATGTATGATAAGACACCTCGTCTCAGTGGATGCAGTATAATAAGACACCTCGCCTCAGTGGATACAGTATGATAAGACACCTCGTCTCAGTGGATGCAGTATAATAAGGCACCTCGCCTCAGTGGATACAGTATGATAAGACACCTCGCCTCAGTGGATACAGTATAATAAGACACCTCGCCTCAGTGGATACAGTATGATAAGACACCTCGCCTCAGTGGATACAGTATGATAAGACACCTCGCCTCAGTGGATGCAGTATAATAAGGCACCTCGCCTCAGTGGATACAGTATGATAAGACACCTCGCCTCAGTGGATGCAGTATAATAAGGCACCTCGCCTCAGTGGATACAGTACATGTATAATAAGACACCTCGTCTCAGTGGTTACAGTATAATAAGGCACCTCGCCTCAGTGGATACAGTATGATAAGACACCTCGCCTCAGTGGATACAGTACATGTATAATAAGACACCTCGTCTCAGTGGTTACAGTACTATAAGAGACCTCGTCTCAGTGGTAACAGTATGATAAGACACCTCGTCTCAGTGGTTACAGTATGATAAGACACCTCGTCGCAGTGGTTACAGTATGATAGGACACCTCGTCTCAGTGGTTACAGTACTATAAGACACCTCGTCTCAGTGGTTACAGTGTGATAGGACACCTCGTCTCAGTGGTTACAGTATGATAAGACACCTCGCCTCAGTGGATACAGTACATGTATAATAAGACACCTCGTCTCAGTGGTTACAGTACTATTAAACGCCTCGTCACAGTGGATACAGTTTTATCAGGCACCTCGTCTCAGTGGATACAGTATTAAAAGGCACCTCGTCTCAGTGGTTACAGTACTATAAGACAGATATTTGCAGTGGTACAGTACTATAAGACACCTCTTTTTAGTAGTTACAGTTCTATAAGACACCTAGTCTCAGTGGTAATAGACATATACGGCTCCGTCTCATTGGTTACAGTACTATAAAGCACCTCATTTTGGTGGTTACCGTAATTCAGGATACATGTTCTCAGTGGATAACATACTTTAGGCACCTCGTCTCAGTGGATACCATACTTTAGGCACCTCGTCTCAGTGGATACCATACTTTAGGCACCTCGTCTCAGTGGATACAATACTACAAAGCACCTCTTCTCAGTGGATACAATACTACAAAGCACCTTTTCTCAGTGGATACAATACTACAAAGCACCTCATCTCAGTGGATACAATACTACAAAGCACCTCGTCTCAGTGGATACAATACTACAAAGCACCTCGTCTCAGTGGATACAATACTACAAAGCACCTCTTCTCAGTGGATACAATACTACAAAGCACCTCGTCTCAGTGGATACAATACTACAAAGCACCTCTTCTCAGTGGATACCATACTATAAAGCATCTCGTCTCAGTGGATACCATACTATAAAGCACCTCTTCTCAGTGGATACAATACTACAAAGCACCTCGTCTCAGTGGATACCATACTATAGGGCACCTCGTCTCAGTGGATACCATACTATAGGGCACCTCGTCTCAGTGGATACCATACTATAGGGCACCTCGTCTCAGTGGATACCATACTATAGGGCACCTCGTCTCAGTGGATACCGTTCTATAAGAATCCTCGTCCAGTGATTACAGTACTTTTAATTACCTTGTGACAGTGGATTCAGAAGTAATACACTTATATAAAATACAAATTGATCTGTGGATTTTCGTAGGCACCAAAATGTACCTAATCATCAAATGTTTACTGCGAAAAAAGATAAAAACATACTATTGCGTTTATTTCACGGCGTCTCAACGCCGTGATATTGTGGTGGGTAGATTTTGATAGCAATGGGCAAAAGTCACGTGACATAAATCCTTTCGATTTCCAATGCCGACAAATTTATTGTTTTTAATGCAGTCATAGTACAGCCCATTTCCGTTAGAAGTTACATAGAAAAGGCATTTTTGAGGAGAACCATATAAACAATATTTCTATCAACAATGCAACACACGAAAAATCAGCGTTTTACATCAACACATTTCCGCAAATCCTTTCGACTAACATGAAAAAGGGTTGGTATAATTTGCGGACCAACCGGACCAGCGGACCAGTTTAGTATACGGATACAGTTTAACAAATATGCGTATCATAATGTGTGTATAGTCGATATATATTTGAGATTTGCCAATATTTTATTTGAAAAGATAAGATTGATAGAGTTTTCGGAAATTACTCAAATATAAATATATAAATACCAATATCGAAATTATTTTTTAGAAATGAGTTTGCAGATTTTTACTATTAAAAGAATCGTCGATTGCTTCATTACTTATTGTTATAAATACAAGTATTAGCATTTCCAAAAATGCTTGAAATCAACGCTCAGCCGTGTTTGATTTCGTCTCCATAGATGTATATATTTTGTGGTTAATATTCATTTGCTAACGGGGCGGATGTTATGAATATAAAATACATATTGATTTCGATGAACAATTCTATTTACTATTCATTAGTTATCTTTGTAAATTTTACTTATTTCCGATCAAAAATACTTGCGTGAAAATGTTTATGTCCACTAAAATATTTAGTGGCGTGTAGCCTTCCTAAACATACAATAAGTATGGGGAGTATGTGGTAAATCGTTCCGCCGTCTGCTAAAATATTTAGTAGTGTGCAGCCTTCCTAAACATCCGCTTATGCCCGCTACTGACTATGCGCTAGCTTGATTATAGTCAACAACTAGACGAGTCCATTATCACACCCCTTTTTTACGTTTTGACGGCCATTTTCTTATCATGTGACCTCAAATGCATAGTTTTTATTGGCTTAAGACAACCGGTGTCGACTACAAAATGCTCAAATCTTGATAATTGTTTATATCAACGCACAGGTGCGTTGATAATTATATATTTCAACTGTTTGAGCTTTTGTCATTTGAAAAAAAAAAATTGATAGGATTTAAATGTAATATTTTAATAATATACCTTTTTGTCCTTTTTAGCGGACTGTATAGATAAAGAAGCCAAATCGTGTAACATTGACTTTTAAATCTTACTTTTACTGAGTTCTATTGACGATCTTTTCGATCTATGATTAAGTGTGGCGGACCAGTTAATTTTAAGAGCGTAAGAGTTACGGACCAGGTTAAAGATCAAGTAGATGTAAGATTTTTTTGCGGACTTTTTAATTAGGAAGAGTTTCGTACTATATTGACGGACTATTGACCTGAGGTATCACTGCAGCGGACCAGGTTATTTTTATATAAGTTAGTAAAAATGACGGACATTTACACCTAGGTGAAAAGCTCGCCAGTTTTTAATTTGTTCGAATGGATTATGTTTTCTCGTGTCCGAGTAATTTTTTTCACGAGTGAAAATCTCCTTTGAACCATATATTTCTTATTTTCTATATTTGCTGGCATGTTTTTTTTAAATATGATTTCTATTCAAAATAGTTTGCCTTTTGTATTTAGGCGCATCTTTTCGGAATTGAGATACATGTTAAATCATCTCGTGTATCCGGCAACAAAATTCTTCCGTGATAAGTAAAGGTATGACTACTCTCTAATGCACCGGTTCGAAGGATTCACTCGTTGACTTTCTTCCTCTGCTAAAATACTACGTGCAAACTGATATTTCTATTTTTAGGCAGAGACACCCACATTTAAATTGCATGACTGTCTCGTGAGTTTTAAAAAAATTAAATGCAACAAATGTTCACGCCTGTAATATCAAAATGTCGAAATTCAAAGATGTTGGACAGTTTTGCATTAGTTAGATAACGGAAAATTAAAAAAACAGAAAGTAACCATTGATTTTTTTTAAAACGTGCATCTCTGATCTTTCACCTATAAACATAGAGCAACTTATTGAACTTGAATACAAAGTGTAGCCACAATATATGACGTAAAACGAGGTATTCGTCACTAGTATGATAATATCATATAAGGCGTTGTTTACACGCTCAACCAATACAAATGCGTATAAAGTTTCCAGCTATATTGGAATTTGCTAAACTTTCATTGGCCTTTTAAAGGTTCATAGTAAAGGTCAATATCATTATCGCCGGTCGTTGGACCGGCGATATAGACAATTGTCAAGATTTGAGCAATTTGTAGTCAACACCGGTTGCCTAAAGCCAATCAAAACGATGCATTTGAGGTCACATTATGAAAAAATGGACGTCGAAAAGTCAAATTAGGGGTGCGTAAATGAGCTCGTCGAAGCCATGTTTTGTTGGGTTACTTGCTTGAATTATTTACCGAAAATACCTACATGTATATTAATATATAAACGTGTGCCAGTTAATTGACAGTTGCAATATAAGACCAAGAAATAATGCTTAACTATATGTAACATGTTTTATTCTTTCTAAAACTCGCATTTGTTGAAAAATTGCAAACCTAACTTCCCTACATCGGGGCGAATCTAAATCAATGGTTTTACATAGGGCGCGCTAATTCCTGGTATTCTATAAATAGACTCACTGGTTTTACATATCTTTACCAGCCCCGTGTTCAGTAACTACTGTTAGCTAACGTTAAGGATACAGGAGAACTCAACCCGAAGCCAACTCAACCTGTGCAATACTCAACACTAAGTTGGGACAACTCAATCCGTTAGTATGATATTGAGTTGTCTTGGGTTAAACTGTCAATTTGTTAAGTTGTTCCGATTCTACCGTTACGGAATGTTCAAGATAACTGAACACGCTGTTGGGCAGGCTAATTATTGTATTCTAAAACAAAATATACTTGAGACGGTATAACACGCTAGCCCATATTGCTTGAATGTTTTTAATCTATGTAGTATACACGGCTAAACGGTGATTCAAGCATTTTTGGAAATGCTTCAACACGTTTTAAAGCAGCGAATGAATGTAATGTGTTCACTGAGCTGCGAAGGGAGCGTAAGGAATTACCTAGTACAAGGGCCTTACCCAAGTATACGATATATATCGAATACTGGTATTGTAGGTTCGATAGATATATCGGATCGATCGTTTCCGTATCGAACACAATATCGATCAATGACAGTTATGCTTTTGTATTATTCAAAATCCTGGCCTGCAAATCGGTTGATATCTGTTACTCACTGTTGCTGCCAAAAATATTTGTCAGGATCTTTTAACTTTTTCTTTATTTATCACTTTTCGATGTGCACTTAATCCTGGCTGTAACACTCGAGAGAGGGATTGGTAGTATAAAGAGATCAAATATTTTGTATAGCAAATCAACATCCTACTGCTTCTGGACAGTTCGGTATGGGCTGTGGACGAACTTTCTAATGATAATTATGACACGTCTTTACGTCTTAAACCGGTTACGTCATGTTTTGTTCTTTGGAAGTAGCTGTTGTGGTTAAAAGACCTCTTTTTATGTACTTTGTTTGTCATTTTGCCCGGAGACCAACGATCACCCCTTATTATACAGATCACTTTTGGGAACCAATAGTCACACGGATTGGTAAGAACAGATCCGCAATGTAAGGAGCACTTGACTGAACAGAAGCGATAAGTCATGTAAATAGCTTCTGTTCTGAAAGACTATATGTTTTCCCTTTTGCCGATATTTTTAAGCGTCATGCAAATATGAATTACTGGAAATAAATCCAACTGAAACCAAACATCCTGTCGGCATAAAGATGGTGTTAAGATCCAGATCATTCTCGTACTCCAAGGTTATCAATATTCTCGATGTAACTAATATCGAGAATCTTACTAGGCTCTGGGAACGAGAATGTTAGATTTGAACAGGAAAACGTTTCATAACAAGTTACTTTTTATTACTAAAAACCTTAACATGACAATTCAATATAATGCTTTTTTGAGTTACCTTTAGATTATACTTAATAATTCTTTTTTGTTTGCCGTGACTATCCCTTTGCTGCATTTCGCAGCAAATTTTTACTTGTTAAGTATTGTCATTAGTTTAAAATATATCAAAGCAAGTTTTCAATACAGTTTCAATTAAGATACTTAGTTATATATTTGTCATTTTCAATTGTTTTCAAATAATAATACTTCTTCACTATGGAACTGTAGTCAATCTTTAATACTTCAATTATTTTTTAAAGAAAATCATATAACAATGAATATTCAGTAGGGCGTTCTTACTTGTGAACGCTAAGTTTGAGCGATATTCATGAGGGGCGTTTCTAAAACTCGTCTCAGTGGATACTGGTAACGCCCCTCGCCTGATTGGATACAGATAATCTAAACCCTTGCGGCAAACTGAAAGTGAGTGAGTGGGTGGGTGGGTGGGTGGGTGAGTGGGTGAGTGAGTGAGTGAGTGAGTGAGTGAGTGAGTGAGTGAGTGAGTGAGTGAGTGAGTGAGTGAGTGAGTGAGTGAGTGAGTGAGTGAGTGAGTGAGTGAGTGAGTGAGTGAGTGAGTGAGTGAGTGAGTGAGTGAGTGAGTGAGTGAGTGAGTGAGTGAGTGAGTGAGTGAGTGAGTGAGTGAGTGAGTGAGTGAGTGAGTGAGTGAGTGAGTGAGTGAGTGAGTGAGTGAGTGAGTGAGTGAGTGAGTGAGTGAGTGAGTGAGTGAGTGAGTGAGTGAGTGAGTGAGTGAGTGAGTGAGTGAGTGAGTGAGTGAGTGAGTGAGAAAAACAAATATTTGGATTAATTTAGTAGTAATTGGCATTTCAAAATACACTGTGATATCAAAAATATTTTATCCGCGAAATCCAGTTTTGGATAAAAATTGAACAAAATGCAATCAAATAATACCAAACAGTAGCCTTCAATATACTGTATGAAATTCTATGATTTTTCTCAGTTGATATATATGACTTGACATTTTCATATACCTCAGATATCATAAAACTACCTATAAAAACCTTATTATATGTAGAGATGTTTTGTTGTTGTTTTTTGTTGCTTTTATTATTATGATCAAGCAGGAACACAACTAAATGAAATAGAGTAATGACTGTCAAGTTAATACAAATAGAATGCCAATGTATGCTATCAACCATCAGAAAATCCTTAATAAACTATCTATGGGTCATTCCATCTCAAATCAACCAATGCTTCCCAGGTCACCCTCTCAGATCTGCTTGAAACTTTCAACATGTATTTGTACATCCAATTGATGGACAAAAATGAAATATTTAGTCAGAATCTTCAGTACTTTGGAAAAAATTGGCTTTTTAAGTAAAGGGGGGTAATTTTGCAATTTCTGAATTTCGTCCTGAGGCCATGTTTAGACACTTATATCTCTTCAAATAATATTTCTATACTTCTGAAAGTGAAATATATTACGTACTTTTACCTGTAGAGTACAAAAATGGTGTTTAATCAAGTGTAAAATTGTTACTTTTTTGTCTATGGACTTCCAAAAATCGAAAAATCTTAAATTTGTCATAAAATTTGCCAAATTTGAACATTATTTTTTTCAAAACCATTACATATTTAGAACTCAAATTCATTTTACATTTAGTTACAACTTGTGAGATTATTTTAAAGCAAATTTGAATAGAAAATCTCATTTCTAGAATTCACAATCTGTGTTTAAATCAAGCAACGTCTCAAAATTTTACAAAAATTGCCTATGTATGAACACCAAAATGGCCATGTCAAGAGTTCCAAATCATTTTCAAATTTTGTACATGAATTCTACCCCATGTAAAGATGACTATATCAAAAATTTGTTTTGTTAATAAGCTTCTCCATGGAGTTTGACGTAATTTAAGAGGTATTGAATTTTCAGTTCTCAGGGGCTATTACGGTATATTTTGAAGTTGGTTATGTCCCGGGGTGTGACAGTATATGTTTGGAATAGACTTTAAAGTCCTCATATTATGTATGGAAATAACATTTGAACATTAATTTGCATCATATATCAATAGTTCAACAAAAATTTAATTTTACTTTCACTTTAAATAATTATTTTGTTGGTTACCTCGGTGCTCAAGTCGTCATTGGTGACTGTATTAAACTGAATGTCTCAGGGCCCATATTCTTTTAGTTAAGCTTAGGTGTTTGAATGCTTAAATTTTATTACCATAGAAGCTTCTTTCTAGAATTAAAACAGTTTACGTTATTAACTTTAAGCATTTAAGTACTTGTAGTAGAAATTTAATACCTTTTTCCCTTCTACTTAAGTCTGCTAGTAGATGTTTCTATTAGAAAATACAATTCATATTTAACTAAGTAATCTTTTTTTATATTAAATTTGAAAATTTTATTTTAATAATATAACTCTTCACTTTTCACAATATTACCACTGAACAATTGGTGGAATTTAAACATTAATCAACAATAAAATTATATGTTTTTCAATAAGTTCTACAATTTTATATGAAGATAATTTTAATTGATTTTTTGTATGCATGAAAGAAGCATAAAACCAATGTTATAATATTCTTAAAAATGTACATGCACTTTTAATGTCCTGGTAACAAGTTATTGTTGTCTCCTTTTGTGTTGGTACAGTGAAACTGTTTATCTGTCAAACAAAAAACATACAAGTTTTATCATTTTTACTAAGTGTTCAGTACAGGGAATCTCAATATGACATTTTTCATGTAGACCTACAAATTACATTGTCTTAAGACTCCTGATAGCATCTGAAAAGTCCATGTAAACACCGTCTCTCTTTAATACCTAGAGTTAATTTGTGTCCCAATTACAGATAAGTTTATCTTTTCATGTGCTCAATAGTCCGGTGAAGACAACTTTTTTGCACAGCTAGACAAAAATTTACATAAATTTAGAGTGGACATTTTTAATGTAAAATTAATATTCTGACAAATATCATATTATAATTTTGTACTTATTAAAACAAGATTCGAACCTAACCTCTAAACTTAATCCAGCAATCAACTCTTGATAGTGACATGCCCCTGATCTTGGAACCATGAACATTAAAAATTGATTAACATCTGTGTTGATAGAAGCTATTGTTCCCTTTTACTAAAAGCTAAGTTAATACTTTGTCAAGAAAACTGTCCACTGTACTTCAGTGTAAGCTGGTTGTAATACTCTACATGCAGTGTTATGGTGGCATCGGAGGATCTAGGAGGGGGTTTCAGGAGGTCCGGACCCCCCTGGAATTTCCAAAATGTACCTGTCCATTAGTGTATTCTCTGACTGTAAGTCGTTTTTAAGTAGCATGAAGCATTTTGTCTTGGTGCTTAACATTATTTTTAATGGTTATGTATTTACTATTATTAATATGTTGTATTTTTTTGCAAAATGCGTATAATGTGATTGTGGTTCAAAAGTTTTGACCCCCCCCCCCCTAGAAAAAGTCTGGACCCCCACTAACCCATGGGTTTAGAATGGTACGGCCCTGCGCTGGAGATTGTGTCCACAACAACTGGTTAAGTAAGACTGGTAAAATTATTTTTCTTATATGATTGACACCACTCTTATATAGATTACACGGTAATGTGTGAAATATATTTTTCCCAAGAACCGGATTTATACATTATGAATGTCTATATTTAAATACAGGCCTGCTATGTTTTAGAGTTTTGATTTCATCTGTTGTCTTCTTTGCATTAGTTAACGTAGTATTTTCTGGTTTAAAAGGGAAATTTCAGGCTTGGGGAAATGTTGTCAATGGCAGGCCTGAAATAGTACTGGTATTTATAAAAAAGGTTCAGTGTGTCTTGATCAAGAAAAAAGTATAATACAGTAAAACCTCAATATTCAAATCACCGAACACTATTTTGAATAAAATAAAGTAATTTATGATCTAAAGAAAATACTAAAAAGTATTTAGCTTATAAGTATATAATCATGTATTTATTAAGGTTTTAATATGGTGTTGATTCTGGCAGTTTTACATGTATCATAATGAATAAGGTGACAGTAAAGAGAATGTCAGGCATTAAATATTTTTAAGGTAAAAAAATATATGTATCTAAAAAAATGTTTTTTAAAACATCAAACATACAAAAGATCCAGAATTATTGTATCCCTAATTAAGCAATCATTTCTTAATTAAATTTTGAATCATTTTAGTCAATGCACTTAGCTTTCAGTGTAAAACATGTTCAAATTATCTACAAAAACTGAAAATTTATATCATGTTAAAGTGCCTTACAACTCAATGGAGAAGTTTGATCACAAATTTTATTTTGCTTAAATAGTTTGGTTCATAATAAAATTAAATGATAAAATATTAAATCCATGCATAACATGAGGGCTGCATGATTTAAAGCCCATACTGAGATATCCCCAAATGTTACTTATAATTAAATACCTCTTTTTCACCCAAGACTCCACGAAGAAACTATTATTTATTTTAGAAAGAAGCTTTTATATAACTAAAATATCTATGTACATGTAACTCAAAACATTTTTGCCGGCAAACATCTTATCATTACTAAAAGAATATGGGCCCTGAGACATTCAGTTTAATACAGTCACCAATGACGACTTGAGCACCGAGGTAACCAACAAAATAATTATTTAAAGTGAAAGTAAAATTAAATTTTTGTTGAACTATTGATATATGATGCAAATTAATGTTCAAATGTTATTTCCATACATAATATGAGGACTTTAAAGTCTATTCCAAACATATACTGTCACACCCCGGGACATAACCAACTTCAAAATATACCGTAATAGCCCCTGAGAACTGAAAATTCAATACCTCTTAAATTACGTCAAACTCCATGGAGAAGCTTATTAACAAAACAAATTTTTGATATAGTCATCTTTACATGGGGTAGAATTCATGTACAAAATTTGAAAATGATTGGGAACTCTTGACATGGCCATTTTGGTGTTCATACATAGGCAATTTTTGTAAAATTTTGAGACGTTGCTTGATTTAAACACAGATTGTGAATTCTGGAAATGAGATTTTCTATTCAAATTTGCTTTAAAATAATCTCACAAGTTGTAACTAAATGTAAAATGAATTTGAGTTCTAAATATGTAATGGTTTTGAAAAAAATAATGTTCAAATTTGGCAAATTTTATGACAAATTTAAGATTTTTCGATTTTTGGAAGTCCATAGACAAAAAAGTAACAATTTTACACTTGATTAAACACCATTTTTGTACTCTACAGGTAAAAGTACGTAATATATTTCACTTTCAGAAGTATAGAAATATTATTTGAAGAGATATAAGTGTCTAAACATGGCCTCAGGACGAAATTCAGAAATTGCAAAATTACCCCCCTTTACTTAAAAAGCCAATTTTTTCCAAAGTACTGAAGATTCTGACTAAATATTTCATTTTTGTCCATCAATTGGATGTACAAATACATGTTGAAAGTTTCAAGCAGATCTGAGAGGGTGACCTGGGAAAATATCCAAAAATTGGTTGATTTGAGATGGAATGACCCCTATGCCGATAACTTCAGATTTCCCAGATATTAAAATATCAGCAAAACCGCCCTGATAGTCTAAATATTATAGTTATCACATTTTTTTAAAGTAAGCAAATATTACTATACAAATTATATTGTAAGTATTTTGGTACGCTTTGTCTCAAATAAAAATTGCACGAAAATGATCATACGAGGATTGCGAAGAAAATATATATGATACAAAGTGTTTTGTATAATTTCGAGTGACTTTTACAAAAGGTTAGATATTTTCAAAATGTTATATTTTGGTAAAAGAATCATCAAAATTACAATGTTTAATCAAAAAGAGTTGGTATTTATAAAACTAATATGCATTATTAATGTTAATTGTTAATATATTCAGATCAATTCATTTTTTCATTTTAATTCATAAAGATAAGCTGAACAATGTAATGCATGAATGGGAGCAGTTTTAGACTTTATGAAAACATCGGATTGGTAATTAAATAATGTACAAATTTAATAAGGTTTATAAGCATGTCTTAAAGTACTTTGCTTTTATATTCTAATTATTAAAGACATTCAATTATGCAATTTTGTAATGTATGTGAAACCGTTTTTTACAGATAATATCAATTAGTAATGTTGAATTTGTTGATAGTATATGTTAATCTCATCACATAATTAGATAATTTTAATCAACAACAACAACAACAACATACAATTGTACCATCTGTAGCATATACCTATTGTCAACGCATTAAAAATACTGATCAAATCAACCATATCAAATCAATTATTATAACAGCTTGACTCCATTCAGAAGCTATAAAAATATTTTAGTACACGTGTTCTGGAGTATACATATGACACGCGTCAAAAATGCTACTGTTTTTATCGCGATAATCCGATAACAATTGTATATACATTTTAGAATTGTATATTCATAACAGGTATGTAATATAATAATTCAATTAATATTAAAGAAATCAATGATAATGTTTAATGTAAAGTATTGTAAATCTGTTTTTTACAAAAGCTATTGGTAACAAACATTATCTATAAGATAATTATAATGATATAAATAGATTGGTGTAAATTAGTTTTAATACTTACCGAGAAAAAATGTTTCAAATTTTAATTACTGTTGTTACAAATATAATGATAATTGTCTTTGTCAAGTGTTAAAACACAACACAATAGGATTAAAAGTTGAACATAGATAATAATTCTTTGTCGGCACTTTCGTTTGGTACTTCAAAATGAAATAAATACGTGTTATAATGCGTCATCGTTAAAGCATGAAGTGTGACATACATTATTTCAACTAATCACACATTTGTTCTTGTTTCAATTATGCTTGGGAAACCTTTTTAAAATGTTCACTAATTGTATACAACATCAAAAATAACTTTTTATGCCCAAACATTTAAAAATTGTTTATGGCAAACAAAATAAAATGAACTCGTGAAATTGGGTATATTCAAATTCATAGTTTCACGTTAATCTAAAACTCTCTAATTAACAGTATTACTTATATATGCCTCCTTTAAATCGGAATATATTTGCTAATTTCAAATCTTAGCATGCGTTTAAAAAACCATTTTATAAAATTCATTATAGAATAATCAATTAACATTTGGGCGATTAATTGCACTTTTGTATGTTGTTTTATGATATACAGTATGGAAAACATTTCTAGCGATCCATATCATGTTTAGTATATTTCTATGAATAATTGCACATACCGATTGGGATTTTACTATCATCTCGTTTACAATTAGTGTATCTCAAACTAGTATTTCTAATATTAAAGTAACAACTATTAATTAGCCCTATAAAAATGCGTTTGTTTAAGTTTTAAATTCTCGGGGGAATCAAAACTTATCCGCACGGATATTTACCAAAGAATTTTCTGCTGTAATTTAGAGGTGCATTTTTATCAACTAGACATTAATTATTTTATTGCTTAAAGTTGTATAATGAAGTTTTTGTTAAAATAAGTTTGTAATAGTAGCAAAAAACAAAACATTTGGACGCATAATAATGTTTTTATATGTAGTTCCATGATATCTGAGATATATGAAAATGTCCACTCATATATATCAACTGAGAAAAATTATGGAATTTCATACGGTATATTGAAGGTTACTTTTTGTTATTATTTGATTGAATTTTTTCCATTTTTCTTTTAGTACTTCAAGTTTGATATAAAATCTGTTAAATAAAATGAAAAATACAACATTTGGACACATAATAATGCTTTTGAAGGGATTTTTATCTTATCCGGGGAATCCAAACTGGATTTCACGGATAAAATATCTTTGATATCACAGTGTATTTTGAAATGCCAATTACTACTAAATTAATCCAAATATTTGATTTTTTAAATTTTATATCTCAAGTCTGATATAATATCTTCATTATGAAAGAAAGAAAATAAGATTTTATCAACAAATAATGCTGTAGTAGGTAGTTTTATCTTATCCGGGGAATACAAATTGGATTTAGCGGATAATTTTTTATGTAAAATTATCCAAACTTTAGACGTAAATTTAGGGCTCATTTAAATTCATAATTTCATTTGTTTTTACTTTTATGTAAAATTGGATGTGTCTAAAATATCATACACAAAAAATTATGAAAATTGAATAAATAATAATGCTTTTACAGCCCTTTTAACATTCTTGATATTTTATCCGGGGAATTCGATATTTTATCCGCGGAATAAACCTGCCCCCGAAATGATTGGTTTTTATCATCACCAGACACCGAAAAATTGTGGCGGTTTTATTTACATTTTCAGTAGATTTTCGGGTCGATTTTATAAAGAACCGGTATCTATAGGTCAAACTAAATACTATTAAACACTACGAAGACACTACAAACACCACTTTGACTCTACTAAGACAAGATTTTAGTATTTAGTATGACCCATATATTTCGTTCAAAATCGATTCTTACAAATGCCGTGACACAATTTATATTCGGATTATCTTGGCGATTATTGCATGGTCATAGTGGCAAACTGAAAGTAAGTGGATTGACTGTCAGAAAGGTTAGAAAATGATTTAATCATCTTTTTATTATGTGTAATTTTTAAGTTATCTTTCCATTGGTCTACATTTTTTGTGATTTTTTCATATTTAACGAGTTGAATGTTTAGGCATGAATCGATATCTGTACGCGTTTTTTGAAGCATTATTCAATTAACACCTTATGTAACCAAAAAATGTGCAAATGATAAGAAAGTACGTTGGGTCTTATTTTCATGATTATTAATGTATATGTTTCTGTATGTTAATGGTTTTCGTGGAGATAATTATATTTAGGTATGCCATGCCAGTAAAATCGATCTGTTAATAATTTTAATTAATAAAAGCCACATACTATTTGATAGGACTACTGTATTATGTACAGTGTACTACAATTTGTGTGAAACTAAAATTTAAACTTATATAAATGTTTAAATGTTTTAGGACTTTTTTTATCAGTTTAGTTTGTAGAACTTTATTAAAAAAGGAAAACTACATCAAAGAAATGTATATTTTGTTATGTCCTAGTGAATGTTCTAGAATTAAATCAGAGCATATGTACTTATATAATATCAACACTTATGTATAAACAGTCTTATAACCAGAGGTCTTACAGATTCTAGAATATTTATAACCTCTGGGAGCAATAGTCCAGTGGTGGGACACACGCTTAGGGATCGAAAGGTCCTGGGTTTCGAATCCCACTAGGGGCACTGCTAATTTCCTTGAGCTAGAAATTTACCCGTTATTGCTTCACTCCTGCCATGTGTAATGGGTACCTGTAAGGGTCATGCACCGTATGATGTGGCTGCAATCTGTGCCGTGTGTTAACAGTTGGTGTATGACTCGATGATCAGGGAAGTTAATTTTATCAAGAGTCGACTGAATAGTGATACTAATTGTAGGCTCCAAAAACCCTTGCTTTAACTTGAACTTAAGCTTTAAAAAATGACATATTTACTCTTTACAGACCAGAAAAAATGGGGAATCTTTCTCTAATAAAAATGTCATATGACTCTTGTCTATAAGCCCTAAAGTCTTATTCCATTTCAATTTATTTCAGTATAACTACAACAATGTTAGAAAAAGTAATACAATCATCACAAGGTGCTATATATGGAGCATTGATAGCTGATGCTTTATCTATGCCTGTACATTGGTATTATAATCCTGGAGATATAAAGTCAGGATATGGTTCCTGGTTGACTGGTTATGTTGCTCCTAACAAAAGACATCCATCTAGCATAATGTCACTGTCTGCAGTTGGTAAGAATAAAATTAATAAGTTAGTCATTAAATATTTAAAGCAGTATTCTTCTGATACAAAAATACTTTTCATGACCATAAAACATTGCTTTGAGAAAAATTGGTATCTAATGTTTGCTGCAAGTCAGATTATTAAATTTAACTTATTTGTGCAAACAAATAAACAAATCCAGTTTTTATATAAAAATTGCATGCGGAGACGATGTAAACAAGTTATTACTTTAGAAATAATAATTTTGTCATGAATATGGTAATGATATATAATTACCTGAACCTGCCCCTTGTAAGAAAACAGCAAGATATCGATCTAAATAAGCGAGTAGGCAAGAGGAAAATCTTAGATCGGGCTTTAATCAGATTAGTAGGCGAGCGGGAAATTGTAGATCAGGCTTTAATCAGATTAGTGGGCAAGCGGGAAATTGTAGATCGGGCTATAATCAGGTTAGTAGGCAAGCAGGAAATTTAAGATTAGGTTTTAATCAGATTGTTGCTGTTTATGCCTTATATCTCTATAATAAAAGTCAACTTTCACTTTTATATTATTTCAATTAAATTATAAATGTGATGTTTTATTTACAGATGGCTCAGGTAGAACTGGTTGGAATAAAAAATCTAAACAAATAGTTGGTAGTGTTATACTTCATGATAAATTAAAATACTGGCAAGGTGACAGATCAACACATTACCATCAAGGTTGGTTTTATTATTTATATCTAAGCATGTACATTGAGCACATAACTGTGTTATGCACAGGCTGTGATTGATCGTTTCAAGAGCTGTTTGGTCACAGCCTGTGCATAACACCACCATCAAATAAGCTCACAAATCTTGGTCTGATAATAGAAATTACGAGTACTACAAGTATACAAGTTACTAAACATAATGATTGCAACATGAATATCATAATGAGAAAAGGTCATCTGAGCGTGACCCTCGTAAGGAAACAGCTAGATCTAAATTAGTGAGTAGGTGAGTGGAGAATTTTAGATCAAGTTTTAATCAGATTATACTACATGTATATTATTTTGTATGTTGTAGGTATGAAACCAGGTGAGAACACACTCAACTCAGTCATGATTGTAGAAATCCTTAAAACCTTACAGAGGGTCGACCCAAAAGTTACCAAACATTCAAGAGAAGTAAGAGGTCATGTTTTAGAAGATTATGTTAAGTTTATGACCACCCCTGGATCTCATAATGATACTTATGCTGAGTCTTTCCATAGATCATTCTTTAAAGATTGGATGTTACAAGATAAAGAACTTAGAACTGCTGATCAACTACTGGACTTCACTGAACAAAGGTACTTATTGCTATTGTCCGATAAACATAAAAAAAGCTGTGAGGGCGCCGTGCGATCAAGCTGTGCAAGTATTCGTTCAAAGTCTTGCATACCCATACAAACTGTGGCGTTTTACCAGGGTCCGTGAGATGAGCTGTGGATACGCGTATCTGTTTCAAAGTCAAATCGTGAACAAAATCGTGGTCAAGTATGGATTAAACTTGCTTATCTTCCAGCTATAGCTCCCTACGGGTCAATCTGATTAAAACCCGATCTAAAATTTTCCGCTCGCATACTCTCTAATTTAGATCTGGCCTTTTTCAAACGAAGGTCACGTTCAGGCGACCTTTTCTCATCATAATATTCATGACGAAATTTTTATGATACGTAACTTGTTTACATCATCTACGTCAAGCAATTTGAAATGTGCCGCCCAATCCCAGACTGTGAATAATACCGCTGTTAAATTAGCATGCAAAACTTGGTCTAAAAATAGAAATTACAAAATCAAAATGTGATTAATAGTGTTTTCGTCTAGATGAAAGCTACGCATTGATTGGTCGACTTAAGGATCGAGAGGTCCTGGGTTCAAATCCCACTAGAGGTACTGCTAATTTCCTCGAGCAAGAAATTTACCTGTGATTGCTTCACTCCATCCAGGTGTCAATGGGTACCTGCGATGGTGGTATAATTCCATTGTGTTAATTTGTCAGCTGCTCTAATAATTGGAGTAAAAAGACTCCTCAAGGAGATTGTTAGATAGATACCAGTGGCCAAATGACCAGAGGTAATAGCTGTAAAGTCGGTGAACATGCATTAGCTTGAAATTTAGACTATAAAATGCCATTACTTTATTATACCCCCGCTTCGAAGAAGAGGGGGGTATACTGTTTTACCCTTGTCCGTCCGTCCGTTACAAAATTTCCGTCGCAGTTTTCTCAGCAACTATAACATGCAGCAGCCTAATACTTTGCATATTGCTTCATCCCATAGTCCCATGTGGTGTAAAGCGATTCCATGCTCTTTGCTCATCTACTTCCTGTTTGTCGCATATTTTTAGATTTTTGCGGGGGTATCACTAGTGAGCATTAGCTCACAGATTTACTTGTTTTACTTTAATCATTACTTATATCTTCCATATTTTCAGATATACTAATAAAATGAAAGATTCACCTGACAGTCAATTACTAGTAATAGGTTCAATATGTCCTGTGTTACCATGGATAATAAGGAACGTACATAGATCAGAGAACGAGTGTATCAATGAAGTGTTAGACTTTATCAAATGTACTCATCCTGTGAAAGGAATAATACCATTTGTAGAAATGTATTCACGTATGTTACATGCTGTGATAAATGGACGAGATTTGAAACAGGAAGTACTGAATGCTTTAAGTCATTCTGAATTAGGTGGACCTCAGAAAAGAGATAGAGTTCTTGCTTTAATTGATAAAGCTAACAGGTTAGTGCTAAAAGATGAAATCTTAATTTTGATTTTTGGGGCTTTTTGCCCTGCTCTAATTCAATACAAACAATGTTTTATACCCCCGCTTCGAAGAAGGGGGGGGGTATACTGTTTTACTCTTTTCCATGTGTGTGTGTGCATGCATGCGTCCGTCCGTTACGAAATTTTCGTCGCAGTTTTCTCAGCAACTATATCATGCAGCAGTCTAATACTTTGCATATTGCTTCATCCCATAGTCCCATGTGGTGTAAAGCGATTTCATGCTCCTTGCTCATCTACTTCCTGTTTGTCGCATATTTTTAGATTTTGGCGGGGGTATCACTAGTGAGCATTAGCTCACAGATTTACTTGTTACTCATTGTTGAAATCTTGAAAGACAAAATTTGCTTTATTGTTCTTTCCATGTATATTTTTATTAAAGATGTAACAATAATAATGGTATAACCTGAATTACATCATATATTGCATTTCATATATATTTTTTTGCATGTACTTGTATAAGAGAATTAAGCAGAAAGTAATGCTCATGCAATAAATCAGTATTATATACATTCACATACAGTCTACAAAATTAGGATATGAAAGTGGTTGCCTGAACAGGCCATTGTAGCGGTTAGCACTATATCTTGATTGTAGAAATTTGGTTGGCCAAAAGAATTATTTGGTTGTCCAAACTAGAAATTGGTTGTCCCGGGCAACCGGACACTCACGAATTTTGTTGAATGTTCATGTATATGTATATCTGTGTATTTTTAATTGACCTCTTTTATTATTGATTAATTTGTGCAAGCCCTTAACTGAAGTTCAGGATTTCCTTGTACTGTACATATACATGTATTCTAAAATTATTTACTATGTGATATCCATGGATATACAGAATTTGTTGATTTTTGAAGTTCTAGAGCCAGTTGGTATCTTGCGAATAAGGCAACAAAACAAAGACTGCAGCTTGCAAATATTTTAGATTGCTACCAAAGGTAGCAAAAACAATTTTTCTGGCTAGTGTTACTATGAAGGTAACCATTGCAAATTGCTATGTAGTGCTAGGTAAAGATACCTTCATTTAACTGACTTCTGCAGCCAATTGTATAAACGTAGGTTAAATTGAACCGCTGGGTTAAAATCATGTATTGGTAAAACTTTTGGTAAAACACTGGGTTAGTGATTGTATGAAGGTTTGGTTAAAATTAATCAGGGTGATTTTTGGGTTAAATGTAACCCATCTCCAGTAGCTGGGTTAAGCATTTAACCCAGGGTTAATTTAACCTGTTGTTATACAATTGGCCGCTGCTGGACTTCTTATGTTTTATTATACCCCCGCTTCGAAGAAGAGGGGGGTATACTGTTTTACCCTTGTCCGTGCGTCCGTCCAGCCGTCCGTTCGTCCGTCCGTTACAAAATTTCCGTCGCAGTTTTCTCAGAAACTATAACATGCAGCCACCTAATACTTTGCATATTGCTTCATCCCATAGTCCCATATGGTGTAAAGCGATTTCATGCTCCTTGCTCATCTACTTCCTGTTTGTCGCATATTTTTAGATTTTGGCAGGGGTATCACTAGTGAGCATTAGCTCACAGATTTACTTGTTTTTTCTATATTATAGATATCCTAAAGGATCAGAAGAGAGACTACAATGTTATCAATTAGCTACACAAACATTAGGGTCAGCTTGTTATATTGAAGGTGCCATGAGCTCTATGTTGTTTTTAGCCTATGAATTTGCTGACGATTTTGAAGGTGGTGTCCTGGCCAATGCTAACTGTGGAGGTATGATATATTTTATTGTATGTTAAAGCAGGCAATCTCATTGACACGGATCCTCTTAACAGGGTTTTGTGAAGATCATTTGTCAGACCATCTAGCTCTCTGTTGCCTACCCTAGTTTTTGGGATGCCCGCAGCAGATGAAAATAAAATCAGGATTTGATTGATTGATTGATTAATCGATCGGTCGGTCAGTCAGTTGTTAGATAAATTTATTAAAACTTTTCTGATTGATTGATTAACTTGGATAATTTTTCAATTAAGACACCTATTTCAATTCCTGGAGTAGGTGAATCGTTATATATAAGACCACTGGATAAAAGTTATTTACAATATTTACATAGAAAAAATGGAGGGAAATATTGTATGATTTTATTTGATTCATTGTGAAATTTATGTGACTAATTGTGAAGCGCATGAATGTTTTACATGTTTTGTATAATTCCAGGTGAGAACTGTCACAGAGGGGCAGCATTAGGGGCCTTACTTGGGGCCAATGCTATCAATAAAGGACAAAGTCTACCTACCAAGTTACTGGAAGGTTTACAAGCTAAAAAACAAGTTGACAGTATATTCCAGGATATGAAGAAAAATAGAATTAGCAATATTTAGTTCTTTAAAAAAGAAGTTGAAATAGACTATATCTGGAATACAAATATTTGGGTTTTCTTCTATGGTACAAACAAACTTTCACCATAACAATGAAAACACGTGTACAAAGAACAATAAGATTTAATCCATAGTTCATGCTTTTTAGCAATAATGTGTAACAAACTTTGTTTGTACTGGTTGTGCACGAATGGCAAAACCCATAAATTTGAATTCTGGATTAGGTCAATTAGAGACACATTAATCAAAATTTAGCCTAGATCCTTTTATATTGTCTTGATGAGAATCCACTGTAGGCATTATACCATCTACGGAATTAGTGAGTGTCTGATAGCCGTGGAGAACCATTTTTTTGTTTGGGCAACCAAATGAATGCTTGATACTAAAATGACCAGTTCTGACTACCATTTTCACTATTCTAATTTCGTCGACTGATTATACATGTCTTATTATAAAAGAAAAATTAATTACATTATCTTTTGAAGAGAAATAATGTTACATTATAGTTTTGTAAAAATATCACTAAAAGAACACAGTAAAACCATGAGAAAAAAAAACAACAGAAAATGTGACAGTTTTGAAGCAATATCTTTTTACTTCAGATTAAAAATGACGTTCTTATGAATACAACACTCTTGGAAAAATATGTCAACTGGGCTCACTTAGGGAAATAAATATTTTTCTTTCATGCTTTAAGGTGAAACTTCCATTATTCGATGCAGTGAAGATAATCTGTTATATACTTTTCAGTCGAATGCCAGAATTTATCGGAAGAATAAAAATTGATATTCCACTGCTTTGAAACTATGAAAATAAATTTGTTATTTTTCACTGTTTGGATGCGCCATTCTGATAACATATCATAATTAAACTTTAAAAAAAAAGCCAGTTTGAAGCATATAATAAACAGAAAATGTGTTTATTTTGGTGTAAGATCTATTTATTTCACTTGTGAGCTAATGATATTATATTGTAAAAATATTGCATCCTTAGCTCATTCGTGAAATAAAAATGGTTCTTACACCGAAATAAACAAATATCCTCTATATATTAGTAAAAACTCACGTCATTTTGGAGAATAAATGATGTCATGTTATAATTTGTGTAAAACACATCTAATAAAACACAAAATTAAGCATGAAAGAAACAGAATATTCATAAACTTTGGTGTAAGATCTTTTTATTTCAACTCGTGAACTTAGAAAATGACTTAATGCCACTGGTGAAAATATGTTTTCTAAGTTCACTAGATGAAATAAAAAGCAATCTTACACCCAAATTGACGAATATCCTCTCTATCTTACACTTAAGTCAACAAATGTCATCTTAGAATCAAATTAAGTAAAGTTTTTTTGATAATTATCTGAAAGTGTACATCACACTTAGTACCATATTTATATTAATCATTTTTTCTAATTATACCCCCGCTTCGAAGAAGAGGGGGGTATACTGTTTTACCCTTGTCCGTGCGTGTGTGCGTGCGTGCGTCCGTTACCAAATTTCCTGTCGCAGTTTTCTCAGCAACTATAACATGCAGCAGCCTAAAACTTTGCATATTGCTTCATCCCATAGTCCCATGTGGTGTAAAGCGATTTCATGTTCCTTGCTCATCTACTTTCTGTTTGACGCATATTTTTAGATTTTTGCGGGGGTATCACTAGTGAGCATTAGCTCACAGATTTACTTGTTATTTATATTTTGATATTAATCTATCATTACTTGATCAACCATTTTTTGTTTTTATTTTATTTATTAATTTATTCATAATAACATTCATCTACCTCATGTTTTGCTCTTTAAGTGTTGAATTTAATGGACTTTTCTAAAACTTTGAGCAGTTCATTGGCTGAGATCTAATATCAATTATGCAAAGTTGAGGAGCCACAAGTCTAGTGCCAACCAAACCATCGTACACAAATGCAACAACTTTCAGCAATATTTTGTGTAGCAGTAATGGGTATCAATATGCAATGTTAATCAAAACGTTTCATTCCATTTTGAACAAACTATTGTGAATGTATAAAGTAGTGGTATAGAGTGACAATATTAACCTGAGGTTGAACTACTTTATAAAACAATTACACACTTCACTTACATTAAATCGTGAGTTTCTGTTTGGGCGTATATGCCTACACATGTTTATAAATACCTTTGTGACTATAAATTAATTTTTTTAAAAGTGGCATGTTATTGTACTTTTAATTTTGGACACATTAGTTATTGGAGAAACTCACATGTCCACTGTATTGCGGCACAGTTTTAAAGTATTTATTCTTATGAAAACAAAACTATAGAATGACATACCGGTGTTAGGGGCAAAATTCTTCAGTAAGGGCAACCCCCAACCATCACATTAATTTTGGAAAGAAACTAGTTTGATTATACCTCATCAAAACCATGATTACTGTATGTATTAAAAATTGTGATGTTTTTGTCATTTTATATAAAATTCTTAACGTTATGTATTTAAAACTTATTGATTTAATAAAAAATTATTTGTTACATTTTCATGTTAATTGTATATTTTGTATTTAACTTGTATTTTACTACATATTGATCAATTCTATTCAATTCTCTGAGGCCCATACATTAACCCTACTGATTTAAATACTCAATTATAAATTGTGAATTCAGATATACTGGAGTGAGTATCTAAATAAGCAGGGTTAATGTATCCACCACTGACAGTTGCATAAAATGTACAAATCTTTCAGAAAAAGTTGATGTTTAAGTTGAAATCTGTGAACGAGTACCTTTTAGATCTGTCTAGGTGATTTAGAGCTCAAAATTGATCATAACATCTAAATAAAATACTACTCCATATAAAACTTCTTCTGTTCATAGTTTGTATCTTTGACATTCTATCATAAACTTTTTGTGAAGTAAAGTTGTAGTAGTTGGTGTGTGGTATATTACACTTGTCCCTTTTTGGCGAGGCTAGACTGGTACGTAGAAATTTCCCATGAAAATTGTCTGCTACAAAGTAGCGAATTAAATTGCAATAAGTTTTTTCTTGCTTGCCGAAAATATTAAAAACAGCTTTGCCTTTCAAAATGGCTGCCCCCTATAGTGAATGGGTTTCTTTTGCAAGAATAGTGAATATTTTTTTTATTTAAGGTATAGATCTTGTGATAAGATTCTTCTTAGTGCAGTTAAAGTTTGTAAACGTGGTTGCGATTGAAATGTATATTTTTCATTTGTTTCAAATGAATTTTGAAGTTTTGTTTGTGGAAGTTCTCATCTTGGATTTGCTAGTTAGCAGCTAAACAGTTCTGTAAAAACCATATGCTACAAAAAAGTGCTTTCATCAAAAAGCATTACTAAGTGATTTGCTTAGATAGAGGTCGCCATGTCTTGATATAGTGATTTGAATTGATAATTATCATTTATGAATAATTATTTTATCAGGAAAATACATTAAATCAGTCAAGGGTTTTATTCTTTAACATTATAGTGGTTGGACATTGGAAAATATTGGCCATTTTTTACCTATTTTACCTAGTGTGGTTTATGTCTGCTTCCATATACTGGTAAAGTGGACTTGAAACCCTTTATCATTGAAATAACCATCAAGCAGGTGACCCTCACAGTACCCATTTACACTTGGGTGTGGAGTTGAACAACTGTAGGTAAATTTCTTGCTCAAGAAAATTGGCATTGTCCCTAGCAGGGTTTAAACCCTGAACTTCTTGATCCCTAAGCAAACATTCTACCAATGATTTATGATGTATATACACAAAAAGAAGACAAAACAATATTTATATTCATTAATGTCTACTTTATTAGAAAACAGAGGTAATTTTGTAGAAAATTTTACACAAACAAATATTATATAATAATTAATAAAGAAAGAGTAACAAACACTTATACAGAGTTTTAAACATTAATTTTGACATCTAGGTTTAAATTGGTTATATACATGTATAATATACAAGTAGATTGACCTTGGAGTCTATGTTACAATAATATTGATAAGGCCACAACAAGTTGATCATATGTTCTATGGATTCACTCACACATTAATTTTGGCGGTTCTTACAAAAATTTTTTTTTTATTTTCTCGCTCACTAATAAAAATTTGGTCAAACTGCTATATAAAGCAATTGAATTAAGATCTTTTTTCCCTATTTTTACCCAGAAAAATCCCTAGAACTCATGAACAACTTGTTGTGGCCTAAATTCTATTAAACTACCAGTGGCATTTACATTAACCATGCTGATTTAAATACTTGATATTTGTTCAGTTATTCCCATATATGAATACAGGGATCTGTTTTTATTAATCATGAGTACATAAGTACTGAAGTGAGTATTTAAATCAGCAGGGTTAATGCATACCCCACTGACTGACAGTCCAATAAAATCTAATAATAGAACTTGAGAAATATCTTTGCACAGCTTGGCTTCATCTAATAATTATCATTTAATTAATTATATGATTCCACACAAAAGGAAATTTCTGGATGGTTTAAATTGCAGTTGTTTTTTAAATAAGTTTTTTTTCTGCAACAATTTTTTTTCAGTTTCGATTTCCACAACTTGTGAATAATAATATTTTTACTAATTACTTTTTAGATTCATTTTAATTGTTTTTTTTACCATAAACTATGCATATAAACCATTTAAGAGATTCAAATAACTGTCAAATGTTAATAAAAGGAGCATTTTTGATAATAATGAGATGTGTATTTTTTATAAATAAACAATAAGCTATGTATAAGACATGCATTAATTTGCAAGGAAAAAATAGATCAAGAAACACAAAATAACAGATATTTAAAGTTAGCAAGTAAATTTCTAATTTCTCTGTCTCATTAACTATCACATCCTGATTTTTGACCGCATAATTTAGTAGCCTAGCTTGTAATGTCATAAATGTATTATAAAAATGCATTAACTTGTAAGGAAAGAAGAAATGCATTGGCTTAAATCAATGGACCATGTTAACTAATATCTTGTAATAAATTAACATTACCTAATATCAAAGTGAAAGAATAAATAGAAAAACTTCAAATTCACTAAAACCAATTTTTTCTCACGTTCTTTTACAAAGTAACACTAGTCTTAATTAACATGTACATTGTAAAAAAGTTAAGTACATATACATACAGTCCATTTTTTTCTAAACTGTCAAAGTTTGAATAATTTCACAGTGAGTGATTACACACTATCACAATATCATTAGTGTTGGACAAAGAGCACAAAGTCACTGTGAAATTATTTATGTTTTGACAGTTGAGAAAAACTGTACACTACACAGAGTAATAATTCTAGATTCACAATAACTAATATAGAATATATTAAGTACAAAAATAAAAATATTACAACATAATATATAACTTTTGTTCCAGCAAAATATATACAAAAGTAAGAACATATCCTGCCTACTAAGGTAAAGATACGTAAACAGATCTTAAATACTGGCGCTGACAATCGCAGCCAAAATCACTATCCTGATATCCGGATCAGACATCCAGATACATCTGGACATTCGGATCAATATTTCATTCTATGAAAATAGAGAATATTAGAGTAATACAATACAACCTCATAATCACTCGTCCAAGCCTGGTTTTTGTAAGAAATGTCATCAATTGGAACTCCTCGGCCATTCAGTTCAAAACCTCGGAATATTTAAATGCCATTTTAGAACTACATTTGCATCACATGCCCAAACAAAATGCTTTGATAAGTGTTAAAGTAAACAAATTCACTATCGTTTAGGCAATGTTTAATGTTTCGTTTTTAGTCTATAAATTTGAAATAACACAGTAAATTGAAATCTCGGCACAAAATTTAGTCAAATACATAACAAAGAAATATGTTTTAACTAAGCCTTGTGTGTATTCTACAAGAACTATTTTGCATAACCATTATGCACTTCGCCTGGCGTAAGAAGTAAAAACCCGATATTCTTGGTGTACCCCCACAAATCCTTCCAAGATTATTCATTTAATGAATGGTTGAGGAGTTCCGAATGACACATTATAAGGGCAACAATGGGTAGCGCGGAAGATGCAAAATAGCGTGTCAAAACATGTAGTATTGAAGACAGTCCATGACGAAGCTTGTGTCCCATTCAGGGATAATGTCACATAAAACAAAACATATACATGTATACAATATTGATAAAAATTTGACATAATTACAATGTATATGATATGTAAAAGATTTATTTATAATTTAAGTACAAAATGATAATGATAAACTAAAAATTTGGTGAAAAAATATAAACAACAAACAAGCACTAAATGTAAATAGTTCATAAAGGGATAAAAAATATTTTGTTCTGTAAGTAATGAACAGAAGAAATATTACAGGCAAATGTTATACAAAATAAACATATAAGGAGTTTTATCAAAAACATAATCAATGAATCTTATTTGTAAGTTTTTTTAAGTGTTTTGAAAATCCTATGGGTTCAGAGACCCTACCACCCCCACCCTCCTTCCAAAAATATTTAGTTGTGTAAGTAATAAACAAAAGAAATAATACTTGCAAATGTTAACACAAAATAAACATTTTGACACTCTGTATTTCTCTATTTAATAAAGTTTCGGCATATCATCTTTCCTAAAAATGGATATATTCTTAATAATTTAACTACATCTTCTCTTCTTACAATTACATGACAATACACATATTGATAATTGTTAATTACGAGAAGATGTAGTTAAATTATCAAGAATATATTCATGTTTGAGAAAGATGATATGCCGAAACATTATTAAATGGAGAAATACAGAAAGTAAAAATGTTTTTGGTGTCCAACTGGATATGACACTAAGACAAAATGAACCTATAGAGTTTAATAAAAAACGTAATATTCAATGAATCTTATTTGTAAGTATTTTGTAAAATTCTATGGGTTCTGAAACCCTAACCCAACCATCCCCCCCCTCAAAATCTGTCATAGAAATAATCCAAACACAAATGAACCACTCGCATGTAAACTGAATAACATTAAAGAGAAATATCATTTGAATCAAATCAATCATCATTCTGTAAGTGTAACAAATATAATTGATGAAGAAAAATGCAGGTACAATAAAATACTGGCCAAAAATAGTTTATCTGTAAGGATATTTTGTACATGTTGACATTATTTGATTATACAGTGTCACCTAGATCAGTAAATAAGAAAATATGAAATGCCAACATGAAGCAGCACCTTCTATGATTGCTCACAATGTGAAAAGTCTACAAGTATAGTCTGTTTTTTCTCAAACCATCAAAACTTTAATAATTTAACAGATAGAATGTATTTTACTTTTCTATATTGCTCTGTATTCATGGGCGTGCTTGACTGGGTGGTCGGAACTGTGCTAGAATAAAATTCCCCCTCTTCCACAGAATCTGAGTGAACTCAGATGTTGGAACTGAATCAAAAGGCAATAACCGTAGCAAATACACTCGCTTCTTACTGTATTTATAGCAAATAGTTAAATTGTTATCGTAAACAATCGGGCAAAAGTATAATTTTAACAACATTTGCTTTCAAAACACCAAACTCATATGTTTGCAGTGATGCCGCCACCATCTTGGGTATGAATAAACTGCTACTGATTCCGTTCACACCACCTATTTCCATGGAATGGGTAGAATGCTGCCAGAACACAGTTCTGATGCGGACTCGATTGGAGTTCTCCCAGATCTAACCGTCGGAATTTCCAATCAAGCATGCCCCATGTTTCTTTTAAACAAGTAGAAAACTTACACAACACAGGCAGTTATATGCTTTTCAGTCCAATAACAATACATGCTTTCAGAAAACCATAAATGTAGAACCAAGGTAAATTTAGCAAACACAATTACAATGAAATTATTCATGTTTTGAAAGTTGAGAAAACAAGTAAATCTGTGAGCTAATGCTAACTAGTGATACCCCCGCAGTGAGAAATATGACTATCAGAATGTAACTTTCATTTAACGAAATCTAAAAATATGCGACAAACAGGAAGTAGATGAGCAAGGAGCATGAAATCGCTTTACACCACATAGGACTATGGGATGAAGCAATATGCAAAGTATTATGCTGCTGCATGTTATAGTTGCTGAGAAAACTGCGACGGAAATTTTGTAACGGACGGACGCACGCACGGACAAGGGTAAAACAGTATACCCCCCTCTTCTTCGAAGCGGGGGTATAACAAGAGCTGTCAGAGGAGACAGCATGCTCGACTTAGTAAGTGTTTGTCACAGGAGATGTGGTTGATGATAAGGCACATACATATTTTAAAATTTGAAAATATAACCTTAACAAATTCAAAGAAAAAAAAAAGAAATAAATAGAAAACTATAAGTTCAAGGGGGATAACTCTGAAAAAATGTATAAGGAGTTATGAATCTTGTCACATGAGATGTGGTTGATAATAAGGAACATATATCTAAAGTTTGAAGTCAATACCTGAAGAAATAAAACAGTTGCAGTAAAACAAACATTTTTTAAAGAAAACTCTAATTTCAAGGGGAGATAATTCTGAAAAAAATATATTTGGAGTTATGAACCTTGTCACATGAGATGTGGTTGATAATAAGGAACATATATTTAAAGTCAATACCTAAAGAAATAAAACAGTTGCAGTAAAAACAAATATTTATTCAAGAAAACTATAAGTTCAAGGAGGATAACTTTGAAAATAATGTATACAGAGTTATGAACCTTGTCACATGAGATGTGGTTGATAATAAGGAACATATATCTAAAGTTTGAAGTCAATACCTGAAGAAATAAAACAGTTGCAGTAAAACAAACATTTTTTAAAGAAAACTCTAATTTCAAGGGGAGATAATTCTGAAAAAAATATATTTGGAGTTATGAACCTTGTCACATGAGATGTGGTTGATAATAAGGAACATATATTTAAAGTCAATACCTAAAGAAATAAAACAGTTGCAGTAAAAACAAATATTTATTCAAGAAAACTATAAGTTCAAGGAGGATAACTTTGAAAATAATGTATACAGAGTTATGAACCTTGTCACATGAGATGTGGTTGATAATAAGGAACATATATTTAAAGTTTGAAATCAATACCTAAAGAAATAAAACAGTTGCAGTAAAAACAAACATTTTTTAAAGAAAACTCTAAGTTCAAGGGGAGATAATTCTGAAAAAAATGCATTCGGAGTTATGGACCATGTCACATGAGATGTGGTTGATAGAAAGGAACATATATTTAAAGTTTGAAGTTAATATCATAAGAAATAACAAAGATACAGAAGAAAGTATTTTACTGCACAAAAACTTTAATCTGTGCACAAAAACTTCAATCAGTTCAAGGGGAGATAATTCTTGAAAAAATGTGTTTGGAGTTATGGACCTTGTCACATGAGATGTGGTTGATAGTAAGGAACATATATTTAAAGTTTGAAGTTAATATCTTAAGAAATAACAAAGATATAGAAGAAAGTATTTTACTGCACAAAAACTTTAATCAGAAGTGTGGACGCGGACGCGGACGCGGACGCGGACGCCGACGCCGGGGCGAGTAGGAGAGCTCTACATTACTTCGTAAAGTCGAGCTAAAAAACAATTACATTAGGAATGGTAATTCACAGTAAAAAACTCACATATAAAATGATAATACACACATGGATCATTCCATTTAAATAATTACCAAAAGAGCCTATTCCGTAACAAAAGTTGAAATGATATATAACATATATATGAAGTGATTTCAATAGTCAACCTTCTATGAAAATACATTTAAATGGGACAATCATATTAAAATAATACTGAAAAAGAAAATAATGCACCTTAAATTCAAATTTATTAAATGTATAATAATGAATAAAAAATAATAATATGAAATGAATTTTGATGAATGTATGTTTACAATGAAATAATAGTATAAATTAAACATAACATTATTTTGAACAAAAAAACAACATCAGTAATGCCACCAGTCCTCTACCATGAGGTTACAGCCTAAAACAAAATCTATGAAGACAAAATATTTACTATGATACCCTCTAGTAACACTAAACTGTATATTTCTTATTTCTAGAATTGGAACCTGTTTTATATTGCTGGTTTTTGACAGTCAGCATTGGGACTGCTAAAAAATGATGTTTGGGTTTAACGCCGTAGCAACACATTGTATAGGTCATATAACGGCGGTCAGTCAACCTACTCACTGTTCCTGGAAAGGCTAAATCTCTGGATTTAGCTGTTAACCAACTACTAAGTACATACTGGCCATAGGAATAATTTCTTAACCAAGCTCCACAAAAGTATGCCCCGCCCTGGAATCGAACCCACAACCCCTCGATCAGTAGACTTGCGTGCTACCAACTGAGCTAGCTGGGAGGCTGCTAAATATTGAACACACAAGTATAAAACACAGCCAATATATCATGCCAACAAGTAATGTTGTCAACATATCAAACATGATAATAGCCAGTACAATGGAATGCAAAGTAGCTAAGTCAGAAGAATAATAAAATCTATGATTTTGCATGTACAGTATAACCTCTGCAGAAAGGCCCTCTACAGAACAAATCCTCTGTACATCAACAGCTTTCGATATTTCCCTTGGGCATAATTTTGATGGAATTTAACCTCTGCAGAGCAACAACCTCTGAACAGCAACCCATTTTAGTCCCTCCCAGTGGGCGTTGTTCAAGAGAGGTTGCACTGTATTAAATGTCTGGTTAAAACTATTCTGTTCCAAAATGAATGTAAATTTGATGAAACCTCGTCAATGTGCTTATTTCATAGTTTTATATATACAGCAACATTCTTCTTTCATGCTTAACAATGAAATGTGTTGTTACTCGATGAAGTATACAATGAAAATTCAAATTATATTTTCACTTTGATGAAAATATATTTTTTGAACTCTCTGGGTAATAAAAAGTCAATCTTACACGATATTAACAAATACCCTCTGTATATTAATGCAATCGAGATAATCATACTTGATTTACACATAAAGTTATAAATAGCCGACCATAAAACATAGGCATGACAAAAAATCAATGTACTCATGTGATTAAACAAGAGCTTCAGTAGAGACAGCATGCTCGACTATTTGGGGTGCATGAGTAAACAAAAATATAATAAGTAACAAACATTTTAAGTAACAAGGGGGAATAACTTTTGTAACAAATGTTTGCCTGAGTTATGAATCTTATCATACATCATGTATGTGATGATAAGTAACATATATTTGAAGTTTTAATCAGATACCTTAAGAAATAAAGAAGTTAAAGAGCTCTCCATTTACTTCATAAAGTCAAGCTAAAAATAAATCGATGATTATACAGTGGTAAACAAATACCGGTAGTATTCACATAAAATATTTGTTGCTGTAGTTTCTCTATACAATAACATTAACACAAGGCAGCACCATTATCAAAAACATTATGTAAGAAATACATTAAAGGTACTCATTCACAGATTTCAACTTAAATATCAACTTTTTTAAAACTATCAAAATTGTATGGAAACATTTTTTGAAGCAGGAAGGAAGAGTTCTGAAAATGACAATTTAGTGCAAATTGACATACAACTACAAATGATGGTGTCTCATGCAGTAAAAATCTACCCCATATGTAATGGTATAGACACTTATAGTGCATTTTTGTGCCTTTATTGTAAATTTCTAGCAACATATTGCCTTAAAATATTTTTAAACAATAGTTTTTTGACACAATTACAGACACTGAATGGTATTTTGACTATATAGAAAAAATTACCCAAACCTGTGAACTTGTACCTGTAAACAATCAACAAAAATATATACTCAAAACCCAATAATGTTTCAATAATTCTTTCACAAATTTCAACTTAAAATTAACATTCTAGAACTCTGAACACCGCATAGAGTCATAGATACACTTTTGGTTTCAGTAAACCAGTGTTCTGATAATGACAATTTTAATCTTCATTTAGGACTTAAACTGGATTTCAAATTTATGCTTTTTTCTGTGGAGCAAAAACAACCTTAAACTTTTACAATAAAAGTACATTGCATATGTACATAGCATAATACCATTAAATTTAATTATATTCGTGATTTTCAGCAACAATGTGAAAAAAGCATCATACTGGTACCTCATCAATGCAGGCTGTGAACAACAATAATTTGATGTACATAAAACCTATTTTGACATCATCCTAGAAAAGGCCTTATTTAGAAATTCATGTTTTTTTCATCAGTGCACAGGTGGTGTAAACTAAGCTGGTAAAGTATTTTGGCAGAAAACTATGAAACACAGATTAAATCCTTAGTCCGCATATTTTAATTGTAACATAAAATGTAAAAGTTTGTACCGCAGGGAAAACCCCAAATATTTAAATTTGTGATATAGTATATTTTATCACTAAATAGACTATATCCGGAATTCAAATATTTGGGGGTTTCCCTGCCGGTACAAACAAACCTTCACTGTTACAATGAAAACATGTGTACAAAGAACAATAGGATTTAATTAATAGTTTGTGCTATCTAGGAATAATGTGTAGAAAACTTTGTTTGTACCAGCTGTGCACAGACGGAAAAACCCATAAATTTGAATTCCGAATTAGGTCTATTGTATCGCTTGTTGAGGTAGCACAAATGCAGAAATCAGATCAACTGTCTATATCAGTATTGTACAAAAATTAGACACAAAATGGTTGGGACTAACATTAAAGATACTCATTCACAGACTTCAACTTAAATATCAACTATATCTAAAACTATCAAAATTGTATGGAAATATTTTTGGAAGCAGGAAAGTAGTGTTCTGATAATGACATTTTAGTGCAAATGGACATACAACTACAAATGATGGTGTTTCATGTAATAAATATCTACCCCTTATGTCATGGTATAGACACTTTTAGTGCATTTTTGTGACTTTTATTGCATATTTCTTGCAACATATAGGTCAGTTAGTCTTAAAATAATAAGAATAAATTTTTTGACACAATTTCAGACACTAAACGGTATTTTGAAATTATAGAAAAATAAACCAAATCTGTGAACTAGTACCTTTAATATTAAGCATGGTCACATACTACTGCCTGACAACAAATTGTTATACCATGTAAACCTTAAACAATAAATTTACCAATAATAAAAAAAAGCTGAGATTTGGTTCATAATAAAAACATTGACAATGGCATAAGATGCATAAATGTCAAAAAACAAAAACAATATTTTATTATAAATTTACATGCAATAATTCATAGATTTTGACCCATACAGTCAATGCATAATTCATCAACATGTGTATTAAAACGGAAGCTGCGTATGTTTAATGGAATGAATAAAAATTATGAATTTAGTGAAGAAAAAGGCAGTTGATGATTTTAGTTATTGCACTTTTAATACAAACATAGATAACATAATATAGTCTTACAAATAAACCTGATACTCCAGGACATTAACAAATGTCTACTTGCCTGTGATAACTAAACTTTAGGTTCGAGCAACAAGTTTTTGCTGCAAGTCAAGTGATTGGGCAACCATAACTTATAACAATTAACTCTCAATTTTTTTTGTACTAGCTATCTCACCACAGTGTTTTTACATCATTCATTGCTTTAGAATACAGTTTTCTTAATACCTACAGATGAAGCCATACAGGTTAGTAAAAGGGCAAAAACAATCAACTAACCAGACTATATTAAAGAAGTAAGTTTCACTCGCTTAAATCATTTCTTTACTAGGTCTAACCCTGTGTCAACACAATTTAAGTCATTTTCCGGCATCCATCACACTTAGCCTAAATCACATACTGGAATTACTAAACTTTATACCCAAGCTGGTTACAAGCAAATTTTTTTTCATTTATTTTCTAATCTTGTTATCTATGTCTCTGCCCTTATCAATTGTCACAAGTCCTTGGCTTGTGGCAAGTTTTTGAAGGCAATAACTGAACTATCAGGTCATATTTGTTTAACTATATCAGAGTTTATTCCGTTTTACAAAGAAATGATGTATATCTATCTATATCTGATACTTCAGCACTATCCTCTACCTCCGTGTTACCTTCAGGGGCTGGTTTTAATATATTGTCCATCATAAAACCCCTATTAGGGGTTTCACTTGAACTTTCAGCCCTTGATGTGGGACTTGCACCTTGAGGAGGGTGGGATGGTCTCACTTGGGGCCTTAAAGGTTGGTTTTGACCCGGAGGACTACCCTGACCCCAAAATCCATGTCTAGGGGGCCCTTGTATACCATATTGCATACCTGGATGGTATGGTCCTTGACCTTGCTGTGGTGGACCTTGAGGACCCATAGGGTAGGGACCGTGGTGTTCTGGATAGCCATGTCTTGATGGGCCATATGGACCGTGATGAGGATAGCTTGGAGGGAACTGACCCGTATAATTAGGGCTCTGAGGCCCTTGAGGATTTTGGGGACCATAGCCTTCAGGTCTGCCAGCCATCTGAGGTCTGTAGTTGCCAGAGTAATATCCCTGGGGGGTTTGTTGCATATGACTTATATATGAACCACTATGTTGGAAACTATTAGGTGACATAGAACTATGGTTTTGATGGTATTGAGAGTTGGGTGACTGATGTCTTGGATGGGGACCTTCAGATGGGGGCATGTTTTGTGGGTAAGGACCAGGACCTGGGGGTCCTTGAGGGCCATAAGATGGGGGCTGTGGATGATAGTTATGAAAACCTTGATGAGGAACAAAACCTTGCATATTTGGACCAGAATAGTTAGCTTGTGAGTATGGCGTAAAGCTACTTTCATGCCCACTGTGCATTGGTTGACTACCCATAGCAAGATCTCTCATTCCTTGTAAAGGGTTGATAGCAGAGTCTCCACTTCTATTTTCACTCATTCGACCTTCGATCACTTGTTTATTTTCAACTATAACTCCTTGTCTAACTTCAGGTTTAACAATACCAACAGGAGCATTTTGTTTATTTCTAACAGAAAGTGGACTATCATCTTTATTTTTATCAAGTGTAGGAGAACACTCAGTCTTATCAACAGTGGAATCGTCAGGCGATTTAACTGACTCAGTGTTTTCAACATTTTCTTTTTTAACTTCAGGCATTTTTTCAACCATTTCACTAGAGTCACTAACATTCTCTTTAACATTCATAGAATCATCTTTTACCTCACCTTCTGCTACATTACCAGAGTCTGACTCAGTTGATGTTTTTGGTTTACGACCGCGCTTCTTTTTCACAGGTTCAGCATCAGTCTCAGAAGCAGGAGGTTTCGCTTTTGGTTTTCTTCCTCGTTTTTTAGGAGTAACTTCATGAGTTTCAGTATCACATAACGCTTCTTTAGCTTTTCTACCTCTTTTCTTTTTCACTGGAGTAACTTCAGCGGAAGATGACATTTCCTCTTCAGTGGTTTTAACATTGTCAATAGCTTGTTCAGCAGACACATTATCTAACTTCTCAGTGGTATCACCTTCAACACTTGTTTTAGTAGTCATATCTACAGCACTGTCTTCAACTTTCTCTTCACCTGTCACAGCACCATCACTAGATACCTTATTAGCATCATTAACAATTTTTTCTACATTTTTCTTTGCAGATTTTTTCAAAGCGACTTCTTCACCACTACCAATACCAATCTCTTCCCACCCACTTCCATCATCACAGCTAGAGTTAGTATCATGAGATTCATTCTTTTTATCATCATCATCATCTTCAGTTTCAGATTCAACCAGTTTCTTCTTGACAACAGTTTTAGGTTTCTTAACTTTATCATCCTCACTAGTGTCACTCTCAGTTGTATCTTCAGATTCTTCAGCCTCAGTCTCACTGTCATCTGGAAGCTCTTGGAATTTCTTAGATTTTGATTTCTTGGTTTTAGTAACATTATCACTTTCTTCTTGGGATTCTTCACTGTCATATCTGAAAATTGAAAGAGCAGATAAGAAAAAAACATATGACATATCTAAGAATCAGGCAAACATACAGGCTTACCTGCAATTGTGACCCACAGAATTTGTTTGTTTGTTTTGTTGGGTTTAACGCCATAGCATCACATTGTATAGATCATATAATGGTGGTCAGTCAACTTATTCACTGTTCCTGGAAAGGCTAAATCTCTGGATTTAGCTGTTAACCAACTACTAAGCACATACTTTCGTCAGTGACTGACAACTGCCCTACATAAAAGAATCATTGGTAAGAGATAGAATGGCCGTAGAAATAATTTCATGACCAAGCTCCAAGAAAGTATGCCCCTCCTGAGAATTCAAGCCACAACCCCTTGATCAGTAGACTTGCGTGCTACCAACTGAGCAAGTTGGGTGGATCCCAATGAATTTAGATAATTACAATGAACAATGACTATAAATAAAACAGACATACATAAAAATCTTAAATACATACTATCCTAATCATTGCCTTAAATTTAGAGAGCTAGCCTTATATATCATGCTGTACAGTATAGGGCAAACCTATCAATTACCATGATTAAATGAAATAAGTATTTTAACTAACTCAAATCAATTTTACTTATCCCAGGCATCCGGTTCAAATGTTTTTATATCATGAATTAGATGAATGAGCTTTAGGCTACAACATGTTAATGATGTGTTCTATAGATTTTCTGGGGAAAAATGGGTCGAGTGAGCAAAGAAAAAAACTTAATTCAGTTGCGTCATATAGTGTTTGACCAACTTTTTATGAGCAAGCTAGGATATAAAAATCTTTTTTTGTACAAACCATGAAAAGTAAGGTGCGAGCAACGAGCAAATCCATAGAACATAGGAGCCATAGTAATATTAAAATGATTTGGGATATGCATAATCAGATCTTGAAATTCACAAATCCAAGATTTTTGGATGGCACCGTATGTTTACAAATTATAAGTAAAACCAGTTGATTAAACTATGTAAGGAATACAAAAGAGAGAAAGACACAAACCTTGCAGTTTTAGAAGGTGGTTTCTTTCCTTTCTTTTTCTTTGGGGTAGAATCATCACTCTCCTCTTCAGAACTCTCTGAAGAAGAAGATACTTTTCGTATTCTTTGTCTCTTTCCTGATCTTGGCCTCTCTTTGGCTTCCATTTTCTTGGATTTCTGTTGACGCTTTCTTCTTTTATCTTCAAAATCAGAGTCACTTAGTTCAGATGAATGGAAGGAGTCTTCTTGGTCTTCAACTTCAGTTTCGTCACTATTAACTTCTCTATAATTAACCTTCTTACGTTGTTTTCTACGAGTTGATCTTACCCTCTTATCATCCTCACTTTCAAAGTCACTGTCCACAACTGTAAGTATATAAAATATCATGTACAAAATCATTTTCAAGACAATTAGTATGTTTTACTGTACAAGCATAAGTTCAGTGGTAGGATGCCCACTAAGATATCAAGAGGTACTGGGTTTGAACCCCACTAGAGACACTGTTTATCTCTTTGAGCAAGAATTTTAACTACAACTGTGTCACTCCACCCTTGCATTAAATAGGTACTGTGACTCACAGTGTGAGGGACACTTGCTTAAAGGTGATTTCAATGAACAGGGGTTATGATTTATTATTGTGAAGTCCGCTGAACATGTATATTGAAGTCGACTTCACAGTAATATATTAATGATTTAAATTCACAGACAAGAATGACATGTACAAAATAACAATAATTCTCTCACTTAACAATCTAATTCTAAAATTCAAATCTTGGTAAAAGTTGAAAAAAACAAGTCAGTTGACCATTCTACCATTACCACTTTGCTTCAAATTATCTATGTTCAGAATTTTCAACATGAAATAACTTTCAAACTACAACAACAATGTCCCCTTCACAACAAATATACCAAACCCCTGCTAATGACCATCACAAGTAGGATTCATAGTACAGGGCTGGCGAACCAATTGTCAGTTTTGTCCATGTTGTCCCAAAGCAAGTACAGACAAATGGAATTTTCAATAATTTTATTCTATAATAAAATTAAAACAAGTAACTTGTATCAGTCAGCTAGAACGAACAAGTTAACAATTTTAACATTTCACCAATCCTGCAGTATACAAAAATCAAACTATAAACTTACTGAAATCTTTAAATCTCTTTGACCTTCCTCCTCTACGTTTAGATCTACGTTGTCCTTTACGAGTTCTACCATAAGACTTGCCTATACTATCTTCACTAATATCTTCACTCTCATATGGTTCTGATGATTTAGTTACATCAGTAGCATTAGACGCACTGTAAATAATCATGTTCAACTTATATCAACAACTTTATACATAAAAACAACAAGAAAATACAAAAATAACATAATAAAAAATATATAATAAATCAGTCTTTCATTAGTCTTTCTATAAAATATGCTATTTTATTCATTTTACAATACAAATGTGTGTCATATAACAAACTAAGCTTAAAACTAGGGCTGTGGATCGTTGAGCAAGTGGCGATCCGATCTGAACCACGATTCATGTGTAACGATTCACCATTCAAACCACGAATCACATGTTAATGTAGAAGCATGTAGAATAAATGCTATAACAAAAATAAGTGAACAATTACAGAAGCTTTTACTAAATGGAAAACTATGTACTCCAAACATTTCTATTACCAAGCGTTTTATGGACATTTTCGGTGGTAACATTTATGTTAAAATGTGTATCAAACGAAATTTAAAATTAAATTTAAATTTGCATAAGTAGTGCAGTTCGATTTCAGTGGTAATTAAGCTGAAAATGTTCTTCCATTATTCCCAAAATTAGATCTCGATTCCGATGATTTCAGACGTGACGAATATTCGTACTCGATGTTCTGGTCGGGATCGCGAATATCCGAGTACTCGGATACTTGCAGCCCTACTTAAAACAGGATAAAATTTAAAAAGACACAATTTTCACAAAATTCAACGATTTATTAAAATCAGAGTGTATATAATCATTCATGGATGACATTGACAAAGTTTGTGGATGTTTTCCCCTTGGCCCTTGGCAATATGTGGGAATTTGTAAAAAGATTATCTGGTACAAGGTTTGATGCTATAGTATAGTTACTCATACCTTTGTATAATATATTGACAAGCACAGGCAGACTGACATTTTTGGCATGAGCTAAGATAAGTTAAAGAGAAAACAGTCTACGAAACTAGGATATGAAATTGTTTGCCCAAACAGGTAATCTTGGTAGCAAGCACTATATCTTGCTTGTAGATATTTGGTTGCCCAAAAGGAATTTCGGTTGCCCAAACTAAAAAGTAGTTGTCCCGGGCAACCAGACATCCACTAATTTCATAGACTGTGATAATATGATAAGACATACTCAGAAAGTTGATAATCATCAGTATCATCATCATCGACATCTTCATCTAATTCTGTAAGTCTTGGTTTACGTTTACGTACAGGTTTCTTTTCTACTTCCTCATCCGATACACCAAGTATATTAGACATATCTTTACCTCGACTAATACCTAGACAAGAAATGTAATAAGGAAACCACATTAAAGCCAGATTTAAAAACTTTAACGCAAAAATTACAAAGGAAAATAATCTATAATAAAGCCAGGTAGAGTTGTGGTTACTTTCTAATTCTGTTCATGGCATGGTATGTTATCATTGTATGAAGTTTCATAAAGATCTGACAAAAAATGGCAGAAATATGAGGTAAAGAAAAACTTTAACACAAAACTTTAACGCAATTGTTAAGGACACCTGACGCCCAACCGACCGCACACCCACCTGCCCGCCTGGGTTTCGCCAAACTATAAGCCAATTTTGCTAAAAATGCTGCTAAAAATAAAACATTACTTAGAAATATTTGAATTGCATCTTTTACATAAATCAAATAAAAAATTCATAGAGCTAGTTCATTTAGCTCAATCAGTAACACACAAGTCTACCAATCAAGGAGTCGTGGATGCAGGACAAACTTTCTTCGAGTTTGAAAATGAAATAATTTCAAAGCCCATTGCCCGTCCTACCACCAATTCTAAATCATGTAGGGGGGCTTGTCAGTCACTAACAAACTTACATGCTAAGACAATGGTTAACAGGTAAATCCAGAGATTTAGCCTTTCTAGGTACAGTGAGTTGGTAGATTAACTGCTGTTATATGACCTACAAAATGTGTTGCTACAGCAATAAACCGAACCAAACTAAATTCATAGGTTGTTTTTAAAATCCACAATCAAAAAACATTTGGTTTAGTTGACACAAAGTTGTAAAATCAACTTGTCCCATATTCCTAGTAATTTTATTTTTTTATTTTTGTTGGGTTTTAACACCATAGCAACACATTGTATAGGTCATATAACGGCGGTCAGTCAACCTACTCACTGCTCTGGGAAACTGGATTTAGCTGTTAACCAACTACTAAGGGCATACTTTCGTCACACTGACTGTCAACTGCCCTACATAATTAAGAATCATTGGTAGGAGGGAGAATGGCTGTAGAAATAATTTCATGACCAAGCTCCACAAAAGTATGCCGCGCCCAGGAATCTAACCCACGACCCCTCGATTAGTAGACTTATGTGCTACCAACTGAGCTAGCCAGGGGGCTCTCCTAGTAATATATCTAATACATATATACAGTTTTTCACTGGGAAACAAGCCTGTCCCCTTCATGTGATAGTAAAGCCTGTCTTACCTGGTGGTTTAGTTTTTCTAGGCTTTGGTTCTTTAGGAATACTTAGATCTTCTTCAATAGCATCCATGATAAGTTCATCGTACTCTTCAAACCTATAACTAACAGATTTCTTAGATCTACAAGCTCTCTGTACAAACTTCTGTTTAGAGGATTTCTTTGAATGTCTAGTTCCCTCCCTTTCTGAAGAACTCTCTGATTCGGAGGTAGAGTCTGAACTTCCACTTCCTGAAGAGCTTCCAGAACCTGTTTCTGATTCAACATCACTTTCTTTATAATTTGGTTTCTTCCTTTGTCTAATCTCTGGTTTTACCTAAAAAGATATAACAAGTAATTTCTTGAAGAAGCTTATAATAGTATAAATTATACCTTGCATAAAATTACTTCTTCTTTACGTATATAAAACATAGCGGGCCGTTATGACGTGATAGTGCTCGCTAATATGATAGTGGCCCACTGACGTCATATCCAGTCAATATCATAAAATGCTTGTTTATTGGCGTGTAACCAACATTGTAATTGTCATGAAGCAAAAAAAATTCGGGAACATGTAAACAAAGTTTATATTTTAAGATTTGAGCTATTAAATGATTAAAAAATTTCATTCTTTTGCTTCAGCAAAAAAGTTTTAAAAATGTGTGGTATAAACTATGATATAAGAAATAGTACACGCATCTGAGGGCCTGCTGGTCTAATAGTGACCTCTCAGTAAGCTCACAAACATATAGTAGATCTCAGCCTTAGGCTTCGGTCCACTCTACATTGTAGGGCTGAGAGGTCACTATTAGACCAGGAGACCCTCAGTGGTGTGTGCTGTCTTATATATAGAAAGATTTTTATTCCACATGTAAATTTAGCCAAATACCCATGTACATCAAAATATATTACAATTGTCTAGTATTTTCTTTAAGAAGCAGTGTGATAACTATTGAGGTCACCTATAGTCTGTTTACCAGAGCATATGTTTTTGTCAAGTCTTTGCAATGTAATAGCATTTTACAGTCTAAGTTTCATGCTCATGTACATTCATTGACTATACAGCAATTACCTATGGTCACTGGCTACTAAGTTTTATCTATCAATCTCCCTAGTGAGCATATTATTTTGCTTAAATGCAGCTATGTAGCTGATATATTGGAGTAACAAAATTATACCACCCTGGCAGGTACCCATTAATACCTGGTTGAAGTGAAGCACTTACATGTAAAGTTCTAGCTAAAGAAAATTAACAGTACACCACTGGTGCCAAAATCAGTTAGAAAAATTTTGAGCCACAATTATCGATTACTATTTCCATGGACAACAAATTCACAGAAAATTAGCCAGTACTCAAGAGAGGTAATTCACTTCAGTCTGCATGCTGTAATGGCGGATTCAGTAGAAAAATGTGTTCAAGAACAACTTATCTACATGTATATCTTTCTGCGGCAATCCATTGACACAAATAAACTAAAAGACATATACAATATTATACATTTTTTTTCCATTTAAGTAGATGCATAGTTTGCATGGCTATGTGAGACAATGAAGAGAATTTAGCTACATAAATTTAGGCATCCAACCAATTATAATCGGAAAATCAGTCCGTTTAGCCCAACTTATTTCTCCAATTAATCGATTGTGGTTTATCCAACAGATTGACATAACTAATTCTAACCACCTACCTGTATTTCTGGTTCCTTCAGGACATTATCTAAACTGATTGATACAAATGCTAATCTTTCTTTCCTGTAAAAATATTTATTAAAAAATATCATTATTTGTATTAAGGTCTATCTATACATTTCATGCTTCTAGCATAATGATTATAGTAATACAGAGTGAATGAAGATTCAGCTATTTCAGAAAATATAAAACCTTATAATAATTATAACTTTTTTATTATTGGGTTTAATGCTGTGTCAACACAATTTTGGTCATTTTACGACATCCAGCGCACCTAACCTAGCTTTCCTGGACCCTTGTCTATAACCAGTACTCACCTATCCTTCCACAAGGCTGGAAATTTCCCCATATATCTTATCGTATTAAGATATATATATATTATTGTCAAATTTTTTATGGAAGGGTTTAACCTCCCCTGGTAGGATTCGAACCTGTACCCCCTTCAGATGAGGATACGAGATTCCAAATCCGGGACACTACCAACTGCACCACCGACCCGGGTTTAATTATATCTTATATCCACAGTATTCATAATTACCATGACACCAGAAAAAAAAATATGGTAAAAATGTTTCCAAAACATGACGACATAATAACTTCATAAACATAAGAAAATGCAGAATAAAGTATGAAGGTCAACCAGGTCTCACATCAGATATATATACAAGATACAAGATATAAACTTTTATTTATAGTTAGTATTATATACAACAGTTAACAGTAGCTATGAATAGCAATTAGCCGACATAAACATAGTTTATTCAATTATTACAAAATCAATAGAAATAATAATAGCAATAGTATATGGCAATGTGGAATTTAAAAAGTTTATACAAAAATAAAAATGTGTACACAGTATACAAAAGTTTGTTAAATAATTATAATAAGATATGGCATAGTAAATGAACTAAAGGATACATAGTGATTTAAAAACAGAAATGGAAAACGTATATTATATCAGAACAAAAAATAAAAAGAATGAGGTAGCTACTGATCTTGACCAAGGCCTAAATACTGCTATATACTAATAAAATCTTAAAAGAAGTCTTTCATGATATCTTTTTACAAGTGCTAAACAAAAAGGTTCAAGATATGTGCAGATTTTGTTTGTTTTGACTAAGATTTCTAAATTGTCAGATTTTCCATCCAGTAGTGTAGTATTTTAACAATCAATATACAATAAACTGTCTGTTTTATTATACAACAATATATTACCTTCTCACTAATCTATCATTTTTTAAAATAGCTTGATCTAACGTCTTCAAATTTTCTTCTAATTTTTCCTTTAACTTTACCTGAAACAAAAAATGTCAACTTCTTAAACATTTATTACACAATAGTTGTTACAACAGACTGAAAGTCAATAGATAGTCAGCTCCTCATATGTTCATATCACATCAAAAAACCTGCGGTGCTTTTCACAAAAATTCTTAAGAAAAATATCTTCATAAGTCAACAGCAAAAAAACATTAATAATACGCTCATTTTTTGGCTTATCAATTCCAAATATTATAGAATTATGTAGAATATTGTATACCTTTTGAAAATCATATCATAGTTATGCTCATTATCTGTCTGAAGTGCTAATTATATGAAACTGACGTACGATGATTTTTTTCATAAGAAATTTTGTGAAAAGGAGCACTGCTTTGTTGTTTCCTGAGCAAGAAACTATTCTACCATCTCAATACTGAGAAACCAGCAAGCCAAATAAGTATACAATAAAAATTATTCTAAACCAGAATAACAGGACACTGCACCTTGCCCGTATTCTCTAGTCCCTGCCCCTTTTTGCTCATCCCTATGAAGAAATAGTTCATTTAAAACATTAGCCTTTGATCTGCCCAGTCCCTTTTTTTTGCCTCCTGCCCTTTTATAATAATCCCTGGTATATAAATAAAAGTATTTATTTTATTTTGTTTGGTTTAAAGCCATATCAACACATTGTATAGGTCATTTAACGGCGCCCAGCACACCCAACCTAGCTGTTCTGGACCCTTGTCTATAACCAGTACTCGCCTACCTGTCCACAAAGCCAGAAACTTCTCCATATACCTTATTAATGGAGAAAAATTGACATTATTGTCAAATCTTCATGAAGGGTATAACCTCCCCAATAGGATTTGAACCTGTTCCCCCTTTCGGACACTAGATTCGAAATCCAGACGCTCTATTAACTGCGCTACCAACACCGGTTAAAAATAAAAATGTCTCACTATACTTACATGTTCACAAGGTGGACAGAACCAATCACCATCAGGTATTATCATCAATGGTGGACGTAAACAAGCTGTATGATAGCCAGCGTCACATTTATCACATAATAATATCTAAAATATAAATTATAGCCAGCGTCACATTTATCACATAATAATATCTAAAATATAAATTATACAACATCTTAGAGTATAGTAAAGTTACAATATTAAGTAGCAACCCCAGTAAAAATCAGTAATCGATTTACCAATTTAAAATATATCATATTTTTAAAAGGTAGTTTGGTTTAAATACAAAATTTTCTAATAAGACGTTAATTGTTTTTTAATATTATAATAAATTAAGACCATGGTGAATTTGAATTAACTTTAGCCATATAACAACTTAATCTCTTCTTTGAAAATTGGACCATACAAATAATTATTTATGTATCACACTTATACATTAGGTATTGCCAGCTGCTGTGGACAGGAAATTTAGCAATGATTTGAATATAGTCAAAAAGAAGGTATAGTAAATACAGCTCATTTAGGATAACTTGAGACAAACAACTAGGTTTGTTTACATAAATATGTATACAGTTACCAGTTACTTAATTTTAGAATATGTCATAAACAGACAGATAAAAATCAATAATTATGAGTACTATACACTGGGGTCAAAAAGTTTACTTTACAAATTGTTAAATTTTTACGTTTTGGAATATATTTAAACACACCTTACTTGTCGTTATTAGTAACTAATATACAGCTTATCATTAACTGTCAACTATGTTCTATCATATATATTTTTATAATAAATGTACAATTACATATTAAACCAAATGTGTCTGCGTTAGTTTTTGCTATAAAAAGATAAAAGAAAATATGAAACAAATTACAAGTGTAAAGAAACTTTTGGACCCCAGTGTACTTAAATCTACATGTGTATAAAAATCGTTGTATCTTGTCTCCAGTTATCCTAAACGAGCTATACTAAATAGGCCATTAAGATTCATAATGTGAAAGTTATCAACAAGAACATAACGTACCCATTCAGGTTGATGAGATCTTAAACATTTAACACAAGCAGCTTCCTCTTCTATCACCTCTTCTTCTTTCTCTGATATAGATATACATTGTATACATGTACATCATGTATATACTTTTTTTTAACATCGTATTCAACACATATTTAGGTCATATATATGACAGGCCAGCTCTTCCTACTATAGGTCTCTTGGACACTTTTCTATCACTAGTACTAACTTACCCTACCACGAGGCCAACAACTCATGTATAGGGTATGACCTACAGTAACCGGACTTGAACCCGCGATCTCCGGATTCGAAGTCAGACATGCTAACCTCTACGCCACGGCCGTACCCATTTTAACTATAGGTCACTTTGCAATCACTCAAAATGCGATCACATGAGTTGTTGAAATCACTTAGAATCAAGCTAAGATTTCAAACACAGGTCATTCTATTATTACCAATAAAATCTTAATTATTGATCACTTGTCTCCATAGTGACTTTAATGTCAAAACAATGACTGAGGAAAATGTGATCATTCAATGTTGTTATCACTAGAACTGTTTAGAAGTCCCCATGCCTCTTCCAGTGATCATGAATCAGCGTTTTTTCCCGTATTTGGGGAAAGGGCCTGGGGCCTTTCTTTATGTAGAACATTTGGGGATTTTTTTGCAGTTCCATATATAGGGGAACAAAAAATTCAATGTAAACTCCAAATTTTGGGAAGACTGCATGATTTTAAAGAAATTTCAGGAGGGGAAGGCGCCTGTAAATGACCCTGTTATATAAAGAAAAAAGGTCTGTAAATGCACTGAATATGCCTTACATATAATGGAGAGTTAAACAAAAGTAACCAAGTATTAATTGCTAAACAGAATTAATACATTAACTAGTTTTTCTCAAGCTTTGAAGTAAATGTAATATCATTCTATGAAAACATAAATTGAGTAAAAAATGCATCTTTTTAATAACAGTCATAATATAGGAACATGGAAAAACAAGGGTCAGTATGTAAGTATGTATATTTTCAAACATTACAAAGAATAGAGATTTCTTAAACAAACATTAAAGATAATGATAAAGCATGTGGTTAAGTCTAACGCATTCTCCGTAAACAGAAATCCTGTTGAGAGTTGTCGTACAGTAGCTCTAAGGTTCTGATGGAGGGTCACGTCGAGATGACTTTTATGTCGACCAATTAATCCTTAGCTTTTATCTAGATGAAACACTTTTAATAACATTTTGATTTCATAATTTCTGTTTTTAGACCAAGGTTTGCAAGCTAATTAGACAGTGGTATTATTCACAGTCTGCGATTGGACAGCTCATTTCAAATTGCTTGACGTTAATGATGTAAACAAGTTACTAAACATAACGATTTCGTCATGAATATCAAAATGAGAAAAGGTCACCTGAATGTGACCCTCGTAAGAAAACGGCCAGACCTAAATTAGCGAGTAGAGGAGCAGAATATTTTAGATGGAGTTTTAATCAGATCGAGTCTAACAAATCCAATACTTACTACTTTGGGCTTTTTCTGCATGTCTAATAGCATTTCTTCCTTTAGGAATTTCTTCAACAACTGAAATCATTAATGATACTTCTTGATATTAAATAATGTATGCATTCACATCAGGGCTCAACATTAAGGCGCAGCCGACAGACATTCACTGGTTCAAGTTAGGTCCGGTCTGGTGGAGTTATCTCGTAGGTAGCCTGACCGGGCTACTAAATTTTGATCAAAACTTTAATTACCACAAAAAATCGATCCGATTTCAGTTAACCAATCTCAAATTTAAGGCTACAAAAACTTGTTAACGCTTTACTTACGAGCATCCTAATGCATTTGAAAGTAATCTGGTGCGTATGTGAGTGTTAAATTGAGCCGTCTTGAAGCGTACTAGTCCGGGGATTTCCTTACACACGTTCGATAAAATACGTAAATTCGGTGAAAGTAGGGGTTTTTTTCTTCAGAAAAATATGAACGGCAAGATTAAAGTTTAAACTTTCTCGAAATAAAATGATAAATTAGCGGGCGTCAAAATATATTTTAATAAAGAACATTCAATTTCCCGCGATCCCCAATATTTTTTATTACCGGCCATTTTTAGCGTACTAAGTCAACAAAAAAATTGGGTCACGCTTGTTTGAAGTTTTGATTCTACATGTAATTAACAATTAAATTAAAGTGGACTCTTTGATAACACAATGCGACATTGCAATTATGGCATTGTTACGCTATCAAACATCGACTAAGTGTTAAAAATACCTACACACATCTTATCTTAAATTGTTTACATCAATATCTGTTTAATATTGCCAACGCACGCTCATAGCCAAACAAAGGATTAATATTGATTTAATTGCTGCAAACAAATGTAGACTCCCCAGGGTACATGACATTGAGTTACGTACATTAAGGTAAAGAAATTAATATGACATACACCCATATACACATAGCATAATTATACTAACACGATCAAAGACTGTCGGCAATGTAATGTTATAGCCGATTATGCGACACATTTGCTCGGCCATTGTAACTATGCACATCTATTTATAACTGTCACGGCGTTTTAAAAGATAGTTTTATTTTTAACAAAAAATGAAAAATGACTTGTCCGGACCTTGGAAAATGTACGACTCGGAAAAATCGCATATTTGATTTCGTAACCCCCGATATTTTATAGAAGAAATCAAAATTAGATTCATTTTAATTTTTTTTTATTAGGTTATTCATGCATATTTAGCATATTTATGCATGGTAGTAATATTTTATCACAATAATTACTATGACTGCTATGAAATGAGACGTATTGTCAATTTAGACGGTAATAATTGAAACAGGAAAAATTGGAATGGTCAGGGCAAGGACCCTATAAATAAGGTCCTTGGTCAGGGCTAGTGAAAAATTGGTCAGGGCTAGTGGATTTGGGCATTTACTAGCCCGACCGGGCTAGTAAAAAAATAAGTTAATGTAGAGGCCTGCACATGATTGAAAAACAAAACTTGAAATAATATTTGTTAACAGAGAGATGTCAGTGAGCATACTTAGTGATTATGCCAGAAAAACATGGCCCTGCACCCTGCTCCTTTTCTCTCTTCCTTGCCCTTAGATGCTTCTTCTTGAGCAGAAATATCCCAGGACTTCAAGATCAGTCTTTAAAACTTTAATCAAAAAATGAATCAATTTATTTCATCACACTCTTTCACTAAAAAACTTTTATAAAATTAAAATAAAAAAGCTTTAATCGCAAATTGATATTAACCTTCTTTAGGTTCTTTTCTCTTCTTTTTCTTAGATTTTATCATAAATTCATCATCGTCATCATCATCATCTACAGGTATATACTCATCTTCAGATTCTTCCAGTTCACTGGGAATAAAATCAGGTGTTGGTGATCTTTTACGAGTACGCATATTTCGTACTCTTAAGCTTCGCCTTCTCCCACAATCATCCTCACTTTGTTCAACGGGCGTTTCTTCTATCTTCTTCTCAGGTTTCTTGATTTGTGCTGGAGGAGGTTTCTGTAATATAAAACAAGAAATGTAATGTGGAAACCACATTAAAGACGGATTTAAAAAACCTTAAATGCAAAAATTACAAAGGGAAATAATCCATAATAAAGCCAGGTAGAGTTGCAGTTACTTTCTAATTCTATTCATCACATGGTATGTTATCAATGTATGATATTCCATAAAGATCTGACAATTTAAATGGCAGAGATATATGCTAAATTGAAAACTTTAATGCAATTGTTACTACACCGGACGGCCTCGCGCCCGCACGACTGACCGCCTGCCCATATTTCGCCAAACTATTAGCCAAATTTTTTCTTGAAAATCAAGCCAAAAATTATTTTTTACGTGATTCATACCATCAGAAGGGTTTCACATTCTAAATGGTTGTTCAGAAACCAAGTGCAAATCCAAAAATCCTTGAGCAAGAATCTTTATCCTAACAGATAAAGTATTGTGAGACCATGATGTTAACTCGTAAGCTGTAAGGACTTCTTTTGTAAAAGCAAAGTGACTAAATTGTATCAGGCCACAATAAGTTGATGATATGTTCTATGGATTTTTCTAGGAAAAATGGGGCGAGCGAGCGAAGAAAATTTTTTTTAAAAATCTTAATTCAGTTGCTTTATATAGCGGTTTGACCAAATTTTTATGAGCGAGCCAGGAAATAAATATATTTTTTGTAAAAACCGTCAAAATTAAGGTGCGAGCGAATCCATAGAACATATGATCAATTTGTTGTGACCACAGTTATAAATAAAATAAGTCCTACCACAGGTGATTTTTTCGCAGGCTGTCTAGATTTCCCAACATTTTTGGTAGTCTTTGGAGTACTTCCTCTTCCCTTGCCAGCTACTTGACTTAAAGGTACATCATCGTCCGAGGATGATGTGTCATAGTTAGCTCCCCTTTGTCTTCCTCTGCCACGTGAACTTACACGACCTCTCAACTTGGATTTCTTAGAAGCTGGCTCAGCAGGCTCCATCTCATCCGAGTCTACAGCCTTTAAAAAATAAATATGATTAGCAACCAGAAAACAGTAAAATATAAGACATGACATATTCACATTTTGATGATTTCTACCGGTCCAGTGAAACCTGATTTGGTCAAGTGATTCTTCCAAGATCACTGGACAGAATGTCCTGTAATGTCAAAACACTTTTCAGAATGTCCACAGTAACCAGTTAGTAGTACAGTTAAACCTCAGAAAACAGAACACCCCTCTGACCAAACAAAAAGCTGAGTTTTCTGAATTTTTCGAAATGATGAACATTCATAAACAATAAAGAAGTTAATTTAAAATGTGTTGATTATTTGTTATGCCTTTCCTTAACCTGCTTTTAATTTAATAATAAAGTTTTAAAACAAAGACAGGCTGTCAACCAACCACTGATAAAAATATAGGAATTTATATAGGAATTTTATTTTCAAAATATAGGAACTTTTAGAGAAAACCAAGTAGAAATATAGGAACTTTTGAGCGTTATTCCAATACATTTAGGTCCCTTTACGCATACTATATCATTGCTCAAAGACTGAATAAGTACATGTTCTGAATAAATACAAAGACTGAATAAGTACATGTTCTGAATTAATACAAGTTTCAGTATCGGTGTATTACTTTTAATGACTAAATGCATCATGGACCAAACTACATGTACCTCTAAATGAAAAAAATAATATCTACAAACTATCTTGGAGTTAATGCATGTTTTACAAAATAATAACTCTTTTAAAGAAATGGTAAAATTTAAAAGAAAAAGGTATGACAATTTTACTTTGTCTCTAATCCCTCTATGTTAATGACTTCATTGTTTAAAGACAGGTTTTATATATACTAACTGGGTATAATAAATGAAAATATTGTGGTACCCGGAATATGGGCTTTAAATCTATCTTGAGAAAATAAATTCTTCCATCATTTGATCTGATACAAGCAGAAACCTGCCGTTTATTACAGCAGCCGATGTAGCCTTTCCTGATCCACGGAGCTGATGATAAGAGAGTATCAACTGATAATGCATCATACATCATAGCAAACTGAATGAAAGATTCATGCCAGTTACTCATCGAAGTAGCTAAATGAGGACTTCCAATTTTCTTATTTCATACAACTTTTTTTATCAGTGACACCAAAGGGAAGATGCTTAAATTATCAGTGTAGTCTAAAACACCACTTGAAGATGCTACATAAAAACTCTACTAGCTCTGGGCACATCATGTTTCATACAGAAATATTCAAACAATTGTTCTATGTTAAGATTGTGAATTCTGTCAATTTTGCTCTCACTTTTTGAACATTGTGAATGATGCAAGCCTAACATGAAAGTTCTAAATATAATTTACTTACAAAATATTTTTTAAGACTTCTAAAAAAAATTCTTTATGAAAATTAGTACGCCTAAACAGAGGTTACCTTTGGCATCAAATGTGTCACTTAAATGATCTTTCCATGCATGCCAAATATGGAGGTTCTTGACTTAATGGTTACATGAGATATTTTTGACTGTTTTACTAAAGTAATAACTACAATGTACTATATACATTGAGAGAAAAAAACACCCTAACAGGGCTAGTTTTGAACCTAAGGCTAAAATTTGTCACCCACAATCATTTAAGAAAAATACTAGACAATGTTTTCGGAAATACTATACAATTTCTAGCACTGTCAGTAAAAAAACAGGTTCATTGATTTATTTTCTTTCAATAACTATGTAACTATATTTTTGATGAAATACAATGAATGAGTGGAAGGATGCATGCCTACAGATTTAGAGATCTATAACACACCAGTGGTACCGTTAATTAACTACAAGTAAAGTAGGGTGTTGGAATACCCTTGCAATTGCTTTACTTTGTAGTATAATTTAGCAATGTATTTTATAGGTTGCAGTGAATGGGCAATAAGTGACATTGACTACAAAATAAAATTAGGTTGAATAGAACACTTTGAAAACTTGAACAAAGACCATTTCTTCTAAATTTTTCAAGAGGGTTTTTTAAAAAAGAGTTGCATAAGTAGCAAAGGGTTAGGGCAACTTGAATACTGACACTTGACAGCCACCTACCAGATCAACTCATTATAGGCACTTACTATATTCAACTTATAGGCAGTATAAGAGGAAACAGATACAAAATACTCAAATATATATGAAAAAAAACCAATTAAACATACTCGACATGTTCAAATTAGAATGATTTACAAAAATATAGGTATGATGGACAAAATATAGTATAAATATAGGAAATATAGGACACTTTGGAAAATATAGGAATGAAACCCAAAATATAGGAATTATATAGGAATATAGGAATTGGTTGACAGCCTGCAAAGATATTAACAATTGTCTCTATTCATATCAAACACACACTATCACAATTAATCATAATCAGTGTGACAGATAATTACACTCACTCAGTACTATTTCATTGATTGTTTTCTATCTAAAAGTTTACCAATGGAGATTAACAAGGTGTGAATGTTCAATAGACAGAGGACATAAGACCCTGACTAGTGAAAATTGCTTTGAGCTCTTGAAAATCATTTAAATCATAGACTTGGGTTAGCTGATTACTTTGGTCTCTACCAAAATAACAAATTTTTTGGAAGCTACTCATCCTGCAGGAGAAGCAGCTGAGAGTTTTCACTTGTTCTGCTGCAATATGTGCTTGTCCTGTACTTCACTATAGGAAAATGCAATTTGTATGAATAAGTAACAAATAAAATCTTAGCTGATCAATAACAAAATTGGACAGATTTTAGCATTCCTTTTGAAAACAACATCCACTTTACAAGAATACTGTTGTATTCTGTGTTTAAAACTTGAAATTTGATTATTTTGGGTAGAAATTTTACTCGTCATGCAGGACGAGTGCAGTCAGTATATCAACTTGTACTGAGTCAATTTGTACTCGTAATTATGAGTAGATGAGTGGATTTGTCAAGCCCTGTTAAGGTAAAGACTTTCCATAACAATAACTCAGCAATAAATGTCAAAAATATTATAATAAAATCTAACAATTACCTGTCTCTTTTGTGCTTTAGTTTTCTTTCTAGATTGAACAAGTCCTTTGATTTTTATAGGTGGTAAGGTTTCATTGCTGTCTTTGTTCTCAGTAACTTCATCATTATCATCTTCCAGTTTTTCTTCATCATCAACAGCTTTAACAGTCACACTTTCAGTTGTTATATTCTCATTTGTTTTACTGTCAGCAGTTTCAGCTGAATCTTTCTTTACAAGTTCATCATTATCAACACTTACATTCTCATGTTTATTATCAATTTTGTCAGTTGCATCTTTTCCAATATCAGTTTGTTCATGTTTCTTGTTTGATTCTTTCTCAACAAGGTCTTTATCTTCATCAACAACTTTGTTTAAAGCATTAACCACAGCATCAGTATCATTACCTGTTTCAGATTTAGCTTTTCCTTCACTATCGTTTTGTGTTTCCGCAGCAGTCACATCCTTCAAGTCTGATTTATTTGGACTCCTTCTGGTCACAGTTTTTATATTTCTTTTAGTGGGTAATTCAATATGTTCATTTTCATCTGTAGAACTATCTGGTGTGGTAGCTATTTCATCTTGTTTCCTTTTCCTAGCTTTCTTAGGCATTTCAACTTTATCAACCTTTCCTTCTTTGGATGTTTCAATACTTTTATCAGTCACAGTTTCAACATTTTCAGTAGTTGTTTCACTAGATTTTTGAACATTTTCTGACAAATTCTCGGTGTCTGTTTTTACCATTTCATTTTCAGACCGTGATTCTTTTACATAAGATGAAACATTTGAAGAATTATCAAGATTTTTATCACTAACCTTTTCAACAGTTTCAACTTTTTTCTCCTCTTTTTCATTTTGATTAGCATTAACTACCATTTCCTTTTCCGAATCTTTGGAATCAGTCTCAATTCTTTCACTACTATTAACAGATTCTTCTGTTGCTTTTGTATCTTCAGAAGAAATTTCTGTACTTTCAACCTTGTCAGTATCAATTTCTTTAGATTCAACAGACACAGTTTTACTTTCTTCTGCTGGGGGAACTTCTTTTATTTCAGTTGGCACCTCATTTTCCGATGAAACTTTCTCACTCAGAACATTTGAATCCTTTTCATTATTGTCAAACTTATCAACCTTATCAGATTTTGTGATTTGTTTTTCCTTTTCTTCACTCACCTCCACAATCTTTTCAGAATCAGTTATCTTATTGGAAGAAGTTTTATTTGAGTTTTCAGACATTTTATTATCTTCATTTTCAAGAGATTCAACTTCAGTTTTGTTGCCATTTTCTTTAGTGAACTTATCACTCTTTTTAGGCATTTCAATATCACTTTCTGTTTTAGTGTCAAGAACATTTTGGTCTTTTGGCGTTATATCAGACATTGATTTGTCAGACAGTTTTTGAGATTCATTTAATTCTGGTTGGCAATCATTGATGTCAACTAAATCTTTTTCAACACTAGGGTTTTCTTTTTGTTTATCAAGAGGTATGTCACTTTCATCCTCCATCGGTTCAAGATCCTTATCTTTGTCAGTCTGTGTTAAAGAATGTTCAGGTTTTGGACTTTGGTTATTGATTGATTTAACAACTGAATCAGAGCTTTGAGTTACTTTGGTTTCAACACAATTGTCATCTTGTTTAGGTGTTTTTTCATCAGGGACATCCTTTGTAGTAGAATCGGAATGAGTTGGTTTTATATTATCTTCAGATTTTTCATCTAACACATGTTTAGAACCATCTTTTGAAGGTTTTTCAACCCCAGCAGATGCATTCTCATTCACTGATTCTTTTTCTGAATTTGCAACCTTATTTATATCAAAGTTATTTTGATCAGATACTTCCATACCAGTTTCAGTATTCGAGTCAAGAGAAAGGTATTCCACATCTTTGTCAGTTTTTTCTTTTACAAAATCAACTTTACTTATTGTTTCTTCATCACTAACTTTTGTTTCTAAAGTCAAATCTTTACACTCTTTGTTATCTAAATTAGTTTTTTCAAGTTCGGAATCTTTACTAACTTCACTGTCTTTATTATTCAGATCGTTATCTCCATTAGCAGTTGACTCTGTGATAACTGACTTTTTATTACTTTCATCAACAGAGGAGTCCTGTTTCACAACATTAACTGGCTCTTCCATACTAGAGGCTGTCTTTTCTGTTTTTTCCTCAGCAAGATCACTTTCACCAACAGTTCCATCAACTTCATCCATTTTTTCACTTTCGTCAATATTGTCCTTTTTCTCAGCTGGATCATTTTTGTCTATGGTTTCACTTTGAACATTGTCAACCACTTCATCACTTTTATCGTTACTTTCCATTTTTTCACTTTCAACATTTTCATTTACTTTATCTGATTCATCAGCTTCCTCATTTTTCTCACTTTTTATGTTTTCCTCATTTTTCTCACTTTTAATGTCTCCCATACTTTTCTCACTTTCTTCATTTTTCTCACTATTATCAATTTCATCTTTTATTTCATGTTTATTCTTTTCATCATCTGTATCAGAGTCAACTAAGCCTTCTTCTTTCATTTTACACATGATTTTCTGAATTTCAGATCCTTTTTCTTTAACAAACTTGTCTTTCAACATTTTACTAGGTGAGTTCGTCTCACATTTAGCAAGTTTCTGTAGTGAGGTTTTAGTGTCAGCACCTAGATTACTGGTATCATTGGGTTCCTGTTTGATGGTTAAAGGAGATGGCCCTAGTGGTGTTTTCTGTCTAAATGAATCTCTGGAATCTTCATTGTTATCACTGACTGGTTCTACAATTATAAATACATGTAGAACAAAATAAAATAGTATTAGATCAGTCAGCAAAAATTAGTAAGTGTCTAGTTGCCAGGGACAACATGCGTTTCATTATGGGAACTTAACAAGATTTTCTGCAAGTTTGATCACAGGCCTTTTTCAGCCTATCTAATGGGGCCGAATATGGGCCCCATTCCCAATGCCAAATAATGACCATTTTTCCCAATTTCAAGAAAAAAAATCCCAATCTTGTTTAATCATTCCCTTTGAACCAGTTGTCTTTTGCCTTTACAAGAGACCATGAGATTTCATGTAAAAATAATACTTACATGAGAATTTGCATTGAATTCCTCATTGAACTGTCAGAACAAACTCTTTAAGAGCACTGCAACACTTTCAGAGACACCAAAGCAAGGCATATAAAGATTTAATGCAGAAAAATTAATGATGAAATTTCCATATTGGGTTGATTTGTTGATACTTTTTTCCCAAATTTGACTATTTTAAGCATAAAAAATTCCTAATTTGGGTAGGGGCCTTTTTCCCCTGAAAAAGCCCTGGATCGCTATCATAAATCAATTCAAGTTTGCTTTCTGACACAATACTTGGTCAGTGCCTAGAATCTTAATAAAAAAACAGGTTAGATTAGATGGAAAGAGAAAATATGAAGCTGGGTCACTTGAGTGAAACAATTTGGTTGCAAGAACTTCATGAACATTTATGATAAAGGTAAATATCAATATTGAAGTTTAATAATTCTAAAAACACAAATAAAATGGGAATCATGTGATTCCTGATAAGACCATTGTTTCTAAAGACAGTTTCAATTTAAGGTGTGTTCCTTACTCTTTTCAAATATCTTTAAAGTAACATTGCATTATTAGACCCAAGCAGATAATTCATTTTGATAGTAGAATTGTATTGTTTGTTTGTTTGGTGGGTTTAACGCCCTAGCAACACATTGTATAGGTCATATAACGGCGTTCAGTCAACATAGTCACTCCTCCTGGAGAGGCTACATCTCTAGATTTAGCTGTTATAACCATCTACTAAGAGCATACTTTCGTCCGTGACTGACAACTGCCCTACATGATTAAAATCATTGGCAGGAGGGAGAATGGCCGTAGAAATAATTTCATGACCAAGCTCAACGAAAGTATGCCCTGCCCGGCCGGGAATCAAACCTCGATCAGAAGACTTGCATGCTACCAACTGAGCTTGCCGGGCATTTGTTAGTATTGTAAAGTTGAACTGAATGGAAATAACTTAGGATAAACCATTCACCCTGCTATGGCCACAACAAGTTGATGATATGTTTTACAGATTTTTCAAGCAAAAAAATGGGGCGAGCGAGCGAAGAAAAAAAATTTTTTTTTGTAAAAACCGTCAAAAAAATATTAATTCAGTTGCTTTATATAGCGGTTTGACCAAATTTCTATGAGCGAGCAAGGAAATAAAAATATTTTTTTGTAAAAACCATCAAAATTGAGGTGCGAGCGAATCCATAGAACATATGATCAATTTGTTGTGGCCTATGATAAAATTCAACAAATAAACCTACCAGACTGATCAGAAGATTCTTGTTTCTCTTGTTTTATATCAGAACCATCTAATCCACTTATTAATCTAGCTAAATCATCTCTATTCCTACAATACAATATATCATCATTATTATTATCATTATTATTATTATCATTATTATCATCATCATCATCATCATCATCGTCGTCATCGTCATCATCATCATCATCATCATCATCATCATCATCATTAGTAGTAGTATTTTTATTATAATCTTAAACCACATTTGTAGAGCACTGTATATCATACATTAACAGGGTTAGAAATAAGCACTCGCCCTGCCAAGTTGAAAATCGACAGGGCAAGTTATTTACAATAATAGCTGTTCTGCCAGGCAAGTAGGCATTTCAGAACTTAAAACCCAATTTTGCATTAAAAGTCTTATTTAAGAGTTTAACTGGTTTTTCTCTGACTGATTGCAATATATTTGTTTTTCGATATAGTCAATCTTTCAAAATTTAAGTATTGTAGCGCAGAAAAAAACTCTATGAAAAGAAAAATCAAAGTTGATACTGTCAAAGAGTTTACTTGATAATAAAAGAGCCAAAATATAGATGATAAATGTTGGAGCAACCAAAAGGTACTGGGGGCAAGTTAATGTCAGGTTTAACTTGCCCCCTGCCCCCCCGGGTAAGTTGGTGTGAAATTAAATCTAACACTGATTATTATAGTAGAACATAACATGGACTTACATAAAACTGAGGGAGTTAAAAAAATTAAATTCCTTAACTGTACATACAATAATGGAATTCAAAATATAATTCATATTTTGGTCAATGCAAATCCCGAATCCAAAAAATGTCAAGGACAAAATAAATAAAATTATTCAGTTTGATAAGGCAACAACATGGAGCTTTAGGATATGATTGAACCAAAGCATATCTGGCTATCTGATGATTATCAGTCAGTCTGTTTGTGAGTCTTAAATTACAAACAGATTTATTACAAGAAATATAATGTGGAAAGTTGAAAACCACATTTTAGCCTAGTTGAAAAAAAATCTTACCCTAAATGGCAGAGAAAGATATCCAGCATAATGAAAACTTTAACACAAAAATAGAAAGGGAAATAATCCATAACTAAGCCACGTAGATTTTGGGTTACTTTCTAATTCTGTTCACCACATGGTATGTTATCATTGTATGAAGTTTCATAAAGAGCTACAATTAAACACAAGTATAAAGATATGATACCTGCAAACAAGTTCCCAGGATTCTGAATCAACATCATCTTGATGTTCTCTGTAAACTCGGAGATTTAATTCTTTGTCCTGAAAATGTATAAGAAATGTAATGTGGAAACCACATTAAAACCGGATTTAAAAACCTTTAACCCAAAAATTACAAAGGGAAATTATCCATAATAAAGCCAGGTAGAGTTGTGGTTACTGTCTTATTCTGTTCATCACATGGTATGTTATCATTGTATGAAGTTTTATAAAGATCTGACATTAAATGGCAGAAATATATGCTAAATTGAAAACTTTAACACAATTGTTAACGACACCGGATAATTCTTGAAAAAAAAAATTTATCCTACCTACCAACCCAACCAAAAAATTTAGGGTCCGTAAAGGGCAAACAAAGTATTTTTTAGATTAGGCCTTATCATGAATAAATATAAAGTTTGGGGTTGAATAAGTCAAACTTAATACAATAGAGAAATAACTTACCAAAAAGTACCAGTATGCCATGCCTGTATTATCACGACCCAATGGTTCAAATCTCATTTCTTCTATAGGAATCTCATTTATTTTATCTTTAAATTTATTATTACAATCAAATTGACACTCCATTAAATTCTGAAACAAATATAAAGTAGGTAAGTAAGTTATCACAAACATTTTAAACAAGTAGCTTGTTTTAAGTTAGTTAAATGATAAAAGATGATCAAGGGTAAACAATCAATAAAGAAAGTGTATTTATAACGAGCAGAATTTGATTTTAAATCATTTCCAAAAATGTGAACTAAACTGAAGAGACAGATTTTACAATAAACTTTCTTGATTCTGTGATCATAAGAAAATCATACTATTAAAATCTTGTTCTTTTTAAATTTATATAGTTTAAGTTATAACCTTAGTCCTATCAGTTACAACTGGTGAAATGAAGGGTAGATTGATGTTCTTTACCCAGGATAATTTGTTATTGTTTGTTCTTGAAACTATCAGGGGAATCAGAGCTCAAATTTAACAAAAAATGGACTTGCAAATTTCTGCGAGTTGATTTTATTTCTCCTCGCAAAATAAAAAAAGCACTCACAATTTCTCTCTAAATTTTAATAGCATATAATTATCATGTAGTAACTATTTATATATACAATATAAAAACCACATACCATTATATTTATCAATCGATAGAACAAGGGTGTTAAATATTTTGGGATAGACAATGAATATTTTGGATGTTTTATTGTGAATCTTGAATTAATACTATCATACTATCAATGCTGATTTGCACCTCATTAGTTTAGACAGTAAAATTTTTGCCATGATTTCAACTCGCAAAAATTTGCGAGTTTAAATAAAAGTTACTCACAGTTTTCAACATGAACTCGCATTTTGGAAGTATGAGAGCTTAAATTTGAGCCCTGGGAAGTGTAAGGTTGGTGCACCATAGAATCTGATTTAAACCACCTGTGGCAGTTATTATAAAACACGAAGTACTACTAACCTTCAACAGGGTTAATTTTGTAGATGTCTTTGCCAATTTGTATCCAAATCTTTCTAACTCCCAAGCATCTACATCTGAATATTTGTGACAGAACTGAAACAACAAGTAAATCTGTGAGCTAATGCTCACTAGTGATACCCCCGCAAAAATCTAAAAATATGCGACAAACAGGAAGTAGATGAGCAAGGAGCATGAAATCGCTTTACACCACATGGGACTATGGGATGAAGCAATATGCAAAGTATTAGGCTGCTGCATGTTATAGTTGCTGAGAAAACTGCGACAGAAATTTTGTAACGGACGCACGCATGCACACACGCACAGACAAGGGTAAAACAGTATACCCCCCTCTTCTTCGAAGCGGGGGTATAATTATAACATTTATATTTTATTAGTATAAGAAACATGAAAATATGATTATATTTTGAACACAAATACATAATACATTGTAGATTAATTAATTAATTAATCATTAAGAGTGATCCTTTTGAAGCAGAATTCCACATTATAGTGGCAATCAGTAAAGTCAAGCGATAAATGAGTACGTTTTAATAATAATGAATGCTGACATATTTTTTAATGTTTTAAGGTTAAAACACTGTCATATTATAAAACACCTGTAACTCTAGCTTTGCCAAGTGGGGATGTTAAAGAGTTACAGCACTCATGTGACACTAAGACAACAAGGCTAGAGTTACTGTAACCTAAATCAAGGCTCTTCTAATCTAATATAGATTTAGAAACAAAAATCTTCCAATCTGCTATACTAAAAATGTAGAAAAATGTTAAGTAGTTTGATTTTTTAATTGAAATTACATGGTGACACATTGTAGTCTAAGTTAAATTCTTGTCTGCAACTACATTTCAAAATTAGATACATACAATTGCAATGGTTGATAAAAGAACAAAATATTGCAGGCCTACCTTCACAATGCCCCTCAACCATCTTTCTGCTGTGACACTTGATAGCTTCTTGTGAGTTCTCCTCAATAATCTTACATGAAGATCAATCAATACAGGACTCACTGAATTAATAAAGATTGATCATTAAATCAAGTCAGAAATATGTTTCATCCCAATCAAGTATTCATTTTTTGTAAGAACTACTATTTAGTGGAACCGTCTAGATGAATCAACAGTGACTGCTCCGTCAATAGAATCATTCAAGACAGCACTCCAGAAGTTTAATTAGGCTGCACCCGGGCCTCTAAAGTTATTAATGCCAGATTAGTCACTAACTTTGTAAAAATACAGATACACAATTACACTCCATGAAGAGTGGGGCAATTAATGACTATGATGATTGTTGACATTAATGGTTTGACACAGCAAAAAGAACTTCTTGAAAGTCATTGTACCCTGTTTGCATCTATTTCCGCGTTACTAAGCGCTATAATAAATAAATATAATACAAAGTCTTATACATTTGTTTCCTTTTCTGCACAATACATCCATCAATCTTTCATTTATAGAGTAGCAAAGAGAAATTACATCAAATATTTACATTTTTCCATTTTACCGGCATAATTCAAGTCACATGACAACCACCATTACGCAAGGGAAGTAAATCTGGATCTGCGGTATAAACAGTCTATACCATAATAGGTTAGTAATATCAAAAAGTTAACTGTTCAAAATTCTTAACGAGTTCAGTCAGCACACAATCATAGCAAAAGTTATGTAAAAAAGTTAACATTAACAAGATCATTTACACAAACATTCATACAGGTCTGTTACTTTTTGTTTGTATTACTCTTCTTTTTCACAATGGGGGCATCTAAAGACAGTTGCCCTCCTGAGCGGTTCACTCTGCAATATTTGGCAAAAATATCTTTCTATTACAATTTGTAGGGGTAAATTTAATATAATCACACAAGTAAAAGTTAAAAACAGTCTGACTAAAATAAAAGTTTGTCAAAATCACTGCATATATTCATCAAAGTGACATATGAAATATACAGAGCTTGACTAGACTATCCGAAATGTGAATATCCGAACATGTGAGCACTTACCATAACACCGTTCATCTTTCGTCGCGTAGAAAAGGGTCAAGGATGGATTTTGAACAGTGGCATTTGAGTCAGGACAAAAATGGAAAGGATTGCAACCATAATCTACCGTAATGCATTTATTTACAAGATGATAAAGCCTTTTTCTCAAGCAGTCTTTGTTTGTTTTTCTGCGAGTCTATTAACCGGTTTATTTTTTATAATTATTCTAATCCAGCTTACCATTCTTCGTGTCTTCGATATATTCTTGTAGATCGGAATAACCAATTTCTGGCAAGCTGAGTGATTCGCCATATCTATCCAGAAATGAACAGATTACTGCGAAATTTGGATTCGATAAACAATCACTTTCGGCTTGGGTCGCCATCTTGTTTATGCTAATGAATAAAACCTCTACCTAACCGTTCCCATCATGCACGAATACACATATCGATCCATCGGGGGATATTGAAGGGACCGGGCCCATTGATTTGATAACCTGTAAAACTCAAAATCATTTTACTTTAATTCTGCCCAGTTATCTTTATAAAAGCAAAAATGTCATTTTAAGGATTTCATGCTTTTTCTCAATCTCAATGTATGCTACAATAAGCAATCCTCGATTTTATATGTGGGATCTAATAACACAGCAGATAGGCTTATATTTCATCATTCCCTGGTAACAGCTCAGAGATTTTTAAAACTTTCTTTTAACCTTTTAACTTATTATTAATGGAGAAATTGACATTATTGTCAAATTTTCATGGAAGGGTATACTCATGGGACTAATTGGGAATCTTCGAGGAAAGAAAGGCTATTGTTATTTTATATATGCGCTATGTACATGATGACATTCAATTACTAAATTGTCTAGAGAGTCAAATCAGCGAAAAGTACATTTGTATGTGCGTGTTTACCTTATTAGTAAATTCATAGACCTTGATTAATATGTGCTGCTTTTGACTTGCTATGTATTTTATCACACGAAGCAAGAGTCAAAATTAGCCTCAAGGTCTTCAATCCCTGACCAAACTCTAAATTTAGATTAACAAAATACACGATTGTATCAAATAGTACAACAAAAAATAATGCGACCTATATATAGAGTACTTACTATCTTTGTCACAATGAGTGATGATCACGCTTATTGGCAGATTATACGACAGTGGTCTATTAAATACATCTAAACATTAAAATACAACCGATTTTAATTAAATGATAGTGATCGAAACAAGTCCTTGATTTTTTCATAGAACATAATTATGCCATCTCATTAATGACTTGTCATGACATGCCAACTTAGTTCATGGAATTTCCTGAAATCACACAAATTAAGTAGTATACGAAATTAGTGGGTGTCCGGTTGCCCGTGACAACCACTTTTAAGTTCGGGCAACCAACAATTCCTTTTGCGCAACCAAAATTCTACTAACAATAGATAGTGCCTGCTGCTAAATTGACCTGTTTGGGCAAAATATCTACTTTCATATCCTAATTTCGTAGACTGATGAAGTTTCATAGAATCACTTGGATACGCGTGGATACACATATATACTCTCATGGAATTTAAACATTGAATTAAAGTACTGTCACTTCATTACAAGAATTTGAACACTTAAAAATCATTTTATACGACCTTCAGAAAAAATCATGACCTCAAAACTTTGAACAACAAAGTAAATAGATGTTTATCTTATTTCTTACGCCACTCAAAACATGTTTATCTGTATTTAATTTTCATTGGATTTTACGCCGTTTAGCAGCATTTACACAAGGAAACGTACGGAGGTGGGCTCGCGTAATCAGATTACATGGACATTTTTCTTCTACAAATACATACTAACCCTTCCACGAGGCCCTAAATATTTAGTTTTTGTCCATGAATTGGATGTACAAATACATGTTGAAATTTTCAGGCAGATCTGGGAGGGTGACCTGGGAAAATTTGCAAAATTTGGTAGATTTGAGATGGAATGACCCATAAGTGACAATTATCTATGTTGGTGTCCCACTTATGAGTTGTTATCAGCAACATCGTGATTATAAACGAGTGACCTACTATATAAGACACCGATCCTTAATTCTAATTGTAGAGATTTATTTGAGATTTTATAAAACAGTCATCATGAAATTGTGCTTGTTGTTTTTGTTAGGAACTTTGGGTAAGTGCTGACCCCTTTGTTAGTTTGTGGTGTTGAATTTAATTGTTTTTTTGTATTAACTTAGGAAAATAGTTTAAAATAGGTTCTGCTAAAGAGTGATACCAAACATATTGATCTACATTGAATTTAACTTAGTACAAATGTACTGAGTGTATAGTTTTTTACGTGTCATGAACAGTTTACATTAAATAATGATTTGATTTACTGGAACTGTTTATTTACAGTGGTTGTTAGTTGCTATGTTACATATGAAGTTAGTAGACAGAAGACAGATACTAAAATGTCACATATCAATTTATAGTTGCACAGATGGTAACCAACGTGAGAGACAGTTTCGAATAGTAGTGGTTCGAATCCCATTCGGGGCGGTGAACTACATTCTTCCATAAAAATTTGACAAAAAAGTTTAACTACTAAAATTATAGTATATACATGTACTGCAATTCTTGAACTAAGTTCCTTTGATTTAAGCCTGTATAGTGAATACTATTCATTTAAAAAATACCCTATATCTAGTACAATACATCGGGCGCCGCCATTATTCTGCTTTGCCTCACGTACTTTTACCCATCAAAGTAGGAAACTGGAAACCAGACAAGAAAAAACTTGCTACGAATCGCTATGTAGCGTTTCAATTTGCTAATTTATTACAGACCGATCCCTAGAAAATCGCTAGGGAAGCAATACAAAGCGCTCACCTTGTAAACCGGGCCCTAGCCCCCTATGTTGTTACGGCGTTAAACCCAGTATAATAAATATATATTTATTCTTCAGTGTATGTTTATGGCGAGTCATGTACGACAGTCAATGATTGTGACTTCGAGCAATGCCCAGAAAATGATTATAACCTAGACTGCCATCGTGGCACATGCACTTGTTCCCATGGTAAGTATGGCTAATAAAAATGTGAAAACAAATTTTCCCACTGCGCAATCTGACTGCGCAATTTCCGGTCGCTCCATAAAACAACGATTTCTGTTTCCGTAGACTCAATGTTGGTGAATAAATACGAATAAAGTGATGCATGTTACCAAATGAAAAGCGTAGGCCATTGTTTATGAGTCAACAGCTATGCAGTTTTTGTAGAATTGCAATGAGTACTGATAATAATTCGAAATATCTTAAATTTCGAAATAAACAAATTCAACACAACGGGAAGTGACTATGTCGATTCAATTACCATGTTATATTTTTATTGGGTTATCGCTAGAGCTGCATTCAAATATCGATGAACCGCCAAAACAGGAACGGGGTGTCGTATTGCATCTTATTTACTGTATCGTGGCCCGTATAGTATCCCATCTTGACAAGAAGTACGCACTTCTACCAGTTTAACAGTTTATTTCATATTGTACATATGGCCTCCGGCCCATATACATATTATACAAACATACAAAAGACATGTCAAGTGGATATACAAGATACATAATATCATACATAATAAATATATGAACAATTTACATCTTAATTATACTACTGAAAAGATGACAAAAACGTCTTTCTTCTTTCAAATGCATAAAATATGTACATAGCTAGATTTCTTAACACAGATTCTCTTACACTGTTCATCTAAGCAATAAATTTATCAACGTTTGGGTGTTCTATATAAATTTCAGGAAGATAAGTACAACGTATTTCTGTATATAAAGGATAAACCATGATAAAATGAAACTCATCTTCAATACAAGAATCACAATACGGACAAAAACGGAATTCTCTATCAATATTTAAATTGCCTTGCATGCTCTATCATTAAATTGTGAGACGAACTTCTAAAATTTGCTAAAGCTTTCCTAAATTTGTTAATATCAATCACTTCAACATACTTTCCTATGTCATAATTGACCTTACGCCAGAATACCTATGCTCCGCCCACCGATACACGTGGTATATTGTCCGACATTATCAGGGATTAATCTATGTTCCTAACCATTATCTATGTTTTGAAAGTAACAGGTTCAAATGCATGCTATTTACTTACTTGTCATCCGATTTCGATAAACTTAATATTTTTGAAACGGGCATTGTCTCATCTATCAAATGATACATTATTCATGAATATCCATTCATAAATATTCATATTAAATGTGAGTCCATTTGCTCCAATAAAAAAATATACGCACAAAGAATGAGCAAGTTGAAAGAATATACTTAAAGTTGAACGCTGGTAATATTAGTTTGGATGAACGAATTTTAAACAGTGAAACATGCAAAAATATGACATTACGTTAGCTATCAAATGATGAAGAGTTAATTAAAATATGTCGAGAAATAAAAAAGTTAAGGGGTGGGTATTAGGGGCTATCTAGACGGAGTTGTGTTCAAATACATGCATATCATTTACGAGATATCATATTTCCTAAAGATTAATTTGTCTGAAAATGGCATTGTCATAGCTTTCAAATGATTCCATTTTTTATAAAATCCATTGATATATATTAAAAATAAAGGTAGGTTTATTTGCACTAACATAAACATTATATGCGCAAAAATTATCAAAGAACGCATCTCACATTGAACGTTTGTAAAAATCCTTTATAAATCATTTTAAATCATTCAAACTGTTGGATATGCACGAAAACAACTTTATATACATGAAATCCTTAAAATGGTGTATAGGTGATAAAATATGCTGAGAAATTAAAAGTGAAGGGGTGGGTTCATAGATCCTTGTGGTACATTTTGGGGGTAAACATGCATGAAAAATGTGATTTTCAACCTGATTTATTACAGACTTGTATTTATTGTCGTCAGATTATTAAGTAATTTATACTTTTATCACAGTATAAACAGACCCCATGTGTTCATATTTTGACCATTCTAATTTGTTTTATTGAGTTTATTTTGTAACTTTCACCGAGAACCCTATATAACTGTGCATAGGGTCCATGCTAACACATAAGAAATTCGATGTCCGACACGACCAGATGTCGGACAAAATGGCGGCCGATAAACCGCTTATCTTAGATAAGCATCAGTGTATCAAATGCCGGACGCTGATTGGCTAATCGAAGCTGTCAATCAAATTCTGGCGTAAGGTCAATTGTTTTTAAATGACGAATAATAATATAATTTAGAATTTGTTAAACATGCTGCCTTCCAGACTTGAGTATATTGATCCTTCAATCTTTGAGTGTATTGTAACAAAAATAATTTAGGATTGGAAACATTTTGGCTTTCCCATACATAGCCAAAACCATTAGAAAATAAGTTTAACCTAACTTCAGACACCCAATTCTTATAACCAATACTATCATAGTGATACAACATTTCATAACATAGTCTAACATATCTCTGCTTAGGCATACATACTCTACCAATCTCCGTAAACAGATATCCTGTAGAGCATTGTCGTACAGGATCTCTAAGATCTCAATGGACGGTCACGTCGAGATGACCTTTATGTCGACCAATTAATGCGTAGCTTTCATCTAGACGAAACACTATAAATAGCATTTTGATTTCGTAATTTCTATTTTTAGACCAAGGTTTGCGAGATAAACTAAATAGCGGTATTATTCACAGTCTGCGATTGGACGGCTCATAACAATTTCGTCATGAATATTATGATGAGAAAATGTCACCTAAACGTGACCCTCGTTTGAAAACGACCAGATCTAAATTAGCGAGTAGGCGAGTGGAAAATTTTAGATCGGGTTTTAATAAGATTGACAACTTCTACTTATCACAACTCCCACATATAACCTATCAATTTGAACCGAAAACTTCTACTTTAGGAACGAAAATTAGGATTTTTCTTGAATGGGTATGTCCAGTGTCGACCATGAACCAAATGATGATCATTTAATAAAAATAATTTGTATAAATCACTTATTTCGATAGCTACAATGTTCTTAAAAAGCATATGATTAATTATTGAACATAGTATACGCACATACTTGTACAGACACGTTCGATACAATTTAACTAGTGATTCAAGCCGAGAAAACATGCATATTTAAACCAAGCATATTTGATATATGGTTAAATTCTACCCAACTGTAGAGTGGCGAATACATTTACCACGATGATGTACTCGACAGTTGCTCGAAAATCCCATCCCAGTTCACAAACACGAATATCTGTTTTAATCGATAGAGTACAGAAGTACTGTAGTGAGTGTTTAAATCAGCGGGGCTAACGTATTCACCACTAAAAGTTGAATAAATGTTAACAATTACTGATTAAAAAGCGAATAATGGAAATCAAATAAAAATGTTTGATTGAAATCAGATAGAATAATAACTTGATCAGCGCACAATATATATTTCTTCTTAACTCGATGGTGAAATAGTCAATGGAAATTTACAAAACCCCTGAAATGACATCTTGAAATACTCTTTTTATTTTCAGAATCATTTTAATTTTACGACATATTAGTTCGAAATAATTATTTTGTAACATCGCTATATTATTTCGTTTAAACAAAATGACATTTGTTTGTTTGTTTGTTTTTGTTGGTTTTAACGCCGTAGCAACACATTGTATAGGTCATATAACGGCGGTCAGTCAACCTACTCACTCCTTTTGGAAAGGCTAAATCACCGGATTTAGCTGTTAACCAACTACTAAGCGCATCCTTTCGTCAGTGACTGACAACTGCCCTTCATAATTAAAAATCATTGGTAGGAGGGAGAATGGCCGTAGAAAATATTTTCATGACCATGCACCACGAAAGTATGCCCCGCCCGGGAATCGACCCCACGACCCCGCGATCGTACCAGTAGACTTGTGTGCTATCAACTGAGCTAGCCACAAACGAATTAATATTTCGTAAAAAAGAAATAGTATAAAGTTTAAACAAATAATTGTGAAAATATAAAAAAAGTATTTCAAAATGTCGCTTTACGGGCTCATAGAAATGATAAACAAAACTATGTTATACTTGTAGTAACAGCAACATGTACCGCTGTGGGTGACTGTCCACGTGATGACTGCTTTTTTGGTATGCATTGTGTAGATGGATCTTGTAGATGTGGATTCGGAGGAGGATTTCCCGGCGTTGGAAAATAAAATGTATACAATTAAATGTACCAGTATAATACAAAATATATGTGTATTAAATTATTTACTCTTGTTTTTTATTTGGTGATAAGTTTTATTGTTAAAAGCAAATTGTGTAGGTCATATCACAACAGCCAATCGACATACCAACTGTTCCATAAAACTTCAATCAATGAAAGGCTAATCTCAGAATGTATAGCTGTCAACCAGTTAATGGACCCACATTTCCGCCTTTAAGAGACTGACAACTGCATGGCATGATTTAGAATCAGTAGTAGGAGGGAAATTATTCCATGGCCAAGCTACATATTAGTATGTCCCACCTGGGAATCGAACCCAAGAATCATGTAAGCCTTTGGGCCCATGAGGACAACGCACTTTAGCAAACAGACTGTACTACGGGAACAACTACTCGATTAGGTGAATCAAAATTGATTATGAGAGGGCCGATTCGATTTCGATACCTGCAGTTTTGATTTGATACCTGCCTTTCAACTTGTAATAATTTATTAGCTTAAGTTATAATGAGAACTATTAAAAAAAATCAGTTTGAAAATCAATTTGCTTCGTTGTTTTTTTCTGAATTTATTTCGAATAATTAAATACCACTTATGTTATCAATATTAGTTAGTTGTAAGCTCAAATGAATGAATGAATGATTGAGCCAACTGAATACTTTTTGCTAGTGGTTCCTGGTTTTAACCATTTGTCTCAACTATATGTCAACAGAAGTGGTAATAATTGAGTACTTATTGAAATTACACAGAGTTGTTTCCCTTGATTTAATTACTTAACTATTTACTTAAATGACATACAAAAAGTTCTCCAGATTTTACTATTTTATCAAATAACAACAATGTCCAACAACATAGATCAATTTTAAATGTCACAGAGTTTAAATACACATAAATCATATAATCACAAAGTTCAATATCAAAAGTTTATCCAAATAATAATTACAGTCACTAAGATTTTTGTATAACACATAGCTTAAATTCACATAGAAGTTACTAGTTCGAATCTTAAAATATTACCACTTTTTCTATAAAATAAAACACTACTTCATTACTAAAGAAGGGTGTGGGTGGAGTCAATTCTCATTGGCCAATTTAAATAGCAGAATATTCACTAAACTGACCTATTGTTTAAAAAAACAGCGGTCATTGTTAAACAAAATAATTTCCGTCGGCCAACCTTAAATGTCCATTCTTACTACAGAATTTACAACTTATGAAGCACTAATTGTCTTTAAATAACATAAAGATTCGATGTTGTCATTTTTGATGTACATTTACGATTCATAGTGCATTTCTCTAGAAACACCCGAGGCCGATGAACACAATGGCTTTAATACAAAATATCTGATAACTGCTTGGAGCTACAAAATGCTTTTTATGAGAAAAATATAACTATTGATTTAACAAATTCTGAATTCTAAAATTATTAATTAACAAGTAACAGTATATTGCCAAATTTCAATAAAATTTGCCACATAAAAGAATTAACGAACTTGACTTATTTTCCTGTTATCATATTTTATCAATTGAAAAAACTAGTTAAGTAACTAGATAACCACTTATTTTCATTGTTACTTATGTGGTTATCTGGCAGCGAAATATGCATGCATAGAATATAAATCAGTACTCAGTAGTTAAACAGAACTCAGTTGACACTTGCATCATTCGGAACCATGGGCCTATATTAGCAAGCATCTTACGACTGATTTTATCGTAAATTCTCCTATATTGTATATATAGTACTTATATCGTAAAATTCTGATAATATGCTGCCCATTGGAGTAAACATTATAGCATATAAAACGTGCTAGTGACCGTGAAAACTATATTTTTACTTGTTTTCTAACTGACACACTTGAATGTAATCTGCATCAAATCCAACAATCAAACAACATTTCTTTTCATCATATAGCAATGACATTGGTTTCCTGTTTGTTTTAGTAATAAGTTCTCCAAGAATCTTACCTTCATTATCATACATATCAAAATAAAAAGAATCGTCATACATATGGGATAGCATTAATTTATCATCTATTGTTCTAATTATTTTAAAATGTGATTGTCTGATAGGAAATTTTAACAATAATACACCGTTTGTATTTAATTCATAAACAGATTCAATATTTATAACATAGACTTTTGTTTGATCTTTGTCAGTACAAATGGAGCGGTTGCACATAAGTTCTCCGCCAAATGAATGATTTTCTATACATTTCACTAAAGTTCCAGCTAAAGAATATACATATATACAACTTCGACCACATACCCAAAACTGATCATTACAATATACCACACCAACTAATTCATCATTCTTTCGATTTAAATCATTCCTATCTAAATCTACCTTTCTCTCGAGCACAATACTCTGTCCCACTTTTACAAATTCTACACTCCAGAGATTATCTAGAACCGCCACTTGTGAAGAGGACACAGGAACAACATGACATGGTAACCTATCGAGCTGGTAGAAATCTCTCACGTTGAAGTTATCATCCAGTCTCTTCAGTTTCTTGTTTCCCTCATCAATGACTACAACAGTACCATCAGACATCTGACACATATCTTTTAGAATACATTCCTTCTCATCAGAATCCACTCTCACATTGATATCTTCGGTAGATTGTACTTGATAGATAGATCTTGACTGTTAAATATATTTGAACATTTTTCAATATGAAAAGAGCACTATACAAATCGCGGGTTTAGTGCAAGACGGTCGTAACTCCCTCTTTTCTTATATTGAGTTACAACCGTCTTACGCTAAACCCGCGAAATGTGGTACGTAATGAACTTTGATTCACATGATCTTACTTTAATTAAATGCATTTTCCTACATTGCATACTCAATAATTTTGTATATTATGCATAAAATGTTACAAATAATGATATTGATAATATCATATCAAGAAATTAGCAAAACCCTCGACCATATGTAAGTATACAAATACATACAATAAAAATCAAATTGTCAGATATGGCATAGCAAACGTAGCATTATTCTATATAAAAACTATGTATGGTAAAAATAGTTGTTGGGTAAAACAATCATGGGTTATAAAATTAATGTTGCATAAAAATATGTTTGCATGTCATAGTCAGACTATCCTTAAAATGCTAGAGGATTTAACAAACCCTGCGTTTCTGTTTTTGTTTAGACAAAGGTGATTGAGGAATTGGTATATCTTCAGGTTGTTTATTTCTTGCCGTTGCCTCGTTATTCTCCATCTGAAATATGTGAGATTGAACATTTATTTCAGCATTTAAAATTTGTAATTCGTCAAGTCAAACGGATATTCTTAGCCATTTTGGAATTGTATTGTAGCAATCATGCCATTTTTGCAATAACTGTTTATGCACATGTGTACAACCCTAAAACGCTTGTGTAAGAGTATTGGTAAATAAAAAGGAGTGAGGGAAAAGGCAAAGAGTGAGATATATTTTTTCATATTTTTAAACATTTTTTTCATTTTACAGTTTATTCATATAGTACATATGGCCTCCGGCCCATATACATAATATACAAACATACAAAAGACATGTCAAGTGGATATACAAGATACATAATATCATACATAATAAATATGTATACACAATTTGCATCTTAATTATACTACTGAAAGGATGACAAAAACGTCTTTCTTCTTTCAAATGCATAAAATATGTACATAGCTAGATTTCTTAGCACAGATTTTCTTACACTGTTCTTCAAAGCAATGAATTTATCAACATTTGGGTTTTCTATATAAATTTCAGGAAGATAAGTACAACGTATTTCTGTATATAAAGGACAAACCATGATAAAATGAAACTCATCTTCAATACAAGAATCACAGTACGGACAAAAACGGAATTCTCTATCAATATTTATATTGCCTTGCATGCTCTATCATTAAATTGTGAGACGAACTTCTAAAACTTGCTAAAGCTTTTCTAAATTTGTTAATATCAATCACTTCAACATACTTTTCTATGTCATAATTGTTTTTAAATGAGGAATAATAATATAATTTAGAATTTGTTAAACATGCTGCCTTCCAGACTTGAGTATATTGATCCTTCAATCTTTGAGTGTATTGTAACAAAAATAATTTAGGATTGGAAACATTTTGGATTTCCAATACATAGCCAAAACCATTAGAAAATAAGTTTAACCTAACTTCAGACACCCAATTCTTATAACCAATACTATCATAGTGATACAACATTTCATAACATAGTCTTACATATCTCTGCTTAGGCATACTTAAAATACGGATCCAGTACTTAATACAACGTTTAAAAGTAATAATATACACAGGAAACCTACCCAAGTCACCTAACACTGCATCATTACTTGATTTTATACTAACACACAAAAATATTTTACATGCATATAAATGTACCTTTAACACATTGTATAGGTCATATAACGGCGGTCAGTCAACCTACTCACTCCTCTTGGAAAGGCTAAATCACCGGATTTAGCTGTTAACCAACTACTAAGCGCATCCTTTCGTCAGTGACTGACAACTGCCCTTCATAATTAAAAATCATTGGTAGGAGGGAGAATGGCCGTAGAAAATATTTTCATGACCATGCACCACGAAAGTATGCCCCGCCCGGGAATCGACCCCACGACCCCTCGATCGTACCAGTAGACTTGTGTGCTATCAACTGAGCTAGCCACAAACGAATTAATATTTCGTAAAAAAGAAATAGCATAAAGTTTAAACAAATAATTGTGAAAATATAAAAAAAAGTATTTCAAAATGTCGCTTTACGGGCTCATAGAAATGATAAACAAAACTATGTTATACTTGTAGTAACAGCAACATGTACCGCTGTGGGTGACTGTCCACGTGATGACTGCTTTTTTGGTATGCATTGTGTAGATGGATCTTGTAGATGTGGATTCGGAGGAGGATTTCCCGGAAAATAAAATGTATACAATTAAATGTACCAGTATAATACAAAATATATGTGTATTAAATTATTTACTCTTGTTTTTTATTTGGTGATAAGTTTTATTGTTAAAAGCCAATTGTGTAGGTCATATCACAGCAGCCAATTGACATACCAACTGTTCCATGAAACTTCAATCAATGAAAGGCTAAATCTCAGGATTTATAGCTGTCAACCAGTTAATGGACCCACATTTCCGTCATTTAGTGACTGACAACTGCATGGCATGATTTAGAATCAGTAGTAGGAGGGAAATTATTCCATGGCCAAGCTACATATTAGTATGTCCCACCTGGGAATCGAACCCAAGAATCATGTAAGCCTTTGGGCCCATGAGGACAACGCACTTTAGCAAACAGACTGTACTACGGGAGCAACTACTCGATTAGGTGAATCAAAATTGATTATGAGAGGGCCGATTCGATTTCGATACCTGCAGTTTTGATTCGATACCTGCCTTTCAACTTATAATAATCTATTAGTTTAAGTTATAATGAGAACTATTAAAAAAAATCAGTTTGAAAATCAATTTGCTTCGTTGATTTTTTCTGAATTTATTTCGAATAATTAAATACCACTTATGTTATCAATATTAGTTAGTTGTAAGCTCAAATGAATGAATTATTGTACGTTTGCAATAAACTATATTATTCAATGAATCGAATCGAAAGACATCATATCGAGTCGACTTTCCAGAGAATCTTTGCAGCCCTAGGAAATATAAGTACTTAGATACATGGCGGGAAAGTCACATACTATGTCACATTTAATACATAATGTTGATATTAAGCACACCAAATAAAGAGGTGTCACATATTTCCACTGATACCAATTATTTCATGTAGGAATACTAATACTAGTGTACTGAATAAATCACTTGATTAACAAGTGAATTTTTATGCCGAAGGCTGGTGGTTCGCTGATTGATCCAACTGAGTACTTTTTAGTAGTGGTTCCTGGTTCGAACCCTTTGTCTCAACTATATGTCAACAGAAGTGGTATTAATTGAGTACTTATTGAAATTACATAGAGTTGTTTCCCTTGATTTAATTACTTAACTATTTACTTAAATGACATACAAAAAGTTCTCCAGATTTTACTATTTTATTAAATAACAACAATGTCCAACAACATAGATCAATTTTAAATGTCACAGAGTTTGAATACACATAATTCATATAATCACAAAGTTCAATATCAAAAGTTCATCCAAATAATAATTACAGTCACAAAGGTTTTTGTATAGCACAGAGCTTAAATTCACATAGAAGTTACTAGTTCGAATCTTAAAATATAACTACTTTTTCTATAAAATAAAACACTACTTCATACTAAAGAAGGGTGTGGGTGGAGTCTATTCTCATTGGCCAATTAAAATAACAGAATATTCACTAAACTGACCTATTGTTCTAAAAAACCAGCGGTCATTGTTAAACAAAATAATTCCCGTCGGCCAACCTTAAATGTCCATTCTTACTACAGAACTTTCAACTTATGAAGCATTAATTGTCTTTAAAAAACATGTTGTCATTTTTATGTACGTTTACGATTCATAGTGCATTTGTCTAACACCCGAGGCCGATTAACACAATGGCTTTAATACAAAATATCTGATAACTGCTTAGAGCTACAAAATGCTTTTTATGAGAAAAATATAACTATTGATTTAACAAATTCTGAATTCTAAAAATATTAATTAACAAGTAACAGTATATTGCCAAATTTCAATAAAATTTGCCACATAAAAGAATGACTTATTTTCCTGTTACAAAATGTATCATATTTTATCAATTAAAAAAACTAGTTAAGTAACTAGATAACCACTTATTTTCATTGTTACTTATGTGATTATCTGGCAGCGAAATATGCATACATAGAATATAATCAGTACTCAGTATTTGAACAAAACTCAGTGGACACTTGCATAATTCCTGAATCATGGACCGATATTATCAAGCATCTTACGACCGATTTTATCGTAAATCCTCCTATATTGTATAGTCCTTTTATCGTAAAATTCTGATAATATGCTGCCCATTAGAGTTAACATTATAGCATATAAAACGAGCTAGTGACCGTGAAAACTATATTTTTACTTGTTTTCTAACTGACACACTTGAATGTAATCTGCATCAAATCCAACAATCAAACAACATTTCTTTTCATCATATAGCAATGACATTGGTTTCCTGTTTGTTTTAGTAATAAGTTCTCCAAGAATCTTACCTTCATTATCATACATATCAAAATAAAAAGAATCGTCATACATATGGGATAGCATTAATTTATCATCTATTGTTCTAATTATTTTAAAATGTGATTGTCTGATAGGAAATTTTAACAATAATACACCGTCTGTATTTAATTCATAAACAGATTCAATATTTATAACATAGACTTTTGTTTGATCTTTGTCAGTACAAATGGAGCGGTTGCACATAAGTTCTCCGCCAAATGAATGATTTTCTATACATTTCACTAAAGTTCCAGCTAAAGAATATACATATATACAACTTCGACCACATACCCAAAACTGATCATTACAATATACCATACCAACTAATTCATCATTCTTTCGATTTAAATCATTCCTATCTAAATCTACCTTTTTCTCGAGCACAATACTCTGTCCCACTTTTACAAATTCTACACTCCAGAGATTATCTAGAACCGCCACTTGTGAAGAAGACACAGGAACAACATGACGTGGTAACCTATCGAGCTGGTAGAAATCTCTCACGTTGAAGTTATCATCCAGTCTCTTCAGTTTCTTGTTTTCCTCATCAATGACTATAACAGTACCATCAGACATCTGACACATATCTTTTAAAATACATTCCTTCTCATCAGACGCCACTCTCACAGTGACATCTTTGGTAGATTGTACTTGATAGATGGATCTTGACTGTTAAATATATTTGAACATTTTTCAATATGAAAAGAGCGCTATACAATGTGGTACGTAATAATAATAATAATGATGATAATGATAACAATAATGATGATAATAATAGTGATGATGATGATAATAATAATAATAAAATAATTATGATAATTACATATAAAATTCACTTAATTTGTTTACATTTAGTATTTACACTGTTACTATTAAAGTACATGCGTTACATATCTATTTGAAAATCCCATACCCTGCAAAATCCAAAATTCTTTGCAGAGCGAGTTTTTGTTCACACGTAGGACACCTGAATGCACAATGAACTTTGATTCACATGATCTTACTTTAATCAAATGCATTTTCCTAAATTGCATACTCAATAACTTTGTATATTATGCATAAAATGTAACAAATAATGATATTGATAATATTATACCAAGAAATTAGCAAAACCCTCGACCATATGTAAGTATACAAATACACATAATAAAAATCAAATTGTCAGATATGGCATAGCAAACGTAGCATTATTCTATATAAAAACTATGTATGGTAAAAATAGTTGTTGGGTAAAACAATCATGGGTTATAAAATTTATGTTGCATAAAAATATGTTTGCATGCCATAGTCAGACTATCCTTAAAATGCAAGAGGATTTAACAAACCCTGCGTTTCTGTTTTTGTTTAGACAAAGGTGATTGAGGAATTGGTATATCTTCAGGTTGTTTATTTCTTGCCGTTGCCTCGTTGTTCTCCATCTGAAATATGTGAGATTGAACATTTATTTCAGCATTCAAAATTTGTAATTCGTCAAGTCAAACGGATATTCTTAGCCATTTTGGAATTATATTGTAGCAATCATGCCATTTTTGCAATACATGTTTATGTGTACATTTGTCCTTAAAATGCTTATATATGAGTATTTTAAATAAAAGGGAGTGAGAAAAGATGTCAGAAACGGGAACAGTCAAAACACAAACCACTCACACAGCCAAAAAGCAAAGAGATAGATATGTAGTTTTCCTATTTTTTTCATTTAAAAGACTCAAATCCGCTGGGATCGAACAACAAGAACAAGAATAATGTAATGATACTACTTATAATAATAATTAACACGGACTTTATTTAATGTCAATAACATATTTGCTTAAAACCAATTCTCAAAATGGGCCACACATAATAATTGTCCCGACCAGGCTCAACCAGGCTCTAGAGATACCCAAATACACATTTGTCCCAACTGGGTAATGTTAGAACAAAAGCAAAGAGAAAGGCCAGTACTTAATGACCTTCCAGAGACCAGAGCACTTAAGTAAAGAGCAAGAGCACAATGACGGAAAGGAATGAAAGATATTGATAGAGTCTTAAAACATGTAATACCTCGTATTGATCTACCTTCTTTTCTGCTTCTTCAAGCCTATGCTGCAAAGCCTGCAGGAAATATACACAACATAACATAGAATGTTAAATATGTCAAAACATAAGCAATCATACAATATTAAACTAGAAAGACGTTAAAAAAATTTTTATATTTAAGAACTGCTTAAATGTAAAACGGTCAATTCTAATTTATAAATCAAAACTAATCTTTATGACTAAATATAGTGATCATAACGTGGAACTAACGTGGATTTTTACTTTTCATCTAATGCTAATTACAACGAGCCTTTCAAATGGATGAACATTAGAAATCGGCTAACGTCTTAGTATGACATCGTACATATCAAAATTTAATCGTCGTACCTCTTTTTCTTTCAGCACTTCTTTAATTTCCAGGGTGTGTTTCTTTTCACATTCTACCAATTTTAATTCTTGTTGCTAATTAAAGAAACACAGTGAATGAGTCAAGATTGTAAATAACATAAAGATATATTAAACATTTTTTCATACTCACACTCACCTAAGATCAATGTATCATGATTTTAAAGGGATTTTCTATCTATGTTTGATCACACGTAGCACAAAAATCTTAATTGAATTAAACAGGTTTATGATTTATAATTGTTAATTGACATGTAAGTTAAGAGGTGTGTTGCTTAAAACTAACTAGACGAATATTATTATGACATTACAATTAGTCGATAGAAGACGTTTAACATAATAATAACATTTACAGCGTCGTCCATATTTCAATTTGCACTTTTAAAAATATGTAATTTGTTTTTAGGGTTTTACCAATATTTAAGAAATTTAAACCGATCTTTAGATACACGTATATTCATAACATTTACAATCGTATATATTATCATAACTTTCCTATTTAATTATAAAAAATATAATAACTATCCTAAATTATAAAAAAATGTAATAACTATCGTAATGCATCAATTCATTTGAAATACAATTTTATTGTCTTTATCATAAACCACATTTCTAACAAAACTAACTGTACTTTTGGATGCCACTACAAAATAGATACGTTTTAGAATTTTGACTTCTGGAAAAAATTCCAGAGACTCACGAATTAATGTATCAATATCAAAATTTGATCACATTCATCCATTATTATTTTTTTGTAGCTAAATAGAGAAACTAAATGTTTGGTGCTTTATTCCATATTTCATCAATTCAAACAAACCCCTTTTTGCTTTTGGTTGTGTAAAAGCCTTGTGTTTTCACTGTTGCTAAGTCTGATATGTTTTAAAACTCCCTTTAAACGCATATACTTTTTATAACTGTATTTAACAACACAAACATACGACAATATTTTTGTTTCAATTTTGTCATCTAGAAGATTTGAAATTAATTACTATTTGCAATGAAATCAGGTCCATTGTTTTCCCTGACAATAGTTTAGCCTTCCAACAAACCGTCGTATTAAACTACACAACATGCACGAGCTATGATGTCGTTGTTACTCAATAATAATGCATATAATGACATTTAAATTAGTAGTTTTCTCTAAAAAGTTTGATTTTTTGTGATGGATGGGTGAATGAATTGTTTATCACGTATATTTTTAGAGTGTCGACAAAAATTTAATTCAGTCTTAAACGAGAAACATGCGTACATATGATTAAATTAATTTATATATAATTCATACCTTGATCGCTAAATTTGATGCTCCCGATGATGTTATGACTCTTCCCTTTATTCCCTCAGATAATTCAAAATCAGCATTCAAACTTATATTTTGTAGCTCTATAGCTTCCTTGGCAAGTTTACTAAATTCGCCATTCTCTTCAAAGAGTACCACTGTGCTTTTTTCTAGCTATAATAAACGAAAATGTAAGTGACATTAGGTAATCAAAATCTAATAAATCACTTTTTAGTAGTTTAAAGTTTGTTTGGTCGATGTTAAGATAAGTTTAAACCAACTTGATGCAATAATTCATATTCATTCTGAATTCGACAATTCTTTCCATGTGTTTTACCACAACTGATAGTATTCGGTATTACGTAGTTTTTCTGATGGAAATATATGGTACATTTTATTGGATTTTAAATGTTAGTTTTATTTGATTTAGAAAGGCAATTTTCAAAAATTATGAAGAGTAGATACTTCATAACGATAAAAGACAAGTTTAAAAGTGGATGAAAACAAACCATAAGTAATCTTACCTTTTCAACCTCACTGATAATTTCAGTTTCGTTATCTGCAACCAGCTTAAGAAAATCTTTTATCAAATCAAAACTATAGTTCATTTCTTGTCTCGCCAATCGATTATTTGTACTATGCATCAGCTCGTTTCTTAATTTAACCAACTGCAATGAAATGTTGACAATTATTTCCAATCTTGAAAAGAACTTCCATTGACTAATCTCGTTATTAACAACTAAAGTGCTATAGTTTCTAAAGGATAAATTACCAAGTACTTAGCGTGACGTTTGCACATATGGAAAATGGTTGAAAATGGTTATCCGGATAATTATAGTTATCAACATGTTTCTACTGAATAGAGGCGTTCTGGATGTCGAGAAACGCTCCTCTAATGTGAACGTCCTGATTACTTTAAGCTTCAGGACATAATGCATACTGATAAGCAACAAAACGTTTTTAATACACTTGATCATCAATTCACATACGTACAATTTATCAGGCTAAACTGCTTTCTGAAGTAGTCCATAAATATACGTCTTATTTTTATTCTAACACATGGCATTAACGACACGTGGATGTCTCATACTTATTACAGTTCGTTTTTTCTCAACTGTCAAAGTTTGAATAATTTCACGGTGAATGATTACACACTATCTCAATACCACGAGTGTAAGACAAAGAGCGCGAAGTTACTGTGAAATTATTCATGTTTTTACAGTTGTGAAAAAACTAACTATATTACGATTAACTTCAGCATGATCGATTCTGTAATCGATAAACCTAAATTATAATAGTTTCTTTGTCAATCGAACAATACAACGATGTAGACGCATACTGTATTTCGGTGTTTATAACTTAACTACAAATGTATGTAGCAAGATTTCAAATACTAGTAAATAAAAGCATTAAATTAGAGCAATTTGTGTAATATTATTTTAAATGAATCTACCAAAAAAAAACTATTTTGTAATTATCTTGATTTCAAGCAGTGGCTTGTTTTATTCACTCTTTGCCTTGGTTTGTTCGTTTGTTTATTGAGTTTAACGCCGTAGCAACACATATAAGGTCATATAACGGCGGTCAGCCAATCTACTCACTCCTCCCGGAAAGGCTGAAATGGATTTAGCTCTTTGTCTTGGGAAATCAGCTTCAAAAGTTCAAAAGTCATGTCTGTGTTCTTTCAATAAGTATTGACATTGGACTCTGTGTGTAGATACACACGTGTACATACACAGGGAATCGATGTCATTGACAAACAAAAACACTTGTAACAAATCATATACTTTGGAAAGGACGAAATGAGATAGAGCAATGTTCGAATGAGCTACGAGCATTGTAAGCCTCAACTATGACATTAAATGATATTTTCATCATTTTTGGACATATAGCAATGTTTACACAGTGAGCAGAGAAAATGTGTGCAGAAAGGATAACATAAGATTGGCGGGTTAAACTGTGTGACTGATAGAGTCAAGAAACTTTTTTAAGGATACATGTAGAACAAGGTCATACAAATCACCTGGGAGTCAAGATACTGTTAGATTGATGCGTCGAAATGTATTTACCTTTTCACCCCACATGTTTAAGTTTTTGTCAAACAATTTGCAATTTGATATCAGCTGGAATATTGCCGATGGTTCAACTTCTTCTGGGCCTACAGCATTAATGATACCAGGTTTAGCGATGTATATTTTAGCAAGTATCCACCAATATGATGAAGGGTCTACCTGCTCTTTTCTACTGCTATGTATCCAGTTTTTGCTATGCCATCTAATGTAAAACATAGAAAATGGAAGTAGTAGTAATGAGTTGTGAAACAAGGCTAACATGATTCTATAATAATTTATTATAATCAATACAAAATTATTATTCAGATATCGTTTCACACGGTTTATATAGCATCGATAAATACCTTTACAAAACGCATTCAATCTACTGTATTTAAATAGCAAATTAGTTACCAGAAGAGCCTAAGATTACGTTCGTTTGGTCATGAGCTATTTTTTTGCGACCATTCTTCCATATAACTATGTATCAACTATGTATGACGTCAACCGGTGGCAAGGGTATTTGCCTAGTTAAAACGATCGGTCGAGAGATATAAGCTATTTAGCGACCATTATCACTGCAATATGACCAACTGTTTAATAAACTGCAATGACTTACTGCAATTTATATACAATACATGTACATATTAAAACATTTTATGTAAGTTACCTTTCCTTGAGCTTATCAAGTTGCTTTTCAAATATTTTGTCACAAGTTGCACAGCTGCTGCCGGTAATTACAAATCGTTTTTTAAGTGGCAATGATTTCTTTGATTCATTCACATTTCCATCTACTGCAATCTTAGTCAATAATTCTTTAAAGTGTCCAGTTTCGTCGTCTCTATGCATACGATCTAGTTCAACAACAAATGGATCCATCTTACTTTTAATATAGTTAATTGAACCATCTCTGGCAATCTGGAGACTAAGTACTGCCTTTGCCCAATTTGAAAACTCCTCCTTTTGCAATGGGTCGTCTGTATGCAGCATTGTTTCCTTTAATCTATCAAATACAATAGCAGTGAAATAGTACATTTGTGTCAGAAAATTCCAACCAGTAAGTAATGGTCACTTACATAGTATGTTCGCAGAAAGAACACTTGCGTTGTAATTAATTGGTGTGTTGACTTTTTGAGACGAAGTAATTGATTTGTAAACAGTGAACATACACATAAGATGAATAAATAAAATTTTGACTAAACTTCGAGATAAAAGGGCCTGTAAGGAATGTGGCGTAGCCATTTCAGATAAATGTCGCCTAGCTAACGTGACCTCACTGGTGTGTGTAACATGTCTCACGCTCACAAATTACTACACTGATTTTAAGAAAATACACATGCAGTATATTACAACACGAAGTTTTTAGATAACCTTTAACAATTGTCAATGATAGGTATAGTTTTACATCAGTAATTTACATAAGTTCGTAATCCAATAAAGTCCAGTTTTAATACTTGGTAATAACACTAAATGATCATAACACTCGCCCGAGAAGCAAACAGAAGCGTTCACCAAATGTAATTGTTACTCTTGGAGGTTACCATTGGAATCCTACTGAACTTCTACTGGGACTTCTACTAATAGTTACTTTTAATGTATGTAATGAATTTATCAAAAAAAATAGGATATTCATCATTTATAATGAAGAAAGAATAAGATATAATATGGATAATAATTAATTAAGACAGTATTGATAATACATTAGTAGCTATGAACATGTTTGCATAAGACATAATAACGCGAGCACAACCTTCCATATTTGTTAGTAACATATGAATTGTTCTCTGAGAGAATGAGCAGCCTGCAGAGTAGCCAGAAGACAGAGAAACCATCCTAATTGTTAAAAAAGTAGCAAACATAGTAGCCAATTAATTTCAGGGCATTTCCTCTTACTCCGAAGTTATTCATTTTTAGTAGAATTTTTTCATGGCTGACTTTGTCAAATGCCTTACTGAAATCTTAAAGGATAAGGTCAACTTGTTTTTTGTTGTTGAATTCCTGGGCTAAGGCTAGTATATTTTCACTCGTAATATTTATTGATAAAACCCCATTCTTGATAATGTACATGATCACTAATTAAATATTCTTATTGTATTAATTCCACCAAAGGAACAGCAAATGTAGAAGCTCGGCCAAAACGCAAGAAAAATTTAAAATGGAAAATGTGCGTTGTGAAGACAGTAAACACAGCATGTATTTAATTGGGTTATAATAAATCGAAGTACTGAAAGTACTGTTGGAAGAAATTATTGAACGATTTTAGGAGTTCAATATTAAGTATATACATGTATTGATATCCATCATCATATCTTTATCATTCATAATCAAATGCGTTTCATATTTCATTTTACATGCTCATTATTCTACTGATCTAGAAGTTGTAGGTTCGATTCACGGGCATACTTTCTTGGAGCCTAGTCATGAAATAATTTCTACGGCCATTCTCCCTCCTACCACTGATTCGAAATCATTTTAATAGGACAGTATTCAGTCACTGAATTGCATTTAGTAGTTATTCAGAGATTGAGTCTTTTCAGGAACAGTGATTAGGTGGACTGATTGCCACGATGTAACCTATACAATGTGTTGCTATGGAGTTAAGGCCACAACAAATTGATCACATGTTCTAAGTATTTTGGAGCTAAAGAGCAAATAGAATTTCTTTTTCAATATTTTGAATTTTGAGCAGCGAGCAAAAAGGGGAGAATAAATATGTGCGGTTTCTAAGACATTTATTTACCAAAAGCTAAGAAGAACATAGAAAGTATGGACTATCTTATATAACATATAACCATATATCTATAGACTATAGTGTAATCACATAATAAGTAGCACTATGCCATATAAAGCAAGTTAACAATTACTCCAGATGCAAATTCAATTGAATTTAAAACTAGTTAGAAGTAGGATAGAAGAGGTTTACACCTTCATGAATTCACAAGTAAAAGATAACTTCATTTGTCTTTGATATTACTTTTATTAATACTAGATAACTAGGAATCATAAAATAATGCCAATTATCAGGACCACACTAAACTTATAATGGACCAGCCCGGTTCACTTTTTGTGTATATAATGTAATTATATTTTGGTAAATTATGCTAATGTCTAATAATACCACTAGAATTAAATCAAGTCTGTTAGGTTATTTTGGGACATCAAAATTTTAGGAATGTAAAACTTTCTCCCTGTCCTACCTGCTCGCTAAGAAATGAATCGATCATCATATTTTTACACTACAAAGACACTTATGACGTCACACATCAAGATAAGCTGTGTAGAGAGTGTAAACGTTCAGTCTACGGTCTAAGACAGAGTGCAGTTATATTTCTGAACAAAGGATTGCGTCATTGTAATTTCTAATGCCGTATGTTAACAAGAATCCAAAATATTTGACTTTTCCAAAATTTATGATGCGTTAATTTCAAGGTACGGAGGCATTTTTTTTATATTTTAAGCTGCAGGAAATTCGACGAATATATATGATCAATTTGTTGTGGTTTAACAAAAAAACATTTATGACATGCGCTTCGCGCTTACATTAATACACTACGGTTCCTCATCCAACCACTTACCTTACATTTCGTTGCTTAACTTTGATACCTGTCCAGCGCATTACACTCTCAACGTAAACTCCTGCTGTGGTAATAGCTCGTAAAAATTGTATTTATATACAAGCGTGTGGTAGATAGTAATGCGCAATAATACAAAAAATATCTCGGTGCACAGTTAGAATGATGCTTGTTTAATATGAAAAAAGTCATTAAATATCATAATTTTAAGTATTTATTTAAATTACTTTTTTCAACTTATCTACTTTTAATAGTACACATATTTTTCTGCTGCACTATTTTCTTGGTCGCATTGACTCATGGATTTCTATTGACTTGAAGGCGTTGTTCGTTCTTTTCAATTTCGCAGAGCGCTGACAAAGAAAGGATTTTTTTTGGGGGAAATTTTTTCCAAAAATACTCACATACTTCGTTTTTTTTCAATACTTTGAGATAAAACTTGCCATTATTGTAAACGATTAAGTAAATTTGGACATTTGAATATTAAAACTTAATTTATTAATGTCATTTTGAGTAAATAAAGTTAAAATATTGCTTACAACATTCCAATAGTTTGCTACAATAATAAGTTGAGGTTATATACTACTTTACTCATCGAAGCCCTAATATACATGTAATAATAAAATGTAGTTCTGTAGATGGGGTAATCAACCACTTAATCCCTCTTGACCTTAAGGGTATATCAGTTGTTCAAAAATTTGAAAAAAAATCCATAAATGGGTTGGGGATAATAAATATAATAAAATATCTTCAAATTTTGAACATTTTTAATATATTTTGTAAGTGATGCATCAAGTGTATAGACAAAACAGTGGAATATAAAACACTAAAAATATTACATTTAGAATGAAATGTAAACATTTATCCTAACCTTGAAATAGCCTTCCTTACGTCTGTCCAAATTCATCATTACAAGTACTTTTTTCATAAATCCAAATGTTGATATAGGATGTCCATGTAACATTTTACAATGTCTTAGAGTTAATTACAACTAATGAACGAAATTATTTTGAAAATGAAAATGTAACTCCAGACAAGAATGTTCAATCGAATCAGTTCAATAAGAAAGCCGCTCAATCTTCTGATTTTTTTGTGGTAAATACATTGTCTTATTCAAAAAGTGATTATTTTAAGCTTCGTAGATTCTGTGAAGCAAACATTGGATTGACGAATAGCCTTTGTATCGCACTATTAAAGAACGTAAACAGAAACTAAGAGCCAGTTGTTTCAATTGTTTAAAAACTGGACATTATAAACACCAGTGTAAAACAGATAAGCTGCGTGTTTATTGTCGTAAAAGAAATCGACATCATGTCACTTCATGTCCGAAGAAACTTAGTGGTTCTCCAACTAATGTTCATTTTATGGAGGAAAATGCGGAAGACGAGAGAGAAGATAAAAGTCTGTGGAAATGGTACTACTAGTAATGCTGTTTGTTTGTTTGTTTGGTTTTACTCCGTAGCAACACATTGTACAGGTCATATAACGGCGGTCAGTCAACCTGTTCCTGGAAAGACTAAATCTCTGGATTTAGCTGTTAACCAACTACTAAGCGCATACTTTCGTCAGGGACTGACAACTGCCCTACATAATTAAAAATCATTGGTAGGAGGAAGAATGGCCGTATACTAGTAATACAAACAGGTAAAGTTATAATAAAACATCTTAATACTACTTCAATACAGAAAGTATGATTGCTTCTTGACTCCCAAAGATTTTACGTGTTAGAAACATTTTAAATGAAATATAACTACGTTAATTTTTTCGAAATAATTATTACATTTTTTTCGAAATAATCACCACGTATTTACAAAATAATATTACGTTGAAACGAATAATTGTGCAAGTAAGTAAAATCGATTTAAAATTACACTTTCGGGGCTTCTTAAAAAACTTGTTGAAGCTCCAACCTGATAGCACAGACATTTTAATTTAAAACGAATTCATACCTTCAAATTTAATTGACAATCTGTTTATGCAGAACATAGATTATCCTCAATTGTAACATTCCTGCTTGTTCAAACTCTTCGCCATGTAACCCGTCTAAATGTAAGAATTCCATCCGTACATAAATCTCAATTCATGAAGGAAATGGTCACGAGTGAATTTACTAAGCACTAAAACGTAAAACAAAATAAAATTCTACGCTTGAAAAAAGTCCCACTTTGTAATCAACATTAATTATAGATGATGCATATGCACATTGTATATTTTATACGGATTTATTTCATGTATTGTCCCGTCATCATTGACAGTTATAACAAACTATCTTATTGGTCCAGTGTTTATCACGAGAGATTAGATTTTAACAAGGCAGGTATGGTACAATTACATTCTTTACATGAACTATTTTGAACAGTGTACATGTATGTTGAATATCTAATATCCTAGAACACTATCAGCGGGTTAACAGCGGTAAACGACAATATCTATTATCTGTTGGTGTTTTTTTTCATAACCCTATATCACGCATGTTATTTATTTCAAATCTGAAGGGAATAAAGTTATGTATTATTGGATGGTGATTTGTTAAAGTAAACTAACCCTCATTTTGGAAAACAACAAGTTATCTGCCCCATAAAGATCTCCAAACTCTCAGCATCAATTCTGTCTAGTTGAGGTGTGTATAGCATGCCTACAACATAAGTTATTGGCATCATGTACTAACCCGCATCCTCTTCCTTAATAGGCTCATGTTTTTTTGTCATAGTGAACTAAGCCCAAGATGTATAGAACATTCAGGAGTTTCTCAATTTACAAATAAAATAAAAAAAATCTCTGAATCGAGTATTTAGGCAGGTCAACCTTAAGTTGCACAAGAAGAACAACGGTCGTACAATAGGTAAAGAACTACCACTGTTGAATCCAAAAGGAAGGCCAATAAAATTAAAGAAAAGGAATTATCTGAAAGATAATTATTTTGCCAATTATGTACCACGTGTGCATCACAGTTTCTGCAGACTTGCGGGCCGAAAGTGATGTTGTGGATTATATTTGCGGCAAACTAATTGATTATGATATGCAATAAAACATGATTGAATGACTAAATGATATCATTAACATTTTAACACATCATATAACCAATTACATCAAATTGATTTATGAAAATGAAAATACAGCTACGCACAGAATTGTTTTATACAAGTTAATGAAAATGTTATCTATATTTAATATTCTGTAACCTTGAACGACATTTACGCGCAATAACCTCCAAATACTTTTAATGTATAGTAACCTATAAATATATTTAACAAACAGACCACTAAATATACATTTTTTTATATTCAGTTATCTTCAAATTCATTTGATATATAGTAACCTTCAAAACATTTAATATTCAGTAACCTACAAATACATTTAATATACAGTAACCTACAAATACATTAATATACAGTAACCTACAAATACATTTAATATACAGTAACCTACAAATACATTTAATATACAGTAACCTACAAATACATTTAATATACAGTAACCTACAAATACATTTAATATACAGTAACCTACAAATACATTTAGTATTCAGTAACCTACAAATACATTTAGTATACAGTAACCTACAAATACATTTAATATACAGTAACCTACAAATACATTTAGTATTCAGTAACCTACAAATACATGTAATATACAGTAACCTACAAATACATTTAATATACAGTAACCTACAAATACATTTAGTATTCAGTAACCTACAAATAAATTTAATATACAGTAACCTACAAATACATTTAATATTCAGTAACCTACAAATACAATTAATATTCAGTAACCTACAAATATATTTAATTTTCAGTAACTTAAAAATACATTTTATGTACAGTTATATTATTTATCTCATCAAGTTAAATCTTAAAAACAAAGTTAAGCACAAAAATGTTCTAAACAAGTACATGTACTGGATACGATTCTTCAAAAATATCCAAATTGAACCAGCTCTTGCCTTCACTTACTAATAGTACAAAGTTGGATCTACAAAATAATCATCTGTAAGAAAGGTTGTGCTTAGTTAAACGTATGCAAAAAATAAATACCTGGATCTGGAAGAACTTGATTGCTTGCATGGACATCAGACCTTAAAAGTAGAGGTATTCATATTGCGAAACTGAAAGTTATAAGAACATTCACAAAAGACATATTCAATATCTCTGCCAAAGAAAATGCCAATGTTAATGTAAATATATGAAGAAATATTTTTTTGTGGCCACAGAATGTGATCTAATGATATCAAATGCTTGTTTATCAGTTTCTAGGTTTTCTTCCAAATGGAAAAAGCCTCCAAAATGGATAAATTTCTATCAAAGATTTAAAAAAGTTTCTTTTGGAGATGATTTTGACCACAACAAAATGGCTTTATAATATCCCCATACTGGGCTTCTCTCGATCCTTCTGATAGTGATTAAATCTAGTTAGATAATAAAAAGCAATTAATGATATCAAGGACTTTTGATTAGCATAAATATATAATGCTAATTGCTTGATGCATAAAATTTTGTTGTTTTTTTTCTACAAATTTGTTCAGGGATTGAGAATTGACTACAGTTGTTTCACTTCACCCAGATTAACAATCAAAAGTTTGAAGGTGATCTCATTGATCAGAAGTTCTCATACAAAATTGTTAATTCGGATGAAAATGTACATTGAAGCAGGCTTTAAACTCCTTTTTAACAATTTATAATTTTAATACCGCTCTACCACTTACAAGACAAGTAGATTTTTCTTCAATCTTCGTAAACAGATATCCTGTAGAGCATTGTCGTACAGGATCTCCAAGATCTCAATGGAGGGTCACGTCGAGATGACTTTTATGTCGACTAATCAATACGTAGCTTTCATCTAGACGAAACACTATTAATAACATTTTGATTTCGTAATTTCTATTTTTAGACCAATGCTTGCAAGCTAATTTAACAGCGGTACTATTCACAGTCTGCGATTGGACGGCTCATCTCAAATTGCGTGACGTAGGCCAGATCTAAATTAGAGAGTCGGCGGGCGGAAAAATTTAGATCTGGTTTTAATCAGATTTATTTTTCTTTAAATATTGACATTTGATATCTTCTAGTGGAAAGTCAAACAATTGATGATAAGACGTCTAGACATGTTTGTTTGTAAATACGTGATAATTTCAATTGTTTGTTATGTTTTATACTCTCCAATTTCCCCAAGTGAAGTTATAAAAGGCAAACAATCATAGAGCATACAAAATAACAAAACGTGTTTTGATAAACATTGAAAATGAAACAATCCATTTTAGAGGAAGGCAGTATCTATACTATTAAATTTGCGAGTTTCCTGTTTTGTGGAAGAAACTGCGCAGCTTTGAATAAATGTTTTGTTTGTCGCTGGAGCACCTATATACCGGCATATCAAGTTGACAATTCTTTTTTGACAAAGCCTCTTGATATTTGCAAAAACTGCCAAAAATCAACAAAAATAGTGGGTTTTTTGTGTCTATAAATAGTTCTAGATAAAACTAAAAATAGACACGTCAAACCGGAAAATCAAAATATTTCTGATCTTTACTGAATCGAATGTAATGCCTCTGTCACATGACTGTAACTGCTGTATTATCATGGGGAATCACCCAAAATACGTGCAACCTTCTTGTCATTTTTGGAACGATGTTATTTAACATCGTTCCAATGGTAACAAGAAAGTATAAGATTACTCTTTTCACGCATCAACAATTTTCAACATAGACAAAGAGGCGTAGTTCAAGCGTGAAACTCATTAACATCTCATTTAAATGTAATACAACGCTGGCTTGTGTTGTCGTTCTTGAAACTCTTCAGGAAAAGGGAGGGTACTCTCAGGACATACAAATCTTGCAATGGAGACGGGACAACTCAACCCGTAGACAACTCAACCCGTGACACCTGCAATGATTACTTGTTGGAGTAAAAAGGGCCTACGATATTTTTGACAATGCATGTTATATGCGTAGCTTAATTACATCATTCGATAGTAATAAACAATCAAAAAATAAGTTCAGGACATCGTTCCTCCAGCACTCCAGTGCTTTGATTTGAATATTCACCAAGCATGCGTTCTTTGTTTTCGAAATAATACCCATAAACGGTATACTCACCCAATTCTTATATTTTACATTATGCAGAATAAAACACTTCACGTACTTCACATTTAATTTCGAGAGATACTGCGATCTGTCTGCGCAATTCACAAGAACGGTGACAATTTGTTAGTTACAATAATTAGATTCTTATAGAAATTACTGCACCACAAAGTATCACTTAAGAGCTATCAGAGACATAGGTTAAAATTTATACGTGTCTGGTCACGCTATCTACCGAAGGTACGCTGACCGCTTCAAAGGGAGCTACGAAGCGGTGTAATATGGGAGAACATATTCTCGGTCCATTTTTTCACAAGCAAGCTCAATATGTACCAGTGAACCCTGAGAAGCTTGCTGATGTTTTCTATACGCTGACCCAACGGTCTGTAATGATTGGACACAGTTGTTAGACAGATCAATATCATTCATGTAATTATTTCAGGTTTCATGTTGAAAGGGATTAAATATCGAGAATTCACTTTTGAAATGAAAATACAAGCTCGGATGACCAAGTTTCATAACTCCATGTTACATTTTCACAGTGTTCAGTCCTTTTAGAACTTGACAAATCCAGATTAAACTTAAACTTGCAAAATCATATCTCCGATACTTCACAATTATCAATTTCAAACTTCCTACAAATATTTTGCAATCTGTTATGATCAAGTTTCATATGGCTTTTAAACATGCCTGTTTCGAGGAACAGTTTCGAGAACTGTCATTACCTAAAGCCCGGGCTTGCACGGGCTCCCATCTAGTTGAAAATAAAAGTTGTGTAGTCCATTTTAACAAAATTTAACACTTTAGCATGGCGGATAAACCACCACCCCTTGGTCAATCATGTTTGTAATGGTAGACCGCTTTACCATTACACCAACAAGACACTCATAAAGCATATTGAAATTATATATTTTATTGTCATTCTGAGCATCCCCTGTCATATATTAGTTCATTGTAATGTTTGTTGTTTGTTTTTTGTCTGCACTATACCACACTAATGTTTCGGGGATAAATGGAACTACAGTTCAAAATATTCTATAATTAACTACAGTATATTCTTTCTAAAAGTACTCTCAGTTGGGGTACTTTTTTGTAAACAATTTGTTGTTTTTTTTTTAAAGCAGCTATGTGTGTAAATAGAACGAAAGTATACATTGTGTAAACAAGTGTACTTGCATGTTCATATATTAACTAACATGCGACAAAAATACATTTTTCCTAATAATATTATCATCTGTTAAAGACAAGAGTTATATTGTATACCGACATAGCTGCATATAATGTACGTTTTGTATTCGAAGAATAAAATTTACTCATCACTATCTTGTCATCCCTACTTAGCGCAGTGGACTAATTATGACCCGTTACGCTGACCACCCTACTGAGCGCAGTGGACTCATTATTATATCCCATGACGCTGACCACCCTACTGAGCGCATTGGCTCACTATGACCAAGTACGCTGACCACTCTACTGAGCGCAGTGGACTCACTATGACTAAGTACGCTGACCACCCTACTGAACGCAGTGGACTCACTATGACCAAGTACGCTGACCACCCTACTGAACGCAGTGGACTCACTATGACTAAGTACGCTGACCACCCTACTGAACGCAGTGGACTCACTATGACCAAGTACGCTTACCACCCTACTGAGCGCATTGGCTCACTATGACCAAGTACGCTGACCACTCTACTGAGCGCAGTGGACTCACTATGACTAAATACGCTGACTACCCTACTGAGCGCAGTGGACTCACTATGACCAAGTACGCTGTCCACTCTACTGAGCGCAGTGGACTCATTATGACCCAGTATGCTGTCCACTCTACTGAGCGCAGTGGACTCACTATGACCCAGTACGCTGACCACCCTACTGAGCGCATTGGACTCATTATAACCCAATACGTTGACCACCCTACTGAGCACTGGACTCATTGTGACCTATTACACTGACCATCCTACAGAGCGCAGTGGACTCATTATGACCAAGTACGCTGACCACCCTACTGGGCACAGTGAACCCATAATGACCCATTACGCTGACCACCCTACGTAGCGCATTGGACGCATTATGACCCATTTCGCTGACCACCCTACTGAGCGCAGTGGACTCATAATAAATGGCCTATTGCACTGACCACCGTACTGAGCACAGTGAAGTTATTATGACCTATTACACTGACCACCCTACTGAGCACAGTGAAGTTATTATGACCTATTACACTGACCACCCTACTGAGCGCAGTAGACTCATTATGACCTATTACACTGACCACCCTACTGAACACAGTGGACTTATTTTAACCCAGTACGCTGACCACCCTACTGAGCGAATTGGACTCATTATGACCCATTACGCCGACCCCCTTACTGAGCGCAGTGGACTCGATATATCCCATTACGCTGACCACCCTTCTGAGCGCAGTGGACTGGTCATGACGCATTACCTGACCACCCTACTGAGCACAGTGGACTCATTATGACCCATTATGCTGACCGCCCTACTGAGCGCATTGGACTCAGTATGACCCAGTACGCCGACCACCCTACTGAGCGCAGTGGACTCGATATATCCCATTACGCTGACTACGCTTCTGAGCGCAGTGGACTGGTCATGACCCATTACCTGACCACCCTACTGAGCACAGTGGACTCATTATGACCCATTATGCTGACCACTGTGTATCAGTGCACTTCACAATCTCGCACCCAAAGGGTCTTTAGATTCTCGACATTATTTGGAGATTTTTGTAACCATCAGGGTACTAGAATGTGCACTTTTGGGTGTATCCATTTTAACTCAGTGTGCGTTGTACACCAAAGTGCGTAATACTTTAAATCCAAAATTACGTTAGACCACAATAACAAAGTTTAATCTTTGCACTTGGCAAACAAAACTCAGGGTCAATTGCATACTTGTTCTATAAATGTGTCATGTTATCATAAACTAGCTATACAAAGATAGCTAAAACAAGATATATATAGTCATGTGATCTACAACAATTACATGTACTTATAAAGTAAACGAGCACATGTTTTTCACCTAATCCTCTTTCAAGACAAATAATCGAAAGATATCATGCAGTGCATAAAGTAACTACTACATTTATTTCCCTTAAAATTTCCATTCGGCCCCTTTAATACAATCGTTAGCCTCAGATCATGCGCACAAAAAAAAATGAATCGAACTCTTGACTACATGTAGGTCATTTGCAAAATAATTTGGGCAAAGTATTCGGATTAAACAATTACAATACACAGGATAATCTGGTCATTGTCAAACATAAAATTGTAAAAGTAATTTCACGCACTATTTGAATATTTTTTAGTTTTGACTACTTCAAGTATTTGATTTTTTTAATTAGATTTAACGCCGTGTCAACACAATTTAGGTCATTTTACGGCGTCCAGCGCACCTAACCTAGCTTTCCTGAACCATTGTCTATAACCAGTACTCACCTACCCTTCCACAAGGCCGGAAACTTCTCCATATTATCTAATCAATGGAAGAAAATCGACATTATTGTCAAATTTTCATGGAAAGGTATAACCTCCAAGGGTTGGATTCGAACCCGCACCCCTCGGGCACGAGATTCCAAATTCCGGCGCGCTACCATCTGTCAAGAAGTTGATGAAAAAGCAATGGGTGTGCTTACATTATGAAGATCACGTGACGATATATTCTAACTAAAAAACAACATCAACAAAAAGTTATACATGTAATAGAATAAATTCAATAAGTTAAAATATTGTAAAATGATATAACCCAACCAAAGGACCATTTTCTTTTTTCTGTCCATAAATGGTAAACGGTTGTCCTGCGGGTGGGGTGATAACAGATGCTTCAAATACATCATTCTCATCTCTGTTGAGATCTTGATACATCACACTAGCTTTAATAATGTTAGGACAACCCATCACAATGTGAATACTTGAGTTAGCAGGTAAATCCTTCCACAGAGGTTTATATAAAGTACATTGAAGATCAATGGCCGCCTCGAACGCAACCGGAAATCCGGAACGCACGTGACTAATATGGCTGCAATCTAAGAGAAACGTGGCGACTGGTCTAAAACCACCCTCAATGTCCTGTTTACCAAATAGTGTGAATTTATAATATCCAATGAACGGAAATCTAAGTTTGATAGAAATTGCACGATCTTTAGCCGTAATTAGACAATAATTAGTTAGGTCTTTAGTCTCATTAACGTGTTCCAGCTTAGTCAAATATGGTATATTCCGCTTTGTTTTGAACGGTAATATCATTTCTCCCGAGTTACACGAATATTCACAACACTTTGTAATATCTGAACAAAAACCAAATTTTGAATAATCCGGTACTGCTCCGTATAATCGGAAATTTGCCGGGAATTGACGAAGTTTGTTGTCTATCTCAACACACTTCAAAATATACGTGACCAACAGTTCTGATTTTCCAGCGGCGTCGATACTTTTCTGGGCAAATATATTCAATAAGTAGTCGATCTCTTCCGGTGGCCTTAAAGTAATCTTCAATGTCCGCTTGTTGATTTTGCGGGCGAAGTAAAACTTGTCTAGGTTTCTGCTTCCATCTTTACGTTGAAATTGTATGGTATATTCTTCAAGAACATCGCCGACCTCTTCCAGAGATATTGTCAGTTCTTTACGTACAGTTATTATATGATGTTGTGTGTGTGTCACTGGTTTTACTTCCCATTCCAGTGCTGCACGTTCAAGTTTTAATCTGAATTAATATGGGAAAAACATTCAAACAGTTAAAAATAATGTTTATTTGGGATAGTGTATTGTCAAACTGCATTAAAATGGCACTCATTTAATTTTTTTGAAATTGTAACAAGTTCGCTTATACTCGTCGCTTATAAGAAATGACCTATATATTGCGTTTAAACATTTACGCAATTTACAAAGTGAAAGTTGATTTTAGGTCCATGTCCGAATATGCATTGAAGGTCAGTTTAATACTTTTCGACTATATAAATCAATTTTTGAACAATAGTGGTCCGTTATACACACAATATACAATGTTATTATCAGTTGACAGTTGAACTGTACTCATAATATGCAATGGTACAACATTTTGGCCAACGTTGAGAAGCTGCTGACCAGATTTCAGATAAGAAAATGCTTCTTAGAACACTATTGACATCATACATGTTTATTGTAAATGTTAACACCGCATTAATGAATAGAAATAAAACTTGACAATCAGGTGCATTAGCAAAATGATTGATAATACACCGCAACCGCTACCACGGGGAATGGTGTGGATTTTGAACCAAGCAAACCGTTGGTTATTCTAATGATTTAATATCTAGTAAATATTCCACTCTGAGGGACGTACAAACTATTTTCATAATTCTAAGATAGGGCACATTGACATTAACATTATTCCTAAACATACAAGACCCAATGTAACTTCGGGAAAAACTTGACCGAACCCCTCACCAAATGCTGTATTAACATGGCAAGTATCCTGCTATAATCCTCACTGGTTTCGGTGCAAAAATTACTTTAGATAGATATAGATAGCTAGATTTTAGCATCATGTTACATAATTATAATGATAAAACAATATAATAAGACAAATCTATAAGACAATATTCCCCTGACAGTGCGGATAAAGGTGGAAAGTAAGCCTAATAACAGGATTATTTTCACACCGCTCTGTCCGGGGCTGGGGTTGAGGGTTACAAATGACATACGCATAAATGGTTAAATACCTTTGATTAAAGGAGTTAGCACTTATTGGTGATGTTAAAAGTTGCCATTTAGAACTGGATCTAAAATCTTCATCCATGTATGGAAAATGATCAATTATCATTTTATCTGGATCAATTATAAAATAAAACTCCTGTAAAATAAAACACAGGTTTGATATAATGTATGTTATAATGATAAGCATACAATTCATTTATTTATGTAAGTACAGAGTGTTAGTATAATCCTCACCAAACGGATGACGAAGAAAATGCACTCGACAAAATTCATTTACACATAGTTCGAATTGTCCATATGCTGTAATGTTGCACACAGAGATTGTATATTGAACTATATGTTAATTTTACTGAACTGAACAGAACAGTTAATTTATTGAGGAAAGTACTAAGTACGAGTACATATTCATAAATACAAGCACTTAATTATAATAAAACACATAATTAATATAGCAATGTATCATTATGAATTTAGACAAGAAGATGAACATAATAACAATTCTATATGAATATAACTAAATAATATAACACAAAGTCAAAAATTAATATAGTACTACGGTAGTATGGTATCATTTTTTTAATTTGTGCGACATGATTTAGTACTACCATATTTGTAATATAAAACGATAGAATTGTGCATTTAATTAATTTTAACATTGACAGTTTTCTATATACATATCATGTTTTTCTTACGTATACTTAAATGAAAAGGACATATATACATGTTACATGGAAATCGTCTTCAATTTCATTTTTTATACATGTAAATGTACTATACATTTCATATTTAAATAACAAGGTATGTGTAACACTGCATTGAAATTTTTACTTGTACAATAAATATATACATGTAAAAAGATTTTGCAGCCACATTTATTCCAGTACCTGATATTGACGATGCCAAATTCGTTTCTTGTCCACAAACCCAGCTCCCCAGGCACAGTCAATAAAAAACCAGTTCCTGTTTATATAGACAGCATTCCATGAGTGCATGATACGACTTTCAGTGAAGTTGATCACATCTCCTACTTGATAATCATATCCTTTTACCAGACCGTGAATAACCTTAACTGGTATTCCTTCATAACTAAAATCATATTTACACATATACATATAGAGTGGTTATTCTATAACTGTTCAATATATATATCTATATATCGATTTTTATTTCACGAGTGGGCTAAGGATGCACTATTTTCATGAGTGGCATAGCGACGATTGAAATTATAATATAATTAGCTCACGAGTGAAATAAATAGATCTTACACTGATCAACAAATATGCTTCAAACAGACGAATTTATTTTCATTGTTTCAAAACAGTGGAATATCGATTTTTATTTCACCGATAAATCCCAGTATTCCACTGGAAAGCATATAATAAATTTATTTATTTTAGCTCAATAGGGAAACAATTCCTTGCAACTTCGATTCATCACTTTCAAGTCTAAACTCTGGTCCTCCCAGTACTGAGCTAGAAGGATTAAGTTACTTACTCAAAGAAACAACGAAGTAGGTTTCGGATGTCATTCGAACCAACGCGGAGCTGGCTACCCAATGATTACCAGTCCAACGACGTAACCACTCGGCCACGCCCGCTCCATAAAACTGAACAAGAGGTCAGTATAAACGGTAGTACATTCGGAATTACTTGGCCTTTCAGCACAAATATTTATTCATTCAATTAATAGTCAAGGTATTTCAAATGCTAAACGATGTTGTGACCTCCTGTACTCGTGGGCAGAACCCGCCGACTACTTGAAGTTTAACCTATGCCGTTTCTTAAGGCCATGCATGCCATATCGGAATTTTGTTAAGCGTGCGCGTGGGTTTTAGAGTCCTCAATCCAAAAAAAAATGTTGGTGAAATTTTCTTAAATAGCTAAGGTAGCAAAAATATCAAGTACAGCAACGGTCAATAACAAAAGCAAAGACGGAGATTTTTCAACGGATCCAAGCAACAGTTTGATATAGTCACATGCATGTTAAAAGTTTAACAACAGCTATTTTAGCGACCTTAATATGAAATGTAGGATTTGATTTGATGTTATTCATGTGTAATTGTGTAATATCTATGTAATTGTTATATGTACATGTATGTATGATTTGATTTGATTTGATGTTATTTAGTTGTATATGTGTAATATTAATGTAAATGTCATATGTATGTATGGTCTGTTGTGGTGTCAAACATGTGTATTTGTGTACTAACAATGTAACTGTATCATGTATAGTGCGTACAAAAAAACAAAACGTGTTTTGGTAAACATTAAAATTGAGACAATTCATTTCAGGGGTAGGCAGTATTGAAAATAAAATTTGTTTAATTCATTTTAACAAAATTAGCATGGTTGCTAAACCATCACCACTGTAAATCATGCTTGTTATGGTAGAACGCTTTCCATTACACCAACAACTAAGACACTTGTAATGCATTTCACAATTGTTTATTTTAAAGTCATCCTGGACATGCCTTGTCGAGAGTTAGTTCACTGTATTGTTATTATAAACAGTGTTTTGTTTTTTTTGTACGCACTATAAGATGTGTTGTCTATTCCATGTTGATTTTCTTTTTTGTAAATCTTTCTTTTTCTGGTATGTCTTTTCTTTTTTTATTTGTTTAAGTTGTATGGTATGCTTGTATATATGTTTTATGTCAAAGACATGTCAATGTCGACATAACACAATAAACTGAACTGAATTAAAACTATGAATTTTTACCAGCAGTGATCGCCATGAGTGTAACACACTAGTCAACAAATACATGTACTCCATTCAGTCCTTTCAGTGCTTTGATTAAATATGATATTCATTGCATTGATAGTTTGAGTCCGCTATCACGGGGGCCCAACTCCGTCACAATGTGAGTGGATTTCTGTCGAGTTTATGTCACGGATGCCTGTCGATAGTGTTACAGACTTATGTCGAGCACTAAGGTTTAAATTGAAAGAAAATGGTAATTATGACTTTTTTTCTATTAATTAAAAGCCAAAATAAGTTTAACCTTAATTGATTTCAGATTCCAAAGTAATTTTACAATGTTTCAAGTCCAAAAAGCTATAAGCTAAGGATTAAACCAAGTTTAAACGGCAACTATGCGTTTTGCTAAGATCTGTGAGTTAAAATCATTAAAAAATAAGATTCCATACATTTATTAATGAATATCCAATAATATTACATCGTATCATGAGTTATAATTAATAAAAGATGATATTTAACTCTTATAGATGTCTATTTTATGGAAGAATTAATCAAACTGTAAAAACTTAAGATGTCACGGATTTCTTCCCGTCATGTCACAGTTTATGTGACGATTCTTGCGACAATGTCACAGTATTACTGACGATAATTTTCCATTTTTTTCAGGCATCCAGAGTGAGATGTAGGTATTGCCCCAACGTTTTTACCTGTCAAACAGAAGCTGTTCGGCATGTGGCTTCAGTTCATCCACATAAATCTGTTTCAATTTTGGTTATTAACAATGATAACAAACTTACACCTAGGACATACAAGATAAAAGGATGTGAAATAAACCCAAGTGAAATTATTGTTGACGTAGCTAGTGGAAAAATTCAGGTACAAACTTCTGTGTCTGATGAAAGTCCAGTTCATAAAATGAAGAAGATAAACACTCCGTCTAAAAGTGTCCATAGAAAAGTGTTCATGGCAACTGAGCCAAATGCCCTTTTAAGAGGAACATTTGACGACGATGAAGATAACGGTTGCTTCGACTTGGATTTTAACGACACAAATTTCTGCAGTGATACTAGTGATGTTGGAGATCTTACTTCACAAGAAAAAAGTCAACGATATGTGGATGATGTAGAATGTTCAAAAGTTAATCTCGAAATGGTAGAAATAGGCGAAAGTAACGAAATAGTACAGGTAACAAGTGAACCTGATCTGTTGAAACCAGCTGTTGAAAAGATGCAGCAACTTTTACCATTAGTTACTGCCCATTTTGAAGAGAAAGGTCGCCTTCAAGAATGGACATCCTTCTTTACGCATGTTGCCAATGGTAACTTTTATGTAGATCACATCGCAAGTCAGTTATTTTGGGACGTAGTGAAATTCAACACAGTAGATAATATTCACGGAATGAGATTCTCTCCAGAAGTAAGACAGTTTTGGTCTACAGGACTTTTATTATTTCATGCTAAATTCATACGATTTATGGGTGGTATTAAAGGTCGCGGCTTACTTACAAGCGGAAGAAATAGGGCTGAGTTGAATGCTAGAGACACAACTGTAAATTTTGTTTGTCCTAAAATTGAAATTCTCAAAGAAGACATAAAACAGTGTAACATAGATTGTACCAATCCTGGAATCATACGCTCTAACATAAATGCAATAGCCAAACATTTCGGGTCTGGCTTAAAATCTTACAAACTATGCATTGACGGAAAGAAAATTACAGCTGGTTATGGTAAAAGACTCGGCGAAGTCGATTTGTTTGAACATGAATCAGAACCTACACTGGTCGAAAAGCGTGAACGGTTCGAAGTTGAAAAAGTATTGATCAACAAAACACTATCAATGATAGATAAATGGGAAATACTTCAAAAAGAGAGTATAGATAATGTATCACTAAGTGAGAAAACAAAATTAAAAAACAATGTTATCAATATCATTTCTGTGTTAACTGAAAGATTGAAAGAGTTGCGATTGTTAAAGGTCAAACGATGTCGTGCTTTGGAAAAATTCATGGTTCTTGCTGGAGATCAATGGCTGAAGTCTAAGTATAGCTATGTAATAAGTAGCATAAAAACGGAACTGTTAAGAACAAATATATGTATTGACAAAGTATTACTCTTGAATGATCAGTTAGGGCTCATTGCCGCTTATTGTAATGGAACTGACAACGTTTACTCTTTTGGCAATTCTGTAAATTTAAACAGACAAACCAATTTCGTGTGTCTTAAAGAATTCAAATCGCATGGGGTTAGTACAAATGGCGTACCATGTGAACTAATAAAGCAACGCACAGATTTGTGGTTTAAGATAAGAAAATCTGCATAAGGTAACAGGCAGCACACTTCACAAAGCTATAGGTCTTAGTACCCTTAAGGAACAACAAAGACATTATGATGTAGTTAACGGGCTATGCGAGGACAATTTAATTGTGTCTGAAGCAATGATACATGGATCAGAAAATGAAATAAATGGCATAGGTGTTTTAGTTAGCAAAGTGTTACCAATATACAAGCCTCAGACTTATTATTACGAAGAGGGTTGTTATCCGATAACAAACTGTGATAACAAGAACATTGTTATGGTGAGCCCTGACGGAAGTTGTCGAGAGAATGGAACACCAATTTCAGCTGTTTTTATGTGGATTTTAAACACATTTCTGTTTATAAGTACTTACTCATTTTTCATCAGACACAGAAGTTTGTACCTGAAATTTTCCACTAGCTACGTCAACAATAATTTCACTTGGGTTTATTTCACATCCTTTTATCTTGTATGTCCTAGGTGTAAGTTTGTTATCATTGTTAATAACCAAAATTGAAACAGATTTATGTGGATGAACTGAAGCCACATGCCGAACAGCTTCTGTTTGACAGGTAAAAACGTTGGGGCAATACCTACATCTCACTCTGGATGCCTGAAAAAAATGGGAAATTATCGTCAGTAATACTGTGACATTGTCGCAAGAATCGTCACATAAACTGTGACATGACGGGAAGAAATCCGTGACATCTTAAGTTTTTACAGTTTGATTAATTCTTCCATAAAATAGACATCTATAAGAGTTAAATATCATCTTTTATTAATTATAACTCATGATACGATGTAATATTATTGGATATTCATTAATAAATGTATGGAATCTTATTTTTTAATGATTTTAACTCACAGATCTTAGCAAAACGCATAGTTGCCGTTTAAACTTGGTTTAATCCTTAGCTTATAGCTTATTGGACTTGAAACATTGTAAAATTACTTTGGAATCTGAAATCAATTAAGGTTAAACTTATTTTGGCTTTTAATTAATAGAAAAAAAGTCATAATTACCATTTTCTGTCAATTTAAACCTTAGTGCTCGACATAAGTCTGTAACACTATCGACAGGCATCCGTGACATAAACTCGACAGAAATCCACTCACATTGTGACGGAGTTGGGCCCCCGTGGGTATATAAACTACAAAAACTATTTAAAAACCACTTGACGTTGATGGAATGGGACTTCAATTGTACGATAACAGGAAACAGAAAATAATCGAATATTTTTATGAAATCAAGAAATATATTTGTAAACATGTATATTTACTTGCACATGGCTGCTAAAAGATTGGCGTATCCTTCAGCTATTGTAAGTCCAGTTTTTAAAACATCCTCGGCTTCCACAGATTGTAATTGTTCTTCACCAAAATATCCTTCAACATCAAAACTACAAGAAGAATGGATAATTAAGTTAAACACGCCTGGAACGTTTGGTACCACTAATTCATTTATTTAAATAAGGCATACGTCGTAAAAGTTAAAAAGCTCGAATTTAAAGGTTCCAGACAAAAAGTTCGAGTGAACAGTTTTGCTGATCTTTGTATCTCAACAGTTTTCCAATGGCGTTTAATCATCAAATTTTCACCATGCATAGGAGGTTACAGAAATTAGAAGTGTAAGAAATAACAGCAGTTTGAACTGTTTGAATATATCATAATTTAGTAACTAAAATCTGACTTTGAAAGGGATTGTATGGTAGTTTCACTAGCTTTACGTTACATGTTTTGTTGATTTGAGGAGGCTAAACTTCAATGGTAATATCGTAGTTTTCTAGCGTACTGTCGTGGTTTTGTGTGCAAGGAATAATAATGTAGCACATCAATTTTCCAGATGGACTCGTCACTATAACTACTTGTAATTGTATCTATGTTTCTTGATGGCGTTCGTATTAAACGAAGTAAATGCTGTTATGAACTAATGATATGCTGTTATCTCCTTTCCCACTACCCAAAAGCCCCAAATTAGTGAAAAAAGATTCGGGCAAGTGAAAATATTTCATATAGCTAGACCAATTAATACTTTTGCCCTGTACTAAATAACGTAATAATTCGGGTTAGCGCCTGGGAAATTTAAGGTGATCCCTGAAAACGTAAATAGTATCATCGATTTGATGCTTAATGTAGGAATTAAGCTGGTATCATATGTATAAATCTACCAAGTCCAGGAACTTTAATTATTGGTACCTTAGCAACCGACAATGATACCATGAAATTATACTACCTTCAAAGGTATTCTTTCACACTATAGCGCAAATCAAAGAAGTTGATAAACTGTGGGTAAATTTCTTGCTCAGCACACTACCAAGTATCTGCAAGGTAGAGCGACCTTTATATAGTCTAAGAGATTGTAGGGTTTTTTGCTCCTAACTTCAATGCAATGGACACTACCATCATAAAATATTTTGTCTGTGGTCATAAGAAACCCGTTTCTTAAGCTCCATAACTCTGACAAAAGTACTGAAGTTCAAAATGGCAACCAACATTGCCGTCAAAAATAACAAAAAGCTGTTTATAATAACAGAACTATTCTTCTGTAATACCAATACGGAGAGATACAAATGAACACTAAATACCCAGTTTAAAAGTAAACAAATATCAGACCTTATATTGAACGTGATCCATCTATAAAACATTCTAACAAGTTGAAAATGGTTCTCTGCACCTTGTTTTAGATAGTTAACTAATCTAGCTATAGATGACTTGGCATACAGTGGAGCCTGCAACAAAACAAATACATGTACATGTATATCACATCTTGAATACATCTAAAGTCACACACATTTCGCGTGTATCATACGCGTTTGAGACTTGAATCTTAGTTTCCTATATATTGGGTATTTTTGAAATGTCTCCTCCAAAGAAAAAGTTATTAAAATTAAAAAATCGAATATTTACACGATACGATATACGTATATTCTATTTTGGCATAGTCCCTCAGTAGTATGATTATGAATTATCTGCAATACCTTTTGCAGGAAAACTTAAACTTCTTGTTTTGATTTAATGCCTATTTCTTTTATAACATATTCAATGGCGTTGTACAAAAAATAACCTAGTCAATAGTGCAGTTGGTGGCGCGACCGGATTACTAATCTAGTGTCCCGAAAGGGGTACGGGTTCGAATCCTACCCGAGAAGGTTATATCCTTCCATTAAAATTTGACAATGATGTCAACTTTTGTCCATTAATAAGGTATATGGAGAAGTTTCCGGCCTCGTGGAAGGGTAGGTGAGTACTGGTTATAGACAAGGGTCCAGGAAAGCTAGGTTAGGTGCGCTGGACGCCATTATATGACCTTTTAAACGTGTTGCTGCGGCGTTAAACCCAACAAATTAATACATTGTACAAAAATAGAAATACTGTAGCACATAAGTAAAAACGCTCTACAATAGATATACACAAAACTGAATTAAAATTCAAAGGGACATAATGTACAAAGTAATAGCATATTTCTGGTTATGAACAGTGTAGACAAAATAAAGCATCCTACCTTTACAGCATGTTTATCAAACAAACTAAATTCATTGATATTAGGTACTATATCTTTTTTACGATATGTTGGTGGTGCAGGGGGTGGTTCACCTTCAATATCCTCGACGTTCATGTCTTCGAATCCCCAACCTGATTTAACTACACCTGTTAGATTGAATTTCTGTGAAATAGAAAATAATGTACATATATATTGTATATAGTGGTCTTACTGGGAGCATACTTTCGTCAGTGACTAACAACTACCCTACATGATTTAGAATCAGTGGAATAATGAAAAATGACCGTTAAACATAGTTCATGACCAAGCTAATCGAAAGTATGCTCCAACCAGCAATCAATGCCACGATTCCTCGGTTAGTAGACGTGCGTGTTACCAATGAGCTATCCGGATGTCTTCACTTTAAGACTATATCTACACCGATAGCTTATTCGAACTACAAAAACAGACATAAGATTTATATACTAAACGAAACTTTTATGTACCCTGATTTCCATATTGTAGGATTTTTATTTGCACGACAAAACCGGGTTTACATCGATAAAGAAGCATGAAAGCTAAGCAATCTGACGACAGCATGGTCCCATGCACATTTCTATTATCGAGTGGACATAAATGTTGAAAAATATGAATTTCCTACAATAGGAAATCGGGGTACTAAGAAGTTTTGTTAAGTAGACAACTCACACTTTCGCTTGTTTTGTTCAAGTGAAATCTTGTATTGCCGTTTGTTTCATCATGTGATGATGATACATTCTTCCCATTTTTGCTTGTTACTGCTTCTATCGCTTTAGTATCATCTTTTGTCTTGAAATAATCTCTACGTCTCCCCATCTCTATCTGTAGAAGTTCATCTTGTTTTCTTGCGATTTCTGCCTGCACTCTTTCCTGTTCTTCTTTAAACTTGAGCTGCTCTTCTTTTTGGAGATTAAAATTGTGTTTTTGTTGACGAAGTTTTTCCTGAATATAGAATGTTTAGGACACATTGATTGTAACGTAATAATTACAGATCGTGCATTAGGTACATTAGTAATAAACTTGCTCACCTAAATAATGTGATGGACATTCATCATTTTACTGATTTTAATTGACCACTTTGACATTCAACATTTAATATAAACGGTGCTTTAAAAATTGCATGAGTTGGTATGTTAATTATCTTTTTTGAAAGTATTCGAAACATTAAATTGGTGTAATGATTTTTACCACCCTCCCCTCCCCAAAACTATACTGCTTTAAAAAGGAACAGGCGACGATTAAATTTACATTACGACCAGTTCGCATCTTTGCCAATTAAATAATAAAATATTGTTTAGAATAAGAAATAATTTTATCGCCAGTATAGTAACTGGACTCTAGATTGAGATGAACAAACTGAAACGTACCTGTAACTGTAGTTCTTGTTTCTTTCTTAATTCTTTGTTATTTTCTTCTTGTATCTGTTTTAATTCTTTCTCGACTTTCGCTTTTTGCATCGGCTGAAAATAATGTACAAACAAAATGTTACATGCCCCCCCCCCAATGATTCTAGCTTGTGAGTATTATCAGAATAATACAAAGCATGCTTTTGTAACTTTGTTTAATTTTAGATTGCGTTCCTTGTCGCAGGTCAATTTGTACAAACTATAGTATAATGAGTATATCGTGAAAAATCATATATGTACGTTTAATTAAGACAAACTTATAAATTAGAAGATATGTATTTTCGTACTTTCGTATAGTTTAAAAAGTTCTAAATTCCAGTCGTTTTCACAAATAGACAGTAATATTATGTAGAATATGGTCATGAATCATTACATGTAGGATAATAAAGTAGGTGGGTAACGTGATATACAATAACAACGATAAACATACACTTGCCTTTCACCGACCTTTTTCCACACAAATAATTAAATGACATAGGTCTACGCCGCATCGGCAAAACTCGAAACTATGGCACCTCCGATACTAATGAACTGACAATATGCTTGTGTATAGCAGAAGAGATCATATATTAGGCGGATCCAGAATTTCCAGTTACGGGGGGCGGAAATTTCAAGTACGGGGGGCGGTAAATGAACAAACAGACTGGGTGTCTAGGGGCCGTATTCAAGGGCCCACTATGGGTTCTAGACAAAGCCTTGACCTGGGGTTCAGATTGCTGCGACCCCTAAAGCTCATTTCTAAGGGATTCATGCACATTTACAGAACCTATCTGTTTCCAGGGTATACAATAATAACATCTAGATATACATGTATATCATATAATTTTTACAGCCGTTGGATCATGTTAAAATGTTACAAATACTTAGAAGGTACATGTATTGTCCTTGAATTATTATACATTTGTACTTTACGTCATTGTATTAGCGTAGTTCCAGTCTTTTTATTTATTGCACGCGTAGCGTGCGAAAAATTTTGACAGTTATATTTATACATTATAAAAAAACCTTTGCTTAGGCAATTTTAGGGGGGGGCGTACGCCGGGTCCGCCCCCCCTTGGCTCCGCCTATGGAGATTGTATAGTTTTGTTTCATTTAGTCTTGTTTAGGTACAGTCAGCCTTAGGGTTGAACCACAAAGTATGTAAGTTAGTTACATTACCTTTGAATTTATACAGTATAAATGTGTGGAATGTATAGTGAATTTCGTGTATATGTAAAAATGATACATTTAATATTAAAATGATATGATACTATTACCTCAATAACTCCGACTTTGTTACTAGATCTACCTCTATATGTATGTATGATAGGTTTAGATAGTTGTACATCATCATTACCCTCGTCATCTGATAACTCTGTTAAAACAACTTGATTAGATTGACGTAACCTTCTCTCTGGTCGTGACACCACTGGTGGCTTGTTTAAATCTGAACTGTAGCAACAACCCATTGGTCATCAATGTACCATCCTGTAGTAATGATACATTGTAACCATGGTAACTGAATATGTTTTTTTCAATAACTTATACGTGGGATGATCCAGATTTTATGGTGCCATATTTCTGCCTGAGATAACCATATAACTAACAAGTTAAGTATGGACATAACTAGTTACATGAATATTTGTTATTGGGTTTAACGCCGTGTCAACACAATTTAGGTCATTTTAAGGCGTCCAGAGCACCTAACCTAGCTTTCCTGGACACTTGTCTATAACCAGTACTCACCTATCTTTCCACAAGGCCGGAAACTTCTCCATATACCTTATTTATGGAGAAATTTTTACCTTATTGTCAAATTTTAATGGAAGGGTATAACCTCCCCGGTTGGGATTCGAATCCGTACCCCCTCGGGACTAGATTCGAATTCCCGGCGTGCTACAAACTGCGCTACTACATGAAAAGATAGTTACATCATTTAACTGATTTTGCTATGAACTTGTTTACATTTATCGTTTATATTACATGTGTAAATAGTGCTTAGTACATTGCAAATTGTATATCATAATAATTATGTTCATAAAAATCTGCTTAAATTAAGTAAACTAAAGAATAGTTCAAGTCGATGTATTAAATCAAGTGCTACAGTAAAATAGTTTCTTCTTCTTACATACAGACTAACTGTTTCCATAAAAGCCAGACCGTCAGTCTATGCATTTTTAGATAATAATATCAATTTAGTAAAAGCTATCTTTAATGATTCATACCACAGACTTACTCAATTCAAGAGTTATCATAAAAGTATCATGGTTCGGCGAAGAAGACACCAAAATAATTTGAGAGACACTCGTGCATGAATACTTACAGATTAATGAAAAATCTTTTATAAGCTGTATTTAACCGTTACTTAAAATATATCCCACATTGTGTCTATTGTTCCCTCGACATCACACCCATTGAGTGCCAGGTATAGTTCAGTTATTTATCTTTTTAACGTACTGTATCACCAAATGCGTGGATGCCCCCAGTCTGGATCCTGTACTTTAATCAGAAGAAGAATGAATGAACTAAACTGCACGTTGTATGCACATGTAACTTTCACGTGGGTCGTTCAAGACTAAGTGTGTCCATATTAGTTGAACTGGTTGTTAACTCTCTTTATGACACTGTTTCCATTATAGTAGTATTATAAGAATGAGAGAAAATTGAGTAAGTATTTTAAATCTATTGGAATTCAATCAACCATTTCAAAAGTTGAATTAGAAGCCATATTAGTCATTGTCTTTGCTTTAAGGTTTTACTTATCGGTTGATTGGCGTTCACATAGACTGTAAACGTTGTTTTTAACGACAGTAACAATGTCGTTAAATATAGCAGCGTGTTCAGTTACCCCTACTTATGGAACGCCATTATGCCATGCGAATAACTATTCTGCTATGCTTATTGCTATTTGTGAAATGACAAATGCGAAATGACATTTGTTCATGATTATTGCGAAAAACTTATTGGCACAAGGTTATTTTAGAACAATTTCCGCCATTAATCAGACGGCTGTCTTCCAAGAAGGTAGGTTGTAAACTGCGTGTCGCATTTATCATTAGCAAATAGTGCTCTTCTCACTATAGGTTTCCTGGACACTTTTCTACCACCAGTACTAGCTTACCCTACCACGAGGCTGACAACTCATGTATAGGGTATGACCTGCCGCGACCGGGTTTCGAACCATCGATCACCGGAAACAACTAGTTGCAGTTAGTATCAAATCTCTGTATAGATAACGTGTTTGAATTTAAGGCAAAATTAGTTCTTTCTGTTTATTAATATCCATTGAAAACATTAACCTGGTGACTTGACAGTGGTCAACGTTTGTTTTGGCAAATCAGTGAAGGGCTAAGCTACAAAGCGAATACAATAACTACAATTGTTCGTGCGCTTCATAGCTCCTATAGATAAAAGGTATAACATACATGCGACTTTTTTATTGCACAATCTATATGGAAACCTGTCACAACGCAAACATGTACGGACATTGATTGCTTAAACCTTGAAAACAGTATGATTTCTTATTTATTCCTGGACTTTCACAAGTACGAAAACCAATCTGAATATAACCCGATCTAAAAATTTCCGCTCGCCTACTCGTCAATTTAGATCTGGCCTTTTTCAAACGAAGGTCACGTTCAGGTGACCTTTTCTCATGATAATATTCATGACGAAATAGTTATGATACGTAACTTGTAGGGGGTTCAGGCCCTTTTTGTTCCATGCTTACATCATTTTGTAACAGTTTTCAATACAAAGCTATTGAAATGAGCTTTCATAAAAGGTATAAACTATTTTGATAGCTTGAAGAGTCTAGGAGTTACAGACTTTTTCATATTTGCATTTGTATCATTTTATGAGGCCGAATTTTATTACATGTGTATATGAAATAAATAGAAAAAAAGAAACCAAAATTCGCAAAACTTGATATTATAAATGATAGTTTATTTATTTTTGTAATCATAAGAAATGTAAACCCCCTGAATATATACATTTTCTGGAAGCTGAAAACGATGCAATGTGATGCATTTTGATGCATAACAAATTTTTGGGTTTTTTTGCCGGGTTGGCAGAGTCGAATTCAAAATGGCCGTCAATTTTTACGAAATAAAGAAAATACATCTGAATTATGACAACAAGTACATTGAATTTTAGTTTATGTCATGTGTCTATTGTTCATCTATTTTTGTCAATTTACATGACATTGAATTTAGTGATGTTTGGCACAAAATAGAGCGCGCCGGGATTTGGATACTCGTGCTGGAGGGGGTGCGGGTTCGAATCCCTCCCGGGGAGGTTATACCCTTCCATGAAAATTTGACAATAATGTCGATCTTTCTCAATTGATAAGATGATATGGAGAAGTTTCCGGCCTTGTGGAAGGGTAAGCAAGTACTGGTTATAGACAATGGTCCAGGAAAGCTGGGTTAGGTGCGCTGGACGCCGTAAAATGACCTAAATTTGTGTTGACACGGCGTTAACTCCAATAAATAACAAAAAATAAATAACACAAAATAGAGGAAATATCTTTTTCGGTTACCATAGCAACACATACAAATATATATTAACTTATGGTTACCGAACTAGAAAACATGGATTCTCACAAGGAAATGATATTCTAATTTTTTGTCAATTTAATTGACATCCAAGCACTAAGCAACGATTTTGCAGTATATATGAAAACATTCTTTTTGGTTACCACAGCAACAAAAACACAAATATTTTAAAATCCCGGGGCCTAACATTTTTTTTTTTAAAAGTAGCGTTTTTAAGAAAATAATCCAAACAGGGCGTTTAATCGGGAAATTATTAGATTAAATACGGTACGGTTATTGTACTCGGTATTCATTCTATAAACAAGCTCTGGGTGGCTTTTAAATCCGACTTATATAATTATAATATATTTCGTCTTTAGTTGACAGTCAAAATTTAGATTTGTCCAAATTGTAGGGTCTCCGGCCAGTATTATAGCCGCATTCATATATCTCTATCTCTCGTATGATGTGCTAGACTCTTCAAGAGAATTGTCGCACAATTGTTATCTATATAAATTGACTTAATCATCTACGCTTGATACATCTACATTAATACATTGAGCTGTCACAGATTGACATTTCTTCAATGGTGCACAAGAAGAAAGTTGGAAAGGATAGTGAAAGAGAGAAAAATAGACCCACGCAGATGAATGTAAGCAATGTTATAGAAAAAGGAAGAAATAATAGAAAAGATGCTCCAATCACGTTTCGTCCATCAGGGTGAGACCAATTCATTGGGGCTCAAGGCCCACTGACGCAGCTCTCCCCCTTCATTTGGATGTACTTAGTGATTGGAAGGAAAAACCCCATTAGAAGGTTAGGTCCTTAAGCCCCTTCTTAAAGGATACCAAGGTAGGGGCCTCAGCCACAGCGGCTGGGAGTCTGTTCCAAACTGGGATGGTCCGTGGAAAGAAGCTGAAGCGGTAGAAATATGTTAAGGTAGAGTAGTGTTGATATTTCAAACAGTGTGATGCTCCAGTTCTACTGGGTACTGGAGTCAGATAGAGAGAGCTGTCAATGTCGAAAAGGCCATGGATTATATTGTACAGGACTGTGAGTTGGATTTTGGTGTGTCTGGATTCGACACTTTCCCAGCCAAGATGGCTTAGCATGTTTGAGACGCTGCTTGTATTATGATATCGATTTGTGACAAATCTTGCAGCTCTTCTTTGGATCATTTCCACCTGGTGTTTCAAGTCCTGTTGATGATAAAAAAGTAAAGAAAATAAGTTCCGAAAATTGCAAGTCAATCTGGACATTGTGAAACTAATGTCAGTACAAAGCAAAATACTGAGCACAAGCTAGCGACCAATAACATCGACCAATAATTTTCATCGACCGATAAGAAGGAGTTACCCCGCCTGATGACCGGTGACTGTGTTCACTAGTTCCATTTCCGGTATACTGCCAGGGTTAAACACCACTAAAATTCTTACGGCTTCACACGGTTTAGTTAAAATAAGCTTATTTTTTATTAAGTTGACCAGAAAATATTACAAAACATATGATTCTGTAGGATATATTTTTTTTAATGATGATTCTCACAGAAAATTGCAAAATAATGCCCCCCTATGATAATGAAGTGTAAAATACTTGATGAAGGAGCTAATGTGACCCCATAAAACCATATATAGGTAGGAAGTACATAGAAATAGCAGTAAAACGACACCTTTAGAAAGGTTGTACCTTGGCCGTGAAAAAAGTAACACATTTTCAAAATGATGATTCTCACAGAATATTGCAAAAAAGCCCCCCCCCCCCGTATGATTATAAAGTGGAAAATACTGGATGAAGGAGCTAATGTGACCCCATAAAACCATGTATAGGTAAGTAGTACATAAAAATAGCAGTAAAATGACACCTTAAGCAAGGTTGTACCTTGGCCGTGAAAAAAGTTATACAATTTCAAAATGATGATTCACACTGAAAATTGCACAGAAATGGCCCCCAATGATAATAAAGTGCAAAATACTTGATTAAGGAGCTAATGTGACCCAATAAAACCATATATAGGTAAGTAGTAAATAGAATTAGCAGCAAAATGACACCTTAAGCAAGGTTGAACCATGGCCGTGAAAAAAGTTATACATTTTCAAAATGATGATTATCACAGAATATTGCACAGAAATGACCCCCTATGTTAAAAAAGTGGAAAATACTAGAAGAAGGAGCTAATGTGACCCTATTAAACCATACATAGGTAAGAAGTACATAGAAATAGCAGTAAAATGACACCTTAAGCAAGGTTGTAACTTGGTTGTGAAAAAAGTTATATGAATTCATAATGATGATTCACACAGAAAATTGCACAGAAATGCCCCCCTATGATAATAAAGTGGAAAATACTTGATGAAGGAGCTAATGTGACCCCATAAAACCATATATAGGTAAGTAGTACATAGAAATAGCAGTAAAATGAAACCTTAAGCAAGGTTGTACCTTGGCCGTGAAAAAAGTTATACAATTTCAAAATGATTATTCTCACAGAAAATTGCAAAATAATGCCCCCCTATGATAATGAAGTGTAAAATACGTGATGAAGGAGCTAATGTGACCCCATAAATCCATATATAGGTAAGTTGTACATAGAAATAGCAGTAAAATGACACATTAAGCAAGGTTGTAACTTGGCCGTGACAAAAATTATACCTTTTCAAAATGAAGACTCTCAAAGAATATTGCACAGAAATGACCCCCTATGATAATTAAGTGGAAAATACTTGATGAAGGAGCTAATGTGACCCCATAAAACCATATATAGGTAAGAAGAACATAGAAATAGCAGTAAAATGACAACTTAAGCAAGGTTGTACCTTGGCCGTGAAAAAAGTTATACATTTTCAAAATGATGATTCACACTGAATATTGAACAGAAATGCCCCCTATGATAATAAAGTGGAAAATACTTGATGAAGGAGCTAATGTGACCCCATAAAACCATATATAGGTAAGAAGTACATAGAAATAGTAGTAAAATGACACCTTAAGCAAGGTTGTAACTTGGCCGTGACAAAAGTTTTACATTTTCAAAATGATGATTCTCACAGAAAATTGCAAAAAATGACCCCCTATGATAATAAAGTGGAAAATACTTGATGAAGGAGCTAATGTGACCCCATAAAACCATATATAGGTAAGAAGTACATAGAAATAGCAGTAAAATGACACCTTAAGCAAGGTTGTACCTTGGCCGTGAAAAAACTTATACATTTTCAAAATGATGATTCTCACAGAAAATTGCAAAGAAATGACCCCCTATGATAATAAAGTGGAAAATACTTGATGAAGGAGCTAATGTGACCCCAATAAACAATACATAGGTAAGAAGTACATAGAAATAGCAGTAAAATGACACCTTAAGCAAGGTTGTAACTTAGCCGTGAAAAAAAATATATGAATTCATAATGATGATTCTCACAGAATATTGCACAGAAATGACCCCCTATGATAATAAAGTGGAAAAAACTTGATGAAGGAGCTAATGTGACCCCATAAAACCATATATAGGTAAGTTGTACATAGAAATAGAAGTAAAATGACACCTTAAGCAAGGTTGTACCTTGGCCGTGAAAAAAGTTATACAATTTCAAAATGATGATTCTCACAGAAAATTGCAAAGAAATGCCCCCCTATGATAATAAAGTGGAAAATACTTGATGAAGGAGCTAATGTGACCCCATAAAACCATATATAGGTAAGTTGTACATAGAAATAGCAGTAAAATGACATATTAAGCAAGGTTGTAACTTGGCCATGACAAAAGTTGTATGAATTCATAATGATTATTCACACAGAAAATTGCACAGAAATGCACCCCTATATTAAAAAAGTGGAAAATACTTGATGAAGGAGCTAATGTGACCCCATAAAACCATATATAGGTAAGTTGTACATAGAAATAGCAGTAAAATGACACATTAAGCAAGGTTGTACCTTGGCCGTGACAAAAGTTGTATGTATTCACAATGATGATTCTCACAGAAAATTGCAAAGAAATGATCCCCTATGATAATAAAGTGGAAAATACTTGATGAAGGAGCTAATGTGACCCCATAAAACCATATATAGGTAAGTTGTACATAGAAATAGCAGTAAAATGACACATTAAGCAAGGTTGTAACTTGGCCGTGACAAAAGTTGTATGTATTCACAATGATGATTCTCACAGAAAATTGCAAAGAAATGATCCCCTATGATAATAAAGTGGAAAATACTTGATGAAGGAGCTAATGTGACCCCATAAAACCATATATAGGTAAAAAGTACATAGAAAAAGCAGTAAAATGATACATTAAGCAAGGTTGTAACTTGGCCGTGACAAAACTTATACCTTTTCAAAATGAAGATTCTCACAGAATATTGCACAGAAATGACCCCCTATGATAATAAAGTGGAAAATACTTGATGAAGGAGCTAATGTGACCCCATAAAACCATATATAGGTAAGAAGTACATAGAAATAGCAGTAAAATGACACCTTAAGCAAGGTTGTACCTTGGCCGTGAAAAAACTTATACATTTTCACAATGATGATTCTCACAGAAAATTGCACAGAAATGCCCCCCTATGTTAAAAAAGTGGAAAATACTTGATGAAGGAGCTAATGTGACCCCATAAAACCATACATAGGTAAGTTGTACATAGAAATAGCAGTAAAATGACACATTAAGCAAGGTTGTAACTTGGCCGTGACAAAACCTATACCTTTTCAAAATGAAGATTCTCACAGAATATTGCACAGAAATGATCCCCTATGATAATAAAGTGGAAAATACTTGATGAAGGTGCTAATGTGACCCCATAAAACCATATATAGGTAAAAAGTACATAGAAAAAGCAGTAAAATGACACATTAAGCAAGGTTGTTACTTGGCCGTGACAAAACTTATACCTTTTCAAAATGAAGATTCTCACAGAATATTGCACAGAAATGACCCCCTATGATAATAAAGTGGAAAATACTTGATGAAGGAGCTAATGTGACCCCATAAAACCATACATAGGTAAGTAGTACATAGAAATAGCAGTAAAATGACACCTTAAGCAAGGTAGTACCTTGGCCGTGAAAAAACTTATACATTTTCACAATGATGATTCTCACAGAAAATTACACAGAAATTACCCCCTATGATAATAAAGTGCAAAATACTTGATGAAGGAGCTAATGTGACCCCATAAAACCATACATAGGTAAGAAGTACATAGAAATAGCAGTAAAATGACACCTTAAGCAAGGTTGTACCTTGGCCGTGAAAAACTTATACATTTTCACAATGATGATTCACACAGAAAATTGCAAAAAATGACCCCCTATGATAATAAAGTGGAAAATACTTGATGAAGGAGCTAATGTGACCCCATAAAACCATATATAGGTAAAAAGTACATAGAAAAAGCAGTAAAATGACACATTAAGCAAGGTTGTTACTTGGCCGTGACAAAACTTATACCTTTTCAAAATGAAGATTCTCACAGAATATTGCACAGAAATGACCCCCTATGATAATAAAGTGGAAAATACTTGATGAAGGAGCTAATGTGACCCCATAAAACCATACATAGGTAAGTAGTACATAGAAATAGCAGTAAAATGACACCTTAAGCAAGGTAGTACCTTGGCCGTGAAAAAACTTATACATTTTCACAATGATGATTCTCACAGAAAATTACACAGAAATTACCCCCTATGATAATAAAGTGCAAAATACTTGATGAAGGAGCTAATGTGACCCCATAAAACCATACATAGGTAAGTAGTACATAGAAATAGCAGTAAAATGACACCTTAAGCAAGGTAGTACCTTGGCCGTGAAAAAACTTATACATTTTCACAATGATGATTCTCACAGAAAATTACACAGAAATTACCCCCTATGATAATAAAGTGGAAAATACTTGATGAAGGAGCTAATGTGACCCCATAAAACCATACATAGGTAAGAAGTACATAGAAATAGCAGTAAAATGACACCTTAAGCAAGGTTGTACCTTGGCCGTGAAAAAACTTATACATTTTCACAATGATGATTCACACAGAAAATTGCAAAAAATGACCCCCTATGATAATAAAGTGGAAAATACTTGATGAAGGAGCTAATGTGACCCCATAAAACCATATATAGGTATGAAGTACATAGAAATAGCAGTAAAATGATACCTTAAGCAAGGTTGTACCTTGGCCGTGAAAAAAGTTATACATTTTCAAAATGATGATTCACACTGAATATTGAACAGAAATGCCCCCTATGATAATAAAGTGGAAAATACTTGATGAAGGAGCTAATGTGACCCCATAAAACTATATATTGGTAAGAAGTACATAGAAATAGTAGTAAAATGACACCTTAAGCAAGGTTGTAACTTGGCCGTGACAAAAGTTTTACATTTTCAAAATGATGATTCTCACAGAATATTGCAAAGAAATGACCCCCTATGATAATAAAGTGGAAAATACTTGATGAAGGAGCTAATGTGACCCCATAAAACCATATATAGGTAAGTTGTACATAGAAATAGCAGTATAATGACACCTTAAGCAAGGTTGTACCTTGGCCGTGAAAAAAGTTATACAATTTCAAAATGATGATTCTCACAGAAAATTGCAAAGAAATGCCCCCCTATGATAATAAAGTGGAAAATACTTGATGAAGGAGCAAATGTGACCCCATAAAACCATATATAGGTAAGTTGTACATAGAAATAGCAGTAAAATGACACATTAAGCAAGGTTGTAACTTAGCCATGACAAAAGTTGTATGAATTCATAATAATTATTCACACAGAAAATTGCACAGAAATGCACCCCTAATATAATAAAGTGGAAAATACTTGATGAAGGTGCTAATGTGACCCCATAAAACCCTATATAGGTAAAAAGTACATATAAATAGCAGTAAAATGACACCTTAAGCAAGGTTGTAACTTGGCCGTGAAAAAAGTTAAATGAATTCATAATGATGATTCACACAGAAAATTGCACAGAAATGCCCCCCTATGATAATAAAGTGGAAAATACTTGATGAAGGAGCTAATGTGACCCCATAAAACCATACATAGGTAAGAAGTACATAGAAATAGCAGTAAAATGACACCTTAAGCAAGGTTGTACCTTGGCCGTGAAAAAACTTATACATTTTCACAATGATGATTCACACAGAAAATTGCAAAAAATGACCCCCTATGATAATAAAGTGGAAAATACTTGATGAAGGAGCTAATGTGACCCCATAAAACCATATATAGGTAAGAAGTACATAGAAATAGCAGTAAAATGACACCTTAAGCAAGGTTGTACCTTGGCCGTGAAAAAACGTATACATTTTCAAAATGATGATTCTCACAGAAAATTGCACAGAAATGCCCCCCTATGTTAAAAAAGTGGAAAATACTTGATGAAGGAGCTAATGTGACCCCATAAAACCATATATAGGTAAGTTGTACATAGAAATAGCAGTAAAATGACACATTAAGCAAGGTTGTAACTTGGCCGTGACAAAACCTATATCTTTTTAAAATGAAGATTCTCACAGAATATTGCACAGAAATGACCCCCTATGATAATAAAGTGGAAAATACTTGATGAAGGTGCTAATGTGACCCCATAAAACCCTATATAGGTAAAAAGTACATATAAATAGCAGTAAAATGACACCTTAAGCAAGGTTGTAACTTGGCCGTGACAAAAGTTATATGAATTCATAATGATGATTCACACAGAAAATTGCAAAGAAATGCCCACCTATGATAATAAAGTGGAAAATACTTGACAAAGGAGCTAATGTGACCCCATAAAACCATGTATAGGTAAGAAGTACATAGAAATAGCAGTAAAATGACACCTTAGGCAAGGTTGTAACTTGACCGTGACAAAAGTTATATGAATTCATAATGATGATTCTCACAGAAAATTGCAATATAATGCCCCCTGGTGATAATGAAGTGGAAAATACTTGATGAAGGAGCTAATGTGACCCCATAAAACCATATATAGGTAAGAAGTACATAGAAATAGCAGTAAAATGACACCTTAAGCAACGTTGTAACTTGGCGGTGAAAAAAGTTATACCTTTTCAAAATGATGATTCTCACAGAAAATTGCACAAAAATGACTCCCTATGATAATAAAGTGGAAAATACTCAATCTCGGGTTAATATTGTCGTACTATACATGTACAAGAGTTACCCGGATAAGCTTAGATGCATTTATTGCTTTTTGGGGGAACAGAGAATTTATATTTGACCAGTTATCAAAATTTGTCCGATACAACATGTCCATCTCGCAACCTCCCATTATGAATTTAATATGAACGACAAATCTTGTGCAACTGTTACAAAGTTTTATCGTAGTAGGCTCCCTTGTTCACAATAAAATCTGGCATGGGTGGTAGGCACGGTCTCACTTCATTGATTTCAACTTTCGGACCCAGTTGCTGGATTTTGTTTGTCTGATAACTCCATGTTTTGTCAGGTGGTAGATTTGCTAGCAAGTGGTTCGTTAGAATGACTTCATTGACTAACATGTATGGGATAGTCACAACTTGCCGAGTATTTAGAAGACAAATACTCTGGTTTAATGTAATTATCAATTGCATGTCAGTAAATGCTAAACTTCAGCAACTTTCATTGTGCACCAGCTCATGTACAAACATGCACATCGTAAGTGTTCAGAAATGTAGAATTTAATTCTACATAAAACACCAATTTGTTACAGGAGAACTTTCTGGTACTTTGAGGTTATATGTCTAAATAATAATAACATCTAGTTTGTTACTGTGTTTATTTTTGGAATACAAAAGCAACAAAGGTAAAAAAAATAAATTAACTGCAAAGTGTGTATATTGATGAACATGTTATCATAAAAATATAATGATGAATTTTAGTTAATTCTTAAAAATCAACAATATTGTAAAAGGCAGGGGTCAACTATAAAACCCCAGCAAATGTCCATATATTGAACCATGCAGTCCATATCATAAAATGAAATAAACAATATGATATTGAATAATGATTTTATAATGAATATGGAAAATGTAAGCTGTAAAAAGTTGGTGGATTGTTGGGCCACAAACCTTCTAAAAGTCACTTGGCCGAATCAAAATATCTAATATGAAAACTCTGAGGGAAACAATCTGGATTTACACTGTCCACATATGCAATGAAGTGCATATAATTATATAAAGGGTTAACCTCTGTTGAAATGAACGCTTGTTTAAGCCTTAACTGGATGCAACAGGGATGAAAAGTGGCCATTTCTTCACCTCAATGCCCTAGGGCTATTTCAAGATGGTCAAGTTTCATTACTAGTTGACTGACTGCAACTTGGCCAAGTTACTTCCTGAGAGATCCCAGTCACCATGGCAAAGCTGGACGGAGCAAAAATGTAAAATGCAATTTGAATGTTTCAATAATGAAGGCAAATTTTTACTGCACTACACAAAATGGTTTCCTCATGAACATAAGGATGAAAAAGCCAGCTGTACATGTCTCGTTATAATTAGTAGCCAGATCTGAAATAGGCGGTATAATTTTAGATCTGGTTTAATCAGATTATATCTAGAATGTCCACATAAAATCACCACTGCATTTCTTCCTTAATTTTTGCTTCCAAGATGACTTCCTTCACATACCGGTAATTCAATTCACCAGATGCAACTGGATCATTCTCAAACCAATGAGCACAATCGTGGTATCTCTGAAAGCATTCATAAACATAACATTTATTTAAAAGTCAAAAGATATATTTCTTAAATAGTAAACAGTATTCTTTCTACAACAAAAGCTACTGAAATAACATCATTCATCTGGGTCTGACTGTTAAATGTTAAGATAACAAGTTTGATTACCATATTTTGTTTATGGAAAGACTAACATTCATCACAAAATTAAATAAATCTTAATTGTATTATGAAATCTGTGACAAAACACTCATCCACATTACTTCATCAAAAAGCATTTACAACTCTGTTGCAATAAACCATACAATGAAGAGTGAACTTTTTATTTACCATAAAACAATGAATGATATAGGCCCATTGGGGTCAATAATAGTTATAGCCAACACATCTGTTGTGACTGATTAGAATCTGTATTGTTTGCTTTTTATCAGTAACAACCTAATAAATCAAAAGGGGAACAGAATATATACTGGTCCGACAGTACTGATGCTGATTGGCTAAACTGGATCTACACTGTTTTACCAAGCAATTAATGCTGTATCCATAAATATGAATGAAAGGGTTAAAATGCCAAAGCCAAGTTTACCTACCACTATGTTGTGACAAAAAATAACTAGTAAACTAAAAATTAATTAACCCTTTACTGGATGCAACATGGATGGAATATGGCCATTCTTTCACCTTAACGCTATTTAAAGATGCTCTTATTTCATTACTAATTTACTGAACAAAATGCAACTTGACTAAGTTATTCCCTGGGTGACTGTTTTTTCCGAACATGGGTGCTATTTTGAAGGGTGGGTCCAGACAAGTGAACATGCCGGATTGACCAGTTTAGGATGCTGTCATGGTTTCATGTCCATTGGACCAGCACTTCAAAATAGTAACCGAGTGGTAGATAACTTAAGAAATTTATTGTATATATCTGCTTTCACAAGGTAGGTAGTTTTAGATAATTTTCTCAATATATAAGTACAACAGATGCAGTCAGCATGATAAATTTATGATTAAGTATGTTTCTGAAGACACTGAAAGACAAGATTTTATAAAATAAGCAATCTGATTAGTCACTAGACATTGGCAAACAATATGTAGTAATGAGTTAAAGAAGAAAAAACAATTTAAGGATTTAGAAACAATAAGTAAACTAATATGAATAGACCAAGAAATTATTCCAAGAAAAAAATAAAAAATAAACATTTTTCTGCAGCTTGAAATCCAAACTTGTTTGTATGCAAGGTACAGAAAAGGTTTTACATAAACAGAATAGATTATTGTTGATTTTTTACCTACATCGACTTGATACAATATAAATCCTTTATTCTCAAATTCTTTGAGGTAGGTCATACATATATCTTGTTAGGAGAACTTGTCAAAGCGTACGACCATGATCAATAATGACTGGTCTGATTTTTCACATTTGCTGAGAATAAATTCCAATTGTAATATTCGCTCAAGTTGTCAGCTGTTCCTGTTGAGCCGATGCCCTTTCTGGCACATCATGACTCGTCATTGGCCACAGACCTGTACTAACTTGGACAATAATCTCTCTTGAGATGTCTCCTTGACCTTTTTTATGCAAGTCATCTTAAAATGAATTATTAATACATTTTAAGAATTAACATGCTAAGCATGTATCATTTATTTTCTGTTCAATTATTTTCTTCGAGGTATAAAGGTCATCAGGGCAAATAAAGGTGTATAAAGTCAACCATAATAATTCCATTCTAATTTACGTCAGAATAATCTCTAAAAAGTCAAAGATACTATGATAAAAGAATAGGTAAAAATGTTTTGTACATTAAAAATATAATATAAGGCTCTTTTAAGTAGAAAAAAGTATTGCTTAAAGTTAACCTCACGCTAAAGAAGCACTTTATAAAAATATGAAATATTACAATGTTACAATGTCAGATCAACAACGAAGAACAGGCTATGTTTTTATAACTAATCAGATGGCTTAATTGTTTACAATCTTGGTTGATATTGTCTGAAAATTATTACATTTTCATGAAATAAATATTTAATTGAATATACTTATGCATTTTTGTATAAATGAGAACAAACAATAGAAAGCATCTAATTATATAATATTATTTTAAAGAAAGAGCCACATAAAGAAATAGCCTCAAATGCAAACAAGACATATACAATAAGCCTAAGCTAAATGGAGAATATTCCAGCTGTTGGAACCATGCGTAGAAACTGGTACATAGTACGAGGATCATAAAAAGGTAGGTTAGGTGTGTTAGACAAGGCAAAAATCCCTTAAAGTTTCTTTAAACCCTGTATAAGAAAACCAATATATACTGATTTAATGAATCAGATCAGCAGAAACATCTTTTCCTTCAGATCAGGATTAACACTGTTTGCTTCTTGGTAATAACTACATTCAAAGCATGTAGATCTAGATCATTTAGCTGAACTATACCTACAATGTTCTCTCAAGCGATAAAAGTCACATGTATGGAGGAACAGGCCTGCCATCGATCACATTACTGTGCCTGAAATGTCCCTTTTAAATCTGAAAATACTACATTTTCTGGTTCACAAAAGAAGACAATTGATGCAGAAATGTCAAGAAACGACCAACCATGATACGAAACTAAAAAATTCTCAATGAAGGAGGGAATGTGACCCCATAAGACTATATATAGGTAAGTAGTACAATGAAATAACAGTAAAATGACACCTCGGTGAAGGTTGTACCTTGGCCATGAAAAAAGTTATAAGTATTCAAATAATGATAAACATTGCAAAAATGTCAAGAAACGACCCCCATGTAATTAAACTAGAAACTTTTCAATAAAAGAGCGAATGTGACCCCATAAGACTATATATAGGCAAGTAGTACAATAAAATAGCAGTAAAATGACACCTTGGTGAAGGTTGTACCTTGGCCGTGAAAAAAGTTATAAGTATTCAAATCATGATAAACATTGCAAAAATGTCCAGAAACGACCCCACATGTAACTAAACTTGAAAAATTTCAATGAAGGAGCAAATGTGACCCCATAAGACTATATATAGGTAAGTAGTACAATGAAATAACAGTAAAGTGACACCTTGGTGAAGTATTTTCCACTTTTTTAACATAGGGGGGCATTTCTGTGCAATTTTCTGTGAGAATCTTCATTTTGAAAAGGTATAAGTTTTGTCACGGCCAAGTTACAGCCTTGCTTAAGATGTCATTTTACTGCTATTTCTATGTACTTCATACTTATATAAGTTTTATGGGGTCACATTAGCTCCTTTGTCAAGTATTTTCCACTTTTTTATCATAGGGGGTCATTTCTGTGCAATTTTCTGTGAGAATCTTCATTTTGAAATTGTTTAAGTTTTTTCATGGCCAAGGTACAGCCATGCTTAAGGTGTCATTTTACTGCTATTTCTATGTACTACTTACCTATTTATGGTTTTATGGGGTCACATTAGCTCCTTCATCAAGTATTTTCCACTTTTTTAACGTATGGGGGCATTTCTGTGCAATTTTCTGTGAGAATCATCATTTTGAAAATGTAAAACTTTTGTCACGGCCAAGTTACAGCCTTGCTTAATGTGTCATTTTACTGCTATTTCTATGTAATTCTTACCTATATATGGTTTTATGGGGTCACATTAGCTCCTTCATCAAGTGTTTTCCACTTTATTATCATAGGAGGGCATTTTTGTGCAATTTTCAGTTTGAATCATCATTTTGAACATGTATAACTTTTTTCACGGCCAAGGTACAACCTTGCTTAAGGTGTCATTTTACTGCTATTTCTATGTACTACTTACCTATATATGGTTTTATGGGGTCACATTAGCTCCTTCATCAAGTGTTTTCCACTTTATTATCATAGGAGGGCATTTTTGTGCAATTTTCAGTTTGAATCATCATTTTGAACATGTATAACTTTTTTCACGGCCAAGGTACAACCTTGCTTAAGGTGTCATTTTACTGCTATTTCTATGTACTACTTACCTATATATGGTTTTATGGGGTCACATTAGCTCCTTCATCAAGTGTTTTCCACTTTATTATCATAGGGGGTCATTTCTGTGCAATTTTCTGTGTGAATCATCATTATGAATTCATATAACTTTTGTCACGGCCAAGTTACAACCTTGCTTAAGGTGTCATTTTACTGCTATTTCTATGTACTTCTTACCTATATATGGTTTTATGGGGTCACATTAGCTCCTTCATCAAGTATTTTCCACTTTTTTAACATAGGGGGCATTTCTGTGCAATTTTCTGTGAGAATCATCATTTTAAAAATGTATAAGTTTTGTCACGGCCAAGGTACAACCTTGCTTAAGTTGCCATTTTACTGCTATTTCTATGTACTTCTTACCTATATATGGTTTTATGGGGTCACATTAGCTCCTTCATCAAGTATTTTCCACTTTATTATCTTAGGGGGGCATTTCTGTGCAATTTTCTTGGTGAATCATCATTATGAATTCATATAACTTTTTTCACGGCCAAGTTACAACCTTGCTTAAGGTGTCATTTTACTGCTATTTCTATGTACTACTTACCTATATATGGTTTTATGGGGTCACATTAGCTCCTTCATCAAGTATTTTCCACTTTTTTAATATAGGCGGGCATTTCTGTGCAATTTTCTATGAGAATCATCATTATGAATTCATATAACTTTTTTCACGGCCAAGTTACAACCTTGCTTAAGGTGTCTTTTTACTGCTATTTCTATTTACAACTTACCTATATATGGTTTTATGGGGTCACATTAGCTCCTTCATCAAGTATTTTCCACTTTTTTAACATAGATTGACATTTCTGTGCAATTTTCTGTGAGAATCATCATTTTGAAAAGGTATAAGTTTTGTCACGGCCAAGGTACAACCTTGCTTAAGGTGCCATTTTACGGCCAATTTTATGTACTTCTTACCTATATATGGTTTTATGGGGTCACATTTGCTCCTTCATCAAATATGTTCCACTTTATTATCATAGGGGTTCATTTCTGTGCAATATTCTGTGAGAATCATCATTTTGAAAAGGTATAAGTTTTTTCACGGCCAAGTTAAAACCTTGCTAAAGGTGTCATTTTACTGCTATTTCTATGTTCAACTTACCTATATATGGTTTTATGGGGTCACATTAGCTCCTTCATCAAGTGTTTTCCAATTTTTTAACGTATGGGGGCATTTCTGTGCAATTTTCTGTGAGAATCATCATTTTGAAAATGTAAAACTTTTGTCACGGCCAAGTTACAGCCTTGCTTAAGGTGTCATTTTACTGCTTTTTCTATGGTCAACTTACCTATATATGGTTTTATGGGGTCACATTAGCTCCTTCATCAAGTGTTTTCCACTTTTTTAACGTATGGGGGCATTTCTGTGCAATTTTCTGTGAGAATCATCATTTTGAAAATGTAAAACTTTTGTCACGGCCAAGTTACAGCCTTGCTTAAGGTGTCATTTTACTGCTATTTCTATGTACTTCTTACCTATATATGGTTTTATGGGGTCACATTAGCTCCTTCATCAAGTGTTTTCCACTTTATTATCATAGGAGGGCATTTTTGTGCAATTTTCAGTTTGAATCATCATTTTGAACATGTATAACTTTTTTCACGGCCAAGGTACAACCTTGCTTAAGGTGTCATTTTACTGCTATTTCTATGTACTACATAACTATATATGGTTTTATGGGGTCACATTAGCTCCTTCATCAAGTATTTTCCACTTTATTATCATAGGGGGTCATTTCTGTGCAATTTTCTGTGTGAATCATCATTATGAATTCATATAACTTTTGTCACGGCCAAGTTACAACCTTGCTTAAGGTGTCATTTTACTGCTATTGCTATGTACTACATAACTATATATGGTTTTATGGGGTCACATTAGCTCCTTCATCAAGTATTTTCCACTTTATTATCATAGGGGGTCATTTCTGTGCAATTTTCTGTGTGAATCATCATTATGAATTCATATAACCTTTGTCACGGCCAAGTTACAACCTTGCTTAAGGTGTCATTTTACTGCTATTTCTATGTACTTCTTACCTATATATGGTTTTATGGGGTCACATTAGCTCCTTCAGCAAGTATTTTCCACTTTTTTAACATAGGGGGCATTTCTGTGCAATTTTCTGTGAGAATCATCATTTTAAAAATGTATAAGTTTTGTCACGGCCAAGGTACAACCTTGCTTAAGTTGCCATTTTTCTGCTATTTCTATGTACTTCTTACCTATATATGGTTTTATGGGGTCACATTAGCTCCTTCATCAAGTATTTTCCACTTTATTATCTTAGGGGGGCATTTCTGTGCACTTTTCTGGGTGAATCATCATTATGAATTCATATAACTTTTTTCACGGCCAAGTTACAACCTTGCTTAAGGTGTCATTTTACTGCTATTTCTATGTACTTCTTACCTATATATGGTTTTATGGGGTCACATTAGCTCCTTCATCAAGTATTTTCCACTTTTTTAATATAGGGGGGCATTTCTGTGCAATTTTCTATGAGAATCATCATTATGAATTCATATAACTTTTTTCACGGCCAAGGTACAACCTTGCTTAAGGTGTCATTTTACTGCTATTTCTATGTACTACATAACTATATATGGTTTTATGGGGTCACATTAGCTCCTTCATCAAGTATTTTCCACTTTATTATCATAGGGGGTCATTTCTGTGCAATTTTCTGTGTGAATCATCATTATGAATTCATATAACTTTTGTCACGGCCAAGTTACAACCTTGCTTAAGGTGTCATTTTACTGCTATTTCTATGTACTTCTTACCTATATATGGTTTTATGGGGTCACATTAGCTCCTTCATCAAGTATTTTCCACTTTTTTAACATAGGGGGCATTTCTGTGCAATTTTCTGTGAGAATCATCATTTTAAAAATGTATAAGTTTTGTCACGGCCAAGGTACAACCTTGCTTAAGTTGCCATTTTACTGCTATTTCTATGTACTTCTTACCTATATATGGTTTTATGGGGTCACATTAGCTCCTTCATCAAGTATTTTCCACTTTATTATCTTAGGGGGGCATTTCTGTGCAATTTTCTGGGTGAATCATCATTATGAATTCATATAACTTTTTTCACGGCCAAGTTACAACCTTGCTTAAGGTGTCATTTTACTGCTATTTCTATGTACTACTTACCTATATATGGTTTTATGGGGTCACATTAGCTCCTTCATCAAGTATTTTCCACTTTTTTAATATAGGGGGGCATTTCTGTGCAATTTTCTATGAGAATCATCATTATGAATTCATATAACTTTTTTCACGGCCAAGTTACAACCTTGCTTAAGGTGTCTTTTTACTGCTATTTCTATGTACAACTTACCTATATATGGTTTTATGGGGTCACATTAGCTCCTTCATCAAGTATTTTCCACTTTTTTAACATAGATTGACATTTCTGTGCAATTTTCTGTGAGAATCATCATTTTGAAAAGGTATAAGTTTTGTCACGGCCAAGGTACAACCTTGCTTAAGGTGCCATTTTACGGCCAATTTTATGTACTTTTTACCTATATATGGTTTTATGGGGTCACATTTGCTCCTTCATCAAATATGTTCCACTTTATTATCATAGGGGTTCATTTCTGTGCAATATTCTGTGAGAATCATCATTTTGAAAAGGTATAAGTTTTTTCACGGCCAAGTTAAAACCTTGCTAAAGGTGTCATTTTACTGCTATTTCTATGTTCAACTTACCTATATATGGTTTTATGGGGTCACATTAGCTCCTTCATCAAGTGTTTTCCACTTTTTTAACATATGGGGGCATTTCTGTGCAATTTTCTGTGAGAATCATCATTTTGAAAATGTAAAACTTTTGTCACGGCCAAGTTACAACCTTGCTTAAGGTGTCATTTTACTGCTATTTCTATGTACTTCTTACCTATATATGGTTTTATGGGGTCACATTAGCTCCTTCATCAAGTATTTTCCACTTTTTTAACATAGGGGGCATTTCTGTGCAATTTTCTGTGAGAATCATCATTTTAAAAATGTATAAGTTTTGTCACGGCCAAGGTACAACCTTGCTTAAGTTGCCATTTTACTGCTATTTCTATGTACTACATAACTATATATGGTTTTATGGGGTCACATTTGCTCCTTCATCTAGTATTTTCCACTTTATTATCATAGGGAGGCATTTCTGTGCAATTTTCTTGGTGAATCATCATTATGAATTCATATAACTTTTGTCACGGCCAAGTTATAACCTTGCTTAATGTGTCATTTTACTGCTATTTCTATGTTCTTCTTACCTATATATGGTTTTATGGGGTCACATTAGCTCCTTTATCAAGTATTTTCCACTTTATTATCATACAGGGTCATTTATGTGCAATATTCTGTGAGAATCATCATTTTGAAACGGTGTAAGTTTTTTCACGGCCAAGTTACAGTCTTGCTTAAGGTGTCATTGTACTGCTATTTCTATGTACTTCATACCTATGTATGGTTTTATGGGGTCACATTAGCTCCTTCATCAAGTATTTTCCACTTTATTATCATAGGGGGTAATTTCTGTGTAATTTTCTGTGAGAATCAACATTTTGAAAATGTATAACTTTTTTCACGGCCAAGGTACAGCCTGGCTTAAGGTGTCATTTTACTGCTATTTCTATGTACTTTATACCTATATATGGTTTTATGGGGTCACATTAGCTTCTTCATCAAGTATTTTCCTCTTCATTATCATAGGGGGGGGGGGGTCATTTTTTGCAATTTTCTGTGAGAATCATCATTTTGAAAAGGTATAACTTTTTTCACGGCCAAGGTACAACCTTTCTTAAGGTGTCATTTTACTGCTTTTTCTATGTACTTCTTACCTATATGTAGTTTATTAGGGTCACATTAGCTCCTTCATGAAGCATTTTGACTTTCAATATTATAATGGTCATTTCATTTTGTTTTTGTTTTTATAGACTTATTTACCGGTAAGTTAAATGGCAACAATATTTTAGATAAACCTAGGACACAAAATAAAGATCAAACTGTGTTAAAATCCGCTTTAGTAACCTCTATGAGTTTTGTTATCAGTAGCTAATCAGTTATAAATTAGTTAAAGAAATATATAAAAGCCGATTATTTAGTGGTCTGTAGCCTTTCTTATTGGTCGATGGAATGTATATCTTACGCATAGTAAATTTTTCAAGGAAAGATAACTGGCGAGGTTTATTGGTCGATACTATTGGTCGTTACACTATCGGTCGCCAGGTTGTGCTTATCTCCGAACTCTTCCGGATACAAAAAAATATTTTGTAGCAGTTTTTTCCCTTTGTTTATACTTTAAATGTCGTAAAATTTTGTGCTGCATAATGAAATATTTTCAAATAATATTGAACTCTTATTGATTAAAATAAGATTTCTTGCAGCAAATAGTACTCATTATACTGACATGATCAATATTTTGAAGACACGTAATTTACGACAATACACGTCTGTCGCTTTCGTTTGTCACTTGTTTTCGCGACTTTACAGAACAACAATTTATTTTGATTGTGTAGAATGAGCGTACATAATCGCTTTAACTATGCATTTGTGTAGTTTTAAATGTCTAAATAAACTCTATTTACTTTGTTTATTCATATTTATTGTTTGTGTTGATGGTAAAACAATAAGAGGGACAATTTCAAGTCTAAGTGCCAAACATGAAAAAGGACAATATCTGTCATCGTTTTGTTTTCATGGTAAATTTTTACTTTCATCTTCATTATTTATATTTTTTGTTATTTTATAAGTATATATCTACGTATGTTGGTTTAGAATTGAATGAATTTAATTGATTGTAATTCAAGAAAATTATTCAATCTGATCACCGTTGGCACCTGGCCGAGTTGACCAACCTGTTATTATCCACTGTCTAAGGGATATCTGTCTTTCTATGTTAAGTTAATTCTTTAGCAATGCTGATAATTATGTCATGATACTTACCTGTTCACATTATGGGGAGAAGGATATGTAAGTGGCAGATAGCTCAGTTGGGAGAGCTTTCGCCTTGGGGTCCTGTGTTCGAGTCCAAGTCAGACTGCATTCTTTTCTTACTATATGACATCTGGCTCCTAACCGTTGAACCTGTGACTGTGACAATTACTTGGTCAGTTGAGAGAGGCTTGTTATAATATAACTACTCCTTAAATGGCCTGAAGTTCTGTAATTCGAGATGAATTTCCAGTTCGTGGGTTGTATGTCATGGTACTTACCTGTTCATATTGTGGGAAGAAGGATATGTATAGGGCCGGATAGCTCAGTCAGGAGAGCACTTGCCTTGTACGTCAGATGTCCTGGGTTCAAGTCCCAGTCAGGCTGCATTTTTTTTCTTGCCCTATGATGAGTGTCTCTCCTAATCTCACTTAACCCTTAACCGCTCAATCCCGCATTTTTACGTGTCTAGACCCCCCCCTCAAAATGGCCGCCACAGCCTTGAAAATGGTGTTTTTAACTGGATTAAGCGAATTTCACTATAGGATAGTTGTCCCAAAAAAATGAGCTCGTTTTCGCGCGCCGCCCCAATCAATTGATGTCTCAGGGGGGTTCCGAAGGGGGGATGTGCCCCCTTTGTTGCTGGGGTTTGAAGGGGGCGCAGCGCCCCTCATCGCCAGAAAAAAAATCGGGGTCATTGAGTGCTGAGAAATGGCGCCAAATGCTGATAAGGAAACATGTTTTCAGTATCTGAAAAGACCTGGCACTTTAGACCTCAATTTCGGAAAATATTACTGTTTGAAGTGCAAACGTGGGGCGGAAAAAGAGCGAAAATTGCATTTTTTGCCGTTTTTGCTCCGCCCCAGCATTGCCATGGTAACGGAGATCGGGGCTCAACTTGGTTTTTCTGAAAGACATTTACCCAGGGAATAACTTGGCCAAGTTGCATAACTGTATGATAATTAGTAATGAAATTAGAGCATCTTGAAATAGCCCTAGCACGTAATGGTGAAAAAATGGCTACTTTTCACACATGTCGCAACCAGTAAAGGGTTAACACAGGCTCTGTTTGAGAATCAAACCTGGTTCTCCCTTGTTGTAAGCAAGACACTCAACTGCTTGACACTCAACTAAAGGCCTACCCCAACAGCAAGGCTGTTGGAGGTGACTATAAAGCCAGCTACGATCTGCACACTCTTCCCCTCTTTACTTTTCCAGAGAGCTGCTTTCATTAACAAAAAACTTTTATGTAGCGGCTTCACATGGGTTCGTTGAACACTTCCTGCACCATTATAGTAAATTAAGGGAATAAAAAACTCACGCTCTGACTTGGAATCAAACCTGTTTCTCTTGTGTAGTCAAATGATCACCACAACATCGACAATACATGTCAAGTCAGTCAGTCTCTCATATGAGAGACAATCTGGTTGCTAAAAAAACCACTGTGTAAGGGCTTGCTTAAGCTAATTGAATGGACCATTACTCACTGCCCTCAGTCTGATAGCAGCAACCACTACAAAGTACAATGAATTTTGCTCCAGTTATTTATAGCCTGCATCCTTCCACCTGCAGAACAGCATCAAGGAAAAGATCTGTGTTTTACTTTCCAGCTTACCACACACTATTTAGCAACTGCTGGTAAAATTGTTCTTGAGTCAAAACTGGCTGAAATTTCTGCCTTGGTCATAAGTTGATATTTCCTGTGTCTATGCATTGAAAAGAGTTATGTATGAATTAGATATCTCATGTAGACTTACATAAATTATAAGACTAGTCTATTAAATTGGTTGGCTGGGATACTAGTCCTTGACTTCTGGCAAGTTGACTATGGGGATAACTGGTGATTGTTTTCTGTATTTATTTGCAGGTGAAGCTGTGATACAATATACATTCAATGTCTCAGCTGTATCTAGTGGGAAACTGTTTGTATATCTTAGTGAAGATTGGAAGGAAATCAATGATGATACAACATGTGAAGAAAAGTTTGATCTTGCTAGAGCATCTTGTATGTATTGATATAAGTTACAAAAAGTTCAAGTTAAAATGTGGTATAAAGTCTGCTTGCTTATACTGGTACTTGTTCAGCCAATTTTTCCATTTACGATAACCCCTGATTAAAATAATTTTAAGCTGGTGATTCTTCACAGTATTCTGACTCATTTACACCTGGTTGGAATGGGACAACTATTAGTACAATTCTTGCTTGAGGGGAAATTAGCTGTGCTCCTAGTCGGGTTTGAACCCAGGACCTCTTGACCCTTAAGCACACAACTTACCTCTGGACCATTCTTCCTACATTGATCACCTATCATCAATTTTATTTAGTACATAACAGCAATGTCTGACACCTAACATCACTGACTAACTGAATACTGTTATGTAGGAATTGTTCTAGTTCTCAGAAATGGCAGGGAGGCAGAAAAATGTGACTGGGCACATTAGAGGGTTGATGTTTTAAGACATATATTTATGCATTGGGAGGGGTGAAAAAATTGACATTGTTAAGAGAGAAAAAAGGCAGGGTGCAGCACACTGCTATTTTGCTTTAGAATAATCTCTTTATTATATAACAGATATTATCACTACCAGATAGTTTAATACGCAGAATAAAAGACTGTCTGAATGTACATAAACTATAGCAGTCCTCAGAAAAGGAAAAGTACTGTGATATAGGCATCATATAGCCATCCAGATGTAGGATGAAAATAATTATTTCTGTGAAAGTTTTTCAAAAAGTTAATTTTGTCATGTTGTACCTGTGAACCACTTACACTTAATAATACTCAGGACTGCTTGCTATTTTATTTCATTCAGACTTCAGTCCATTTGCAAGCTTTAAGCCAAGCCTTGCATGGCTTTCTTCTTTAGATAAGAAACGCTCATAATTATCTTAATACAGTCTAACCTCTCCACAAAGCCATTTTCCGGAAATACACAAAAGTGGCTTTGTAGAGAGGGTGGCTTTGTGCGGAGGTTTTAAGTCGACCCTTAATTTATGTAGAGTCTTTTTAATGTGATAACATGCATTGTTTTTTAGTACATGTATATTACAGTACTAGCATACTTAGGCCCTATTGTTGAATTTAATTTAAAGATTACATCTTGTTTTTCATTTATTTATTTACACAGATGAAGTGAAGGGTCCAGTTGGTAATACAACTTTCTCACATTTCCGGGAGCCCAAAATTTGGCATCTTGTTTTTGCTGACTTTCATACATGTAATAATGAAGACCCGTTACAGTCTGCGGAACCATTAAACTTTATAGATTATAATATTCAACTATTAAATCCTGATGCCTTAGGGAATGCTGTAGAACATTTCAGTGATGAGGAAACAGGTAAGGGGGTGTGGCCTAGCGGCAACAACGTTGGACTAGTAATCATTGGATAGACATCTCCCTGTTAGTTCAAATCCCTTCTAAAACCTACCCGTTGTGTCCTTGAGCAAAACACTTTATCCTTCTAGCTCAGAACTGGGGATTCAGGAAGCAGACTTGAAAGTGATTAATCTAAGTTGTAAAACTTGTTTGAGTTTCACAATAGAGCAAAAATAAATTAGTATAAGGTATACTAAACAGTTAAGACTTTAATGATCTTATAATGATCTTTACAAATGGAAATCTCCACTAGTCACAGTCTGAGATAAGGCTCATGTTTGCCTGTATTTCATAATTGGAAATCTAATTTACATTTTTTTTTTCAGCTAAAAAAGGTTGTTTTTAATGAATAGTACTTTAATGATCCATTTATGATCTTTGCAAATTAAAATCTCTATTATTAATGTAAAAGTAATGGTATTTTATAGTCTAAGTTTCATGTTGATGCACATTCACCAACTTTACAACTATTATCCCTGGTCATTGGGCTACTGGTATCTATCTATCAATCTCCTTGGAGTCTAATACTCGGCTTAGTGCAGCCAACACAATGACGCTACAGAATTATACCACCCTTGCAGGTAACCATTTACACTTGGGTGGAGTGAAGCAATCATAAGTAAATTTCTTACTCTAGGAAATTAGCAGTGCCCATAATGGGGGTCGAACCCAGGACCTTTCTATCCCTAAGCGCATGTCCTACCACTGGACTACTGCACCTATCTATTAGTCACAGTCTGAGACAATGCATTCCTGTGGAACAAAGTTACAACCAATTCAACAGTGAACTTTTATATTTATTATCAATTATTTATTATTACTTTTAGTACATGTATATATTTCTATTGCATAATTCTCAATATGTCTTTATTTTTGAATATTGAACTTCAGGACAAGTAAATTTTGATCCTGAAGTAGTTAATTTTTGGAATATGATAATTTTTTATCACTGGTTGAAATAACTAAGAGTGCATAGCATCATAAAAACAAACAAATCCAAACTACTGTATTTTACTGAGTATACATGTATTATAATAATAATAATTCTATGTATGTGTATTGTACAATGTTTCAGGTCTACTTAGATTCTATCAACTATTAGCATTAGCCTATTTTGTATTAGGTTGTATATGTATACCTAGATTAGTGGAACCATTAAGTAGTGGTGGACCTATGCAATTAGTTATACAATTATTAAGTGTTAGTACATTTCTACAAGCTATTGGTGCCTTTATTATGATGATGCATTTAAGAAAGTAAGTGGAGTATTTTGTATAGAATTTAATTACATCTTGTAAAAGTTTTTACCATTTCTCATTTCAGCATTACGTCACTGATTACACATAGTACACCATTATACTTGACCATTTTTTTATGCCCGAAGGGTCGTATTATGTTATGGCACCGCTCGTCCGTCCGTCTGTCTGTCCGTCCGTCTGTCCGTCCGTCTGTCCGTCCGTCGTCCTTGTGTGGACAACTCCTCCCTCATTTCTTGTCCAATTTTCTTCAAACTCCCTCTGATGATAAACATTGATGCCTAGTTGTGCGTAAAGTGGAGATAATTCAATTTTTTTCATTCGACTTTGAATTACTTCCCCTTTCATATATCACTATATATGCAAAATGTTAATAAAGTCAAAATGGCAAGCAATGAAAAACTTGTCCGGACAATAACTGAACCACCAATGTACCTAGGTTCACCAAATTTTATGTGAGGGTAGCCCTTGTGTCAAGGATATGCCCTATTGGTTTTGGGGCTCCTGGGTCAAAGGTCAAGGTCACAGGGGCATCATATTGAAAAACCTTGTCCGGACAATAACTCCTCAACGACTGTACCTAGGTTCACAAAATTTTATGTGAAGGTAGCCTTTGTGTCAAGGATGTTCCCTATAGGTTTTGGAGCCCCAGGTTCAAAGGTCAAGGTCACAGGGGCATCATATGGAAAAACCTTGTCAGGACAATAACTAAACAATGCTTGTACCTAGGTTAACCAAATTTTATGTGGATCAGCCCATTTGTCAAGGAGTAATGTGTTGATAGCTCTTTGGTTGAGGATGTTCCCTTTTGATTTGGAGACCTTAGGGTCTAAAGTCAAAGTCACTGGGACTTAATTTATATTGAAACATTTTCCGGACAATAACTCAATAATGATTGTACCTAGGTTCACCGAATTTTATTTAAGGGTAGCCTAAATGTCTAGCATATGCCCCTTTGGTTTTAGGCCCCTGGGTCAAAGGTCAAAGTCACAAGGAAATCATAAGGAAAAACCTTGTCCAACAACCAACTTTATCTAAGATCACCAAATTTTATGTATCAATACTCTCTGGGTCAAGGGTGAGAACTTTTGGTTCTGAGGCCCCAGGGCAAGGTCACTGGTGATAACTCAACCATGGCTGTACCTAGGTTCTCAAAATCTTTGCTTTGGATAGCCCTCCAGTTAAGGATGGGACCTATTCTGATATCCAGGGGTCATTTATCAAGGTCACAGGGACTTCATATGAGATAGAGCACAGCATGGACTGCACACGGGCGTATAATGCCCCGCCCAGCGGAGCTCTTGTTTATATATGGAGCAGGCGTGGCCAAGTAGTTACGACGTTGGACTGGTAATCATTGGGTCACCTGCCCTGCGTTCCCTGTTGTTTCCTTGAGCAAGAAACTTTATTCTGCTAGCTCAGTACTGGGGAACCAGGAAGTGGACTCACAAGTGATTAGTTTAAGCTGTAATAACTGGTTTCACAATCGAGCTAAAATAACTTGGTATAAACTAATATATGTAAATTAGGACAAAATGGATGAAAGCCTCTCCAAGCTCAGTCAGTGGATCAACTGATCACCACAATGTGAATGAAAACTTAAACAGAGTAAAGCACCACAAAGACTAACCTGTAATTTAAAATTAATATATTTTTACATTATATAACTCATTTATTTTTCAGATATTCTAGGGATGGTATTGGATCTCCTTTATTTGAGATGTTATCTGAATGTATGTTAGTTAAATGAACATTTGTACTTTTTGTTTTTAAATATACAGAGGATATTTTATGATATTGGCATAAGATATGTTTATACTGTCTGATGTAAAATAGTATTGTATGCGAACCGAGAATTTAAGTTTTGTTTTCACTAGATTGATCTTGTGCTAACAATTGTAGGGCTGTCATCGGAAATTGCGATATTGATGTATCTCCGATTCTTGACAGACAATTCGATATCTATCCGCAATTTGTTATATGGATACAATCTAGTATTTTATAAATGCATAAACTATAGAACTATTTTATATTTCTGAGTTTTCATGTTTTCTATTAAGTTTTAAAACAAGAAAATACAGCTTGTATACATAGTTGGTTTTATGTATGAAATGATTTGTAACATCATGCACTCCTTGTCTGACTCAGTTTATCGATATATCACGGATACTTGCCTTTCGATATATCGATAAAAAAAATTTCTATCAATGATAGCCCTAAACAATTGATCATTACACATGTATTTTATATATATTTTCAGTTTTTGATGTATTATCCCAGTTTGCTATGTTATATATGTTGTTAAGTTTAAGTCTAGGCTGGACACTAGGTACTACATATAAACATACACATCTAAAGACTATCAGTAAGAAACCTGCAGCTAGAGTGGTTGGTGTCCTAGCTGTTGTACAGGTACATGTATTACATTATTATTACTTGTAGTCTTAATCAAATTTTCACTTGATTTTCAGTTTACTTTTAAGGTTATTCACATTCACGCCAGTTTTTATATGCCTGAAAGAATTTCGGGCATATTTATGTTATACCCCCTGGCGTCCGTCTGTCCGTCCGTCCGTCTGTTAGCAAAATGGTTTCCGGAGCATAACTTAAGTTCCATTTGGCCCACAATATTCAAACTTCATACGATGATTGTCCATATCGGGTAGAAGACCCCTATTGATTTTGGGGTCACAAGGTCAAAGGTCAAGGTCACTATTACCTTAAAGCTGAAAACAGTTTCTGGAGCATAACTTAAGTTCCATTTGGTCCACAATATTCAAACTTCATACGATGATTGTACATATCGGGTAGAAGACCCCTATTGATTTTGGGGTCACAAGGTCAAAGGTCAAGGTCACTATTTCCTTAAAACTGAAAACAGTTTCCAGAGCACTTAACTAAAAAAAAAAACTTTTTCGGGCATATAATGCTCTGCCTAGAGGTGCTCTTGTTTTGCTTTAGGACGGCTTGATCTTTTCACTTTTTTCCCTCTATAATTCAATATTCCTAGATTCTTCAATCTTGATAGTACATCTTATATACAATTTTATGACTCAAGTTAATGTAACCCAATAACAATTCAGGGTCTGAACTGGAATACCTTTCAAGTCACACATATTTTCATGTGTGTCCTACACATTTTAGCCTTGTATCATTCTCACACACTTAACTAAATATAACCCTCATTTCTGAAATTTGTCCTCCAAAGAAGTGCAATTTGCAATTATATTTTCAACAAGAAATAGATTTTCCCACTCACTAATAATACGTCAAAATTTCCATCTTGAAAATAGTCATAAAAGATATGTTTGTAGAGATATAGGGGATCTCAAATAGATAAATTTCAGGAGCTTTAGACTCAAGCTGTGCTCTTGACCCATCAGAGTTCCTAGTGGGCCCCTGGTCCCCAGCTTTCAAAATCTCACCTCAGAAGCAATTGGACCTTAGTTAGTAATGAAATAGTCCTGCAGATTGCTGCTGTATATATTTTGAATTTACATAGGTGAAAGTTTTGAGTATTATTATTGATTTTTGTATTTTGAGAATGAATAAGTAATTCAAATAAAATCTGTATTTTTCGGTATTTTGAAATTAGGTTTTCAGTATTTTCAAATCTTACAATTTTTACCTTTGAATTAATATAATTTCAGGGTGGTTTGTTTCTATGGGAACAGTATCAAGATCAGACTCATAGATTATATCATGCTCATAGAACATATGCAGGTTTTGCATTGTTGATATTACGTATTATATTAGCTGGTCTATTTGGTTGGAATTTATATGTCACAGTCTCTGTAGAACGTAGTATCATGAAGAGAGAGTTCTATATATCATTTACTAAGGTATGTATATTTTAACATACTAGGAATGTAGCTCTTTTCACTCTTTTTTAGTGTTTATTAGTTTGTATACTAATTTATTTTAGCTCAATTATGAAACAAGTTCTTACAACTTAGGTTAAAGGAAACAACAGGGTCGGTTTTGGATGGGATTCAAACCAACGCGGAGCTGGCTATTAAATGATTACCAGTCCAACGTCCGCTCTGTTATGTCATCGAAATTTTAATAGACAGCTGTTATGATTTTCTATCTGATTTAGAAAACTTAAAGGTCAATCAACATCTTTTGTATACACCAAATAAAAATTCATAGGCCAAATGTTAAACATCACATTGAACCCTGGTTTTGTTTATAAATTTGTTATGGAGAAACCAGCCACTAATTGATCTTGGGTGTAAAACTACCATTTTCAAAGTAATATACCTTACATGAATATGTGATATTTTTGTTCCTGACCCAAATCAGTTGTTTTTGTCAATGAACAGTCTACAAAATATAGTTGTTGTCTGGTTCTTTGGGACAACCACTTTTTAGTTCGGGCAACCAAAAATATCTTGTGGGCAACCAAAAATCTACAAACAAGATATAGTGTTCGCTACAATTACATATTCGGACAACCACTTTTATGTCCTAATTTTGTAAACTGCTGTACATGGACTTTTGATTGCAAAGGAAGTAGTTTGCTAACATTTTACTTAGAATGTTTAACAGGCATGAATATAATCAAGATTTATGATTTGTAGCCTCTTGTTTAATGATCATACATCATATTTCTATGATTTTACAAACTACAAGTATTGATATATAATTATACTGATATATTTTATGTTTTTATTACAGAGTTGTATGTTATGGTTTCTCAGTTATCCAGTTATTGTTATTGTATCATTTATATTTACAGAATATCTTAGATATAAGGTATATATTTATCTTATCTGTTAATTTTAGTGTTTTATTTATCTCCACAAACAAAGTTTAAAGGTAGAAAATCTCGTAACAATTGTTACAAGTGAGAGATTGTAATTCTCTGATTCTGAAATTAGAAAATATTCTGTTTTGTTTGTAAGTATTCGTTATCTGTTTTTAGCCGGATTTTTCAACGAAAAGATTCGGCTTATTGTTGGCGAAACACGATTAGCCAGATTTTTCAACAAAATTCGGCTTATACATGTAGTTTGGGGATACATGGGAGGGTCGGCGGTCAGGCGACCAGTGTCATTAACAATAGCGTTAAAGTTTCCAATTTAGCATATATTTCTGCCATTTATTGTCAGATCTTTATGAAACTGTATACAATGATAACATACCTTGTGATGAACAGAATTTGAAAGTAACCACTCCTCTACTTGGCTTTATTATGGATTATTTCCCTTTGTAATTTATGTGTTAAAGATTTTATATCTGAGGTGCGTTCAACAATGCGAGCGCTCAGGGCGACATCGAGCGCCCGCGTTCTGAACGCGGGCGCTCGAGCGTGCGCTCGCGATACAGCTCGAGAGGTGTTTCGCTTATAAATTGTTATATAAATTCCGGTAAATACCGTTTCGTTTTGGTACCGGTACTCAAATCGGTACATTGAAAAAAATATAGCAGATTTAAAATAACCAAATTATGTATGGTAAAAAATATGAAAGATCTTGTGTATCAGCAGAAATAATTTTGATTCACCCACCCGCTTTTTTAATAATGTGCTGTTTAACTTCGTCTTGGATTTTTATAGCGAGCGCTCGCCATTCTGTACACAAACGGTCTGACTGACCGATATCTTCACCTTCTTCTATTTATAGAATGAGCGCTCGCAGTCGTTCAATATCATAACAATTCGCGAGGCGGGCGCTCGAGCGAGCGCCCGCATTGTTGAACACACCTCTGGCTTTAATGCATGGGTGCAAGTTTTCAGGCATATGCCTGAAGTTCAGGTTTTTCACACAAATTAGACAATGTTTTGCTATTAGATTATGAAGAAAAATGGTTTCAAATTACAATTTTCAGGTTTTTCAAAATTTTCATCTTGCACTCATGTTTATGTGGTTTCCACATTACATTTCTTGTTATTATGGTTTTTTCTCTCAAAAATCTTAAAAAGAACCATGAAAATTATCATTAGTCAAAAGCAAGAAACATTCATAATATGGTCAGTTTTATATTATTGAATTATGTAGAATTTTGTATACACTTTGAATATCTTATCATAGTTATGCTTATTATCCTTCTGACTTTGAACTGCAACATTTATGAAATTGACTTACGATAACATTTTTCGTAAGATTTTTTGTGAATAGGTGTTGGGGTTAGTACTATTATCTACAGATATTTACATCAAAGTTCATATGTCACTATAACAATGTTTTATTTTCTATCATTTCAGATTATAACAATGTGTGTAGTACTGTGCCAATCAACAGCTGTAGTGTTATTATATAGGTTATTTTTGTCTCGTAGTTTATATTGGGAAGTCTCAGCTCTCTCAAGTACATTACCATTACATATGGATAAAACATTAAGCCTTAAAATATACTCTTGATGTCTCGTACATATGATATAAACTGTGATATTGTGAAACTTTTATGTATATTCTACTGCATGGGGTTGAATTTAGGCTTGCATACATGCAAAATTGGAGTGAATTTTGAAAAGTGTGTGTAGCTTTTATTTCAACTCACAAATTTTAGCAAGATGAAATTGACGATAAAATATTACTGGCTAGCTCAAGTCAGCCAGATAATTAGATCATATGGTCTTTTTATCTACTTACCTGTATGGCTACAAGTTACCAGGAATTATACATGTCCCTGGTGTAACAAGCTAGATTTTGACCCAAATAAAAATGTGTCACTGATGTGTTGTGTTGATCATCTAGCAACTAAATGAATTATTGATGCAATTGAATAAGTAAATATTGTGAATGATTTTTCATTTTGCAAGTTCAAATAAAATCAGCTCACAAAAGTTTGCAAGTGCTATATTGTTTAATTCGAGCCCTGATATTCTGGATATTTCAGTATTTGGATGTTTTATCTTTGTGTTTAGACTAGGGTTGCAACAATTCACCAGAGAGATGATTTGATTCAATTCGATTATTTTTATACCCCCGCTTCGAAGAAGAGGGGGGTATACTGTTTTACCCTTGTCCGTGCGTGCGTGCGTGCGTCCGTCCGTCCGTCCGTTACAAAATTTCCGTCACAGTTTTCTCAGCAACTATACCATGCAGCAGCCTGAAACTTTCCATATTGCTTCATCCTATAGTCCCATGTGGTGTAAAGCGATTTCATGCTCCTTGCTCATCTACTTCCTGTTTGTCGCATATTTTTAGATTTTGGCGGGGGTATCACTAGTGAGCATTAGCTCACAGATTTACTTGTTTCTTTTGTTTCGATTTTTCTATTCAATTAATTAAATATTATAGTTTATTCCAATGTACATCTCTACACTTATTTGAGCTTAAAACTTACTAATATTATTAAACAATATACAGTTATTTCATATGTGATTTGGGAACAGTCAATCTGTTGGCCCGAGGTGGAGGGAATAGTGTTTTGAACTGTTTCCCGAGGCCGTAGGCCGAGGGAAACAATTTAAAGCACTATTCCTGACATCGAGGGACAACCGTTTGACTGTTCCCAAATCACACATAAAATAACTGTTTTATTACCTGATCAATTACTATTTTAACAGTACTTGACATGTTTAAAGCGTCTGGTTAAGTCTAAAATCCCGTAGCAGTTACTTCCCTTTATATAAGTACAGTAACAGTACGTGACGTCATTATGTGACGTCAGAGCACGCGCGGGAAACAGTCAAAACTTTTGACCGGTCAACAGTTCACTCAGAAAATAGTTAAAAATATCGAATTGCACTTATATAAGCAATCAGGTAATAAAACAAATTGTTACTGACAGAGTTTTCAAGAAACATTATGGAAACTACGAAAATATATAAACAAAGTGAAACACTGTCCACTGTCAACACACATTGTCTACTATTTTGCTTTTATGCTTATAACATTAACATGCTTTAAGGGATTAGTGGGCAAAAATTTCAGTTTCATTTTTCTTGGTTCTGGATTATATACATTGTATTTATAATTGTGATTGAAACAGACAAACTGATATATTACTTGGAAAAATATTTCTATATTTTCTCTTTATATTTAGGGTGTTTTCTAACTAGACCCATGTGGGTCAGGTTAGCTAAAAATAGATACGTGTTAAAATATGCATTTACTGATGAGAAGATACTAGAGCTTTTTATTGTGCAACATTACTATAATTCTATTAAAAAGATATCCTAACCGCCTTATTCATTCAGTTGAATGTTATAAGTTACAAATGTTATTAGTAAGTGATTTCTTACGCTCTTAATACTGTTTTAAAGACTAAACTTGGTTCTATACTTTAGGCACAGTCATTTGCCTGTATATCCCTTTAAATCCTGGATCATATTGTTGCAGCCCTAGTGTAAACATGACATTATAGATTCATAGGAGGATGAAAGATATTTATGCATGGACATGTAAGAAAAACTTCAGTATTCATTTTGATAGGAGAAATTGTTCACGAGGGTATAAGGCAGCCCTTGAGTTTATTTTAATAGAAATATTGTACTCTGAATATAATGGCAATTATATTCTTCTTATTTTGATAGCAACTTTTACGAAATAGTAGCTAAATCATTATTGATTATTTTGTTTAAGAAAACCCATTCTAAACCGTAAATAGTCTTCTTACAGTCAACTATATAACTTTTATTTTAAATACTGCCTACCTCTGTAATGGATTGGTTTATTATACCCCCGCTTCGAAGAAGAGGGGGGTATACTGTTTTACCCTTGTCCGTGCGTGCGTGTGTGTGTCCGTCCGTCCGTTACAAAATTTCCGTCGCAGTTTTCTCAGCAACTATATCATGCAGCAGCCTAATACTTTGCATATTGCTTCATCCCATAGTCCCATGTGGTGTAAAGCGATTTTATGCTCCTTGCTCATCTACTTCCTGTTTGTCGCATATTTTTAGATTTTTGCGGGGGTATCACTAGTGAGCATTAGCTCACAGATTTACTTGTTTTTAATGTTTACACAGACATGTTGTTTACATAAATAAGACTTAGTTTTTTGGTATGAGCTGAAATTTTACTATGATAAAAGCTTTTTCATGTAACATAGTTTGAATCATAATTATGTTGAATTAAACTTACTTATGTTGATTTGTGAATTTGCCCTGATGTCTGTTTGTTTCTTTTCTCAATTTAAATCTATTTTACATTGATACTGTAGTTGGCAATGAACCCTAGTCAAATTTTTAATTTGGAAGATGGCCATAAGATGGACTGATATGAAATCTAAAATAGATTAATTGTAATACTAAAATTAATGCAAACATATCAGCAAGCACTAAATATGATTGAGGCATATACTTTAAAATGATGAAGTTATATGTCATACTTTTTTCGTCAACTATATCAAAATATTTTGTTCTTGTAAATAGTTTTTTCTCTGAAATGCTCAGGTTTTCATGTTAAACAATTATTTATTATCAATTTATTTTTTAACCCATTGTATTGTACTGGTTTTTACATGGTCAAATATTGAGTATTATGTGTAAAGTTTGACCCCGACCTGACCTTTATGCAAGAATATTCATTACATTAAATACAAATTTAGTATTAATGCTCGATTACACGGTTGCTGTGAGGATTATGTGTTGAAATTTAACACATATACATACTTATATAATTTTACAATCGCTGCCGAAATGTAGAATAGAGGTTGTACTGATTTTCGTTAGGATATGTGTAAGATAATTATTAGATGCAAATGTGAAAGGTCAGATCAGGTCAAACTTAACGCACAATATTTTGATGCTTTAATGCAATGAGAATGTTTTAAATTCTCTAATTTTCAAAGAAATACTAATGCTGGTGTCATAAGAAGATGAGACTTTCACAGATGTGTATTTCAAAGTTAATGTTACATTATCTTCCAGTTATAGATTTATGCACTTTAAATGACACATTAGGTTTTTGTAATTATGTTGTTGCTTAATTCTCAATCTGATTAAAACCCAATCTAAAATTTCACCGCTCGCATACTCGCTAATATAGATCTGGCCTTTTCCAAACGAAGGTCACGTTCAGGTGACCTTTTCTCATCATAATATTCATGACGAAATTGTTATGATACGTAACTTGTTTACATCCACTATGTCACGCATTTTGAAATGAGCCACCCAATCGCAGACTGTGAATAATAACACTGTTAAATTAGCATGCAAACCTTGGTCTAAAAATAGAAATTACGAAATCAAAATGTGATTTATAGTGTTTTTGTCTAGATGAAAGCTAAACATTCATTGGTCGACACAAAGTTCATCTCGACGTGACCTTGCATTGACTAAGTAGAGATCCAGTACAACAACGCTCGACAGGATCTCTGTTTACGGAGATTGCTTAATTCTACTTTTAATAACTTTGTTCAAACACTTATATTTTTTTTTGTACTTTCCATTCATTTTAAAAAGGACTAAATTATTACATAACTTAAAAAACTTGTACAAAATTATTCAAAAATCATGGATTTTCCAAATATTATAATTTGCAGATTTTACATAGGAATAGAACCCTTTTTCTCATTCTAAAACCATGAACCTGCCCTGAAGACTTTCACACATGTAATGCTACAGACCCATAGACATGAAAATAACTGTTAGGACGCCATGCATCAAGCTCCGCAAGAACCCATATGGACTGTTGTGTACCTGTATGGACTGCTATGACTGAGATGAGCCTAGATAAACATATCCGTTTCAAAGTCAAATCGTGAACAAATTTGTGGTCGAGAATGGATTAAACTTGAATATCTTCCAGCTATGGCTCCTCAGGAGTGTGTTGTTTTGTGCCATGTGCATACTGTCACCTCAATACGCAAGGCTTCACATGGCCTACAGCTGTCCGCACATACGGGTCTGCAACAAGCCACGATTTTATGGGACTGAGGCATTAGTATATAAATTCCAGGTTGTGATCATAGTTTTCCTTTTGCATTGAATATTTTAATTCTATGTAAAGTTGGTCAAATAATGTAGTATAGTTACATGCTGATGCTTTCATTAAGTTTTATAATTCTATACTCACAAGTTGCTATAATGTATAGGTAGATTGATTTACTAACCTTATTGTATCACTTGTTTTGTTCAACTAATTAAAACATATTTGAGCCTACATACATATACAATGTATCTTAAATTATTTCTTTCATGCATGGTGATATTTTTTATTTATGCAAATATATTGTGAAAATTAAGAATCTTATAATTTTCACCTCCGTGAACATGTTATGTCATATTGACATCATCTTTGATGCTGTGTTTAGGGCAACCTGACCCTGTCTAGCAAATCTAGCTGATCCTAGGTTTTTTTGTGTGTGTAAAATAATCAATTTTTTAAATACAAAAAATCCAGAGTTTGCAATATTGACAGGAAGACTACGATTTTCAAACCACATGGCTCTGTTAAAAACATGTAGCTATACTATCTTTCTTTTCAGACTGTTTTAAACACATTTTTATATCGGCCTCATCAAAATGAAAAAAATTACATGATTGTAAAAAAGAAATGGTGTTATTTTATATTTGTGCATAAATTAAGTCTATTTTAACACAGCAGAAACATGAAAGAAACAGGTTTTTTTGTAAAATTTGGAATAGGCTGTGTTTTATTCTAAGTCATGAACCCAGAAAATAATATTTTCATTCTTCACTCATAAGAATATATTATCTGTGCTTACTCAGTGAAGTAATAAAGATTTTACGCCAAAACTTCTGAATATCTTCTATGAATTGTGTATTTTCTTTTGCTAATGTTCTTGCTGTAGTATTGTGCAATATTTGATATCATTGAATAAACATGTACATGTATGCTTACTTTATAATTTCAATCAATATTATTGATAAATATTATTTTATTCAACTGTCAGTGGAGCATACATGAACCCGCATAATTAAAATACTACAACACTTCTGTATTGATTGATAAGAATAATTATTTGTATATAAGTACAAGATAAATAAACAAATATGTATTTAAATCAGCGGGGTCAAATGTATGCCCCACTGACAGTTGAATAAAATTTAACTTTAATTACAGCCAGGAATGTTCATTTTGATATGTTTCTAAGATGCCAATATTATGTTCAGTGACTTTTTATTTAAACAAATTTATGAGTCCTATGGACTTTGTTTCATATAGACTATTCTTATCAATCGTGATAACTGAATTACAGCTGTGAGTAATAAAATCAGTGGGGTAAATGTATATGCAACTGATTGTTGAGAAAATGTGACAATAATTTCTGGAAAATATTATCAGCCTGTGACGCATACGTCACAAAAATTGGATCTGGCACCTGTGGCTGTGTCTAGTCACAGTAAATTACATTTGAATTTGTGAATTGCTGTACTTTACTATATTCGGTATACATTAGAGCTGTCATTGATTGAGCTCGGAGCCTATCAACAATATTGATAAATTAATATCGACGATACACTGATATTTGATACATTTACTGCAGTACTATACAAACCATTTGTGTTGTCATAAACTCATAATGAATGTGTATTTGTCATAAATGTTGGCCCTCTGTGGGCTATTTCCTCCATGGGGTGCAGTCAAAAAAATATAAGGTGCGTTGCCTAAGCAATCGATATGTATCACTTTGTACCTGGTACCTTTAATTGTATGTCACTCAGATGTCACTCACTTATTTCTTTTGATGTAAGAAGGAAACTAGGACACAAAGCGATACGTAGCGATTTGCTTAAGCAACGCACCTAATGTTATCAACCTATCTGTATCAGTTCATATTATGACAGCACACATATTTCCGCTTACTGTAGAAGGTTCGGTTAGTCTCAAAATTTGACCCTTAATAGTGACTTTTACTGATTTACCTATATATGTTTAGGCTTTATTATCAATATTTCAAAATGCATATCGATTATTGATCGGAATGTAAATATCAACAATACAGTGATATCGTTGGAATCAATGACAGCTCTAGTATACATGTATTGCTGTACATGGTCTACCATGATCTGTTGAGGTTTAGGGGTAAATAAAAATGTTATATATATTATACTTGTATGTATATTTGTTAGAAAAAAATAAAAGAATATATTTTCTGACTTTATTCTAATATACACATATTATCATTATTTGCATTTGATCATATACAATTCTTTTACACACAAATGGACAACTACATGTTTCAGCCATTTTTACCTCTCCCTCAGAAATGGCCCCCAAAGAACTATACATATATATATATTGCCTGTTTTTAGCAGGATTTGGTTAATTTCAGAAATGGAAAGTTGCCCTTCTAAAAATAACTTTTTTGTGTACCTCTCATCATTAAAAGATATCTAAGGAGGTCCCTGTCATCCGTCTGAAATAGCAATTGAAGGCAAAAAACAAGCAAAAGTTGTTTTTTGCCATTTTGCCCTGCCTCTTGGTAACAAGGATTTATAGCAAACATCCATGGCAACACTTAAGCCAAGTCGCATCATTGTCACACAAAAAGTGACGAAATGGTCATGACATGACACACGCACACACACACACTGTGTAATTGTTAAATGATAATTTAACCTTTATATTCCAATCATTACATTACTTCATTCAATATTTATCTCCTATTATCCCTATCACTATCTCTTCCTTTTTTATCTTTTCTATCGTAACCTCTCTCACTCTTGTCATCTCTGTCATATTTCCTAGAATTATCATCATTATTTCTCCTATCTCTATTTCTTCCTGTATCTCTACTCCTATCTCTTATTTCTCCTATCTCTATTTCTTCCTGTATCTCTACTCCTATCTCTTATTTCATCATCTCTATTTCTTCCTGTATCTCTACTCCTATCTCTTATTTCATCATCTCTATTTCTTCCTGTATCTCTACTCCTATCTCTTATTTCATCATCCCTATTTCTCCCAGTATCTCTACTCCTATCTCTTATTACATCATCCCTATTTCTCACAGTATCTCTACTCCTATCTCTTATTTCACCATCCCTATTTCTCCCAGTATCTCTACTTCTATCTCTTATTTCATCATCCCTATTATTTCTATAATTTCTACTGTCACCTTTCCCATTGTTATATTTGTCATTATATCTGCTATCTTTATCACGACCTTTGTCAACAAAGCCTCCCTCAGAGTGTCTATTGTAATTCTGACTCCTATCTCTTTCACTAGTATCTCTATTTCTAGGATAATTACTATTATCTAACATCTCCCTATCTCTACGCCGATCAGTGTGATGATAATTCCTTTCCCTAGTTTGTTCATCGTCAGAATAATCTCGACTATATTTAGAAGATTTCTGACGCTCCGACATATTGTCTGAAGAATGAGATCTTTTAGAGCTTTGTCTGTCAGTGTTTAAAGCTTTATCATAACCAGAGTCCTTCTTTTCTTTTTTAATGTTAACTTTAGGCACAAATTTTGTATCATCGTCTTCAGAACTTGTGTCACTGTCTTCACTTGAAGATTGTTTTCTTTTCTTCTTTTTAATTTTCTTTTCTTTTTTCACCTTAACTTTCTTCTCTGAAATATAAACAGGTTTCTTTTTATATATTAAGGCTGTAGTAACAATGTATAGGTCAATCAACCTACTTGCCGTTCCTGGAAAGGCCAAGTCTCTGGATTTTGCTATTTACCAGTTACTTGGTGCATACTTCTGTCAGTAACTTACAAAAGCCCTAGCTGCGGCCGTGGCATAGTGGTTAGCATGTCTGACTTCTAACCAGGAGATCACAGGTTCGAAACTCGGTCGCAGCAGGTGACTACCCTATACATGAGTTGTCGGCCTCGTGGTAGGGTAAATTAGAACTGCTGGTAGATAAGTGTCCAGGAAACCTATAGTAGGAAGAGCTGGCTGTCATGAACATGACCTATATACGTGTTGAATGCTACGTTAAAAAAAAAATAATTAAAAAAAATGTCCTACATGATTCAGATTCAGTAGTAATATAAAATGGTAATGCAGATGATAATAAATGGTTAAACTAGTTCACATTGACCTGAGACAAGATATACAAATTAATTATCATTAAAGCTACAGTTCCATAAACATAAAAATAGCCGTGAGGGCACCCTACGGGCGTCGTGCCATCAAGCAAGGACCCGTACGAACTCTTGCATACCTGTACGGACTGTTATGTTTTTACCAGGGTCCATGAGATGAGCCAAGGATACACATATCAGTTTCAGAGACATCGTGAACAAAATTGCATATCTTCCAACTACTGCTCCGTACGGGTGTGTTATTTTGCACTATGTGTATAACGTCACCTTGAAACGCAAGGCTTCCCACGGCCTACGACTGTCTACACAGACGGGTCTGTAACAAGCCACGATTTTATGGGACTGAGGCATAACATAAACAGTTAGTTGTGTGTAGTTTATCTGTCACAGGTCAATTCAAACAGACTATACAATGAGTAGGGTCATCAGCTTCAAGCAACTCTGCTCCAACTTTTGGTTTCAAAATTACTAGCATTTTTAAATATTTTTTTGTTTTACGCCATTGCAACACATGGTACTGGACATACCACATTGGTCAGTCAACCATCTCTGTTCCTAGCAATGCAAAATCTCTGGATTCAAATGTTTACCAGTTACTAGAGGCATTCCTCTGTCAGTGACTGATAACTGCCCTACATGATTTAGAATCAATGGTAGGAAGAAAAATGGCCTTAGAAATTATTTCATGACCAAACTTACTCCATGAAAGTATGCAATTCCCTGGAATCGGACCTATAACCTCTCAATCAATAGACTTGCCCACTACTGACAGAGCTATTCAAATGGGCTTTATATAAACCTTTAAACACAAATCAAACAATGATACCAAAAATTACCTTTCTTGACCTTCACCTTGATCACAGGTGGTTCGTCTTCACTAGACAATGTTTGTGGTGATTCTTGTATTTTAGGAGCACACCCTTCTGCTCTTAGTTGTTTAGTTATATCATCTTCATCTCCATGTTCCTTTGGTTTTCTGTATTCTTCAACATGATCTACACGAATCATTCTTCCTAGAATCTATAACATGAAACTAGTGATTACAATAGAACTAAGAAAAGGTTAGTATGGGGGGAGGGCATAGGTAGATCTAGTGGGGTGGGGGGTCAGGGGATCTGGAATTTCCAAAATGTACCTATTCATTAGTGTATTTCTTGACTTTAAGTCATTTTTAAGTTACAAGAAGCAATTTTTCTCTGTGCTTAACATAGATTTAATGGTTATGTAGTTGTTAATATTAATATGTTGCATTATTCTACAAAATGTGTATCATGTGGTTCGAAAGTTTGGACCTCCCCCAGAAAAAGTTTGCAACCCCCCCCCCCTCTAGAAAAAATCTTGGATCCGCCCCAGGGGGGCAGAAATGCCAGTGAATAGACTAAGTGTAAAGTAATGCATCAAAATTGAAACTTCAACAATTTTACAGATTACAGAAAAAACCATAGATGGTCAGCACAGTTCTGAGCCAAAAAAACACTACATACATTTTACATACATGTTAATTATTAGGGACAAGCTTCTTTATTACAACTAATATCATTTTGAAGATTTTAAACATGCATGCATAGCTAATGCTTAGCTGGTTCCAATTACACCAACATCTTTTACACCTAAAAATAAATTTATTTACCAAATTCAAACACTACAATCAACACTGATTTTGTTAAATTGGCACAAATTATTTATATTCCAATATATGATTTATTATTATTAACATCGGATCCCTTCAGCACTAATATATAAAAAAATAGGTGAAATACTTACTTTAATGCCATTCAGATTATCAACAGCTAGTATTGTACTACGTTGATCCTCATAACAAATAAAACAAAACCCTTTAGATTTCCCTGATTTCTGATCACGTACCAAATTAACATTTACTATTTCACCATACCTTGAAGTAGAACAAAAAATAATGTATTGTAAACAGTAAAAACTTGCTCTTTTCTAAGGTGCTACACAAAATTGACAAAGAAAAGTCAACCTTTTGTTAAATTTTCATGGAAGGCTGTATACAATAAACAAAGATCTTGTTTTGCAGAAACTACTAAAAAGTATTCAAACTTGACTACCGGTAACTTATTATTACTGACAATTACAAATATATTACTTATTGCTCAGCAAGAATTGTTGCCTCAAATACTGTAAGTCTATAATTAGTCTAAAATTATTTATTTGTGTTGAAATTGCTTGTGAATATTGTAAGTGCAAATCTATATAATAAATAAACTAGAAAAAGATCAAGTTAAAAAATAACTGAAGTTTCGTTCCAAGTCTGCTTTAATGTACAAGTTCAGCTGACTACATGCTTTTGTACAATATTCCCTGATCATTGAAATAACTTTAAGGCAGGTCCTTACAGTACCCATTTTCACCAGGTGGGACTAGCACAAATGAAGGTAAATTTCATGCTCAAGGAAATTAGCAGTGGTTCCTAGTGGGATTTGTACCCTGGACCTCTAAAACATAGAGTGCACATCCCACCACTGGACCACTGCTCCTGCATATATAGGAATCTATTGTATCATCACTCTCAGCTTAGATAAGAAGGGTCAATTAGTCTTGAAAAAAAATTGTTGTTTTTAATTTACTCACTGTGAAAACACACAGAGGACATCACCTTCAGTGAGATCAAATGGGAGACCACCAATAAATATCCAAGCACTATCCTTGTATTGATCATGCCAAGATTTCTTTCCAGTTAGTCCAAGAGCTAACTCTGTTTGATTCAATTTTTGTTGATTCTTGATATTTCTGTAAGTATAGAAAATTTAAGCTGCTTATAATTGAGTACTAGTGCTAATGTTTTGTAGACAAACGGTCTTACTGACCTTTGTACGGAGACATTAAGCATCATGGGTAATAATGTTTATGAACCTGAAAGCGTGTGGCAATTAGACCATGTTAATACATTTCCCCATTCAACTGTACTGAACATACTGAATATGTTTTTGTGACTACTCAATATAATGTTGATGTCTAATAAAGTATGCACTTAAAATAAAACTTTAATGGGTCATTTACCCCAAAACTAACATGTTTACAGTCATTCTTTACATACACATAATTTGAAAACATTAGTAGAATACATTATGTTGGATACAAATCAATACCCATTGAGGTTTAAACATTCTTAATATCTATACTATAGATTGATATTTCTGCAGTTAAATGCCATCATTTTTTTATGATTCAATAATGATTGTATCTAAAATAAATAATAAATACATAAATTTTGTCATCATAAGCCGCACTATATTCTACCGCATACCAAATCGCCAAATACTGCAATGCATTTTGCTCATAGTATAGAGGTAATATCTTCACCTTCTATTACTAGAATGCCAACTCGTACTAATCTAATGATACAGTATTTCAAATGATACCTATAACAGAATCATTGGGCAAATGTACCAAGTTTGAGAGTGCTTGGTTGTAATTTCTGAATGATCCCTGAATTGAGTTTTAACCTTCCATAAGTTCTAGATCTACCAAAGTTTGAAAAGAATGATAGGATAGCCTGTCAGAACTGAATCAGTTCAATAATTTCTGGCTTTGTTTGAATGTTTTATTTACCATAGATTATTGAAGTTGTTTTTTCTCAATTTCTCAGGTCGAGCTTGTTGCAGTGCTCAAAAGATTAAGAAGTTATAACTGCTATTTCCAATATTACATCCTTCTACTCAACTAAGTGAAAAACTAACAACATTGAATGACTTGTTGTCAACAATAATATATTTGTAACCATACCACATCATAGTGTATTAAACATGAATACAAAACTATGGTTAATTGATAGTGACTAAACAGTAAATCACATTTCATCATTTGTTAATTTTAGGATAACATTGTATCCGAAAAATATTCAACTTTAAAATGTGTACATTATTCCACATGCGTACATATTTCGAATTCAATCATATATACTTACGTAAGTGGATTCATTTTGAAGTCTCTGACAAGCTTCACTGATAAAATAAAGTAAATATGTTGATTTGTATTAAAAATGAAAATAATCAACGTTTCCTCTTTCTGATCACTTTGGCCTAACACCACTAAATGTTATATACGAGTGGTCTCCCCTTAATCGATATCCAGGTACTTTCATTTACAATACATTTTGGCCAGTTAGATGTGCTATTATATTTACATGAATAAACAAGCGGTGACAAAAGGTTTACAAACATTGTTTTTTGCCAATATGGGTGATTTGATCTTTTAAAACCCAACCAACAGATAGGAATATACCCCCTATGGGACCATTAATTGTCAGAGACTCAGACCTACTAAAACTTGTAAAGGCCATGGCAAAATCATCACAGATTTAGTTACATCTGTCACAGGTATTTGGTAACTGTCACGTCTTTTTGTTGCCACAGCCATTACAGGGTCAGAAGTGCAGGCCTGGATTTTGATTCTAGAGTCCTGAAGGGGTGCAGCTTTGATTTCCACGGGGAGGTTATACCCTTCCATGAAAATTTGACAATAATGTAAATTTTCCTCCATTAACATGGTCCGGCCTTGAGGAAGGGTAGGTGAGTACTGGTTACAGACAAGGGTCCAGAAAAGCTAGGTAAGGTGCGCTAGACGCTGTAAAATAACCAAAAAATTGTGTTGACTCAACATTAAACCCAGCATAAATAAAAAATAAACATCACAGGTTATTGGTGATCCCATTAATTGGTAGGAAGTCACTAGGTCACTTTAACAACATAATAATTTTTTATTACATTTTATTAACAGATAAATAATGCAATATTTCACATCAGTAATAATTCAATAAATCACTAAATTAACAATACAGTAGATGTAACAGATATTATAAACATGTCTTGACACAGACTCAAATTAAGACCAACCTTTTATTGTGCAACCATTGTAAGCTCAACATGGGATAAACAAGAGCTGTCAGTAGAGACAGCACGCTCCACTATTCGGAGTGCTTGAGTAAGCAAAAATATAATAAGTAACAAACATTCATATATAACAAGGGTAATAATTTTGTATCAAATGTGTGCCAGAGTTATGAATCTTATCATACATCATATGGGTGATGGTAGGGACAGATATTTAAAGTTTTAAGTAGATACCTTAAGAAATAAAGAAGTTAAAGTAAACTACCATTTTTTAAAGAAAACTCTTAGTTCAAGGGGAGATAATTCTGAAAAATATTTGGAGTTATGAACCTTGTAACATGAGATTTGGTTGATAGTAAGGAACATATATTTTAAGTTTGAAGTTGATACCTAAAGAAATAAAACAGATGTAGTAAAAACAATATTTTTTAAAGAATATTCTAAGTTCAAGGGGAGATAATTCTGAAAAAATGTATAAGAATTATGAACCTTGTCACATGAGATGTGGTTGATAATAAGGAACATATATATTAAGTTTGAAGTTGATACCTTTAGAAATATAAAAGTTATAGTAAAAAAATATTGGACTGCACAAAAACTTTAATCGGAAATATGGACGCAGACACCAATGCTGGGGCGAGTAGAAGAGCTCTCCATTTCTTTGTAAAGTCGAGCTAAAAATGAGACAAAAGATTTATACATTTTTTTGTTTTGATAATTAAGACATGCTTTTTATATGTTTAATGTATTTATTGTTTTAAATATTGCAATATAAACATCATGTAGATTAGACGAAATGCCCATACATCAAGTTAGTATTAGAATTATTTTTTAAATTCTATTCAACTGTAAGTTGCACATACATTAACCCTGCTAATTTAAATACTCTCACACAAATATAAATGACACTAAAATACTACTCGACACTAAAAGTTAAGTTTTCCAGCACAAGTATAATATCCATCTTGAGCAAAACTATGTCTCTGTGATAAATGTATAGTGTTCACATAATGTTCACCAAACATGTACTTTCCAAATCTCTGAAAAATACAGATTAACAAATGTCAAAGGGTGAGAAAAATACATAGCCTGACTGGAACACAAACTTGGGACCCTCACTAAAAAGGCAAGTGTTCTCAGGACTGAGCTATCCTATCACTTATTCTCGCCATGTGAACTGACCCTGACACAAGAAACATGTCATGAATCACATGACTATTGATGATATTATTGATTCAATTCATGATGTCATAATTCACATGAAATTTTCACTCGTAGCTATGCCACTTGTGAAAATATGTTTTCGGAGCTCACTTGTTGAATTAAAAATCCATGTTACACCAAAGTTGACAAATATCCTCTATTTCTTTCAACAAGAGGACACACGCTTCTGTACATGATGCCCTATAGCAGACAGACATCTACAGGAATTCCTTCTTCCCAGCCGGTATCCACTATTGCAATCTCCCTAAACAGATATCCTGTAGAGTATTGTCATACAGGATCTCTACTATCTCAATGGAGGGTCACGTCGAGATGACCTTTATGTAGACTAATCAATGAGTAGCTTTCATGTAGACGAAACACTATTAATAACGTTTTGATTTTCGTAATTTCTATTTTTAGACCAAGGTTTGCAAGCTAATTCAACAGCAGTATTATTCAAAGTCTGGGATTGGATGGCTCATTTCAAATTGCGTGACGTGGACAATGTAAACAAGTTACGTATCATAACAATTTCGTAAATAATATTATGATGAGAAAAGGTCACCTGAACATGACCCTCGTATGAAAAAGGCCACATCTAAATTAGCGAGTAGGCGAGCGGAAAATTTAGATTGGGTTTTAATCAGATTGCCGCTATTGGAACAGTCTCCCAGAGCAAGTTGCCACAGCCCAGACCTTGGAAACCTTCAAGTCTGGGTTGGCTGCAATCCACTAGCTATGTACAGACCCCTACTTTTATCAGTTTTTACATGTGCACTTGTTCGCCTCACAACCACTTAGTACATAGTTCACATATGCCACGATGCTCCAGAGAGACCCTGCAAATTATCAGAAGAAGTATAATACCTGTAATGTATTGGCAGCATCAAAAGATTCTCTAGGTTTTCTTCTCTGATCCTGTGTTCTATCAGGTTCAGTAGTTCCTGCAATATATCAGTAGTTTACTAACATAGGGCCCGTTGCCTAAGCATATCGCTAGGTATCGCTACACAGCAAAATCATAGGAAACGACTTGCTACAAGATATGGCTTCATTTCCCTACTTAGGCCACAACAAGTTGATCATATGTTTTAAGGATTTTTCTGAAAAAAACATGGGGTGAGAGAGCGAAGAAAATTTTTTAAAAAGTCTTTATTCACTTGCTTTATACAGCGGTTTGACCAAATTCTTATGAGCAAGCGAGGAAATAAAAAAATTGTTTTTGTAAAAACCATCAAAATTAAGGCGCGAGCAAATCCATAGAACATATGATCAACTTGTTGTGGCCTTAGCGAGAGCTAGCTTAAAAAATTTTCACTACCCAAGAGTGTTGAAAATCTGCTGTAATTTTCACTATTGATTATAAGAACTATCAAACAATTGACTATTGATAGTTTTTCAGTAGTACTATCAGTAGCAAGTATCTAGGAACTTAACATATAATTGAGTCAGGTATCAACTAAAACATTTGAAACCAAAGGAGTTTAACCAGTTAAATATGATTAATGCATGAAATAAACCCGTCTTGAGGACTGCAGATATGAATTGTAATAAAATACAGTGAAGTTCCACTATTATGAGACAATTAACAATTTAACAGTCTTATTATAGGAACCCTGTTCTTCACAGATGTGGCGATAAGACTGGAATTTTCAGTAGCGACTATTGACAGCTTTGAGTCACTACTGATAGTAGGCAATTCCAATAAAAAATAGCTGATATTTGATAGTTGCTGACTATTAGACATACACTACACAAACAAACTTGTTTTATATTACTTCAACAAAAGTTATGGTCATCCAATCCAATCCATTATGGTCATTTTAAGGCAGCTCACATAACCTAGCTTCCCTAACACCTTTGCACATTATCTTAATAATGGAAAAAATCAACATTATTGTCAAGTTTTAAATGGAGAGTATATCCAGCCTGGATGCTCAATCAAGCAAACCCATTGGGTACACTAGATTCAAAATCCTGCTCATACTGGGCCATAGACCCAGGTAATGCAGTCCATTTTAATGATTTAGCATAATATATATTCACAATTAAATAAACAATACAACATTTAATACAACATTAAATTATGCTTTTTATTGAATCTGGAAAATTGTGGCTGTAAAAAGATAGTGGGTTGTCTGACCACTCACATAGTCACTAGACCACAAGTGATTTTGGCAGACTTAATCCACAGTCCTCTGGCTAAATTGACTAGATCTGGAATTCAAATATTTGGGTTTTTCTCTGCAGTGCAAACAAACTTTCACTGTTAAAATGACCACATGTGTACTAAGAACAATAGGATTCAATCCATATTTCATGCTTTTCAGCAATAATGTGTAGAAAATTTTGTTTGTACTGCTGCGCATGGCCAGAAAAACACATAAATTCGAGTTCAAAATTAAAAACTGTTAGGTGACTGAAAATAAGACAAGGCAATATACCTGTAGGATCCTTTCTAAATATTGTATTCATCACAGTAACATGAAGTTTTACTCTATCATAGTCACGTTGCATTAAACCAGTACTTGTAAATTTATCAACTAATCTGTCAGCTAGGATCTGTAACCTATTAATATAATTACATGGATATTCATTCATAAAACCTGTCAAATAAAAGCATGACAAAGTAGTGTAGTAGTTGAATATTCTAAGGGAATTTTATTTCTGAAAATATATTACCTTGAAAACTAAAAAAAAAGATGGATTAATAAATGATAGAATATAATTGATCAAACTACAATGGTTTGTCACACATAATAATGCCCCATGCGATTCTTTTTTGGCCTGGCAAAAACATCAGCTCTATGAAACACTAAATATTGATTTCACAAAGACAATTTCTATGTCACAATAAACATATCAGAAAGTATGTGCTATCTATACAACAATGATCTTCAAGCAGAACAGCAGGATTCTGCACCCTGCATATTTTTGCGTCTCCCTATGCAGAAGTACAGTATAAGTTCATTCACTCGAACACCACCGGGTCGAATTAATTGGCCGAGTCGAACACATTGTCTGGCACCGATCGTAACACAGGGAACAACATTAAAGGTTGACCTATTCCCCCTGACTACCTTTATTTGGGATTAGGCAACCTGTTACTGCTAATAAAGATATGGTTAGGACAGTTAAAAATATAGCTGGTTGTGCATACAGACAAACTTGTTTAAAAATTAGTATCAAGCCCTGAAACATCGACTTTGTAAAGAGCTGTGCCCCTTTTGTTCCTCCCTGCCTTTTTCTGATACCTAGAATTAATCACTATCTCTAATTACCTGTCGGAGGGATCATTTATTTTAGCATATAAAACATCAACTTCTGAGGGATCATCATTCATATATTCTAAACCTTCCAATCTTATCTTTAATGAATCTTCTTTTAATATTGGTCTGAAAATAACATCATAAAAGTAATAAGGGATGGACAAATATAGATAATGAGTTCAAGCCCAAATTTAAATTTCACTCTCAATAAATTTTCATTGCATTTTTTTCTGGCAAGTCAGTAAGTAGTTTCTACTTACAGACACCAAAACTGTAGTTATCATGAAGCTGAAAGCTGCCATTTTGAAAGCTGATACAAGTGTCACATCAATATGTGTAGTGTTTTATTGAGGAAATGCATTTGGAACACTTGCAAAATGGCACAAGCAAAATCCCAATGGGCATGCTGCATTGGGCTGTCGGAACTGTGCCAGAATCAAATTCCGACTCTTCCACTCTGCCAAATGAGTGAACTGAATCAAAAGGCAAGCTTACAACACATTTCTCAATATTTATTTGACCAAAAAGTAATTCTTAACACATAACTTACTCTATAAGTTCTTGTTGGCATTGTGCCAATGTCTGTACAGCTGTCTGTACTTCATTATCATCTAAAAGTACCAGACATCCTATAGTTAAATGAAGCTTGCATGGATTCTGAAATATAGTGGAGTCTAACCCTCTATCACCATCACAGACACGTAGTACATCAGCTTTGAAGTCCAGTAAACTATCCTGTAGATGTTTCACATTGAATGGTACTGAGAGAAAATGTGTGAAAGGAGATTTCTGTCGACCGGAATCCAGTAGTACATCTATACGAGTCTTTGCTGATAACACTCCATTTCTGTCATGTCCCTGAATCACTGATAAACAATAGAATATATAAGTATCAGGAGAAGTAGTCCAGTTGCGTGGCACTTGGTTATGGAATCAAAAGGTACCAGTGTAATACAATGTAGTCAATTTCTTCCCCCAACCCAGTTTTCCCCTGTGGAAGAAACTGACTTCAGGGAAAAACTGGCCTGTTACACCAGGCTCCAACCCTCACCTGTGATAGAATGCACTCTTAGTTGATTGAGATATTTCAGTTACAAACCCAATGACAGGCACTGCTAATTTCAATGAGGAGGAAATTTTCCAGTTATTTCTTCACTCAACCATGGTATAAATGGGTACCTGTCAAAGTGGTATAATTCTGTTGTTCTAGTTTATAGGCTGTACAAAAGCAGATTTAAAGATTCCCCAGGGAGATTGATAGAAAAATACCATAAGTATGATTTCAGCCTTAAGTATGATCTCAGTCTTCAGTAGGATCTCAGTCTTAAGAATGATCTCAGTCTTAAGTAAGATCTCAGTCTTAAGTAGGATCTCAGTCTTCAGTAGGATCTCAGTCTTAAGTATAATATCAGTCTTGAGTATGATTTCAGTCTTAAGAATGATCTCAGCCTGAAGTATGATTTCAGTCTTAAGTACAATCTCAGTCTTAAGTATGATTTCAGTCTTGAGTATGATCTCAGTCTTAAGCATGATTTTAGTCTTGAGTATAATTTCAGTCTTGAGTATGATCTCAGTCTTAAGTATGATTTTAGTCTTGAGTATAATTTCAGTCTTGAGTATGATTTCAGTCTTGAGTATGATCTCAATCTTAAGAATGATCTCAGTCTTATATATGATCTCAGTATTAAGTAATATCTCATTTTCAGTATGATATTAGACTTTAGTATGGTCTCAGCTTCAAATAGCATTTCAGTCTTCAGTTCAATCTCAGTTTAACTTACATATATCTCCAGTTTGTCCCTGTCTTGGTATTTTGATTTTAGTTCTAGTTTCAACCTCAAGTCTATTTTTAGTTTCACCTTTACGACCAATAACAAACTTGAACAGAGCAGGTGGTGCAGATATTGATGTTTTATAACCATCAGATGTTTCTTCTATATTTGGTGCATCAAGCATACATGTCTCATCATTGTAACCAGATGTATCAGGTATAAAATCTGAAGAAAAAACAATAAGCATTTGTTTGCAAAATAAACAGATTGTTTGTTTGGGTTAAACGCCATAGCAACACATTTTATAGGTCATATAACGGCGGTCAGTCAACCTACTCACTCCTCCTGGATAGGCTAAATCTCGGGATTTAGCTGTTAACCAACTTCTAAGCGCATACTTTCGTCAGTGACTGACAACTGCCATAATTACATAATTACTACATAATTAAAAATCATTGGTAGGAGGGAGAATTGCCAAAGAAATAATTTCATGACTAAGCTCCACGAAAGTATGCCCCACCCGGGAATGAAACCAACAACCCCTCGATCAGTAGACTTGCGCGCTACCAACTGAGCTAGCTCGGCAGCTCTAAACAGATTGTATAATGATCCGAGGGTATAATCCTGTACTGTTCAAGACATGGAGATGGCATTTTTTTCACTTTTATCCCAACATGTAAGGGCTATTTCAAGATCATGCATTAGAAGGATAAGCAGGTTTAAAATCAGTACCGGTATATAATTTCTGTCTAACTTTGGCTTAGCGCTTCCCCTGTTTCCATAAATCTATGTCAAAATTTGAATATCTCTATTTTAATTTTTTCAAATCATCAAATTAATTAAATTAATAACACTTAATGTGAATTATATTAAGTCACAAAGGAAAACAGATTGTATAATGATCAAAGAAAATAATCAATTGCTGGTCAAAACATGGGCAAAAATTGGCCACTCTTTCACTTTAACATGTTAGTGTAACCTGATAAAAACCCATGGTCCAACTGAGGTTTGAACCCACGACCTCTCAAGTTGTAAGTGGACACTCTATCACTGCGCCATAAAAGCTAGTTTGAAGACAAGGGAGTACAAATGCCGTATTATACATCTGCTACACATATCCCCTCCTTAACAGAATTCGTCCTCAAATTCTTAGAGCTTGATTGTCTGTGGGACTATCTAAGGGTGCAATCACACAATTCCTAGTGGGTTATTTATGTTGGGCGCCAAATGTAACCCGATAAAAATCCATGGTTGAACTGAGATTCGAACCAAAGACCTCTCAAGTCGTAAGCGAACACTCTACAGGCCTCCTAGCAGGCCAAAACAAAATAAAGGTTTTTATAAAGGCTCCAATGTATGAAAATAAAGGCCTTTTATTGTAAAATATGAAAAATTAGAGTAAATAAAGGCTATTTTCGTCAAAGTTCTCATTTCTTTATTAAACCCACAGTCATACCAGTCATTTTTTGATGTTATATACTGTTTGAATTATGCAATATAATACCTTATTTAATGTGTATACCTATTTTCTCTGCATACTTATATCATACATAGCTCCTGTTTTACAGAGTAGGGAAAATGCAGAACAAAATCCATTACTTGCTTTAAGCTAGCACGGCAACCAGTCAGAACAAATATAAAGGTTTTGAGTGAGAATTACAGGCTATTTTGGCGCTTTTAAAGGTTTTCTGGGGAAATGTAAAGGTTTTAAAGGTTTGCTCTGACTTCAAAGGTTTTTAAAGGTTTTAAAGGTTTCACTAGGAGACCTGACTCTACCATGTTGCCATAAAATCTAGCTTGAAGGCAAGGGAGTACACGTGCCGTTTTATACCTCTGCTACACAAGGGCCATTTTAAGACCCACCAATAGAGGGATACGCAGACATGTCTAAAAATCAATAAGTAATTTCTGTCAATCTTTGTTTTTATTACTCCTGGTACAATTTGTCTATTTCCATTAATCCCTATCAAAAATTCAATTTATCCATTCTAATTTTCAAATCATCAAAATATTTTACTTAATCACATTTATTGTAAGATAAATGTAGTCACAAATAAATAATATAAAAGCAGGCACCTGTAAAATCACTTTCTTCTTCAAAGTTTGAATCTTTTTGTAAAATAGGATTCTTCCTGTAACATCTGTTTCCAACACGAACAATCTGGGGCCTAAGTATATCCATTACACCTAAAAACAAGATGTGACTAAAATTTAAAAATAAAACTTTATCTGGATTTATTTATAAATTATTCAATAGCATATAAAGTGAGATTATCTATATTGAGCTAAAACAATCATACCTGTACCACTGTGCTAGTGTACACATAAGCGGACCTAGCGGGGGGAAGGGGGGGGTCACTGGAATTTCCAAAATGTACCTGTCCATTAGTGGATTTCTTGACTGTAGGACATTTTTAAGTAGAATGAAGCAATTTTTCTAGGTGCTTAAAATAGATATTGCGGTTATGTTGTTTTAATTATTAAAGTGGAATGTCTCGCCTACTATCCGGGAGAACCAGGTTCGATTCCCAGTCAGGGCATACAGTTTTTATTTTCCCAATTTACTTTAACTTTTTTTTCATTTGTAATACTAATTTTCATCCTCATCGTTCCTGTATCTACAAATTCTATATTATTTCTTCATACATTTATGATTTATCTTACTTCCACACAGTTAAAAAAATTATCGATTTCCTGACACACTGACCTCAAAACGTAAATAAACATAAGTAGGGGTTTAGGGCGAAAAGATGTAAGGCCGAAATAAGAACATCAGCTAATTTATTTGTTTACAAGAGTCAGTCAAATGTTTTACGATCAATAAACTGAAGATTAATGTACAAAAATAACAGCTAAATAAATGCACAACAATGAAAATAGAAGATTATTTCTTCTTAAAAACTTGTTTGACAGTTGAACACGATTTCTACTTTCACTTTCAAAACGGTGACGCAGTAAATTTTGAACTTCCGGTAACTCCGGAACGGCACATCACGCATGTCCGTGGAAACTGGAAGATGAAATGTGCATATTTACAATCTTTCAAGAAATATTTGTAGCTGGATAATTCGGTAAATTATTTCACACACTTACACATATTTTATTAGAATAAAGAATTAAAACCTTATTTCACTATCTACAACAGAAAGCTAATCCATTGACCGCTTTTGTTTTGATTTTCAATGTTTACAAAATCGGCTGCAAATTTAGGTGTCAGTGACAATGAGTTTCTTAGAAAAAGAAAGAGGAAGCTTTGAGGAAATTATTGAAGTAAACAAACGCGCTCTTGTTTCTATCGTTTTTAAGTCAAATACAGGAATTAGTCACTCCATAATTGTAAATTCTGAAATATTCATGCTCCAATAACCATGGTGACAAATTACGACGTTTCTGTGAAAATGTAAATACGAGTGAGTTTAATTTCTGGGTAGGTATGGACTTTGCCCTTAGATGTTGGTGTAGTTTTTGGTTTTGTTATTTCATGGCCTTGGTCATAGTACTTCTCATAGTATGCAACTCAAAAGTTAATTGATGACAATTGTGTTTTTGTGTGATTGGCATTACTTGCTTATTGTAGAGTTTTAAGTTAGAGAACAGGGCTTGACATAAAAGGTAGTCTTATTGCCCCTGACAACCTATATTTGGGTTAAGGCAACTTGTTACTGCTAGTAAACATTTTGTTCGGGCTGCTGAAATTTATAGTAGATTGTCCGACCCGGCAACCTACTTCAGTAATTAATGTTGAGCCCTGGAGATAGACAGCAGTGTATGGTTAAGTTTACTCAGAGCTCTAAGCTCACTCACATTATTTTGGCTAGTAGGCAAGTCATTCATCAATATTGTCAAAGGGTTTATCCTGCAGCAAAGCTGGTGGAAGTGACATCTGCCTACGATCACTACACTTTTCCTTGTTTTTTTTTCAGAGAGCAAACCAAGCTCACATCATTTGGCACATACATTCTTTGGGTTCACATGAGTATAAAGACATTGAATTTAATGTGTCTGGTTTGTCCAACAACTCTGATACCATTAAAGTAAACTAGGAGAAAAAAACCTATGCCATGGCTGGGAATCGATCCTGGTTCTTCCAAGTACTGAAGTAGTAGGGGAGACTCTAAATCTCAGTGCGAAATGGTTACCCCAGAGTAAGCCTATTGGAAGTGACTATGTAGATATCTACCTATGAAACCACACTTTTTTCAATTAAATGATCTCCACCTGTGATAAGAATATGTATATTGTCACAAAAATCTTCTGAAGTTTATACAGTTAATGAAATTCTTACTCCCATGATGGACAAATTTTCTAGAAGTCTGGTCCTCAATCCTGTAAATGTGATATAACAGCAGTGTGTTCAGTTACCTTGAACGTTCCAAAACGTTCCTTAACGGAAGTGTCGGAACAACTCAACCCATAGACAACTCAATCTCCTACTAACGGATTGAGTTGTCCTAACTTTGAGTTGAGTATTGCACGGGTTGAGTTGTCTTCGGGTTGAGTTCTCCTGTACCCGTAACGTTGGCTAAAGTAGTTACTGAACACAGGGCTGCATTATGAATCTCTATTTTAAAGGTATGGATCAGGAGACAGAAAAGCCAGATGAAGTCAGCACCAGTTCTGGTGGGGATGTTTACTCTTCACCTATAGCTCTAGGATTTGAAGGTAAATATCTCTACATTTTGATGTCAAACTGTCAAAAAATAGACAAGTATTTGACATTGCAAGTAATTTATAGCTTTTTGATTACTTTTGGTGAAGAAAACCTTTAAATCATATATATACCCAAACGAAAAAGAAACGCAGGGTAAAATGATATGGAATAACTTTTTATCGCCTTTGTGTAAGATGATGAAAATTAGTCAGATTATTATCAAGGCATCTATTTACTCAACACATAATGAAAAGTTACTGAAGCATGAAACGTTCTGTGTCACGTAATACAAGCAAAGAAATGCAAAAAAATCGTGCAGAATAAATTTGATAATTTCTTCAACACATCTTTTCATATCATCCAATACTCTAGACATTTATACACTGTTTTCCGTATTAAAACTCTGTTTTAACTTTCTACGTTAATGGCAAGGCTTACTGACGTTCAGCGGGGTCAGGCCATTACCTTGCTAATGCAAGGTCAAACGCAACAGCAGGTGGCTATGCAGTTTGGCGTGAATGTTTCGACCATAGTGCGACTTGTTCGTCGACTTAGGGAAACTGGAAGGCTTGCCGACCGGCCTCGGACAGGGCGTCCGCGCGTCACGACACGACGTCAGGACAGGGCTATACGTCTCGCACACCTGCGTAATCGTAACGTTACTGCCACTGAAACTGCTAACAATACAGTAAGCAATCATAACCGTAGTATTCCCTCCCAAACTGTAAGGAACCGATTACGTGAGGCGGGTCTTCGTTGTAGACGTCCATGCATTGGTTTGCCTCTTACTCCTCCACGTCGCGCGCGTCGAATGACTTGGTTAGCGGCACATTCCCCTCGGGAATAACACAAAAAGTAAAGGTCAAAATCCAACGAAAATTTCCAAATTTAGTTCACAAAAGATAGTTCTTGATAAATCAATATCCCAATTTTAATATCATTCTTATAATTCACCATAAATCATCACTGAAGTTACCCTGCGTTTCTTTTTCGTTTGAGTATATATGTTGTATTTCATTAATGAATAATTTATGCTTTGAAGGACTAATAAGTATGAAAAATAAAGTTATTGCATGTTTATTGACTTTACAGCTATTACCCCTGGTCATTAAGATACTGGTATCTTTCTATAAGACGCCATGTTCAGCCATCTATTGGTGTAATGGAATTGTACCACCATTGCAGGTACCCATTTACACCTGGCAGGAGTGAAGCAATTACTGGTAAATTTCATGCTTAATGAAATTAACTGTGCCAATCATTTTGTTGGAACCCAGAACCTCTAGATCCCAAAGTGCATGTCCTACCACTAGAATACTGTTCCTTCTTGCAAAACAACAGAGGATGAACTAACAAATATTTTCCTGTGTGTTTTACTCTATTATCCCAACACTACCTGTTAGTGTCAAGCTAGAGCTCTGCTATTACCATTTTACCATGATTGGTATTACCCTACTAAGCATCAAACCAACTACCTCCTGTATTTTTTTGCATAAATGAAATGTAGCCATATTCTGTCATCGTCCTAACCAACTAGCCTGAAGACTGGCATCAGATAAAATTGGTATTGACCAGTGAAAATTTGTTATTTTATCTAGTCACACTAGTTAATAATTTTGTTTTAACTATATAAGGTAATGAATCCTGCTTGTGTTGAAGAAAGTGTAAGGTTTTGACTGCATATTGATTGTATTAAATGATGTATGTACATTAATATATAGACTATAATATTTTAGCTTTGAATGAAGAATCTCCAGAATGTTCATCATCTATGTCTGTAATGTATGGACCATCAAACTATAACGATCTTGGTAAGTGCTTTCAAGCTTCTTGTTCACAGATTCTTCCAAAAATCTCTTAACTCGTTCACAACCTCGAGGTAATCTAGAAAACTAGATCTATTGTGGGGATGGAAGAACTACCGCTAGAATTTTGTGCTGTTTAGACTGCACTAGGTCTGATAAAAATCGATCGTGTATTAATGTCATTTACCGTGTCATTTTCATCTAAACTTGTTGATCTGGTCATCATTTTTGCCGTGTTGGGAACTAAATTGGTCATCCCCACACTGTGAATATCAACAGGGGTTGACAGAATGTCTGATTGCTCCTGACAACAGATACTTGGGTTTAGGCAACCTGTTACTGCTAGTTAACATTTGGTTTCGGCAAGTGAATTATGTAGATGGGCAACCAAAATGGATAAATTCATTTTCGAAGCAGCAAAGTAGAATTCTGATGTTGATGATTTTAGTGCAGGTTAGCACACCTGTATGTGATGGTGATTTTTAGCCGGGTTTTTCAACAAAAAATTCTGCTAATAGTTTGGCGAAACACGGGCGCGCATCCGGTGTCGTTAACAATTGCGTTAAAGTTTTTATTTTAGCATATATCTCTGCCATTTATTGTCCGAACCACAACTCTATCTGGCTTTATCATGGATTATTTCCCTTTGTTATTTGCGTTAAAGTTTTAAATCCGGCTTTAATGTGGTTTCCACATTACATTTCTTGTTTGTAAATTTTCATAGTTAGTTACAGTATAGCTGAGTTTTTGTGATGTTTATTGAATATTTTGCTTTTAAATCTATTGATCAGTTTGTTTTAAAATATAAAGTCATTTTCTTAACACAAAAACACTGATTCTAACTTATTTCAGATACAAGTACAAGTTTGATGGCATATAATAAAGATATACCAGGTAGGTACTGTTTTAATTGTGACATTTGTAGGTCACTTAGTCCGATCTAATAGTAGTAGTTATGTTTATTGGACCTTAAACCCGGGTAGGTGGGCAGTCGGGTGGGCGTCCAGTTACAATATCAATTGCGTTAAAGTTTTCAATTTAGCATATATCTCTGCCATTTATTGTCAAAACTTTATAAAACTTCATACACTGATAACATACTATGTGATGAACAGAATTAGAAAAGTAACCACAACTCTTATCTGGCTTTATCATGAATTATTTCCTTTGTAATTTTTGTGTTAAAGTTTTTAATATGTTGGATATCTCTGTCATTTATGGTCACATCTTGATGAAAATTGGGCTATGTGGTTTCCACACAAATTTAAGCTGGCATACTTGCAAATTTTGAGTGGTTTTTAAAAAATTGTGAGTAACTTTATTGTTATTTATAACTCGCAAATTTTCGCAGGTTGAAATTGACACAAAAATATTACTGTCTGAACTGATGATGCTCAAATCAGCTTATAAACGGCCAGATAGATTGATAGTATCAATTAAAGATTCACCTGAAAGACATGTTTGATACTCTTTGTCTATCCCACAATAACGCCCTTGTTCCATGCATAGTTAAATATTGCATATATGAATTGTAACAATGTATTCTGTTAAGATTTTGAGAATGCGAGTCACCTTTTCATTTGCGAGTTGAAATAAAATCCACTCGCAAAAAATTACAAGTCCTAGTTTTTGTTAAATTCGAGCCCCATTTCTCCGTAACATTTCTTGTTGTAATATTTCAGATGACACAGCTTTACGTGGAAAATGTGGACTTTATAATCTTGGAAACACATGTTTTATGAATGCTGGTCTACAATGTTTAATGAGTACTATACCAGTAGTGAAGTTTTTACTTGGTTACTATCAAAACAAGAGATCTATAGACGAGACATTACTTGGACAATTTCAAAGATTATTTGTTAAAATCTGGAGTGGTCACTTCTCCATTGTACATCCTAAAGATTTTAAACAAACCCTTGGAATTTATCATTGCCAATTTCAAGACTACAGACAGGTGAGTCTTTCTAAGCTTGGTTTGACACTTACTGTATTTTAGGGCAGTTATGAAACGCCTATATATTGCGATGTGCTAGAACCGTATTGCGATATGTACCTTGATATATTGCTTTGCAAACAATAGAAACAACTGCATAATACTTCTATTTTTAAGAACTTATTCAACTGTTCTTTATTAAAGCATGTTAAAGGATTTTGTAGGCTAAGTGCCTGTAGCGGACTGAAGAAAACTGGGCATTTTTTTGAGTTATTGAAAATTTCCAAAGCACCCAGATCTGATGTTTCGCTACAATCATTAGGCGAAGGGAAAAATTTTTCATTGAAAATAAGTATCGCTAAAAACCAGTACATTGAATTCGAATCGCAGTATGTATTGCCGTAAATGCATATTGCAATATACCGGTATATCGTGACAGCCCTACTGTATTTACTAGGGATCCAGAGGGCACCACAGTCAGCTTTTCAGAGATTCTTCTCTAATGTTAGACAAAATTTTTGATACAGATTAGCAATCACACATTGTGATACACAATTTATGGGAATTCAAATTCTTTTAGAACTGGGTAATTTATTTGGGCCTTATGGTATTGAATTTACAACTAGCCAAGCATCACTGGTATTCTTCCTAAGTATTTGGGATCCTGGGAATCCCTGGACATTGTTAGTTTCAAACCCTGAAGCTAGTTTCAAACCCTGAAGCACAGTCTTATTCAAGCAGGTGTGGTTCTGTAATTATGCCTGCTAATCATTGGATAGCTAAACACATGTTGGTTCAATTCACATTTAAAATCTACCTGGTAAAATTTCTTTGAGCAAGAAGCCTTATCTTAATAGCTCAGTACTGGGGGACCTGGAAGGGGACTCAAGGGCTGGTGAAATCTTAAAAAAGTTTACTTATCAGTTCTTGCCAACTTGTTAAAGTTACTTGTCCGTATGAACATTATAGAATAAAATTAATGTAATATTCACTTGTCCAAACTTGCCTTGGGACAAAACAGACAATAGGGACGATTGATTTTGCCAGCCTTGGACACTAGCATGATTTGTAATTTGTCGATGGTTTGTACATACATTGAATTGCTCAACTTTCTTTGATGTGTTCTGGAACTTTAGAAAATTGTTGTTTCCAACCTCACTGAACATATATAATACAAAACAACATTTAAAACATTCCACGCATATTTAGTCTTATTGTACTCTGTACATAGAATTATAATTGCAGGAAGAAAACCCCATCAATTAGAACTTCGGAAGATGTCTATTTAATAATTAACTGTCCCTTACCCTTGACATATGGTTTATACAAACTTATTTCACATGTTCAACAAGTTCATTTATAAGTATTATCATTATCATTATCAAATCTTGGCTGGTTTGATATTATCTGCCCTCTTAAAATTGTGATGGTTGATTTCCTTTAGATTGAAATGTTCAATTAGTCATAGGTTGGTTCATGTTCAATTTTATTCAGCTGTTGGGGGTGCATACATTAATTCTACTGATTTAAAGGTACTAACTCTGTGCTAGGGAACCAGGAAAAAGACTTGTAAGTGATTAATCTAGAAGTTGTAAGAACTTGTTTCACAATCAAAATAAATTAATTAGTATAAACTAAACTATGAGATTGTTGGAATGTATATTATATAAATATGGTAATTCTAATTTAAATTCATTGTTTTGTTAATTCCAGCATGATTGTCAGGAATTCCTTGCCCTTCTGTTGGACAGTCTACATGAACATCTTAACTTTAAATGTTGTTCAACCAATCAACTCGTAGAAGCGGGACCAAGTTCAGAGAAACCACCAATCACATTTGAGCATAATATCAATAACCGTCCCTCGACTTCATCAAAGTTTGTCGATACTAGCGAGGATTATGAATCCAATGAAAATTCTAGAACTGGTTTTGCCAGTAACTCATCATTAACATGTGATAATAATAGGGACTCCAATGTTAATATCTCAGGGAGTGTTTTGAGCAATGAATTAAAGGTAGACTCGTGTGAGAAAAGAAAAGTGGGTATCAGTCTAGCTGGTTTTACTGTAAATCCGATCTCAGAGGACAGTAACCATTCCAATTTTTCGGAACATAGTTCAGATTCCGAACACTGCTCTGTGATGAAAAATCTTAAATTACGCTCAAGTCCCATTGCCAGTCAATCATCAGGTGGCGTTACGCCGCGTGTTGTTAACGAACTTGGATCAAAGCATTGTGATGTCTCTTCCTCAGATGATACTCATGTTAGAAAAGACTCTGTGAAGTCTACGGTCGATGAAGGTTTCAAAAGAGTACAAAGTTTACAAGATTTCAGAAGTAAAGACGGCTGTGAGTCGGTATTATTGAAAGCTTCTAGTGATAATGATCTAGTCAATAAAGCGTCTTGTGATCCGGATGAAGCTGGTGATTTTGAATTGATGTCGAGTAACATTGACATGGCAAGTCGGTCTGACAAAACATCCGACTTGAAATCAAACCAATGTGATAATTATGAACAAGTAGCAAGTTGTAGTTATACTAACACTGATGACCAACCTGTGTTGTTAAACAACGCAGTATCATCAACTAACGTACCTTCATTAGAAGATCTTTATGCTAAGGAAACAAAAACTCTGAATACAAATGTCTTAGCATTTGAATATATGGAAGAGAATGTGACCACAGATTCTGATAAGTTTTCTAAACATGACAATACAACTGCTAGAGATGTGTTAGTGGAAGAAGAAGACTTACTCAACAATGTTGTGGAAAGTTCTCCAAAAAATGACGGATTTGAAATGCCTAAGAAAATCAAAGATGTTAATATCCGTGCCGATAAAAAGAGTAAATCTCCAAAGGGAGCTTGTGGAGCGAATAGTATGTCATCTGAAAAGGAAGACTGTTTCGCGTTGAATAGTGTAAAGAGGATGAAATTTGAAGGAACTGAGAAAAATCTACAAATGCAAGAAATATGTAAAATACAAAAAGAAGCTTTAATATGTGAAGCCATGCGTGTTGAGAAACCCAAAAATGTTGAGCGTGGTGTTTCGTTCGTACATGAGCCTAGTCCAAGTGTTGAGAGTGATATAGAGAGTGACCTAGGTGAGGAACATGATGAAATGGAAGTCTCAGAGAACGAAGGTGATAATGTTATAGCTAAAAGTCCTGTTACACTTGCTGATGGGGCCTGTTATACTACCAGTGAGATACTGGCGGCTGAGGAAGCCTGGTCGAAATATTTGAGTAAAAATGATAGTATTATTGTTGATACATTTCAAGGACAGTTTAAATCAACAGTAAGTTTGTTTTGTTTGCTTCAGTTAACTTTCTTATAAACATTTTCCTGCAATGTTCTGTCTGCTTGGTCAAAGCAAAATTCTTCCAAACAAAACAGCCTGCATTGAAAGGGTTTTCAGCATTATGAATTCCATGTGAACTGTTTCATGCAATAGGATGCGACAGTCTCTTTTGGATCCTCTAAAGAGGACATGTTGTCATTATAAGTCATTAGACTATAACCAGCTTGAGGCTGTTGTTAATTGCTTAAAGAACATGCATCTTATAGTAAGAGTCTGAAAGACCTTGCTTTGTTAAGTTCTGACGATCAAATTTTATGGAGAATAAAAACTGAAGTCATTGTTTTGAATGCTTTTGTTACCAATTGGCTTGACATTATATTTTCCCAATTTAAACCAAAATGCCGATAAAATTCCCAATTCTAGGGGTAAGGGTCATATTCCCAAAATTGTGAAAAAAACACTGGTGGTTGCTGTCCTAGTTACAATATCTTCAATCAATATTTATAAGTATATTTGTGCATACCTAGTTCCATGCTTTTTTTTATTAGTACTCAATTTATCGTCATATAAATGGAAAATACTCAATCCAGTGAAATATCTTGGAGTAAAAAAAAATTACGCACTCTATTGGGAATGGCATTACTCAATTGTCTGGAAAACTGGGAGTAAATACCCAATACACCCCAAACCTTATCTGTTCCTCTGAAGCTAATTTCAAACTTCTCTTCTCAGAAATTTCTGGGCAAAGAGATACTAATGGGTTTAAACCCACTTTTTCAATCTTAACACTAGTTTCCCTTTTAAATGCAAAATATTTGTACCGGTTGTAACATTTTAATATATTCTATTATAGGTTGTATGTGCTGAATGTAGTCAAGTATCAGTAACATTTGAACCATTTATGTATCTATCAGTACCAGTACCTCATGCCATGGATAGACAATTATGTAAGTATACTGATTTTTTAATGGTACAGCTCTGAATCCTGCCCATTAGTCTTGTGTAGAAAATTGTTGAAATCATGGCAGTCGGCATGGTTCAATGTCCAAACACTATGTGTACATATATTACTCAAAAAATTATAGATTTTTTACCCAAGTTCAATTAGGGACCAGTTTCTCCATCATAACTTAAATTCTATTTTTTAGATTTATACATGGATACATAGTTAAGGCTTTGCTCTGGCACCATCTTTTGTATGTGCTGAAAGGTAAATTTAAAAAATTGTTTATTTTTCTCCAAAATTCATAGGAATTTACCTCATATCTTTATATAATCAAACCACCCCCTAGAGGAAGTAACGCTCACCCCCTGTAAGCAATGCCCCCCCCCCCCCCTGTTAGCAGCCAGCATATGCTGCGACTGTCGGAAATCATCGTTGTTGCATGTACATTGTATTTATATTTTCTCATCTGTATTATTTCAGGTCTGACTGTTATCTCATTAAGATCAGAACCTACCCAGGTTTTATTAGAAATGCATAAACAGGATAAGATACTAAAAGTAAAACAACAATTATATGAGGTCATTGGTATAGAACCATCTAATATTATCATTGCTGAAGTGTTGGATTGGCATATATCTAGAATACTGGTAAGTTTGTAGACTTTGAAGTTGGACAAATTTTACTCTATACTTTGAAATGATTCTTAAGAAGACTAAAAGGGCACTGCACAATGTCTTCTTCCCTCTCTGCTCGTTTTGTTCTTTCATATGTAGAAATCATTACTTTATAAGGTGTATACCCACTGATGGGCTCTGTCTCTTTTCTGTTTCCATATCCTTCTGTGTGTTCTGGACTAATTACTATTGATAATACAGCATACACTAATAGAAAATTACTTGCTTTGGTTCCGCAAGTTTGGTTATTATCATTAGAACTCGGAAAGCTGTATAGGATAGCTATACGCAGGTCTGTGGGGAACTTATACCCAGGTCTGTTGGACTGTAGGCCATGCCCAGGAATTTGAATCTAATTTCACTATACAAAAATTGGGTAGTTTCTCAATGGTTATAGTATGCAGCCACCCATTTCCCTAGAAATGTATTTACCAATTAGCAGTTACAATCAATTTTAAGTCATAGTTTTGCCAAATGAACCACAGGGAATACTTTTTGATCTGAAAGCAAGGGATACCCTCTTTAGTGCTTCCTGATCAGGCAGCATTAGAAAATGATAGAACTTAGGCAAACAGAAATTTTGAGTGTGTATGGAATGACATAAAAATACTATGCATTTAAAATGTTTGTGAAAGGAAGAACTTTAGGATACACAGTATGTATTATATTGTTTCATCTCATTTTGGACTTAAGAAATGATTCCTATCATTATGATATAAATTATTATTTTGTCAAGTTTATATAACTTCAGATATAACTTTAAACATTTAAACATGTTTTCTATTAAATTTTGCAGGAAGATAATACAATGTTAAGATACATCAATGATTCTTCTAGGAAAGTTTATGCTTTTGAAGTAGATCAGTGTGCTCTAGGTGATGTTGGTTTATTTGAGAATGATTTAGATCCTAACCTAGCTGACTCACAAGATAGTATGACTGTACATACTGATGTCTTCAATGATATGGGATCATTCTCTGTATCCAGTAGTATGACATATGATCCCAACAATGATCCTTGTACTTCTAATTATGATGGTGGGAACCAGTCAAATTATGATGGAAACCAGCCTAATTATGATGGGAGCCAGTCTAGTTATAGTGAGAACCAGTCTAACTATGATGGGAACCAGTCTGATTGTGTAGCAGACTCTAGTCAGAATGATTTGATAGGTACCAGTCTATGGGAGTGGAACCAGAATGATGGTAAAAGACGTGGAAGTTTAGAGACAGAATCAGGAGATACAGTATTGAATGCTGACAGTACTACTGGTACAGGTGCTTATAATTGATTATTTCATTCATGGCAAAACTCAATGATTTTTTACTGATCAGTAGGTTCATTGAAGATCAAAACTTTACAGGACCAAACCAAGTCTTACAGGATCAGAGACATTTTACATATTTTGATGAATTGACATCTAACAATAGTTATATAAGCTTACCCCAAATTGGTTCTGTATTTCTTAGGTAAAATGCTTTTCTGGGCCCCACTGTAAGCTTGGTCTCGCAATTATTTATTTTATATTTTTTATTGAAGAGTAGTTTTTAGGTAAACTTGACGTTATTACTACACTGCATTATTGCTTCAAATAGGTTTCCATACATTTTTGAATTTATTTATGTTGATATTTCTGTTAAAATCTGTGAACGAGTAGCTGTTAATTATTATCTTTGGGTTAAATAATTATATTTTCTGTAATATATTTCCAGGATATTGTATAAATGAAGATGTAACAAGATCAGATTCTAGGGAAGCCATGGAAACCATAAATAAATCAACAATATCAAGTTCTATGGTGACAGTAACAGCTGAATGGAAATCATGTGCAATATGTCTGGAAGAAATGCCAGAGAATGAGTTAATGGTACATACAACATGTGGGGGTACATTCTGTTCTGCCTGTTTGGAGGTAATATACTTTTATACTGTAACACATGATTATTTGAGCTCATTGTTGCCATTAGCGAACTATTTTGAGATTAGGTTTTTTCTGAAACCCTATTTAAACAGATTTATTTTTGTATCTAGATCCAATCATGAATGGTAATGGAATTGTCTAATTCCTTTTGTATAAATGCTTGCTGAAACTAGAATTTAGGGTTAGAGTTTTTAGACATAAAAGAACCCTTTGACCAAATCATCCAAATGTAACAGTTAAATATTAAGTTTAAATTCATAATAAATTTATGTTAAAAGTGTGTTGTTATTCAATTTATTATTTCATATGGATATTATGATAGATACTGTTATTGAAATCACAAACCTTCTATGAAAGGTTTTGCAGGTCTAACTGTAATTTCTTACAATTATCATTTTAAAAGCTCTCAGTATACTTTGTTATATTCTGTTAATTAATATAGCTATTCAAAGTTTAAAATTTCACATCTTTTACAATTTGAATCTATTTTAAATATTGAATATTCGTAAATGGTTGAAATCACCTACTTTTACAGATGTCAGCCCAACATTATAGAGACTCGACATATTGCTGTCCAGTAAGTATTTCTGACTTAAACAATTGTCAGTTTTTCTCTTGTAGATGACCACAATTATATTTGTACAAATTGTCCCGAGACAGATTCATACACTGTCTGGTGTTTTTTTATATAAACATACAACTTTCACTACAATAATGCTGGATATAAAATATGTATCCTTCCTCATCAGGAAACTTGTATGATAGTTGTTATAAAACATGTTTTTACATTAATTTACTTTACCTTAACATATAGTGTTAAATTGGACTTGAAATAGATATATTTTCTTTCGTTCTAATGCTTTCAAGGAATATCTTATTTGTACATTTGTAAAATTTGTATATTCTTGTAATTTTGTGATATTCTGAGAATAAATATGTTTAAACTAAACTAAATAGATATTATCAAATGTAAATGATTCTGTTAGCTCTATCTAATTATTTAGTCGACTCATAAGCAGGGATATGCTTTGCTTTATAATTCTCATAAAAAGCTTGAAAGAAACAGAAATTTGCCATTATAGGTACATGTATTAGATGAATTTATATTTTAGCTCTGTATGTATATTGTAATTTTGTATGGGTCGAAGGCCTTTAAACAAATAATTATTTGTCATTGTCATTTGTCATGTAGTTATAAAGTAACATTGTCATTTATAACTACACCAGTCAAGAAAATATATTTTCTGAACTTACTCTGTGAAAGATAAATCAACGCTGATATTAAATCCTCTATACATGTATATAATATTCCAGGTTTGTTCCACCCCTGCTGATATGACAGAAGATTTTGTACCTTTAACTAATGCAGCTAATCATAAACCAAAAACAAGGTAAGTTAGAATTACCTGTAAAATGTATATACCTTAGTTGGCTTCATATTTTATAGAAAAACATATGTGGTAAATGAATGGGATTGATTTGTTTAACTCATTTGCAGTCAGTGTCAGAATCATAAGAATTGGATGATAATATCTTATATAAGTGATCGAGTCAGTGCGAAACATGGCAGACTGACAGACAAATTCTGTAAAAAGAATTAGAGGTCCCTCTAGGTCAAGCAGGGTGTCAGGACTGACTGTCAGGCAAAATTAAGTCAAGGCATGTATGGTTGTATTTAAAATTAAACAGTAGAAATTGTACTCATAAACTTACATTTGAATAGTTAAATATGTATACATCTATTGTTGCAAAAGACTTATCATCAGATATACTCTGTAATTTTTATACCCCCGCTTTGAAGAAGAGGGGGGTATACTGTTTTACCCTTGTCCGTCCGTGTGTCCGTCCGTCCGTTACAAAATTTCCGTCGCAGTTTTCTCAGCAACTACATCATGCAGCAGCCTAATACTTTGCATATTGCTTCATCCCATTTACCCATGTGGTGTTAAGCCATTTCATGCTCCTTGCTCATCTACTTCCTGTTTGTCGCATATTTTTAGATTTTGGGGGGGTATCACTAGTGAGCATTAGCTCACAGATTTACTTGTTCTCCATATAATGACGTTTTAGCATTTTGCCTTTTTCTAACATAGATATTTTATCAGATATGCCTTCGGATATAGCTTTGTACACTTTGAAACTTTAGTATAAACTTAAACTTTTTTATTTGATTAAATGCATACTTCTATATAACATATTCAATGGCGTGGTACAAAAAGATAAATTATAAAAAATGAATAAGTAAAAACCCTCCACAATAAATACATAATGTATATATATACAATAACATAAAACAAAATAAAAATTTTCACACATGATGTAATATAGTGTGTAAGCATTTTTTTTGTTGTTTTTTTTGTATTGTTTTTATTAAGCTTTTATATTTCATATTTTTGTGGACCTACATCCTTCACAGTTCATGATTCGACTTAATTTTACATTTTTTATCACTAATTTTAAATTTGTTTTTATTTATTTGATATTGAAAGTTGGTGTCCTGAACAGTATAACATGATGCTACTGTTAACCAGACATTTTCCTAAAGGTGTCGAAACATCACCTTTAAAGGGTTCTTAATATATCCTCATAGTATCATGTAATAACCATCATATACATTTATATTTTCAGAATTGTTACAACACCTATATCATATCGTAGTGAAACAGACATATCAGGGGCAGATAATCCATTCCTATTTGCTCATCCATCAATATTAAATCTACCCAGTAATTTATCTGGTGTACATATATACTCTTACATACAACACACTAAACCTCAGCTATCTAACTTCAGAATATTGCTCACTGATGGAACGGTGAGTATTTTGTTGTATTCAAAACTTTTCGACATGATAGTGTTAAATTTTATTAAGCTGTCATTGGAGCATATATTAACCTCCCTGATTTAAATTGATCTAGATTAAAGAGTACTGTATTGAGTATTTAGATCTATGGCGTGAATACATGCGACATTGACAATTGTATAAAATTAGCAATTATATAAGCTTATTGTGTGGGTTTGCTGTTAAACCCAATCGGCCAAATTATTTCTTTTATTTTTTTATTTTTTTCAAATCATTTGTTTCCATGTGTGAACTAAGGACTTTGTTTTCGCTCAAAGTGGCATGGGACAAAAGATTAATGTGATCATATCTTCGAGCTATTGTATCTTCCAATCAATCATTGTTTTGATTGGGATTTGTTCATGGATTTGGTCGGAACCTTAGTGGGACTCGGAGGGATCCCAGCAATTAAATTACAGTTTGTATTGTATTTACATTGTTGCTATGTGAGACAATCTTTGGAGGATTTTAGTGAGAGAATAATTAAGATTTATTTGTCCCTTTGATTTCAAGAAATTAGAAGCAGCTTTGAGTTGTTGGACTGATAATCATTGAATGACTAGATAGGCATTGGTTCTCATCACTTCTAAAACCCATAGCCTTAAGGAAGAAACTTCTTTATACTTAGTACTGGGAGAACAGGAAATGAACTTGAGAGTGAACAATTTTAGTTTAACATTAAAGCTAATACAAATCATGTAAATAATAAGAGGATAAACTTGAAATTCATTCTGATAATTTTTTTAGGTCTGGTCCTGAAGCCCAGGTCGTTAGTTACTTGAGAAAAGTTATACTACATATGTAAGAGCTGTTGAACTTCCAAAATTTCAGGATTTTGAAAATTCTGTGTTTGACTTATGATAACATATTTCAGGGTCTAAAATGTTCACGCTGTTTATATATGGAACATTGTAATGGTTGTGAGATACCGATAGATGGTGAGGTGATACTACGTCCAGGTGACCACCTCACAGTTAGTGTACCATATATACATGAAGATATAGTGATATCTCATCAACATTTTATACTACATAAATCTATGGAAAGTAGAAGATTAGATGAACCAGTTACACTCCTTGATTGTTTTAGAGCATTTACTCAGAGGTAAAGATTGTTTTTTTTAGTTTGACTGTTTTGAAAATAATGAGACTCTCCTATTTAGCTGTTTGTATGACTTGTATCAGTGTCAATGTTGGCCTCAACATAACACTCTACACTCAAGTTTAAGGCACAACATTTTTATATAAAAGAGTCACTGCAGGGATTCACTTTGAAACTTTGAAGTTGCATAACTGGAGCATGAGTTTTCTTTTTTGAAGTTCTTAGAAGTTTTGCATGCAATATTTATAACTTCAACCTATGAAAGTATGTAATGCCTCTAGTGATTTTCTTGTTAAGTATACCAGCTATTGCCTTTACTTTTTCTTGAACTCATTAATTATATTTAAAGTAATCTGGTAATGAACATAATTATTTTGAACTATCATCTATCCTGACAATATAAAATTACTTTTTACTTGTCTCCGGCTTGTGGTTTAAGATATTGCCTGGTATAATATGTTTATATTTTTGATTTCAGTGAAGAACTTGATGAACATAATCCTTGGTTCTGTCCACATTGTAAAGAAAACCGAAGAGCAAAGAAAACAATGACAGTCTGGCAATATCCAGATACATTGATTATACAACTTAAAAGGTAGGCATGATTGATAATTATGATTTCAACATTGATACTGTCTTTAGTATTTTGAAAATAAATTAAATGTATCCATTACAGTATTTGAAAGGTGGTTTTCAGTTTTTATAAGCGTTTATAATATTTTAATGACTGTACTGCAATTACCAGTGTGTGGGGAATCAAGTGACCTATATGGTTCCTTACACGGCAAAAATTTTCTAGATAACCTCAAGGTTTTTGTACAAGTCAAGATATTTTTGGAACTTCGAGGTAATCTAGAAATTTAGAACTGTTGTGGATTTGGCAGAACTACCACTGAAAAGATAATTTTATGCTGCTTAAACTGCACTAGGTCTGATAAAAATTGATTATGTATAAATGTCAGGTACCTTGTCTTTTTCATCTAAATTTGTTGAACTGGTCATCATTTTTGTCGTGTTAGGAACCATCTAGGTCATGTGATACCCCACCCTGAATCACTATATTCAACATAGTATTTGTACTGATGAATGTTTGTGTATTATAATGTCATGACATGTATTGTACGTTTATTTAAATATATTGTCTTCATGGGTTATAGAATATATGAACAATAACGCTATAAATACAGCTATGTTACATTTGAATACTCGCTGTGTTACATTTGAATACTTGCTTTGTTACATTTGAATACTCGTATTTAGACATGCTTACACGCTATGTTAGTTCATACTTGATTGTTTGATTTTTTCAGATTTGTATTTCATGAGTTTACAAGTACAAAAGTTGATAATAAAGTTATGTTTCCACTTGATAATCTAGATTTAAATGATTTCATCTCCGGACCAAAAACCAAAAATCTGATGTACAATTTATATAGCTTGGTGTGTCATTTTGGTGGTAAGTTTATATCATTGTTATTTGAAGATCATTTTGGTGATAAGTTAATATCATTGTTATTTGAAGATCTAGGCTGATTTTTTAGTTAAAAATGGCCAAGTACAAGCAGAAATGACCATCTTAGAACTACTTAATGAAAAATGGAAAGACTTTACAAATTTATAGGGCTGTCACGATACGTCTTAAGGGCATCGTGTTATACTGCAATACGCTGGCACTGTATAGCGATACGTACCATGATATATTGTGGGCTTTTAGATTCGTTGTGTCTCTGCTGTATTTAACAGAAACAATGCAAATTTTGGTGAAGCGCCCAAATTGGTTAATTTTTTTAACTTAAGGCCAAATTGAATAAACAAAAACTGATCTTGCACTACTTTTTTTCACGTAGGGAAGAATTTTCCAATGAAATAAAAAATATTGTCAAATATCGGTATGTTAAAATCATACCGCGGTATGTATTGCCGCAGCTGCGTATTGCAATATACTGGTATATCGTGACAGCCCTACAAATTTATCAAACTAATATCATTTAGAGGAATATCAAGAAGTAAACTTGGTGTTTATACCTGATTTAACGCTGTGTTACATTTTTTGTGAACAAAGGTTTTTGAACGAAAAAGGATAAAACCTTGTTTGTGGAACAAAATGTGAGAGTAAATCTTTGTTAAGTGTGCTAATTCAGTGAAGTTCCACTATTATGACCTTCAAAATGGATGGTCTTTATAGTGGTCTTATACGGGTAATTTCCTTCCCAACCAAGCATTTGGGACTTACAAATCATCAAAACTTGCCTGACTTTGCTATTACTAAGATGGCATCAGGGGAACTTCTTAAATTAAGCATTACTTTTTTAATAATTATAAGAAATTGCATGATATTGCGATAATCAAGGAGGTCTTCATAGCAAAATCTTACTGTAAACTAGGTCATGGAGAGGTCCAATGATATAGGTAGTTACCGAGGAACCTAGACCCCCTATTAAGCGAAAATATCTATAAAACTACAACATTGACTTTGCCTAGATTTTGTACACAATCTTATTGCAACTTTTCCTTCATTAGATATTATAAAATGATTGTATATTTGTAGGAGCCAATTCTGGACATTATACAGCTTATGCTAAACATCCAGAGAATGGTAAATGGTATTATTATAATGATGAAACTGTCAGTGAACATATACCTGGTAATGATGAATATGATAGTACATATGTACTCTTTTATCAGAGAAAAGGTCAGTACTAGTACTATATAGGGTACCATATTATTAATGATCTTACGTCTGAAGTGCGTTCAACAATGCGAGCGCTTGATCAAGCGCCTGCTTCGTAGATTGTTAAGCTATTGACTGATTGCAAGGGCTCACTGTAAAATCCAAGATGGTGTCAAACAGTACATTATTGAAAATAGCGGGTGGGGGAACAATTATTTCTGCTGATACATGAGATCTTTCATATTTTTTTATCATTTATGAATCATTATGATACAATTTACTGTACCGAATAAATTCTATTATATGTATTGCATGGATATGTTATGTGGAACAAGTAACACATTCGTTTGCGTCTGACTTTTCTGGGATAATTCTTTCGGAAAAAAAAATTCCAGCCACCATCTTTGATATCTAAGCAAAACTGCTCTTGAGCTGAATTGCGAGCGCTCACATGCTCTCACGCGGGTTACCCGCGTTCAGAATGTGAGTTCTTGTTGTTGCCCTAGTGCTCGCATTGTTGAACGCACCTCTGATTTTAGTTGTAAGTCCTTTGCTGTTATGGTGAACTTATCAAACTTTAAAGCAATCTCTGGGGTTTTACTACAATCAAACTCTATTTCTGTTTTACATGAATCAATCTGAAGGAGTGTCTTCTAAAGTAAGGATTATGTCCAAGAACTTTGGAGGGTTTTGTATAAATGCCTATTGATATTAATATTAACATTTTGTCTTATGATTGCAACAGTGCTTTAAGTTGATTTTTTGAAAGATACTCTTTTACATTGTAGAAATTAATTCCTTGGTATGCATATGGTAACAACCATAGTGTGACCATATTTAAGTATTTAAGGGACAATTGGGCCTGGTTTTTCTGTAAGTTAATGGTATCAACAGAAAGGTTTTTATACACCCGCTTCGAAGAAGAGGGGGGTATACTGTTTTACCCTTGTCCGTTCGTCCGTGCGTCCGTCCGTTACAAAATTTCCGTCGCAGTTTTCTCAGCAACTATAACATGCAGCAGCCTAATACTTTGCATATTGCTTCATCCCATAGTCCCATGTGGTGTAAAGCGATTTCATGCTCCTTGCTCATCTACTTCCTGTTTGTCGCATATTTTTAGATTTTTGCAGGGGTATCACTAGTGAGCATTAGCTCACAGATTTACTTGTTTCAACCAAGTTTTGTATTGAATGAAAGCCTTCATGTATTTCAGGTACTGATAAAGCTCTGCAGATTCCTGAAGATCTTGACCTTGCTTATGATTTTAATGGACAAGAACAAGAAAATATAGGTGCAAATTCAAATATAACTTACACACCTCCAGAAGAAGAGCTCTCAATCAAATTGAATGCAGTGCCATCTACTTCCTTTGGACAGGTGGCGCCATCATCTGGATCATGTGACCTCACTGAATGTAAGAAAGTAAACAACATTGACCAATCAGAATGCAGAGAAAATGCTGACTCACAGTTTGTAAGAGCAAAGCTTGTTGAAGCTGACAGTACTGGACCATCTTATGATTTCTACTCGTAATATTCTGCGTGTAAATTGTTAAATAAGTCCATTGTGAATACTTGATATAATTACATTGCCCACTTGAAGTTTAGAGACATTTTCACTTTGTAGGCTAACCAAATGATTTCGAAAATTAGAAATAATTTTTAGTTTTTGCATTATTTTTCCTGTTATGGAATATTTATTGTTGAGACTACAAAAAAATCATTTTAATTTGTTTTTTTAAAAACTGTGCTTGGAGGAGAATAACATCGAACATGGTTTTGGAGGCTTTAGGTTCTGAGATGCTTATATTTGTGAAAGTGATGGATTTGTTAAAATAGAGTTCATTGTATTACAAGCCACTAGATATATTCAAATAAACATTGAAATTTAAGAATTTTTGTGTGAATACCTTTGACTCCAAACTTTAGGTGGGCACTGTATTTTCAACTAGCATAAATGTTCTACTATAGTGACATTTTCTGGTTAAAAAATCCAATTTCTGACTGTCTCTCTGCAGTGGGCATACACTATAGTATATCGGAATAATAAATAAATAAATATCTACAAATAAAGGCCAGATTTTATTTATTGATATTTTCGTATATTTGAATATGTATTGTCAACATAAAAGGTTTTATTTCTTTAAACTTGACAAGTATGATTTAATAATAATAATGTATTTTCTTGTGATATATCTCCGTGTTATTATTGTCATTATCTATTGTGCTATAAAGTAGTGATTTAAACTATATATTAGATATGTTATTGTATGTATAGATTGCAGTATTTTTATTCAATAATTGATTCTAGTATTGAAAATACAATACAATGCTCTCCACACCATAGCTTGTTTAGATTGACCCCAGACATTTGAACATTACACCATAACTTGCAGAACTTGTTATCGAATGTTGTCCCTTTGCCCCTGACAACCTATATTTTGGATCAGGCAACTTGCTACTGCTAGTAAACATTTGGTTTGGAAAGTGAAATATTAAGCTGGTTGTCCAACCTGGCGGCCTAGTTTGAAAATAGCTTGCAGGACTCGGCATTAAAGGTTGTCCCTTTGCCCCAACAACCTGTATTTGGATCGGGCATCTTGTTTCTGCTAGTAAGCATTTGGGTGGGCAAGTAAAACATATAGCTAGTTGTCCAGCTGAGCAACCTAGTTTAAAATTTAATGCCAAAGCCCTGCATCTTGTTAAAATTGACCTCAGTCATTTCAACATTGCACCATAGCTTGTTAATATTGCCCTGCGATATTTCTACATCTGATATGTGCATTTCACAGGTTTGGCACAAAACAGTCTTAACTCAATATAAGAAGAGAGTGAGTTATGACTGTTTTGCGCTAAACCCTTGATTTTAAATAGCACATGTCTTTGTTTAATCCGATAGTCACAGGGTAGTTGAAGCTTGAAATGTAATTGTATTAATATGTCTTGAGTCAATGTGAACAAGCCAAACTTATAGTATATTTATGCTGAAGCAAGTTATAGAAATGTCTAACTAATCATTAAATGTATAACTTCTCTTATATTTTATTTTTATTGTCGTAATAATAATGTATCATATTTTTGTATTATTGTCAATTGTTTTGATGTAACAATAATATTGTCTGTATTTATGTTGATTATTATTGTTAATTATTTTTATATTGTGGTATTTATTACTGAACTTTGGTGGGAATCTAGAGTTCTTTATACTTTCTTAAACCTGTATTATTGATTGGTTACAGGGTTATGTGACCTGTTAAATTCATAGCAAATGGTTTATATAAGAAACTGTTTGGCGCCAACTAATTTAAAATCTGGATTTTCCTCAGATTTTTATGCCAAGACTAAGCAGGAGTAGATGACTTCAACCATTTAAAAGTATTTGTTATTTAAAATATGTTTGTTAAGAATTTAGGGGAAAAAATGTATTTCTAGATTTTACCTGACCTTACAGTCCATAACAAAGCCAGGTTCTCTGGCATGGAGGTAATGTGTTAATGCTTTCATCAATATTAATTCTTGATAAGAGAAAAGGTAAATATGTGCCATCTTTTCTTAGAAGAGGAAGTTACAGAATTTAGTTCCAATAATTAGAGTATTAAAATTGATAGTCTTAATATTGGGTCATTTTTTTTTCTCAAATGAAGCAAAAATCATGATTTTGCAATAACTAAAGTAGTCTTTGTAGCAGATCTTAACTGTATTACCTAATATGTATGTTTTGTTAGTTATATAGAGATTCATTTACCACTCTAGAGAGTTAGAAACTATGAAATAGTAAGTATTGAATTATTATGTGAAGCTTTTAAAAAAGCCAATCCAACTACTTTAAATTTAGTATCAGGGCTGTCAATTTTCTACGGATCAGCTGATTTCAGCATATTTATCAAATAGAGTTATGAATACAAGATACTGTAACAGAGGCTATGAAATGTCAAAATCAGACATATATAGGGCCATTCGACCAATGTCATGTAAAATTATTGGATTGAGTGAGCACTGGTCAATCTCTGTAAACAGATATCCTGTAGAGCGTTGTCGTACAGGATCTCTACTTTCTCTGTGGAAGGTCACGTCGAGATGAACTTTGTTTCGACCAATCAATGCGTAGCTTTCATCTAGAAGAAAAACACTATTTTCACATTTTGATTTCGTAATTTCTCTTTTTTGAATGCTAATTTAACAGCGGTATTTTTCACAGTCTGCGATTGGGCGGCTTATTTCAAATTGTGTGACGTAGACGATGTAAACAAGTTACGTATCATAACAATTTCGTCATTAATATTATGATGAGAAAAGGTCGCCTGAACGTGACCTTTGTTTGAAAAAGGCCAGATCTAAATTAGCGAGTAGGCGAGCGGAAAATTTTAGATCGGGTTTTAATCAGATTGGAGCACTGGCTGAAGTGATTGATCCTTTTGAGCTAATTTCATGTGTGCATATTGGCAGCCTTGTAGTTAGTAGGAAACATGTGTGCGTACTTAACACTTAAAAAACAATGTACTGTATACATGTACTGCAGTATAAGTGTAACAAATATTCAGTCTTTCATTTTTTTTCTAATTGTATTGTTGTTTTTTGTTTTATTTTACATGTTAAAGAATTAATCAAGAGATTATGATTTCAGGAGTAGATTTCTCAATGTTTATTATTTTACTGTGTGCTCAGTGAGCGTCAGTCTTGTGTGATATAACATCCTCATTATCTGTATATGTATGTATGATATTTTTGTAGAAAATTTTGCTTCAAAGAATATAATTTATTTTATGAGTTTATATAATTATGTTTTATTATTGTATTGTATTGTACTAACTTATCATGTTTTGAGTGCTTAGGCCACAACAAATTGAACATGTGTTCTATGGATTTTTCTGGAAAATAATGGGGCTTGCTAGGGAAGAAAAAAAATCTTTATTCAGTTGCTTTATATAGCTGTTAGAACAAATTTTTATGAGCGAGTGAGGAAATGAAAAAAAAATTTTTTTGTAAAAACCGTCAAAATTTAGGTGCCAGCAAATCCATAGAACACATGATTAATTTATTATGGCCTTATAACATTGTATCCTGTACGTGATTTTATTTTGTGTATGATCGTAATTTGTATTACTGTCATCCTCTTTAATACACTAGCCTGATGCCTGGGTTCAGTGAAAATTAATTCGGGCTTGTGAAAATTATTTGTTTCATATAGTAGGGCTAGTTGAAAATTTTTTCCTTCACTACATAACATAATAAATCAGGCTAGTGATTGAGAAAATTTATGATTATTGTTTATTGTATTACTATTGTATTAAATATGAAAATGTTGAATCTTTTGTTCTTATTATGGTAATTGTTGGACTAAGAATTTTGATTACATGTAACTGCCTCACCAGGAATGATTAAATTTTTGCAATATATATTGATTATATAATGATCTATGTTGTAGATAGATCAGAAATTGATGTACTCTGAACTCTTTACAAAACTGAATTTATAATAATTTCACTGTTAAAACGGACTGGCCATTTTTAGCTCGACTTTATGAAGTAAATGGAGAGCTCTCCTATTCGCCCTAGCGTCGGTGTCCATATTTCTGATTTTTTGTGCAGTAAAATATTTTTTACTAATTTTTTTTATTTTTTAGGGTATCAACTTCAAACTTTAATATATGTTCCTTACAAACAACCATATCTCATGTGACAAATACTTACTTAGTCGAGCATGCTGTCTCTACTGACAGCTCTTGTTATCATTGTTGGATACAAAAAATTGTTGAATTTAAATAAACATTTTACCCCGTGCAGTTTTGTAACTCTTCATTGAATTTGTTTAACAATTGTCTGACTATTTACTTGAATTACACCAAAAAAACTAGAGTTTCTTATATGATCTATTTTTCTTATTTCTAAATTGTTTGATATAATAATGAGGATAAAAATACTTCAACGCAACCTTTATACATAGCTTTTCATAGAACATTATATAGAAATTTGTATGATGAATTTAAGAAACAGTTTCATCATGACTATCTTTGCCTAACACTTTATATTTTGTCAAGGGTAAATTAACAAAATAATGTCCATATGCTTACAGAACAACTGTAAGTGATTTATATACAGTGCCCTCCAAAAGTCCATAGACAAAATCCTGTTTGTAGGATATACTGATTCATATGTATGAAAAAAGAAACAAAAATCATCTGAGCAAATTCCAAAATCAAACTGTCTCATGAATAAACATCAATTAAAGTAGAATTCTTTGTGATAGAAAAAATCTCTTGTATATTATTTTTGAAATAACTTGTGGAGGGCATTGTATTGTTTCTTGTATTTAATAATTAATTTGATATCAGTTAAATGATTTAGAAATGCTTGTATAAAAGTTTGTAATAAATGATTATGAACATTATTAGTTGTTTCTTTGTGATGCTTTTAGGGCTTCTTTACCACAGTGGTTATAGCTTCTGATATTTTGTGATCGGCATGGGTCATATAAACAGGGCTCGACAAATCCACTCGTCCGCTCATAATTACGAGAAGAAATTGGCTCAGGACGAGTTGATCTTCTGGCAGAAAATTTTAGCCGAAAATTATTTAATTTTAAGTTCTAAACTCATTTAAAACAGAAGTGTCACTGTCAGGCAATAATTTTTCTCATGAAATGCTAAAATTGATAATGAATACAAAATCGCTGTAGTACCAATCTATGTTTGTTACTGATTCATTCAAGTTAACAATTTCCTTTTGTGATGCACAGGACAAGTATGTATTGCAGCAGGACAAGTGAAAATTCTAAGTTGCTTGTTCTGCAGGATGAGTTTTCCTCCAGAAAAATTTGTCGAGCCCTGATAAATATACATATCTCAGGGAAGGTTTTTTCATAACAACTTTTTACATAGTTGACCATTGTCTGTGGGACAAGGTTGTATAGGTACATGTTTACTGTTGATGAACTAGACATCAAGATATTGATGGAGGAGTCTGTAATATTTGTTTGTTTGTTGGGTTTAACACCATAGCATCACATTGTATAGGTAATATAACAGTGGTCAGTCAACCTACTTCCTGGAAAGGCTAAATCTCTGGATTTAGCTGTTAACCAACTACTAAGCGCATACTTTTGTCAGTGACTGACAACTGCCCTATATAATTAAAATCATTGGTAGGAGGGAGAATGGCCGTAGAAATATTTTCATGACCAAGCTCCACGAAAGTATTCCTGGCCCGGGAATTGAACCCACGACCCCTCGATCAGTAGACTTGCGTGCTACCAACTGAGCTAGCCAGTCGGCTATATGTAATGGATAGAAGGCAGGATTCCTTATCGTGACATATCTTTTAAATTTGTTATCTTAAACCACCTATACTAAGAAAGCAGACATTACTTTATCCATACAATTAAGCCAGTAATGATTATTTGAACCAGTGCTCAAGAAAATGTAAGACAAAGATAGCACAACTGAAAAAAATGAAGAAATCATGACAGACATAATGTCAAGACACTGTGTATAGTTCATACAAAATAACGACTTGTGTTAGTGTAAACATTAAAATAAACAAAAGGAAGACAGAATTCTCAAATATAAATTTCATATTTTCATCGCAGTGAAAATATAACCTTATATTTTCATCGTTCATGATGTCATATTAGATGATAAATGACGTCATCTTGGAGTAGAAATGACGTCACGTTATAATTTGTGTAAAATACATCAAATAAAACACAAAACTAAGCATGAAAGAAACAGAATATCAAATTTGGTGTAAGATGATTTTTATTTCATCTCAAGAACTCAGAAAGTGACATTTTCACTCGTGGCTATGCCCCTCCTGAAAATATGTTTTCTGAGCTCACTCGGTGAAATAAAAATAGATCTTACACCGAAGTTGAAGAATATCCTCTATTTAGTATATTAACATTGTGGCAGATACCCCCCCCCCTTCTAGAATGCTTTACTATTACACCAACAAAACACTTATATAACATTAAAACCCGGGTCGATAGCTATTTGGGTTGGTAGCGCGCCGGGATTTGGATACTCATGCCCTAGGGGTTGCGCGTTCGAATTCCATCCGGGGAGGTTATACCCTTCCATGAAAATTTGACAATAATGTCGATTTTCCTCCATTGATTAGATAATATGGAGAAGTTTCCGGCCTTAAGGAAGGGTAGGTGAGTACTGGTTATAGACAATGGTCCAGGAAAGCTAGATTAGGTGCGCTGGACGCCGTAAAATGACCTAAATTGTGTTGATACGGCGTTAACTCCAATAAATAAATAAAATGAATAAACATATTAAATTAATACTTTTTAATATTATAGTTTATATACTGTGATCTTGAACATCCCCTTGGGTCGTCATCAGAAATCACCATATCGATGTATCACCAATTATTGACAGACGTTACAATATCGAAGCGCAATTTAGAATATTGACACAATCTAGCATTTTATATAGCTATAAATTATAGGACTATTTTATATTTCTGAGTTTTCATGTTTTCTGTTATAAAGAATTAAAAACAAGAAAATACAGTTTGTTTTAGTATGTTTTATGTCTGAAACAACTTTTAACATCATACATAACATCATGAGGGAATTATATAGTATGTATATACTGGAGTTCTTGCGGCTTCTATTACACTCCTTGTCTCAATCAATATATCACCAATACTTGCCTGTCGATATATCGATACAAATTTTCTATTAATGACAGCCCTAGCATCCCCTGTTGTTTACGTTAACAGGTTTTTTTATGAACTGTTGATTTGTCTGAATAACAATAAATATTGACAAAAAAGAAATAAAATACAAATAAATTTTTAAAATAATTTATTTACATTATATTTTAGATATTTTGAAAACTGTACAATTTTCAACTCAAGTGTAATGCTTGGGGAATAATTGTATACTGTAACATACAAGACCATGCTTCAATAGTTTTTGAAGAAGAAGTCATTTCATATTTAAACCATAAGAACAAAACTTCAAGTGTACACAGCTATAACTAATGATATGCTATATCTATGAAAGATTTTTGTACACTATAATAATCATTTCATATTCGTGAGGCCTACATGGTGATAAACTCAATTAAATATATTGTTCATTTTTTTCTCAACAAAAAAAAACACCAATAATTTCATGGCAAATTTGCTTGTAATATATATCATTGTATAAATATTATGTCATTCTATTCACAGAACTGTATGTTTCTGTTAAGCAGTTTTTTATTTTTATTTCAAGATTGACTGATGGTAATTATTCAATCACAGAGACATACTTTTACAATTTAACAAATTATACTGAGGTTATGAGAAAATGAGTTTTAATTCATTCATCTAGCATAGTTTATCAGTAATAACTTGATACACTTAAAACATTTTATTTAAAAAAATTATGAAGCCCTGATATTTTCTACAACTTAGTTGTAAAATCTATCACACTTTCAACCAATATTTTGATTTCCAGATTGGGAATTTAAGTTTTAGCAGCCAAATAAGGTTTGTTTGTAACAAACACATCAAACATTATTGATGAAAGCAAGAAACACAGATAAGACTCCACTTGAGTTCCAAATCAAACCAATATCACAATCTGTCTCAAATTCCATGCCGACTTGACAAATTTTACAATGATCATTAGAATTCTAGTTAAATACATTCATCAAGCATAGTCAATCAGTTATAGCTTAAGAAACATTATAATTATGAAGCCCTGATATTTTATACAACTTAGTTGTAAAATCTCTTGCACTTTAAACCAATAGTTCTTGTTCGGATCTCAAAATTTAAGGGGCTTAAGCTTAAGCCACGGAATAAGACTTTTTGTACCAGACGCATCAGTGCAGCACAAAGTTATTTCACATATTATAGGTGAAAAGTATACAACACAGGTTATTTCCTACTTGAGTTCCAAATCCAACCAATATCACAATCTGTCTCAAGTTCTATGCCGATCAAGCCATTATAATCACAATGGCGAACTAGATATTAAATATGATACTCAGTGAGTCCACATGTTAAATGATACACAAGCATTATTTTCTGGCCTCCATCTTTTTTCTAACCATCTCTCTAAGCTGTGATAATATTTTAGTTTCTCTCTTAGCTCTCTCTTCATGATTGAACGTAGCTAAAGCTCTCTTCTCATCAGCACTGTAGATCTGGTTTTCTTTACGTAAACGTACAGCTTCCATACGACGATGTCTGAAAAATATTGAATTTAGAAAAATTGAGAAATCATCAATCAATCAAATACTGATATTGTTTTTCATCTGCTGCAGTCATCCAACAAGCTTGGGTAGGCGGCAGGTGACATTTGATCTCCATGTAACCCTGTTTAGGGAAAGTTAAGATTTAATATAGCACACCCAACAGTTTGGTTCATAGCTATTATTAAAGGGACAGATTCGTATGTGTTCATTAAGTAATACCCATCACAAGTTTTTAACCACATGACTTGTGAGCATATAGAGAACTTTTAAAAGCAAATGAAAAACAGAGAACATAATGCAGTATAAACTAACTTTATATACTTGCTAGCTATAACACATACAATGAAATATATATTCAATGAACATATCACATTACATCTTGAAAACAAAGACCTATAGAACAATCACAATGTAATATGTATAGCTTAAAACACAATAACAATGTAATTGTGAGAGTTGAATAAGAAATAACAGTTTTCCATCAAAATGAAATTTTGAGATTTATTAGGTTATGTGTAACTAAATTATTTCTACAAAATGTAAGATAAGTTGTGAAAATACTGAAAACATACTCATAAAATACTGAAATGGACAGAATTCATATTAATAACAGAAGGTAATTTATTCTCAAAATACTGAAATCAGAATAAATACAGAACACTTTTATATTAAGGATATAACTCTGCACTACACCAGCAATATGGGATCAGCCGTGTCAGCAAAGGCTGCCGATGAACGCAAAGAACAAAAATTGAGAATTAAACAAGAGAGAAATGAACAACGTCAGATGAGAAGATTCATGAGACATATTGAACAACATTATGGTGAGTTAAACTATGATGAAAGAGGGGTACCATTCTATATAAATAACAATAATGATAAAGTTTACATTGATGAGTATGGACATGAACATTTCTATGAAGATTCAGGGGATATTTATTATCTAGATGAAAAAGGCGGGAAATTTTACCTTGATGAGAATAGAGAACCTTATTACCTTGATGGTGATGGAACTAAGTATTTCATTGATACCACAGGTAATAAATATTATTTTGATGAAAATGGTGAACATTTTCTAGTTGAAAACAATCAAGATGATGAAATTGACAATGATAATGACGATGAAAATAATTCAGAAACCAGACCAGATTCAAAAAACCCTATGAATGATTCCAGACTACTAGCAAAAGAAGTGAAATTACGATCAACGACCCACAGCTCTACTATAAGTTATAGACCTTTTGAAAGTAACAACAACAGCAAGGAAACCACCGGAAATAGTTTTTGTCTCAGTAGAAGAAATTACCATCCAAAAGCGAAACATGTAAACAGAAATAATGTGGAAAGTGTGGATAATATAGATCATTCCAATAGAGATACATATACTGGTAACTCATGTGATGACAGTTTGTGTTCAGATGACACTTTATCTTCCTATTCTACATTATCATTCATGCGTTCAGAGTATGAAATGGTTATTTCTGACACACCTGATTACATTAAAGACACTAGTGAGGAATCAGAAACAAGAATTACTGCTCAAGTTGAAGCACAGTATAAATTGTTCAGAAAACTCCTTGAAAAAGAGCAACGAAGGGAGACAACCTTACCAAAAGGTAAAAACTACATAACAGTTGGTAGATTTAACATAAAGATAAAAACAGACTCTAAAGATTGTATCATTGTTGATTCAGTGTTTCTACACAGTGGAAATCTTATCCTAGCTGATAGTAATAACAAATTGATAAAACAGTTTAATGAAAACTTGGAATATGTTAACCATCTAGAAATGGAGGAAAAACCTTACAGTGTTTGTGCTGGGAAGGATGATGATATAGTACATGTGACATTTCAGAGTAGAGCTTATGACGGAATCAAAGCACTGAAAGTCAATAAAACTTCAATATCAGTTCAAAAGATGATGAAACTGTCAGGTTCGCCTTTTGGAATAGCACGAAGTAATAAAGGCCTAGCCATTGTCATGTCAACTAATGACGGATGGGAAATTCATCTAAGAACGCTAAACTTAAATCTTTCAAGGATAGTTAAATTAGAAAATGAAGAAATGAAGTGCTTAAGTAGTCCATACTACATAGTATTAACACAAAGTTTAAACATAATTATCTCTGACAAGGGCAATAACTCTGTATATAGATATGATACAAATGGTAAAATAGCCTCTAAGTATGAAGAACTTCGTGAACCGCTCGGAATATGTACTGATGGACAAGGATCTTTATTTGTGGTAAGTCCAGGAGTTGTACATCAGATATCTGAGACAGGGGAGAGAATTAAAGCTCTAATAAGAAGGGAGACAACAAAGTTTGCCCTTGTTTCAGCTTGCTATGATCCACAAGATTGTCTTTTTGTTTTGGCAGGGAAATCTAATTTTGTTATGGCTTACGAAATAAAGACATGACTGTAATTATGAGTTCATTGGTATTTTTTTAAATAAACTGATTTTGAAATAAAGATCTATATGACTGTAATTATGAGTTTTTTTTAATTTTTTTGTCAATAAACTGACTCTTAAAAGCTTTTTTTTTTTTAATTCATATGGATATATCATGTCCCAAGAATAATAAATGCAGTATTTTTAACTATGGGAATAGAATGATTTCATTGAAGAAACAGTGTAAGCATTGCAGAGTATTACACACAAAAATATTTATTAAAACACCTAAATAAATACAAATATACTTCAATAAATAAACACTTGTTTACCCAGTAACTACAACAGCGGAAATATTCAATACAAAAAAATTACACACATGTAAAATACAATGAATACAAAAACAATAGCAACTTTTCACTTCAGTAACTTTCAATGAAAATCTAACTTTAAAATCTAAGCACAAAGAATAGAGTGTATAATAATGAAATTTGATTCCTTAATCACAAAATCTAAATAGAATAAAATTTTGTTACTAGTAAAATTAGTAAAGAGGACAATACTTTGTGATTAAATTAGTAGATTCTAAAATTATAAAAAAAACTATCAAAATATGTAAATTAATCAAAACAACAAAAGCTGGAAATATAATTTATAAAGAAGTTCAGATATATAATTATTGAATTTGGATGTTCAAACATTTATGTAAAATTGAACTAAGGGTTTCCATAATAAAGTGACAAAACTGTTTGAAAATAATGCTAAAAATTAGTGACTTTCAACTTTGACAAAATTTTGAATAGTTTCCATGGGCAACGGAGCAGGAACAGCAAAAAACAAAAAGAAAAACAATGTTAAATGGGAAGAGGCTGAGGAGGAACCAGCAGAGAACAAATTTATAAATAGAGAGTGGAAACCTAAAGTAATTAAATCTAAGAGAAGGCATGCAATACCACAAGGTTCCTTCGGCATCAAAATCCTTGACGATGAGCACGAATGTGACGTGACTGGTGCAGCTTTTCTACCAAATGGATTTATATTCATTGTAGATCAGGCGAACAAGAAGTTGAAACTATTTGATAAGAAATACAAGTTTGTTACAAGCGCACAAGTACCGTCAAACCCTTTAACGACGTGTAGTCTTCACCATGACATGTATACCTATGTTACATTCCCTGCTTCAAGTAGAATACGACGTATAGAGATTTTAAATAATGACATACGACGTACAGAGACTATACAAACTGTGGCTAGATGTACAGCTATAGCTAGTAACAAGTTTGGTGGACTTGCCGTAGCTATTAATGTTACAGGCAACCAATGGCAGATTCACTTGATGAACGCTAAAGGCGTTGTACAGAAACGTATACTGGGTGAGAATTTATTCTTAAATCCTGAACATATGGCAATAACTAATGATTTAAACCTTGTTGTATCCGATAAAGGAAATAATACAGTGTTTCATATAACCCCTGAAGGATATGTTATCTTCGCCTATAAAGAAATTAAAGGACCACTAGACTGTTTTGTTGATAAGAAGGGATATATATATGTATGTGGTCCGGAGAGAATTCATCAATTAAATGACTATGGAGATAAAGTACAGTATCTGATATCTAAAGCTGATATAGGATTTTCACCACAGTCTACGGCATACAGGGAATCAGATGAAATGTTACTAGTGGCAGGAAGATCTAATACAGCTAAACTTTATCATTTAAAAAACTATGCTGATTGATGGAGTGTTGTTGATGCCTAGATGTTCACACTGTTTGGGTGTATGGGCCAGTGCATCCTAGTAATTTGTAAAATGTTGTTTTCATATTGCATAAACAAATATTACTATGTATGCTATTAAAATTTGGATAAAAAAAGTGATTTTTCATTTTGCGAGTTGATTTTTAATTTGCAAGTCAAATTTTTTGTTAAATCAAGCCCTAGCACATGCAATCTAGCACCCAGTCATTGCCATGATTGCCAATTTTACTATGTGGTTTAAATAAAACCTTATATTCATGTAGGAATAATTATACAAAAAAGTAATATTACATAAATCACAATAACCAGGACCAACCCTGATGCGCGATGTTAAGCATTCAAAACAATAAAATGTCATTTAAAAACATGATATATAAATATTAAGTCACTTTATTCAGACAATATATCTATTTTGCACCAAAATCAATCAATAATTCTGCCTGAAGTGCAAAAATACAATTGGAAAACTCCAACTGTATTACGTCAGCCATCTTGAAACAAGTACCTTAGATTCGGGGGCTGTGACGGGCTATCACAGATATGACTTAGAATAATGCAGACCAAGTTTGGTCGAGATGATATTTCTATGTTTTCAGTGAATAAATAGCAAGTATCCAAATCAACATTTTAGGAATAAGAAAAAGGTATGTAAACGTGTAATTTTAAATAAATTAGTAAACAAACATGTTTAAAACACATTTTGTACAAGTTAACTGAACGATACGGTAAAGTAAAAACAGTAGTAAACATGATATCAGTTGACAGCTTCAGTTTCGAAATCTTGTGCGAGTTTGAAGGTAAACAAAAATGGCCGCGAATCAAGGTTGGTCATGAACTTAGGTACCAGTACGATACATACCTGCTACCACTCATCACAAAGCCTACATCTTCATAAGCTGTAATTTCATCTGGTAATAAACCTATTTCACCACGACGTGGAATTCTCTTTCCTTCAGCGATATAAGCTGCCATAGCAGCACCTTCACCTGGTAACAAAGCCTTTCCAAAACTGTAAATATAAATAACAAAGCAGTAAAGTACCACTCCACAGCCAATGGGATAATGCCACCAATTCCACAGTACAGCCTTTTCAATTGCCACACTGCAGCCCAGGCCATGGTGTAGTGGTTAGCATGTCTGACTTTGAGTCAGGAGATCGCGGGTTCGCATGAAACCTATAGTAGGAATAGCTGGTTGTCGTATATATAACCTAAATATGTGTTGAATAAGACATTAAAAACCAATTTAAAAAAAATGAATTCAATTGCCACATGTCTTGATAATGTGGCCGTTTCACAATTACAGCCATTCCAGTCTAGAAATGCTTAGCTTAGTATTGCTCTGACTATATAAATCTTTATACTTGCATACAATGACTTCTCAATCAAATATTATGTTTTTGGTATAAAAATACTAAGAATTCTTCAGGGGAAGTAATGCTGGAACTAATAACTAACTTATGTTAGCAACTTTAGTTCCTTCAAGATAATTACAAGAGGCAATTCTAAAATCGTTTCATGGTTCTGTTCACAGGTGACATATCCAAAATTTCCATACTATAATAAGGAAAATTTGGGTCTGTTACCTGTGGTTCTGTTCTGATATGCTATGAACCTGGGATGCAGTTTCACAATAAATATTTTTATGATACAATCCAACAACTGACAGCAGACAGTCGCAGCCAAACATGGCAACCCAATAGAAACTCTAATGTGAAAGTTAGAATGTCTGCCTAGATCTGCAGGTTTACAGGAGGTACTGTCCTACAAAGAAATTGATCTCATCCTCGCATGTTATCAATTTACCAAAATATGTAAATTTAAAATGTCTTCAGTCCTTCAGGACTTAGTTAGGTCCTGTAATCCTAATGTCCAGTAATTAACTGTCTGGTTTCATGGTGACATAGTATAAGTTAGAGCAATTAATAACAGCAATTTGATACTTACTCTTTCTGAGACAGGCCACCTGCAGTAGGAGCAAATGGTTTAGGACCAAATTCATCATCATCATCATCATCTTCATCATCATCATTGACTTTGTTTGCTGATCCAGTAGCAACTTGTTCTGAAAGAGTAATGATGACACATAGCTATAAAATGTCTGCTTAGTAGTAAATTAAAAACAATTGTAAGAACCAAGCACTGGGAATTATTTTTCTATCCATAAGGAGAGTGTGATTTCAAGTTTTTTCCTATTTCTCCATGGACAAGGGAAATTTAATCCTTTCACTGCTGAATTTCCACAATGGACTAGTCTGTCTTCAATTTTTAGACCTACCCATTGTCATTCTAGGGAATTCAGTATAAAAATTGAACAATGAGCAGCCACCAGCAAAGAGGTTGGTCAGCCTAAATGTGTTGTGTTGGCTGACATGGCTTTTTGCTGGTGGTAAAAGGTTTTTTTATATTTTGGCTCCAGCATTGTAAGGGTTAAAAATCAACAAGTCTGAATTTCAAATGTACAAGTCCAGACGTTCAATACTCAAATAGAAATATGAAAAACTATGATACAAAATACAATCTGTATGTAATAATTACTAATTGATAATAAAATGATTGAACATGATTCAAACATCAAACATCTACATTATTAAGTATTGCTATGTTAGTACACTTAACACTAAAATTACAACAGTGTTTATTTTTGGTCAATGTTATAGCCGTATATGGGCTATATTCCCTATCTAAAATCATATCTTTTTTTCCCAAATTTCAATCCAAAATTCCCAATAAAACTTGAGAAAAATTGTTTTTGAAAAAAGACAGCTGTAAGTATGTTTCAGCTTAAATTATACATCCCAGTAATCTTTCTTTTTAATTAACTAACTAAATTAATGAAGAATGAAACTAAAAACTTTGTTAAACCTGCTTTTGTTATAGAATTTGAATGACATTTTATCCCAATTTAAACCAAAATGCTGATAAAATTTCCAATTCTAGGGGTATGGGTCATATTCCTAAATTTGTGGGAAAAAAACATTGTACAACTAGTCCACTGACTAGTGAAGTAGAAATAATTACTGGTCGGCAGACAGAAATATATGAGTTAGACAAGTTGGGCATAGACATTCCACATCCCGATCCATCATTGTAGTTATAGAAATAACAATAAACAGACTTCAACTTAATATCAGCAGCATTTTAAAATAGCATTACTAAAAAAAAGGAAATACAAGAAAGTAATGTGGCAACCAAATAAAAGCCAGTTTAAAAACTTGAACGCAAAGTACCGGTAATTATAAAGCCAGATAGAGTTGAAATTTCTAATTCTGTTCATCACATAGTATGTTATCATTGTATGAAGTTTCGTAAAGATCTGACAATAAATGGCAGAAATATATGTCAAATTAAAAACTTTAATGCAATTGTTAACGACACCAGACGCCAATTCACCTACCCACCCGTGTTTCCCAAACTGTTAGCCAATTTTTTTCATTGATAAATTCGGCTAAAAACTGAAAACAAAGCAAGCAAGTCATATTAGTCTAGTACTTGTGGCCACCAGAAATAATGTTGAGGTAAACAGGCAATTAAATAAGACTCTTACATCTATTTGTTCATTTTTGTTCGGTTTAACACCATAGCAACACATTGAATAGGTCATATCATGGCAGTAAGTCAAATTAATCATCATTCCTTGAAGGGCTAAATCTCTGGATTTATCTGTTAACCAGTTACTAAGCACATACTCCCTTCCAAAAATAAAGATTCAGTGGCAGAAGGGAGAATGGCAGAAGAAATTATTTTATGTCCAAGCTCCATTATTAAAATATGCCCTGTGTAAGAAACGAACCTAAGAACCCCTTGATCAGTAGACTTGTGCCCAACCAACTAAGTTAGTCAGAAGCGTAAACCACTAACAGTAGACCCTACATAATATTTACAACTTACTTTTTGATACTTCAATCCATTGTTGCTTATCATCACCACTATCATCATCATCATCATCGTCAGAGCTACCACTTTCTGTTTCTACTTTCTTCTTCTTTTTTCTTGACTTTTTAGATTTGTGTTTAGATTTTTTACTGAATATATAAAACAAATAAATACCTACAATCAGCTGTATATAGAATCCAGTAATACTGAGACTGTAAGAATATGAAACAGCTCTGAAAGCTTCAGTTCCCAGTTAAAAGTTTACTTTTTTCATAGTTAACACTAGAACTGTAACGATACAATCAAATATTTGATAGAATTGATTACAGCTTGGTCCGATTTGTATTTGTTATTTGCCATAAATTGATAAAATTAAAATAATTTACTCTCAGCCTCTCCAAGAAGAAATATACCAAAAACATAGATATTTTGTAGTGCAGTTTGCAATATCACATGTAGTAACTGTTCAAGTCATGTTTACCTGTTTTTACTAAGTCTAGTTATATTTTGCCAAACAGTTGACAATTCTAGTCATAAGTATCTTAAATGTTACTTTTAAACAGTATCATATTCTTTCATTTCATCCTTCAGTTTTGTATTCATGCATACTTGTTACCCTTATTTGTGATACGTATTGTATCAGCTTCTTAGTGCATTTGTGCATTCTTAGTGAAACACTGTCTCACCATCCTATTAATAGCAGGTGATAATATCACCTCTATACTAAGACACACAACCATTCGTAGTATTCGGCGATTTGGTACACAACAGAATGTAGTGCGGCGCATGAAGACAAAATCGTTGGATATTTTCGCTTTTGATATTTTCTGTCAATGTGTACTATTAGCCACACTCATGGGTGGAAGTTCAACATTTTTAAAATCCTGAAATTTCCAAATTTCATGTTTTAAGGCCACATTACCATATGGAAAGAACCCTTTCTCTGTTCCAAAAATCCTGAACTTCAGGACCAGTCCTGAAAACTTTCACCCATGCACACTTCAGCTTCAAATTTGATAGCTTTAACTTAACCATGTTTAAGTGATAGTATCCAATTACAAATACATCAAAATCGAATCTGCACCCCAGGCAATAATTGATCATGATGATGAAATCTAACTGAATTGTTGCCCATTATAAAATATTATAAGACCTAAGTTGTCTAAATTTTTGTTCTCATTACTTCTTTAAATATTTGACAATACTCAATACATAAGTCATGGTGGCAAAACATGAGACCAAAAGCAAAAAAAACATGACAGTTTTATGTCTTGCCTAAACTGATATTTTTAGATATTTCTCATGTTCATTTAGCCTATTACATGCTCATCTGTTTCTGATGTATTTTGATATATTTGATTTGTTAATCCATGTAAAGATTCTATAAACACTTTTAGTTCAAGGCTTGTGAACATCAACAAACCAACCAACTATTGGGAAATAAACAAAACTTAGAAACAACATAAAGGTGTTAAATTCAAACAAAAAACCAACGGACATGTGAGAGGATAAACTTTGTATGAAACAAAATTAAGAAATTACAGAAATATCTGAAAAATTTGGGTATGACAAGGAAAAATTGCCATTTTTAATTATTTCAGTCACATGTTATACTACACTTTTACCGCACCAGTTCACATAAAGCATTTTGATGAGCTTAGAATAACAGTATTAAATAAAAATGCTATGTAAACAAAACACTAACCTTTTCTTACTATGTTTCTTATGTTTTTTACTTTTCTTTGATTTTTTCTTTTTCTTCTTCCTGTCATCTAAAATATACAGTTTAAGAATTTATCTTTAAATATTTAGACACCAAAGTAGACATCACAGATTAGAATTTGAAAACAGTTGAATCATGGGTATTAAACATAGCCATTGTTTGTGAAAATTGTGTACACAAAATACTGTTGAGTATGAATAACATTTTATATTCCGTTGTACATGAAGTAGAATAGATATTCTCCCATTAGATCAAAATACTTAGGTAACTGTTCCTGGCCTACTGTTGACAAATTTATTTATTTTATGAAATCTAAGACTAAAAAGAACATCAGTAATATTGCCAAATTTAGAATTAAAGAATCATTTAAAAGTTAGACTATACACTAAAACACAATTTTTTGTCATTATTAATCCCATATTTTATATATATTTATTATTCTTAATCTTCATATTGTGTTTCTTAAGAACTTAATTTAAAAGTTAAGAGTGTAGTAAAAGCCAGCTTCCAAAACATGTTCAGCCGACTGAACAATCTTGTACAATAAACCCTGGTACTTGAAATCACCTTTAAGCAGGTGATCTCTCACAGTACCCATTTGGGTGGAGTGGACCAACTGTATGTAAATTTCTTGCTCAGAAAATTAGCTGTGCTTGTAAGTGGGATTCAAACTGGAGATCTCTCTATCTCTAAACACACGTCCTACCACAGGGCAACTGTATCACTGGACCACAGTGTGTAAATATTACACAAACAGAATATTAACATACCTTCAGATTCTGACTCGGATTCTTCCTCTTCACTCTCAGATTCTTCAGATCTGTAAACAACAACAAAAAACAACATAATTATAGTACAAGTTAGATATATGTACATATACAATAAAGGCTGACATAATTTGTCAGATGAATGCAACACTGCTCTTCAATTTGTTTTCCAAAAAATACCATTTTAATTTTTACTCTGGTGATTATTGAGTTTTTCAATATTGGATTTAACAGTTACATTGTATCAACACTGATTATTATCATTGAATGATGACCAGCTCACAAAAGATTTGAAATCCAGTGAATAAGCTATTGTGCCATAGATTTGGGTTAATTGAGATCAAGTAAGATCAAGCTTGTTATGGACCCGTACATGCAGACAGTGGTAGGCCGTGGAAAGCCTTGCGTATCAAGGTGACGGTACGCACATAGTACAAAACAACACACCCGTACTGAGCAGTAGCTGGAAGATATGCATGTTTAATCCATACTCGGCCACGATTGTGTTCACAATTTGACTTTGAAACTGATACCTGAATCCTGGACTCATCTCACAGACCCTGGTAATAACGTAAGAGTCCGTACAGTTACGCAAGACTTCGTATGGGTCATTGCGGAGCTTGATTGCTTGGCACCCGTACCGTGCCCTCACGGCTATTTTTATGTTTATGGGACAGAAGCTTAAGCAGACAAGTCAATATTTCCACCCCACTTGTCCCTGGACAAGAAATGTCTTTTAGCCAAAAAAAATACTACATTGTACATTTAACATAGCAAAACTTAATATTGTGGTTGTCTCAATGCTTCAAATATGTTCAACAATGAACTACCTCTTTCTCTATTACATATAATTAGTTACAGTATGTATTTTATATCACAGTTTTTAATATTAAGTTTTGAGTATTGAACATCTGGGCAAGAGTATTTTTATCACCGACTAGTTGATTTTTAGATTTCTGTGGACAAGTGGAACAAAGTTGGAATTCCACATCCCTGATTAAATATCTCTTGATATGAATTGAAAGCATAAAAACATACTCAGATTGTTGAGGCGATGGTGATCTACCCCAAACTTCTGGTGCTCCAAGTAAGCCTATTCTCTCTCTGTCATTACGACGTCTGAAATAGTCAACAAAAATAGAATAGAAAGTGAGACATTAAACAGTTTCATCATTCCTAAATACTTTCACACAATCAGAACTTAGACAAAGTCAAGAAGGAAGCAAGTAGCAAGTTAAAGATATAAAAATTGAAGTGGTGTTTATAGTCTGCTTCCATATACATGTATATGCAACTGACTTGACAATTTTGTATGATAATCCCCAGTCAATGAAATTACCTTCAGACAGAAGACCTCTCACAATACCCACTAAATATCAGGTGTAGAGCAACTTCAGGTGAATTTCTTGCTCAAGGAAATTAACCGTGCCCTTGATAGGATTCAACCCTGGGACCTCTCGATCCTTAAGCAAGTGTCCTACCACTGGACCACTGCTCCTACATTGACCCTGGATAATCAGGTGAGCATGTCAGTTAGACAAATGCTTACAGTAATTATTTCTGTACATAGCATGATTTTTGTAGAATCTTGGAAATCATATCCTAATGAGTAAAAACAAAGAGACAAGATGGAGTGAAGTGCCCGGCTATTCTGTGTGGCAAAAAAATCTAATATCATAAAAGAGATTATCATAAAAACATTTGTTTATACTTTATAATTCATACCTCTGAAGAAATTCTCCGTTACTATCATGCTGTGCTCCATTGGTTCTTGGTTGTCTCCATGTTGAACTAGATTTATGATTAGGTGACCTTGACCTTTGATAATCAGGTGACCTGCTTCTCGACTTAACTCGTCTATTCTGTGGAGACTGTGATCTTCTTCTGGGTGACTTTGATCTGCGTCCACGATAACTGTTCACATTTTTTCTAAAATCTGGTGAGCGTGATCTTGATCGGGCCTCATATTTTTTACTTTTGTTATAATTATCAGTTTTTGAAACTTTATACGATCCATGTTTACGTTCACTTTCTGAATCACTAGAGTCTGAGTCAACTGAACGCTTGTTTTTATTTTTCTTATATTGAGTATCAGGTGATCTTGAGTTTGAATAACGTTTAAACTTTTTGTCTGAAGGTGATTTTGAGCTAGAGTTGTATTTTTTAGGCTGGCGACTTCTTGGTAAGGGCGATCTTGAGTCAGAATCAGAGTAGCGTTTTCTGGACTGCTTATACTTTGGAACAGGTGATCTGGATCTTGAGCGTTTATATCTCTTTTTTGTTTTGTTTACAAGAGAATCCTCACTATCATAACTTGACGACGACATCTTGTTATCACTATGATTTGCTTTATAAGGAACTCATCTGAAAATAGCAAATATATATTCTGAGTATTTTACTCAGTAAGAATAACAATGAAGGGAAATAAAAAGTCAGATGAGTCAATTTATACCATGAAGTCATTTTTGTTGAAAATGATTTTCTTTCATGCTCTACAGTGAAATGAGGTATTATTAGATGAAAATTTATATAAAATAAATTAATCCATCTAAAAACCAAAATTGACATATTGATGTGTCTTATTAAGTAATGGCAACAACTGATAGAATTAATATAAAGTCTAGGAACTTAACATATCATTGACTAAATGTGTATTAAATAATCAAATATTATGTTAGCAGAGATTTCTTTTTTTGTTAACTTTTAATGGAACACATCTAGTTTAGCGGACCCCGGAAGTAAATATAAATATGCGTGCGCAGCGTGCTGTTTCTATGGGCAGGCGCGTGAAGGTAAATGCTGCTAATTTTCTGTTATTATGGGGGCGACATTAAAAAGGGATAACAAAAAGCATTTTACATAGTAATTTAAAATAATTCATTTAAGAAATGAATTTAAAAAAATGCATCGGTAAAAATAAAATGGCGTCCAAAATTTGTAAACAACGCAACGTCAGAGCATGCGCAATAGCGGGGTCCACTAAACTAGATTCTATTCCTTTTAATGATGCCGAGACCTCCTATTGATAAATGACATAAATTAATCTCATTTAGAACACAAAATAAAAACAGACTACAATACAAAGAGACTCTAAAAAAATATTTTCCTGATTCAAGAGTTGATAACACTAAGTAGATTACAAAGCTAGACTCGGTCTATATAAGATTCATTTCTGTAAAGTCGCGAAAACACATGACAAACATACACAAGGGGTGATTACGAAGACCATGATTATAGTATACTCATAAAAATGGTGTGAGTGATAGACACCATTCATGATGATAAAAATTTTGATTTTCACGCACAAAACAAATGAATTACTTACATTAAAATCTTAATTTCCTGAACGTTGTTGATAGTTTCTTAATCTAAGTCTCTAGACGCTTGATTTGTATAATTCGATATTCTTCGGCTTTGTACCTTACGTCCCTGTTTACTGAATCACTCAATATTTTTTATAGGAAATATAAAAAGAAATGATATCCTGGAATTAATTACTATTTCAGTGATTAAATTTTAATGCTATGGTGGATAAAACTGTCGTAAAATAAAATCCAAAATATTTAATAAAGAAAATACCCATCTTATTATGTATAATAAGTTTATTTGCATCTCTACGTGGTCCTCGATAGTATAGTGGTAAGTATCCCCGCCTGTCACGCGGGAGACCGGGGTTCGATTCCCCGTCGGGGAGCTCTCATTTTTTTATTTTTCCAAGTGAATAAATTCCGGTTAGTTACTATCATTTCAATTCAGCATTCTAAAAATATCAGCTTTCCAGATCACAATTCATTATGATCAAAAACAATAATAATTTTATTAACCCATATATAAATATTGATCAATGTATCGAGTTTACATGCCTGTTTTTATTGATCTGTTAGTTACTAATAAATTTACCCGCTGAATTAAAAACTCAATATTTTTTCAATTATCCCCATACATAAACACAGATCAATATCTATTATATCATAGTCATAGATAACAGTTACCTATGTCTAATGATTATATTGATTGTGGGTATAGGTCGTTCGTGGTAAAGCTGGACCCCAAAAATCATGATATATCTCAATAACTATCGGATGGAATTAACTCAAATTTTGTATGTGATCATAACTAGCATTTTCCTTCTCAAATCCAAAAATTCAGAATTTTTCTTCAATTACATAACATACTTCCCATAGACATGCAATGCAAATTTTGAAGCCAAAAAGCGACTTTTGTTAAATGGGTATGTGCCATAATCAGAACAGCCACATAACAGTAGATACAAAATAATAGCTAAATATGAGGCCCGGTTAGAAATTTAATTTGATAACAAAGTATAACCGTATATACAAACTCAAATATCATCATCACTGTCGTCTGCATCGTCAAAATCTATACAAATTCTACACGTACGATTTTAAAGACGGGTCTCTGCTTTACAATTCAGTAGACCGTCGAGTGTTTATTTAAGCGACAAATTTTCAGTAAACGCACGGGACTTTGTATAAATACACTGGAAGTATGACAATGTTATTATCAGAACAGCTTATTTTACCTCCCGCCGGATTTTTGATAAAAAATTCTAATATTTTGCATTGTACCTTATGGAAAACTTTTTTATTTATCTATTAAAATTTCTGAAAATTTTAATCCTAGAAGGAAAAATTGAAATAAGATTGTATTAAAATTTTTAGCAAAATCGCTGTTATAGTTTAAAAGATATTTACGGCAAATAGGGGTCCAGCATTAACGCAAACGACCTTTACTGTAAAGTAACCAATATGTTCCGGGGTGGAGATTATCCAACAAATAGTAAGTATGTAAATCAGCTGGGTGATGTATGTGTCACTGATAATTAAATGAAATGTACAAGTTTATCAAAAGATGTATCAGGAGACCCCAGAGGGGCATCCCCCCAAAATAAAGGTTCGTTTAGAGCAGAAAAGTGTTACAAAATGACATGATGTTGTCTGGGATAAGAAAATATAATTGAATTGAATGAAATGCAATTTTTCGTTAAAAGAGCAAAATTGCATTTATGCCCTTTTGGCTCTACCACATCATTGTCATAACTGGGATTAAGGTTAAAATGGCCTTTTGCAAAAGACAAACACCAAGAGAATATTTTGTCCAAGTTGCTTATGTCAGTCAATTAGTAATGAAATAAGTTCGTCTTGAAATAGAACTATTGCTATAACTTGGTGAAAAATGGCCACTTCTTGCTCATGTTCTGACCAATAAAGGGTTAATTTTTCTAATTCTTTTTATAGCAGCTTTTTTACTCCAATCTCTTCTTTTTTATAAGCTATTTTTCTCCAATCTTTCTTTTCATAACAGCTATTTTTCAATCTTTTTTATAGCAGCTATTTTAACCTTTTTTAAAGCAGCAACTTAACTATCTATTTTTAGCAGCTATTTTTCCTATCTTTCCTTTTATAGCAGTTACCGGGGTAGGCTAATAGGTTAAGTTGCCAGGAGTTGCAAATATTTATTTTTCAAATGAACTTAGATTTAATGACATCAATCATGTGTTATATCAAGGTAGGCAACATGTATGTAATGGCTCAGACAAAAGAATCCACCCAAGTGGGAAAATTCAACAAATGCATCAAAAAGACTTATACCCAGGTAGTTCTTGAGTGCTGCATGTTAAGTCATTGCAATGGAACATAGCATATCAAATAAAGAAATTTCTAGTTAGTTGACAAGTTGTGCAGTGTGACAACACACTTAACTGTTCTATTCCAAGAAAGTGAACAAATCCGATTTACAACAGAGCAATTATAACGTTTTCTAGGCCCGTGCTTTCAAAGTAACTGCATTTTTGTGACCATCTCATTAGTTGGGATGCAAACATATGGACAATTTCAGTCAGCTGTAACTTATCTATAGATATGTTTTACCCAGGTAAAATGTGTTAAATCCTTAATCAGACAAGGAGCTATATTTTTCACATGCCTTCATTGTTACATTTTATTAATTCGCTAGTGGCAAATACACAAACCCTGCTGATTTAAATACATGATATTGGTTCAATAATCCTTGTACATAAATACATTAACATACACTGCCCTCCAAGTTTTTCCGCAGTACAATTAATCAATTTACTACTATTTCTATGTTTAAGTTAGAAGATTTATTATATAATTATTTTTTTAATTCATTTTTCATGCAATTAAAATGGATTTTGTGTCAATAGGTTTTATTTTTGAGATGCAGCAAAAGTTATCTATCAGCCTCCAAAACTATGGTCAATGTATCTCAATTAGCCAATATCAAGTTTGAGATATTTTTGTAATTTCATGTTCATAGGAAAAAATGCAGATTTCAAAAAGCAAATTTAAAGTCATTTAACAACAAATTGATGCACAAATTTTTGAAATTCTATTGAGTACAATGTAAATTAATAATGTGTGAAGGAACTTTTGGAGGGCAGTGTATATCTATTTTTATTAATAGTGAGTACAGAAGTACTATAGTAAGTATTTAAATCAGTAGGGTTAATGTATGCAATACTGCCAGTTGAATAAAACTTAACACTACTAATATTAAATGATTATTGGAACATTGTAATCATCACACCAGAGGTAATATGAAATAAACTACCATGAACATAATTTATGCTAGACTTTTAAATACTTTGCCTTATATTGGCAGCTCTGCATTATTAGATACAAGGTAAAGAAATAATGTAAAACAAAAATACAATTGTCACATTTATTGTTGTTCATTCAATTTTTACATATTCATTCAAGGTATTACTATTATGTTTATGTTGGTTTTTGTTGTATATGTTTTAATAAAGATCTAGGTTTGAAATTTAAAATTGTCCAAAATTTCCAAAAAAAATAAGAGTTTCCGAAAGAATGGTTGATGTTAATGTTCACAGAAAGTTGTTGTTTAAGCCATTTCACCATCTTCCTCTTCTTCATCAAATTCACCTTCCTCCTCAGCAGTAGCATCCTATAAAGAAAACAATATTGAAAAATCAACTAATTGATCAACATGTAAAACAAACATTTATTCAACAGCTGAATTCAGGGTTTGACACGGACAGTGTTCTTAAAACATGGGAGACTTAGCTAGAGATTCCATCAGGATTCCTTAAAATGCCACATTTTTATTTCTTTCATCTTCATGATTAATTTATATTATTACCTGATTGCTTATATAAGTGTAATTCGATATTTTTAACTGTTTTCTGAGTGAACTGTTGACCGGGCAATAGTTTTGACTGTTTCCGGCGCGTGCTCTGACGTCACGTAATGACGTCACGAACTGTTACTGTACTTATGTAAAGGGAAGTAACTGCTACGGGATTTTAGACTTTACCAGACACTTTAAACATGTCAAGTACTGTTAAAATAGTTATTGATCAGGTAATAAAACAGTTATTTTATGTGTGATTTGGGAACAGTCAAACGGTTGTCCCTCGATGTCAGGAATAGTGCTTTAAACTGTTAAACCGTAGGCCTCGGGAAACAGTTCAAAACACTATTCCCTCCACCTCGGGCCAACAGTTTGACTGTGCCCTATCACACATGAAATAACTGTATACTGTTTAATTTTACAAATTAACAACTAACTTGTATAATGGACAATTTCAAATTAAATAAAGTGACTTGGCTACTATTAATAGATATTTTTTCCAATTTCTATAAACAGAACAAGTGACTCTGATACTATAAAATGATTGATTTCTATGTCAGTGCTAAAGTGACTTTAATACCTCTAAGCGAAAGGAGTGTTGGTGCAATAATTTGGTTTTCAAAATTTTTAAATTGAACCCCTTTTGATGTTCTGCCCCTACTGTGGTATAAGTTTATGAACATAAAATGTGAGCCTTAACAAATACTCAGTATATGTATTTAAATTATGGTCGTCATATAATGGTTTATTTATCATCACAATAAATGATTTAAAAAAAAATGTGAATTTAAAATTCCATGAATTGCAGATGCGAATCTGTACCCAAAACTGACTTTTATAGGAGGATTCCCCAACATTTAGTAGAAAGCTCTGAATAATGGACATGGGATTGGTTCAGGATCCCTGATTATAATCTTTGTGTGGATTCCTGCATGAATTCATGTACTAACTGTCAAATGAATGCAACACTACCCAATCTTGATTAAAAAAAAAAAAAAAAATTTTAAACTTATACCATGGTATGCATCAGAAAACAAAAACAAGAAATGTAATTAGGAAACCACATTAAAGCCAGATTTTCATCAAGATCTGACCATAACTGACAGAGATATCAGACATATCAAAAATTTAACACAAAAATTACAAAGGGAGATAATCCATAATAAAGAGTTGTGCTTACTTTCTAATTCTGTTAATCACATGGTATGTTTTCATTGTACCAAGTTTCATAAAGATCCAACAATAAATGGCAGAGATATATGGTAAAGTAAAAGCTTTAACGCAATTATTTAGACACCGAATGCCCGTCTACCTGGGTTTCGCCAAACTATGAGCCAAATTTTTTTGTGTTGAAAAATCTGGCTAAAAATATTTTATGCGATCAGATTTGAATGTTTTAGGGACTTTTAAAGTACCAACTAGGCATTTTGCTTTAACTAAGTTAAAGATAAAATATATTTTGTTTGTTTTTCAAGCATCCCAAATTATTTAGTAAAATGGAGCTAATGCAGTGTCGCATTTTTCCAACAAGATGTCATAATAATGAAAATAAAATTTACAATATATTGCATTTGAAAGACAACAGATTTTTAGCACTGGAGTAATCATGTTCATGGAACAATTTTAATATGCTAGGGATCTTTTTCTTCTTAAATTAGTATTTTTGCAATAGTTTGCAGTAATAGTATCATTCTACAAGTGATATCCTACAGCCAGTGTTATGCATGCTGCAGAATAATGCTAAAAAGTAAATAAACAGCATACCTGGTATTGTTGGTATTCAGATACCAAGTCATTCATGTTGGATTCAGCTTCAGTGAATTCCATCTCGTCCATACCTTCACCAGTGTACCAATGCAAGAAAGCCTTACGTCTGAACATAGCAGTGAATTGTTCAGAGATACGCTTGAACAGTTCCTGAATGGCTGTACTGTTGCCAATGAATGTAGCAGACATCTTAAGACCACGTGGTGGAATGTCACAGACAGCTGTTTTCACATTGTTGGGGATCCATTCCACAAAGTAGCTGCTGTTCTTGTTCTGAACATTCAACATTTGTTCATCAACCTGCAAGTTATATGATTAAATAAGTGCCAGAATATTTTAGAGAGTGAAATGAATATCCTACTTTGTTAAAACATACGTAAGATCCAATCTTCTTACTACATGATATCCTATTTTTAAATAAAGTAAACACAAATTTTAGTATATTTTCATATCAAAGGGAGCTAATAACTCACATGCATAGTAAAAATCTATTGACAACTTATTTTGAAAATAGTAGATTAATGATTCTTATCCATACAATATTATTAAATTATTCATTATGAAAAATATTAAGTTTAATAAATCAATAAATACAGTCAAAATACATTTTTTTGAAATTTCTTTTACAACAATTCTTTTGTAAAAAACTTTAACGCTTACATATGACTGCCCGTTGAATTCTGATGTTTAAAGTATTTACAGAACTAAGAATCACTTTAAAGAATTTATATATAACATTTAGACTTGAATTCACTGAAATATCAAAGCACAGGTCACACTAATATAAGATAACAAGATGGTTCATTTTTTATATATTACCTCTTTCATGGACATACGTCCACGGAACATGGCAGCAACAGTGAGGTAACGACCATGACGTGGGTCACAAGCAGCCATCATGTTTTTAGCATCAAACATCTGTTGAGTCAGTTCTGGTACAGTAAGAGCTCTGTATTGCTGGCTTCCACGAGAAGTGAGTGGAGCAAATCCTGGCATGAAGAAATGTAGACGTGGGAAAGGCACCATGTTGACAGCCAATTTACGTAGATCAGCATTCAATTGACCAGGGAATCTTAGACATGTGGTGACACCAGACATTGTGGCAGAGACAAGATGATTCAAGTCACCATATGTTGGGGTGGTCAATTTCAAGGTTCTAAAGCAGATATCGTAGAGAGCTTCATTATCTATACAGTATGTTTCATCAGTGTTTTCAACAAGTTGATGGACTGAGAGTGTGGCATTGTATGGTTCTACAACTGTGTCTGATACCTGGAATATAGATATAAGAATTTTATCTATTAAAAATATGATAATAGCAGTTAGGGCTGTCATGATACACAAGCGTATCGCGATATATTGCAATACACTGGCATCATATCGAGGTACGTACCACGATATATTGTGGGCTTTTAGATTCAATGGGCCTCCGCTGTATTTAACAGAAAATCTTACATGCAGCTACTGATAGGATCTTGCCTCTTTTAAGTATTTACAGTCATTTCGAACTGTGACGCGCACCAATTGGCATGAAAGACAGAATGAACAATAGAAAAACTGACGTTTGCCTATTTTTATTTCATGAAGGGAATAATTTTCCAATGAAATAAAAAATATCGCCAAATACCAGTACGTTAAAATCGTACCGCGGTACGTATTGCTGCAGCTGCATATTGCAATATACCGGTATCTGGTATATCGTGACAGCTCTAATAGCAGTGGCATATATTTGACCTATGATCAAACAAACTCACTGTCCATGCTCTCTCACATGAAGGTAGCTTAAAGTAGAACTCAACAGGGGGTCTAAAAGTATGTGTTTCTCTTACTCATTTGAAAGAATAATATGTAATTAGATCATGGACCTTTAAAGTTGACACTTCCAAAAGGGGTCTGGTACCTTATTTCTTCATCAAAACCCCGATTTTCAAAGGGTCGACATGACTGATCTCCCCTGAATACGGCGTCCGTTGCTAACGAAGCAAGGGAGGAAACTCTCGCCCGAATCTGTTGTGAGTAAACATGGCGGCATTGTTTGATTTGTAAACGTCTCTTCTAAGTTCATTTTTTTCGAATTGGGACCCTTTAGTAGTTTCATTTCATAGTTGAGTTGACTCCAGGTTTTAGTTGTGTTTAACCTGCTAAATAAAAAAACATTAATGATCGCTAATGAACTCAAGAGACTAGATTGGGCTTAGTCAGATTCAACGATACTCTCGATAGACGAATTGTAAACCTTGCAATGTTGTTCAACTTTAAGAACCAGATGATTGGTTGTAAAGAAGTAAAGTTAAAGATGTGTCAGTATTTTTGAACACTGTAAGTAACGATTTCATGTAGTATTGAGTAAATGAGTGTTTTGTTTATTCACCAAACCACGTTGGATTCGTCCCAAATAATTCCGCCCATCTTGTCATGGTTGGTCAGACCTAGAAGTGAAGTTACTGAACCTTCTGTAGTGCAGTCTGTTTTATTTGTGATTTGCAGTAATATTAGTAAAAGTAGTTATGAAATTTGACCATAATATTGATGTTTCACATGATTGATACCTCGATTGATCCGTATGAATCACGTTCATACTGATGGGGTGGAGCCTGGAGGGGTACTGTCTGTTATGATTTTTTTATGAAACATACTTTATTTGATTTTAACAATAATGAGTTTATTTGAAGTCAAGATCATCTGATCTAGACATCTTTGGTTTTTATCACTGTACAAAATAGTAAACTGTCACTGATGTTTATAGCTCTATCTCTCATTAAGTAACAACAAGGGGGTGGGACTTTCATGAACCAAACTTGCACACATTTCTAAACGTCATTATTAGTGCATTCTCTTTGAAAGTGACATTTCATTTCCATACAGGTTCAATGATAAAATTTCATCAAGTTGATATGGTTGTAAGAATGATTGAATAATTTGTTAATTTTGTTCATTGTTACTTTTGAGGGAGAAGGATGATGTCAATAGAATGCATAATCCTGGCAGCAAGATACAGCTCATCTTGTGTAACAGTTTGTGGGGTTTATGTTCAGCTGCATTTTTCATTCATGTAAGTATTATTGTCTGATCTATGCAACACTGCTCTAAAAAATTGACAAAATTATTCAAGAGGCTTGAAAAATATGCACAATGTTTTTACATTTTGATCTTGATTTAAAATAAATCAGGTAGCATTGTCAGTTAACAATAAACCCCTTCAATTTTATCTTTACAATGGAACTAACATTTAAATGCATGAGTTATTTTTGTTTAAAAAAAGTTAAGAGCAGTGTTGCATTTATCTAACAGGTAATTTCAGCATTTAGATTGATTAACCATTGGTCAGGATACATACTGAATTTTTTTAGTCTGAACATGTTTATCTTGTTTGCTTTCAATCAAGTTAAGTCCATGTAAAATATATGTGAGGCACATATATGTGCTTTTTTCTAAATATAATGAGGAACTTTGATATCTCTTCAATGATAAAAGAAATGACAAACTAATGGACCCTCTTAATCACAAGACAAAATCAATTTTAACGTCATTTATTAACTTTAAATATGAAAAACACAAATAAGTTTTGAAAAATGTATTTGGTTACACAAATTCTTACAATACTTCATACAAATTATAATTGAAATAATTCACACATATATGATATTTTATCATCACTTGAAGTTGACTAACATTCCAGAATCAGTTTATACTACATGTACATCATTGTTTTTGTCACCAAAAAGTTGTTACTTGATTTGAAGAGAACTGTTTGTCCCAAATGTATTTTTTACTCTATCAGCTCATTTTACTTGTTTGAAAATAGTATGCCTGAAAATAGAAAATGAACATAAAATTTATTTTCACTATGTAATATCATATCATATTAAGAATAATTTATATTTCATGTCATTTCAGGATATGCATATTCAACAAATATCAGATACTTCGTGTTACAGTAAGAAAATTATATAAAGAAGGCACAGCATTCATATAAAAAAAGATTTAAAAGATCAGAGTTCTGCTGGAGTCTTTTGTGTATTTTCATTAACTTTCATTCAACTTAGAACAGATTATTCTTCCAACTGTCCAAGCAAAACCATGTTTATTATAATCCTACATGTGTCATTTTTTTATTTTGATATTAAAATACTAATATGAAGCTTTTTGTTTTGTTTTGTACTTGTGTTTTCTTTTGATAATATGCATATATGCATTTTTATTAATTAAGTCAACAAATACAACATAAGATTGCCTAAAATTAGTGAAATGTTTGAAAATAACAGCCCTTGGAACTACATTGTAATTCCAAGTTATTCAAGTTACATTTATTACTCATCCTTGACATGTATTCAATGCACTTAACATAGAAAGCCTTCTACTACTACTGGGAGGTATAGATCTTATGACTTTTGACTCTGAAAGCTGAGGTTGCTTTCCATGCAGTCATAAGTTCCTTGACATATGTAAAAAAGAATTACAATATGATTTCCCTGCAAGTAGATCTGGTCAATATTCAACTTATTGTGCAACAATAACATGTTAAAATTCAAAAAATGATACTTGGTAAGTAGTGGGCTTTCAATGTATGACAGAGAAGTGTTTTGAAGAAGTCTAAAATTTAGTTTTTAACATCAAAAACATAGATTTACCTGATTGAGCTGAAGCAGATTTTTTGTCATACTTGGCATTGCATTATGGTACACAAATTGTATTAGATCTAGTTTCTGTCATGAATTCTGAAAAAACACCAGAAAAAATAACTAAATATCCTGTGAAATACTCTTATAACTGCTTTATTCTGGTAGTTGGAAAGCGAAAAACATTTACTTTCATTTCAATGTTCTTGAAAATAAAATAAACAAGAGGGGGAACACAGATGTTTGTCTACCTGAAGGATCCGCCCTTGAAATGTTTCTCGTAATTTAGTAGCGGGACACCCTGTTGATTTTCCAAAGGTAATGGTTCAGTGTTAGCACAATAAAATACAATATAAGAACAAAAGCATAGTATGACCCAATGTGTATGTTAAGCTAGTTATTCCTCAGAAACAAGTATCATTCACAAGGCTTCAATTTTCCGAAATTTCCTATTCTACATTCCGAATGAATACCGGGTCTGGGAACAGACGCCGACATGACGAAATGCAAGCTAGTTGAAGTCAGTGAAAATAAAGCACGCTTTCTGTCAAATAATGGCGTTTCCATTCGTTTGATAAGCTTTATCTTACTATAAAAATGACAAAGAATTACTATACTAACCATGAATGACTGAATTTCTTCACCAGACAGTGATGTTTACAAACAAAAGCAAAATGTCGTCATCATTGTAGAAGTTATTTTTGGAAAACGTAAATTAGGTCATGCAGGACAGACACCACTATAACTTCACGAGGAGTAATATTGATTATTTCCCTTGGCGTTTAACAAAAGTTTTCTTTTCAAGGTAAAATTTGCGGTCATTAAAAAGAAAATAAAGGTATTCAAATTTTATTTTGATAAAATTCGCGGATGCAGTAGCTAATAAAATGCATTTCATGCAAGCGTGATTTTCGTACATAATGAGGACGAACAACAACGTGGCCGAGACGAGTTACCGATGTGCATTATGGGAAAGCACGGGTTGTACGTGCAAAGGGAGTTAACTCCAAAATCAAGGGCAGGTAACACACCTAGCAACGCTAAAAGAACGACTTTTAACGGCCCCATGTGTCGTTACCAAACGTTTCCTGACCAAAATGCATGCGTCATATATCTTAGAATTGTCATTTTTATTGAATTAGCAAAAAACATAGGCATGTTTGACAGCGTGTTGAGTTCTACTTTAAACATTCAATAACATAAATTGCATACTTTTACTAAATCAAATTGCTGTTTTAGTGAGTTGAACTTTTCAAACAATTTTACATTATTAAACTTATTAAAATTTCCATCCAGTAAAGCTGTCCAATTACAGGGCAAATTGCTATTAGTAATAATACACATTTTTTCAGTGATAAATATCATAATATAACCCTTGACTATGATACTTGATATTTTTCAATCTGGGTCTGTAGCACAATGCAGTGTGTATAGTGATGCAATTTCTATTCTTATTTTCCAAACAGGGTTCAGGTTCAAATCCTACCCAGGATGATTATACCTTTCTTTAAAATATGATGATATTGTCAATTTTCCTCCATTAATAATGTTTAAGGAGAAGATGTCTGCCTTAAGTGGAAGGGTATGTAAGTACTGTTATAGACAAGGGTACAGGAAAGATTGGTTAGGTTGACTGGCCACCATAAAATAACCTAAAACTGTGTTCACACTATTTTATACCTAGTAAAAGTTTTTTTTATTCATTTTTGTGTCATATGAACTTACCTTTGGTGATGGAACAACAGAGAATGTGTTCATGATTCTATCTGGATATTCTTCACGGATTTTACTGATGAGAAGTGTTCCCATACCTGATCCGGTACCACCACCAAGAGAGTGTGTAAGTTGGAATCCCTGAAGACAATCACAGCTTTCAGCTTCCTTTCTGACTACATCAAGAACTGAGTCTACAAGTTCAGCACCTTCTGTGTAATGACCTTTAGCCCAGTTGTTTCCAGCACCACTTTGTCCAAACACAAAATTATCGGGTCTGAAAATCTGTCCAAATGGTCCAGATCTGACTGAGTCCATAGTACCTGGTTCCAAATCAACTAAAATAGCCCTAGGTACATATTTTCCTCCAGTGGCTTCATTATAGTAAACATTGATTCTCTCAAGTTGAAGATCTGAGTCACCATGATAGGTACCAGTAGGGTCAATACCATGTTCATCAGAAATCACTTCCCAAAACTGAAATAACAACATGATGAATGTAAATGGTTCTGAAAAAACAACAACACTAAGTTGATTGTACTACTATTAGTATATTACATTAAAAAAATATTGTTGTCAGGGTACCCCCCTGTTCACATTACACCAATGTGGGGAGCCAAATCATGAATGTCATAATTATGCTATGCATAGGTGCTCAGCACAACTTTTTTTCCAATTTATACACATATATAATAGTGTATAATTGGGGGAAAATTGTGCTGAACACCTATGATGCTATGGTGAGAAAAATATGCAGCTTGACCAGTACTTGAACGCAGTATACCCCTCGCTTGCCAGGCAAGTGCTCTCCCTACTGAACTAGCTTACATATCTTTCATTCCATAATGTGAACATGTGTAAGTACCTTGACATTAACTACATCCACAAGTCAAGATCCAGTCCTGATTTTATTTGAGCTTTCAATACAAAAAAAAATAACTTAAATTTACACTATTTTGGCTTGAAACCTGTCCACAAAAATAGATCATAGTGACCATTATTTAAAAAAACTTTCCCCACTGATAAACATCAACAGCGCCATTTGCATTGGGATAGCAGTAATGGAACACATCTTCCATGTTAGAAAATAACATGTCATGAAAAACATGACCCTATTATGCAGGGTCCTTGGAAAAAAATTACTCGATAAATCATGAAATATTATAAATATGATTCTATACATAGGTATATCTAGCATGGGGGGGGGGTGTCAGGGGGTCCGGACCCAACTAGAATTTCCAAAATGTACCTGTCCATTAGAGTACAGGCCTCCTAGCAGACCAAAACAAAAATAAAGGTTTTTATAAAGGCTCCAATGTATGAAAATAAAGGCCTTTTATTGTAAAATATGAAAAAATAAAGAGTAAATAAAGGCTATTTTCGTCGAAGTTCTCATTTCTTTATTAAACCCACAGTCATACCAAAGTCATTTTTTGATGTTATATACTGTTTGAATTATGCAATATAATACATACCTTATTTAATGTGTATATCTATTTTCTCTCCATATTTATATCATACATAGCTCCTGTTTTACAGTGTAGGGAAAATGCAGAACAAAATCCATTACTTGGTTTAAGCTAGCACGGCAACCAGTCAGAGCAAATATAAAGGTTTTGAGTGAGAATTACAGGCTATTTTGGCGTTTTAAAGGTTTTCTGGGGAAATGTAAAGGTTTTAAAGGTTTGTTCTGAAATTAAAGGTTTTTAAAGGTTTTAAAGGTTTCACTAGGAGGCCTGAGAGTATCTTTTGACTGCAGTGTTAGTCATTTTTAAGTAGCATGAAGCAATTTTTCTCAGTGCATTTCATAGATTTAATGGTTATGTAGTTTGTACTATAAAATATGTTGCATTATTTTGCAAAATGTGTACAATGTGGCTGTGCCTGTGGTGCCAAATTTTGCCCCCCCCGTACTAGCCCTAGATAGGTTCGGACCCCTAGAAAATTCATGGTTAAACTTGCATTTTTTTAAGAAGAATTTAATAAAACGATCAAATTGAAAGTTGGTCAAAATGCAAAACCGACAGAAAACATGTAACTGAACTTATTCGAGAATTTAACCAGCCGCGGATTTAGCCCTGGGCAACAGGGCTGCAGCCCCCCCATCTCAGCCCAGAGATACGTTTTCCAGCTGGACTGATATACTCTAATGCATTTATGGTCCGTAGTGTGTCCGTTGTCAAAGCAGTTAATTGCTCTCATCCGGTTGTTAATCTCTTGCCTAGGGGCTTTGTTTAGAGTGTAATTATCAATCAACAAGTTGTTCACGCTTGATCAGAGATAAAGATCAATGTCACTGGCTTATCTGACTGGACCATAGGAACGATGTTTTTGATTGACTGCAATACTGTGTTGCACGCGTAGTTTAAATTAATATTGATGTAATTTTTTGATCAGCTGGATCTCCTAGAATCAGAGACATAGTGTATCTAATTTGTTGATATTTTCCAAAAAAGGGGTCTAAAGTACCGGTACTTCTCAGACACTGAAAACATGTTTTCTTATCAGCATTTTTGGCCAATTTTCTGCTCTCTGCACTCAGTGACCCCTTTTCTGGCGACGAGGGGCGCTGCTCTCCGTTTAAACTCCAGCAACAAAGTGCGGCATCCTTCATTGTGACCCTCTATATCCAGTTAAAATACCAATTTCAAGCCCCGTAGCGGCCATTATGAAGGGGGCAAGACACATAAAAATGCGGGATTCACTAGTATAAGGGTTAATCTGTGCTATTATTATTGTTGCAACAAAAACGGCAAAAATGCACCAGAAAGCACGATTTTAGACCTTCATTTTTCAAAATTTCCGGGGGAGTCCCTCTGTACTTTCACCAACGGGAGGGGACACCCCTCCCGTACCCACCAAAATTTGGGTCTGCCAGCAGGAGTCAGGGACAGGGATTCTAGATAATAAAAATTATAATACCTGATTTCATGCAAAATAATTGACTCACCTTAGCTCCAATCTGATTGCCGCATTGGCCAGCTTGCATATGAACAATTTCTCTCATACTTTCTGTTGATTATTAATGATTTAATTTGATAATTCAAAAGCTGAGTTGACACAACACCAAAAAACTTTCGCTGGTTGTAGAACGACGTTGGCTACTGAGACTGAAACAACAACTTCTGATTGGACAAAATATTGTTATGTATCCAATCAGAAAACCGCCGGCGCGAATGACGTAACGTTCCCGCCTAGAAGCTCGTACTAAAACACGTTCCTATCCGCGGATAGACAATCAATCATTTTTTATAGTTTATAGATATATATAGAATGCTATGAGCGTATTAAAAATTCGCCATAAACGCCATGAAGGCAAAATATTCAGAGCAGATGACACAGACCTGCTCATAACGCTTGTCACTTGTACCTTGATGGCTTGTATGGAAACGGGAGGCAACTAAGTTGAAAACATAGAACAAGACTAAAAAGTTACGCCCCTTTCATCTGAAATCAAAGCACTGAAGGCACTGAATTTGTTCGGGTTTTGAAAAGTGGAATTAGTTTTTCGGCTCCAACAAAACATTCGTTCACAAAGAATAGTTTAGTGATATTAGTTTAATAGGTAGACACGCACTGTTCCGGTTCAAACACTTTATACAATCGACCTATAAATACAACAGGTAAACCGGACAGGCGAACACACTACTGATTTTTTTCACACAATCACCACAAGTCAAAGGGGTCATTCTTAAAATAATTCAATAGCTGCCGCTTAAAGGGTATCATTCATGCACATTTATTCTACTGCATTTATTCAATGAAGTCCACTATTCAGACATCATTCAAAGTCATTTACTACGACCTACTTTTCTTATAGAACCATTCTATTACATAAGATGGTGTACATAGTAACATCTAGCTACTGACAACTGGCACAAACGACGGGTCGTGACTGAATCGTTGATACTATTCTTTTACATTTAAAGATGATGTAATCATCCCTACTGAGAAGCACAACATAGCAGCAAATATTCTTACGATTGAGATATAGTCGGATTACTAGTGTATTAATGCGCCCGTCATAGCAGACGATCTTTTTGAATTGCTCTATACATACGAGGGGTGATTGATAAATTCGCGGAATTCCCTTCCAAAGTATTTACCCCTTTGTCAAATCGCATTTAAACTCAAATAAGCGTAAAACAATTCATTTGCGTTTTCACAATCATGTTGGTGAACGGATTATCAATATGTAGAAAGAATAAATGGTATCCATAGCAACCACTGTTTAGTCACTTGAAGCACGCTATTTTTTCACCTATTTTGATAACATTAAACTAGTATTTCACACTTAATTTTGGTACAAATTATGCGCCAACATCAATTACTTTAGGGTGACGTCTCAGCATCATTTCCTGAAAGTTTCATGAAAATGTTTTAAAAGGTTATTACATAGCAGAGATTTTAGAGTCATGGCTTCAAAACAACGAATGACGTCAACAGATGATTTTGAGTTGGGCACAGTCATAAGTTGTTGTGTTTGACACAATTTGTCACCTGCAGATACGCTTAAACAAATTAAAACTGCTGATACATTACCAACACGAGGAAAAACATTTGTCTACAAATGGCAACAGAGGTTCTGGGAAGGTAGAACATGGGTATTTGATTAAGAAAGACCAGGTCAACTGACACTGACCGTAACTGTTGAAAAGGCAGCGTGAGTGGAAAAGCTTCTAGATAAGGATTGATGGCGTTCAGTGTGCTGTTTTTGCACAAAATTATTTATTAAAATTATTTATTCATTCAGCGAGGAATACTTTAAGGTTACATGAATTCAGTGGGTACATAGCCATAGAAAGTGTATGGAAATAGGTGATGATTATGTGCAAAAGTAAATAGAAAACTAACCCTTGACGTTTAAGTAACCCAATGATGACGTTGGCGTGCTTCAAGTACGGTATACTAGTGTCGTAAAATGTTTCATGAAAACTTTATTTTCCAATGTATCAAGAAAATATTTGGGCTTTATATCAGTCTTTGGTAAATGTACAGAATGATGTATTTTGTTTTTTCCTATATTATCCCGAGTAGCATTAATAAATAAATTCCTCGAACTTTCCAATCACCCCTCGTATATACTGAGGGACTACGGTATTGTTCGTTTTTTCTAAACTGTCAAAGTTTGAATAATTTCACAGTGAATGATTACACACAATCTCAATATCACGAGTGTTAGACTAAGAGCACGAAGTCACCGTAAAATTATTCATGTTTTGACAGTTGAGAAAAAACGAACAATAATATATTTGCTGTCGTTTATAATGATGATGATGATATTAGTTTAGATTTGTTGTTGCTCTCGTTTATAATGATGACGATAGTAGTTTTAATTGGTTGTTGGTGTTGGTTGTTGGTGTTGTTTATGATGATAATGATAGTGGTTTTGATTTCTTGTTGCTGTCGTTTATAATGATGATGGTAGTTTTAATTTGTTGTTTATTGTTTAAAGTGATGATTTTGGTGGTTTTAATTTTGTTATTCGTGTGACTTGTTATGATATTTTTGGATTAAGTTCTTGGTAGAGAAATGGGTCATCCGATGCATCGTACTGGGTGTTCTTAATTCGTAGAAAGTCTTCTGAACTAGCATACTGAGCATTCTACTCCACCATTACATAGATGTAGGCTTAAAATGGTCTGTTAAATGTTGACCATCTGCAATGAACTGATGACCTCATATCCAGTATGGGGTTGACTTGGGATTGAGTCAAACTTTGCAAAATCAAATAACCATACATTCTATAAATAGAAGGTGAAGATATCACCTCTATACTTAGACGCGCAACCGTCTCAAAATTCGGCGTTTGGTACGCAACAGAATAAAGTGCGGCGCATGAAGACAAAATCGTTGGATTTTTTCGTATTTTTGACAAACTCTTGTTGAAATGTAAAATAAATGATCACTCATAGCTACAGGAATATAAATCTATATATACAAAGTACTTTTAAACCTCTGTAGGTATAGGTGCATAGTTAAACCGTTAACCTAGTTTCGATTTCAAATTACTGTGTAAAGAACGACAGATGTAAACACGTTATGATGAAGGTTTAACTACCGGTATAAAAGTTTAATTTAATGAGGTTAGTTGGTTGGATAGTCAAATTTTATTGTGTAGACACAAAATTCATACTCTTTTTGTTAAGGGGCCACTTTCACAAAAAATCTTAAGTTTTTTCATAAGTCAAGACTTAAGCTTGGACTTAAGTTAAAAGTTGTGGTGAACTTAAGTTTTTACTAAGTCAGTTTCTCGAAAAAACTTGAGACAATCTTATCTGTTCCTGGCTTAAGTCTGGTCTTAAGTTTTGACTATATCAATGTTTCATAGCTACGCTGTTAAATCTGTCAATTTTAAACCGGTAATGTGTAAATCATCAATAGTATGATGTAATACATGTACAATCTTTTAGCAATAACTTATATACACATCACACAAACACATTGAATATCAATACACGATGTCCTCGTGTTATCCTTGTACTAACACAGAACGAAAGTAAAACAAAAAAGGTTGATGTAATATATATATGTAGAGTTTGAAAAACAAAACAAAGTCACTCTGCAGGCAAAGCTTTCATGACTAATTAGAAAGCAGCCAAATATTTGGATTTGTGAGGCTATCACTGAAAAGGTAAATCAATATTTTCTTATTTAAATTCTGCATTTCGTTGCTACATAATTTAATTTGTTTGCTTTTATTTTGCATTCAATCTCAGTTTTGTTGTCGGGTAGCTTTAATTGTCTTTACACGCATTTTATTTGTTTGCCTCTGCATAGAAATACATATATGTATTTGAATGCCATTTATTCTATGAGTCATGCAATTTAAATTCTGTTATAATTGCCAGTAGCATAGAACTTTAATGCATCAAGAACTGTCATGTAAACTGGCAAACTATGTGACCTGCTTGTAGGTAACTTGCTAGTCTGGATAACCTGTACATATTTATTAAGTATTGGTCGTCAAACACTTTTAATAAATTAAATATATTCTAATTATTCGCGGCCTACTCAAATGACATCTCTGAATTAAAACATTGGGCGAAGCCATATTGAAATTTCTGACTTAAGTCACCTATTTTAGACTTAAGTCACCTCCCTAGGTGACTTAAGTTTTGTCTTAAGTTTATGTTTCAAAATCGACTTAAGTTTTTTTGTGAAACAGTGATAAGATAAAAACTAGACTTAAGCAACAACTTAAGTTTAAAAATGAACTTAAGTTGTTTCGTGAAAGTGGCCCCAGTATACTTGAAGAGGGAAATTGATAGAATGTAAACATTGCCACGTGTTTTCAGGTAAATAAACAGTTTTACCCGTGATGCGCGGCGTCTCCGTACAGAGGTCAGTCAGACCGTTTGTGTACAGAATGAATAACCATATAGTTTTGACAGGATTTAAAGTTTAATAATTACAATTGTATACAACTGTCAGTGACGCATACATTATTAATACATGTAGAATATTCACTACAGTACTTATGCATTCATAATAGATTTAAATCAGTGGGGTCAATGTATGCACCACTGATAATTGAATGAAATTAGACAACACCTTTTAAATAAGTTCATGATATATCAAATAAAATAAAAACAACTTGTCGGATGCAAGTAAGTATAACTTTCCTAGCAAGGGATCTTAATACTCTTTGATTCGAAGAAGTTAAGAACATCATTTAGTTACATGTTTAGGTCTGGAAAGCCCCTTAACACAATCCATTGCTTGTTCAGCTGAAAATTGTATGCTTATCTATCTTAACGCGTAAAAAAGAAACACATTACGCTTAATGAAAAGTGTTTAGATTTTTAAGACCAATTCTCTGTACCAAAATTTTAATTAAGGGGTCTGGCACTCAATCTCTTAGATTTTGTTGATTTTCACAGCATATGTCAAGTTTGATGCTCCAACATAGAAAACAATGTTGGTTACTCAAAATCCTCTGCCGTTGTCATGGCAACAGGTATTTCTTATTTCTCAGTTATCTTCAGAAAAATTATGCAGAATTTTTCACAAAATTGACGATTTCGTGACTTGCAGACCCTATTTTTGTATGTAACCAAAACACTGTTTGCAGTCACCGTCGCCTTTTAGGGTAGAATTCTACAATTAATGTTTTTATCTCTGCACCTGACTTTTTTACAATGACCATGATTCATAATTATATGCAATAATCATCATCGCATATAAATCGTTCGCCTGTCGACGTCAGCTGAGTTTGAATTCATAGACAGTTCCTGCTAAGTATGCTGTTCCTGCTAAGTATGCTGTTTTGCTAACGTTTTATTCATATTTGGAAGAGAGAGTGTCGTGGGATGATGAAATAATAAAGACTGAATAATAAGAAAAATTAATTTTATTGATAAAAAAGTTATTTGTTTCTTGATAAGGGGTTTGATGAAATAACAATACTAATGTAAAGACAAAAATGCCCATGATTATAATCATATATATATAATATTTATAATCAACTGTATTTTTTAAATAAAAAGTAAGAATGTGCGTTCTTTGGTGTAGGCCAAACTGAACCAGCTATATTGCATAAGAAATAAATGTTATTAAAAAGTCAGAATATGTTTTTTGGTTTATGTCAAAATGATCAAGCTATATTCCACGAGAACAAAATGTTATTGATTAAACGTATGGTATAAATCTCATTTCGTCATCTTCTTTATTTTCTTTATCGTACATTTCTTCCGGATATTCTTCAGGGCTTTTATCAGATACTGAATCAAAGCTCTCCGTGTTTGTCGGTTCCACCTGTTGCCACGGATTCATTGTTGACATTGTTGTCTTGTTTGATGAAGTTGATCTCCTTGCAATCTTTGTTACACTGAACTGATTGAACAGCACACAAGTTATTCCTATTAATCATCACGTTGACCAGGCATTGGTAGAAACCTCTCTGATGATCGCTATACCAAGAACAGGGATGTGGGTTACCTATGTATGAACATCTGGGTGGGTTATTGTTATTTTGTGTGCATCTAATGACGAGAGAACGCACTAGATTTTTTGAACCTTGTTCACTCCATTTGCATTGCATCCCTTGATATGTGAATTTCACATTTTTCGTATTGTCACAATTGACGACATAAACGGTTGCCACAGCAACCAATAGAAGCAACATTTTCATGGCCATACTGATAAGTATACTCTGAAATATAGATATGATAAAATCTTGAAGTAAATGGAAAAAACTCACATGACGCTACGGTAAAGTTCTACTATTATTCATGACCATCAAAATATATGATTTTCTAAAGGAAACGGCCTAAATATAGGAACCAATTTAAGAATTCTTCTGAAATTGAGCGATTATGACTTAAAAGTTCCCATCTTTGGTCAGATTAGGGCTCAAGTTATACTGTCTGATATGATGTCTGTTACTATGACAACTCGACAACGGACGCGAATCAATTAACACACGTTTTTTTTTCAAATTTCGACCCCAAAATGGCGACCGTCTTATCCTCTTGCACTCATGACAACATTCGAATGTCTGTCTAGAATGTTTTGAAGGTGTAAGGGTAATCAGTTTTACAATAAAAAATGTACATTGTAGACTACTAGTGGTAAGTACAAAATAAATATTCATTTATAATGTAATATAATAGTAATTGTAATAGCGCCCATAGGAGGTCGGCATTGTTTCGAGACACAGTGTTTTTGTCTTGGAACCGTGTTGGCTACCTATGACCATTAACCACTCTGATAGCATATAAGATTTATAACAACGAAACAACAATACGATTACGGGGAAATTATTCTGCTAATGGAGATAAAGCCCCCCCCCCCTCCCCAGCAGACTAAAAAGTAGAATATGAAATTCAAAGAGAAGTTCAAAAACTGTACGAAAACAACATTCTTGTACTTGTAAATATTTCATTTATTGCAACTCCTTATCGCAAAAAAACGCCAACATTAAGAAAAAGACAGAACTGAAAAAAAGAGATCATCATTAATCTGCTTACATGCGTTTATGACAATATGTCATAAATTAAATGATTTTAAATTTAAATACTTACATATGAATGGGATGATATCACAAAATATGAAGATACTTTTCAATTATATGTATCACTTAAAGACACCGAAATGTATCAAAAGAAGACGGGACACTATTGGCCTTTATAGTGTCATTACAACAATTTCAGACCGAGAACATTCTATAAATAGCAGGTTATAATATCACTTATATACTAAGAAGCACAACCATTCGCAGTATTTGTCTCAGTACAAAGGTAAGTTAGACCGTTTGTGTACAGAATGGAACGAGGTAGGCCTCATTTAACATGGGGCGTTCAATAAATACATGTAAACAGTTATCAGTTAAAATGAATAAAGTATTTAATAAGAACAGATTTGTCTGACCTTTAAGCTGTTATTTGACTTTTCGTGTTTGACTTGTAGACCTTTTATACACCAGTCGTTTGTAACCGTGCCACACCCATTAAGGATATAGCAGGGACTTTGACATTGAACCGTGCAAACCTGAGGAAAGATCCTCGCTCTGCTGGGGCATTCGGATTTAAAATGCCCGGTTAATACTTCTACTATGTGGGTTGTACCAACAAAGTTCTATTTTAAAGAATGGACACATAAGTATTTACAATATATTTAAGACCCTACATGACTCTTTCTACATTCTGAGTTTTTGCTACGCAGTAGTCTATTCACATTACTTGCGTGACAATCGCTGACATAAACCATTCTTGTACTTAGAGGTTAACAAGATCAGTGTGGGGAATCATGCGACCTATATGGTTCCTAACACAGCAAAAATGACGACCAGAGCACCAAATTTAGATGAAAAAAGGCAAGGTAAATGACAGTTATACGTAACCGAGTTTTTCTGACCTACTGTAGTTAACATTATCTTTTTAGCGGTAGTTCTTCCAACCCCACAACCGTACTGAAATTCTAGATTACCTCGAAGTTCTTCCAAAAATCTCTCAACTCGATCAAAACCTCGAAGTAATCTAGAAAACTAGCACCGTTGTGGGGTAAAGAGAACTACCGTTGAGGAGAACTCTTTGCTTAGGCTGCACAAGGTCTGAAAAAATTCGGTAACATATAAATGTCAATTACCATTCTTTCCCCATTGATGGAAATTGTAAGATATTTAATAAATAGGGCAGTGTATAAAGTATTACCAATATATTATGACTTCCAGCTCGTACCCATAGGGTACCAAGAGTCTCGATCTTGCGTGAATCTTGATAACCTCTGGGTACGAGAATGTCGCTGAGCAGTGTTGTGGAACCTGGAAGGTAACATGATGGCTTGTTTCCAACATCCCTTGCACTGCCGCGGGGCAAGAGTGTGGGTCAAAATGGCTGGTGCATTACATTTTTATCATCCCTCTTCCCCTCACTTATGTACATATAAATATATTGACAAAAGTATTCAAATTATCCTGATCATTTCATAAGAGGCGGAAAATAAATGGAGTAATTTTCCTTGATAAGATCTTCACCAGAATTCACCCAGATTTCTTCTAAAAGTTTACATGTTTAAGTTATATTAAAAGTGTATTTTAAGGAGGCCCTTACCTGTTTTATCATTATCATCAAATATAAGATCCGTGTCAGCATAAACAGCATGCACGTGCGCAATGTAATTAAAATCCGATCTAAAATTTTCCGCTCGCCCACTCGCTAATTTTGATCTGGCCTTTTTCAAACGAGGGTCACGTTTGACCATTTCTCATCATAATATTAATGACGAAATTGTTATGATACGTAACTTGTTTACATCGTCTACGTCACGCAATTTGAAATGAACCGTCCAATCGCAGACTGTGAATAATACCGCTTTTAATTAGCTTGCAAACCTTGGTCTGAAATAGAAATTACGTTATTTATACTGTTTCGTGTAGATGAAAGCTACGCATTGATTAGTCGACATAAAGGTCATCTCGACGTGACCCTCCATTGAGATAGTAGAGATCCTGTACGACAATGCTCTACAGGATATCTGTTTACGGAGATTGGCACGAACAGAAAGACACACGGAAAATCACGGAACTCGACGAACAAGGTCGGAATAACCCGTCGTGGCTAAAAATAACCACAACTTCAATTCGGAAGCATACACATTTTCTGCTTTAATAAATACACGTTTTGTATAGTAAATTTCGTGCGAAAGCTAGTTAAAACTCAAGAAACACATGTTAATAGTTATACATGAACATAAACTGACGGGAAATGAAACACATCAATTCAGTCTTTAAAAAATACAGAAACGTTTGCTGATAGGCCACGTTCAGATAGAATGGGAGTAACGTGGGTAAGACGAGACAACTACAAAATTTATGTTCGCACCGTCATTCGCGTGCAATAGATTTTCACGACAGTATCTACGTCACGTATAGTGAATGGGTAACCGTGTCGACAAACAATGAGGAAAACTACTTGTTTGGTGTAAACCCATTCTCAAGAATGGTGTAAATCGTACCGAGGACTAATTCTAAAGTTATGCCACCGTCACCGACGTCTATCTCCACCCTCGTATCATCCTGGCCAAGGTGTTGGGAGTTCAGTGATGAGTCGACTTATGTATCACCCTTAGACTTATAAGTGTCTTAAAACGAGTTTCAGTCACAACTCGTTGTTTGCTGAGATAATCTCGTGGACACATCACACTGACAAGCTGTTATGCCATGTGAGTGTCGCTATATTCCGGCAACGTCAATACTTTTTCTTTCAGCATAAAAATGACAGATCTAACGTTGCACACGTCACCAAGGACTTCTTACAGGCTAACAACATTGATGTTTTCTATTGTTATTCTGGTCATGCAAATTATGTACCCAGTTGAAATGAGACGTTTCTTTTTAGCATCAGTTTAGATATTTGCGAACTCAAAACTTGCACGCACAGGTTTCTAGAGTAAATCACAGGAAAACGATATGATATTTCCAACACTTAACATAGTCGTGTAAGTTTCCAAGCAATTTGATTGACTGAGAGAGTATCTCCTTAGTCTAATTTGCATAAAATTTGTTATAAAAGTACCCCATTTTTATAGGAAACTGATATTTTGAATAACTTGACCCCTACAAGGGGACCCGGTAGGGAGAGTTATTATAAACACAAGGCGGTTATAGTCTATAGTCTTTTAGATAGTATTACTTGTTTTTAGATTGATGATAAAGATTTTGTTTCGTTCGGTGGCTTTAATATTCAATTAGTTATTTACAAGTCAGTACTTCATCTCTGCACTACAGTCCGTTTGTTGAAATAACATCGTTACTTTTCCATCCATACCTTACAGTCATTCGGAACACCTCGACCTTTCATGAATGAATAATTCGTAGCGAATGGCCGAGGAGTTCCGAATTACCTTACAGTGTCACTAATTGAAGCCGCAAGACTTGACGAATGTGTACGAACTAAGCCGTAAAACGATACGGATAATAATGAAGTGCATGTTAAATGTTGCAAAATAATAGGACGTAATATCTTTTCTGCTGTTCAATACAAAGATACCAACACTGCATTCAAACTATATGTCCATGCACTCATTGCAGGGCCTCGGTGATTGTGTGTATTCACCGTAACATACTAAACACTACACTGTCATATCTTTTATCTAACCACAAAAAGCATGCGATACAGGTGTCTAAATTTAGAATAAGTTGTGTCTTTCAAAAGAGTGATCAAATTACTTTTTACAGTTTTCCTCGTATACATGATTCAAGAAAGTGCAAATATTTAAGGTACATTTATAAAAAAAGTAAATAACGTTGATATTTCTTAACAGTTTTTGTTAAAACATTCCTCCAAAGATGGATTTAGTGAAAAATAAAATAAAACAGCAAACAACTATAATCATAAGAAAAATAAATTTAAGATCAGTAAACAATAAATACGGTGTATGAATTTGAACAATGCAGTGTAAATTATACATATTTGGATTTTTATTAAAGGGGGTTAATTCAATGACAAATACCAAACTACCTACAGCGGTTATTTCCCTTTGTTAAAGAGTAATATTCATTGCATGTTTTAACCTTTATGAAGGATTTGCTACTTTTACATTATAAATTCATTGAGCTAAGGGCCACAATGGAAATCAGAGTGTTTATTATATGCTTTCCAGTGGAATACCGGGATTTATCGGTAAAGTTTAAATCGATAATTCACTGTTTTGAAACAATGAAAAATAAATTTGTTTTTTTCACTGTTTTGGTGCGCCGTTCTGATGACATATCATACTTAAACTAAAAAAACAAACAGTTTAAATCATATAATACGCAGAAAAAAATGTTTATCTCGGTGTAAGATCTATTTATTTCACTCGTGAACTGATGATATTATATTTTTAGTCGTGGCTATGCCACTCGTGAAAATATTGCATCCTTAGCTCACTCGTAAAATAAAAATCGATCTCATACTGTAATAAACAAATATCATCTTTATCTTTCTTGTGTTATCATAGGGGGTTGGTGTGCATATCATGGACAAGAATTTTGCGATATGACATTTTTACTTCATATTTATATTTAAATTGTACCTTTGTACGTATGTATACTTTGCCGAAATAATTATATCCATCACTTTTTTAAGATAGGTTCTGTTTATATTAGGTCTTTGCTTGAACTAAGACAAATAAATATTAAACTTATTAAGTGAATTTTTTTAGATAATATTTTGAAATGTTGATCTACTACAGCGTACGATATTCCATCATAGCCCCCAGTAAATATTAAGATATTTATCAAACTCTTCACAGTGCTTACGTCATGCTTTGCTTCTTAACCACTGCCAACACGTAACGCTAGAAAAACTATGTGGTACCCATTAACACTTTATTACTAACATTATTGTACTAGTCTTAATTTATTTATTTATTTATTTTTTGGAGTTAACGCCGTGTCAACACAATTTAGGTCATTTACGGCGTCCAACACACCTAACCTAGCTTTCCTGGACCATTGTCTATAACCAGTTCTCACCTACCCTTCCACTAGGCCGGAAACTTCTTCATATTATCTAATCATTGGAGGAAAATCGACATTATTGTTAAATTTTCATGGAAGGGTATAACCTCCCCGGAAGGGATTCGTACCCGCGCCCCCTTTGGCACGAGATTCCAAATCCCGGAACGCTACCAACTGCGCTATCGAGCCGGGTACTTAATTTCTGATATTAAATCATGTAATCACTGTGAAGTTCGCGAGGGTGTTGAGCATTTCTTCTTTCGGTGTACTTTATGTAAAAATAAAGTAAAATCATGAACAGAACAGAACAGATATTTTATTACGGTAACGTATACAAAGGTATCTTGTTACAAACAAATGAATATAAACAATGGTTCTGTCACGCAACACACAACACAAACACACACTCACACATTCACACTCACACTCACGTGGACTCATTCACCCATTCATACACTCACAAGCTTCTAACAACATCTCACACTGACAAAATAATCAAAACATATGGTCATACATGTATATCAATTAACATAATGTTTTAAGTATCAATGATAAATGGACATAAATGTTAATAATTACTAGTTAACAGAATAATATAATCTATGAGGATGAACTACATGACGAATATTTTCAGTAGCTATAAAACTAGAATGAATAAATATATGATGCATATAACATGATATCATGAACTAAGACTAATATAAGTCTTATAAACTTGATATATGAAAACCAAATTCATAATCACACTATATAACATCATGCGTAATGAATTTTATTGTGTTCTGTGTTATTGTATATATTCATGGTGAGGGGTTTTTACTCATTTAGTTTTTATAATTTATCTTTTGTACAACGCCATTGAATATGTAATATAGAAATAGGCGTTAAAAAAAGGTTTTGAACTTGCCAAAATATTTTGTGAAGAAGATTCCAGAATGAGCATTGGTCATTCATATTATATTGAGTAATTGTAATGTCATGTGTTACTAATTTATTTTTATAATTATAATTACGTAAAAACTAAAGATATCGATTTTTGCTAAATAAAATTAATACGAATGATATCAAGTTACAAGTATACGTAAAAACGAAATGATATTATATGTATTACGTAAAAATGTTAAAATTAAGTCTATTTAACGAAATAATATTTTGATCGAACGAAATTATATTTCGTAATTACAAAAAAGATATTCCGAAAAAAATCTCATTATATTTATTTTGAAAATCAAAACAACCGAAGTAATATTATCTCAAACATTGAAATGATTGTAAAATTAAAAATAATTAATGTATTTCAAAGTATCACTTTAGGGGGTCCGTATTGAAGCGTACGTGTATGTTGTTGATGCTGACACGGATCTTATATTTGATGATAATGGTATACAGTTAAAGACCATCTTAAAGTACCTTCTTGAATATAACGTAAACATGTGAACTTTCAGTAGAAATCCGGGTGAATTCCGGTTAAGATCTTATCAAGGGAACTTGCTCCATTAATTTTCCGCCTCTTATAAAATGACCAGGATACTTTGAGTACATAAGTTAATAAAATTATATATGTATGTACGTGAAGAGAAGAGGGGATGATAAAAATGTAATGCACCAGCCATTTTGACCCACACTCTTGCCCCGCGGCAGTGCAAGGGAAACAAGCCATCATGATACCTTCCAGGTTCCACAACACTGCTCAGCGACATTCTCGTACCCAGAGGTTATCAAGATTCACGTTAGATCGATACTCTTGGTACCCAATGGGTACGAGCATGTCCAGCGACTGCTTAGTAATTGTTATCAAGATTCACGCTAGATCAAAATCTTGGTAGCCTATGAGTACGAGCATGCCCAGCGACTTCTCAGTAATTGTTTCCCGTCAATATAGCCTAAAGTATGCGATTTATTGTTCTGGAAACCATAATATATACGTAATACTTTATACACTGCCCTATTTATTAGATATCTTATCATTTTCATCAATGAGAAACAAAAAATGCGATCGTTTACGTTATTCTCGTACGAAGAGGTTATCAAGATTCTTGATCTAGCGAGAATCTTCTGAGTGGGGAATCATGTGACCTAGATGGTTCCTAACACGGCAAAAATGACTACCAGATATACAAATTTAGATAAAAAGACAAGGTAAATGACTTTTATATGTTACCGAATTTTATCAGACCTAATGCGGTCTAAGCAGCAAAAAGTTCTCTTTCTAACGGTAGTTTTCCCAATCCCACAACGGTGCTAGTTTTCTAGATTACCTGGAAGAACTTCGAGGTAATCTAGAATTTCAGTACGGTTGTGGGGTTTGCTGAACTACCGCTAAAAAGATAATGTTGTGCTGCTTAACTGCACTAGGACACAAAAAACTCGGTTACGTATTATTGTCATTAACCTTGTCTTTTTTATCTAAATTTGTTGCTCTGGTCGTCATTTTTGCCGTGTTAGGAACCATACAGGTCACGTGATTCCCCACACTGATCTTGTTAACCTCCAAGTACCAAAATGGTTTATGTCAGCGATTGGCACGCAAGTAAATATGTGCGCGATCAGCTACGCGGACTTACATGTGAAGTTTATTAGACTCCTGTGTAACAAAAAGTCAAAATGTAGAAAGAGTTATGTTGGGTCTTAAATGTATAAAAGAGTATCGTAAATTTATTGTGATGTGTCCATTTTTTGAAATAGAATTTTGATGGGACAACGACTGTCAAGATTTTAGGTGACAATACTTTAAAATAAGCTATTGTGATGTGATTATTATGACGATCTTTTTCATTGCTAGGTCAGCCTTTTCATAAGGTCTGCTCCCTCGTAAGGTCTGCTGCCTGTAAGGTCTGCTTCCGGTAAGGTCTGCTTCCACGTAAGGCCTGCTTCCACGTAAGGCCTGCTTCCGGTAAGGTATGCATCCTGTAAGGTTTGCTTCCGGTAAGGTCTGCTTCCTGCATGGTCTGCTTCCGGTAAGGTCTGCTTCCACGTAAGGTCTGCTTCCTCTTAAAATATCTTCATCTTTACAGAACCTCGTACTTTAGGTCTGCTTCTTTACAGGACTTGCTTCCCAAGCAAGGCCTGGTTTTCTTTAGAAGACTTACTTGTCAGTAAGCCTTCCTTTTTTATCTTTGTTTTTTAGGGGACTTGCTTCCCAAGCAAGTCCCTGTTTTCTTTGAGAGACTTGCTTCCCAAGCAAGTCCCTGTTTTTCTTAGAGAGACTTGCTTCCCAAGTAAGTCTCTCTGATTTTCTTGAGAGGACTTGCATCCAAGCAAGCCCGTATTTTCTTTATCTCAGCAAGTATGCTCTTTTCTTTATGGAGCAATTCTTCTCTTTAACTCTTGGCAGCAAGTCTTTTCTTTTTCCCTCGACAACAGGTCTCCTCTTTTTTTCTCGGCAGCAAGCCTCCTCTTTACCTCTCGGAAACAGGTATTCGATGGTAACGCTGGACTTCCTAACTTTTGAAAATTGAGATTAACTCTCCGAACTGACTTTGACTTTTTTTCACTCCCGCTTTATTTACAAAAACACCATAGTATATATTCACAAAGCGCGAACTGATGAAAAGACACCATTATGACGTTACGTCATAGCAACGTCAAAACAAAATATTTAGAAATGGCGGACTATTGTGTTTCTTTTAAATTAAAAATAGTTATTTTGACACCAACATAGCGGAAGTATTAACCGGGAATTTTAAATCCGAAAGTCCCAGCAGAGCAATGATCTTTCCTCAGGTTTGCACGGTTCAACGTCAAAGTCCCTGTTATATCCTTAGTGGGTGTGGCACGGTTACAAACGACTGGTGCATAATAGGTCTACAAGTCAAACTCGAAGAGTCAAATAACAGCTAAAAGGTCAGACAAATTTGTTCATACTAAATACTTAATTAATTTTTACTGATAACTGACTGATGAATTTATTGAACGCCCCCTGTTAAATGAGGCATATACCTCGTTCTGAAATTGTAATAACACTATAAAAGCCAATAGTTTCCCGTCTTCTTTTGCTACATTTCGGTGTCTTTAAGTGATATACAGAATAGAAAAGGATCTTTATATTTTGTGATATCATCCCATTCATATGTAAGTATTTAAATATAAAATTATGTGATTGCATGATATATTTTCATTAACGCATGTACGCGCAATATGAGATTTTTCAGTTCTGAATTGTCTTAACACTGCCATTGTTACCATTAAGAGTTGAAATAAATGAAACATTTGTACAAGAATGTAGTTTTCGTACAGTTTTTGAACTTCTCTTTGAATTTTATATTCTACTTTTTTGTCTTTTTCCCCGTTATCGTATTATTGTTTCGCTGTTATAATTCTGATACGCTATCAGAGTGGTTAATGGTCATAGGTAGCCGACACGGTTCCAAGACAAAAACTATGTCTCTAAACCATGCCGACCTCCTATGGGCGCTACTTACTAAAATGCAAAAATGAATATTTAATTTGTACTTTCCACTACAATGTACATTACATGTATTTTATTGTAACACGGATTACACGTACACCTTCAGAATATTCTAGACAGACATTCGTTATTGAGTTGTCATAGTAACTGACATCATATCATTGTATATAACTTGAGCCATAATCTGACCAAAGATGGGAACTTTTTAAGTCATAATCGCTTAATTTCAGATGATATTGGTTCCAATATTTAGGTATTAGGTAGTTTCCCTAAGAAAACCATAAATTTTGATGGTCAAAATAGCATAACTTAACCGTAGCGTCATGTGATCTTTTTTATTTATGGTGGACACACCGGTTCTCGTACCTCTAAGGACTCACTGAGCCATTTCTAATTAATCATTTTAATGCAACAATTTTTTTAGAAAAATACATTAAAAACACACCTCTTAACTTATATTCCACTTTTCTATCATATGTTCGTTGATGTTTTATATTTGCAACACATCCAAATTATTCCAGAAAAAACACGACCATTTTCTGAAAACTGTCATGGCGGCTTAAAATAGATGACATAATTTCGAATTTCTACCGAATTTGGCAATTTGTGAGGTTATAATTAACTGTCACATGACTTTATGAGCAGAAGACAGGAATGGCTACCTGCCAAGTGCTTGTTTTGCAATAACATACTTTTAAACAATTTTTAATGGATTGTACTGACATAGCAGAAAAAGGTAATAAGGATTTACTGAATAATATTAACCATCACAAAATATTCATTCTAAAAACCTGTTTCTTGTGCATTATTTTCGTTTGACAGTTGTAGTTGCGTCTATTGTTTATTTAACTTTGTGCACACAAATTGATGACATCATACGCAATAACTTAGCAAAGTAAACAACTTTTTTATGAAAGGACCGAGATCAGATGAGGTACGAGATCAGGTGTTTGTACGATACTTCAAAGAATTTATTCTATCTATATTTCAGCGTACTAATCAGTATGGTCATGAAACTGTTGCTTCTAGTGGTTGCTATGACAACCGTTTATGTCGTCAATTGTGACAACACGAAACAGGTGAAATTCACATATAAAGGGATGCAATGCAAATGGAGTGAACAACATCCAAATTATTGTGGAAAACACGAGCGTTCTCTCGTCATTACTTGCACCAAAAACAAAAGAAATCCCAACCCACCAAAATGTTCATACAGAGGCGATCCACATCCCTGTGCTTGGTATCACAAGAATCAGAAAGGTTTCTACCAATGCCTGGTCAACGTGATGATTGGTAAGGATAACTTGTGTACTACGTCTTCAGTTCAGTGTAACAACCATTGCCAGGAGATCACCTTCAACAAGCATAACAACAATGTCAACAATGATCCATGGCAACAGGTAGAACCAGCAGAATCAAAGAGCTTTGATTCCGAATCTGATGAAAGCCCTGAAGAATATCCGGAAGAAATATACGAGGAGGAAAACGAAGGAGATGAAGAAATGAAATTATACCATACGTTTAATTAATAACCTTTTTGTTCTCGTGGAATGTAGCTTGATCATTTTGACTTAAACCAAAAATACATATTCTGACTTTTTAATAACGTTTATTTCTCATGGAATACAGCTGGTTGATTTTAACCTACACCATACGTTTAATTAATAACCTTTTTGTTCTCGTGGAATGTAGCTTGATCATTTTGACCTACACCAAAATACATATTCTGACTTTTTAATAACATTTATTTCTCATGGAATACAGCTGGTTTATTTAGACCTACACCAAAGAACGGATATTCTCTTTTTATATTAAAAAATACAGTTGATTATAAATATCAAATAATTATGCCAGGCTTTTTTGTCTTTACATTAGAATTGCTTTTTCATCAAAACCCTCATCAAGGAACAAGTAACTTTTTGATCAATAAAATTGATCTTTCTTCTTATTCAGTCTTATTTTATCATCCCATGACACTCCCTCTCCCAAATATGAATAAAACGTTAGCAGAAACAGCATACTTAGCAGAAACAGCATACTTAGCAGAAACAGCATACTTAGCAGAAACAGCATACTTAGCAGGAACAGCATACTTAGCAGGAACAGCATACTTAGCAGAAACAGCATACTTAGCAGAAACAGCATACTTAGCAGAAACAGCATACTTAGCAGGAACAGCGGTTCGATCCTTCTGCTGCTCCTGCTGTTTCTGCTGACTTTTTATTCATAACCAAATGACCTTATATCTATGAATTCAAACTCAGCTGACGTCGACAGGCGAACGATTTATATGTGACGATGATTGTTCCATACAATTATGAATCATGGTCATTGTAAAAAAGTCAGATGCAGACATAAAAAGGTTAATTTGGGACTTCAGTCTGTTATCTTTCCCTGATAAAATCTGAAGCAATCCATTTGGTAGGTAGGTCCTAACATTTGAAATCCTTGGATTTTATCATTGAAGTTCTATGTAAGGATAATAAACTATTTCATCTAATATATTTCTTGTAAATGAAGATGTTAACAGACGTGATGAAATTTAAATAGATCTTTACCTTAAAAATACTTAGCCTGAGTTTCAAACAAATTAAATGATTTACAAAAAAGTTATTAAAGATTAATTTTGGCAAATTTACATTGAAAAGTAAGGGTAAAATCCGAGTAATCTTACTAATAATGGACCTACCTATTTGAAGAGTATACAAGGAAAAATAACTGACTAAAGTCCCTTATTGTAAAATGCTACCTTAAAAGGCGACGGTGCCTGCAAACATTTTAATTTGCCCAAAAGAACTGACTTGCAATCGCCGATTGGTACAATGTTAAACGACGTTTAAAGTCTAAACACTTTTCATTACGCGTAACGCGTTTCTTTTTACGTGTTTAGATAGATAAGCACACAACTTAGCTAAACAAGCAATGGATTGTGTTAAGGGGCTTTACGCTTTTCAGACCTAAACATGTAACTAAATAATGATCTTAGCACCAAAGTGAATCAAGATCCCTTGCTAGGAAAGTTATACTTACTTGCATTCGATAAATTATCATGAAATTATTGACAATGTATTGTTCAATTTCATTCAACTGTCAGTGGTGCATATATTGACCCCACTGATTTAAATATATTATGAATGCATACGTACTGTAGTGAATATTATACATGTATTAATAATGTATGCGTCACTGTAAAACTGTAAATCCTGACAAAACTATTGTTATTTGATTTTGCAAAGTTTGAGTTAATCCCTAGTCAACCCCATTCTGGATATGAGGTAATCAGTTTATTGCAGATGGTCCACATTTAACAGACCATTTCAAGCCTACATCTATGTAATGGTGGAGTAGAATACTATGTAAATTACTTCAGAAGACTTTCTACGAATTAAGAACACCCAGTACGATGCATCGGTTGACCCATTTCTCTACCAAGAACTTAGAAGAGCTTAATCCAAAAACACCATAGCAAGTCACACGAATAACAAAATTAAAACCACCAAAATCATCACTTTAAACAATAACAACAACAAATTAAAACTATCATCATCATTATAAACAACACAAACAACAAATTAAACTACCAACATAATCATTATAAACGGCAACAACAACAAATTTAAACTAATATCATCATCATTATAAACAACACTAACATCAAATAAGAAATGCTGTGATCATCAGTTTTAAACAGCAGCAACAAATTATGACCACCGCTATCATCATTTTAAACCCCCCAACAATGAGTCATTATCAAATTAAAAAAAAAACATCATCATAGTTGTATTCACAAACAATAATGATTAAATGCCATTAATTTACTGAACACGTGTGTTCTAAAGGCGTTCTTCTTTAAACACCAAGTGTTAAAGTTTTGAACACATTTTGAACAAATGACGGTGTTCAATATCTGTGGCATTTTGGTGTTCAAATGGTGTTCAAAAGTTCAACGTTTCGATTTACAGTGTAGTTGTACAGCTGTAGACTTGATTCGGAGATTACAGGAACCAATTCGCTACATTTCGATTCACGCCATAAATTTTGAACCCAATTTATTGAAGTGCCAAAAGTAGTGGACATATCGTAAATTTCGATGCGCACAAAGAACCCCCCCCCCCCCCAAGTTCGTATTCAATAAATAGAGGTTCCGCAAAATTTGAAGGTGAATGGCAATTTTTCAATTCTTCAAAAAATCGTTCCCAGTTAATCTAAGTGCGGAAAATAAGAATTTTAGGAATGGCGATATGCGATTCGCCTAATTAAATTTCGTACCCAATTGTTAGGGATTCTAAAATTTCCACCCGTCCATTCAAGTTCGCACTTCAGTAATTGAGGTGCAAAATTATGGCGATATTTCGATATCCGGTGCAAAAACACAGGATGAATGGCGATATGCCAACAGAAATTTCGTAGGCAATTGACAGGGTTTAATAACTTTAAGGTATGGCAATATTTCCATAAAAATCAGTTCCCACTTTATTTGGGTGCGAAAAAATAAGAACGAAATGCGATATTGCGATTTTCCTATTAAAGTATTATGACGTTACGCTCTATGTTGACGTACATTTGCGTAACCGACGTTTTGACGCTATTTGGTTATTTTGCAAGTTTTCGTTTATCTTCATTGCTTTTTAATTGCTGCTTGCTTTAAATATGGAGTCACTTTTGTTGACAAATTGCAATGTAATTTGTTGTTAAAAATGATTTAATACTAAAGAAATCAACAAAACCGTTTAAAACAAAAAATAGACCGAATTGCCTGTTTGTTATTATAATTAGTTGTGCATCTTTAATTTTATTTTTTCTTCCTTTCGCGATGGAACGCCGCCTTTCCCGCAACGTTCTCAAATTTCATCTGAATATAGAAAAAAACCATCCACGAAATTTTATCTCTTTCAAAAAAAATCGTACTGAATTGAAATAGGTTCTAATAGTTTTGAGGACGAAACCAGATAATTTTGATTAGCCAAAAGGAAAGCCATTTTCAAATTAAAAGATATTTCAATACGTCCACAATAAGTTCGTACTCAATAGAGGTTCAGAAATTCTATAAAAAGGGTTCGAACATTTTGAGGACGAAACAAGATTTTGATTCGCCCAAAATAATTTGTTTCCAATTAAGAATATGAAAACTGAGGACGAAATTCGTCCACAAAATGTTCGTACCCAATACATGAAGGCTCGGCAATTCCTGGAACGACCGACCAGCGTTTAGTCATACAATGTATTCGTTGCCAATTAATTAAGGTTCGAAAATTTTGAGGACGGGTCAAGATATTTTGATTACTCCAGAAGTTTTTTTATAACCAATTAATTGGGGGGCGATTTTTGGACAAAATATTTCGAATCGCTCAAAGAAATTTGTTTCCAATTAGGAGGTTCGAAAATTTTTAAAACGCAAGATATTTCGATTTGTCCATAACAATTCGTACCCAATAAATAAGGTTCGAGAAATGTTAAAGGCAAAAGACATTTCGATACGTCCAAAATCTTTCGAACTCAATTAAAAAGGGATCGAAAAATGTGAGGACGAAACAAGATATTTTTTATATTTTTTCCATTTATACGGGTCCGAAAATTTTAAGGACGAAACAAGGTATTTCGATTCTTTATAAATATTCGTACCTATTTAGTTAAGGTCCAAAATTTTTAAGGAAGTTTCGATTCGTCCCCAAGACTTTCGTACCAAAGTAATTTTGGGTGATGTTTGGAGGACGAAAAAAGAGATTTCGATTCGTCCATCAAATTCGTACCTATCAATCGAGAGTAGTTTGTGGACTAAACAAGATCTTTCGATACGCCCTTAATTTTCGTACCCAAAACATATTTTGATTTGTTCCTAAATCTTCCGACCAATTGGAAGAAACAAGATAATTAAGTTCGTTCATAAATTTTCGTACCCATTTAATTAGGGGCGAACATTTTTAAACAATAATTTTCGTACCCCATTTATTTTACGAAATTTTATGGACGATTCTAAATGTCTTGTTTCGTCCTCGAAATATTTGGATTCTAATTTGGTACGAATATTTATAAACGAATCGAAATATCTTGCTTCGTCCTCAAGATGTTCTGCCCTAATAAATGGGGTACGAAAATTTATGTGCGTATCGAAATACCGATTCGTTCTTAAATATTCGTACCTCCTCAAAATCGTCCCTAAATGTTTGCCTCTAATTAATGGGGTACGAAATTTTATAGACGAAACTTAATGTCGTTTCGTCCTCTAATTATTTCGTACCCCATTAACTAGGGGCAAACATTTAAGGCATTCGGAACACCTTCGACCTTTCATGATTGAAAAATTTCGGAAGGATTCGTGGGGGTCTTCACTGGATTTTGGTTATTTTACTACCTACGCGAGGCGATGCACGTAACGGTTACGCAAAATAGTTCTTGTAGTTAACACACAGATTTTGCCTTAACATATTTGTTTTAAAATGAAGCAAATATTGTTCATCGGTATCATAGAACTGTGTAATTTTAAATTCACGGATTAAAAACGGAACTTCAGTCATCGCCTAAACGATCGTGTATTTGTTTACATAGTTTCAAAATGGCGCCTAAATATGTCCGAGGTTAATCGTAGCAAATGACCGAGGATGTTCCGAATGACATTCAAGGACGATTTAAGATATTTCGATTCAACCATAAATATTCTCGTAAGCTCGACATCCAGTGCGAACATTTTGAGGATGAAGCCAGCCATAAATTTTCACACCTAATCGCGAAATGTTCTGAGGACGTAACAAGATATTTCGATCCGTCCATATAATTTTCGTACCCAATTAATTAGGGGCGAACTTTTTTAAACACGAATTTTCATACCCCATTTCTTATGAAATTTCATAGACGAATCTAAATGTCTTGTTTCGTCCTTGAAATATTTGGATTCTAAATTGGTACGAATATTTATGAACGAATCGAAATATTTTGCTTCGTTCTCAAGATGTTCTGCCCCAATAAATGGGGTACGAAAATTTTATGTGCGTGTCGAAATATCTTACATCGATTCGTCCTTAAATACTCGTACCTCCTCAAAATCGTCCCTAAATGTTTGCCTCGAATTAATGGGGTACGAAATTTTATAGACGAATCTTAATGTCGCTTCGTCCTCTTATTATTTCGTACCCCATTAATTAGGGCATTCGGAACACCCTCGACCTTTCATGAATGAAAACTCTCGGGAGGATTCTTGAGGGTCTTTACTGGATTTGGTAACGGTTACGCAAAATAGTTCTTGTAGTTTACACACATCTGTTTGTCTAAACATATTTATGTTTTAAATTGAAGCAAATATTTGTTTACATAGATTCAAAATGGCACCTAAATATGTCCGAGGTTATTCGTAGCAAATGGCCGAGGATGTTCCGAATGACATTCAAGCACGATGTAAGATATTTCGATTCACCTATAAATATTCTCGTAAGCTTGACATCCAGTGCAAACATTTGAGGATAAAGCCAGCCATAAATTTTCACACCTAATCGCGAAATGTTCTGAGGACGTAACAAGTCATTTCGATCCGTCCATATAATTTTCGTACCCAATTAATTAGGGGCGAACATTTTTAAACACGAATTTTCATACCCCATTTCTTACGGAATTTTATAGACGAATCTAAATGTCTTGTTTCGTCCTTGAAATATCTGGATTCTAATTTGGTACGAATATTTATGAACGAATCGAAATATTTTGCTTCGTTCTCAAGATGTTCTGCCCTAATTACGTTCTCAAGATGTTCTGTCCTAATAAATGGGGTACGAAATTTTTAGTGCGTATCGAAATAACTTTTCGGAGGTACAAACCATTTAAGGACGAATCGATATAACCGTTTCGTCCCTAAATGTTTGCCTCTAATTGGGTACGAAATTTTATAGACGAATCTAAATGTAGTTTCGTCCTTTAAATATTTCGTACCCCATTAGTTAGGGGCAAACATTCAAGGAAGATTTAAAATATTTTGATTCGCCCTTAAGTATTTCGTAGGCTTTACATCGAGGACGAAGCCAGCCATAAATTTTCACACCTAATCGACTGCGAAATGTTCCGAGGACACGTAACTAGATATTTAGATCCGTCCATAAAATTTTCGTACCCAATTAATTAGGAGCGAACATTTTAAGGACAAAACAAGATATTTTGATACGTCCATAAAATTTTCGTACCCAATTAATTAGGAGCGAACATTTAAAGGACGAAACAAGATATATTGATATGTCCATAAAATTTTCGTAACCAATTAAGTGTTCGAAAATTTCAATCCCAATTGGGTTGCATAAAACATGTGGACTAGTCCTACAAATTGCACACCCAATTAATTGAGATGGGAAAAACTAGAGCGCGAATCGTGCCCAAAAATTTCGTACTAAGTAAGAATCCAGCAAACATTTCGATTCGCCTCTCGTCTTACCCATTTGAATAAAAAGACAACTATTTTTAAAACATGTAATTGGGCAACAAACATCTCAAGGACAAATGTCCGAGACGACTTGTTAAAAAGGAACAGGTCAGAATTATTTCACGTACAAAAAATTGACTGTGATTCTTCTAACTTTCTGTGAAGACCATAATGTAACATCGACCAGCTTGACATATAAGATGAATCTGTAAGTTAAAGAAAGATTATAAATAACATTGAAAAGACAAAATATTAAAATTAAAATAGAAAAAAATGTAAAAAAACAGGGCCATGACAATTAAAGCCTATTATAACTCAACCCAGGACAAGTCAACCCGTAGGTGTGAACAACTCAACCTGTAGGTAGAATCAACTCACCCAGTGGAAACTCAATGAAATTAAAAGGTATATTTAACAATTAATTAAAATTGATTTTCAAATTGTAAGATCTTTTGTGTTTTTAATAATAGCATTAATCAAAGCACTGAAGGCACTGAATTTGTTTGGGTTTGAGAAGTGGAATTTGATTTCCGGCGTCAACAAAACAGTTCAGTGATATTAGTTTTATAGGTAGACCAGCACTGTTCCAGTTCAAACACTATACAATCGACCTATAAATACAACAGGTAAACTGGACAGGTGAACACACTACTATTTTTTTTCAAACAATCACCACAAGTCAATAACTGTCGCTTAAAAGTTACCATTCATGCACATTTATTCTACTCCATCTGTAAGTAAAACGAAGTTCACTATTCAGACATCATTCAAAGTCATTTACTAAGAACTTTAAACTTTTCTCATAGAACCATTCAAACTCCTCACAGCAGTTACGTCACGTGTTGCTACTTTAACCACTGCTTTCACATAAATCACGTAACACAAGTAGTACATTGTACCATGAGACTAATGTTTAAATTTAAACGAGCAATAACAGTAAGCCTAAATTGTGTTAGGCGTAATGTAGCGAACAATAAAATTGCATGCTAAAAAATTTGGTTGATTTACAAGTACTGCCAATGAAATAAGATAAATTAAATAGAAATATATCATTATGAACCAAAATTGTTTAATTCATGATTAAATTACAACAAAAAGTGAGCAAGGTCGGGAATGAGCAGCATTTAGGGTCCTTGGTCCACATCATGCTACTTACATGACGCTTGTGTTGAGAAATCTTAAGTATTTATGATTAAATTATATGTTTATGATACTGAATAATATACATTTGCATGTACGTATTAAATCACTAAAATAAGTTCAATTATCCATTTAATATTTATTTTGCGTACCATTTTGTTATTCATGCAATTTTACGCACTTTAGGTAACTGGTGTCAGGATAAAATTAATCTTGTTTTTTTACAGTTATTTATTCATACTATTTATTTTTTCCCTTAAGTACTTTTAACATCATGTTTTACTAAGAGAAGACTGAATTTAATGAAAATATTGAATTGTAAAAGATAAGATGAAAAAATGTTTTTCGGCTCTCTGAGGGACGAATTTTACTTGAGGTGGCAGTGGTTATTGATTTGATAAAGGGAGATAACCGTGCGATGAGTTTTGAGAACCATTCTCCTACATAGGATGATGCAGCATCTCTACTGACAACTGGCACTTACAACGGGTCATGACTGAATAGTTGATACCACTCTATTATATAAGATGATGTAATCATTCCTACTGAGACGCACAACACACCAGCAAATATTCTTACGATTGAGATATAGTTAGGATTAATAGTGCATTAATGTGCCCGTCATAGCAGACGATTTCGTTGAATTGCTCTATACATATATACTGCGGGACTACTTCTGGATTCGGTAAATTTTCAAAGTGGGGAAGGGTCTGAAATACGACATACCGGGGGTATATATTTATTCAGGACTGAAGTCCTGAACAAATGAAAATAGTGACAATTATATTGTAGGAATTGCATAATAAAACTTATCATTTAAATTATATTGTTTCATGTTGATCATTGATAATTATTCTATCATAAGTTTTTCTAAAGAGGTAATATTAGTCGGTTATGCTTCCATGATAAGTCTTGGCAAGTAGGTCTTATCAGTTGGAATCCTCGGACTGCTTTATCATTAAATACCTATGTAAGGATAATAAAATATTTCATCAAATATTTTTCTAGTTAATTAAGCAATTAACAAGAGTATTAAAATACAGATACATGTATGTAGTTCTTTAACAAAATAATACTTTGCTTGATTTTCAAACAAATTAAATGATTTACAAAAATCATGAATAATGGAATTTCTAGGATTGATTGGGTCCAATTGACATTGAAAACTAAGGAAAAAATCCGAGTAATCCAAATGATTGGACCTAGCTATTTAAAGAGTATGCAAAGGGAAATAACTGACTGAAGTCCCTTATTAATGTAAAAATTTTATGTTTAAAATCAATTTTAATTATTAAATAAAACCTTTTACCTGAAATAACAAATTTTGCGTCGTAGTAATGGTCAAGTTGTCCAGGGATTTGATATAACAAAAATAATTCATCCAGAGTTATGTCCCTTCAGTATGGTTGATATAGGTCTCACTATGGTCAATTTTGTAGTCTTTGTTTCTATATAAAATGACCAAATGTCAAATTGGCTGCAGTACACTAAATTCTATATCTTCCACCACAAGAAGTAGTTCTAAAAAGAAAACGCAAAAGGGTCAGAATATTGTCATACAGGGATAGAAAAACTAATTTGGGTGAAAATATATTATTTTGACACATACAAACAGAGTCACAGCCACCCAAATACAGTCAAACTAAATACTCGGAACTACTTTCACAGTGTACAATGACCCGGAAGCACTTTCTCACAAGAGCGACACCTAAATGCACACCTGATCATATTCATTTCACTTTTTTCAGTTATGTCCTATTTTGTAACCATGTTTGAATACAAAAATATTTTGTAACCATGTTTGAATACAAAAATGCCAAAATTGAGGATACAAGGTCAAACTGAAAAATACTGAAGCGATTTAAAAGTGTCCATTCTTGGTAAAGAGCAGTGGCATTGGCCCGGAAATAATAGCCTCTGGGAGGGTTTACAGAAAATACCACAATTTCTTTATATTTTAAGATTTTATCATGAAATAACTTCTATGAGTTCCAGGTTGTATTTGCTTTTCCTTCTATTCATCACATCATTAGAAAATAAATAAATATGGTGTTTTTCTAATCTCCCCCCATTCACATTTTTTTTTGCCTTAAAATTGACTTTCTTCACTATCAAAATGGCAAGCATATATGAATAATGCCCTAATCATACAGGAAATTTCAAATACAGTACCAGTATATTACAACAATATTTTCACCCCTTAACATTTATTTACCAAAAAGATAAGATTGTAATTAACGATAAAAGATTAACATGCCCTAAAGAAGCATTGTAGGCTAATCCCGTATCTATTTATCCTGCATCTTTTCTTACATGTAAATACAAACTAAAATAAAATGTTGCTCAAATGTAGTCTAAATATCCTTTCATTGTATTTTGGTTGCTTTAAAAGGCAGTTAAAACACAGAGTTTTGTAATTTTAAGGGTATTTGAGGAAAAAAGGTATTGCGACTAGGGCGACAAAGGAAAAATGGTGCAAAAAGTTCAGTTAAGAAGGCGGGTATCAGGTGGACATTTCAAAATGGGTGATAAATAGTCACAAAATGCCAAGCTCACCTATAACTTGCTGCTGTAACACATATACTTAGCACCTAATTATGATATTTAGCTGACCCCAGGGTTGAGGCGCGACTCACTGTGACCAACACAGAACCTGAAATGTAATAAAAAATGTTAAAACACTGGAAACAGAATGATAAATTAGTGAACTCTGATGCAAGTGATAGCATCCGACATAAATTTTTTTCTACGTGCAGAAATACCAAGTTTTCACTTTTCAATGAGCAACCAATAAGTTTTGGGTCAATTATGATACATGTCCGAGCAGCAAAAAACTTTCAACACAGTAAAACATGGTACAGGAGCTCCTCTCAGTATTCTGCTGGCTTCTGCAATGCAAGACACCACAATTGGTGTAGAAAAGACTTACAAGCAGTTTACTTCCATACATATTCCACCAACAGCAAATACACACCTGTACAACTGCGCGACCAAGTCCCTAAAATTACAACAGATCTGAATTAGGCCGATATGGCCGCAAAGCAACAATTTGTTGTTTAGTATAACATGAATACTGGTGCAGCTGATTCCGAACAGCTCTTAAGATGGATGCGGCAATGCTAGTTTATCCTCTTACAAATGTGGGCAGGCAACATCCCAGGCATAACGAGTCGCTATTGAGAACAACACAAGTTATCAATATACATTGTAAATGTAACTGAGCTGGGAATTGAGAACAAAATCTGCTGGACAGGGGCTTACTAAAGGAATAATGGTTATGATTAACAGTGCCCACTGCACTGCCAACATACCATATATACTGCCGCAGTCACTGCGACATATGGCATATGACATCACCCAACAGCTGCCGAGGAAAGACATCCTTGTGTAATCAATGACAACTGAGGGGGACACCAAAGCGCATCATGGAATCCAGGACTTTTACGATGAACTAGGAAAAGCATGAAAGTTTACAAAGCAGGCAGAGCTGCATCATCTTGGCACTATACAGCTGAGAAAAACTTGCTCTGCTGACTGAAGAGCAAAGATATTTCCATGGTACCAAACAAACAGACTATTGGCTGTCAAAACACTGGCTTATGATACACTTTAAGAGCAAAGCGGCTCACAGAATTAGTGTGATAACCAGCAGACAGGGGATCTCTAGGGTCACCGTATCTAAACTGACCATATTCTTGGTTACTTACACAACTGGTCCAAAATTTACCCTCTCTGCAAAGTGAAGTTGTGGTGTATGACACTATTATCAGCCTGTTTTTCAGAAATTCCATACAGAGAAGTGGTCAATATTTACTTATTTTTAATTTTTAAAGTATAAATTTAAATTAAAATTCAATTTTACACACTGAAATTGGTCTTGAAATTTCAAAACAATCGTTATATGATATAATTCTGCATAAAACTTATCCTTTGAACTTGCAGACAACAGTCTCTGTCATGAAACGCTTAAGTCTGATCCAAGGGAGACAACGGCGACAAGAATATTGAACAGTCAAATTTTAAAATTTTAATAGCCGGTAACTAAAAAATACACTCACCAGAAAACACAGTTCAGTATGAGATGGTCCCAGCATCATAGAATGTCTGTGTGAGAAGTTTCATGAATGAACTGCAAATAGTTTTGACGAAAAGAAATTTGTAGTTATCCGATATAGGTCTCACTATGGTCAATTTTTGTAGTCTTAGTTTCTACATAAAATGACAAGTTTCAGTGTCTCTGCTGACTTTCCAAATAGATTGGGAAATAATGATTGGTATCCTGTTAATCCTCCACGCTACACCTGCAAAATAAGTACAATAAAGATGGGTCATGAACGATTGAATTTTTCCCTATTTCACATTGTGCACATGTATAGTTGGGAATTCCCACTCTCAAAAGACAAATTGGGCACAGTACACTAAATTCTATATCTTCCACCGCAAGAAGTAGTTCTAAAATGAAAACACAAAATGGCCAGAATACTTCAGGGATAGAAAAACTAATTTGGGTGAAACATATATTATTTTGACACATACAAACAGAGTCACAGCCACCCAAATACAGTCAAACTAAATTCTCAGAACTACTTTTGCAGTGTACAACAACCTGGAAGCACTTTCTCACTAGAGCGACACCATATAGTCCCATTGAAAAGTCCATCTTTAATAATGCTAAAGATGTTCGTAAGACTTTTAAAAAACTAACCTCATAAGCTAAGTCGATGCCCACACATAAGTGATGGCATCATTAAACAAATTCATGATGTCAAAAACAGTTTACTTACTTTAATGTTTTGATGATCTTGTTGTACTGGTTGCCATTGTTACCATTGTTTACCTGAAAAAGAAGAAGAAAAATGGAGTAAAATGAACAATAATGTACATTGTATTATCTTATAACAATGAATAAACACAGTGACATCTATAATTACCTTTACACTGATGTAAATGCATGATTTGTTTTTAAATTTTTACAAATATTTGAAAAGTATAATAATTTTTAGATACATGTACATGTATTTTTTTGGTTTAATGCCATAACAACAAATTGTATAGGTCATATAACGACTGTCAGTCAACCTACTCACTCCTCCTGGAAAGGCTAAATCTCTTGATATAGCTGTTAACCAGTTACTAAGCACATACTTCTATCAGTGGCTGACAACTTCCTTATATAATTTAGAATCAGTGGTAGGAGGGAGAATGGTCGGAAATCATTTCAAGACCAAACTCCATAAAAGTATGCCCACCCGGGAATAAAACCCATGACCTTTGATCAGTCGACTTGCGCTACCAGGCTAGCTAGCTGGGTTGCTTACATGTACATGTATAAGAGTTAAAACAGTATAAAGTATCATTACCCCCTTTTAAATGGTACAATCTATTATAATTACTAATCACTAAAATGTAAATACATCTAAAATAAAATTTAATTGTAATAAAGAAACCCATTTTTTGACAAACGTAAAGGTGATTATAGATGGCACTTTAATAGAATCATGATACAACAAATAAAACAATATATAAAATACAAAAGTAAAAAAATAAAATATTTAATACCAAAGCATCTTGTAACACTAGCAGAGCAAGAAAAAATATAAAAAAGACCTAACTTTGGGATAGATCTCAAAATAATACCAAAGCCCTCCCCCCAGCTACGCCATATGACCAATACCCCATTCATAATGTTTCGGTGGTCTGGAATGTCAATGCAGTATAACCGGAAATATCCTGGCCAGCTATAAATAAGTTTCCTTAAACTTTTATGCAGGAGTGATTAATGTGAAATCACAATCTGTGCCAGTCTTAGAGATATTCAATTAAGTATGGAGGATGCAGTTTGAAATGTTTGAAATGCAGAAAACAATAGGATTAACAGATGAACTAACAGACAAAATATGATCACCAATAAAGCTCACAATGAGCATAAAGCTAAACAGTAGCTGCAGTAAATTCATTCAGAGGAAAGATAGGCTTATACTGTAATTTTATGAATATGAGATGTTGTACAAATAGGAGTTGTGTCAGTTTTTGGCTTTATGGAAACAGGGCCTAGTTCTATGTATAACCACTAATACAGTGACATGCCAGTAACCCAAACAAAAAATCAAACAAGCTACAGTAGTTATTATTATTATCATCATCATTATAATCATTGACATCATTATCATTATTATTATTATAATTATCATTATTATTAAGAACAACAATATACATCATACAGAAAAAAGTTGTTTAATCAAATTAAAAATGAATAGTTAAGTTTTCATGTTGGTACAATTAAGTCTGAAGCAATGCTTCAAACAAAGAATATTGTTAATAATTATTTTGTTACCTTAATGAGTATAGTTACTAAAATTAACCATAATGGTAGAGAATTAACACAATATGATAAATTGTGAATAGTAACCTGTTCCATTCAATGTATTAGATTATTATAATGAAAGCCATTGTAATACATTTTGTCATGGTTTTGTGAATACAAGTAATAATGAAAATTAGAGACTACTTTCAAATATTGGTATAATAATCTCAACAGTACATTACTGAAAATTAATAAATCATCATTACTAACATTTCTTATCATTTCTTACTCATTACCTGAGTAAAAAATAAATACTGGTAATTACATCAAAATAAAGTAAAATACAAACAAACATCCAGTCCTGAGCTGTTATACCAGGAAACATCCTTTATCTACAGTATCAATATAGTAAACAAAGCTATGTGCATGTGTAAATATCATTTTCATATAGTAAATATTGCTATATTCACAATTATAATTATTTCTCAATAGCCAATTAATCATATCACAAAATGAATAACACTTGATACCTCTACTTCCTGTAAAACTACAAAATGATTAAGTTATCACACATCATTACTAATAGAAAAAGGAAGTATTCATAAAAAGAACATTATCAACAATTCCATGAATTGTTTACTTTCATCAGTTAGTACAATTATATATGTACTGTATATAATATATGTAAGAGCACCCTAACTAGATTCCCATACTATACCCGACTACTGTCCATTTGTTCAAGTATACATTTTACTTTCAATCCAGCAGTCTAAACAGTATAGCCACCCTGAACCATGGTCAATACTGCTAGAATGTTAGGATCAAAATTCCTTCATATCTGATAATCTACATTTAGATCTTTCATTTTACATGTATACATTTTACTTTCAATTCAGCAGTCTAAACAGTATAACCACCCTGAACCATGGTCAAATACTGCTAGACTGTTAGGAATAAAATTCCTTCATGTCTGATTATCTAAATTTCTTGATCTTTTATTTCCTCTCTGACATGATTTTCTTATTTCTCTCATGTTTATGAGTCTTTTTCTTTCAATGTGACTATAGCCATAGCAGATCACTACCTAGTATCATTAGTGACAACTACATATATTTTGAAATATATTGGAACTAATTTTGATATTAGTGTTTTTTTTTAATTCAAAATTTCCAGCAGTTAATGATGTATAACCACTTCTTTTGTTAGATACATTAGGTAAAGGTATGAGTATCATTCATTTTAATATTTAGCATTTTATATGAACACTGACTTCACACAGCTTGACTAAGCTTACTACAATTGTACTTTAAATAAAGTAACTAATTTGGTACTTCAATGAGTGCTAAGACTGAATGGCAATGATTGATAAAATACTTTATTTTAAAATAAATATATTATTTTTTTCAAGTTAGATCTTTACATCTACTGAATATGAATATACACTGTATTTAATTAATACTAACCATTGATAAAAACATTTGCAGCAATATTTCATACCATGAGGATAATTGAGTCTAATTAAATTTGATGAGAATAAATGTATGAAGAGTGATTAAATACATTTAACGCTAAAATGTTAGAACGGCTTTCACAACTTGAGATATACTGCAGTAGTTTTTACTGTCTAAAAAAAGCAAATGTTTTAACTCAACGTCATCTTTTCAAGTTTAGATAATTAAGTTGTTATATTTAAAAAGCAGTTATTTCTTTTATTGTTCATCATCTATTCATTATTCTTTACATATGAATTTATTATGTACATAGTGAAGTATTGTCAGTTGTTATTACCACGTATTAATATTACTTGGAATGTTTTATCAATTTTAAAATCATTAACCCATCTTAATATATTATGGCAGTGCAAGTCGATTAAGCCTAATGTTCTTAATTAAAACTAGTAACAAATATCAAATTATAGAACATATCAGTTTAATCTTATCTATTTTTGTTTGTGAAACAAGTTATTTACTTTAATTTCAACTTTCCAGTTCACTTCCTGGTCGGCTTCCATTACTAGTAAGAAGAACTTTTTTAAATTGGGTTTAACGTCGTATTCAACACATATTTAGGTATACAACAGCCAGCTCTTCCTACTAAAGGTTTCCTGAACACTTTCTATCACCAGTACTAACTTACCATAACACAAGTCCGACAACTCATGTATAGGGTATGACTTACTGCGACCAGGCTTGAACCCGCCATCTCCTGATTCGAAGTCTGACATGCTAACTACTACGCCACGGCCGCAGCTTAGTAGGAAGAACATTATTGCTCATAGAAATAATGGAATAGGTCTGGGATGGGATTCGAACATACCCTGAGCTGGCTATCTAATGATTATCAGTCCATTGTTGCCATACATCCACTAGGCCATGCAGGCTTCTTAATCAAATTATAACGTAATTATAGACAGACATTTACAACATCAAGTAATTGAACAGTCCGATAAGTTAAATAAAGATTTTAGACTTCAAATTTTATTTTTAAAGTTGATGGTAACATAGTACATTTCGAGGCAAGGTTTTAGAATATAACACTGAATAATTATTGTTTAGTTAATTGACTTTAAGGATAATAAATCTTAGTCAGAATTTTAGATTGTAATATCGAAATGAGCAAAATTATCAACTAGCCTGACAATATGAAGTAAGAAATTTTCATCAGCCTGAATCAACTTTCATTAGTCCTGGACTTTTAGGATAGCGGGTTGAAACAATGACAGTTCTTATTTTACTACTGTAATTTTAAGATCATATATTTACAATTAACTCTTTAAAATATAGACAATAGAACTCAGAATAGAAGATTATTTCCAATTAAACAACAATATAAGATATCTAAGGGAGATAAATAAATGTAAATGTAATTACATTTTATAGTCTAAGTTTCATGCTTACGCATGTTCACCGACTTTACAGCAATTACCCCTGGTCACTGGGCTACTGGTATCTATCTATCAATCTCCCTAAGGAGTATTTTTACTCTGCTTATCAGTGCAGCCGACAAATTGGCGCAGCGGAATTATACCACCCTCGCAGGTACCCATTTACACCTGGGTGGAGTGAAGCAATCGCAGGTAAATTTCTTGCTCAAGGAAATTAGCAGTGCCCCTGGTGGGATTCGAACCCAGGACCTCTAGATCCCTAAGCGCGCGTCCTACCACTGGACCACTGCTCCCACAAATAAGTTCCTTAATTATTAGGGGACAATGTAAGAGTAATCTAACTTGCAGTAACAGACAAATATAATTATGTTAAAAATGTTATGAAATTAAATGTATGTTTAACCTATCCCTTGATCTTAGAGCTGTCATTGATTGGGCCAGAAGCGTATCGACGATATCGAGAAATTAATATCGATGATACACCGATATTTATCACTGCAGTACTAAACAAATCATTCATGTCATAAACTCATAATAAACATATATTTGTCTTTAATGTTATACCTTCAGTGGAATAGGGGTATTTTCTCAATGGGGTGCCATCAATGTTTTAGACGTATCACTTCATATCATGACAGCAATCCTGTTTCTGCTTACGATAGATGGTTGTCTCACAAATTTGACCCTTAATAGTGACTTTTATTTATTTACCTTTATATGCTTTAATATCAATATTTCAAAATGCATATTGATTATTGATCGGGAAAAAAAATATCGACAATAAAGTGATATCGTTGGAATGGATGACAGCTCTCCTTGATCATAATGCAAAATGATATTAAAATAGCAACACTTGACGAAACAATAACCCACACTAATTAAAATTTAAACAGACCAAACAATTGGCACAATTTGACTGATGTACGTTTGATATTTGTTTGGGGTCAGCATTGTTTTTATTCCATTTAAGTAAAGTCAATAATATAACCATACTGGATAAATACCAAGCAATATGAGACACAGCTATGCTATTCATTGACACAAGATGGAATATAAGTCAAAATGATATGTTATGATACAGTCCCATGAACACAAAAATAGCCGTGAGGGCACCGCATGGCCATGCTTCCCAAGCACCAGTATGAACTCTTGCCTACCCGTATGGACTGTTACGTTTTTACCAGGGTCCATGAGATGAGCCGTAGATACACATATCTGTTTTATAGCCAAACAAAATTGGGTCTATGAGATGAGCCGTAAAAACACGTATCAGTTTTAAAGCCAAACAAAATCGTGGCCAAGTATGGATTAAACTTCTATGGCTCTGTACGGGCGTGTAGTTTTAAGCCTTGTGCGTACAGACACCTTAATAGTCATGTACATTGCTCTTACAATTGACCGCATGGCTCTAAGATTCATGTCACCACAAACCCAAAGACACATCGTACATACGCAAAGCTTCCCACAGCCTACGGTTATTTGCACATAAAGGTCCCCAACAGGCTACGATTTTAAGGGACTGCGGCATTAGCCAAACTGTCCTCTGAATGAATTTACTGCATTAACTGACTGTTGCCAATGGTAATAAAATAAAACTGATAGTACTGACTGTTTACAAAAACAACAAATCAAAACCCATAACATAACAAGCGCCCACTTCGGCTTGCACTCAACAAGAGACAGTGCGTGCAAAAATCAAGAAATATGAAACCTCTAGCTAAAATTTTAGATAATTTCAGAATGTAAATTCAAGGAGACAGATGCAATGAAAAATAACCTTAAATCAAATATGGCCGTTTGTCCACAATTGGTTTTGTATAGATCTGTCGATCTCTTATACTATTTAGCACATTATAACACTTAAATGTAAACACGATTATAATGTAATATACTTTGCATTTAGCAAAATTTCCCAGAGCCAAATAAGGAACAATTCAGAAATTGACTAAAGTTACTATTACAAACTTCAAGACTAAGGGCATGGTTTTCCATGTGCATGTTGTCTGTCTCTCACCAAAATTTGCATCAACTCAATTATGCTAACAGTATTCAATGCGTACATCTAATAAATTAGTTTTCCCACCAAAACTGATCTTGCTCACTGTGTGTTTTGACTGATGATGGATCATAAGGTCAGTATTCTATTCATACGGGAGTGCGACAAGAACGTTTAGCATGAGCGTGAAAATTGAACGTGAGGCGTGAGTTTTCACGCTCACACTATTCCATTCATCCGGTTAGAATGAAAACAATGGGATATTATGCCATTATGGCATAATGATTTAATAGTTTTGTACATGTAAGTACAGCAGAATTGTGATACGAATGCTTGCAAAAATCTACACACACTTAAATTAACATTGTTTTGCAACTGAAATTAATCTATGCTAGGCGTAAATTTAAAGCCAGGAATGTTGAGAGTCAGCAATTATCTGCAACACCAGGTCTTTGATGTTCATGTTCCTGTACTCCTTAAAGGATTGGTCTAATAGAAAAGGGCATTTTCTAATAGCTTCCGCATTGACAGAGGACCTTAAGTGGCTTCTTGTCCATGAAAGCCGTGCGTGAACGTGAAAAAGCACTACATCTAGAGATCGGTTTCACTCTACCGTTACACAGTCACATGTCATAAATTCTAGTTTCAAACTCAAGTCACGCTCACTAAGACAGGAATACATACAATAGAAAATCGTTTGATTTTTCACGTATGTGCTTCAGGTTCACGCTACACATTCCCATATAGATGGAATACCGGCCTAATGTACAGTCATCCTGATAGGATGGAAGTGTTTTACTTTACTTAACCAATTGTGTTTTGGTTGGGTTAAACATCATAGCAACACATTATATAGGTCATATCACTGTGGTCATTCAACCTATTCACAGTTCCTGGAATGGCTAAATTTCTGAATTCTGTTGAAAACCGGATCCTGGTTGCATACTTTCGTCAGTGACTACCTACTGCCCTACATAATTTAGAATAAGTGGTAGAATGGAGAATGGCCATAGAAATTGTTTTATCAATTAACTCCAGGAATGTTTGTTCCTACTGGGAATCAAACCCACTACCCCTCATTCCCCCAGTTGACTGAATTACAGTAAAACTTGGTTTAAACATAATTGGTTATAGCACACACACGGTTATAACATACTATTTTTCCTTGCCCGTTTTTCATCCTTATATATTCTATATAACATCAGCTCGGTTATATCATACTCGGATAAAGCATACACTCGGTTATAACATACCAATTTTCTGGTCCCAACATACTTTTTCATTCTTTATAAAATACCTTTTTTCTATGGCCGAGCGAGTATGTTATATCCGAGTTTTACTGTAGACGCTACTAACTGAGCTAGCTGAGCAGTCACGAAATTTGTAATAGCTTTTATTATTTTCAAGAGAACATTTATTTAATGTTTTAGTCCCAATGCAATCATTTGTATATTAGAGTTCAAAATTATCAATGGTATTACCCAGTATAATTAACAGTATTCATGTTTGCAGATGTTCAATATCATATAAATATACCCAAGGCTTACTTCCCTCTTCTTAACAGACAATACAAAGACAGACATATGAGTACTTAAGTCTATCTCTCCCATATTTTTCATAGAAGGATGGCATTTGCAGTCAACATGCACATGGAATACCTGCCTCAATGTGTCTATACACATGTACAACACAACATAACTTTGATACAAGTCATCAATAGAATCCTGCATTTCAAACATTTCCAACTGAAGGGTAAAAAATGATTTCATGATTTCATCACCATTTTGTGTCAAAAGACATTCTCCTCTACTAAGAGATAGGACCATCCTGACATAAAACATCACCAGACATTGTCATATTGGCTCCTAACAAGAACTTATACAAACCAAATACATCAGGGTCAAATTTCCTTAAAACAATGACCATGAGCAGGGCTCAGCATTAAAGGTCATCCAATTATCCCTGATGACTTATATTTGGGCGAACTTATAGAATTAATGTTAAGCCTACTCTCCTATGCATTGGTTCGAAAGATTCACTCGTTCACTTTCTCCTCTGCTAAAATACCACAAACAAACTGATATTTCTATTTTTAGACAGAGACACATTTATGTTGCATGACCGTCACATGTTTTTTCTTTACATAGATGCAAATAATTCTCATGCTTGTAATTTCAAAATGTCAAAATGCAAAATTGTTGGTCAGTTTTGGTTTTAGTTAGATAATGGAAAATTAACAAAAATGATAGTAAACATTGATCTTTTAAAATATGTATTTTTGATCTTTTAACTGAAAACATAGAGCAACTTATTGAACCTAAATACAAAGTGTAGCCTGGCTATATATGACGTCATACGAGGTTGCATTCGTCACTAGTATGATCATACCATATAAGGCGCTGTTAACACTTTCAACCAATACAAATGCGTATAAAGTTTTTCAGCTGAATTGGAATTTGGTAAACTTCCATTGGTTGTTCCAAGGTTCATAGTAAAGGTCAATATCAAATTGACACGTTTTAAGGCAGCAGGTGAATGTAATGTATTCACTGAGCTGTGAGGGGAGCGTATGTTCAGCCCTACACTTGTTCTGTCAATTAATGCATGGAAACCCATCATGGGATAAAAGCCTATAATTTAGTATAATGAACAGCTATTTACAGTACAAAAAGCTATGGTATTTATCAACAAAAAAAGACCTACTACAAGATCATTTATCAACAAAATGCTGACCCAATATGAGGTTATTTATCATCAGCAATTGTATTTATTTATACTGGGTTTAACCTCGTATCAACACATGTTTTTATGGAATTTATGACATCCAGCTCACATAACAAAGCTTTCCTGGACACTTGTCTATAAACAGTACCCATCTACCCTTCCACAAGGCTGGAAACTTCTTAATATACCTTATTAATGGAGGATAATTGACATCATAGTCAAATTTTCTTGAAAGGGTCTATCCTCCCCAGGTGGGATTCAAACCAGTACCCACTTCTGAACACTAGATTTGAAATCCAGAGTCGCTTCCAACTGTGCTACTGACCTATGTTCTTTATCAACAAAAGGGAGACTCATTATAAGACTTTTAGTCTACACAAAAGAGACACATAAAAGAATATATGTGAACAAACAAGACCTTTTTGGAGGATATTTGTGAACAAAAAAGAGGTCTTAAAATAAGGATATTTGTGTACAAAAAGGAGACCCATTTAGAGGATATTTGTGAACAAAAAAGAGGTCTTATAATAAGGATATTTGTGTACAAAAAGGAGACCCATTTAGAGGATATTTGTGAACAAAAATGAGGTCTATAATAAGGATATTTGTGTACAAAAAGGAGACCCATTTAGAGGATATTTGTGAACAAAAAAGAGGTCCATAATAAGGATATTTGTGTACAAAAAGGAGACCCATTTAGAGGATATTTGTGAACAAAAAAGAGGTCTATAATAAGGATATTTGTGTACAAAAAGGACACCCATTTAGAGGATATTTGTGAACAAAAAAGAGGACTAATAAGGATATTTGAGTACAAAAAGGAGACCCATTTAGAGGATATTTGTGAACAAAAAAGAGATCTTATAATAAGGAAATTTGTGTACAAAAAGGAGACCCATTTAAAGGATATTTGTGAAGCAAAAAGGTCTATAATAAGGATATTTGCGTACAAAAAGGAGACCCATTTAGAGGATATTTGTGAACAAAAAAGAGGTCTATAATAAGGATATTTGTGTACAAAAGGGAGACCCATTTAGAGGATATTTGTGAACAAAAAAGAGATCTTATAATAAGGAAATTTGTGTACAAAAAGGAGACCCATTTAGAGGATATTTGTGAACCAAAAAGGTATATAATAAGGTTATTTGTGTACAAAAAGGAGACCCATTTAGAGGATATTTGTGAACAAAAAAGAGGTCTATAATAAGGATATTTGTGTACAAAAAGGAGACCCATTTAGAGGATATTTGTGAACAAAAAAGAGGTCCATAATAAGGATATTTGTGTACAAAAAGGAGACCCATTTAGAGGATATTTGTGAACAAAAAAGAGGTCTATAATAAGGATATTTGTGTACAAAAAGGACACCCATTTAGAGGATATTTGTGAACAAAAAAGAGGACTAATAAGGATATTTGAGTACAAAAAGGAGACCCATTTAGAGGATATTTGTGAACAAAAAAGAGATCTTATAATAAGGAAATTTGTGTACAAAAAGGAAGCCCATTTAAAGGATATTTGTGAACCAAAAAGGTCTATAATAAGGATATTTGCGTACAAAAAGGAGACCCATTTAGAGGATATTTGTGAACAAAAAAGAGGTCTGTAATAAGAAGGAATTTGTGTACAAAAAGGAGACCCATTTAGAGGATATTTGTGAACAAAAAAGAGATCTTATAATAAGGATATTTGTGTACAAAAAGGAGACCCATTTAGAGGATATTTGTGAACAAAAAAGAGGTCCATAATAAGGATATTTGTGTACAAAAAGGAGACCCATTTAGAGGATATTTGTGAACAAAAAAGAGGTCTATAATAAGGATATTTGTGTACAAAAAGGACACCCATTTAGAGGATATTTGTGAACAAAAAAGAGGACTAATAAGGATATTTGAGTACAAAAAGGAGACCCATTTAGAAGATATTTGTGAACAAAAAAGAGATCTTATAATAAGGAAATTTGTGTACAAAAAGGAGACCCATTTAAAGGATATTTGTGAACCAAAAAGGTCTATAATAAGGATATTTGCGTACAAAAAGGAGACCCATTTAGAGGATATTTGTGAACAAAAAAGAGGTCTATAATAAGGATATTTGTGTACAAAAGGGAGACCCATTTAGAGGATATTTGTGAACAAAATAGAGATCTTATAATAAGGAAATTTGTGTACAAAAAGGAGACCCATTTAGAGGATATTTGTGAACCAAAAAGGTCTATAATAAGGTTATTTGTGTACAAAAAGGAGACCCATTTAGAGGATATTTGTGAACAAAAAAGAGGTCTATAATAAGGATATTTGTGTACAAAAAGGAGACCCATTTAGAGGATATTTGTGAACAAAAAAGAGGTCCATAATAAGGATATTTGTGTACAAAAAGGAGACCCATTTAGAGGATATTTGTGAACAAAAAAGAGGTCTATAATAAGGATATTTGTGTACAAAAAGGACACCCATTTAGAGGATATTTGTGAACAAAAAAGAGGACTAATAAGGATATTTGAGTACAAAAAGGAGACCCATTTAGAGGATATTTGTGAACAAAAAAGAGATCTTATAATAAGGAAATTTGTGTACAAAAAGGAAGCCCATTTAAAGGATATTTGTGAACCAAAAAGGTCTATAATAAGGATATTTGCGTACAAAAAGGAGACCCATTTAGAGGATATTTGTGAACAAAAAAGAGGTCTGTAATAAGAAGGAATTTGTGTACAAAAAGGAGACCCATTTAGAGGATATTTGTGAACAAAAAAGAGATCTTATAATAAGGATATTTGTGTACAAAAAGGAGACCCATTTAGAGGATATTTGTGAACCAAAAAGGTCTATAATAAGGATATTTGTGTACAAAAAGGAGACCCATTTAGAGGATATTTGTGAACCAAAAAGGTCTATAATAAAGATATTTGTGTACAAAAAGGAGACCCATTTAGAGGATATTTGTGAACAAAAAAGAGATCTTATAATAAGGATATTTGTGTACAAAAAGGAGACCCATTTAGAGGATATTTTTAAACAAAAAAACAGGTCTTTAATAAGGATATTTGTGTACAAAAAGGAGACCCATTTAGAGGATATTTGTGAACAAAAAAGAGATCTTATAATAAGGAAATTTGTGTACAAAAAGGAGACCCATTTAGAGGATATTTGTGAACCAAAAAAGAGGTCTATAATAAGGATATTTGTGTACAAAAAGGAGACCCATTTAGAGGATATTTGTGAACAAAAAAGATGTCTATAATAAGGATATTTGTGTACAAAAAGGAGACCCATTTAGAGGATATTTGTGAACAAAAAAGAGGTCTATAATAAGAAGGAAATTTGTGTACAAAAAGGTGACCCATTTAGAGGATATTTGTGAACAAAAAAGAGATCTTATAATAAGGATATTTGTGTACAAAAAGGAGACCCATTTAGAGGATATTTGTGAACCAAAAAGGTCTATAAAAAGGATATTTGTGTACAAAAAGGAAACCCATTTAGAGGATATTTGTGAACCAAAAAGGTCTATAATAAGGATATTTGTGTACAAAAAGGAGACCCATTTAGAGGATATTTGTGAACAAAAAAGAGATCTTTTAATAAGGATATTTGTGTACAAAAAGGAGACCCATTTAGAGGATATTTTTAAACAAAAAAACAGGTCTTTAATAAGGATATTTGTGTACAAAAAGGAGACCCATTTAGAGGGGTATTTGTGAACAACAAAGAGATGCAAAATAAGGAGTATTATCAACAAGGAATGGTACCACTTTAAATAATTTTATCAACAAAAATGAGACCATTACAAGGATATTTGTCAACAAAAGGAGACACAATATGAGGATATTTGTCAACAAAAAAGCCCAATTTAGATATTTGTCAACAAAAAGAAGACCTAATAGGAGGATATTAATAAACAAAAACGAGAGCCATTATTAAGTTATTTGTCAAAAATTAGGGGCACAATATGAGGATATTTGTGAACAAAAAGGAGTCCCATTTTGAGTATATTTGTCCAAAAAAGACCCACTATAAAGAAATTTTGTGAAGGAAAAGGAGACCCATCAAAGAATATTTGTAAGCAAAATGGAGACACAATATGAGGTTATTAGTGGACAAAAAGGAGACACATTATTAGAATATTTATCAACACTAAAAGGGTCCCAGTATGAGGATATTTGTGTACAAAAAGGAGACCCATTTAGAGGATATTTGTGAACAAAAAAGAGGTCTATATTAAGGATATTTGTGTACAAAAAGGAGACCCATTTAGAGGATATTTGTGAACAAAAAAGAGGTCTATAATAAGGAAATTTGTGTACAAAAAGGAGACCCATTTAGAGGATATTTGTGAACAAAAAAGAGATCTATAATAAGGATATTTGTGTACAAAAAGGAGACCCATTTAGAGGATATTTGAGAACAAAAAAGAGATCTTATAATAAGGATATTTGTGTACAAAAAGGAGACCCATTTAGAGGATATTTGTGAACAAAAAAGAGATCTATAATAAGGATATTTGTGTACAAAAAGGAGACCCATTTAGAGGATATTTGAGAACAAAAAAGAGATCTTATAATAAGGATATTTGTGTACAAAAATGAGACCCATTTAGAGGTTATTTGTAAACAAAAAAACAAAAAAAACCAGGTCTATAATAAGGATATTTGTGTACAAAAAGGAGACCCATTTAGAGGGGTATTTGTGAACAACAAAGAGATGCAAAATAAGGAGTATTATCAACAATGAATGGTACCACTTTAAATAATTTTATCAACAAAAATGAGACCATTACAAGGATATTTGTCAACAAAAGGAGACGCAATATGAGGATATTTGTCAACAAAAAAGCCCAATTTAGATATTTGTCAACAAAAAGAAGACCCAATAGGAGGATATAAATAAACAAAATCGAGAGCCATTATTATGTTATTTGTCAAAAATTAGGGGCACAATATGAGGATATTTGTGAGCAAAAAGGAGTCCCATTTTGAGCATATTTGTCCAAAAAAGACCCATTATAAGGAATTTTGTGCAGAAAAAGGAGACCCATCAAAGAATATTTGTAAGCAAAATGGAGACACAATATGAGGTTATTAGTGGACAAAAAGGAGACACATTATTAGAATAATTCTCAACACTAAAAGGGACCCAGTATGAGGATATTTGTCAATAAAAAAAGAGACCCAGTATGAGGAAATTTGTAAATAAAAACGAGACCCAGTATGAGGATATTTGTAAATAAAAAATGACCCAGTATGAGGATATTTGTAAACAAAAAGAGACCCAAAATGAGGATATTTGTAAACAAAGAGACCCAATATGAGGATATTTGTAAATCAAAAAGACATGTTATAAAGGGTCCTTGTTTTAAGTTTACAAAGTATATGTCAGACAATCTTTGTACTATGAATTATGCTAGACCAATTTATCCGCTAATAAGACCACCCCGCTAATAAGACCACTTTTTAAAAGAACGGTCAGTGGTCTTAATAGAGGGGTTCCAGTGTATTTGTAAATCAAAAAGAGACCCAATATGAGGATATTTGTAAACAAAAGCGACCCAATATGAGGCTATTGGTAAATAAAAAAGAGACCCAGTATGAGGATATTTGTAAACAAAGAGACCCAATATGAGGATATTTGTAAATCAAAAAGAGACCCAATATGAGGATATTTGTAAACAAAAGAGACCCAATATGAGGATACATGTATTTGTAAACAAAGAGACTTATATGAGGATATTTGTAAATAAAAAAGAGACCCAGTATGAGGATATTTGTACACAAAAAGACCCAATATGAGGATATTTGTAAATAAAAAAAGAGACCCAGTATGAGGATATTTGTAAATAAAAAAAGAGACCCAGTATGAGGATATTTGTAAATAAAAAGAGACCCAATATGAGGATATTTGTAAACAAAAAGAGACCCATTATGAGGATATTAGTAAACAAAATGAGACCCAATATTAGGATATTTGTAAATAAAAGAGACCCAATATGAGGATACATGTATTTGTAAACAAAGAGATTCAATATGAGGATATTTGTAAATAAAAAAGAGACCCAATATGAGGATATTTGTAAATCAAAAAGAGACCCAATATGAGGATATTTGTAAACAAAAAGAGACCCATTTTGAATTGTTTTGTTAATAAAAAAGAGACCCATTTTGAGGATACAAAATGTATTTGTAAATAAACAAGGAACCCGGGTCGATAGCGCAGTTGGTAGCGCGCTGAGATTTGGATACCCCTGCTCGGAATTTTGTAAAGAAAAAGGAGACCCATCAAATATTTGTAATATGAGGTTATAATTGGACAAAAAGGAGACACATTATTAGAATATTTATCAACACAAAAGAGACCCATTTTGAGGGGTTTTGTAAATAAAAAAGAGACCCATTTTGAGGAGTTAGGTAAATAAAGAGACCCATTTTGAGAATATTTGTAAACAAAAAGAGACCCATTTTGAGGGGTTTTGTAAATAAAAAAGACCCATTTTGAGGACACAAAATGTATGTGTTAATAAAAACAAACCTGGGTCGATAGCACAGTTGGTAGCATGTCTGGATTTGGATACTTGTGCCTGAAGGGGTGCGGGTTCGAATCCCACCTGGGGAGGTTATAAAAAGGAGACCCAATATGATGACTAACAAATAATCCTATAATCAGGATTCACAACAAGTTATTAAGAGCTGTCAGGATTACATAAGGAATTAAATTGGCACCAATTTCTTGTTTGAAGTTGATAAGAACTGGTAAATTAGCATCTTTTTTTGAACAAAACTTATGACCAATGATCTAAACAGACCAATGCATATTTCACTACAAGAAATCATGAATATGAATATGTTTTTGAATGCTATACAAATGCATGACCCAAAATCTTGCCTTTTACTTTTCTTTAAAATTGGGTTTTGATGAGTCAAGACAATATGATTATTTCACTGTAGCAAGAACAACTAACCTAGCTTTCCTGGACTGTTGTTTATTAAACCAGTACTCAATTTATCCTCTACTAGGCTGTCAACCTCTCTACACACCTTAAGAATGAAAGAAAATTTACATTAATGTCAAATTTTCATGGAAGGGTATAACCACCCTTGGTGGTATTCTTACCTGTACCCTTTTCGATTAACTATATTTTAAATCTAGGACCTTATACCAACTGGGCAATAGACCCCATGTTTTATAAATTTATAATGTATAGACAAAGATTAACTGATCTATAAAATCTAAATAATTTTTTCTAGGAAATAGAATCTTATCAATTAACATCTTGACGACCCTAGAAAAAAGGGAACCTACACCATGTTCGAGCCAAACATTTAGATTACCAAACATGACAACTATAATTCCTTACACAGAGAGCAACAAAATAGACCTGGTGATGAAATCATTACTAATCTAGCACACAATATCACAGCCAAACAGAATAAAACCAATCTCATCAAAGTCAGAATACTAATACCTCAGTCATGCAGAATTGTTCCAAGCTGAATATTTTGTTTGGTTTTTATACTGGGTTTAACACCCTGTCAACACAATTATGGCTATTTCAAGGCAACCAGAGCACATATCCTAGCTATCCTAGACTCTATGTCTATAACCAGAACTCACCTACCCTTCCACATGGCTGGCATCTTCTCCATTTACCTTATGGATGGAGGAAAATTTACATAATTGTCAGTTTTTATGGAAGAGTATAACAGCCCCAGGAAGTGGGGATTCAAACCTATACCACCTTTGAGATATAAGATTCAAAATCCCAGTGCACTACCAACTGCACTACAGAGCTGGGATTTCAAACAATACAAATCTAAGTTTGACCTTTACACATGAAAATATTATACATGTACACTATTTCTTAGTCAAGTTTTAGATTTGTCAATTAGTCAAATAATATTTTTTCAGTGAGAAATGAGGAGCCCAATATCATGGAAACTTTTTCAGAACATTTTACTAAGTTTTTAGGTCGCTAACATCAGTAGACTAATGAATTTTGACATTCCCACCTTGCATTCAGAGATTTATGATGGCTAATACTGCAATACACTGAAGCGTGAACATGATCTGACTTCAATGAGATAGGTATTCAACTGGTAGGCTATAATTGTGAGCCAGATCCCCATACATCCCCCAAACAGAATTGAATTAAAGTTTTACCAACACAGATTGGAATAAGAAATAATTCTCTAACATACTACTTGCCGGAACTTTATATATAACTGACTAGTCAACTGATTCATCAACACTACTGCCACCGAAACTTCCCACCCCCTTCCCCCTATTGGTCATATATTGTAGCAACAAATTTTGAGTTTTGAAATCTATCTCAACTTTCTTCAACAAAACTAATTCATAATAAGCAAGTATACTACAGAATCAACTCAATATACATGTACTAACAAAATGTCCAAGTCAAATACTGTCAACTACAAAATTATAAATGTATATTCAAAAGGATGGTAGTTGGCCTTATAACTAGGTTAAACATCATGAAAGATGGTATGTATAAATAGACCTTATTTTTGGGGTTTTGCATACCAGCACAGGCGGTACAAACAAAATGTTTCAAACATAATTGCTGAAAAGCACAAAACACAATTTAAATCCTAATGTTCTCAGTACATGTGTACATATCTTTTCATTGTAATGGTGAAAGTTTGTTTGTACCCTATGTAAAATCCCAAATATTTTAATAATCTATTCACATGCATTACATATCCTCTTTCATGACTTAAACTACAGTACAGTTCAACTAATGTGTCTACCTCAATAATATATTAAACATTTGAACATGTACATAGAAGTATAACAATTCAAGTAATAAGACAATAATGTAAACTAAACTTCTTAAACAAGGCAAATCAAAAAGAGATCAGTCTTCATGATAAAGCATTATAATTGTAGCTTGTTCAGGATAACTTGAGACAAATTTAAACCAATTATTTTATGTGAACAATGTCTCATGTTACTTTCAACAGTAGTCACAATAGCAAAACTTTAAAGTGTATAAATCTCAATAATTCAGTATCTAAAATGTCTTGTAATACTCTGTTTAGGCTAACTTAAGACAAATCTAAATGACAATTCTAACAAGATTATGTCTCATGTTATCCTGAGCAAAGTATAATTACTTAATAGTATCATATTAAGCATTATTCAAAAGTGCTGTCACTTTAAAAATACTGCATACACAAAAGATTCAGATAATTAACAGAAATTAGAGGGACAAGAACTGTGAGTCCTATAGGAAAGATACTCAGACAATTTTTGAGCAGCAGATATTAAGAACAAAGACAAAATCAATGAAATAAGTTTTGCTAACGCCAAGTCATAATATGTCAGACATCAGATTTATACACTTAAAATACTGTAGTCAGAAAATGTTAGTTTTATAGAACTAATACCTGAATATCAGCTTCTCATCTTTCTAGAGTCCAATAGAGAATTCGCAAGAGACATACAGTACCCACCAAAAGTATGGAGCCATTTTCACTTTGTAGGCTTTTTAATAGCTTTTAGCTAAATTTTGATAACTGTTTATTCTTATTTTTTTTTTGCTTTATTTTTTGGTTTTCATTATAATAATAATTGAGACTACAAAAATAGAATTAAAGCTTTATTTATTGGGGTTAATGCCGTATCAACACAATTTAGGTCATTTCACGGCGTCCAGCTCACCTAGCTTTCCTGGACCATTGTCTATAACCAGTACTCACCTACCCTTCCACAAGGCCGGAAACTTCTCCATATTATCTAATCAATGGAGGAAAATCTACATTATTGTCAAATTTTCATGGAAGGGTATAACCTCCCCGGGTGGGATTCGACCCCGCACCCCCTCGGGCACGAGTATCCAAATCCCGGCGCGCTACCAACTGCGCTATCTAATAAAAGTTTTGTTATGGAAAATAATTACAATAAACATGGTTTTGGGGGCTCTAGGATATCAGATGCTGAAGCTTATAAATGTGTTGCATGCATGGAACTTGTTTTCATTTTATCACAAACCATACTTAAATATATTAAATAAAATAATTATACAAAAATAATCATCAAAATTCAAGAATTGTAGTAAACTTCTAAACTTGTCTAAACTTTTGGTGGGTACTGTATCTTTAGTTTATACTAATTTATCTTAGCTCAATTGTAAAAAAGTTCCAACAACATTGATTAATCACTTCCTGGTCACCCAGTACTGAGTTAGTAGGATTAAGTTTCTTGCTAAATAAAATGACAGTAGGTTTTGGGTTGGATTCAAACTAACCTCACAAGTCACAACGATTAATGACAAGCCCTGCTTGTGTTTGGCACCTGAGGATAGATGTAAACTATTCTTACATCTAGAAGCTAACAAGATACTCATTAATGCTGAAACCACAATCTGATCCCCTCTGGGATCGACAAACAAAATGTAAATGCACTGATTTAAACAGGTTAAAATAAAACAAGGATTTAACAGATACCTGTCAATTTATTTTTATCTTTTTTTATTGGATTTAATGCCGTGTTAACACAATTTTAGGTCATTTAACGGCATCCAGTGCACCTAACGTAGTTTACCTGGACCCTCGACAATAACCAGTACTCACCTACCCTTCCACAAGGCCGGAAACTTCTCCATATATCTTATAATGGAGGAAAATTGACATTATTGTCAATTTTCATGGGGTGATAACCTCCCTGGGTGGGATTCGAACCCAAACCCGCTTGGAACATGAGTCTCCGAATCCTGGCACACTAACAACTACACCATTGACCTGGGTTCCAACTGCGCCATTGACCCGGGTATAACTGTCAAAATAAATGTTCTCTCTGTTAATCTACACATTTGCCCTGGGTTACTAGTATTTTTACTTGGTACTTCTAAAGCCAAGTATAAGAAGACCACTTTTGAAAACAAAGTGTTTTAAGTTTTCTGTTTAACTCTTAGCATGCAATCTTGGATTAGTATGAACTAAAGTCTAAGACTCCTTACCCAAGAGATTCATTCAAGTACTAAGTAAATGTTGAACAATTAACAAATGATTTTTGATAGGGATCAAAACAGAGAAAATACGTGTTAATTGTTTGTACTCTTAGAGAACCAAGATTCGAACTAATATCTTATAAATAGCCAACAATTGAAGCAAGTACTGTCAACCATGGATTTATTGGATTAATAATATTTTTTTCTGGTGTTTAACACAGTCTCAACACTCTTTAGGTTATCTTACAGCAACCAGCACCTAAAACCTAGCTTTCCTGGACCCTTGTTTATAACCAGTACTCACCTTCCCTTTTACAAGGCCAGCTATTTCTCCACATACCTCATTAATGGAGGAAAATTGACATTATTGTCTAGATTTGAAATCCTTGTGTGCCAACAACTGCACTTTAGACTGGTGCACCTTCTCACAAAATTTCTTACGAAAAAAGTTATCATAAGCCAATTTAATAATTTTACAGTTCAAAGTCGGAAGGATAATAACAATAACTACAATATGATATTCAGAAAGTATACAATATTCTATAAAATTCAATAATATTTGAAATTGATTGGCAAAAAATGACCGATTTATTAACATTTCTTGTTTTTGACTTACAATGATTTTTATCCTAAGAATTTTTGTAAAAAGTGCCACTGAGTATTATCGTAAGTATTGTAAAAAATAAAGGGTAAAAAATGGTACTGTTGTCTTGCCAATGATAAAGGGTATATATTTCCTGGTATAGAACTTTCAATAAAGTAAATTTGTCATCAACAATATGTGATGTGATGTAAGTCTTCACCTTAAACTTTCACTAGCACTAGCCAAATATGTAACAAATTTGTAGTTATGATCCAATTTATCAACCAGCCTGACTAAACAAGTAAATCTGTGAGCTAATGCTCACTAGTGATACCCCCGCAAAAATCTAAAAATATGCGACAAACAGGAAGTAGATGAGCAAGGAGCATGAAATCGCTTTACACCACATGGGACTATGGGATGTAGCAAAATGCAAAGTATTAGGCTGCTGCATGTTATAGTTGCTGAGAAAACTGCGACGGAAATTTTGTAACGGACAGACGCACACACGGACAAGAGTAAAACAGTATACCCCCCTCTTCTTTGAAGCGGGGGCATAATTAAAGACTAAATTAAAGAAGTAACTTTCACTAGCCCAAATGAATTTTCACTAGTCCTCGTTTTCAAGCTAGTAGACTAAGGTGAAGACTATCGACAAGAATACTAAATATCATTTCAAACCTATACATGTACACTTGGTTAGGAGTCATAGACCTAAAGCAGGGGTATGGAAATACCAACATATTCAACTTTGCTTTAGAGGTGTGGAAATACCAACATATTCAACTTAGTCCCAAAACAAGAGAATTTTGAAAAAACCCATTGTCTGCAGTCTAGCATGGCTTGTTCAAAATTTCAATTTCAAATATAAACATAACATCTATGCCATTAAGGTAGAATTTCTATGATGCCAATTTAAAATTATTTATACATATTTTTCATTCATTTCAGCATGTCAATAGATTCATTAAAAAAATGTGAAGTTATTTTTGATAACATTATATGAAAATGTCTTATTATTT